>CM066035.1:197422843-198645595 GCA_033557465.1 Ichthyophis bannanicus | reverse complement strand
ACACCATTCTGTTGTCTCCGTCGCATAGTGTGCACTATAAACCTATTATCACCATATTGTGGACAAAAGACGTCCCTCTACCTGTTTAATGTTGTCGCCAAAGTTGGATGTTAATTCCACTTACCATATGGACAAAGCATTGGAACAATCCTGCGCTCCCACCTCATTGTGTAGTTGGGCCGTATCGCAAACCTATCGGCTTGTTTGTACATCTCATACCGTCTGTAATATTATCAGTGTAGTGGTGTGCGCCTGAGGGTGATGTTCACAAATAACATGTCTAAGTGTGTTGCATGTGTTAAAATGGACCACCCCATGTCTGCATGTTACAAACCCCTGACGGGCTGCATGCCATCCCAATGTGTGTTAGTCTGAACTGTTGAAACATGCATACCCTAGCCAACTGTGCACCTCTTGATAAATATCTGTGCCACCTAAGTCTGTGTATGTTAGTCAACATAATCATGCCTTGCTTGTGTCTGCAAGATATTGCCTCATATGGTCTGTGTTCACGTTACCCCTACACACCATACCAAGCCTGTATCAAACGCCTGATGGATGATGTTGCAAGAGCATCAGCAAAGATTTATGCCATCCAATCCATTAAATACCTTCTATACCACAATCAACACCCACATGCTGTGATCCAACTGGCTATTGTAAAACACCCTTTGCTGTATCTGGCTGATACATCTCACCATGTGGTGTAGATACCCATCACTGCAGTGAAGGTAGACTCACCAAGTTAAAAGTGCTTTTATCACCAAACCCCCTGGCTGCACAATGCAGAAAGGTGCCCCCATCCCTACACATATCCATGTCATGGCTACACCTGATCAACAAGACATTGTTTGACACACGTCATGTTTGACATCCACATACCACCCAAACTGTTTATATCATCTCCCCATACGAGCACTTAACTATGGGGTTCTGTTTAGCTAAACATTCCTAATGTTCGGGGCCGCGGTAGTGTGCCTGTGCCATATAAGGGAGTGGGCGGTTCAGGCAGAGAAAAAGAAAACAACCTGGAGATAAGCTATCGCAACATTTGCGCGGCGCGGCGCTATTGTGCGCCGCGCTATTGTGCGCCGTGCCTAAGAGTGCGTGGGAAGGCTAAGTGGGGCCGCACTGATGTACACACACAAAGGAGCAGAGCCATAGTACAATGGTTCAAGACCGCTGACCAATAGTGCAGAGATCAGGTGTTTCAATCCCCCACAGTGCCCAATGAAGAATGGCTCACTGAGGCAGTGTTTGTATTATGGGCGATGAGTGCTGTAGGTGGCCATCTATTTTTATTTCAGTTATCACTACTAGCCCCGCACTTCACAAAGCATGTTTAACATAAGTCCGCCCATAAGGCACATGTTTAAAGTTTCACTGTCCTCCAAGGCACCCTTGAATGTCCCCTATCGGTCACCATATATGTTTGCGTCACAGGATAATGTATATTGCACCTTTATATGGACGGCAACGGCACTAAGGTGCCCTATAGGGTGCCCGTAAAGCACCCTCAGAGGCAACCTTATGGGTACAGTACACTGAGGGTGTGTTATATGGCAGCAACATAATGTACATATAAATCTAAAAAAAGTCTTTGGACAAAACCCTAATCAAATACCGCGCACTGTGGGATCAGAACTCGATTTACCGCTGGTCTTCCACAGGCAGTGAAGTAAAGCCCCCATTGGCGCCTTACAGGCTATATAGCTGCCCGCAGCAAGCCCCTGGCTGGCATGCAGAACCTTGCAATGTCACCCACACAGACATGATCTGTCTGTGGGAACCAGGATAGGGTTAGGCCACCGCATACCCATGAATGCAGCTGGCACATGGCAAATAACACAGCGTGTTCCAGCAGATGAACACAAGATGGGGAATGCACGCCCAACAGCTACCCTCTGGCTGGTAGGGGGACGTGTCCGTGGTGGCAACGCCACACAACGCACCTTTGGCACTGGTAGGGGAGCTGTACTGACCGGCGTCGTGATTTAATTTGCACAGAGTAGCTAGCACAACAGTCACACTGTGGCGGGTTAACTGTTGCCTCACCCTGAGGTGTGCGATGAGGTCGCCCTGGACCAGGTCCACAGTCAGCCACCCCCCTCCATGGCCTCTGGGAGAGGCCATGGCAGAGCTCCAAAACAGTCGTATCTGTTGAGATAGGTAGTTTCTGTTGCAGATAACACCTTTGGCTTCGTCTCTGTCTGTCCTCAGTAAAGGGGAACCCCACGGACCCGCTAGGTTGGTCTGTTACTGTGACCAGCTGCAACCCCCCCCCTGCATATGATGGGCAGTAGAGTGGACCATCGAACCCCGTCCTGTTGGTGTAAGCCAGACCACCCTAAACAAAGGGCAGTCCAAGCAGCCGCCACATCATCACACGCCAGACGAGCTACAATGATCAGACAGAACAGTAGACCTGGTATATGCTATAGATTGGCAGCCCCGACTTACACTTATCTGATATGCCCCCTGCATCAAGGGGCCATCAGCCACTGCAGCCCTGGCAAGGCATCTCCGAAAAACAAAAAAAAAAGGCAGGGGGCACCGACTCAGCTGTGAACAGTCCAGCTGGTTAGTGGACACCACCCAAGATCCCACGTGGAAATGCATGCACCCACAACTGGATGGCAGCACACACAAGCAGATACATCAGTGACTAGGCCCCAACAGAGGACCCATATATATCACATGAGGAAGTGTCGATGAAAGCACTATGGGGATGCCTAGCCATGCTGCCATCACTGCACAGTCAGGGTGGAGTGAAAGCCCAGCAGCACATACAGAGGTCACCCTGTCTGTGGAGGTGGTGGACGGCCACTACAATGTCCCTGCCAGTGCCCTATGCCCTGTGCAGATGCATCCTGGCCAGCCCACCCTGTCTGAGCTATACCCATGGTACCTTGGTGCTCATTATGCACATCATCAGGCCAAAACTGTGGACAGTGTTTGCAGCCAACACACACTGTATAGACAGACACACACTCCCACACGTATGCCAGCATTGTGCTACGATTGAGGGGTTCAGAATCCTTGCCCACCACACCAGTCCTGGGCACAGTACAGGCATGGGTATGGTATGCAATACCATTGGGGGTTACTCCCTAGGGTGGCAAACACTGTCAGGGGCCAGACCTGACGCACACACCGCAAACATCAGATAGATTATTATGATGGAGCTCAATAGAGCAGACTGTGCGTAACGTAGGGATATCTATCTGCCAGTACTCATAGCAAACGTTTTGAGAGCTGTGTAACATATAACCTGGGGTAGGGTGACAATGCAAAGGTATGCAAGTTCTGGTATTGGGAGATTCACGCAGGGCCCAATGTCCAGCCTCACCCGGAGGCATTGGCCCATGGGGCCGGTGGGTGTGGGTGTGGGGGAGTCTGTCCCGGTTGGCTGATGCTGTACGGCAGAGGTTCCCAAATCCAGTCCAGGTTTGCAATACACGGGTTGGGGTTTCCTGCTGTCCCTCATGATATGCATGAGCTACATCTACATGCCATGGGGGTGGTGCATAGATATACAGCAGGGTTATTTGTATGAGTGGCAGCATGGAACCTGAATGGTGTGTGGTCCTCCAGGACTGCATTTGTGAGACTCTGCTCTAGGTATTGCCCCTTGTCATGGTGTCTGTGCTTGGTGGTGTAAAAGATATGCGTATGACCAATGCGTATATCCCCAGCAATAAAGGATTGCCCTTACTAACATGGTTTAGTTGTGGGGAAAATATGTGGACAGGAATGGCAGTAGCCCCAGCTGGGCTTTGAACCTGTGACCTTTTGCTCCTGCACACACTGTCTGTGTGCACTGCACCACTGTGTTGCCACAGATGTGCTGAATTCCCTGGGAAGTCCATGACTGTACATCCGACAGGGCCGATGTTGCAGTGGACGTGCCAGCCTGCACATGGCTCGGCCACTGTCTTCTGTGGCTAGCAGCCACTGCCCCCTCCACCACCTGTACCCTACCGCAAACATGCTGGCATGTCCGTATCTTGGCAAGCATATGACCTGATTGCGTTGTGGCACTCCAGGACTGCATTTGGGGGACTCGGCTGTCGGTAATGCCGCATTGTTATGGTGTGTGTGCGGTGTTGGGTACAAAATGGGTGTGTGAACCATGCTTATGTTCTCTGCAATAAAGGAGTGTCTTTACTATCTCTGTTTTAGTGGTGGGTTAAAATATGGGGACTGGGTTGGCAGGAGCCCCAGCTTGGATTTGAACCTGTGACCCTCTGGTCCTAGAGGTACTGCCTCTGTCTGCTGCACCACACTGTGGCCACAGTGATAGTGCAGTCCCTGGGGGTGGGAAACCTGACCAAAGGAGTCAAAAACCCTGCTCTGCACATTTGTACTGTGGGCTCAGTCACCTTGTCTGGTGACAAAAGTGCAAATAAACCCCTCAACCGACCACGACGAACTGGGGATAAATATAACCAAGCTGGGCAACAGTGATATTAATGGGCAACCATAGGCAAACACTCCCAGGAAGGCTCAGAAAAAGGAAATGGTTTTTGGAAGGGTCCTCCGCTCCGTAGCCCCTTCCATACTTCATTTCATTTTTTTGGAGCTTTCCTGGGTGTGTTTCTTATGTTTGCCCATTAATATCAGGGTTCCCCAGCTGACTTCCTATTTTTAATATGTTTGTTTGGGTCTTTTTCTATCTTTATTTGCACTTTTGTTCTGTGCACATGTATCACACTGATCACGTGTTGCATGTTTCCCCGTTTTCCCTGAAAATTGATGACGGAAATGGTTTATATTCCCTTTAAATTCCCGCTACCGTGAGTGTTTCACTCGAGCGATTTTTAACCAGCAAATTCGACCCCGATACTGTGCGGGGAGCCTCTCCCCACCCCATACCCGCCCATTGACCCCGTATCACCGCCCCTCGGGATCCTTCCTCCGCCCGCAGAAAGCCTTTCCACGCCTCGATAGGACAATTGCGGGCCGGGTACAGTTGCGGGGGACGGTAGTGCGGCACGCAATTGTGCGGGGCCCACGCGCACTTGTGCGGGGGCGTTTAAGAGCGTTTCTGAGCGTTTGAGTGCCCTGCGTTTTCCGTGCGCTATTGTGCGGCACGCAATTGTACGGCTTTTAGTAAACATGCCCCTATGTTTATTGTGCTTTATGTGACATGTTGTGCTACACACATGAGGAGCACACAAACATAGGTATGTCACAGGAGCCTAATACCAACAAAAGCATCACAAATGTGTCTAATCTTAGCGCTCCACAAGGACAAACAGTCAACAAACAGGGAGTGACCGTCCAACATGAACATATCAACATATGGCTGACACTGTGTGGCACACATATCATGTAAGATAACACCTTCTGGTCTGACAACAGCTGTTTATATCAGAAGCATACACTACCTGTGAATGTCACCCTCCAAACAAACCACACAGATACCAACAAACCCCCACATCATCTGACCCCAACTGCTGTTGTGCAAATTCCCACATTATTTGTGGCACACCCATGGACATATGTGATGTTGGCATTTAGAGTCAACTGGTACTGGCAGTGTGTCATCCAGATTCCATGTTAACATTAACACATAACACAAGAAACATTACACACATTGTATAGCACATGTGTGTCATAAGCGAATTAATACGTACATGAGAACAGCTCTGCAATCAACCTCCGCCTGAACGCTGAGCCCTCCCGTGTGTCACCACTGGCACGTACAGGGGGGCACAATGGATCCTCCTCAAGATCCTCATTAATTTCTGCAGGGATATCGTGCCTGAGAGCAATGTTGTGCAGGATGCAACAGGCTATGATTATCTCGGCAACAGTGCGTGGCTTTATATTGTAAGGCCCCGCCTGTCCTATCCAGACACCTGAAGCAACTCTTCAAAACGCCAAAGGTGCGCTCTATGACAGAGCGGCTGGAGGCATGGGCCTCATTGTACCTCTGCTCTGCACGTGTCCGTGGCTGACGAACAGGAGTCAGCAGCCAGGGGCGACAACCATATCCTGCATCACCTGCAGAAAGAAATGTTGCATGTAAATGTAGGGGTCCATGTGACACATTCCTGACAGCTGTGTCGACATGAGAAAGAAACCAACAAGACAGTGTGACAACAATATACAGCTGAAAACTATGCAGCTCTATCAGATATACATATGATGACATACAAGCTAAACATGGCTTATCCAGCCCGTAAACACATATCGAATATCACAAACGACCATAGTCACCCTTAAATAATGTGTGTGTGTGTGTGTGCTACATGCGTATGGTGATGCAGTTACTGTCCACATCTGCAAACCCACAATGGTGACACCACAATAGCAATCCCAATGCTCCCATAATCACAGGGTATGTCTCATCAATAACCAAGGGAAAACACCCAGCCATTTGCGTGTGGCCACACATACACACCATGTATGCCATGGTGGTAGGTAAGAATGAAAAGCATATCACCTGTAGACATCCTGTTTATGAATGGCAACATATGATGTTTATTTTGTCAGGCAAAATAGACTGTGTATTGTTGCGCGCCAATGCCTGTCATAGCCATACTCTTCCCAGTCCCCATCCTGTACACATCCCTCTGAAGGTGCGGTCATCCAACATGCACACTGTACCCGTCATTAGTTTGCCCCCAAAACATATGCATAGGCACATAACCGTCCGGTGTAGCTGGTTCCCATACCTCTGTGTATGCACCCACTTAGTCCCCTTGCTGTAACTGTACATTTTACACAATGTGATGTGAAATGAGAATGGCCAGAGAATATGACACAAACGTACCCTCACCTACAGTGTCAGAGGCTACTGTAAACACTACATATTGTTGCAAGTCTGCTGTGACATAGGCAATATGTCTGGCCAAATATATGCACACGTGTTTCCCCTGCTGGAAACCTCAACATCATCTATCAGATATTAATATACACCTACTCATGTCAGATATTGAGCCCTGGGTGACAACTCCATCACAGAGTGCGTGCGTCAAACTGACACACACATGACATGTGTGTAATATTAGGGTTATCCAGAACCAGACATGTTCAATGACGGAGAAACATTATCCAGCAATTAAACATCATCACAGGTGTATGTGGTGGACAAAACCACCCCACCAACCACCCCATGTTTGCATATGCTACCAACATGCACTATGAGGTCATCATCAACAACATAGATGTGTTCACTGAGGTGGCAGCACATGTACAACATGTGCATATAACGGTCATAGACTGTGAGGATAATCATGATATAGGGTTAATGTTTCTAGTCGTACCAGACGTACAAAAACATGTAATAATGTATACCAACACCAGTCCTGTGACTAACATCAATCATATGCAAAGTGCATGTGTCAAACTATAAAAAACCTCTACTGTGATCACAAATAGAAACATGTATAATGACATACAGACATAACAGACCCTGACATACTCACCCAGCAATATACATTCGCCAAAACGTCCCTCCTCAAATTGTGTGAATATTGCCGAGTGATGCAGGATATAGGAGTCATGGGTGGACCCTGCAAACCTAGGGACCACATTCAGATGATGCTGATTTGCATCACATACAACCTGAACATTCAGGGAATGGTAGTGTTTGCGGTTGCGGTACGCTACCTCCCTGTCTCTAGGCGGGACCAGGGCAACATGTGTGCAATCAATAGCTCCCATCACGTGTGGTATCCCGGCTAATGCCTCAAAGGCCTGGTTTCAGGGTCCACCATTGTTGCCTAGTGTGGGGTATGGCTATGTAATCCCCCATCCGGCTGACCATGGCACGCAGTACCTGGTGGAGACATTGTGAAAAGGTGGGCCGGCTCATGCCACCCACTGCGGCCACAGATGTCTGAAAACAGCCGGAGGCAAAGAAATGTAAGGCAGCAAGGAGCTTGACTAAACCAGGTATGGCATTGGACCGATCAGTCAGGGGCTCGAGGTCAGGTCTAAGATCCTCATAGAGACCCCTAATAGCCCTTGTGCTCAGTCGGTAAAGGGAGATGACCTGGTCCTCTCGCATGTCATGGAGCTGGGGACGGGGCCTGTAGAGGCGTGGCTGCCGAGCCTGCACCTCGGCACGCCTCCTGCGCTGTGCCCGACCAGCACAGGCTTGGACCGCCACCACAGCTGCAGGTCTGATTTGCTGCGGGACTATACCCATGCCCTGTGCCCCAGCCCCATCGACACCATCTCCCGTGTCCGGCAACCCAAGCATCTGCCCACTGCACAGGACACATGCAGAAGCATAGACATGCGCCATAAACTCCTCCCACCAAACTAAGAAACAAATAACTATGTCACACACAAAAAACTATCTAAGCACTGTACAAACTACAAGACACACCAGACCATACACACACAAGACAATACAATCCTCAATACAAACACCAGCCAAACAATCTACACATACACCTGTTCGGACTCCCTTACTGTCTCTCACCAAACACACTTCTACTCTTCTCCGCCTACAACCCTCAACGTCGACAAGCTGTTCTCCCTCACCTATATTTCTTTTTCCTTGCCGTGACGTCCAATGCGCATGCGCATCTGCTCGCAGACGAAGGTCTAGAGTCACGCGCATGCGCGACTCTACGCATGGGTGTCAGCATGTGCGTGGTGACACGCAGATGCGCATCGCCTTGCGCATGCGCAAAAATCAACCAGACGCCAATGCGGGACTCCACGTAATGCGTATGCGTGACCATACACATACGTACCACTATTTCCCTCGGCGCATGTGTGTGTTGACGCCTGCAAACGCCCATGCGTATGCCGTCACACTCACGGCGCACGAGCGCGACGCACGAGCGCGTCCCACCAAATACACGCCTGCACAAATGCGCATGTGCAAAAATCAAACGTGCAAATACCGTATAAATAGGCCTCAACACGTGGCACACGTTGAGGGATGTTAGAGGAGTTTCACAAACAGACACAGAGGTAAAGAGTGAGCCAGAGCCAGAGGATAAGTTAGAGGTAGTCCAGAGGAAGGAGTGAGACATAAAGGTACAGTGTGCAATAGGGAGTGAGGCTGTGGTGGCAAGAAGTCAGAGGAAGGCGGGATATAGAGATTGAAGCAGAGTCTGAGAGAGAGAGGCTGAGGTAGGGGTACGGCACAGGATAGAGGGAGAGGATAAATTAAAAAATCACTGTAGTATCTGTGTAAATGTGCTCATTTACTTGACACATCACCTGTGTTACAGTGTACTGTATTGTGTCCTCTATTGTAGTGTTATTGTTATCTGTTGTGTGTGCTGTGTCCTGCTGTGTGTTGGTGAACGGGGGTTGTTTGAGAGGTGCCTGTGTTCAAGTTGGAGATGGAGAGGGACAGTGACAGAGAGGGCCAGTGTGAGGAGGCGGAGGATGTGGGGCAGCCAGTTGGTGATGAGTCACCCAGGGCACAGACTGCACAGCCTAGCCATGAACAGGCAGGGCCATCTGCTGAGCGACAGCCGTCACATTACAGCCAAACGGCCAAAAGAAAAAGGGTCCCTGTGCCAGCAACACAAAGGAGGAGAGCTGTATAGTTCAGTGACAGTGAAAACCATATATTACTCTCCCATGTCCTTGAAAACTACGATGTATTATTTGGCAGAATGAGCACACGCACATCTGTTGCAAACAGAATGGCAGTGTGGGAGGATCTGCGTACTGCACTGTGTGGGGCAGGGGGCCCCACACGTGATGTAGACAGCTTAAAAAAGAGGTTTTCTGACATCAAGAGAGGTGTCCGTCAGCACATGGTTGCTGTAAGACAACATGCTATGGGCACAGGTGGCGGACCCCCCCTCACACCCACACTCTCGCCCCTGGAACAAGAACTTGCAGCACGGCTGGGAGACATCTACCTTCGTGGACTGCCAGAGGCCCTGGATAGCGCACATCCACATGCAGGTATGTACACTAACTAATCTTTTCTTTCTCATGTACAATCTCCATATTCCGTACAGGACAGTCCTATGCAAATACACTCCCATATGTGTCCACAAATCCACATCATGTTGCCATCCTGTTGTGATATGTGTGTGCAATATCCTTACCTCACCAGTTCTGTTGACATGTCTGGGGTTCACATCCAAACATACCTCCTCAACCCATCCCCCGAGAATATGGCATAATGAAGCACACACACATGAGTCACCAGACAAAAAACAACTGTGATTTCCATACACTGCATGACTGTGTTGGTCATTTCCAAGGCATGTTTGTATGACATGACAGCAATACAGTGCTGCATGTGCACCCCAGTGGGCCAAAGGTGATGCCTAGTTGCCATACGCTGCACTATGGGTCACTGCGAGTCACATGTAGCACTGAGAGAATCATATGACATACAAATATGACCCATACTCACAAACCAACACACACATGCAGTGATTTGCATAAAGCAGGTGTTAGGGTGGGGGCAGCAACACGCATGTGCGGAAATATGTTACAAAACAGAGGAATGGGATGCTATGGGCAAACATGTGCAATGTGACCATGAACAGGAAAAAGGGCGATCTGCCACCTGTGCATGGGCACAGCACACACATGTGTCCCTAACCCAGACACATGGTGGTGACACACACGTATGGGAGTGTGTCCGGTGTCCGGTATGCAGCACACATGAACGGACGCAAAACATCCTGTCTGTGTGTTATGTATCACACATGTATACATATGTGGTTTGCTGAAACATATGTGTGCTCTCTCTGATTCCTCCCAATGCAGGTGACTACAGTCAAATGGGTGCGGAGGAAGAGGAGGAGGAGGGGGCAGAGGAGGAGCAGGAGCAGGATGAGGCGGGGTGGTGGAAGAGGAGGAGGGGGAGGTCTACATTGCAGCCCCTATGAGTCTGATGGAGGCAGAGGCTGCTGTCTCTGGGGGCAGCACAAGTGCTGGCGATGAGTCCCTGGAGCCACACGTGCGCGCCATGACACCATTGCGTGAAGCAGCAATAGAGACCAGCCAACCACCCATGCCAGCAGAACCAACACCTACACCTCTCCCGGAGTTGATGATGGCAGAGTTGAGGGCCTATGGTGCATCATCACATCGTGATGCTGAAGGTGGGTGACAATAGACTGTCACAACCACAACACACACACCAGTAGTCCACAGTTGGTGTGTGTGTGGTGGCTGTTCAAACATTACCTCCACACGTTACATATTCTGCTTGATTACCTTAGATGTGTGATACCCAAAGGTTGTAGGGTACCTGAAATGATAGAATTTTACCCCCAATAGAATAGTGTATGTTCAGGTTGATACACATGGATGCAGACATATGAGGAATGTGTCTGACGGCCCAGCACTCTATGACAACATAAATTGATACAGACATTGGGAAAGCTACATCCTGCCGCTCTGCAGATACCCAAATGTCTTGTACACAGCAGGATGACAACTTAGCCATAGTCTGCTGTATTAATGAGCATATGTTAAGCTATATGACCCTCCTCTGTGCTGTTGTGTCACATATCCACCATTCCTCAATGTCTGCATTTGCAGGTAGCGGGAAACATAGCCATGTCTTTGTAGAGCTCTGATGTCCCCCTCTGTTGCTTCCCCTGCTCTGTCCAAACTATACACATTTGTTACATGGCCTACATTATCTGGACCACAAACCCTCCTCTGTGTTACAGTGAGGGTGCACATGTATCACTCAGGAGTCACTATGTGCAGCAGAGGTGCACATGTACAGGTAAGGTGTGTCATCCCTGTGCCTACCAGACATCCCATTGCTTCATTAACAAACACATGTCCCTGTCAGAGAATGTGTTTTTCCCTCCACATGTGTCCTCAATTGTGATGTCATATCTCGACCTTCCTGTGTTCATCTCCGTTGGTGTCCAGCTGATGTATTTGTGGCTCGTGCATGCGCAAGCTCCCCTACACGATGGTTATGTGATAGCTGTCATTGGCCAATCCTGTTGCCACAACTGTAGTATATGGGTGTTTCTCCACAGCCTGTAAATCGTTGTGATGTGCCCTCTGGGTTTGTCTGCCTGCCATATACTACTGTGGACATTATGTATATTGCCCCTCTCCATTTCTGTGATTGAGTCTGCCCTATCACATCACCAATCGTGTGGCATGTACATTAAATGTTTGTGTATGGCGTTGGAGTAGTGGAGATGTATGGAATATAACACGCTGTATCCCATGCACAGGCAGTCGACGTGTTCTGGAGCGGATACGCCTTGCAGTGGAGCAAAACACAAGGGAGGTGTGTGGTGAGATCCGTCAATTACATGAGGCGGTCCAAAACATGCCCGTATCCCGGATTTGTGAGGCCCTTGAGGGCATGAGGGATTTTATGGGCGTCATTGATCCTGCACAACCACCAGCAGGGTTTGTATAAGTGGGCCGTGGCCGGGGGTGGGGGAGGGGGCCCGACGTGTCAGGCGTGGGCGCCCACGTCGCCAATAACGAAACATGATATATGCAATAACATGGTATAATCCTATTTTTGTTGATTTTACAATGCTCAGAGCAATTATGTATCCAGTTCAACATGTTTTTGAGGTGTTTTGTTATGTGTGTCATGTCAAAAGCTTACATATGCAGATCATATGTTGTGTGGGTGTCAGGTAACACTTAAATTTGTAACGCACACACATTAGAATATCCATGTGTATATGGAAAGCTAATTTTGAGACTTACGCTGTGACAATAAACAGCTGTATTACTATACATACAGTGTGTGTGTCCAATGAGTGTCCATGTTGTCCCATGTGTATCAGGGAGGCGGGGGGTGTTGTTGAAAACCCTATATGAGCTGCGCCCAGGTCATCTAGTGATGGGTACAGTATATGACCCACACACAGGTTCCCTGCTGCAAATACCTCAACAGAGTCAGCTACGATTGTCATGCTGCACACACATGTGATGTGTCACGTGCACCTTGTTTCCCAACATCCTTGGGGATGCAGCGGCACAGTGTGCACAGACATCCATGTGGTCACAGGGGGACTATGTTCTCAATGGCGTGTTTACGTCACATACTCATCACCGTGAGAAACCCATCATAGAACACTCATTGGTGGCATATATGTGGCTTTTTCCCTTGACCACATCAATAATCTCCTGCCTCCCAACACACCATAGGTACGTCTGTGACAGAGGCAGATATGGGTGGTCTGCCTATGTTTGAGACTCAGATATGTGAAGACCTTTGTTCCACATAGGACCATTCCTGTGCCATGTACATCAGTGAGACAGCTGCTACGTTGCAATGGTTACTGTAGACCCCTAATTATGAACATCTACACCTTATTTGGGGGCTGCTTTTGGTTTCACACACATGTTTGCACCACAGAAACATATGTGCACCCACACATATCACATGCTGACATCCGCACACTTTGCCTAGGTCAGACACGTGAGCATTACAGGTTTTTTCAAAAAATATATTTTATGATGTAAAACAGAACTGGGATAAACTTTACAGATGTGGGAAGGGGGAAAATACCATCACCCTCCCCCCCGTCCCCAACATCCGCCCCGCCCCGCAAACGCCCACACGCAAATAGAAAACACACACACACATAAAACAAACACACAGGTGACACCCACCCTCCCCCAGCATGCCCACTGATGGAAGACAGGGCAGCACAGGGCACATGTGGTGACGTCACTAGCGCAATCACTGACGCCAGTGACGCCATTGAGGGGGTGCTTGCCGACATGGCAGACGTACCACCTCGGCAACCACCCTCTCAATCACTGCCGCCAGCCACTGCTGAGAGTGACACAACTCATGTATGCGTTGCTCCATCCCATCCAAGGCCACAGACAGGTGGTCCACGCATATGCCACCACACACACACATTGTCAATGTTGTCTGTGTGGTGGCATCTGCATAGGGCCTGTCTGTGGCCCTGGATGGTGGAGGCAACTGCAGTGGCTGGGGGGAGGCCACAGTGCCCTGTGATGCCCTGTCTTCAACATCACTTTCCCAAACCCCTTCTGGGAAATCCTCCACCCCTGATCCCTCCCAAACATCCCCCCCCTCCACATCACCTGCAGCCGCCCTCAACCCTGCCTCCCCCACAGACAACCCTTCAGAATGTCCTTCTTGGCCCTCCTGTGTCCTTTCTTCAGGTGATCCAGGTGTTTGCGCCTCCACCACCTCCACCTCATCATCCTCGTCCACCTCCTCCTCCTCCTCCTCTGTGGTGTCCAGGACCACCACCTCTGCATCATGTGGTGTTGGTGTCCTTCGGAAGAGGTGTGCAGAGGTGGTGGCCTCATCCTCGGTGTCATCACCATCTGTGGAACATGACAGCCATCAGCACGTTTCTCTGTCAGAAATATAGCACATCTACATAGGCAGGTAACACAAAGGCATCTCTGATAATGGGACATAAATTACAGATACGTGACATTCTCATTATTATACATCATCACCCTTTTGTGAGTTCTCACCCTGGAGGCGCTGAAGGTATGCAGCATGGTGGAGGCGCAGCTCCCTGCCCTTCTTCCGGAGATCCTCGATCTGTGGATATGCAAAGGAAAGGTGAGGGCATTAGTGACTGGTCACCTTCTGCTGGTTTGCCCACACACACACACACACACACACACACATCACTGTGCACAGGGTCTTGCTGCTCCTGCGACAGTGCTGTGTGTGTGTGTCATGTACTGCATAGTTTGTCACCTGTCAGCAGGCAGTTCCATGGGCAACACGCATATGTCATGCCATGGGTTCTCCGCTGGTGACAAGGGAGCCTGTGTGTCACAGCTGACCCTCATCCCTTGTGACGGTGTGTGTCAGCATCCCACAGTGTGAATGCACTGCCCCCCCTCTGTCCAACATGTCTCTCTCAGGTGAGGTATACAGCTTACACAGGGATCAACATTGAGAAAAAAGTGTGAGAGTGACACGGACATGGAGTGGGCCCCCCCCCCGGGGATTGGGGGGGCTGTTATTTCCTCATGCTGCTGTTACGCCAGGTAAACTCTGACAGGGGTTTGGCTATGCTGTCACCAGATACACACATAACATGGTCTATCATCTGGCTGCAACGTATATGTACATGCTAGTTTGTTTTCACAGGTGTGCTGATGGACTGTGGCTGCCTTCTTATTCCCCACCTCTTTCTATAGCATCCTGTGTGAGTGTCAGATAAAAGTGGGTGACATCTTTTGGGTGTGGCCCAGGGCAGTCAGCCCAAACGGGCCATGCCTGGAAGGGCCTTCAGGGAAACTTACATGGTTCGTGGGGGGTGGACCAGCAAGGCGTCTTAAGTATTCATATTTCATTATGGCCTATTGGCAAACGGGGGGAAACCTACAAAGTGACATACTCCTGTTATCTCATGGCTCACGTGTGTGTGGGGGTTATGGTACCTCCATTTGTGTACATTGTGACATATAGGTGAGATGACACACAAAATAAACATACACTGCCACACGTGTTTCACTACAATAACTAGTGTCATGCAATGACAGACACAGTGACCTGCTTGATGTTTGGCAATCCATGACCTAGGAAGAGCCATTTTGCACGGCCAACATCACAACACACATACACATTAGTTTGCTTATGATGTCATTTAAAATGGACACTGGGGTGTGTTCTCATGCATCCTGGGGTTTCATCAATATCGACACACATGGAAGGCCTACCTCCTTTTGTTCACAGAACATTTGGGGGTCACAGTACCACCTGCATTAGTTGCTTTGTCTGTGCACATGTGTGCAGTGACACCTGTGGCCAGTGTACATGGCTCCCTCAGCACATCCTGTACATACCCTATCACCCCCTTGCATGACCTTGTAGCAACATTGCACAGTTTGTTGACCAATGATGTTGTCCATGCTAGTCACAGTTACACTGCATGTGCTGTGTTACACACATCTATGTTGAGATTCTCTTTAGACATCCTGGTACTCAACCCCACTGGCAAACTGATATGCAACCAATCATTGGCGGAGTGTGGTGAAAGGCGTCATTGTGTGGGTGGCCCTATTGACTGTGACAGGGGACAATAACATAAACTTTCACCTTTGACAGGGCCAACAATATCAATGCTTGCACCACTGGCTGCATTGTGGGAGGTGTGTCATATGGGCAAGCTGCTGGCTATGTGCAACCTACGTTGCACACAGTTGATGTCAGCGTAATGTGGGGGTAGGGATGGGTATTGTTCCTGTATGGCCTAGGTTATGTTGTTATGTTCATATTCACTGGTTCAGCTGGGCTGACAGAAGGTGTTTTGTGGAAGCAATATCGACAGGGGCCAAACCAACATAACGGCTCTTTGCACCAGTGCTCATGTGTGGGTTTATGTATGTGTTATCCAGCAACATCAGTTGCATGTGTCACTGAAACACCATCAGTGATGTCCATGTGTCTGATGTTGTTGGATTTATATTAGGTGTTAAGGTTTTGAACCACAATCTGCATGACGGTATGGGGACATGTATCTGCTACAGGTATCTGATAACACATATAATGGCTAAGGGGGATGGGGTGCTGTTACACACATTAACCTCTGCAGCTAGCATATCATCTGGAGACATCACAGACATGTGTGATGAGATATTCACTTCACAAACTATGGTATAGGTCCAACCTACCTGCCATGAACATACACATTATCTTACTGACATACCCACCATAGCTATTGCTGATCTGTCCCCCTGTGGGCTGGTTGTCCTACCACAGATCATCAGCTGCACACACATTAGCAAAAGGGTGACTAACACGACGCATTGCGCAGCTCACAGGAATCCTGGGGATAGGGAGAATGCATTTAACCTGTTAGGCACACACAAGCATATCCCCATGGTGCCAGATTAGACACTGGGATGGTCTTCCTGGCCTCCAGGGGATAGGGAGCATACAGCAAAACTGTTAGAGCACACACAACCATATCCCCATGGTGCCAGATGAGCCACTGTGGTGCCATTCCTGGACTCCAGGGGATAGGGTTCATAAAGCAAACTGTTTAGGGACACACAACCATATCTCCATGGTGCCAGATGAGCCACTGTAGTGGCATACCTGGCCTCCAGGGGATAGGGAGCATACAGCAAAACTGTTAGAGCACACACAACCATATCCCCATGGTGCCAGATGAGCCACTGTAGTGGCATACCTGGCCTCCAGGGGATAGGGAGCATACAGCAAAACTGTTAGAGCACACACAACCATATCCCCATGGTGCCAGATGGGCCCTTGCGATTGTCCACATGGAATCCAGGGGATAGGGTGTATGTGTTAACCTGCCCATGCACAGACAAGCATTTTCCATGGGTTTCTTAGAGCCTACTGGGATGAGCTCTATGGACCTCTGCAGTTAGGGGAACTGTTTGGGGCTCTGACAGCACACAGACCAATATCACAGGGCTGACAGCAAACACACTGTGATGGGCTCTCTGTCCTCCTTGTGATAGGGTGGATGCCTGAAATTGGATGGGCACGCACAAGCATTTCTCTAGGGTGATTGCTAGCCCACTCTGATGGGCGCTGTGGACCCATGCAGATAGGCGTGTGTATTGAACAACATGGCCAACAATGCCCATCTCATCTGGGTGTGTGACATACCATCAATGCTACGTTTCACTTATCCTTGTGCTTGTCCCAAGGTGCTTTGTTACAGGTACTGATCCCACCATATCCATATGTTGTTGTTGTTTCTATTTACATCTGCTGATCTAGGGTCTAGCTTAATTACAGTATGTTGTGGCACAGCCATGGCAGCAGCTGACATGCCACAAGGGTAGCATGGACACCTCTATGACCATGTCCATCACCACCTGGGTGCAGGTCAACACACTCACAAATGAGACAGATACATTTTGCTATGTCTTCTCATCTTCTGCACATTACTGACTCACAGTACCTCAAAACAACAGCATGGACATTTGCAATTAGCACAGGCTACAGATCTCATTTTGAGGTACTGGCACCATACACTTACCTCACGTGGGTAGTCTGCTTCACTATTGAACCATCTTTGTAGACGTTGCCACACCCTTAGGACCTTGGAGCTGTCCCTGTGCCCGGTGGCCCCTGGGAAGAGCTTGTGCTGGCGTGGTGCGATCAGCCGGGACAGGTGCCTGAGCTCTCGGAGGTTGAAGGAGGGCTTCCTTACTCTGGGCGCCATTTTCAGATATTATCACCTGATTGGACGCAGCGTGCATCACGCACATGCGTAGGGCACCTGACGCGCAAATTTACGTGCACCTGCGACACGCATATGGCGCAGTTCAGAAACGTATGGCGTCCATGTGCGCACCGAACGCAGTACGTGCATGTGGCCTACGCAGCTGGCGCATGTTTGCAATATTTCACATTCAACTGCGTCATGCAAATGCGCAAAGAAAGGTTTATCGCTAGAACCTGCGCGACACACATTACATATACACTGTTGTGTGTCATTTATCTTACGGAAATGAACACCATTTTCGAATGTTGATGTGTATACACATTTGGGTCTTGAACCTATCAACACATACACAATGGTTCTTTGGCTTCTGTATGATGTGATGTGCTATGGCTTTCACATTGCAATGACTGCCAATAACTGTGTGGGTACCCGTTAGTGTACTGGTGCCATATACGGAGTGGCCATTTCAGGGCAGACATAGACAGACACCAGAGCAAACCTGTGCGTGTCGCACTAATGTGCGGGGCCCACATTGGCGCGTGGGAAGGCTAAGTGGGCCGCTGCTGCATAAACACACAGCAGAGCCGTAGTACAACGGTGAAGACACTGACCCATGGTGTAGGGGCCATGGGTTCAACACCCCATTGTACTCAATGAAAGAGGCCAGCTGAGGCATCAAATGTAGTGGGAAAAAGTGGTGTGGGAGGCATAGTAATTTTGGGCGGCAGAAGGCGGCGCACGGTTTATTTGTAACGGCATGAGGCGGCGCACTGTTTATTTTTAACGGCATGAGTCGGCGCACCGTTCATTGGGGGCGGCAGAGGGCGGCGCACTGTTAAGTTTGGGGGGCAGAGGGCGGCGCGCTGATGTATGAGGGGGCGGTCCGATAGTGGGCGGCATAAGTGGCGCACTGATGTGCACAGCAAACAGGAACAGAGCCATAGCACAATGGTTAGGATACTGACCAATGGTGCAGAGGTCAGGGGTTCAACCCCTCACAGTGCCCAGTGAGCAAGGTTGGCTGGGGCAGTAAGTATTATGGTGAGGTGTGCTGTAGGAGGCCTTATAATTTTATTTTATTACCCACTACCAGTAAACCCGCTCTAACAGCGTGTTAATATATGGAGGCCCGTAAGGCACATGTTACAGTGCACAGTCCGCAAAAGCACCCTAGCAAGTCCCCTATAGGGCACCATGTATGCTGCGCCACAGGATAATGTATAGTGCACGCAATATGGATGGCAACCATAAGGTGGCCTACAGGGCGCCCTATAATGCACCCTCAGAGGCACCCTTATGGGTACAGTATGGCAAGGGTGTGTTTGATGCCATAAACATATGTCCAGTAAAAAAGTACAATGCTTTGGACAACCCTATCACAGAACCCCTCTGTGGACTTGAACCTATGACCTCCTGCTATAAAGGCAGTGATGGAACCATTGGGCTACGGCACTATAGCTCTGAGTAAGCGCCTGTGTGGCTGCAGAGAGCCTGCACGTCACCCCACAGACAGTCTGCTGCTGTAGACAGGACGGGGTAGGCCACCCGTACCCATGATGCAATGCACATGCAAATCAGCTGCCCACAGATGCACACAAGATGGGGACTGCACCCCAAAAGCTACACGGCATGGTAGGGGAACTGTCCGTGTCCACCCACACAGAACCTCGGCCTGGTGGGGGGCCTGAGCGTAAGGACTGCCGGCGAGGGGTAGCTACACACCGTCACATTGTGCAGGTAATGTGCTCACCCTGAGGGTGGGAGGTGGCGCCCAGGACCAGGTCCACATCAACGGCCATGGCTGAATGAGGCCATGCCAGAGCTCAAATTCAGTATTAACCTGTGTGATAAGAAGGTGTTGCAAACACATCATGGATACCCCTTCTGTCTTAGTTGGTGGTTTCCCCCCCCCCCCAATGACAAACAGGGTCTCCCATCAACAGATCCCCATCCTTCCCCCCCTGCACTAATGGCAGTACAGTGGGCCATCAACCCCTGTCCTGCTGGGGGACAGACACCCTACAGGGCAGTCCAAGCCGCTCCACACACATCCATAACACACTAGCAGACAGACAGTAGGCCTGGATATTCAGGGGTGCATCCCAGCACTATCTGATATTCTCCTGCAGCAAGCCATCAGCTGCTGCACCCTGCAAGGAGCTCCATCAGGACACATACCAGCTGTGCAGAGTCTGCTGGATAGTCCTGATGGGATTGCATGCACCCCAAACTGGGGTGGCAGCACACACAGGCAGATCAGTCCATGAAGAGGCCCCAACAGGACACCCATATATATCACAGGAGAGAAATGCTATACAGCACTATGGGGGTGCCTAGCCATGCTGTCATCACTGCACGCTCAGGGTGAGAGTGATCCACCAGCAGCACATACAGAGGTCACCCTGTCTGTGTAGGTGGTGGCTGGGCATTACAATGTCCCAGCCAGTGCCCCATGCCCTGTGCAGATGCATCCTGGCCAGCACACCCTGTCTGAGCTATACCCATGGTACCTTGCTGCTCATTATGCACATTGTCAGGCCAATACTGGCAACAGTGCTGGCAGTGTGGCCTGTGGAGGGTGTTTGTAGCCAACACACACTGTATAGACAGACACCCCCCCCTCACCTATGCCAGCATTGTGCTACTATTGGGGGAGTCATTCGACGTGTCCACCACACCAGTCCTGGGAAGGGTACAGGCATGGATATGGTACACAGTACTGCTGCGGGTCACTCCCCAGGGTGGTAAATACTGTCAGGGGCCAGACCTGGGGCACGCACCACAGACAGCCGACAGCTTGTTCTGCTGGAGCACAAGGAGCAAACAGTGCTGAGCGTAGGACTGTCTACCTGCCAGTACCCACATCAAACGTTTGTGGTCTGTGTACCGTGTACCCAGGTATAGGGTGGCATTGCTAGGGTACGCAGGAGCTAGATCTGGGAGATGCCCCCCCAGGGGGCTTTTCCAATGTGGCCTGTGGGTGTGGGTGCGTCTGGACCTGTTGCCTCTTGCTTTACGGCAGAGTGTCCCTACTCCAGTCCTGGTGTTCCAGACACTGTTCGGGCCTTCATGCTGTCCCCTATGAATATGCATGGGCTACAGTTGCATAGCATGGGGGTGGTGCAGACATCTGCAGCACAGGCATCTGTCTTAGGGGAAGCATGGAACCTGAATGGTGTTTGGCCCTCCAGGACTGCATTTGGGAGACTCTGCTGGAGATAATGTGCCTGTTTATGGTGTCTGTGTTTGGTGTGGTAAAAGATAGGCGTATTGACCATGCCTATGTTCTCAGCAATAAAGGTTTGTCCTTACTACCACGGTGTAGCTGTGGGGTGAATATGTGGACAGGGTTGGCGGTAGCCGCAGCTGGGCTCTGAACCTGTGACCCTCTGTTCTTGCACACACTGTCTGTGTGCACTGCACCACCGTGTAGCCACTGATTGGCTGCAATCCCTGGGTGGTCCATGACTGTACATCCGACAGGGCCTGTCTGTTGCAGTGGACGGTGCCAGCCTGCACATGGCCTGGCCACTGTCCTCTGTGGCTAGCAGCCACTGCCCCCTCCACCATCTGAACCCTTCCGCCGACATGCTGGCATGTCCTTATCCTTGCAAAGGCATATGACCTGATTGCGTAGTGGAACCCCAGGACTGTATTTGGCTCACATGGTATAGCGGTCTAGCTGTTGTTCTTTAGCAAGGTTTTTGTGGAACGTGGGCCACCCATTACGTGATCATGACCAGGGACACAATTGGCCCTTGGCACGTGGGGTGAGGGCATGTACAGGCACATCTGTCGTACATAACCTCTACCTACTTAACCTCTACCTACGTGTCCTTAGCCCCTACAGTTGTGGCACTACAGGACTGCATTTGGGGGACGCGGCTGTTGGTGATGCACATTGTGCTGGTGTGTGTGTGGTGTAGGGTAAAATATGGGTGTTTGCAATATGCTTTTGTTCTGTGCAATAAAGGGGTGTCTCTGCTATCTGTGTTTAGTGGTGGGTTAAATATTGGGATTGTGCTGGCATGTGCCACAGCTGGGATTTGAACGTGTGACCCTCTGGTCCTAGAGGTACCGGCTCTGTCCACTGCACCACACTGTGGCCACAGAGACAGTGCAGTCCCTGGAGATAGTAGACCTGGCAGGGTGGGGTTCCAAAACCTGCTCTGCACATTATTACTGTGAGCTCCTTCACCCTGTCTGGTGACAAACGTGCAAATATAACACGGGTATGACGTCCGAACAGAGGGGGATAGCATATTCCCAAGCTGGGCAACAGTGCTATTGATGGACAACCATAGGGAACACTCCCAGGAAGGGTCCAATACACGGAGACGTTTTTGGAGGTGTCTCCGCTCCGTGCCCCTTTCCAAACAAATGTTATTTTATTTTTTTGGAGCTCTGCTGGGTGTGTTTTTAACTTTTACGCATTACTATACCTGTTCCCCAGCTGATTTACTATTTTAATGCTTTTGTTGTGGTCATTTCCTATTTTTCATTGCAGTTTTGTGCTGTGCACATGTATCACACTGCTGACGTTTTGCAGGTTTCCCCGGTTTTGCTGTACATTGCTGACGGAAATGGTTTCTCTTCCCTTTATATGCCCTCTACCGCGAGTGTTTCACTCGCGCTATTTTTTACATGTAAATTCGGGCCCGATACTGTGCGGGGAGCCTCTCACCTCCCACTCTCCACCCATTGACCCCGTCCCTCCGCCCCTCCGGAGCCTTCCTCCGCCCTCCTTTAGCCGTTCCACGCCTCTATCGGACATTTGCGGGCCCGCACTTGTACGGGGCCCGTTACTGAACCGCGTACCTGTGCGGGGGTGACAAGCACGTGTGCAGGGCGTTTAAACGCGTTTCTGCGCGTTTCAATGCCGCGTTGCCGTGCGCTATTTTGCGCCGCGCAGATTTGCGGACTTTAGTAAACATGCCCCAAAGTCTTACACTGGGATTTGAACCTTGGCCACCTAGCTCTTAAACCACTACTACTACTAACCATTATGCTATTAAACATTTTGGTTCTGAAATATTCTCCTGGGGACATCTATATAGACATTTGATACATGTGCATATTGGGCACATCCACGTTTCTGGAATTGTGCCTGAACTTTCATGTGCCTGCCTTTCTTTTCAGACATTTTGGTTTTCACGTCCCAGATTGCACTTGGATGTCCTATTTGGAATATGCCTCCACGGGGGCAATTTTCAAACTTTCTACTTTAGTGTATATACTCCAGGGTATTTTTTCCCCATTTTGCTTTCCCTTTTTAAACCTGACATGAGTACTAAGACTCCATGGTCTTTTGTATCTGTTTTTGTATGTGTAGTTTTGAAAGGAAAACAACTGGGAGATTTTAAAATACAATAGATGTAGATCATTTTATAGAAGTGTACCCACTGAGGACTGTGTGTACTTTCAGGCATATTGAAGACAGGCAATTTTTGGACAACAAGTTTTACATGCGTAAATTTATCTCAGTATGTATTTCAAGTTATTTTGCTCTTATTTTTAGCCACATAGAAAGGAAATGTCCATTAAAAAAATAATCGCTAGATAACTTTTCCCATCAATTCAGTATCTAACATGTTTTACTGGCAGGATAAGCATCCTTGCCTTCAAGCAGGGTTTACTGGAGAAGGTAATATAAATGATTATTTCACCGTTAAAGGCAGAGGATTTATGAAGAAATGATTCTATCTGCCCATAAAATGAGCACACATCAAGCAATAATATACCTTTTGTTTTCCCCAGTCTCCTTTAGAATTATTTTACACACATTGCTATTCAAGCATTCTGTCAAATCAGGTTTGTCAGCAAAGGAAACACATTTTGTGCAATATTTTGCATTTTTCTGTATTGATATGATAATTTCTTTACCTTTATGGATGTGTATTTTAAGGTTCTAATTGTCAATTTCTGAAAAGCTAAACTAAATGTTGTGGTATAATATGCTCACATTTAAGGGGTAATTTTGTAAAGCCTTTTTCTTGTGCCACATACTCACTCCCCAGGGCACCTTCCACATGGCTTCTACCTGCCCTTTTAAGCCATCAGAAGTTGCACCCTGATGATTCGACTTGCATTGATTGGCTCCCCAATGGTGCACTTACTCTGATTGGTTCCTTGAAACTGTATAACCCAAGAACTCCCATTCTGCCTTGCCTTTTGATAGGTCTCTGTGCCATACCATGACAGCAGTGGACCTCACTTGCAAGCCAGGGTGTGTGAAGTATCGCTGTATTATTTGCATAGTGCCAAAGAGATCTTCCTTCTGGAGTTCATAGGAAGTAACACATACAGGCAATCTATCAAAGTATGTTTGAAAAATTTATTTTAATCAGCCCTGTGGTTTCCAGTACGATGGTAAATATTTTTGTATCTTTCTGCCACATTTTCTTGGTCTGTGACTGCATTTCTTGTTACTTGAGGGTCTTCTCCCTTGCCACATGATTCACAGAATAATCACTTGACACCTCTATTATCGATGCCATTCTAGTGTTTTTTGCTCTACTAATATGTCCTTATAAGCCAGTCCCTTTATCAGTTAGACTAGGTATGTTCCAGGTGATCATAACCCCATCATTCTCCAGTGCTTGCGGCAATGCTGTAGTATTTAGTTTCCTATGGATGAGATGTGCCACCTTGTTGTGCCTTTCTGTACAGAACGTTTCTGCACTCCATCCACTCCAAACATCCCAGAGATTGCATTTATCCCCTATATATAATAACCAGTCATTGGTCAGAAAAACCTCTTGTTTTATCAAAATGTAATTTATTTCATAATTCTCTTATTCAGTAATTCTTTTCAGGGCTGGTGCTACCTTTTCTGCTGCCCTGTGTGAGTGATTACTGTGCTGGCCCCCCTCCCCCCCCCCAGATGCTAATGAAACTCTTCATAAGCTTCTCTTCTCTTTTTGAGAAATAACTTCTCAGATGCTTGAACAGTTTACACTTGCAGTAGTATTACAGCATGATTACATAGCTTCTCTCCAGTACCACCGGCCATGTACATTATGAAGTAATACAAAACCCTGTTCATTCAGAGCCTATAGCAAATGTGCCCTCCTGTAACAGTATTGCCAGGACAAACTCTATTTATGAAAAGGCAGCACTGCACATATTATATTGGGCCCTAGAACAGCAATACCACATCTATTGGGGAAAAGAGAAAAAGCAGGACTTTTAAAGGTTAACACTAGCAAAATGCCGCATCTCAGTCACATATGCAAAACTCAAACAGCACATCACCGGATACAGAGCAAGAGGCTGCAAATTAGAAATAGAAATATGCAGATACAAATTTAATTCACAACCCCAAGAAATCGGAGTCTCCATGCAGTGCAACACTGGAGAAATAGAAACAGAAGTCCATTTCCTCTTGTACTGAGCAAAATTCAAAAGGAATCAGAAATATACATCTCCCAAAGTTGACATATTCCATTTAGTAAATGTTAAAAAAGTACTTTTTCTACCTTTTCTGATCAAAGAATTGTATTTTTTCGATCACATTGGTCCCACTCTCTTTTTTTCGACTTTCCTCTGTTTTCTCCTAACTCTCTATCCAGGGTCTGCTGCCCAGTTGTTGTTTCACTCCCTCTCCTTCTGTTTTCATACATTCCTCCCTTACATCTGTCTCTGACATTGATCTTTCTCTTTCATTTCTTTCATTTCTTTCTTCTATTCTTTCTTTTCTGCTTATCCATTTGCACTACACCCTCCAGTTCTCAATTTTCATTTTTTTAAATCTTTCATCTATCCATTTTCTGTCTCCTCTCATCTCCTTTCCAACCCATGTCCTCATTCTTACTGTCTCTTTTTAGCTCTCCCTTTCCACCTCTCATTCCTTCCTCAGCAACTTTCCCCTTCTGTCTTCCACCCATTCCATTTCTACCCTTTGTACTTCCTTCCTTCCCAGCCATCATCTACTTTTCTGTGTCTCTTGTCCATTCACCAGCCCCAGTGCTTTCCCTGCCCTTTATTTTCTCTAGACCAGTAGCTGCTACCGCACCCCTTCCTCTGCTCCCTGTCCAGCCCAGCCCAGTATCTGTTACCTTTCCCTTTCTCCCCCACATCAGTCTAGTCCAACCCAATATCTGTCACCTTTTCCCTTTCCCCTCCAAGTCTAGCCCAGCCTGGTATTACCTCCTTTCCCTTTTCTCCCCCCAGTTCTTCCTCCCATTCCCTAAACCAATTTGCATCTCACCTCTCCCTAAGATCCTCAAATCTTTGTATTATTTCCTCTACTGCTCTCAGCTTCTCACCTTACTCCACCTTTCTTGGGCTGCTTCATGTAACCCATCTCGTTGCAGCTCCTGCTGTCTCTTCATCTCCCTCTCCTTCCTTCAGCTGCCCAAGTTGATGGATCCTGAAGCTAACAGAAGTAAAATGTCAAGTTGCAACTCTTGCCAGGGCTTGCTTTCTCTCTCCTCCATTTTTCAACCTGTGCCACTTTGCACATCCGCTTTTTGAACAGTGGGGGTGGGTGTGTGTGTGTGCTCTATATGTATGGAGGCCTGTTGAGTTCAAACATCTTATGTTTGAATTGAACTGCACAAGATCATTCAATCTCATTTCAGGTTGTTGCAAAGGTTCTATCAGGCATGTTAGTCCTGCTGTCTTGGAGATTTTGGTTTTCAGTTCTTGAGAGAAGGAGCTATTTACTTTCTCCTCTCCTCTATTAGATATCAAGCTCTTCCATCGTAGTAGAAATACTTTTTATACATCCCACAAATGTGTGACCACCACTACATTTGCTTCTACATATATCATATAAATGTTGGTAAAATTGAATTTGTGGTGATATTAATGAGAAATTGATACACATGTTAAATGATACAATAATTGAAAAATGGTTTAGAAACACTATTTGTGCACCTATCTGTTATTTTCTCCTGATGAGCTGTTCATTGACTTCATTCAAATCCATAGAGGTTGTAAACCTCTTCTCAATCACCAGTAATGCAAATGTATGTAGCTTTCTTTCCTTCCTTCATTGTTGATCAGATGTCATTTTTCACACATTTCCACAAAGAAATTGAGCTTTCACCATTACATTTAGAGAGTGGTATATGCTAAATATATCCAAAAGCATACAGTATGTCCACATTAGGAAATATGCCCTTCAGGTCTAGTTCTCTGAGTTTGTGGTACATGCTCATTGCTGATGTCTCTGAATTTCCGAATTCTGAGCTGAAATAGCAAAATGAATCTGTCAAGGTTTCTTCTAAGTCCTATTGGTAGTGTAATTTTCAAAGTTTTGCAGCTGCATAAACCTCATCAATATTTAAAGAAATTGTATAAAAATCCAGATTTTCTCTTCTTTGCAGGCTTCACTGTGTCTCTGCAGTTTAAGCATTAGATAGTCACAGATGGTATAATGGTTTATTTCATTTGTTTAACCGTCTTTCGATTAAAAACACAACAGAGCGGTGTACAAGTTAAAATATATAAAAGAAATAAAATCAGAAACAAAAAAAAGAACTACAGTTGTCTGGATAGGACAGAAAACTCAATCATACTTACCAGGATAGAAGGAGGGATAGAACCTGAGAAGAAAGGGTAAGCCAGACAAAGAGGGACTGTCAAGGAAATGGTATTTCATAGGCTAGGTTGAATAAATGAGTTTTTAACAGTCTTAAATTTGGGAAAGAATGGTTCCAGTTGTAGGGCTGGGGGCAGCACATGCCATGAGGCAGGGGGAAAAAAATAGAAGGCAGAGGATCGGGTAGAAACAAAGTGAGCCTGTGTCACAGATGGCAACTGTTGTCTGTTTGCATGGACATCACGAAGGCAACGATGAGTAGAATGAAGAAGCAGCAAATCAGATAGATATTGGGGAGAGAATGTAGTGTGCGATGGGCTAAGGTCAAAAGTTTAAACTGCAGATGAGATTTGATAGGGAGCCAATAGTGATGAATCAACAGGGGAGTAACATGATTGAATCGGGATGCATGTGACAGAATACGGATGGCGGTATTTTGTATAAGCTGTAAGTGGTGAATTTGTGGTTGAGGAAGATCATGGTAAATGACATTACAATAATCTAATCTGGATATGTCAAGGATGAGGAGGCAAGGAAGGGACGAATGGCACAAATTCGATAAAGTGCAAAGAAAGAACGATGGACAACTGAAGTGATATGAGCCCAGAAGGATAGTGAAGAATCCAGACCACCACCTAGGTAGCACATGGAATCAACCAGAGGAATAGGACAACTAGGAAGTGAAGGGGCCAGAAGAGGGGGAGACCTACTAAAAGTGATCCAATGCGCAGCAGATTTGGTAGGGTTTAGGCAAAGAGAATTACCGGAAAGCCATTAGGAAATACCGGACAGACAGGCATTTAGTGGAGACAAATCAGGGGCATTGGAATTGGTATGACGAATGAGAAGAATTTCATCAGCATAAAAATGAGATGAGATGCCATGCTGCTGAATAATGAAAATCAAAGGAATCAGGAAAACATTAAAAAGAAAGGGGGCCAACATGGAGCCCTGAGGGACACCGCAGGGAAGAGAGAAAGAGGGTGAGGAAGAGTCACCAGTCATAACTGAAAAAGAACGCTGTGAAAGAAAGGAGTGAAACTAATTTAGAACCGTACTGCACAAATCAAACTCATGAAGATGAAAAAGGAGATTAGAGTGATCCACAAGATCAAAAGCAGCAGAGAGAACCAGAGAAACCACCAATAATGAGCTCTTCTTGTCCAGAATGTTTCTTCTCTGGTTCTGTGGATTTATTGAACATTCTTTTCCTGTTTCTTCTACTTTGGCTGCCTACCTTGTGATTTTCAGTTATTGTTAGTTTTTGGCTTCTGTTTCACAGGCTTGAAAGTAATTTCTCATCTACTATATGAATTCATAATCTGGAAATTATATAGCATTGGAAAGTGCACAGATCTAATTGTACCCGTTGCAACCCTTTGCTAGTGGTATTGATTCTTTTAAGAATGTTATTCCCCAGAACAATCCCAACTTCAGTTTCCAAGAAGTTTATAACTTATCATTTTTATAGCACTACTGATTGTATGTAGTGGTGAACAGTGGGGATAAATATTCAGGTAAAATAAGTCCTGCCCAAAGAAGTTTATATTCCCAAGTGGATACCTAAGTAACTTGCATAAGGCGTCAGTGGCAAAAATATGATTCAAACCCTGGCTTCATTGGTTCTTAGCTTATTGATCTAACCACTAGACTGTTTCGTCTCACTGCTCTTAATAAATACACTTTACATGGAACTGCTTTGGGATTTCGTTTGTCAGTAAATAGATATTTCTGTCAAAGCATCTTGAATAAAGTTATTAGCTTTTTCGCAGGCAAATCTGGGACAGTTGAAGTGGAATTTTACAAATGACATCCAAGTACAATCTGGAATGCCCATGACGTGAGAATTGCCAAAAGATGTTGAGAGAGGAGCTGCTACTACTGTTATTTTATTTATTTAATATTTATCCCGTCCTTTCAAATTGCTCAGGGCCGGTTACAAATTTACATACAATAAAAAAATAAGACGGACTGACAATACCTTATCAACACATAATATCTACTCTTCATAAAAATGTTAGTACAGGACACTACTTAATTTACAAGATCTTACGATGTCCATCGTATCTCAGGAAAAATATCTTCTGGGAAAATCTAAAAATCTTGGGGAAAAGAGAATTCTTTGGGTTAAGCTGATAAAATCTGTTTCTATTTAGGGTATAGTTTTTAACAAACTCTCAGTATTTTTCCCACCCTACCTCCCCAACTCCCACCTACTCCAGAGACTATAGTACTGTAGTTGGTATGGAAGGGCAGACTGGATAGGCCCTATGATCTTTATCTGCCACTATGTTTCTATGTTTCTAATTGTGATTGTGCAGAGTATTAGGGATAGTGTTGTCACATCTTCTCTATATATTCTGATGTCTTATGGCCAAAATAAGCACTTTCCTATGCATGCCTAGAGCAGGAATAACCTGCATACCTCCGTCCAGCTGCTGCCTGCTCTTGCCCTGCAGCTGATGCCACCATGGAGAAAACAGAGGGTGGCAGCAGCAGGGCGAGAGCAGGCAGCAGCTGGACAGAGGTATAGGGAGGAGGAGGAGGGGGAGAACATAAGAACATAAGATATGCCATAATGGGTCAGACCAAGGTCCATCAAGCCCAGTATCCTGTTTCCAACAGTGGCCAATCTAGGTCATAAGTACTTAGCAGTCTCCCCAAAGACACAGGTTCCTCAATGCTTCTTTTTGGTTAAGCAGTGATATCCCGTGTCCCTTTTAATAATGGTTTATGGACCTTTCCTCCAGGAACTTGTCCAAACCTTTTTTAAACCCAGCTACACTAACAGCTTTTACTACATCCTCCGGTAACAAATTCCAGAGTTTGATTACACATTGAGTGAAAAAATATTTTCTTTTATTAGTCTTAAATAGTTTACCCTGTAGCTTCATTGCAGTCCCCTAGTCTTTCTATATTCTGATAACGTAAAGAATCGATCTACGTTTACCCGGTCCACTCTGTTCATTAATTTATAGACTTCTATCATATCTCCCCTCAGCCGTCTCTTTTCCAGGTTGAAGAGCCCTAACCTTTTTAGCCTCTCTTCATAGGAGTATCCTTCCATCCCCTTTACCATATTGGTGGCTCTTCTCTGTACCTTTTCTAATAACACTATATCTTTTTTAAGATACGGCGACCAGAATTGCACACAATATTCAAGGTGTGGTCGCACCATGGAACGATACAGAGGCATTATAATATCCTTTGTTTTATTTTTCGTTCCTTTCCTTATGATGCCTAGCATTCTATTTGCTCTCTTGGCCGTCGCTGCACACTGGGCGGAGGGTTTTAACATGTTATTCACGATGACGCCTAAATCTTTTTCCTGGGTGGTGGTTCCCAATGTGGAATCTTGCATCGTGTAACCATAGTTTGGGTTGTTCTTTCCTAGGTGCATAACTTTGCACTTGTCCACATTAAATTTCATCTGCCATTTGGATGCCCAGTCTTCCAATTTATCAAGATCCTCTTGCAATTTTCCACAATCCTCTTGGGTTTTAACAACTTTAAATAGTTTTGTGTCATCTGCAAATTTGATAACCTCACTCATTATTCCCTTTTCCAGGTCATTTATGAATATGTTAACAAGCAGCGGACCCAGCACTGATCCCTGGAGTACTCCACTATTCACCTTTTTCCATTGGGAAAATTGGCCATTTAGCCCTACCCTCTGCTTTCTATCTTGTAACCAGTTCTTGATCCACAATAATATATCACCTCCTATCCCATGACTTTTTAGTTTTGCCAAAAGTCTCTGATGAGGGACCTTGTCAAAGGCTTTCTGAAAGTCCAGATACACTATATCAACCAACTCACCTTCTTTCACACCTTCAAAAAACATAACAGATTAGTAAGACAAGATCTTCCTTGTCTAAAGCCATGTTGGCTGTCTCCCATTAAGCCAAGATTATCTACATGCTGAGTAATTTTGTTCTTTATGATGGTTTCTACCATTTTCAGGCTCACTGGTCTGTAGTTTCCCAGATCACCCCTGGAACCCTTTTAAAAAAATTGGCGTTACATTGGTGATCCTCCAATCTTCAGGTATTACAGTGCCAGGTAATGCCTGAAGATTGGAGGATCTGAGTCAGAGCAATTCAACCATTGCACAAAATCATGCAATGAGGCTTCAGTGCCATGCAAACACAAAAAATATCATCAATAAACCGCATCCAACATTTTATGTGCGTGAACCATACAGATGGATATAAGAACTTTTCTTTAAAATTTGGATATGTATAAATTAGCTATGCTGGGCCCTACTGTGGACCCCATAGAGACCCCTTGTATCTGTAAATAAAAATCCTTCCCAAAATGGAAATAGTTCTTAGTAACAACAAATTCTGCAGGGTGCATCAAAAATTGAGATGTAATGCTTCCATAGGAGAATGTTGGGCAAATAATTGGCTTAGCAACAAGAGACAAATTCTGAGGAATATTTGTATACAAGGCAGCTATATCAAATGTTACTAGGATATCTTGAATGGCACTTACAACAATTTTCTCAAAAACTCAGACATGTACTGCTGATAAAACCTGCCACGTTTCACCCAGCACTGCAAAAAATGATTCAAGGAAAACCGACAAAGGTTCTAACAAGGACGCCTGGCCGGAGACTATGGGATGTCTAGAATTTCTTCTGTCGCTGACACGCCAGATGCCTCCCTAATTCCATCAGGGGTCAGCAAGACCGCACCATTGGCCAGCTCCCCTCGAGCGACTTCCTCAGCCCCCACCTCAGGGGGCATCAGCGTTGACGTGGCAGAGGCAGGACTCGCTGCAGCAGGGTGTACCGGCAGCGTCCTCTTTGGAGGGGAGAGAGATGTCTTAACATCCGACGGCAGCACCAAGGACTCCTCACCCAACACCACCAAGCCGGCTCGAACCTTCCTTCTTTGGTCCGGGGTAAGTGAAACAAATCGATCCACTGGACCAGTGGAAGGTAGCTGGGGCACCGAGGGGAGAGCCCTCAACTTCCCCTTTCGTTTAGGCATTCATTCAGGAGAAACTCTCAGCGGCCATCTTGGAAACTCCCCTACCTGAAGGAAAGAGTTCAAACATAATAAAGAATAGAAACTGAGTCAGACCATGAAACAAACAAATGTTACCTTTATTTTTCTCGGATATGGGTTCCGCCCTCTTCTACAGAAACACTCTGATAATGGAAGAGACAACTCAAACTGATTATTAAAATAGTAGACACACCCCACAACACTGGTGGGCGAACAGCGAGGGCTGTTAGAGTCTCATGGGTAGGCTGTTTGCTAATTGCTACCCAACCCTGAAACTTATTTTTCAGTTTATAAGAAACATAATCGCTGATGTTTTGGAACTGGTTATAGTGTGATAAAGAGGCTGATATACTAAAGTACAGTGAAGTTTGTGCACAATTTCTTTGGTTTTGCTTTTGGGACTTATATGCAAATAAGGCTAATAGCAAACCTAGTGTGCATAATCTTTTAATGGAAATGTTTGAAAAAATTTTAACTACACATCACTGAGGTGTAGTTATTTTGTTTTCTAAAATCTGTTCTGGAAATATTTCATGCATAGTTTAGGTATGTTGCATAATTTTTTGAGATAGTCATTCATTATCTATGAATTTAAATACATTTTCACAAGTATAGAAGTACATATGAAAAAAAGCTATTTGCAAAGCAAATATAAATTTCATGTGATGAAAAGGCAAATAGTGTGCATTATCGATGATAACATGTAAAGGGTCCTTTGTGAAACTGGCTGCATTTTAGTATACTGTGTTTAGAATGCACAGGAAGATATTTGTATCATTTTGTAGCGTAAGTGTGTGAGAAACCGATCTATAGCAAAATTATGAGTCTATTATATTTACAGTCTTTCAGGCGTTCTGGTTTATCACTGAACAGAGATTTTGCAATACACTGAAATCTCAGTGGTAATTCCATTTAACAAATGTCTGCACTGTAACCAAGCCTGAAAGAAATGTAAAATGTTTTAGTAATGTGGTAAAACATTGATTGAAATTCAGTGAAGGTGGGGACAATGTCCTTGTCAAAGTACATGAAGCATGGAGGGACTATAAACAGTATGCAAAGAAGGAACTCAAGTCTATGAGAACTGGACTTGATTGTCTGAATCAATGTTCCCGCCAAGCTGTGTGGTAGTCCTCTGCCTGCACTACTGCCAGTAGAGGGAGTGGAAGGCCTGCGCCTCACAACTAAAAATACAGTATTGCAGCGCCTCCCCCTACTGGCGGCAGCATGGCAGAGGACTGCTGTGTTGCTTGACGAGAACGTTGGTCTGAATCCCTTCACACTACATTAAGGATATGAAAGTCATAGAAGCTGATCTAAGGCTCAAGCAGCATATACTGTAGCTGATCAGGTGGGTATATGAGGAGGACTTGGGGACAGAAATACTCAGAAAGAATAGACATTATGCTGAGAATGGGTAGAAGGGAAGACAGAGTCTGACGGAGAATCTTTTCTAGTTCTCGAAGAGGCCCTTGTTTTAAATCTTTAATTTAGGGAAGTCCATAACTGCAGCTGTTAGAGCAGTGGTTCTGAACCCAGTCCTAGCCAGTCACGTTTTCAAGATAACCAAAACGAATATGCATGAGAAAGATATGTCTGCACTGCCTCATGCACATTCATTGCAGTTATCCTCAAAACTTGACTGGCTAGGTGTGTCCCAAGGACTGGGTTAAGAACCCCTATATTAGAGAGATCAAAAGTATGCTGAGCAGTGGGCAGGTGATTTGTACTTATTTATTTATCACATTGGATTACATACTCCGCATGAGCCTCATTGGGATTCTTACTAAGCAGTATGTTGCTGTAGAAGGGTCATAGTATCTTTCTCTATCCTACGAAGGATAGTACTTTGTCACACCACCCATATAGGAGGATGCAGCAGTGGTTTATTTCTGCTTTTATATCATTTAACTAGTGCTGCATGGATTTTCCTGTTAAATTTTGAGAAAATAGGAACCGTTTCCTCCTGCTCTTTGACATTTGAATTGCAGGCCTAATTCCTTGCTGAATGATCCTTGATGTTATCTAAGAGATTAGCTTGTAGCTAGACAGAAATTTCTCTTTTCTAATTTTGTTTTGGAAGGTAGATTTTCTTCCTTCCCTTTCCACAGAAAGAAGATTGAGAGCATCTAAGAGCTGTGAGAAGGCCTCAGTTCCTCATCCTAGAGTCTAGGACCTTGTCTCTTGTGAGAAAGATCCTGGTAGTAAGGGGATTTGTTTTTGTGGCTGTAGGTTACTATGAGGTTTTGGGAACCTTTTCAGTTTCCCCTGAATCCCTCTGCCTGAGTCCTGAGAGGCTCAGCAACCTGGCAGTAATGTGGAGGAGTGGAGGTCCAGCAGGCACCACATTGGGAGGAAAGAGTGCTCCCACACTGGAGACAGCTAAGGAGAAGGTCACAAGGTACAAATGAGGAGGAGAGGAGTGTTCAATATCATGCAGTGGATGTTAGCTACTGAAGGGAATACTTATTAGCTAGGAGGGTCCTGTTCAGTTTGTTTGAGGACAGCTCCAATGGTCAAAAGTCAACAAAAGAGGCCTTAGGCACAGATTCACTAATTTGTGGAACTCTGCTCCTCTGATCTACCTAGATTTCAGCAAAGCCTTTGATACTGTTTCTCATAGGAGGTTTATCAATAAACTGAACCGCCTGGGGATGGGTCCAAAGGTGGTGAACTGGATCAGAAATTGAATGACTGACAGACGACAGAAGGTGATGGTAAATGGAACTCACTTGGATGAAAGGTCCTGGGGCCGGTACTGTTCAATGTATTTGTGAGTGATATTGCTGAAGGACTGAATGGAAAAGTCTGTCTTTTTGCAGATGACATGAAAATTTTAAACAGAGTGGACTCCCCTGAGGGAGTGGATAACATGAGAAAAGATCTGCAAAAGCTGAAAGAATGATCTAATGCTTGGCAGTTAAGATTTAATGTGAAGAAATGCAGTGTCATGCACTTGGGATGCAGAAATCCAAGGGAATTGTATGAGATACGGAGCAATAGGATGGTGTGCACTGACCAGGAAAAGGACCTCGGAGTGATTGTTTCTGAGGATCTCAAAGTGGCGAAACAGTGTGACAAGGCGGTGGTGAAAGTCAAAAGGATTCTGGGTTGCATACAGAGAGGAACTACCAGCAGAAAGGAGGAGGTACGAATGCCATTGTACAAATTGCTGGTGAGGCCTCACTTGGAATATTGTGTTCAGTTTTGGAGACCAAAGGATATAAAAAGACTGGAAACGGTTCAGAGGAAGGCGACCAAAGTGATTTGGAGCCTGTGCCAGAAGATGTATGAAAGTAGATTCCAAGACCTAAATATGTATACTCTAGAGGAGAGAAGGGACAGGAGAGATATGATACAATAAATACTTTAAATACTTAAGGAGTATTAACGAACAAACAAACAAACCTTTTTCAAAGACGGGGAAGCTGTAATACTAGAGGATATAACATGAAGCTGCAAAGGGGTAAACTGAAAGGCAACGTCAGGAAATACTTTTTAAGAACATAAGATATGCCATACTGGGTCAGACCAAGGTCCATCAAGCCCAGTATCCTGTTTCCAACAGTGGCCAATCTAGGTCACAAGTACCTAGCAGTTTCCCCAAAAGACACAGGTTCCACAGTGCTTGTACTGGGGCAAGCAGTGGATATCCTGGGTCCCCTTTAATAATGGTTTATGGACCTTTCCTCTAGGAACTTGTCCAAATCTTTTTTAAACCCAGCTACACCAACAGTTTTTACTAAACCCTCTGGTAACGAATTCCAGAGTTTTTCACTGAAAGGGTGTTGGATGCTTGGAATGCCCTATCGATGGAAGTGGTGGAGGCAAATACAGTGACAGAATTCAAAATGGCATGGTACAGACATAGTGGATCCCTTTATAGAAACAGGATAAAATCAAAATAAAGTTAACTGTCTCTGATATCTCAACAAGTAGAGGTAATCTGCACAGAGTGGTGGGTACACCCCTAAAGAAAGGTATGGGGAGGGGTGACTTACACAGAGTGGCAGGCGCACCTACTCTTGCCACCTTGCTGGGCAGACTAGATGGACCATGCTGGTCTTTATCCGCTGTCATATACTATGTTACTATGTCTTATCTGTGGACTTCTTTGCTACTGCCAACTCTAGACTTCATTCATTCCACCTTGCTGCTCCATATGCTTTAAACAAACTACCTGAGTCAGAATGTCTGGTGTCTTCTCTAGCCCTATTCAAATCCAGGCTAAAACCCCACCTCTTCGAGGCTGCTGTTGAATCCTGATTACCCTCACTCTCTTGTTCACTTATGTGTATCTTATTATACTGTAGTCCCAAATTTTGTGATATTCTTCATCTTGATTAGACTGAAGATCTGATGAGCAGGAATTGTCTCTTGCATCTATATGTACAGCGCTCTGTATTCCTTGTAGCGCTATTCAAATGATAAGTAGTAGTTGTAGCAGTAACATAGAAACATAGAAACATAGAAATATGACGACAGAAAAAGACCACATGGCCTATCTAGTCTGTCCTTCCATAACAACTACAACAGTCCACTTTTTGCCTTTAGAGATCCTCTGTGTTGGTCCCATGCTTTCTTGAATTCAGTTACTGTCCTCATCTCTACCACCTCCACTGGGAGACTATTCCACGGATCCACTACTCTTTCCGTAAAGAAATATTTCCGCATATCACTCCTGAATCTATCTCCCTTCACCCTCATCCCATGTCCCCTCGTAGCAGAACTTGCTTTCAATTGAAAGAGGCTCTCTCCCTGAACATTTATGCCACGGAGGTATTTAAACATCTCAATCATATCACCTCTATCCCGCCTTTCCTCTAAGGTGTACATATTAAGATCCTTAAGTCTGTCCTCATATGCTTTATAATGAAGCCCATTAATCATTTTGGTAGCAACCCTCTGCACCGACTCCATCCTGTTCACATCCTTTTGAAGGTGCGGTCTCCAGAATTGCACACCATACTCCAAATGAGGTCGCACCAAAGACTTATACAGAGGCATTATCACCTCCTTTTTTCTGCTAGCCATTCCTCTCCGTATGCACCCAAGCATCCTTCTAGCTTTTGCTGTCGCCTTTTCCACCTGTTTAGCTACTTTAAGATCATCAGACACAACCACGCCTAGGTCCCGCTCTTCTTTAGTGGACAAAAGTACTTCACCTCCTATACTGTATTGCTCCCTTGGATTGTTGCAGCCCAAATGCATGACCTTACATTTTTTAACATTAAATCCCAGCTGCCAAATTCTAGACCATTCTTCAAGCTTAGCTAGATCCCTCCTCATGTTATCTACCCCTTCCTGGGTGTCTACTCTATTGCAGATTTTGGTATCATCCGCAAAGAGGCAAACCTTACCCGACAGCCCTTCCGCTATATCACTAACAAAGATGTTAAAAAGAATCGGACCAAGGACAGATCCCTGGGGCACACCACTGGTAACATCCTTCTCCTCAGAGTGAGCTCCATTTACTTGTACTCTTTGTCGCCTCCCACCCAACCAATTTCTAACCCAAGCAGTAACTTTAGGGTCCATCCCTAGGGTGCTCAGTTTGTTTATAAGTCGCCTGTGAGGAACAGTGTCAAAGGCTTTACGGAAATCTAAATACACCACATCTAGAGCTCTCCCTCGGTCCAACTCCCTGGTCACCCAGTCAAAAAAATCAATCAGATTTGTCTGACAAGACCTGCCTCTGGTGAATCCATGCTGCCTCGGATCCTGTAATCCGCTGGACTCCAGAAACCTCACTATTTTCTCTTTCAGCAGCGTTTCCAATAATTTACTCACCACCGAAGTTAAACTAACCGGCCTGTAGTTTTCAACCACATCCTTACTTCCGCTTTTGTGTAAAGGCACCACATGAGCCTCTCTCCAGTCCTTTGGCACCACTCCTGACTCCAACGAGGCATTGAAAAGGTCAGTCAGTGGAGCTGCTAGAACGTCCCCAAGTTCCCTCAGTATTCTATTTTCAGTTCGCAGTGTGAACATTACAAGAGAAAACTGTTAAAATGCATATCATTCACGTTAAGCAAGTATTTCTGTACAATAGGGCACTTAGATAAATAGGGTAGGAAGGCACCTATATTTACCCTATGGGGGTCATTCAGTACAGCCAGGGGCGGCCCAAGGGGGGTGCGGGGCCATGTGCGGAGACTCGGTGCGGGGCCTCATTTGCATAAGTGGCCTTATTTGCATAATGTTACCATACACTAACTTTTAGTAAACATGTCTCTTAATGAGTGTATGGATAAAGAAAGACTAAAAGATTTCTACATTACTATAATCCAGTGCCAACCGCCAGGCACATTAGGAACTACTACAAACGCTGCCCATTTAGAACCCATAGCAAACCCGCTGTATCCTGACAGCATTACCAGGACTCACAAAGCACCAGTCCCTACCTATCAAAAGGAAACACTGCAAATATTAAACCAGTACATTTCAGAGAATACTGGGGAAAGAGAACAAGTGGCAATGTCAAATAGGAATTACATAAACAGAATACCTCAGCTCAGTTACACATGCAGAACATAGACCATCACCAAACAAGGAATCGCAATTTAGAAACAGGAAGGCAATAATTTAAACTGGGAACCCCAAAAGCCAAACTTGGAATGTACAACAACACTGTAGAAATAAAACTATAAATCAATTTCCTCTTGTACCAAACAAAGCGCAGACGTTAATGATGCACATTTCCCAGAACTTTCATATTCCAGTTAATAAATTCAAAATAAAGAGATATATTTCTACCTTTTGTGCATTTTTTTTCAGTTGCAATTGCTCCAGCCACTTTCTTCTGGTTTCTTCATGTTTTCTGCTAACTCTCCATCGTCTGCTGTCCATTTGTCCTTTCTTCTCTCTTCTAGTTTTCTTTCCATCCTCTCTCTCTACATCTGCTTTAACATACTAATCTTTATCCTTTTGCTCTTTCCTCATTCTTATTTCATCCACACAAATTTTACCCCTCCATCCTCAATCCCCACTTACTCTCCCAATACCCGGCCAATTGTAGATTTTTCATCCCTCCCACACAAAATATTTTTCCCCTCTCCATTTTACTCTCCCAGCCCCATCCCATTCTAATCCTCCCCCAACATCAGCTCCCTTCTAGTTCCAGTCTCACCCAGCATCCATTCCCTTCTAGTCCCTGCATCAGCCCATTTCCAGTCCTAGCCCCCCATCAACCCATTTCCAGTCCTAGCTCCCCCATCCATTTTCAGTCTGAGTCCCTTCATCAGCTCATTTCCAATCCTAGCCCCCCATCAGCCCATTTCTAGTCATTTCCTAGCCCCACCATCAGCCCATGTCAAATCCTAGCTCCACTCCACTCAGCCCAATTCCAGTCCAAGCCCCCCCATGAGCCTACTTCCAGTTCTAGCCCCTCCATGAGTCCATTTCAATTCAAGCCCCCACCACAGCCCATTTCCAATCTTAGTTCCCCCCAACAGCCCATTTCCAGTCCTATCCTAGCTGCTCCATCAGCCCATTTTCAGTTCTAGCTCCCTTCCCTCACAGCCCATTTCCATTCCAAGCTCCCTCCCCATCAGCTATTTGCAGTTCAAGCCTCCCCGTCCACTCAGTCCATTTCCAGTCATAGCAATCCCCCAACCCATTACCAGTCCTAGCCCCCCATCAACCCATTTTCAGTTTAAGCCCCCCTATAACCCATTTCCAGTACTAACCCCCATCAGCCCACTTCCAGTCTTAACCCCATCAGCCCATTTCCAGTCAGCCCCCCATAGCCCATTGCCAGTCCTAACCCCCCCCCATCAGCCCACAGCCCATTACTAGTCCTAACCACATCAGCCCACCTCAAGTCCTAACCCCTCCCCATCAGCCCTTTTCCTGTCCTAGCGCCCCCATAGCCCATTAGCAGTCCTAACCCCCCCCCATAGCCCATTAGCAATCCTAACCCCCATCACCCTATTTCCAGACAGCCCCCATCAGCCCACAGCCCATTACCAGTCTTAACCCCCCCCAGCCCATTTCCAGTCCTAACCCCCCATCACCCCATTTCCAGTCAGCCTCCATCAACCCCCAGCCCATTACCAGTCTTAACCCCCCCAGCCCATTACCAGTCTTAACCCCCCCAGCCCATTTCCAGTCAGCCTCCATCAGCCCCAGCCCATTAGCAGTCTTAACCCCCCCCCAGCCCATTTCCAGTCCTAACCCCACCCCAGCCCAATTACAGTCCGCCTCCATCAGCCCCAGCCCATTTCCAGTCCTAACCCCCCTCCAGCACATTTCCAGTCCTAACCCCCCCCCAGCCCATTTCAAGTCAGCCTCCATCAGTCCCAGCCCATTTCCAGTCCTAACCCCCCCCCCTTGCACATTTCCAGTCCTAACCCCCCCCTTGCACATTTCCAGTCCTAACCCCCCCCTTGCACATTTCCAGTCCTAACCCCCCATCACCCCATTTCCAGACAGCCTCCATCAGCCCCCCCCCTTCCCTTCCCTTCCCTTCCCTTCCCTTCCGGCAAATTTAAAAACAAAAACCTGGCTCTAGCTGCTGCCCGCGTCCGTCGCAGCAGCGGCAGAATGGCGTGTCCCGCGGGGCCCCTCTCCACGTCGAGCCCTCTGCAAGGGCTTTCAGATTCGCGAAGGGAGAGTGCTCCCTCGCGTCTCTGTAAAGCCCGCAGGGGCTAATGGGAAATTTCCCATCAGCCCCTCGCGTCTAAAGGGGCTGATGGGAAATTTCCCATTAGCCCCTGCGGGCTTTACAGAGACGCGAGGGAGCACAACTCTCCCTTCGCGAATCTGAAAGCCCTTGCAGAGGGCTCGAAGAGGAGAAGGGGCCCCGCGGGACACGCCATTCTGCCACTGCTGCGACGGACGCGGCAGCGGCAGCAGCTAGAGCCAGGTTTTTGTTTTTAAATGTAATAAAAAAAAAAGCAGAATGTTCTTTGCGCGGGGCCCCCTGAAACGCGGGGCCCTGTGCAAAAAACATTCTTGCTCAATGGACGGGCCGGCCCTGAGTACAGCGGATAGCGGGGATGGATGTCTGGATTGAGTCTTGAAAGACTAGAAAAGGGGACTGTTACTTTTGGAGAGAGATCTGCAATTGTGAGTATATACTTCTGGGAATTTTCTGAAAGGAATTCTTTCTATTAAAGCTATTTAATCTGTGAACCCACTATTTTTTGTTAAATCAGTCAGGGCCTAGTAGCAGAAGTTTAAGTTTAAATTTAAAACATAGAAGAGAACTTTCTGGTTACATTTCATACCCAGCAGAGAGCTTGTAGTTTTAATTTAATAGTCACTCAGGGCCTAGTATCAGCAACATACTTTTAGTTTAAATTTAAAACACAGAAGAGAGCTTTCTGGTTAAATTTGGAAACCAGCAGAGAGCTTGTAGTTTAAATTTCATAATAAGTTAGAGCCTAGCAGCAGCAAAGAGCTATAATTTAAATTAAATAAGAATATAGCTTACCTCAGCAGCACAGGACACGGTACTGTGTAGCAGCCCTCTTTTAATAAGTGTTATTTCTCTCTCACCCCTGGGAAATCTAAGCTTTATAGATACTTACACATCTTAAAAGACAGGAGGTGCTCTCAAGTGAAGCTCATTACCCAAATTAGTCATACACTAAGGACCTGAGATCAATTAAGCTTCAGGTGAACAAGGTATATTAAACGTATTAGGTACAGTTTTATTGGTATAAATATCCATAGCAACCCTTAGTAAGTAAAGAACTTAAAGATCTAACAAAAACTAAAAACTAAGATGCAGACAGCAGTCCAGCAGCAAGATGGGGGCTTTCCAGTCTTTTGCACTGAGTGTCACGTGTATGATTTTCTCCCAGTTGGTGAGAGGTCTTACGTGTGCACTAGGTGCAAGGAGCTCTTTACTCTCAGGGAACAAGTCCATTCTCTAGAGGCTAGAGTAGCAGACTTGGAAAACATAAGAAAGACAGAGAGGTACATAGACGAGACCTACAGGGATATAGTCCTGAAGTTCAAACTCCAGTCTGGCAGCATCCCTGTTGCCATGGAGGAGAGAGGTCACGTGACAGGAGAGCATCACCCTGGTGTGGCAGGAAGTGATCCTGTAACTAGGACCTGTCCTCCAGGTGATGTAAAACCCTCTCGCACCGAGGAAGTTTCTCCAGGGCCATGTGCCCATGAGGAAAGGGTTAGGACAGCCGTTATAGTTGGTGATTCGATCATTAGGCATGTAGATAGCTGGGTTGCTGGTGGACGTGAGGATCACCTGGTAACATGCCTGCCTGGTGTGAAGATAGCGGACCTCACGCGCCACCTAGATAAGGTCTTAGATAGTGCTGGGGAGGAGTCTGCTGTCTTGGTACATGTCGGTACCAATGACATAGGAAAATGTGGTAGGGAGGTTCTGGAGGCTAAATTTACGCTTTTAGGTAGGAAGTTGAAATCCAGAACTTCCAGGGTAGCGTTCTCCGAAATGCTTCCCGTTCCATGTGCAGGGCCCAAAAGGCAGGCAGAGCTCCGGAGTCTCAATGTGTGGATGAGACAGTGGTGCAGAGATGAGGGGTTTGGATTTGTTAGGAACTGGGGAACATTTTGGGGAAAGGAGGGGCTCTTCCGAAGGGATGGGCTTCACCTTAACCAGGATGGAACCAGGCTGCTGGCATTAACCTTTAAAAAGGAGAGAGAGCAGCTTTTAAACTAGATAATAGGGGAAAGCTGACAGTCGCCCAAGAGCGGATGGTTCGGAAGAATGTATCCTTGAAGGATACTACGAAAAGCAGAGAGGTTCCAAAAAAGAGTAAAGTAGCCCAAATGCCCTCGAGTATGGAGCAGACAGAACTTAAAGATCCCAAATTACCCATGTCTACCAATAGCCAAATTAATATGAATAAAATACAGTCTCTAAAATGCTTGTATGCAAATGCTAGAAGTCTAAAAAATAAGATGGGAGAGTTGGAATATATAGCACTAAATGAGAGGTTAGATATGATTGGAATATCAGAGACATGGTGGAAGGAGGACAACCAGTGGGACACTGTGATACCTGGGTACAAACTATATCGTAATGATAGAGCTAATCAAATTGGTGGAGGGGTTGCGCTCTATGTTAGAGAGGGCATTGAGTCAGAAAGGATTAAAGTTTTGCAGGAAACAAAATTTGCTGTAGAATCTCTATGGATTGAAAGTCCATGTAAAAAGGGGAAGGCAATGGCAGTGGGTGTGTACTATCGACCGCCTGGCCAGAATGAACAAATGGATGATGAAATGCTCAAAGAAATCAAGGAAGCTAACAAAAGTTACAGCGCGGTAATAATAATGGGTGATTTCAATTACCCCGGTATCGACTGGGTCAGTGTCACGGCAGGACATGCTAGGGAGATAAAGTTCCTAGATGAAATAAATGACTGCTTCTTGGAGCAGCTGGTTCATGAACCGACCAGAGGGGAAGCCATATTAGACCTAGTCCTTAGTGGAACACCAGATCTAGTGCAAGAGATAAGGGTGTTGGGTCCACTTGGCAATAGTGATCATAGCATGATCGCCTTTGATTTAATTAGTGGAGGAGGGATAGTAAGGAAATCCACAGTACTGCTTTTTAACTTTCGAAAGGGAGATTATGATAAAAGGAGGAAAATTTATTTAAGAAAAAACTAAAAGGAGCAGTTGCAAAGGTTAAAGACTTACATCAAGCTTGGGTGTTGTTGAAAAATACTATCTTGGAAGCCCAGACCAGCTGTATTCCACGCTTTAAGAAAAGTGGAAGGAAGTCCAAAAAACTGCCAGCATGGTTTAAAGGTGAGGTCACAGAGGCTGTTGCCAAAAAAGCATCTTTCAGGAAATGGAAAAAAGAGCCAAACGACGAAACCTGGAAACAGCACAAGCACTGGCAGGTCAAATGCAAGGCATTGATAAAGCAGGCAAAGGGAGAATTTGAGAAGAAGCTTGCTGAGGAAGCAAAAACGCGAAATAAAGATTTTTTCAAGTACATTCATAGCAAAAAACCTGTGAGAGAGTCAGTTGATCCATTAGATGATAGAGGAATTAAAGGCGCACTAAGAGGAAGATGTAGGGATGTTACCCATGACTGAAGTGGTATTTAAAGGTGCGGAAGAATTGAAGGAAATATCAATACATCGGGAAGATGTATTACAACTATTAGATAAACTGAAGAGTAGCAAATCACTTGGGCTGGATGGTATACATCCAAGGGTGTTGAAAGAACTGAAATATGAGATTGCAGACCTGCTATTAGTAATCTGTGAACTATCATTAAAATCATCTCTAATACCTGAAGATTGGAGGATCGCCAATGTAACACCAATTTTTAAAAAGGGTTCCAGGGGTGATCCGGGAAACTACAGACCGGTGAGCCTCACATCAGTACCGGGAAAAATGGTCGAAACCATCATAAAGAATAAAATTACTCAGCATGTAGATAGTCATGGCCTAATGGGAGACAGCCAACATAGCTTTAGACAAGGAAGATCTTGTCTTACTAATCTGTTATGTTTTTTTGAAAGTGTGAATAAACAGGTGGACAAAGGTGAGGCGGTTGATATAGTGTATCTAGACTTTCAGAAAGCCTTTGACAAGGTCCCTCATCAGAGACTTTTAGCAAAACTAAAGAGTCATGGGATAGGAGGCAGTGTACTACTGTGGATCAGGAACTGGTTAAAAGATAGAAAGCAGAGGGTAGGGCTAAATGGCCAATTTTCCCAATGGAGAAAGGTGAATAGTGGTGTACCCCAGGGATCTGTGCTGGGTCCGCTGCTTTTTGACATATTCATAAATGACCTGGAAAGTGGAATAACGAGTGAGGTTATCAAATTTGCAGATGACACAAAACTATTTAAAGTTGTTAAAGCCCAAGAGGATTGTGGAAAATTGCAAGAGGATCTTGATAAATTGGAAGACTGGGCATCAAAACGGCAGATGAAATTTAATGTGGACAAGTGCAAAGTTATGCACCTAGGGAAGAAGAACCCAAACTATGGTTACACAATGCAAGGTTCCACATTAGGAACCACCACCCAGGAAAAAGATTAAGGCGTCATTGTGGATAACATGTTAAAACCCTTGGCCCTGTGTGCAGCGGCGGCCAAGAGAGCAAATAGAATGCTAGGTATCATAAAGAAAGGAATGGAAAATAAAACAAAAGATATTATAATGCCTCTATACCGTTCCATGGTGAGACCGCACCTTGAATATTGTGTGCAATTCTGGTCGCCATATCTTAAAAAGGATATAGTGTTATTAGAAAAGGTACAGAGAAGAGCCACCAATATGGTAAAGGGGATGGACGGATACTCCCATGAAGAAAGGCTAAAAAGGTTAGGGCTCTTTAACCTGGAAAAGAGACGGCTGAGGGGAGATATGATAGAAGTCTATAAATTAATGAACGGAGTGGAACGGGTAAACGTAGATCGATTGTTTACATTATCAGAATATAGAAAGACTAGGGGACATACAATGAAGCTACAGGGTAAACTATTTAAGACTAATAAAAGAAAATATTTTTTCACTCAACATGTAATCAAACTCTGGAATTTGTTACCGGAGGATGTAGTAAAGGCTGTTAGTGTAGCTGGGTTTAAAAAAAGGTTTGGACAAGTTCCTGGAGGAAAGGTCCATAAACCATTATTAAGAAGGGACCCAGGATATCAATGCTTGACCCAGTACAAGCATTGCGGAACCTGTGTCTTTTGGGGAAACTGCTAGGTACGTATGACCTAGATTGGCCAATGTTGGAAACAGGATACTGGGCTTGATGGACCTTGGTCTGACCCAGTATGGCATATCTTATGTTTGAATGCCCATCCCTGCTATTCGCTCCCCTGTTGGCCTCGGCTAATGCTTCCCTGTATGAACAGCGCATTTGTGTTGGGAGGCTTAGCCAGGGGTGGGAGGGGGCATTACAGAGGCGGATCGAGGGTGGGGTATGGGTGGGTCACATTCCCGGACGTACAGGGCCGTTTTTGTGGTCGGCCCTGTACGTCTGGGCCCGTGAACATAGATGGGGGACTTATTCCACCTCAGAGGTGGAATAAGTCTCCCTGGAAGTCACGGGATCCTGCAGCCAGGCCAGGACAAACGGGTAAGGGGGTGCAAGAAGATGCCCATAGCCGGACTCTGGCCATGGGAGGCCGGATTGAGGGTCTGGCTGCGGGGAAAGAAGAAAATCGGCGGCAGCCTGCATTCATGGTTCCATTCAGGAGCCTGACTGAGGTAGCCAGGGATTTGCTGGACTTGCAGGCCAACCAGAATCAGGGCCCAGCCTGCATGTTCAGACCGTAGACCCGATTCTGCAGTCCCCCTTTTCTCCTGCACCAGCTCCGGCAGCTCTCAAAATGGTGCTAGTAACCCCTAGTGGTAGTACTGTGAGACTACCACTAAAGCAGGCCTTGACAAATTTTCCTTGGATTTATGAATCAGCTCAAAAACGTAGTACCAATAGTTGAGACCTCCACTTACTCCTCCCCCGTTGTCTCCACTGAAGTTGAGGAGCGCGGGGAGGGGGAGAAGATCTCTTCTCTTCTAAAACCTCTGCAACTCCTTTTGGGCCTGTTTTCCCATGCCTTATCAAAGGACAAAAAAGAAAGCTTTAGTAAAACAAACTCCTAATGCACCCCTGCAGGCCACTGGCAAAAATACATAGCTAGAAGCCCCCCTCCCCACCCAGTTTCATGGTCTCTCTCTCCCTCCACCCTGTCACACATTTTTGCTATCTCCCTACCCTATTATCACCTAGTCTGTCTTTTAGCCTTTTTCTTCCATTCTCCCTTCCCTAATCCCACTTCCCCTTGCTTCTTAAATCTGCCACACCCATTGCCTCCCATCCCACACCAGCTAGTTCTCACTGCCCAGCAAGCCAGTTAGCCATCCTCCCCAATTAGCCTTCACCACCCAAGAAACCAACGTCTCCTCTACCACAGCTAACTCTTGCCACCCAGCAAGCCAGTAAACTCTCTCCCCGCACTGCAGCACTTACCCCCACAATCCAGGCAACCCTCCTCTCCCATAGCCCTTACCCCTGCAAGCCAGTCAGCCCTCCCCCTTTACAGCCCTTACCCCTGCAAGGCAATCAGCCTCCCTTCTTCCCCAGCTAGAGCAGCCGCCAGAGCAGGAACTGCTCCTTCCTGCACTATGCAGCTCTGTGTGAGTCCGTGCTGTGTTGATCTCTGCTTCTCAAGTCTTGCAAGACTAGGGCAAGAGTTTCTGCACTGCATGGTGCAGGGAGGAGGAAGTTCCTGTACTGTCAGTAGCTGCACCAGAAGTGGAAAGGAGGCATGAAAATCCCAGGTACCAGAATCAAATTTCTAGACTAAATCTCAAATTTCTCCATATGAAGGGATATAAAAAGAATTAAACATCCTTTTCTTTGGGTGAAGGATAACTAAAAAGGATATTTTTTATATACTAACTCAATATTTGTTGTTAATGATAAGTGCCATCAAGTCGATGTCAACTCATGGCGACCCTGTGGATAATTGTCCTAAACTGTGTTTGGTCTTTAATCAGGCAGCTAATTGTTGATAGTGTCATCCATAGCTACTGTTACTGTATTGATCCATCGCGTTGCCAGTCTTCGACTTTTGTGTTGACCATAAACATTGCCAACAATGATGTCTTTCTCTAATGATCTTTCTCTTCGCACGATTTGTCCAGAGTATTAAAGTTGTAGTCTTGCCATTTGAGCTTCTAAGGAAAGCTTAGGCTTGATCTCCTCTAGAACCAATTAAATTCTTCTTCAGGCAGTCCATGGTATACACAATATTCTTCACAGTACCATAATTTGAAGGCATCAATTTTGCTCCTGTCTTTCTTCTTCACTATCCAATTTTCAAATTCGTATGATGTTATTGAAGATATCATGGCTTAGATAAGTCAAATCTTTGTACGCAGAGATGCATCTCTGCACTCAAAAATCTTGTCTAGGTACTTCATAGCCATTCTGCCAAGATCAATGTGATATTTCATTATTGATTATTGATCCTAGCAGATTAAAGATGCCTACTCTGTCTATTTTTAATTTATCGAGATCACCCCTGGAACCCTTTTTAAAAATTGGTGTTACATTGGCGATCCTCCAATCTTCAGGTATCACAGATTACTAATAGCAGGTCTGCAATCTCATATTTCAGTTCTTTCAACACCCTTGGATGTATATTATCCGGTCCAGATGATTTGCTACTCTTCAATTTATCAAATAGATGTAATACATCTTCCCAGTGTATCGATTTCTTTCAATTCTTCCGCAGTATCACCTTTAAATACCACTTCAGTCATGAGTAACATCCCAACATCTTCCTCAGTAAAGACCGAAACAAAGAATTCATTCAGTCTCTCCGCTATAGCCTTGTCCTCTCTTACTGCCCCTTTTACCCCCCCTATCATCTAATGGTCCAAATGACTCTCTCACAGGATTTTTTGCTACAAATGTACTTGAAAAAGTCTTTATTGCCCGTTTTTGCTTCCACAACAAGCTTTTTCTCAAATTCTCTCTTTGCCTGGCTTATCAGTGCCTTGCATTTAACTTGCCAGTGCTTGTGCTGTTTCCAGTTTTCGCCATTTGGCTTTTTTTCCCATTTCCTGAAAGATACTTTTTTGGCAACAGCTGCCTCTCTGACCTCACCTTTAAACCATGCTGACTGTTTTTTGGATTTCTTTCCACTTTTCTTAAAGTGTAGAATATAGCTGGCCTGAGCTTCCAAAATAATATTTTTGAACACCCAAGCTTGATGTAAGTCTTTTAACCTTTGCAACTGCTCCTTTTAGTTTTTTCTTAACTATTTTCCTCATTTTATCATAGTCTCTCTTTCGAAAGTTAACAGGTAGTACTGTGGATTTCCTTACCATCCCTCCTCCATTAATTAAATCAAACGCGATCATGCTATGATCACTATTGCCAAGTGGCCCCAACACCCTTATCTCTTGCACCAGATCAGGTGTTCCACTAAGGACTAAGTCTATAATGGCTTCCCCTCTGGTCGGTTCATGAACCAGCTGCTCCAAGAAGCAGTCATTTATTTCATCTAGAAACATTATTTCCCTAGCATGTCCTGCCATGACACTGACCCAGTCAATACCAGGGTAATTGAAATCACCCATTATTATTACTGTTCTGTAACTTTTGTTAGCTTCCCTGGTTTCTTTGAATATTTCATCACCCATTTGTTCATTCTGGCCAGGCGGTCGATAGTACAACCCACTGCCATTGCCTTCCCCTTTTTACATGGAATTTCAATCCATAGAGATTTCTACAGCGAATTTTGTTTCCTGCAAAACTTTCATCCTTTGTGACTCAATGCCCTATCTAGCATAGAGCGCAACCCCTCCACCAATTTGATCAGCTCCATCATTACGATATAGTTTGTACCCATGTATCACAGTGTCCCACTGGCTGTTCTCCTTCCACCATGTCTCTGAGATACCAATCATATCTAACTTGTCATTTAGTGCTATATATTCTAACTCTCCCATCTTATTTTTTAGACTTCTAGCATTTACATCCAAGCATTTTAGAGACTGTATTTTATTCATATTAATCTAGTTATGTGTAGGCAGGGGTAATTTGGAATCTTTAAGCTCTGTCTGCTCTGTACTCAAGGGCATTTGGGCTAATATTGTCTTTATTGGAACCTCTCTGTTGATGTGCCCTAACTTCATTTTTTTGGTAGTATCCTTCAAGGATACATTGTTCCGAACCATGCGCTCTTGGGCGACTGCTGGCTCTCCCCTATTATCTAGTTTAAAAACTGCTCTATCTCATTTTTAAAGGTTAATGCCAGCAGCCTGGTTCTATCCCGGTTAAGGTTAAGCCCCTCCTTTCCCCAGAATATTACCCTGTTCCTAACAAATCCAAAACCCTCATTCTTGCATCATCGTCTCATCCACGCATTGAGACTCCTGAGCTCTGCCTACCTTTTGGGTCCTGCACATGGAACAGGAAGCATTTCAGAGAATGCTACCCTGGAAGTTTGTAGATTTGAACTTCCTACCTAAAAGCCTAAATTTAGCCTCCAGAACCTCCCTACCACATTTTCCTATGTTCTGAGGGCTATTTATTGGAATTTGTCATACGATATAGTAGTAGGGAACAGAGCCACATAAAATGACTTTGGCTTGTTTTCATTCAGAGCTTTAATACTAGAAAACTATTAGCATTTGTATGTTTAACAATGAGAGTGTGATAGTTTTAGGCACTCAGCAACACTTTATTTTTTTTGTACCAATTTTAACCCTTATAATATTTCTGTTTCTACTTATTTTTTGGGGGGAGGGGAGCTCTGATATCTTCAGATTTGAGTTAAATAAGCCTATAAATGGATTGATGGGTTTTGAAACGTGTAAAACAAAATAAACGAGTAACTAGCAAAGGTTTATGGCCAGATATAATTTGAAGTTGTAAAGAATGGTGTTTCAAAAAAGCAGAAGCTTTTCGCTGTAAGAAATGAGGAGATACTAGGATTTTGTCAACTTTTGTGGTGACAAGGACAAGAATCATTTTATAAACTTTGTACAGTCAAACCTCGGTTTTCATTTGCCCCGGTTTTCATACGCTTCGGTTTTCAACGTCTTTTTTGACTGAGATTTTGTCCCGGTTCTCATACATCGCTTCGGTTTTCAACGTCTTTTTTGACTGAGATTTTGTCCCGGTTCTCGTACATCGCCTCGGTTTTCGTAAAGTACAGTACTGTAAATACATACACCCTCGCGCTGCACACCGGTCTGTATACACTGCCAGAACGCCCGCCTGGTCCCTGCAGCACTGCCCCCCGGACTCACCGATCGCCAGCGTGATGAGAAGCGAAAGCCAGCTGAGCATGTAAATGAAACACATCCTCGAGCCTGGTCAGAGTTAGAGAGGCAAGGATTGCACGGAAAGGAAGGCCCCGATCTCGTCCACCGCCTGCCCGTTCTCTGGAGCACCCCCTCAGGCTCTGAGGTAGCAGGGAAGAAAAGCTGTCAACGTAAGCAGGAGATGTTGCAAGAATGTGGGAGGCAGTTCTTTCTCTTGCAGGGTACGTCTGAAGCTATATCATTAAGATTTTCTGCCATTCTGAAGCATTGAGCAGATAATGTAAAGGTATTTTAATGGGCTGAATCCAATGTGATTCCGAAGAGAGCTGGGCACAGCAGCTTGTCAGGGGTGGCTATGGCCAGATGCTAACATACTGTACTGTACAGTACTGTACTTAGCTTGCTTTCAGTGATGTTAAATGTTCATTTATCCATTTCATTAGTCATTTATATTTATTTCTCATTGTTTTCTGTATGTAAAAATATAGTTATTCTATATAAAATGTATTTTTTGTGAATATTTTTGGGTGTCTGGAACGGATTCATTGGATTTACATTATTTCTTATGGTAAATATTGCTTCAGTTTTCATACGTTTCAGTTTTAGTCAGACTTTTTCGAAAGGATTAATCATGAAAACCGAGGTTTGACTGTATATAGGTTCAGAATGGTTTAAAAATCGGCAAAGGTGTACAACAAGGCTGCATACTTTCCCCACACCTGTTCAACGTATATGCTGAAGAAATCTTAAGAGAAGCAAGACCATATGAAGAAAACTGAGATGTGAAGACTGGTGGAAGACTCATGAACAATTTTTTGTTATGCTGACGATACAATGTTACTTGCTGAAAGTAAAGATGGTCTAAAACAGGGGTCTCAAACTCAAATTGTTTTGAGGGCCAAATGAGGACTTGTAGAGTAACCCGGGGGCCGCACAAGACGCGGGCCTCATTTGCATAAGGGGCGTCATTTGCATAAATATTTGCATAATGTTACCATACACTAACTTTTAGTAAACATGCCTCTTAATGAGTGTATGGATAAAGAAAGACTAAAAGATTTCTACATTACTATAAACCAGTGCCAACCGCCAAGCACATTAGGAACTACTACAAACACTGCCCATTTAGAACCCATGTAATATACGTGTTAATTTGCCCATGTAATTTGAAGTATGTAGGTAAAACGACACGGCCAGTTAGAAAGCGTTTGCTTGAACATCGCTCTCGTATTAATGCCCGTCAACCATCAGCTCCAATGGTTTCACATTGCCAAGAATACGGACATCAGTTTGAGGATCTTCGCTGGCGTGTTTTGGATGTGATCCCTCCCTTATTGATGGGAGGAGATCGCCGAAGTAAGCTTCACTTTAAGGAACAACAGTGGATTTTTCGTCTGGGTTCTGTCATTCCGGCAGGCATGAATATGGAAATAGATTGGTGGAGTCTCCACCTATGATCATCTGCTTTAGTTAGTTGTAGTAAGGTCTCTTTACGTCATTTTTGCGTCACTAAGAGCGACCTATAAATGGGATCGCTGGACGGTATGATTCATTCGCCTGAAGAAGAGCTGCAAAGCTGAGCGGCTTGAAACACTGATTGGTGTTTGAATCATACAACTCCTTCACTGGTTTTGAAGATCTGATACAGAAGATTGAGACAGTTTCGGGTTATGCTCTGATTTTTGTCTTGGACTTTTGCCACTGTTACAGAGGCGTTATCGTCTTGAAGGATTTGAGATGAGTACTTCTTTATTATTCTAGTTCAAGACCATGAAATAATTATATCAGAGCATTTTGGAAACGTCCTTACAGCATACTTTGGTTCTCGCAGTGCAGGAGCTACGGCTGGTTGTGCACCTGATTTAATGACCTGTGATGGGCCATTTTAAATAATTCTTGAATAAAATGGGGAGCTCACTTCGAGAGTAGTGAAATTTCTACTCATCGGTGAGCAATCCGACAAAAATAGTTGACTTTCAGGTAGTCTTACACAGCACTATCCGGTGGGTTTTGGTTATCAAGTAGTTTAAACGGCATTTAGAACCCATAGCAAACCTGCCATATCCTAACAGCACTACCAGGACTCACAAAGCATCATACCCTAACTATCAAAAGGCAACACTGCAAATATTAAATCAATACATTTCAGAGAATAACAATACATGACGTACTGGGGAAAGAGAACAAGTGGCAATGTCAAATAGGAATTACATAAACAGAATACCTCAGCTCAGTTACACATGCAGAACATAGACCATCACCAAACAAGGAATCACAATTTAGAAACAGGAAGACAATAATTAAACTGGGAACCCCAAAAGCCAAACTTAGAATGTACAACACTGTAGAAATAAAACTATAAATTAATTTCCTCTTGTATTAAATAAAGTGCAGACGTTAAAGATGCACATTTCCAAGAGCTGACATATTTCAGTTAATAAATTCAAAATAAAGAGATATTTTTCTACCTTTTGTGCATTTTTTTTCAGTTGCAATTGTTCCAGCCACTTTCTTCTGGTTTCTTCGTGTCTTCTGCTAACGCTCCATTGTCTGCTGTCCATTTGTCCTTTCTTCTCTCCTAGTTTTTTTTCCATTCTCTCTCTACATCTGCTTTAACATACTAATCTTTCTCCTTTTGCTCTTTCCTCATTCCTATTTCATCCACTCAAATTTTACCCCTCCATCCTCAATCCCCACTTACTCTCCCAATACCCGGCCAATTGTAGATTTTTCTTCCCTCCCACACAAAATATTTTTCCCCTCTCCATTTCACTCTCCCAGCCCCATCCCATCCCATTCTAATCGTCCCCCAACATCAACTCCTTTCTAGCTCCTGCCCCACCCAGCATCCGCTCCCTTCTAGTCCCCGCATCATCAGCCCATTTCCAGTCCTAGCTCCCTCCCCTCACAGCCCATTTCCTTTCCAAGCCCCCCTCCCCATCAGCCCATTTCCATTCCAAGCCCCCTTCCACTCAGCCCATTTCCATTCCAAAACCCTGTCCCCATCAGCTATTTGCAGTTCAAGCTCCCCCTTCTACTCGGCCCATTTCCAGTCCTAGCACCCCCCCCCCCATAGCCCATTACCAGTCCTAAGCCCCCCAACAGCCCACTTCCAGTCCTAACCCTTCCATCACCCCATCTTCATTCTTAGCCCCCCATAACCCCATTTTCAGTCTTAGCCCCCCAATCAGACCATCTCCAGTCCTAACCCCCATCTGCCCATTACCAGTCCTAACCCCCCCATCACCCCATTTTCAGTACTATCCCCCCATCACCCCATTTTCAGTCCTAACCCCCCCTCCCCCCATCAGCCCAAGTAAATTTAAAAATTAAAAACAAAACAAACCCCTGGCTTCTGCTGCTGCTGCCGCCGCCGTGGCAGCGGCAGAATCAACTGTCCCGCGGCCCCTTCCCATCTGCCCGGCAAAGCATCTTGTCAGCTCCATCAGCGGCGGGCTTTTCAAGCTGCAAAGAGAAGAGTGATTTCCCTCTCGCGGCTCTGTTAAGCCTGCCGGGCCTGATTGGACTCCCCACCAGCCCCGGCAGGCTTAACAGAGCTGCGAGAGGGAAATACTACTCCCTTCGCGACCCTGAAAGCTGCCACTGATGGAGCTGACAAGATGTTAAAGATGCTTTGCCGGGCAGACGGGAAGGGGCCGCGGGACAGTTGCCGCTGCCACGGCGGCGGCAGCAGCAGAAGGCAGGGGTTTGTTTGGGGTTTCTTTTTTCTTTCCTCTGCATCGCGGGCCGCACAAAGTTCTCTTGCGGGCCGCGTGTTTGAGACCCCTGGTCTAAAACATCTGCTTATCAAGATCAAGAAACAGTCTTAAAATGGGCCTGCACCTTAATGTGAAGAAGACAGAGATCCTAACAACTGACAAAATCAACATCAGGAAGATGTATTACATCTATTTGATAAATTGAAGAGTAGCAAATCATCTGGACCGGATGATATACATCCAAGGGTGTTGAAAGAACTGAAATATGAGATTGCAGACCTGCTATTAGTAATCTGTGATACCTGAAGATTGGAGGATAGCCAATGTAATGCCAATTTTTAAAAAGGGTTCCAGGGGTCATCCGGGAAACTACAGACTGGTGATCCTGACGTCAGTACCGGGAAAAATGGTAGAATCCATCATAAAGAACAAAATTACTGAACATGTAGATACTCATGGCTTAATGGGAGACACCCAACATGGCTTTAGACAAGGAAGGTCTTGTCTTACTAATCTGTTATGTTTTTTGAAGGTGTGAATAAACAGGTAGACAAAGGTGAGTCGATAGATATAGTGTATCTGGACTTTCAGAAAGCCTTTGACAAGGTCCCTCATCAGAGACTTTTGGTAAAACTAAAAAGTCATGGGATAGGAGGCAGTGTACTATTGTGGATCAGGAACTGGTTAAAAGATGGAAAGCAGAGGGTAGGGCTAAATGACCAATTTTCCCAATGGAAAAAGGTGAATAGTGGAGTACTGCAGGGATTTGTACTGGGCCCGCTGTTTTTTGACATATTCATAAATGACCTGGAAAAGGGAATAACGAGTGAGGTTATCAAATTTGCAGATGACACAAAACTAAAGTTGTTAAAACCCTAGAGGATTGTGGAAAATTGCAAGAGGATCTTTAAGTTGGAAGACTGGGCATCCAAATGGCAGATAAAATTTAATGTGGACAAGTGCAAAATTATGCACCTAGGAAAGAACAACCCACTGCGGTAGTCGAAATGCGAGTTAAAGGAGCTCAGTGGGCAGTCTATGCGCCGCTGTGGTGCATAGCCTGCCTAACTCAAAATTGGGCCCTTCATGATTGGTCCATCCCTTAGTGGTAAAGTAACCTGGCCTTATCATGGTCTCAGCATCTGCTGTTCTTGCGCAAAGTCAGTGCATATATATTAAAAGTGTAACTTATCATGAGTTTCCTCCTGGCATTTGACATTGGTTGTTTACTTAGCATGGGATTTTTATCACAGGGCCCTATCCTAACAGTTTGCCTGCTTAGTGTGTGGCAAAACCCCACACTAACGGTTAGCACAGTTTAATAAACATGCCCCTAAGCACCTTAACCTTTAGAGGGGTTCTAAGGAGCAATGCAGTTTTTAATGTGAAAATGGAGGGGTGCCACTTGCCCCTGCACTCAGATAAAAGTGTGGAGGCCAATTCAGTGATGTGGACGGCCCGGGGATGCATCTGATTGTGCTCCCGTGTGGGCTAGATGGCTCCACGGGAGCAGAATCACGGCATAAGGCCGGGACATCCAGGATGTGCCCTGATTCAGGCACCCCTAATGTGCCACCACCTGGCTAGCCCAGCCAGGCTCCTGCATAGATCCACAGTACCATGGCACCACAGCTCCATGTAGGAGCCGCGATTCCCGGCAGACCTCAACATTCTTCATTTCCTGCTGCCCAACCCCTGATCAGGCCTTCTGCAGGGTTGGGTAGCGGGGAACCCCGTGCACCCTCTTACCCTGCTTGTCGGCCCCGGCTGCTGACAATCCCGTCCCTTGTGCAAATGGCCAACCCCAAATATACAGGGCCGACTTCAGAATCAGCTCTGTATGTTCGGGGTCAGGTTTCCGCCCACTGCCTGTCCCTTCACACCCACAAACAGAGCTTCCCGCACATCTTGCCTGTATGTGTGGGGAGCTCTATCAGCTGCAGTGGCACCCTGATGTTTAACGGGGATGGACGTCTGAACCAGACGTCCATTCCAGTTAAATGCAAACCAGAATCTACCCTATAGCCTATTAGGAATTTTCTGACTGGCTTATCAGTATGGATAGTCATTGGCAGGGGAACAGCTAGAGAGTTAAGGGGTAGATAAAAGAGAGCTTTGGAGGGGAACTTGTCTTTTTCCTTCCTGTTTTTCTGCTTTCCAGAGGCAGACTGAGTGCCTAGCAGCTAAGGGAGTCAGGCCTTATGAAGGGCAGATCCTAAGCACTACTTTAGTCTTGGGATAAATGAAAATACAGTGAAACTAGGGAAAACCCAGAGAGGGATATTCTACAAGGAAGATCCAGAAGGGATCTGAGACTTTCAGAGAGGAGACTTTTGGGTGCTCCCACAAGCCCCAAATCACTAAGAGACAAGAGTTGTATTAAGTAACTCAAAGCTTAAGAAAAGAGACTGGAGAAGGAGTGAAGACCCTAGAGTTAGAGTTCCAATTGCCCAGGAGTGTTGGCTGTGGCTTGAGGAGGAGAATCCATAGTTGTCATTTCCGGCATGATAAACAAATGTTACTTATGTTTATTAAGATCTTGTTCTTTGTAAAACAGATGTTCTCATACTGTTAGCTCTGAGTTCCCTGTAAACTGTCTTGAATTGTAGAAAGACGGTATATAAAAAACATTAAATAAATACATAAATAAATAAATCCTGTGAAGAGAAAAGGGGACCTGAGATACTGTGTTCATGGGACAAAGATGTCTCAAAGAGGATAAAGGAAGATCCTCCACATACGCAGTGTTGTATCTGCCAGAGAGGACTCTGCCTTAAGTTAGCGGGTGAATATTTAAAGGTGCTTATGTGGTTAGCAGTACCTGCTAGCTGAATAAGTGCCCATGAGAAAGATATTCAGTGGCACTATATGTAGAGTGCCACTGGGCATTGCCCAACTGCCTCAGCACTATCCACATAGCTCTGGTGGAATAGGGCAGAGCTTAGAGTTATCTATATAGCTTAGAACAGCAAAATACTGACCTAATGGCTATGGGCTCTGCTGATTTTTGTAGAAGATGAATGATGTTTTTTTCCCTTCCCATTGTCCCTTTATATTGTTCTTTTACCCCACTTTTCCTTCCCTTTTGCCTGGATATTGTGTTATGTTTTATTCTCCCTGTCTCTTGTTGTTCTTTTCTGTAACAGAAAATGGAATACCTTTCTTTTATGTATTTTAAATTTTGTAAACTGCATAGTTAGCTATGCAGATTGTAATTACAGTCATGCAATATATCAAATAAAGTATAACTATCTGTATAGTGCTGCTGAATATCACTGCTATATGGATAGTGCTGGTAGTAACTGCAGGATCTGGATATTCAGTACCAGTCACAATCTGGTTCCCAGTATTTAAGGAAAATCATTTTTATTGATTTTACATGAACCAACAAAGAGGAAAACATCACACTGTAAATACAATAAACAGTACAACGCACTGCAAGAACAACCCCCAGGCAAAATCACAGTTACACTCCCCAAGGACAAAGGGGGGACAAATCCAAACAGCTACTAAGCTATATGGGCAACAACAACACTGCATAGAGCGGCCAAAACCCCGTCTCGTTGGAGGACGAGACAGTTTCCCCCCCTGGTTCAACTTAACACCCCAACAGCATCCCCCACCCTATCCCCCCCTCCCCAACCTTCCCCCCCCGCCCCCTACCCAGCACCCCCCCTCCCTCCAACCCCCCCCCCCTCAACTACCCCACAAAGCATACCTACTTAGCCAGGCACTCAACCCACCACTGCAGGCCACAGCATTTCACCTCAAGGATCTGCAAATAAAGACCACATTTCTTGACACCCCTCCAGTCTCCGTCCCCCCAGAAGACGAGCCGTACGGAGCTCCATGCCCTTCAACTCCCCCATCGAGCCCTCCCACCCCTTAATCTCGGGGGGCTCATTAGACAACCATTATCGAAGTATGCATAATTTCGCGAGCATGAATCCCCTCTCGCAGAGCAACCTCCGTGGCTGTCGCATGGCGACCCTCCCACTCGCCATTCCCAACAGTCCCCATTCCGGGGAAAGGGCATCCCAGCTCTGACTCCCGCCCCCCAACCTCAACCAAACGGCCTTCCAGAAGGGTCGTATCTGGGGGCAAAACCAGAATCTATGTGACAGCGTCCCCCGCTCTACCTTACATAGCCTACACGCATCTGTCCGAGCCACACCAGCGCGCGCAGCCCACACATCAGGAACATAAGCCCGCCATAACAACTTATATTGGAGTTCCTGCAACCGAACTGACTCTGAGAGCAATTTAATGGCTTGAAATGCTCGTTGCAGCTTCTCCGCCGTCACTCCCGGCAGCTGGTCTTGTTGCCACCGCCGAGCCAAAGCCTCAAAGTGTTGTGCCGTGCCCGGAACCGCCACAACCCCCCGCAACCAAGACACTGTAATCCGCCCTGTAACATTCTGCCACAAATCCAACATCCCACTTTGGGCCTCAAGCCCCGAACCTTCCCTCTGTAACTGCCGAGCATAATGGCGCGACTGCAGATAAAAATAAAAATGGGATCGGGGGAGATGAAACCTCCGCTGTAAGTCCACAAACGAAGCGAGCCCCGAGCCCTCGGGCATACGCAAATGCCCCACATATTCCACCCCCTGCTCAGCCCATACTCGTCCCACGTTACCCCACATGCCCGGGCTAAAGTCGGGATTACCCGATAAGGGAAGACAGTCGGTCCTCCGCCAACAATTCCCCCACGAATTGCAGAGGGCCCGCCAGGCCCGTTGTATCCCCCGTAAGTAGACCGAATTCTTCCACCTGGGGGCCAACGCTGACAAAGGTTGATGCAGACAATATACTCGATGCCACGGCCGACCCATCTGCTCAATCAGGCTGATAGGGATAGTATACTCCGTTCCCACAATGAGATCTCGGATCATCCGAGCCAAATAGGCTAAATTGTACATCCGAAGCGGGGTCAACCCCAGACCGCTGTCCTCACAGGGTCTCGTCAGTGTAGAGAACGCAATGCGAGGCTTCCTGCCCCTCCACAAGAACTTCGAGAGATGTCTCTGCAGCACCAACAAGTCCTTCTGTAGCAGCCACACCGGGAGCTGCCTCAACACATAAATCCACTTAGGAAGTTCGACCATCTTAAAAAGGGCTATTCGACCCATAAGAGAAAGCGGCAGGTCCCGCCACTTCCGCAACCGCTCAAGCGTGCCCGCCAAAAGCGGGTGCACATTCATACCATAAAGATTCGCCAGCCGTTCCGGTATCTGGATGCCTAAATAACGTATCTGTCCCGTCGCCCATTGTAGGGGAAAGACCCCCTTCCAGAGAGGCCGAACGGTACCCCCAACATCCAACACCTGGGATTTAGTTTTATTCACCCGAAGGCCCGAAAACGCTCCAAATTCCTCAATCCACCGGAGCGCTATTTCCAGGGAGGATTGTGGCTCCCGTAGACACAGCAGCATGTCATCAGCAAAGGCACTAACTTTGAGACCTCCTCCTTGCCACACTACTCCCTTAATCTCGGCGCACTCACGCAAGGACACCAAGAGGGGTTCTAATTGCAATACGAATAAAAGAGGGGAAAGCGGACAGCCCTGCCGGGTCCCCCGCCGGAGCATAAAAGGTTGAGAAGTCGCCCCGCCCAGAGAAATGGTAGCCAAGGGTTCAGTATAGAGGGCCTGCACCCAATGCAAGTAGGGTCCCGTAAAACCAAAGGCCTTCAAGGCCTCAAACATATACACCCAGGACACCCTATCAAAGGCCTTTTCAGCGTCCAGGCTTACCAGAAGTAAGGGGTCGCTCTGGGACATGCACCAGTCCATACTTAATAGAATTTTGCTAATATTCAAAATGGCCTCCCTCCCCTTAACAAAACCCGATTGATGTGTATCAATAAGTCTCGGGAGAATAGGTTGGACGCGGGCCGCCAGCACTGACGCCAGCAGCTTCATATCGTAATTAATGAGGGAAATCGGCCTATACGAGGACGGCTCCTCTAGATTTTTACCAGGCTTGGGAAGGACCGTTATGGTCGCAGTCCGCATATCTCTAGGAAACATACCCGTCTCTAACACTTCACCATACAATGCTGTCAGAGTTGGGATCACCTGCCGCTCCAAAATCTTATAGAACTCCACACCGTAGCCATCAGGCCCCGGAGCTTTATTCGGCACCCCCTTCCGAATAACCTGTTGAATCTCCGACCCCGACATAGGCTTATTCAGGTCTGCTAGATCCTGGCCTGTCAACCCCGGTAGACGCAATTTATCTAAAAAACTACGAGCAGCCTCCCGGTCCTCCCCCTCCGGGGTATACAAAGTCTCATAAAAATGCCGAAAGACGCGTAATACTTGACCGGATTCCCGATGCCGTACCCCCTCAGCATCCTTAATCACCACTATCACCCTATTCCCACCCCCCTCACGCACCAACCGTGCCAAGAGCTTCCCCGTCCGGTCCCCATAGCGAAAAAGCTGATGCCGATAATATTGTAGGGAATAGACCGCTCTCTCTTGAAGCAGCTGATTGAGGCTTCGTTGCATCTCCAAATAAGTCTGCAGACTACCTGGATCCTGCCTCTGCAAAGTCACTCTCTTATATACTTGCAGCTCCTGAGCCGCTCGTACAATCTTGGCATTCAGGGCCCGCCGCTCCCTTCCACATACGCAATAATAAGACCTCACAGCACGGCTTTCCCCGCTTCCCAGAACACCGCAACACTGCTGGCCTGAGATTCATTAAAAGCCAGGTATTCCTCCCAATGTTTCACTAAGTATTGCCGGAAAGCCTCATCTTTCCACAAATGCCGCGGGAAGGACCACTTGCCCTGCCCCCCTCGGCAGCCCTGCCAATCAAGCACCACCATCGCATGGTCTGACACCACTATCGGTGGGATCTCAACACTCCGAGCTTTGCCAAAAGCAGTCTGTGAGATAAGAATATAATCAAGTCGGGACCAGGTCTGATGAGCCCGGGACAGATGCGTGTAGTCTCTCTCTCCCATATGTAATATCCGCCACCCATCCACCAGGCCGCCCACGCTACACAGGTAGTCTATCCCCTTCCCCCTCCACCCCCCTCCCGCAGGGGTCCGGGACTTGTCTAACTCAGGGTCATGTGGACAAATGAAGTCCCCTGCCAAAATTATTGGAACGTTCGGGGCATTAGCCACCCTCTGTGCTACAGTCTGAAAAAATTGATGGCTATAAACATTCGGGGCGTATATATTCCCTAGGAAGAGCTCCTCTCCCTGTATCCGAAGGTGCAGGAACAGATAACGTCCGTGCTGGTCAACCTCCTCCCTCAGAAATTCCACCTGCAGGCCTTTTTGCACTAAAATCGCAACCCCACATTTCCTGCCCCCAGATGCAGCTGCTGAAACATGGTCTACCCACTCCCGCTTCAATTTCGCATGCTCTGTGGCGTTTAAGTGAGTCTCTTGTAAAAGAGCCACATGTACCTTTTCCCGCCGCAGAGCCTGCAGAATTTTCGCCCGTTTCACTGGGGTCCGTATCCCGCCCACATTCCAGGTCCGCAAGTCAGGTGCCATCCACCCCTACAGCAATGAGTATCCATACATGTAGAGCCTTCTTACAAAAAGGGCGCCCAGGGTTCCCCAGCCACAACCCCCGGCAGCCTCTCATCCGGGACTCCACCAAGCATTCCTCAATCCAGCACCCCGCAGATCCACACACAGCACCTGTTCTCAAACCCCTCTCTACCCTCTGGCCCGCTACCCCAGCCTCTGCTCCCCTTAGTGCCCCTGGTGCTATCTCTACCCCCACACCCCCTCCCCTCCCCCCCACCCCCCACCCCCTCCCCACCCCACCCCCTCCCCTGCCCTCTTTCCCCCTCCATCCCTTCCCTCCCTCTCCCCCTATCCCCAGCCCCCAAAATGAAACCACCTAAAGCCCTCAGGCCCACCGAGCCGAGGATCGATCCCCTATAGACACCTCAGGGCCGCCCCACACCGCCCCCAACACACAGATACCCAACAAAAAGTACCTTTGTAGAACCAAGCAACTAAAAGAAAAGACACACAAAGCACACAGCAAAAGCTCAGGCCCCATTGCCACCGCATGCACTTTAGAAAGGCCTAGACCACGTGTGGCCCAGGGGAAAATGCACAGTCAATCAATCCATCAGTCTTCAGCCGACGCTGTGGGAAGCCACTCCACTTCCTTCAGCAGCCTCCTTCGCGTGACCCTCCACAAATTTCTTGGCTTCCGCCGCCACGGTAAAAGAATAGTTCTTGCCATTATAGAGAATCCTCAATGTGGCCGGGAAAGCCAAGGTAAAACGTATCCGCCGCTGAAATAAAGTTGCACACACCTCAGAGAACTGCTTGCGCTTACCAGCCACCACAGCAGAGTAGTCTTGAAAAAGCAAAATCTGCTGGTTGTCCAGAACCAAATTTCGCTTCTTTCGGAAGGCCTGCAAAATCAGGAATTTATGGTGGAAGTTCAATATTTTTGCAATAGCCACTCTAGGCCACTGCCGCGACTCCATACGGGCCCCCAATCGATGAGCACGCTCCACCTTGAGCTCACCCACCAGCTCAGACAGTCCCAACGCAGTTGGAAGCCACTGTTCCAGCAAGGGCCCCAGCAGAGCGTCCGTATGGGCCTCCGGAATCCCCACCAACCGCAGATTGTTCCTGCGGGACCGGTTCTTGAGGTCGTCGACCTTTGCGATGAGGGCCTCAATCTGCGCCCACTGTGCCTCCATCTCCCGCGTTGATCGCCCTTCCGTGTCCTCCAAAGCGGACACTCGCTGCTCCAACTCCTCCACGCGGTGACCCACCTCCAACATTGCATTACCCATTTCCTCCAATTTTAGCATAATGCGGTCAAACTTCAGGTCAAGTAGGTGGGCTACCTCCCGCGCCACGTCCTCCGTTGCAGAGTCAGCACTATCCGTTCCCGGTGAGCGTGGATGCGAGGCCGACGATGCAGTAGGCCCTGCCTTAGCACTCTTCTCTTTTTCTCGCTTAGGTAGGGGTGGCATCTCTGGCAAACGTCCCTCCCGAATGTCCTGCAGTCGTACCAGAATTAGCGAGTCCACGCAAAGACTGTTTGGCGCTCGGAGAATGGCTTGAAATCGATTATTTTGTATGGGGCAGCCCCGGAGCGAGCAAGACACGTCTTACTCCCTCATGCGTCACGTGAGATCCCTCTGGTTCCCAGTATTTAAAGAAATGCTGACTGCCACAGATAAATATTGACTTGTATATTTTTACCATATCACTGAGGTTACTGGAAAACAGAGTTTCAGAGTTGGAACAGAAGAGTGGAGAGCAGGAACATTGAATTAGGACATGGAAGAGTAATTCTTACCCCCACACCCCAGTATCCATAAAAATAAACTCTCAGTCGCATTTGGAGCAGCCAGAAAGCATTGCTACTGAGGGTTCCGCTACATCTATTTTTCTGAGCACCACTGAATCTCTGTCTCACTGCTTTCAAACTAAATACTTTCAGTGCACATTAATACATTTTAGTGTGTGTTTAAAAATAGCATGCACTAAAATGAAACAGAATAAAATGAAAAGAAAAAGAATAAAAAATGGAAAAACCCTAAAAAAGACAAAATGAAAAAAAAACAAAACAAAACATTTTTAACCATCCACTTGTAGAGATTGTTGCGATGCTTTTATATTTGCACTCAAAATCTGGCCAGCATTCCCTTTTTAGGCAATACCAGCACAAAAGAAGTGACAGTAACAAAATGCTCATGTCTGCAAAACAATGCTGCAAAGTAGTTGCGGCTGTCTGTAGACTATCAATGGCATGCAGCAACTAATTCATCACCACCATGCATAAATGCTGTTACAGTGTGAAGAAATAACAAAAACCTGTTTTCCATCTCTGCTTTCTCAAGTGACAGCTTGAAGGAATAAGAAAAAAAAAGAAAAGTTAAGTTAAGTTGCACTGGATGTTGGGCTCATTCAGGATCTGCTTATTATACAGCACCATGCATCAGTGCCAGAGCCAGTGCCCTGTAATCAAACATTCCACACACAGTCTTATTGTTGAGGATCTACTGTTTTAGGTCTGCAGGCAAAATACCTTACTACTCAATTTATAGAGCGATGTTTCAAGCAACCATCTAGAAACGGTGCTCAGTCTAAATAGAAAATGTGTCATCAAAATTCCACCATAAGACCAGCTATGAGGGAAGATCACCACTGCGCATAGTGACTTTGTTTCTATTGTACAATAGAAATTTCTCATAAAACAAACAAATTAGGAATAGAAATGCTGTTCTGGTTTAATTCTGTTTGCTTCTATGCCAGGGTATTTCTTGCATAAAGAATTATGTGAGTTGTAGACACCACTTTCTGAATATGACTGGGAATAAATTTGAACCTGCACTACCTAACTTGTGAAGCAAGTGGAAGCAGTAGAAAAGACTGTACTAGATAGTACCTCCCCCCAGACCACCCTTAGGCATCAGGCTCTACTTGCAAGTTCAAGATGCAGGCCTCTGTCCAGCTGATTGATGCTGGTTAGAGAGGTATGCATTTCTTAGCGTGCATTTGGTTCAATAATGCGCCTTAAAGAAAATATTTCTGCAAAATTGATTTAATGAACATTAACCTATGAATTAATTCATGTGCAGTCAAGTCTACACATTAAAAAGTACTAATCCACATTAAGAACTTTTTAATAAAACAAATGTTTAAAACAAACTACAAAAATCAATGAAAAGCGGTGTGTGTTTGGGGGGAGCCACATTTACTGAAAATGTTATCTCTGTGCACATCCTTTTTTTATTTTTTAAAGTGCCTTCAAGTGAATGCTTACTCCTGGTGACCCAGCAGCCCCTGGGTTTTCTTGGCAAAGTATGACCAGAAGTAGATTGCAGGGCCTTTTCTTCTGAGGTAATGGATGGTAAAGTAACTTGCCCAAAGTCACAAGGAGTGCTAGTGGGAATTGAACCCTGATTGCTTATGTGCTAAACTGCTGCCATAACCACTGGGCTACGCCTCCACTGTGCACATCCCTAATGCTGGCAAAACAATTTGGGTGTTATTTTAGAAGTCTTATTTACAATTTCCACATGACATTTACATGTGGATGTATAATCTACATGTAAAATGCGATTTTAGAAAAGGCTACATTTCTATGGGGAGGTCCAAAATATGTAGAAATTCCTCATTTCATATAGGAAATGCACATCTATGCCCAAAATTGTCCACAATGGGATATACAGCTGCATCCTAGCACATATAGGCTTTTACAAAGTACTCATTTCGGCCAGCCCTTCACAGGAGGGATTAAGGACGTTATCCTCCTTAATTCCCCATTGTTTATTTCTTTCTCTAAAGTGAAATGAATTAAAGATAGTGGCCTCTGAAGTTAATTGGTGACATTTAAATATATAGGTTTGCAAAACACCAATCACTCGTGCAACTTGTAAAATGCAAGCTTAAATGTGTGAGGGTGGCTTTTACACATGTACGTTGCTACGTTGCCTCTGATTTTTTCCACCTGTAGCTTGTAAAGTGGCTCCTCGGCTCTACGTGCCAGCAAGGACATGAGTGCTCCTGCCCATCCTGATGTATATTTTAAAATCACTCCATATTTGGCAGAGCCTTTTCTAAAATACTACCTGAATTGTATTTGTCTCAGTCTTGACGTCTTCATTCTGCTTTCTATGTGCTAACTAAATTTGCTTGCATGTAAATATTTCTCTGTATGTTAAGGCAAAATCATATCCACCATGGAGATAATTTTCAAAGCCATTTATGCACTTAAACCATTGTTTTGTACATAGAAATGGCTTATTACAAGATTACCGTTTGCAGTTTATTTGATCTGAGATAAGGAGAGATATTCCTGGGGGCAGAGATGGGGTGGAATTTGGACTTCCATACATACTTTTGGCTTTTCAAACGAATGTGCTTAAACGAATGTGCTTAAATTTGCTATAAAATTTTGTGTGTACTAAATAGCAGGCAAAACTGTGTGTGGGTATTTGTGGTAGGGAAAGCATGCTCAACCTTTCCTTTGAAAGTTGCTATAACATGCACATATTGCCTACACAATTTAGGCGAACCATTACAAAATTACCCTGATCAGCTGCTGTGCTTTCCTGTATGAAATCCAATCATACATTTTGCGAAAACACTTTTGCTAGTTTTTCTGTAAATATTGTTGACTTTTACCTATGATTAGTCTAGTATTTGTGAATTCTGAGCATTCCTGGCCCTGTTGTACAAGAGATCTGCTATATACAGATATCTATGTAAAATGTCAACTGTCTAGTACTGTTACTCTCTTTAAAGATCAACTATGCTATCCCCTGGTAACGGCCCCCCTCCATCTCTCTGTCAACTTGATTGTCCCCCCCCCCCCTTTTTATGTTAAACTGCTTTGACCCGGTGAAAAGCGGGATATAAATGCAGTTAAATAAATAAATCTACTACATATAAACACCCTGCCTTCTTTTATTAACTGACATTTATTGGTATGTTTTTCATATATATATATATATATATATATATATATACATATACAGGGTGGCCCAAAAAAAGTGAGAAGCATATAAGTTATTTAAAAATTCAAAAAGACAGATGTAAACGATTGAGAAATTAAAAAAAAAAGATGGTGACCGGAAATTGTCGAAATAAAGACATTATATAGCTAAAAAGGTAAATAAGTAAACTATTTAAGCTTTTAATTTACGAGATGTTCACCCTGTATAATTGCAGATTATAAAATATTTCAAGAAAACTCACTAACTTGTCCAGAATATGGACATACTTCATCTGGGGGCGATTACCTCTAAGCAGGATCTTGGTTGAGGTAAAGCTGCAGGTATTTTACTTTTCCAAACCACTCATAGAAGTAAGAGGAGGAAAGCAACTGACATTTTACAAAAATGTTCTTTTTTTCTTTAGAGATCAGGGTGATTTGATGAACTCTTCTAGTTTTGCTTTCCAAAAACAGGAGAGCACTTCCAAATATGATTGCCTGGAGTTTTTCAACTTTTCAAGTCCACCGAATCTTTGCCTGCAAGCAGAAGGGCTACTATTAGAACTTGTTTATAATTGAGAAGGGAACTCGGAGGCTATAAACCACTGCATTCCTGCTTCTTTCTTTCACTATCCGCTGTCTGTCTGTTAAATTACAGAATGTGTGAATAGACAGAAATTCCTATGGGAGTTAATCTGGCTGCATTAAAATATCAACAGCATGTTCAAATTAGGAGATGAAATTTAAAAAGCACTTGCTTGCATGCAAAAACATGAAGTACTGTACAAGCTGGACATTACTCGCATAGCGGGATTTCAGACTTCATCACTTTGGCAATTCTTCCTGATGGGGGAGTCCTAGTCTTCTGATATTAGCATAGCCTGCAGCTATCCAGCCTGGAAGTCTTTTTACATGCTACCTGTTTCCCTTTTATAGTCTAAGGGATCATAGCACTGACCAGCTCTTGAGGAAACAAAATGTACATCTGAATAGCTACAAAGCAGAGCTGGCTTAAATAGCCTGTTAAACCTTTTATAAACCTCATCAAAAAATACATTTTGTAGAGGCGAGTAAGAGCTTCAGACAAGAGCAAGCAAGCAGCAGTATAGTGGAATTGTATTAGGGTAAACTCATAGGGGCCTATTTATCAAGCTGAGTTACTGGTAGCTGTTGATGTGGCAGTTAGTGCATGCGAATAGCATGACTGCCATATTAATTGTTAATGCAAGCTAATTGTCGCTTTGGATTTGGATAATGTGTAAGGGGATATGAAGTGGATGGAGAATGGGCAGGGACTGCACCTTATAATAAATGAGAGGTAATTAACTATGTTTTATTAAAACAAATGTTTTAACAGTTTGTAGCAAGAAAAAGCCAATTCAAAGCAGTAGCTAGAAATAATAAATGGGGAAGGCGATTTTCAAAAAATCATTTACTCAACAAAATGGCCGTTTGTAACTGTGCACCCCTTATGTGGGTGAAAAGACACATAGAGATCATCAACACCTAGACTTTTGCCCTTGTTCATAGTAGGTGCTCCCAGGGACATGTTTAGGTTAGGCGAGAAAAATAACATAGGTGGATTGCATTTTCAAATCCATGCGCATTATATCCAAAGGGAAAAGCATCAGCAAAATAAATATAAAGTGAGCACAAATTTCTGAGGCTGTTTTTTTTCTCAGGACAGTTTTCAAAGGGATATGATGGAGGTCTATAGGGTGATGGGGTGGAATGGGTGAAATGTGGATTGGTTGTGGGCTTCTTCGGGGGATAGAAGGACTGGGGGACATGCAGTGAGGCTACAGTATAGCACATTTGGAACTAATCACACAAAGTACTTTTTCATTCAGCATGTGGTTGGACTCTGGGATCCGTTGCCAGAGGATATGGTGGGGGCTGTTGCTATAGCTGGGTTTGAAGAAGGCTTGGGTGGATACCTGGAGGAGAAGGACTCGGGCCATTGCATTGAGTAGACTGGGGAAGCCCAGTGCTTGCCCCTAGAGTGGGCAGCATGGTGTATGGGACTGACACTGCTTGTGGCCTGGATTGACTGCTGTTGGGAGCAAGATACTGGGCTTGATGGTTTTCTGGTCTAACCCATTATGGCATATCTTAAAGCTCACTGGTACTAAGATGCAGACAACAGTCCAGAAGCAAGATGGGGCATATCCTCACCTTCCCTCTAGACCAGGGGTGGGCAGTTCCGGTCCTGGAGGGTCGCAGACCAGTCAGGTTTTCATGATGTCCCTAATGAATATTCATGGACCTATTTCCATACAATGGAAGGCAGTGGATGCAAATAGATCTCATGAATATTCATTAGGGACATCATGAAAACCTGACTGGTCTGCGGCCCTCCAGGACCGGAATTGCCCACCCCTGCTCTAGACTATTGCAGCAACCTCTTCGCTGGTCTTCCTCTGAATCATTTCTCCCCAATTCAATCTGTTCAAAACTCAGCTGCATGGCTAATCTTCCACCAGTGCCACTATGCTCATGCTACCCCTCTTCTCAAGTCACTTCATTGGCTCCCTTTCCATTTCCGCATCCAGTTCAAACTTTTGACCTATAAGAGCCCTTCATTCAGCTGCTCCTCTGTGTCCTTCTCTTTTACTGCCAACTCCAGACTTCATTATTCTTTCTACCTTGCTGCTCCTTATGCCTGGAACAAACTACCTGAGTCAGTATGTCAGGCTCCATCTATGGCCCTGTTCAAATCCAGGCTAAAAACTCACTGCTTTTGGATTCTGATCCCCTTAGTTTCCTGTTCACCTCCTATATATTTCCTTACCATTCCCCTAGATCAGGGGTGGGCAATTCCAGTCCTGGAGGGCCGCAGACCAGTCAGGTTTTCATGATGTCCCTAATGAATATTCATGGACCTATTTCCATACAATGGAAGGCAGTGGATGCAAATAGATCTCATGAATATTCATTAGGGACATCATGAAAACCTGACTGGTCTGCGGTCCTCCAGGACTGGAATTGCTCACCCCTGCCCTAGATCAGAGGTTCCCAACTCCAGTCCTGGAGGGCCAAACAGCATTCAGGTTTTCAGGCTTTCCCTAATAAGTATGCATGAGATGCATTTACATGCACTGCCCCCATTGTATTCAAATGTATCTTATGCATATTTATTAGGGACAGCCTGAAAAACTGAATGGTGTTTGGCCCTCCAGGACTAGAGTTGGGAACCTCTGCCCTAGATATATCCTAATCCCCAGTTGTGTTGTTTGTCTTGACTAGACTGTAAGCTCTTATGAGCAGGGATTGTCTCTTATATGTCTCTGCACGGCACTGCATATGCCTTGTAGCACTATACAAATGGTAAGTAGTAGTAGTAGTCTTATACCAAGTGCTCTATATATGAATCTCCAGGAACAAAAAGGAATGAGTCTTCACATATGGGTAAGTCGGTACCGACGGAGTCTGCGCGGGAACGCTTCCCAGCGTCCAATCAAAAAGCTTTTGGAAGCATCCCACCACGCCTGCGTGCTGCCTTCCCGCCTTTCCCAACTGCCTCTCCTCAGTTAGTTTTCGTTTTCCGTGGAGCCGGCAGGACATCCTCCTGTCACCGCAGAAAATTCTTGTTTTATTTCTTTAGTTTTCTTGTGGTCGCGGCTGTCTCCCCGTCGCCACCGGTACCGCCGGTGTTTTCTTTTCTTGTGAAATCTTCCTTTTTCAAGGGATATTTTTTCTTCATAGTATCTCATGGTTTCTCAGGCCTTTCAGGCCTCCTCTTTTTCCTTCATGGAACCGCCAGCCACTTTCTCCAAGAAATGTTCAGACTGTGGCGGTACAACTTTATTTTTAGACCCTCAAAATTGGTGTCTAACCTGCTTGGGTCCTGACCTTTTTCCTCCGGAGCCTTTAGGCAACAGTTTGGTGAGAAGAGGTTTTCAACATCGAGGTTCCCTCGATACACGGTTTCCCTCCGACTTCAGGGCACTGTCCCTTTCTTCTTCTACACAGGATCAGGTAACCCACAAACAGTCTGTTAAAACTAGCCAGCCCTCGAGTGGTAGGTCTCATGCACAGCATGTAGACGGCTCCGGCCTTACCGTCGAGGGCCTACTGGCTTCAAAACCCCGGCGGGAGTCTTCGGTCTCCAAAGCGTTTGAGGGGTTTCAGGTTGTTCCTGGGGGTCACCCCTCACAGAACATACCTGAGCCGTGTCTGGTGGTGGCATCCGCTTCGAGCGGTACTGATACCCCGGCATCGGCACTGGTGTTGGATGAAACACTCCTCACCAGGGATGGTCATCTGGCGTCCTCGGTGCCTTCGGGACCGTTGGATACTCGCCAGACTGACTTTCCATTATCGGTACCAGCACCGATACTGCCACCGACGTCGGTACCCTCCAGACGTACATCGATAGCCTCGCTTCCCTCGATGCCGAGTCTGGAATCGATCTCCAGTCTGGAGGACTGGGTACCGACTCGCCTTGGTACCGGCTCCCGGTGGTACCGAAGGCTCGGTTCTGATGATTCGGATCCGCAACTCTCGGTTCCTTCGAAGCCGTTTGAGTTGCCACTGGTTGGCCTTCATCCACCGGTATCAGACACGGTACCGAAACCGGTACCGATGTCCACATTATCCTTGCAGTCGGTGCCTTCCATGCTTCGCTCATCAGACTCTTTGCCCTCAATGCCTAGTTTGGAATCGATCTCTAGTCTGGAAGACTCGGTACCAACACGTTTTGGTACTGACACCGATCGATGAGTGGTATATCAAATGTAATAAACATAAACATAAACATAAAGAGTAAGAAAAAGCACTCTTCTTATCCGTCAGGTCGTGAGTCTAAGACACTAGATGCCTTTGGACGTCAAACCTTCCAGACATCTATGCTTTCTGCAAGAATTCTCTCATATATTTTTTTATATGAGTCTATCACTTGAGGAGGTCACAAAGCAATTACATCTTCTGACCCTTTCCAGAGTCCAAGAGTGCAGGTTATTCTTCACTGCTTAAGCATCTTCAGAATATCTCTTGGTTTCTTACTCGTGCTTCCCTAGACTCTTTTGAGTCTGTTAGCAGGACTTCTGCTATAACCATAGGGGCATGACGTAGAGCCTGGCTCCAAGCTTCAGACTTGGACAAATGGGCACAGCAAAGACTGGGACATACTCCTTGCACTGGAGACAATCTTTTCAACAAGGAGTCTTTACGTCAGGTTACTCAGTTGTCCACTGACTTACCTGTCCCTAAGGGCTCTCCTGCACCTTCTTCTGTCCCAGTAGGTAGGAAATGTCCTGCCAAACTTTCTTCCCATAGGAGAAGAAGGTTTTATGCATCATCTGCCCATCATACAGATGTTCCCAAACAGGGGAAGCATTGTCCTGGTCTGCAGAATTCAACCTCTTACCAGGCTCAGCAAACCCAGCAACCGCAGGGTTTCTGATCAATCTTCATCAGATGCTTGTGACTCTTGGGGTTAGAATCTGCAGTTGCTTCTTCTCAATAGAGGCAATCCACTGCTTTCATTCTAAACCTTAGACATGGATCTCTTCCCAAAAGACATCCATTTTTTCTATGTTCTATGAGCTGTCAGGATGTTCATGCATATGGGTCACAGGGTTCTCCTCTTCTTCCTGCTAGGGACAGAGGTCTAACCACTATCAAACGATAGTTTCCTGTGCCAGCATGTCTTTTTTCCTTCTATAGACTTACTACTTTGTAAGTCTTCTTCAGCTCCATTCTCTTTACTCTCTTATCAAGCTTTTCCTCTGTAAGAGCGGTATTGCTTGTCATGATGCGGGCACTAATAAAGTTGGTTTTAAGAAAAGAAATCCTGTTTTAGAAGAACTAGATGTGCAGTTACCTTCAGGCACAGCTAGAGGGAGCAGGAACAGGCATACTGGTCTTAATGAACCTAAGCTCACTGATGACCTGCAGCTGAAAGGGAACCAGGAAGTTAGCAGTAACGGTTCACTTTATAAGCCAGAGCAGAATGCTTCTGGACAGGAGTGGCATAAGCAGCAGTGGCATAAGCAGAGGAAGCAGTGGACACAGCAGGAGCTGAGGAAGGAGGAGAAAGAGGAAGAAGGAACTGGAGCTGGACTAGAAGGAGAAACAGCAGAGGAGCCTGGAGGCTATCAAGGACATAAGCCTGATTGCTGTGGAAGAAGCCAAGCTGGAAGCGGGAGGAGAAACAGACCTCACAAGGTGGGAAGCCAGAAAGCCCAAACTGGACCTGTTGTGCAAGGGGAGTTTGGTGGAAGTTGCTCCAAGGTGAGAGGCTCTGCCAGGCCTAGTTCCTATACTCTGCCTGTTTGTAACCTAGAGAGAAGAAAGCTAAGAACCAGAGAGGGAGGTTCTGACAGAAGCTTATCTCTAGAGGATCATTGCCCAGTTTCACCTATTCAGAGGGAAAAGCAGTTTTATAAGCAACGGAAGTTTTTACTCAGTGAGCCAAGGTATGAGGCATTGAAGATTAACTGTAATGATTGTACTGCTAAAAGTTATGCTAAAAGAAGTATTCCTCCTAGGAGAAACAAGAGTCAAGACTGGTTCACTAAACTACCGCCAGCCTTAAGAGTCCCTGGTTATGTGAAGCCAAACTCCCAAGTAGTAGATTACCATGCTGAAATAGACAGGGACAGTGGAAGCCCTTTGAATCAGTATAGGGGAGAGGAATTGATGGAAGTGGATTCTCCCAGCACTATTCCCTCACCTTTGCCTGAGGAAATGGAATGTGATTGGTGCATTGCCTATGCTCCAAAGTGTGTATGCTCCACAGAAGAATAAATGAAGTATAATTTGATGTTTATCATACGGAATATTACTTTGAAGAAAACCTGCTTTAAACTGTGAAGTAACAGTTAACTAGCCAGTGAATATTGGTACCTTTTAAAACAAAGGACTGTTTCTGTTATCTAAAATATCTCTTAGTTGAACCTTGCTTTAAACGGGGAATAAAAGCCTTTATTACCCTACACTTGGACTCTTTGTTCTTTAACAGCGCTACCTAGTGGCGTATAATCTTTGTGTCACCGGCAACCGAGTGACATGCTTCACTGGAAGGCTTTTTCTTCAGCCTTTCTAGTTTTGTTACTTTTCCAGTGCGGAGTTTTCCTCTCTGAGTTGACTCCTCTTTTTTAATCTTGCTTTGAGGCAGTTTATCAGACATGTCCAGAGTTTTCTACTCCTGTTCTGTCTGTTCTTTCTGTTTTTAAACAGTAAGATTTTTTCTGCTGTCTGGCAAGCAGCTGCCTATGCAGGAGCCTTAATGTTTGGACCACTGGTTTCTGTCTATCAGCAACCAGATTTGTCCTCCACTAACATTCTGTCTAGTCTTAGTAGTGGCTCCAAGTCAGTGCTGTCATCTGTCTTGGAAATTATTTCACTACAGGCTTGTTGGATTGTCTTTTCTTTCTGCCATCTCCATTCCCCTGGGTTTGGCAGCATAGTTGACATAGAACTGGCTACTGGAGAGCCAGTACCTATCTCCTCATTCTCCTGCATCATGCTCTCTGCAGTCCTACAGAGAAGCTCTCCACTATGGGCCCTTGCTAGAGAGCATGGTTTTTTTTTCTCCAACAGCTATCCTAGATGGCTGGAAAAGGCTTTTTCAGTCATGTCTCCCATGACTAGAAAGGATCTCCTTTTTAATATAAAGGACATAGGCCTTCTCTTATGTGAAAGCTTAAGGAGTTGCCAATTCGTCAAATCATTAACCAAAACGGACCAGAGTAATAACCTCAACAACTCCATCAAGGCCCAAACATTGGCAAACCATTACGCGACCAAACTGACGGCCCCTAGTCCAACGCCCTCCCTAGACTTAACCCCACCAATACCACCAAGCAACTGTGAGACCAACATAAATCAAGACCAATCATGGAAACCTTTCCACAAAATCGGAGCCCAGCAAATTGCAACCATTGTCACAAGCCTAAACAGCACCACTTCCCCACTAGATCCCTGCCCTGCAACCTGGCTCAAGGCGGTGAAACAGGACATAGCACCATACATCTCACACATAGTTAACCTATCACTCCAACAAGGAATCATGCCCTCTGAACTAAAGAAATCAGTCATAAGACCGATTCTAAAAAACAACACACTCAGTAAAGAAGACCCAGCATCCTACCGCCCCATATCAAGTATATCATTCCTAGCAAAGATCATTGAGAAGGCGGTCCTTCTACAACTCCAAGACCACCTGAACGACAGTGCTCCTCTAGATGACCAGCAATATGGCTTTCGACAACATCATGGAGTTGAAACCCTTTTACTAGTTCTACTTAACAACCTCTTAAAGGGCCTTGAAAACAAAAAGAAAATGTATATACTCTTATTCATTGACATCTCAGCTGCCTTTGATACAGTTAACCATGGAACCCTCATAAACAGGATCAAGTCAATAGGAATATCAGGAACCCCACTAAAGTGGTTCTCATCTTATATCTCAAACCGAACGCAACAGGTTCAATTCAACGGCGAAAAAGCAGAAGCATTCTCCCAAACGCAAGGTATTCCCCAAGGCTCTGCACTCTCAGCACTACTATTCAACATATATATGCAACCACTATGCAAAATTTTTACACGGCACAAAATTAATTACCACATTTATGCCGATGACATTATGTTATACTCACAACTTGACACTAAAAACCCGGACTACAGCCCACTCGAGACATGCATTGGAGAGATGCAAGACTGGTTACAACAAAGCAGTATGTCAATTAACCACAAGAAAACTGAAGTAATGTATATCTCCAGAGAACCGAACTTTGACCCACCTTCAACAATAACGCTATGCAATAACACTTACCAAACAAAGAAAGAAATAAAGTATCTAGGAGTCACATTTGACTGTGACCTAACAATGGAGAAACACCTCCGAAAGACCAACAGAGCAGTTTTCCACAAACTGAGAGTTCTTCAACCCATTCGGAGCATAATTGATCCCCAAGATTTCAGAACCGTGGCTCAAGCACTCATCATGCCACATTTTGACTACTGCAACGCCATTCTTCAAGGGCTACCTAAGAAAACTCTGAACATTCTACAAATGGCACAAAATGTAGCTGCCAGGGTCATTATGAAGAAAAATCTTAATGACCACATCACACCAGTACTAATTCAATTGCACTGGCTACCCATAACAGCCCGTACTAAATACAAAATATTGACGACTACATTCAAACTCATCCACAACATAGCACCATCCTTCCTCAACACACTAGTCAGATTACAACCTACTAACAGAAACAGGAGAACCATCAACTCCAACACCCTCCACACTCCAACCGATATAAGATCTACCAAAGTCAACACCAGCAACAGGGCTTTTGCATATGTAGCACCAACACTATGGAACCAACTCCCACCAGAACTACGAGTCAACAATGATCTTCTAGACTTTAGAAAAAAACTCAAAACGCACATATTTCAAAATCATTTCAACCTGAACTAAATTCACATGTGGGGCAACCCTTCCCCAGCAACCCAGAGAACCTGTAATGTATAAATGTATATATGTAAATGACCTCCCCCATAGCTAAGAAGTTGTTAACTCTGTGTGATGTGCTTACCCTATCAATCTGTATGTAAACAAAAATTGTATCTGTCTTGATTCGGCAGTTTCTCGATGTAATCTTACCCGCTTCTGATCGCTGGAAGGAGCGGGATGCAAATGCTTGCTAAATAAATAAAAATAAATTCCCTGCTTTGGTCCATAGTATTTCCAATCGGGAATATGCTTTTTCTCCTTGCAGCTCGTCCTAATGGTAAGAACGCATGATACCTTTTTGCCCTTAACCAGGTCAGCATGGTATCTCATTTTTATGCGTCTTCTGTTCACTTACCATGCTAGAGTTCTGGCATACTCGAGACTTGCTGTCTGCAGACTGATATCATTCTCTGCTTTTCATGTAACCGTCCTGGTTATTTCACTAGCTAGCATCCCTGTAGCTCATAACCAGTGGGAATAGATTCTCTATATATCTTCTCAAGTAGGTTCCACCTTCTTGTTATTAGATGAATCTTTCCTCTCCACATTTTTATGTGAATACCGTTCTGTGGGCATATCTCTGTCTGCTTCATTGCAGACACCCATATAGAGGTGTATATATATATATATATATATATATATATATATATATATATATATATATATATATATATTCATATCTATAGCATACATCTTACAGATGTCTATGTCTATCATTTGCGTGTATTTTATGCCCCTTCATATCTCACTATAGATATATTCTTATATGTTTATCTATCTATCTATATTGTCACGTCCTCTACTTTGTATAGACGGATGCCTAGTAGAAGAGGACGGACCACATTTGTGTATTCCTATAAGTGCTGCGGGTCTTATGTTCCATGTAGTTGTGGTCAAGATGAAAACAGCCAAGGATTTAAGGGTAACAAGAAGTTTTATTGTTGCACAGGTATTTTTCTACTACCCCTACTGAACATAAAGAATAAAAGATTCTTCTCCATACGGAAATAAAGTCAACTGATACAGCAAAGTCCATGGGTTATACTTCCACGCACGATTGCTTCAAACAGCTTTCCCAAAACCTTCTTCCAGTTGCAAATTCACTTTACTTATCCTTGGGTTAGTTGAGGCATCCAATCAAAATCATCAACAGCTCTTTCTCTTCATTAGAACAACTGTTGCATTTGTATAACAATCAGTAAAACAATAGAATTCTCTTCATTCGAAGTTGCCAAACTGGCTAGGCTTCACACTTCTAGCATCTTATTGCCTTTCCCAGTGTTAATCCCTCGAGCTAAGTTTCAGGCTTCTTTCAGCACTTATAACATCAGCATAAAACGTTAGCAGCTTTACTCCCTTTGGCAATAAGCACAGTCTGTCTCCATATCAGAACATTCACTCTCTAAAGGGGCTTCTTCAACCTGCATAGCCTCTTCCTCCGAGTCTGATACAACTTGCCTATTCTCAGGGTTTTCAACAGTAGGCTTTCATTGCTCTAACAGGTTTTTAAGCTGTCTCCAGCGAGACTCTTCCTTAAACTGAGGTATAGGGGAAGAACCCAGGAGACCACTCTCCTTTAACACAGATTTAAAGGTTTCAAAAGGGCTCACCTTTTTCCTAGCACTCCTTGACTTCTCTGGTAGTGCTAAAGGCAACCACTTGTCTCCAGACTGCTTCACCTGGACTCTTGTACCATGCTTCCCAGCAGGGTCTGGCTCGGACTCCTGTCTCCCAAGCTTCTGGTCAGCTAATTGCTTTCTATCAGCTGGGCTTCTCTCGGAACTGGAGCTACAGACACGCTGCCTGCAATAAGAATCCTTATGCAGCTTTCCAATAGGGCCTTTGCTTCTGCCTATTCTCCCACCTTCCAGGACAGCTTCTACAGAAGACTCATGAGAAGAACTCCTCTGACTTCTGGACAAGCTTTCCAGACTTTCCTCCCGAGGATTATTTCTTCTTCTCTCCCACTTCTCTTTGCTGCTCCTCCCGTGGTTTTTTCTGTCTCTCTCCACGTCTCTCTCACTAACTGTTTCTACCTGCTTAAGTGTTTGGGGCTGTCCTATGGGCTTTGACTCCACCCCTCTGCTTCCCACGTCAGCTCCCTTGGTCACCATGGAGCTGAGGTGTGGCTCCCTCTCTAGCTTTCGGTGCATAGAGTTTTTTTTCATCTGTTGGAGGTTTAACCCTTTCCCTTCCTGAACTGCTCTTTGCTTCAGGGGAAAAAGACTGGTTTCTCCTACTTTCTCCAGGGTTTAACCCTGCTTCGCCACCACAATAAATAAATATTTATATATATATATATATATATATATATCTGTCGAGATATTCTATTATCGGTAGATATGTATCTGCATATTTATCTACCTGACTGTCTAGGCTCATATAGCTATATGATTCTGACAGATGGGCTTTACCCATACCTATGCTATCCAGCATGTTTGGAGTTCTACACGCACAACCACTTTCTGTGGTAGTTCACAACTTCCACCATAACCTTAAGGTTTAGGTACCTCTGAAGCTCTCCATGTTCCAGTATCTCTCCTAGCTGACTCCAGTTAGGAGAGTCATTGCGGATCTTCAGTTAATCACGGGCTCTAACGCTTCAGGCATTTGTCCTTCTTTGGGATACAAGGGGTTTCCATACCTTTTCCTCCCACAAGGACTGTGCCTGTTTGTCCAAATCGGTCAGCCTTCTCCTTTTGCTCCTGAGGGTGAGTTATTCTGTTGCCAAAAGAGTTCGGCTTTTTGTCATAAAGCCTTCCGCTGAAGGCCCACCGTCTTTGTACTACCCCAGTTATTACTGGGGTTCCCTCTTACCTTTCAGGAATCTGACCTCCACTGTTTTTTCCTACAGGTTTATTACCTCCACTTCACAGTGAGGTCCTCCTTGAGGTTCCTCTACTGGGTTCCCCAGTAGATCCCATGAACCTCCTTACTGCTATGTAATCCTGTTAGGGGATATTGCAATATTTCTTTCAATATCATTGATGATAATTATCATCCACACATGGACTCCTTGTCTGCAGTCCTATGCTAGGTTAGCTGTTCCACAACGCCTTTCTTTTTTCAACTCCTACCCTCCATCCTCAGGATGCCTGGTGTTGTGGGAGATAGCATGTTCCAATCTATGACATGCTGGGACTCCAGGCATCTCAGCTTGGGAGTCCCCATATGTGAAGACTCATTCCTGCTTGTTCCTGGAGATAACACACTTACCTGTAACAGGTGATCTCTGGGAACAGCAGGAATAAGTCTTCACAACCCACCCACCTCCCCAGGAGTTGTATCTCTCTATCTATCTTTCCTTTCCTCTCTCTCTCTCTTTGTCTCAGCTTTAAAACTTAACTGAGGAGAGGCAGTTGGGAAAGGCGGGAAGGCAGCACGCAGGCGTGGTGGGATGCTTCCAAAAGCTTTTTGATTGGACGCTGGGAAGCGTTCCCGCGCAGACTCCGTCAGTACCGACGTACCCATATGTGAAGACTTATTCCTGCTGTTCTCAGAGATCACCTGTTACAGGTAAGTAACTGTGCTTTATCTCCCAGTTGGTAATGTCATATGTTTGCACGCTACGCAAAGAGCTCCTGGCTCTCAGAAAACAAGCCCAATCTCTGGAGAATGTAGTGGTACTCTTGGAGGAGCTGAGGCAGAAAGAACAGTATATGGAGGAGACCTCCTTATTCTCTCATTTACCACCAATATGTTACACCTACCACCAATGTATTATACCTGGGGGAATTCTATGCAAAAAAAATTTAAATTCTGCCTTTATCCTCCTTAGCTCTCTCTCCAATCACAGTGCTTTCCCCAACCCCCAAGCATTCATTGTCTCCCTAGTTCTCTCTCCCTCTAACTTTTAGCTAAACCCCTACTGCTTTCTGTCCTTAAGGTCTACCCTCATGCACATACACTCACTCACCTCCTATCTACTCTCTCCATGCATCAAGTCATAGCTCTTCCTTACCTCTCCTTCTTTCTTCCCAGGCACATACTTCCACCTTTTTCTCACCACTTCCCAGGCATACACCCATTTCCATCCCCAATTCACCCACCAACTCACCGGCAGCCCTTCTCCTGCCCACAGCCACCTTCACTACTCACCGGTAGCCCTTTTCCTGCCCCCAACTACCCAAGACTCATTAGCAGTTCTTCTTCTGCCCCCAGCCACCCCCCAGCTCACCAGCAGCCCTTCTCTTTTACCCAGTTGCAGCGGTTCTTTAACATAACCGTGAGAGCATTCCCCTTTGCTGCCACGATTGTGCTAGATTCCGACGCCGGCACCATGCTTTCAAAAGGTAAACAGAAGCGCTTCCTGTCAGAAACACTATCTTGCCTCTTCTTAGCCACCATAAGAACAAATAAACAAACTAAACCAAAGTCAAACTCACCTAGTCTAGCAGATGAAACTTCCTAAAGAAGCAAGCAACTTGTTAGCTCCTAGTGGCTCCGAAGGGGCCCTTTGGGCCATAACCCCGACAGCTATGCACTGATGGCTACGGGCTGCAGGCAAGCCCTGCTTAAATGTGCCGGGCAGTCCCGCACTGCTGACATCAGTGGGACCAGAAGCAGCGCTCTTGGGGCAAGAGGGGATCTTCCAGCCTTCCTTCCCAGCCTGCAATGGCACCCAGGTACTTGCTGCTCTCACCTCCTCCAGGCAAACTCTGCTTAAATGCACTGCTGGTCCTGCGCTGCTGACATCAGTGGGACTGGAAGCAGCACTCTGGGTTTAAAAAGAATTTGGACAAATTCCTGGAGGGAACGTCCATAAGCCATTATTATAGAGGACTGGCACAATCCACTGCTTACCCCTGGGATAAGCAGCATGATATCTCTCTACCTTTTGGGATCCTGCCACATTACTCGTGACCTGGATTAGCCACTGTTGGACAAATGACTGTTTGTTCTGATGCAGTATTATGTTATATGTAAACCGCGCTGATTCTAAAAAGCGCGGTATATAAGAACTGTAAATAAATAAATAAATGAATACTGGGCTTGATGGATCTCTGGTCTAATCCAGTAAGGCAAATCTTATGTTCTTATAGATAGCTTTGCCTTTCAGGGGATAGACTAAATCAACAATACCCCTATCTATGATGGTGAATCTCTAAGAGACAAAAATTAAACCAACATAAAAAGAAACCCATTAATTATTCAATTTTTTTGTCGAAGCCCACCGAGGGAGGGCCAGCACTGTTGACCTAGCCCTCACCAGGCTGTGGACTACTTTTATTCGTTTTTTGTTTCACCCTCGTGAATTTAAAACCAAGTACTTATCTTCATATCCAAGCTGCAGTTATTGTCCTTCGTATTGCAGATTTCAAGATGTGTAATACACTCAGGGGATAGGGAATTACTAGGCTGTGGTACAATTGTGTATGTTATCACAGCTTAGTTTACCATGGGAGTCACTAATCAGAAGTAACAGCATCAGTGTTCCTGACTGGGAGCATCAGGCTGCTAACACATGGCCAGATTCTCTCGGTTGCCATCTTTATTTTTTTATTTATTTATTTTATTTATTTATAGTCTCTTCTATACCGCGCTATTTGATATCAGTGCGGTTTACATGTAACAAACGTGTTTATACGGGCAGAAATCTACACCTTATTTACAAATAACAGGTGATTCAACTTGGATAACCAGGGTAACTATTTACATATTTATGGTACAATATCTGTCCATGTCACCAGAGTAACTATTTACATATTTATGGTACTATAAGGGGCCACTCCTTTCAAAAAGATTCCCAGACTCCTCTCTCCCATGACCATTCAAGTATCTCCAATCCCTAAGTCACCCCCCCCAAACATCCCCACCCCCAAAGTCTCCCCAGTCCCCAGGGCTACATCAAACTATCATTGGTGATACAGGATAAAGGGGCAGGAGCGATCTCCAGTTGCTCCTGCCCCTTCCAGTGCTGGATTCAAAATTGCACCACTGGGGTTGAACCAGGCACTATAAGGGGCAGGAGCGACTGGGGATCACTTCTTCCTCCTTATCCTGGACCTCCTGTAATGGCTTTAAGTAGGCTTGGGGGGGGGGGGAGTCTATAGGAGAGGATGGGTAAAGGATGACTTTGGTGGGGGTTGAAGAGCTTAGATGGTGGCTTGGGTGGTATTCTGGGGGGAGTGGGGGGGTCCTCTTGAATGGTCATGGGAGAGGGGAGTTTCATGGATGCTCCTGGCCAGGAAAAATAAAGCCAGCTATGAACTTTAACACAGAAGATCGAACACAATTTAGGACAACTATCCAGACAGATGGCATAAGTCGACACTGACTTGACGGCACTCAACAACAATAATGATGCATTTGCATGCTTTGTATCTCATTATTATGCAACACACAGTAAATTAACCTGCAACACGGTAAAATAACAAATGATTTGGCCTTTAATGTGCATTCAGGGGCAAATATTGTGCATTGTTTCCTTAATGACTTAAGGGGTCGTTTACTATTGTTTAGCATGTGCCAATGACATTAGACAATGCTAATTAGAAAGGGGTGACTTGATAAAGACTTTTATGTGCATATGCAGCCATACCTGTGCATAAATGTGCTCTTATAAAATACCGCTGGTGTAAAAGTATGTGCGTTGGCCTGTACGCTTTGCCAGTGGGCATGGCTTGGGGCACAATCTGGGAGAAGTGTAGGGGAGTTCACAAGTAGAATTATGAAATACCTTAATCTATGCCAGGGCTGGCCCGTCCATTGAGCGAGAATGTTGTTCACACAGGGCCCTGTGCTTCAGGGGACCCTGCACAAACCACATTCTGGCTCAATGGATGGCTGCAGAGGGAGCTGGGGAAGCCCGCACGAGGTCCCGGCTCCCTCTGCACAGCCCACCAGCGTGAAGAGCCTTTACCTTCATGCTGGCGGCTGTTTCAATGAGGCCGTGAATGCCAGGAGAAGTTAAAGGGCATTGCCTTTAACCTTTCCCGGCATTTGTGGCTTCATTGAAACAGCCTCCAGCGTGAAGGTAAAGGTCTTCATGCTGGCGGGCTGTGCAGAGGGAGCCGGGGCCTTGCGCGGGCTTCCCTGGCTCCCTCTGTAGCCCCTTAGATGGCGCGGGGCTCTTCGGAGGGGGGCGCGGCTAGTACTGGATGGGCTGTGATAGGAGGGAACAGACAAATGGGCTGTGATGTGGGGGGGGGGGGAAACGGACTGCAATTGGGGCTGTGATGGGGGGGATGAATGCAAGTGGGCTGTGATGGGGGAAATGGACTGGAAATGGGCTGTGATGGTGGGGGGGGGAAATGGGCTGTGATGTGTGGGGGGGAAATGGACTGCAATTGGGCTGTGATGGGGGAAAACGGACTGGAAATTGGCTGTGATGGGGGGAACTTGGACTGGAAATGGGCTGATAAAGAGCTGGATTAGAACTGGAAATGGGCTGATGGGGTTGGGCTAGGATTGGAAATTGGCTGATGGAGGAGCTTGGAGTGGAAATGGGCTGATGGACTGGAATGGAACTGGAAAAGAGCATATAGGGGGCTAGGACTGGAAATGGGCTGATGAGGAGCTGGAATAGGACTAGAAATGGGCTGATGGGGGGAACATGGACTGCAAATGGGTGATGGGCTGGAATAGGACTGGAAATGAGCTGATGGGGGCTGTAATAGGACTGGAGGTGGGCTGAGGGGAGTTGGAATAGGGCTGGAAATGGGCTAATGGGGGAGCTTGGAGTGGAAATGGGCTGATGGACTGGAATGGAACTGGAAAAGAGCATATGGGGGGCTAGGACTGGAAATGGGCTGATATGGAAGCTTGGGAGACTGAGACTAGAAGGGGGCAGAAGCTGGGTGGGTCTAGAACTATAAGGGAGCTTATTTTGAGGGAGGACTAGAAAGGGATGGGGAATGAGAATGGAGAGGGGAAAATATATTTTGTGTGGGAGGGAAGAAAAGTCTACGATGGGCCGGGTATTGGAAGAGTAAGTGGAGATTGAGAATGGAAGGGTGAAATTTGAGTGGATGGTAAAGGAATAAGGAAAGAAGTGGAGGAAAGAGCAAAAGGGGAAAGATCAGTATGTTAAAGCAGATATAGAGAAACAATTTGGAAAAAAATCTAAAAGAGAAGAAAGGACAAATGGATAACTCGCAGAAGACACAAAGAAACCAGAAGAAAGTGACTGGAGCAATTGCAACTGAAAAAGAAAATGCACAAGCCCAGACCAGCTGTATTCCACGCTTTAAGAAAAGTGGAAGGAAGTCCAAAAAAACTGCCAGCATGGTTTAAAGGTGAGGTCAGAGAGGCTGTTGTTGCCAAAAAAGCATCTTTCAGGAAATGGAAAAAAGAGCCAAACGACGAAACCTGGAAACAGGACAAGCACTGGCAAGTTAAATGCAAGGCATTGATAAGGCAGGCAAAGGGAGAATTTGAGAAGAAGCTTGCTCCGGAAGCAAAAACGTGAAATAAAGACTTTTTCAAGTACATTCGTAGCAAAAATACCTGTGAGAGAGTCAGTTGGTCCATTAGATGATAGAGGGGTTAAAGGGGCACTAAGAGGCAACAAGGCAATAGCGGAGAGACTGAATGAATTCTTTGCTTCGGTCTTTACTGAGGAAGATGTAGGGATGTTACCCATGACTGAAGTGGTATTTAAAGGTGCAGAAGAATTGAAGGAAATATCGATACATTGGGAAGATGTATTACAACTATTAGATAAACTGAAGAGTAGCAAATCACCTGGGCCGGATGGTATACATCCAAGGGTGTTGAAAGAACTGAAATATGAGATTGCAGACCTGCTATTAGTAATCTGTGAATTTTCATTAAAATCATCTGTAATACCTGAAGATTTGAGGATCGCCAATGTAACGCCAATTTAAAAAAATGGTTCCATGGTTGATCCGGGAAAACTACAGACTGGTGAGCCTGACGTCAGTACCGGGAAAAATGGTAGAAACCATCATAAAGAACAAAATTACTCAGCATGTAGATAGTCATTGCCTAGATAGTCATGGCCTAGATAGTCATAGCCAAATAAGATCTTGTCTTACTAATCTGTTATGTTTTTTTGAAGGTGTGAATAAACAGGTGGACAAAGGTGAGTCGGTTGATATAGTGTATCTGGACTTTCAGAAAGCCTTTGACACGGTCCCTCATCAGAGACCTTTGGCAAAACTAAAAAGTAATGGGATAGGAGGCAGTGTACTATTGTGGATCAGGAACTGGTTAAAAGATAGGAAGCAGAGAGTAGGGCTAAATGGGCAATTTTCCCAATGGAGAAAGGTTAATAGTGGTGTACCCCAGGGATCTGTGCTGGGTCCGCTGCTTTTTGACATATTCATAAATGACCTGGAAAAGGGAATAACGAGTGAGATTATCAAATTTGCAGATGACACAAAACTATTTAAAGTTGTTAAAACCCAAGAGGATTGTGGAAAATTGCAAGAGGATCTTGATAAATTGGAAGACTGGGCATCAAAATGGCAGATGAAATTTAATGTGGACAAGTGCAAAGTTATGCACCTAGAGAAGAACAACCGAAACTATGGTTAGAAGATGCAAGGTTGCACATTAGGAACCATCACCCAGGAAAAAGATTTAGGCATCATTGTGGATAACATGTTAAAACCCTCGACCCAGTGTGCAGCGGCGGCCAAGAGAGCAAATAGAATGCTAGGTATCATAAGGAAAGGAATGGAAAATAAAACAAAAGATATTATAATGCCTCTATATCATTCCATGGTGAGACCGTACCTTGAATATTGTGTGCAATTCTGGTCGCCGTATCTTAAAAAGGATATAGCGTTATTAGAAAAGGTTCAAAGAAGAGCCACCAAACTGGTAAAGGGGATGGAAGGATACTCCTATGAAGAAAGGCTAAAAAGGTTAGGGCTCTTTAACCTGGAAAAGAGACGGCTGAGGGGAGATATGATAGAAGTCTATAAATTAATGAACGGAGTGGAACGGGTAAACGTAGATCAATTGTTTGCGTTATCAGAATATAGAAAGACTAGGGGACATACAATGAAGCTAAAGGGTAAACTATTTAAGACTAATAAAAGAAAATATTTGTTCACTCAACGTGTAATCAAACTCTGGAATTTGTTACCGGAGGATGTAGTAAAGGCTGTTAGTGTAGCTGGGTTTAAAAAAGGTTTGGACAAGTTCCTGGAGGAAAGGTCCATAAACCATTATTAAGAAGGGACCCAGGATATCAGTGCTTGACTCAGTACAAGCATTCTGGAACCTGTGTCTCTTGGATATACTGCTAGGTACGTATGACCTAGATTGGCCACTGTTGGAAACAGGATACTGGGCTTGATGGACCTTGGTCTGACCCAGTATGGCATATCTTATGTTCTTATGTTAAGCAACAAAAGGTAGAAAAATACTTTTTTATTTTGAATTTATTAACTGGAATATATCAGCTCTGGGAAATGTGCATCGTTAACGTCTTTTGTGTTTTGTTTAGTACAAGAGGAAATTAATTTATAGTTTTATTTCTCCTGTGTTGTTGTACATCCCAAGTTTGGCTTTTGGGGTTCCCAGTTTAATTATTGTCTTCCTATTTCTAAATTGTGATCCCTTGTTCTTTGGTGACGGTCTATGTTCTGCATTTTAACCAAGCTGAGGTATTCTGTTCATGTAGTTTCTATTTGACCGTGTCACTTGTTCTTTTTCCCCAGTAGGAGATGCATTGGTATTCTCTGAGATGTATTGGTTTAATATTTGCAGTGTTGCCTTTTGATAGGTAGGGTTTGGTGCTTTGTGAGTCCTGGCAGAGCTGTTATGATATATGGTGGATTTGCTATGAGTTCTAAATGGGCAGTGTTTATAGTACTTCTAATGGGCCTGGCGGTTGGCACTGGAATATAGTAACGTAGAAATCTGTTAGTCTTTCTTTATCCAGACACTCATTAAGAAGCATGTTTTACTAAAAATGCAAGTTAACATTATGCAAATATTTATGCAAATGAGGCTCTCTACGCAAATGCGGCCTGCAATTAATCTCTGCACATGGCCCCGCACCCCCCTTGGGCCGCCCCTGATCTATGCATGTACTTGCGCATATTACACACATTCATTTAGACTTGCTCTTGAGCAAGTGTAACCCTGTCCTTGCATTTAAGGCACGATCTCTGCTTCTTACACTAATGTTTTATAAAGACACCTAGGCACCTGTATCTTTATAAAATAATGCCTAAGTAGGAGCCTACTTACTTCCCTTCTTGAACTAGGCGCCTTGTTCTGAAATTACCCTCCAAAGTTTTCCATGTAAGTGCTGTCAGTATTTTTTTAAACACCTTCTGCTTACATTCTAGCAACACAAAACTTGGGTAATCTGTAGTTATTTATTTATTTAAGCTTATTTCTATACCACCTTCTACTATTCAAAGTGGTTTACATGAAACCAACATTTAACAGGCATGGATACGCATACTGTTGTTCAATGAAAGTAAACTTGAGTATAAGCTTGTAACATTAATTTAAACTTGAAATTACAATTACAAAATATAAAATACAAATTACAAAATTATATTCAAGGGGATATTTACAATTATCTTTAACAGGTTAATGTGCTGCTGTCTGTGTGGTTAAGTAATAGGTAGTTTTGGTTCGAGGGCTGGTTGAGATTCGAGAGTTATGTCAGAATTGAAATGATCTTGAAATAGATATGTCTTCAGCTTTATTTGGAATAGTTAGACTATCCAATAGCTTTGAATCTGTGCAGATCAAAACATAAAAGATAGACACGTCACATAACTCATGGGAGTCTAGGGGTGTGCATGGTCAAACACAAGTTTGGTTCGTATTCATTTAAAACCAAATTGTCCCCATTTTTGGGCATTTTTGTGTTTGTTTTGTATATTTTTTCTTTAGGCACACAGACAAATGGAAAGAGGAACTGAAGGAGCCATTTAGACACCAGAGGACATGTTGCTTTGGGAAAGAGATAATAAACAGACCCACTTTGAGCGACTTGTCACCATTACAATCCCATATAACTCATGTTTGAGGGCATCACTAAGGATCTAGAATCCGTGCTTAATGGGGAGGAAATAGTGAGAAACATATTGACTGAGGCATCTATCCTAGCCTAGAAACCACCCACTTATCCACCTACTTTACCTTGCCAAAAGAAGACATGTGAAAGCTGCAGACGCATAGGTACATAAACTGCCAGCTCTGCAGAATATCACAAAGATGCATCATTCACCTTCAAATCCATCAGTCAGTGCATCTCATATAATGTGTGATATGCCCTAATGAGAGGCATGCTGGATAGACCAAATGAACCCTCTGAGTGGCATAGACTCAGAGGGCAATTTCCTAACAGGACACCTAGATGAAATGTCAAAAAGGGCACCTTTTTATGCCTATTTAATGAAGGCATAATCAGCACCATGTTTTCTACTTTCAGATGCATCTTTTGACTGAACCCCTGTTTACATTCGAGGATTTGGGAGTATTAGTGTGACCTTCATGGGAGAGATTGGACCCCTGAACAGAGGGCAGTAATACAACTTTTGAAACATGATATTGTGCCAGGACGCTATTGACCTGTGCTGATTTTTACTATATCCTGGATGATCCAATATGCTACATTTGTAGCTTCATGGGGTGTCCCCTAGTCTTTCTACTTTTTGAAGGAGTGGGGATACTTCTAAAACAACCCTCTTCATTTGGTACTAATTACAGATGTATTAATTGCCTTTATGAAGATATTTACTCAAGGCAGTGTACAACAGTAATAACTTCATATAAGCAGCTGACATTGTAGAAAACAGCAGAACTATAGTAAAATGACCAAATGTTTGTATAATACACGATTAGAACAATGTGGTAAACTTGGCTAAGCAAATTAAAACATAGTAATAGCAATTATATGAAAGCATGTTAGTAATATGCACATAAAACAGCATAGTAGAACATTCATATAACAGAAATATGATACAATATCAGCAGAATACAAATGTTCACCATACTGGACCGCATAGTAGAACATTCATATAACAGATATGATATTTACAGTGTCAGCACAATACAATGAAACATCTTGTAAGGCAGCAGAGGGGACAAATGGAATTAGGACATATAGACAGACGAGATGGGTAAGGCAAAGGCATAAGGAAAAATAAAAGTGGGTGGCTAAACAGAGTAAATTATATGTACAGATGAATAAGGTAAATGAAACTGTCTCAGTTACAGGGTGTGCGACAAGCTAGTCTAGTGTGAGTGACTGGATATTGCCACAGCCATGAAAGAATTGGGGAGAAGATCCAGACTTTCACCTGCTTCCTGAAACAGAGGTAGTCTTACGTTAGGTATAGCTTCTCTGGGAGTAAGGACCAGAATGTGAGGGCTACTTTTGAGAGACTCGCTGACGAGTATTATATCATATGACTTCCTTTGGCCAGAGTACAGTAAGAGATGCCCCTTGAGAGCTGCTAAACAGACATATAAAGACTGGAAATAATTATTTATTCAGAAAAAAATATTTCTGAAGTATTCATTTAAAATTAAAAGCCAATGATCAAGTAGAGTATATAAAGAGAATATATTTATTTAAGAATATATATATATATATATGATCAAATAGGTAAAATAAATGAAACAAATCCTTTAAAAATACAAAAAAGAAGCAAAACAAAAGGAAAGTAAAAAAATAAAATGAAACGAAATAAGATAATTAGAACCCGAGAGAAAACTAAAATAAAACAAATAAATCACCTGCTTACAAAAATGCCTACTAGCCCAGCTCCTTAAGTGTACAAATAGAAAAGGTAGAAACTTACACTATAAAAGACCATCAAAGGTATACTGAAAGAAATAGAATAAAGATATTGCGTATGATTTTCTGCATTAAGAGCAAAAGAAACATGATTGTCTTGGCATGGATACTTCAATAATCATTCACCAACAGTTTCAGTATCTTTAGAATGAAGAATCATGAAACATGACTTCTGATTCCTGTTTCTGAACCATGTTTCCACTTGTTGCAATGAGCTCTCTGTGCTTATAGTGCTGACTGGTATTGTTGACAAGCCTAATAAAGCATTGTCAGTGTTTGGATAAAGGGTGGAATTGCGTTGTTGCAGTGTTGAAATGATGAAATCTGGATGATGTGCAACAGGATCATTAATCTACTTTCTATGGCATTGTTCATGTTCCGTCTTCAAGTTATTCAGGCAGCATAACTCAACTTGATAGGCAATATAAAACTCAGACATTTTTTTAATCTTGAAGAACACAGCATGTAAGAACATAAGAGTTGCCATACTGGATCAGACATCAAATCAAGTATCCAGTTTCCAAGTGGCCAATCTAACTCACATGTACTTGGCAGGTTTCCCAAAAGTAGCTAGATTCCATACTGGTTACCCACAGGGATAAGCAGTGGCTTTCCTAAGCCCACCTTAATAACTGTTTATGTAATTTTCCTCCAGAAACTTCACTAAACATTTTCAACTGCTTTTATCACATCCTCTGGTAATACCTAGGACCCATTTAACTAAAACTCGCTTAGGAATTACCATTAATGTGCCAATCTCATGCGTGTTAATGGCTGTCGAGGCATGTTCAGTATGTCCCTGGCAGCTAACACGATAAAGATTTTCATAACATGTGCTCAATTACATCAGGCTTACTTAATGACTCCTATAGAGGAGTTGTTAGGTGAATCCACATTAAGAGCCGTGTTGCCACTGAGTGTGAGGCAGTTGCCTTGGTGCTAGCAGCAATGTGCTCTCTACATTCGCTCTCCGTCCTATACTATGATTGCCAACTAACAAATGTTTTAGCATGTGAAGGCAGACACTATCGGGTGTTAGTGCTCCTGACTGCCTGTGGCTGTGTATTAAAATGCCCATTAACCAGCTTAATGGCTTTAGTAAAAGAGGCCTTTAGTAACTTTATGGCATGTCCCTATTCGTTATGGGGTCTATTTGCCCTCCTGCTGTCCCCATCAAAAGCCTACCCATGCAAACAAGGAGGTTGTATGGGGAGGCTAGAGAGGGGTGGGGTGGAGGCAGAGCTAGGGTGGGCAGTGGGCGGTCCGTGGCCCCGGATATACAGGGCTGATTCTGAAGTCGGTCCTGTATGTCCAGGGCCGGCAGACTAGACGGGGGACTTATTCCACCCCAAAGGTGGAATAAATCCCCCTAGATGTCAGAAGATGGGAGGCCCAGGCAGTGGCAAATTGTGGAGGGGGTGCAGGAGATTCCCTGCACCTTGACCCTGGCCATGGGAAGCCAGATTGAGGGTTGGGCTGTGGGGAATGAAGAAAGTCGTTGGCAGCTGGGGATCACGGCTTCTGAATGGAGCCACGGTGCCATGGCAACCGGATGCCATGGCGCCGCAGCTCCATTCAGGAGCCGGACTGAGTTAGCTGGGCAGGAGCCTGTACGTGCAGGCCAACCAGAATCAGGACCCGACCTGCACGTACAGGGATGTGCCCCACGGGATCAGAATAGCGTCTACCTCTGTGCGTCCGGTTCCGACCGGACGCACAGAGGCCTGGGACATACAGATTGGAATAGGCCTCCACATGTTTGAAAGGGTAAACAACCAATTCACTTTTTAACTGTTGCACACCACTCATAATTTTATAGACCTCTATCATATCTCCCCTCAGCCATTTCTTCTCCAAGCTGAAAAGCCTTAACCTTCTAAACCTTTCCTCATAGAGGAGTCATTCCATCCCCATGATCATTTTGGTTGCCCTTATGTTTGTTTATTGCAAAATATATCACCATTCATAATGTATAATAGCAATTTACATCAAAATTAAAACCAAATTGGGTTAGAGAAAATGGGCAGAAAAGAAAGGGTACCTTTTCTAATTCCATTGTCTTTTTTAAGATGCGGAGACCAGAACTGCATACAGTACTCAAGGTGTAGTCACACCATGGAGCAATATGGAGGCATTGCAATAGTCTTTGTTTTATTCTCTATTTCTAAAGAAAAGTAGGTACCTACTTTTTTTTTTTATATATATACTGACCTACGTATAAGAAATGACATCTTAAATTAAGGTGTGGACATTTACACCAGTTCTGATCCTCCATACCATTAAAGTGTCTCCACACTTCTGCTTTTTGCGGGATACCTTCTCTGAATCCTTGGGTGCTGTTGGCTAGGACGGAGGGCAGATCAGTAGCTAAAAGGCCAGGGGCAGCTCTCATGATGTCAACTACCTGCTCTTGCTAAGGGATGCTCTTGACCCCAGCATGCCCACTACTGACTAGCTTTTCCAGACGCTTCCTCTAAATCTTCAAGTTCCAAATCTGTAAGTTCATGAACGATCAGCTCTGGACACTAGTCGGAATGAAACAGGGAACTCTTTGCTGCCTTTGGCTGCTGCCCTTCACCGAGTCTGCCTCCTCCTAGTCCTGCACCATAACAGTGGAGACGGAGGCGTGGCTGCTGTTCCTGCTTTTCAGCTGACTGCATGTCTAGCCAGGTTCCAAATCATGCTTGATCTTAGCTGAGGGACTGCTATTGCTAACCCTACGGCTATCCTTGGCTTAGCTACTGGCCGTCTCAACTCTTGCTGACACAGTCTTCCTTGCTGTTCTATTCCCATGTCTTCCTCTTAACATGATGAACCTTTTGGAAAACAAGACAAACCGATTACTAGTGTGATAGGGTCAGGGTTTTATAGTGTTACATTGCATGTACAGCAGAATCTGTGAACATACATGCACAATCATTTTTATTTACTCATGCATTAGGTTAAGTGTGGTTAGAAGATATGCTGTTTTTATTATATTTTATATGATTATATTTTGTTTTGTTGTGTAAGGCATGGGGCAGATTTTTAGACAAGTTGAAATAAAATAAATAAGTAAGCAAACATTTGGCAGACTGATACTGACTCTGTTCACTGCCTGGGTCAGAGTCTGGTCTGTACAGTTCTTTGTGAACCATTAATCACCTTTACACCTAGTGAGAGAGAGAACGCACACACTATCATGGTGCACTAAATACAGACAGTTTCTCTCAGATAGTATTTCTTTCCTAAAGACATGCTAGAAAAGTCTGACTGGGACTATATCTACTGTGCTCTTATCCGAATCCAGCCTAAAGTAAAACGGTAACAATGCAGCAGATACAAGGTATATCGGTTAAAGCTTAAGCTGCGAGTTGCACATGCACACTAAACACCAGCAATGATACAATGACAGCCAGACTAACATCACCCCTTCTCTGAATACTCGTTTAAACCTATTTGACTGTCCCTGAACTCGGAGAAGCAACGAACTTCAGAAATGATTTCTATCCTGTCTGAAAATTTTCCCACAAGTGACTGCAAAATGTCTGCTGCAGCTTCTTTTTCTAGTTCTCTCTGAGGTAGGCTGCGATTGGCTAGATAAAAACCTGCTTGCAAGGGATTGATCCTGCTCCTTTCCCCACTCCCCACTGGCATCTGTTTATTCTTAACAGCCCATCGATTTTAATGGCAAATGCAATAAACAAAATAAAATGATTATTTCATTTTGTTTGAAAATTAAATTATGAAACTACATGAAACAGCCTGCTTTGCTGTTTTTTTAAAATTAATTTTCAAAAGAATGCACATTTCTTCATATTATGGATACTGTATATATAGCAAAGATTTTCAGTTTGTTTTGTGTCTGCTTCAGTCGCCCAGTTTGTTTTCAGATTCTGAATTATTTGGTTCATCTGGGGCCACTAAAGTCAATGGGGCCAGCAATTTTGCACTTTAAGGGGCTTCTTTACTAAGCAGCGGTAGCGGCTTCCGACCGATATCGGAGCCGCGGCCACATTGAATTCAATGGGGCCACAGCTCCGATATCGGTCAGAAGCCGCTACCAGGGCTTATTAAACAAGCCCCTAAGTGTGGTTTTCCACCCACCATTAATCAAGGCTTGCTGGCAAGCATCTGTCAGAGAGGCAACAGCAATCCAAGGCATCAAGAGTAGCATGAAGACCAAATGGCACCAAAAGAGGGGCAAAGAGCAGTAACAGTGAATTGAGGACCCCATGACATGAAGGGAGGGACAAAGCAGAACCAACATTGGCACGGAGACCCCTAAAGCACCATGAGAGGAGTAAGGCAATAGCAGCAGCAACATTGGCAGAAGACACCAGAGCCCCAAGAGAGGGGCAATACCAAAATTGGCATGGAGTCCCCAAGGCACTTGGAGAGGGCTAAGGTAGCATCAATATTAGCATAAGGAATCCAAATACTCTGAGTCTGAAGCAAAGAAGTACAAACAGGGTTAGCTCAGGGTCAGAATTTTGTAAGAAAGTGAATCCATTTAATGAGTGCATGAAAGAGTGTCTATACAGACAGTGTGCTTGGGATAATTAGAGGCAAGAACAACTTTTCTGTTGCACTGCCAGAAAGATCACATGAAGGAACTTAGGACCTCTTCTTTGAAAAAAAGAATGGAGCATATCCTTTACATGCATCTGTACTGTTTTCCAGACTGCCACAAAGGAGTTAGAACTGAGCAGTTCCAATGACAGCTTCTGGGACAATAGGATTGTAACATGTGAAATTAATATAAAAAGAAGTGGTAATGGGGAGGGGGGAAGGAGAAGCACTTTGGAGTTCAATCTGATTGGTAGCATAGGCTGAGCTCTCCTGAATTATTGACTTCTATCTAAGAAAGTCTTTGAGCACATATAACATTGCCCCCACCCCCTGTTGATATGAGCATATAGAAATATTGGCTGCTAAAATTGGGCAACCCCACATACTTACATTAGGACTGAAACGTTATAAAATGGAACCTCCATCCCCAAAGAAAATGACATTGAAGGACAAGGCTCCAGCTGCCAACCAGATGATGATGGAACAATGAGCGGATGCAAACTCAATTAGAAGCAATCAAATCCATACAGATAGAACTGGAAAACGTTTTACAGATTATTTTTTCACATCAAAAGTCATTTTGTTGGAAGAATGCACAGCTAAGCTGGAGGCTACTGGTAACCATATCTAAAAAAAGGATATAGCAGAATTAGAAAACGTACAGAGAAGAGCCACCAAAATGACAAAGGAAACGGAAGGATACCTTCTAAGAGGCTTAAAAGGTTAGGGCTTTCAGCTTGGAGAAGAGATGGCTGAGGGGAGAAATGATGTCTATAAAATAATGGGTGGAGTAATGAAATGAAGCTACAGCGTAACCCATTTAAGACTAATAAGAGAAAATATTTTTTCACTCAATGTATAATCAAACTCTGGAATTCGTTACTGGAGGATGTAGAAAAAGCTGTTAGTATAGCTGGGTTTAAAAAAAGTTTGGACAAGTTCCTGGAAGAAAGGTCCATAAACCATTATTAAAGAGGACCCGGGAAATCCACTGCTTACCCCAGGACAAGCATTGTGGACGCTGAGGACTTTGGGTACTTGCCAGGTACTTGTGACCTGGATTGACCACTGTTGGAAACAGGACACTGGGCTTGATGGACCTTGGTCTGACCCAGTATGGCATTTCTTATGTTCTTATGTAGTGGTTTACATCTTCAAAAAGCAGAAAGACTAGGGGACATGCAATGAAGCTAAAATGTAGCACATTTAAGACAAATCAGATAATATTTTTTCACTTAATGCATAATCAGATTCTGAAATTCATTGTTGGAGGATGTAGTCAAAGCTTTTAGTTTAGCTGGTTTTTAAAAAGGTTTGGACAAGTTTCTGGAGGAAATGTCCATAAGCCATTATTAAAGTGGACTTCTGCCTACCCCTGGGATAAGTAGCATGGAATTTGTCTATGTCTCTTGGAAACAGGATATTGGGCTTAATGGATCTTTGGCCTGATCCAGGTATGGCATATCTTATATTCTTAGGGGCTGGTTTACTAAAGTGCACTACCCGGGTAGAGCGGGGGGTTGTGCATATTTTTGGAACCACGTTACAGCTGCATCTTGTGTCTGGGCGGCAGCTGGGCAGGGCATGGGCATTCCCACTATGGCAACACTAGCGCAGGCCTTGAAAGCCCACTCTGACGGCACTTGGCGGGGAGCAACTATTGCCAGCACAATGGATGGCAATAGTCCCTCTCTACAGCGGGACTACCACAGCAAGCTGCTCTAAATTCAGGGGGATGGATGTCCTCATTCTCCTCCATCTAACGCAATATCCTGTGCTAGTAATATGGCCCAAACCCCTGTTACTAGCATGGGGCTTAGTAAACTGGCCTCAAAGATCCTTTTCTTCGATGGTGACTCTTAATGTGGAACCTTGCTTTGTGTAGCTGTAATTTGGATTGTTCTTCCCTAGGTGCATCACTTTGCACTTGTCCACATTAAATTTCATCTGCCATTTGCATGCCTATTCTCCCGATTTCTCCAGGTCTTCTTGCAATTTCTAACAATCCTTGTGTGGTTTAACAACTTTGAATAATTTTGCAAATATTATCACCTCACTTGTTGCTCCCATTTCTAGGTCATTTATAAATATGCTTCAACAAATAGTGGGTCCTATAGAGATCCCTAGAGCACTTCACTATTCACTTTCCTCCATTGAAAAAATTGACTATTTAGCTCTATTTTATGGCTTTTAATCAGTTCCCAATCCATAATGGGACATTGCCTTTTATCCCATGTACTTTTAATTTTCTCAAGAGGGACTTAGTGTATCTGGATTTTCAAAAAAGGTTTCACAATGTGATGCCCTACTAAAGGGCAGTAGGTTTTGTAGTTAACACCAGGCATTAGTGCAAAAAGTGCTTTGGTAGCTGCAAAAGTCATACATTACTTGTTGGAGACGTGCCCAACATTTCCCCATTAGATAACACACTGAAGACGCAGGGATCGTGGTGGGTCAGCATTGCTAGTGCAGCTACTGCCACCCATAGAGGTGGCTTTAGCTGTATCTGTGATGTCTGCAAAACCTGCAGTTATCGTGTGCTGCTCCACCTGCGGTAATTGCATGGTACAAGTACACCCACTCTCCGCCCACATCCTACCCACTCTTGCTACTAACGCATAGTATGCAGCTATCATAAAGATTGCCTGTGGTAGTTGCATTTGGCCCTTGTTAGCTGTCATTGCAGTGCAATTTTCCCATGTTAGTGCCGTGATTACAGCTAATGCCTTTTAGTGAACATACCCCATATCAACTGGCTTGCCTTTATCTGCATGATTATTTACACCTTCAAAGAAATGTAGCAAGACTTCCATTGACTAAATCCACGTATTTTCAATGACCGACATGCGTGGATGAGCCTTGGCACACATATTTTACCAGGTCACTATTTGAAAGTTTGTCAGGCTGACAGCACGTATTTTCTGTGTGGGTGTGCATAGGAGCGAAGTGTGACTGGAGTGCAATCTACATGCATAAGTTATAAATCCTTTAAATTATTCAGGTTTAAAAATCTGAGCATGGACATTTACACCAGCCTTAGAGCTATTGTAAGTGCTTGTGCCTAGATGTAACGTACATAGGTGCCTTCTTTTCTTTATAAATAGGCTTAAGATAGGCATATTTCATGGGCCAAAACTAGGCACCCAGTTAGAAAATGACCCTCTAGTATGTGGACATTAAAAAGTTTTAATGTATGAACTCAACAAAAACAGCTGTGAAGCAATATTTTCATAGTTTGCTAGATTACATCCTAAGAAATTGATTAAATAATTTCAAAATAATTAGTATCTACCCCTCTTAGGCAGAATTCACAATGTCTTGTTGCCTACTGCTAGTAGATTTTGAGTACAGTACTATTAAAACCAGCAGACATCCCTTTATTGAAGGTCCATGTCAGTCCAACCTTCGAAGGTTATTCATACAGAACACCTTCTGTGCTTTGGTTCCGTGTAAGCAATGCAAAAGGTTATCTTTGGCAAGAAATAGACTGTTCACTGTAGACCAGACTGAAACATAAAAACCAAAATACTATCCATAATGGAATATGATATGCTTTGGTTTCACAGTCTCCTTGTTCTTTAAACATTCCATTTTGCTGAGAATGAAAAGTCTGATAGATCTGTATTCTTTCAAGGCCTGGAGATATTCAGAGGCCAATGGCTGAGGTATATAATTTACTCTCTATTGATCCTTTGGAATAATATAGGTCCTGGTATGCTTTTGATGTCACTATCTATATAAACAATGTCAACCTTTATGGGAGGATATAAATGAATTGGTGGCATAGATTTATAAATGAGATTTATTGAAAAAGTGAGATCATAGAAGGATCTTTACATTTCCTGTACTTTTAAGCCTGGCCTAACATTCTTTGGATTTTGGCTTCATTTTCAGATCCTGTCATTTGCATTGCTTTAACGGCCACATAGCAAAGTTGCACAAAGAGAAGTGAAAAAGGAAGGTGTGTGCCGTCAAGTCAATGCTGATTCCTGGCAACCTAGCGCCTGAGGTTTCTTGCTGTGGTGCAACTGGAAGTAGATTGTTAGGTCTGTCTTCTAAGCAGGAAGTCTACAGCACGGTATTCCAAGGTGGCCTTCCATCCAAGTACTCACCAGGCCCAACCCTACTTAGCTTCTGAGATCAGAAAACATGAAAAATCTTTACTCACTTTTCTTGATCATTTTCTGATGCATTACTTAGCAGGTCGATATTGAAACCCTATGGTCGGCATTTTTTTTTAAACACTGGCTGTGGGGTTTAAATCATTCACATATATTTAGCGTCACCGAACGTATAGTAGCTGAATATACACATGACTACTGAGCTATACATACAGCTGAGATATTCAGCACCTGTCCATATAACTAAGTGGTTTAATTTAGACTAGCCTTTTTGCTTCCCTAAATTACTCTTTAGTTATATGGACAATGGCTGAGCACAGCCAGCTTTCCACAAAATTAGGCAGAACAATCACGTTCTACTCTCTCTCTGCCCCATACGTTTAGCAGGGATGCAGTTGAAGACACCTCAGTGGATTCCATTCACCACGGATGTCAGTCTCTCAGGATGGGGGGCGCACTGTGAATCCAACATTGTGCAAGGGCAGTGGTCCCCGGAAGAGAGGGGGTGGCCCATCGAATTGGCTGCTAAAATTGGGCAACCCCACATACTTACATATCTCCCCTGTCCCTCCTCTCCTCCAGAGTGTACATACTTAGGTCTTCAAGTCTCTTCTCATGTCTTCTGACACAGGCTCCAAATAATTTTGGTCACGTTCTTCTGAACCGCTTCCAGCATTTTTATATCCTTTGCGAGATACGGTCTCCAAAACTGAACACAATATTCCAAGTGAGGCCTCACCAGCGACTTGTACACTGGCATTAACATCCCTTCCTTTCTGTTGGTAATTCTTCTCTGTATGCAACCCAGAATCCTTCTAGCTTTTGCCATCGCCTTGTCACACTGTTTCTCCACCTTGAGATCGTCAGAAACAATCAATCTGAGGTCCTGCTCCTGGTCTGTGCATACCAATCTCTCACCCCCTATCGCATACAATTCCCTTGGATTTCTGCTTCCCAAGTGCATGATGCTGCACTTCTTCACATTAAATCTTAACTGCCAAGCATTAAACCATTCTTCCATCTTTTGTAGATCTTTCCTCATGTTCTCCACTCCCTCAGTGGAGTCCACTCTGTTGCAGATTTTGGTGTCATCTGCAAAAAGGCAGACTTTTCCTTCAGCCATTTGGCAATATCACTTACAAATATATTGAACAGTACCGGTCCTAGGACCGAACCCCGGGCACACCGTGAATCACCTTCCTTTCTTCCGAGTGAGTTTCATTTAGCATCACCTTCTGTTATCTGTGAGTCAACCAATTTCTGATCCAGTTCACCATCTTGGGACCCATCAATCACATACCCTTGATCTAGTTCTCTGGTCATCCAGTCAAAGAACTCAATCAGATTTGTTTGGCAAAACCATGTTGCCTCAGATCATGCAACCTGTTGGTTTTGAGAAAGTGCACTATTTGCTCTTTCAGGAGCACCTTCATTACTTTGCCCACTACCGAGGTAAGGCTTACTGGCTTGTAGTTTGTCACTTCTTCCCTATTACCACTTTTGTGGAGAGGTACTACATCAGCCCTTCTCCAGTCCTGTGAAACTTCTCCTGTCTCCAAGGATCTATTAAAAACATCCTTTAAAGGCCCTACAAGAACCTCTCTGAGCTCTTTCAGTATCCTGGGATGTATCCCATCTGGTCCCATAGACTTATCCACTTTCAGTTTTACAAGCTGTTCTAACACATTGTCTTTTGTGAATGGTATGGTATCTACTCCATTCCCATTTGTATATTTGTCAATCGCCGGTGGTCCTTCTCCAGGATTTTCTCTTTGTGAAAACAGAGCAGAAGTATTTGTTTAGCATTTTCGCTTTTTCAATGTCACTTTCCATGAATCCGTTCCCAGCACTTTTGAGTCCTGCAGTTCCACCTCTCTTGAATATACTTGAAAAAGGTTTTGTCGCACACTTCACAGCTTTAGTCATCTTTCCTTCTGCCTTTGATTTTGCTATCCTTATTTCTCTTTTTGTCTTTTTTAGTTTGATCCTGTATTCTTTTCTGTGTTCCTCTGTTTGCAAGCTTCTGAATTTTGTGGAAGCTGTATTTTTGCCTTTATTTGTGCAGCCACTTCTTTGGAGAACCATATAGGTTTAATTTTCCTCTTGTTTTTATTTACTTTCCTTACATATGTATCTGTTGCACTTTTTATTGCCTACTTTAGTTTAGCCCATTGCAGTTCCACTTCCTTTATCCCCTCCCACCCTACCAACTCTTCCTTCAGGTACTTGGCCATTTTACTGAAGTCAGCATTTTTGAAGTCTAGGACTTTCAGCTTGCTGTGATTGGATTCCACCTTGGCTTTTATCTCAAACCACACTGTGTGATGATCGCTGCTGCTCACATGGGCACCCACCTGGATATTTGACATGCTATCTTGTTGGTGAGTACTAAATCCAGCACAGAGCTCTCCCTGGTTGGTTCCATCACCATATGTTTAAGTGATGCATCTAGAAAGGCATCCACAATTTTTTAACTTCTTTCCAGATCTGCAGAAGGAACACTTCAATCCACATCGGGTAGATTAAAGTCACCCAATTTGATCAGTTCCCCCTTCAATGGTCCACTTCATTGGCATACATTTGGGTTTGGAGAGTTTTCGAGAGCTAGTCCGAAGGAACAAACATTTGCCCATTGTAGCAACAATACCAGATGTGATCACGTTGCGAAATGTAGGTGCTGTGGATAGGAAATGATGGGCAATGTCTCATTCTTTTATGCCATTGATAAGAATATGCTTCTATTACATCATCAAGAAAAATCTTTCCTATACACACATTTGGAGTACTGCCTGAAATGGAGCGGAGCATGAATTTAGGAGATAGCCATTCTGAAATGTAATATGGGAAAGATGCTAGGGTCAAAATCTACTACATGTGTATTGTGATGAAGCGGACACCAGAAAACCCATGGAGGTAGAAGAAACTGATCTCTTTAAAGGAAATGATATTCATGAAGTGCAGTTAGTGAGAAGTGCAGCTAGAGGGAGCACGCACGGAGATTCAGAAGGTAGGCTGACATGCCCAAGTTGGGATGATGCAAGAACTAATTCAAAGCCTAATCAGATACACCTGGTCAGAGGGACAGAAACCTTAGCTGAGAAACAGCTTTATAAGCAAAGCATAGACAAGCCAGAGGAGAGAGGAGCGGCACGAGCCGCAGCAGCTGCTGATAGAGAAGAAAGAGAAAGGAGACGGCTTCAAGGAGAGGAGAAAAGGCTGTGGAACTTGCAGCCCTTGCAGCAAAGGAACAGGTTCCAGGAGAGCCAGTTTCAGGCTGGGAAGCTCCAGAAGGAAATCTTCAGGAGGGACAGAAGGAGTACCTGGAAAGTGCCTGGTAGGGAGAATACCAGAGACGCAGACCCAAGAGTTCAGAGGTACCTTCATGCTTCTTCCCCTGTATGTGAGCCACAAGGAGTTCAGAGGTGGGTGAACAAGACTCAGCCCAGGAGTCTAAGAGACACAGATATGAACCAGGAACTGAGGCCAGGTCCCAGAAAAGCCTGGAAGCCAGGGAGCCGTAGCAGCAGCCAACACAGCTGGAGAAAGGTTTGGGAACCTATAAAAAGAGTGCTTACTAAAAGTCCTGTTGCATATTTGCCAGACCGGGTACAGCCAGGCTGTAAAGCCTTAGAAAGAAGTTCTGAAGTAAAACCGGGAGTATATGGGGAAAGCCCGGGTGCAACAGATAGTTCAGCAGAACAAGAGGCTATGCAGATAGATCCTGCTGAACCTGACCCTTTGCTAACTCAATGCCCTATTGGCTGTACGCTTTGTTGTGCTGGGAGTTTAGAATCCTTGAGAGAAATATAGCATGCAGGACATACTTTTGAAACACAGTTTTGTTTGACAAGCTGAAAGAAGAAGCATTGCTTTTGTTTGTATAACCTGTTTTGTTTGAACCTGCATAACTAACAAGGACTGTGAAGCATATCTAAGTTTTGACCTATGTAAATACCTTATGTGAAAATCCTGAACAAGGTGGAAATCCTGTTGCCTTCGTTTGAACATTTATTGTTTATTGTTTATTGTTTATTTCACATTTAATATACCGCCTCCCACAACATCGAGGCGGTTTACAATATAAAATCAATAGTGAGAAAGATAAAAGTTACAATATATGATAGAAGGAGAGAGAAAGAGGAGCAGAATAGATATCCAGATTGCAGCCAAAAAAGACAGAGGAAAGGAGAGTTAGAAGGGAAAAGCTAGAGAGAAGAAGTGAGTTTTGAGAAGGGAGCGGAATTTGGGATAGGATTCTTCTGTACGGAGGTTGGTGGGGAGAGAGTTCCAGAGAGAGGGTGCTAAATAATAAAAGGCCGATTTCCTGGTGGATTGCAGATGAGCTTTGGAGGGTGCTGGAAGATGAAGACGGTTGATGTGTATGGATCGAAGACTGCGTGAAGGGGTATGATAAGTCAGTAGATCCGAAAGATAAGCAGGTGTTGAGTGATAGATGGCTTTGTGAGTTAGGGTGAGAACTTTGAAAGATATCCTGTAGTCAAGTGGTAACCAATGAAGGTGATATAGCAGAGGGGTGACATGGTCGCGGGGGGAGGCGTGGAGGATCATGCGAGCAGCTGTGTTTTGTATCAATTGAAGACGATGTTTTTGATTTTGGGGGAGACGGCGAAGATAGTGTTGCAGAAATCTAATCTGGTAATAACTAAAGAGAGAAGAAGAGTGGTAAGGGCTTGAGTGGACAGAAAGGGGCGAACAGCACGGATTTTTCGGAGACATAAAAACGAACATCGAGAAATGTGGGAGATATGATCATGAAAACTGAGAGCACTGTCAAGGAAGACTCCAAGGTAGCGAAGCTTGGGAACTACAGTTATGGTAGAGCCTGCAAGTGATGGAGCAAGTGAGGGTGTAGGGGAAGTGTGGGGGAACCAGATTGCAGCAGTCTTATTTACATTAAGGATTAAGCAGTTAGAAGAAAGCCACGAAGAAACAGAGGACAAACAATTTTCTAAAGGAGATATATCAGGACAGGATGAGGAGGTGTGATGCAACAGGAAGATATCGTCAGCATAGAAGTAACCCGAAATCCCAGATTGTTGAATGATCAGTGCCAGGGGTGCAAGAAAAACATTAAACAGTAGTGGCGCCAAGATAGAGCCCTGAGGGACACCACAAGGGAGTGAAAAATGATTGGAGCGAGAATTGGAGGAGGAAACCGCAAAGGACCGATGACAGAGAAAGGAGTGAAACCAATGATAAACTGAACCGCAAATACCCGCATCCCGAAGACGAGAGAGAAGAAGGGTGTGATCGACCAAGTCAAATGCTGCCGAGAGATCAAGTGATACCGCTAGAGTGATATTGCCCTGGTCGTGAGAAGTGTGAATTTCATTTAGGACAGCAGTGATTGTGGATTCAACACTAAAACCAGGTCTGAAGCCAGATTGCCTGGGGTGAAGAAACAGTGAAACAGCAAGATAGTGAGAAAGTTGGGAGAAAACCACTTTTTCCAAAAGCTTAGAAAAGAAAGGGAGATTGGAAACTGGGCGATAGTGAGCGGGATTTGAGGGATCAAGGGTGGGTTGTTTTAGGAGGGGACGAACTGAGGCATGTTTCCAAGAGGTAGGGAAGACACCAAAGGATAAGCTAGAATTGATGATAGTCAGAAGAGGTTGCAGTAGTGCGGGAGGGGGTTCAGAAAGCCATGAGGAAGGAATAGGATCTAAATCGCAGGTAGTCTTCCTAGTGGTAGACAGAAAATGAAGTAATTCTGAAGAGGAGACAGAGGAGAAGGAGGACCACGTATGGGAGAGACACGGAGTACATGGGGGAGAGACAGGCGGGGGCGATGGTAGGGCTTGTGGACAGTGAGGGAGAGAGGAGCGAAGGTTCTGGATCTTATCAGAGAAGAAGGATGCCAGGGTGGTGGGCTAGGAACTGTGTTGGGAGGAGAAGAACCTTGAACAGAGGATGACTGCAGGCGAGAGAGAGTGTTCAATGTAGCAAAGAGTTGGCGGGATCTATTGGGGGCAGCTATGATTGTGGAGGTGTAAAAAGAGCATTTCGCCTGGTGAATAGCGGAGCGGTAATGGGCATGACAGGATGTAAACTTGTGATAGGAGGAGGCAGAGGGGGCCTTGCGCCAGAGACGCTCAGCTCTTCGTAGCTGAGAGCGAAGAAGAGAGAGCCCAGCATGATACCATGATTGGTGAGTACGGCGCCGAGATTTGACGGGTTTGATGGGGGCAACTTGGTCAAGGGTGCGTGAAAGCGCAAGATTCCACGTTGTGACCTGAGAGGAGGGTGACCGAGAAGGGAAATCAGATGGGAGAGGAGAGAGAGCTGCGGAAAAAGCCTGTATAGTGGTTGGATTAAAGTGTCTGGAGGAATGGGTAGGGGGGGAGAGGGGAGGGGGAATCAAGGGAGGGGCCTGAAAAGTGAACAAGAGGTATAGATGATCTGACCAGGGTATGGAAATTACTGAAGGAACCGAAATGGTAAATGGGGAAGACAGTGGGGAAATGATCAAATCAAGGATATGTCCTGCAACGTGGGTAGGTGAAGAAACGTGCTGACATAGTGAGAGATCACGGAGTAAAGCGGAGAAGGCAATGTCCCTGGCCGAGGTAGGGGCATCAAAATGAACGTTGAAATCCCCCAGTAAATGAAGATAAGGGAATTGAAGGGCCAGGGCAGAGACAGACGCCAGAAGAGAGTCCCAGATGGGGGGAGATGAGGATGGAGGAAGATAAATCAGAAGAAATTGAAGAGCATTAAGGGAATAAAACCCTATACTTTACCATTCACATGGCTTACACAACTATTCATTTTGAAGAAAGGGACTACTAGTACCAGCATGCTTCTGGGCTAAAGAAAGTTTCTACCTTCAATACAACAATAATGTCCACCCTGACCTTTAAGCACGTGGCTAAAGGGATGGGGTTGTGACAGTATATATATGAAAATACAAAGGGATGGGGTTGTGACAGTATATATATGAAAATATCTCTGAAAATATGAAATATATTTATCTATAGACAGCCACAGAGACATGGTGTAATTGTTTATTACAAATTTGATTACCCACTTTTAGCTGAGTGCATCAAAGCAGATTACAAAAACAAAAAAATCCCCAAACAATTAAAACTTTAATCTCTACAAGAATACAATCCAAGACAAGACGAGACAAAAAACAAGTCAAGACAAAACAGCAAACATAGAAACAAGTCTTGAGTTCCATGACTGAGCTAAAGTCATACCAGGCTATAACCTGTTTTGTAAGGACAGGATAAGAGGAAAAGATAACACTTTATGTAAAAAATAACATTAGATTTGACTACTCACTTTTCCATATCTGATTTTGTTAAACACACCCATACACACACACTGCCCAATCAGTTGGCTCTCTATGGAAGAGGGCTTTCAGTGGTAAAAAAAATGCATTTGTATTGTGGGTTAATGAATCTCATAGGAAAATTTAGTTTTATGTTGCGGCAACTGGAAGTATTACATATTAAGGAGGTTTTTACTAAACACCGCTAAAGTTTTGCCAATGAGTTACCAATGCATGTTAAATGCAAAACCTTTATCTTAGCTGTCGGGGGTGTACCCAGCAGCTAATATGTGACAGGGTACCATAATGAATAGCAAAGTAACGTGGGTGGACCTAATGCTACCCATAGAGGTGCCATTAGGTGAACTGGCGCTAAGTGACATGTTAATTTCACTCACATGCTAATGTTTTTGCCACACCCACGTTCTGCCTCTAATCCGCCCACATTAGCATGAAAGTGCCAGTTAGTGTGCATTTCAGCAATCAGTAGCTGACATGCTTGTGCGTGAGGGGTCACTGCAGCCAGTTACTGCTCGCTAAAATGTACGTTAAGTGTTAGCGGCATTTAGTAAAAAGGCCCCTAAGGTTTAAGATTTATGTATTTGATATCCTGCCTATAAATGTGCAGTAACTTATCTGAGTACTTTACAGACAAAATGTACAAACTATATAATAATGAAGTAAACAAAATAAAAGACAAAAAATATACAAGAGTAGCAGAACACCAAATTGTCCTTGCTTTGAGTGAACGGAGAAACATAGAAACATGTCGGCAGAAAAAGACCAAATGGTCTATCTAGTCTGCCCTTCCATATGGAATACTACAAAGTCCCTCTTTTCCCTTAGAGATCCTCTGTGTTTGTCCCATGCTTTTTTGAATTCAGATACTGTCCTCATCTCTACCACCTCTACTGGGAGACTATTCCATGCACCTACCACTCTTTCCATAAAGAAATATTTCCGCATATTATTCCCGAGTCTATCCCCTTTCACCCTCATCCTATGTTCTCTCATAGCAGAGCTTGCTTTCAATCAAAAGAGGTTCTCATCCTGTGCATTTATGCCATGGAGATATTTAAACATCTCTATCATATCTCCTCTATCCTTCCTTTCCTCTAAGGTATACATATGCTTCTCATATGCTTTATAATGAAGATCACTAACCATTTTAGTAACCACCCTCTGCACCGACTCCAATCTGTTTATATCCTTTTGAAGGTGCGGTCTCCAGAACTGCACACAATACTCCAAATGAGGTCGCAACAAAGACGTATATAGAGGCACTATCAACTCCTTTTTTTCTGCTGGCCATTTCTCTAACTATGCACCCAAGCATCCTTCTAGCTTTCGCTGTTGCCTTTTCTACCTGTTTAGCTACTTTAAGATTGTCAGACACAATCACGCCCAGGTCCCGCTCTTCTTTTGTGGACAGAAGTACTTCCCCACCTACATTGTATCGCTCCTTTGGATTTTTGCAGCCCAAATGCATGACCCTGTATTTTTTAGGAGTGCCATTCAAAGTAATAAGGGTTGGGCTAGTCTGGAAGTCTCTATTAGTGGGTGTTCCTCAAATATGGTGTGGAAGTATAAAATGACGTTTGGGGAGTAGCAACTTGCTTTCCTTCATATGAGACCAGGAGGAGGCGGGAATGTGGAGGCCAGGTGCTGGGTTTTCCCTATGGAGTGGAGCTAAAATTACAGAGGATTGGGGCTGCAATCCAGTTTGAAAGAGTCTCCTGTGTGAGAGGGAGTTTGACAGGAATCTGAGAGGAGGATTTCTAAGAGCTGTGAAGAGAATCTCATGAATGACCCATGTGGAGAAGATGATGGGACCCCAGACCTGAGTACAGCCTGCTAGCTTTGCTGTGAGTGACTTGGAATGAGAAGTGAGTGCATCCCTGACCGAAGTGGTAAGGGTGCAGTGGCTGTAACTGTCTAACTACACTCAGATCAGTTGTAAGAGTATTAAGTGCCCTAGCCAAACTTTCAGCCTCAATTATCTCCAGGCCACTTATCCCTCACCCACCCCCTTCCCCCAAGGTTCTGATAATTAAACTTTTGATCCCTACAACTGTGGTAGGCGAAGGCCTATGATCCATGCTGCTTGAACTAAGCAGGCAGGCCTAAGCAGCTTGACCTGTAAATGAAGCCTGTGACTAGGCCAGAGGAATGAAAAACCTTTTGAATGCTGCCACCATAGAATCAAAACTTAACTAAGCATAATCAAGCATAGCTAAGCAGAATCGAAACTTAGGAGAAATAGAAAAACTGCTTTAATTGGTACTGATAAGAATGTGAGAAGCTTCTATGGAATTAATTAACTCTGTTGAAAGAAAAGTTACAGTGCCCTGTTTTCACACATATTCCAGCCAGCTAGTGACCTTGGAGAAGGGATGTATCAAGAGCCTAAGAACTGACCAATGTAATGAGGGCTGTAAGGGGGGGAAACAGGTGCTGAGCCCAGACAAAGGTCCTCATTGGATAACTACGTAAAGGTACCGGGACCAATAGATGGGGCAGAAGGGGTTACCGGGACCAATGAAAAGTTTGCCTATGTCTAGACTGGAGAAGAAAAGTATAAAAGTTGTTGTTTTACTAACAGCCATGGCTCAGCCATTTTTGAATGTGATTCTGCTTGAGTCTTGTGCACAATAAATGATTTGGACCTTTTGAACAGACTCCTGGTATTATTGGATCGTTTGTGCTCTGCCGCTACATATTCTTGGTGCATTGGCCGGGAAGGTGTGGTTAGTAGAGGGTATACGGACTGATATACCATGACTTTCCGCCTCTATAGGTTTGGTCCTGCCGGGCTCGTGCCCTCCCGACGTGGGCTCGGCTCCCAGGCGCCACCGGTCCCGTTGCATCGAAGGGAGCTGGGCCAGGCCTCGGCGGGTGCCGGACCCGGTCGGAGCCAACACCTCGAACCCGTGAGGGGAGTCCGAGGTCCAACTCATGCGCTTGCTTGGGAGCGGGGACCGGATCTGGTGAGTATAGTTTTGGGAATGTCTAGACAGATGAGTCAGACCTGCAGCTTGAAACTTGTGAACTTGTGAATTTTGGTAAGAGAGCTTGATCACCTCTCAAGGCGGTCCAATTAACCTTGCATAGTGTATTCGCGAGGTGAACCTACCGTCTTCTTGGTACGAATTTGGTATAGCCTAGTCAGAAGAGACAGGATTGGATTTTTTGGGATACATTGCTAGCATGATTGTGTGAATGAAGCGTGATTGAGAGGTCTAGTAACATAGACCAAGCGAAGGCGGACTCCTGAGTAACGCAGTTCCTGGCCGGGCGACCGCGTCCAGGTCGTAAAAAGGAGGAAGCGACCGTCGTCTTGTCTTGTTTTTTTTGTTCCCTTGAATGTTTCTAGGGCCGTGAGGACCCCTTACCCACGGTCCGCCCTCCTTTTTCCTTCTGTTTGTTGTGGCGCGCACACATCGATATGGGAGGGGCGGGGTCTACGATGCACACTCCATTAGAATGTATGATTAAGTATTTTAATAAAGGATATTCAGGAGACTATGGGGTGAAAATGACTGCGTCACGATTGCAAGTTCTGTGCACTAGGGAGTGGCCTGCATTAGATCCTATGTGGCCCAGAGATGGAACATTTGCCATAGGAATCATAAAGTCAATTTATCAGAAGGTGCGAGTAGCGCACCCCGATCAGTTTCCCTATATAGATTCCTGGTTAAGCATTTGTGAAAGCCCGCCCCCTTGGGCCCGGCGCTGTTATGAAGAACAGTGCAGAATAATGGTAGCACTGATAGAACAGACACAGAGGACAGGGATAGCTAAGAAGCCTATTTATGTTGATCCCGAGTCCCCGGAAGTTGTAACTAGACAGCTCCCAGCTCAGCGCCCAGTAAGAGTACCACTGCGTCCCGCGGCAGACCCCCGGGACCGGCGAATTCCACCCTCTGACTCGCCAGTAGCTTAGCCAGATGATTTGCCCCCTGAAGAGGCCGATCAGCTCGAGACTGAGGAGAATCTTGAGTCAGAACATGAAGAAGAAGAATCGTCTTCCCAGTATGAGACTGACAGTGTAAAATCAGCTGTCAGTGCAGGCTCATCTGCTGCAAGCGAGGGTTCCCAGACTAAGCATAATTTGAGGAAGAGAGGCCCTACTAAGAAATTATTGCCACTGCGGCAGGTCCCGGGAGTGCCCGTGAGGAATGATGATAACCAGGTAGTAGCGGGACCCACAAGTTTAGTTTATGTGCCTTTCTCCACTACTGATTTGTTGAATTGGAAAACGCATTATGCCTCTTACACGGACAAGCCCCAAGAATTAACAGAGTTAATGAATACAATTATACAAACCCACCAGCCTACGTGGACAGATTGCCGTCAACTCCTGTCTACTTTATTCACTACTGAGGAGCGGACGAGAATTATGCAAACAGCTGTCAATTGGCTAGCAGAAAATCCTCTAGCAGAGGGAGGAGGAGGAATAGATAATCGCCAAGCAGCAAAGAGAGAATTTCCTAATGAAGATCCTCGGTGGGATCCAAACACCGATGTAGGATCCCGAGCCCTAGCTCAGTTTCGCCAAGGCCTTTTACAAGGTCTGCGAAAGGGGGGTCAGAAAGCCATGAATATTTCCAAGATAGCCGAAGTTATCCAGGGCGCAGATGAAAGCCCAGCAGTATTCTATGAAAGACTAGCCGAAGCATACAGAATGTACATGCCCTATGACCCAGCTGCACCAGAGAGTCTGTGCATGGTAAATGCCGCTTTTGTCAGCCAGTCCCAACCAGACATTAGACGTAAACTACAGAAATTAGATGGGTTTGCGGGCATGAATACATCTCAGCTAATGGAAGTCGCTCAGAAGGTGTATGTGAATCGTGATAATGAAAGGCAGAAAGAAAGTGATCGTAACATGAGGAAGAAAGCCGATCTTTTGGCTGCCGCTTTAGTTGAACAGAGAAGGGGAGGTGTCCCTAACCGAAGGAGCAGAGGCAGAGGGAGGGGCCGAGGAGATAGCCGGCCCACGTTGGGCGTGAATCAATGCGCCTATTGCAAGGAAGAAGGACATTGGAGGAACGCATGCCCGCAACTCGAAGACGCCTCACACGAAGAAGGAGAGAACGCCCCTCAGGGAGAGAGGGAGAGGGGCCGATCACAGAATCGCAGAGGAACAAATCGAGTACATTTCCAACGGGAAAGAGAGGAGGCCATAAAAGGAGTTGCAACCACAGCGGACCATGATTTAGATGAAGCAGATTAGGACAGACCGGGCTCCGAATTTGCCTTAGGTCCCCAGGAGCCTATGGTCTGCTTAAAGATAGGGGACCAATTCATGGACTTTATGGTTGATACTGGAGCAGAACATTCTGTAGTAGATAAGCAAATAGCTCCTTTGTCCACAAGAGCAGTCACTATTATGGGAGCAACTGGTGCCAGAGCCACCAAGTCTTTTCTGCAAAACCGCGTTTGTAAACTAGGAGGACAGCAAATAACGCACCAATTCCTTTACATGCCTGAGTGTCCAGTGCCACTACTGGGACGAGATATGCTAGCCAAACTGCAGGCCCAAATATCCTTTACTGAGAAAGGACAAATGCAAATGACTGTGAATTCGAAGCCTGCAGGATTAATGGTGCTTACTGTTCCCCGAGAAGAAGAGTGGAGATATTACAGTACTAAGCCAGCTCCTGATACCAATTTTAGTTTGCTAAAGAACATTATGGCTCCTCCTGGGGTATGGGCAGAAGGTAATCCACCAGGTCTAGCTAAGCACATAGCCCCAGTAGTTGTGACCCTTAAACCTGGAGCAGAACCAGTACATGTTAAACAATACCCACTCCCAAGACCAGCAATTGAAGGCATTCACCGCCACTTGTTAAGGTTACTGGAGTATGGCCTTCTCAAAGTATGTCAATCACCTTGGAATACACCTCTTCTGCCAGTTAAGAAGCCTGGGACAGGTGATTACCGCCCAGTGCAAGATCTAAGAAGAGTGAATGAAGCGGTTGAAACCATACATCCAGTCGTGCCAAATCCCTATACACTCTTAGGACTGATACCTGCTGAAGCTACCCATTTTACTGTCCTGGATTTAAAAGATGCATTCTTCTGTATACGATTAGCCCCGAGTAGCCAATTCTGTTTGCCTTTGAATGGCAGGACCCTGTCTCAGGAAGACGGGGCCAACTTACCTGGACACGATTGCCTCAAGGATTCAAGAACTCACCCACCATCTTTAGTGCTGCACTAAACCAAGATCTCTCGTTATCCTGTAATTCCTGGGAAAAGAGTGCTTCTTCAGTATGTGGATGACCTATTGGTAGCTACCACATCGGAGAGTGAATGTGTACAAGCCACAAATGACCTTTTACAACTCTTAGATGAAGCTGGATACAAAGTTTCCAGAGCAAAAGCACAGCTTGCTATGCCAAACAGAAGTAAAGTATTTGGGTTTCCGGCTGACCAAAGGAAGCCGACAATTAGGACCAGAAAGAAAAGAAGCCGTGTGTAGTATCCAAACCCCAACTACCAGGAAGCAAGTCAGAGCCTTTCTGGGAGCAGCAGGATACTGCCGAATATGGATACCTAATTTTGCTCAGATCGCTAAACCACTATATGAAGCCACCAAAGGAGAAGAGAAGTCACCACTAGAGTGGGGACCCGATCAGGATGAAGCATTTAAAACCTTGAAGAAAGCATTAATGTCTTCACCAGCACTTGGACTACCAGACGTCCAGAAGCCTTTTCATCTATTTGTACATGAAATGCAAGGAACGCTCTAGGAATGCTAACTCAGACATTGGGACATTGGGAGCGACCTGTAGCATACTTATCAAAACAATTGGACACTGTAGCCAAAGGATGGCCACCATGTCTGAGAGCTGTTGCAGCCACAGCATTGTTAGTAAGTGAAGCAAACAAACTCACCTTAGGACAGAACCTACGTGTTACAGTACCACACGCAGTACTCGCCCTTGTGGAACAAAAAGGAAATCATTGGTTCACCAACTCTCGAATGCTGAAATACCAGAGGATGCTATGCGAAAATCCTCGAATACAAATGGAAGTGAGCCATGCTTTCAACCCAGCCACATTGATACCAATCAGCGAGGACCCACCAGAACATGACTGTATAGAAGTCATGGACACTGTGTTTTCAAGTCGACCTGATCTAACTGATGTGCCTTTAGAAAACCCTGACCAGACTTACTTCGTGGATGGAAGCAGCCTCATCATCAATGGACGACGCTGTGCCGGGTATGCAGTAGTTACCCGGGAAAAAGTCATAGAATCATTAGCTCTTACATCAGGAACATCAGCACAGAAAGCGGAATTGATAGCACTCACAAGGGCACTAGTATTAGGTGCTGGACTTCAGTTGAATGTATACACAGACTCAAAATACGCTTTCACTACTTTACATGCTCATGGAGCTCTATACAAAGAACGAGGACTTATTACCTCAGGAGGCAAATCTATTAAGTATGGCCCAGAAATATTAATGTTGTTAGATGCGGTTGGGCCCCTGTACAAGTTGCTGTCATGCACTGCTGAGGACATCAAACAGGAAGAGGAGAAGTTGCCCAAGGAAACAGATTTGCTGATGTCTCAGCACGCAAAGCAGCCATGACAGGACAAATTTCATCACAAGCAACACCAATACAAGCAGTATTGTTTCCTGTACCCCTTAACCTGTGGACACCACGATACACCACGAAAGAATTGGACTATTATTGTACTATAGAAAAAGGGGTACTGAAAGATGGATGGATTGAGCTGTCACCAACAGAGGGTAGCCAACCTCCAGGACGAATAGTAATCCCTGGATCATTGGGACCAGCGTTTGTAAAGGCTTTTCATCAAGCTACACATTATGGGAAAAACGCGATGGAAAAAGCACTTAGACCACATTTCTGCATTGCATTGTTGGGAGCTCTGTCAGCCTCGGTAGCTCGCCAGTGTTTAACTTGTGCCAAGAACAATGCCAAGCAGGGTCCTACACCACCACCCCGAGTTCAGTCAGGTGGTGTAACCCCTATGCACAACCTACAAGTGGACTTTACTGAAATGCCAAAAGCCGGTGGATATCGTTACTTGTTAGTCTTAGTTTGCACCTTCTCTGGGTGGTTGGAAGCTTTCCCCACCAGGACTGAAAAGGCCAGAGAAGTCACCAAGGTTTTGCTGAGGGAAATTATCCCCAGATTTGGAATCCCTGCAGTGATAGGGTCGGACAATGGGCCCTCATTTGTATCTCAAATTACCCAACAGTTAGCCAGTGCCCTGCAGATACAATGGAAGTTACACACTGCATACAGACCCCAAAGTTCATGGAAAGTTGAGCAAATGAATCGTACTCTAAAATCTCAGTTGTCTAAGCTATGTCAGGAGACCCACCTGAAGTGGCCCCAGGTTCTCCCAATAGCTTTACTTAGGATACGCTCAGCTCCTGTGAAATCGTCAGGATTTTCTCCCTTTGAAATCATGTATGGTAAACCCCCCCAATTGTGCAGGGAGTTAAGGGTAGTTTGACACAAATTGGTTCAGAAATAACCAGACAAGAACTCCTAGCTCTTAGTTCTGTCCTGCAGACTCTCCATGCGTGGATACAGGACCAGTTACCTATCAACTTGACGGAACCCCTGCATCCCTACAAGCCTGGTACCTCGGTGTGGATCAAAGATTGGAAGAAGACACCGCTGGAACCCCATTGGAAGGGACCATACACCGTCATCCTCTCTACACCAACAGCCGTGAAGGTAGCAGAAATAGAATCCTGGATCCATCATAGCAGAGTCAAGCCAGCAGCAGTTCCAGACCCAGATCAGTGGACTGTGATGCAGCATCCTGATATTCCTTTGCGACTCACTCTGAGGCGGCAACCAGCGGCCTAGAACTTCCCTGGGCCACCCAAGAACTACGGTGCTCTACAGTTGACAAGTCTTTCGAAGAGGATTGCTGTTTCCAATACAGCAAAACTTGTTCTTTCAATTGGGGTTGGAGAGGACCCAATGTGTACGTTTGTGGTACACTGAATAACTTTACATTGATAGACTTTATTCAGGCCAACTACGATTGGTAAGTTGGCATACAGCGGAAACTTGAGGATCTTCAATCAACATTGACACCCGTTGAATTGCTTCATTAGCAGACGGGTCAACATTGTGTCAAGAAGCAGTGAACGTCGAGGTCAAGATTTTCCAGCGGAGATTCAGAATGACTACAATCAACATGCATCCTTGCTTCTATTTTGTTCTGGTTGCCTGCATGGGGAGCTTTGAACTCACTTTTGCCTTACCCCCATGTACTGCCTGCATTACTTCTACTCGGACTGGAATGAAAGTAACTCAGACTTTGCTTTATCATTCTTACTACACCTGCACTGGTACAGTAAGTCGGTGTATATATAATACCACTGAACTGAACATTTGTACTAAGGGTAATACTAAAGTTTGTTTTAACCCGCACCAGAATCCATCCTATTATACTCTAGAAATACGATGGAATGATGCAGATGGTGCTTTACTTAATGCTACACCCCCACTTACTGATCCTACAAAGAATGCTGTTTTGTATTTTGATGCTTGTGATGCTATAAATAGGGATAGTCGTTCTAATTGTGCTAACTGGGAAAAAGCATATTATCATGATCACAAGTATATGTGTCCAGAAGGAACCACCGGATGGGGAGCATGTACAGGAAAACGAGTTTTATCAAATGAGTATAGCACAGCACCAGTTGAAGATTACTATTGCCCAAAGTGGGAATGTGTTTTCTATGCCACATGGAAAACTGGTATGATAGAGAATACCAGAGATAATCGAATGGCTGCCTTACATCAGCCATATGTAAAGAATCCAGAAAAATGTAAGAAGGGTGCCTGTAATCCATTAGAGTTGCATATAATAAATCCCAGTGCATGGACACAAGGGTATAAATTTGGTCTACGCATTGCAGGCTCTGGGTCAGATCCAGGAACTATTGTATATATTAGACTGAACACCCAGGCCCATCGTTCATCAAGGTACCATATACATAATACCTTCTATGAAACTATGCATATGAATAAGTTTGACATCCCTCACCCTTCTCAAAATCTGTTCTTAGAATTAGCTGGAGCAGTAGTATCCAGTCTCCACATTTCAGATTGTTACTTTTGTGGAGGAACTAGAATGGGTGATCAGTGGCCCTGGGAGGCCCAAGAATTAAATTACTCAGTAGCTTATAATCATATTGAGCTACATAAGACCACAAGTGAATGGGTATTAGCACACCCAATAGTTGGACGTCTGTGTTATGCTCGAACCGGACCCCAGTTCAATTTGAAAGTGGGACAGCTTGTCTGTCTTAGTCAAAAGTTTTATAATGACACCACAAAACAGACGTCCTGGTGGTCAGGAGTTAATGAACCTGAACCTACCAATCCCTTAGTAAAATTTCCTGAGCTTGCCGATCTATGGACCGACCTTGCCCAACCTCATGCCTGGCAAGCTCCACCTGGTTTGTATTGGATCTGTGGAACCCGAGCATATGCTCGACTTCCTACTCATTGGGGAGGGGCATGTGTTTTAGGAACCATCCGACCTTCTTTCTTTCTGTTACCCACAGAGCAGGGAGAACAATTAGGTTACCCAGTGTATACTAAGAGACATAAGAGAGCAGCTTTACAGATAGGCAAATGGGAGAGATGGGATGGTGAGGATTGGCCACCCGAAAGAATTATTGCCTACTATGGACCTGCCACTTGGGAGCAAGATGGCACCTGGGGATACCGGACCCCTATGTATATGATAAATCGTATTATACGCTTGCAAGCAGTTGTCGAACTAATAACTAATGAAACTAGCCAAGCACTCACACTTCTAGCTAGACAGAGCACACAAATGCGTACTGCAATATATCAGAATCGCTTGGCACTAGATTACTTATTAGCAACTGAAGGAGGAGTATGTGGTAAGTTGAATCTAACCAATTGTTGTTGGAAGATAGATGACAAAGGTCAGGTAGTTGAAAATATTGCTGAAAACATGCGAAAGCACGCCTATGTGCCAGTACAGACTTGGCATGGTCTTAAGATACCCAACTGGTTCGAATCTATCTTCTCCGGATTGGGAGGACTTACTACTTTTGCTATGATAATATTGGTATTTGTAGCTATGTTTCTGCTGTTACCATGTATAATCCCATGTTGTATGCGCTCTATTGATAGTGTTATAGAAAATACAGTAGAACGAAAGACTGCCACTAAGATTTTAGCCTTATGGCACCCTAATCCTGGTACGCTTGGTCGTAATCCAACTCCAGTGTAATTAAGTGATTTAAATCTCACACCTTATTAGCCATAGGGTGAGATTAATCAAAGGGGGAATGTGGTAGGCGAAGGCCTATGATCCATGCTGCTTGAACTAAGCAGGCAGGCCTAAGCAGCTTGACCTGTAAATGAAGCCTGTGACTAGGCCAGAGGAATGAAAAACCTTTTGAATGCTGCCACCATAGAATCGAAACTTAACTAAGCATAATCAAGCATAGCTAAGCAGAATCGAAACTTAGGAGAAATAGAAAAACTGCTTTAATTGGTACTGATAAGAATGTGAGAAGCTTCTATGGAATTAATTAACTCTGTTGAAAGAAAAGTTACAGTGCCCTGGTTTCACACATATTCCAGCCAGCTAGTGACCTTGGAGAAGGGATATATCAAGAGCCTAAGAACTGACCATTGTAATGAGGGCTGTAAGGGGGGGAAACAGGTGCTGAGCCCAGACAAAGGTCCTCATTGGATAACTACGTAAAGGTACCGGGACCAATAGATGGGGCAGAAGGGGTTACCGGGACCAATGAAAAGTTTGCCTATGTCTAGACTGGAGAAGAAAAGTATAAAAGTTGTTGTTTTACTAACAGCCATGGCTCAGCCATTTTTGAATGTGATTCTGCTTGAGTCTTGTGCACAATAAATGATTTGGACCTTTTGAACAGACTCCTGGTATTATTGGATCGTTTGCGCTCTGCCGCTACACAACAGCATCCCTCCCAAAATTACCCTGTAAAAACTGAAGAGGAGGAACATGTCTAGCCCGGGCATCAGTGGTGAATTTGGAGGGAGTCATGAGTGAAGGAGGTAAAACACCTTCCCAATACAGGGGTACCGTAGGAGAGATACCAGAAAATCCCAGGGAGAATTCAAGGATCGTGAGCACAATGTAACTGTTTTTCCATTACCTTACTCTCTTCTTGTAGGCTGTATACCTGGTTATTTTTATTGGCCTGCTTTTATATTATTTTGTTTGACTTGGGAGTACCAAAAATGGGTATTGTAGATAGATGGTGCCTGGACTCCTGTATTTGCCTACCTGTGTAGGTGGCGTGTCATTGCCTGGCAGGTAGAGAAAGATCTTTCTTTGCACCACTGGGGACCTTTAATTTATGTTTAGGGTGCCGGGAGGAAGAGTAGTGGAGAAGAGCCTGATTTAGCGGGCCCCACACTACATGCTAGACATCTTGTTTGTATGGCCTCAGAGGTCACCCTCAACTTCCCTGAACAGAGGACTTGTTGCATAAGAATAATTTAAACAAAGTTTAAAAGTACAGAATAATTCCTTAAACAAAACCAGGTAAAGGGGAAGGGGGGAGGGTGGAAAGGTAGTTAAGATATAAGTAAACAACAAAGAAAAAGGTAATTTTTTCCCTTAGATTACAATCTAGGTGGGCCATTTTCTGGGTTTAAGCACTTAGTTAATTTAAAAGTTATTTGAATATGACTCAAAGGCAAGACCAAACAGCCAAGTCTTCCTGGCTGTAGCAACACTAAGACAGTGAAGCCCTGGTCAGGCCTGCTATCTTTTAAAGGGCTGGGCTGCAATGAAAAAACAGGCTCACTACTTCTGATCCCTTATAAAATAAGAGTGCTGTCTTGGACCCGTGACCCATCCCAAGTTGGAAGAAAGCCATACCAGCAATCCTTTGTAGGCAGAGAAAATCCTCTGCAAAGATCAAGGGCAGGAGAGTTCCTGTAGCCTGGGAATCTGGGGGAGGGGAAGAAGACCTGCAATTTCCCTGGGAATATAACCAGTATGTGCTCCCAGGAGCCAATCACTGCCCGAGAAGGCTGTAACCCAGGAAATTGGGGGAGGGGTTAAAGACAGGGAATTTCCCTGGGACCAAGTTTGCAGCCTAACCAGAAGGGAACCACAGCTGTCTTGGCCAGTAAGGCGCTATGAGAATCATAGGGCCTGATATTCAAAAAAAGCTGAGCTCCTAAATTTAGGCTCCTATTTCAGCCACACTTAGGACCCTAAATTTTCAGCTGAAAATTCATCTCAGTCTAGGAGCTTAAAATTTATGTCCCTAAATTTAGACCTGCCATTCATTTGCCTAGATTTGAGTCTAATGTAAGTGCCTAATGCTCAGAGCTAAACTCCTAACTATCCCCCATGCGTTTAATTCCCTCCTGTTGCAACTAAGGTTGCCAACTGGCTGGTTTTCAGCCGGCCTGGCCGGTTTTTATATGGCCAGGCTGGCTGCCGGCAGACTGTTAAAACCAGTACTTGAAAAGCCGTTTTTTTGTGGCTGGTGGGCAGAACTGCCATCATAGGCAGGTTTCTGTTCTTCCATCTTATGAGGAGCTGATATTCTGCCAGGCTGAGACTAGTCAACCGAATGAGCCAATGAGAAAGCAGAGGGACAGCATACAGAGTAGTGGGAGTTGATTAAAAGTCAGCCGAAGGAGCCAATGAGACAACAATGGTAGGGACCAGGAAGTAGTGAAGGGAGCTTTCAACACACAAGATTTTTCATCCACTAATGGAAAGAGAGAGCCAGCCAGTCACAGCTACAGCCAGAGCCAGAGCCAGAGCCAGAGCCAGCCAAATGGGTCTGAACCATGATACTAGACTGCCCAGGATCTTAAAAAAAGATTTTTTTATATGGGGATGGTTATGGTGCTGTAATGTCCTGCCTGAACTCTGGTCCTTGATTCACTTAAATAAATGTCCATGTCACTAATTTTTAACTTCCAACTATTCAGATGCTCACTGCTGCCAAGGACAGTTCATATCAATATATATGCCTGCAGCCAATCAATTGAATGTCACTCAAACTCTCAGCATGATATATTTTATTAAACGCAAATCAGGCACACACTTATCAGGTTTTTTTTGTAACTCCTTGTCAGCATTTCAGTCTTCAAAACATGGTGCCTCTGCGTCCCTGTATCACTGTGGGTCCTGGAACTGACTGGCAGGTTACTCACACCATGTAAGGGCATCCCACTACTTTAGGTTTCATAGTTACCGCCTAAGGAGTTAGCTCATTGAATGAAATACGAGCTTTAGACTGCAATGCATTACTCCAACAGCAGTCTTCATCCTGCAGTGCACTGAGCGTATTAGTGGTGAAGGATTGGAGTAGGTTTTTATGTTGATTCCTTCAATATATAGGATTATTTAGTTTAAATAGCTCTCCTATTTGGGTAATATTATTCCATTTGGTCCACCTTGGGGTCAGGAAGTTCATAAATAAATCCATAGCACACAGTGAAGTATACTAAACTGCAACTTTACTGAAATATCATTGAGCTTCAGCATTCACAGTATTTCCCAAGAAGACACTCAGACACAGTATTCACAGTTCTAATAATAGATCTATATAATCTCATCCTTTCACCTTTAGAGTTTCTCCCCTACACCTGCCTACACATGCCCTTGGTAATTTTTGTGGGTGGGGCTAGGGTGGAGCATGGGTGGGACTGGGGCGGGGCAGAGGTGGGACTGGGGGCAAGGAATGGGCGGAGCATGGCGAGCCACAGGTGTCAGGTTTTTCTCGGTGAAAAAGTTGGCAACCCTAGTTGCAACCCATTTTTTCTGCTCCTAAATTTAGGAGTTTAGTGAAGTTTTAAGAAAAAATGTACGCACTCTGCCCTAGTAAATTTTCAAAGAGGCCAATTTAGGAGCATAACTCCCAAAGTTAGAAGCATACATCCTTTGTATATTGGTTCTATAGTGCCCTTGGGGGTATGTTTACTAAACCGTCCTAATGTTCCCGGCGCTAGCTCCAGCAATAATGTGAAGAATGCCATAAAAGGAGTGGGCGTTACGGTCTTAAGGTAGCAATCGCGGGTTATCGCGCGATAAAGTGCGCCGTGCACATTATCACGTGATTGAGGGAGCCGCACACGTTACCGTGCGTTAACCTTAACTTCGTGTGCTGTCCTGCAATCACAGCAATAGAGGTGTAGCACACTGGTTAATACAATGACTGCTGAAACAGTGGTTATGAGTTCAATCCCCCAGTGGGCCTAATGAATAAGGTTGGCCGAGGCAATTCCTTTTCCTGCTTGAAACAGTCCAACAATCTGTGCTGCCAGCTAAAAATACCTGCACCCCAGTGCCATAAGCTAATGCACCTTTTAGGGTGCACCAGAAGGCACATCCTAAACCACCACATCAGCCAAGGCGGGTTATAATGTGCCCCAGAGGCCATGTCGAAAGGTTGCCAACTCCCAAGGCACCATAGTAGGCACCCCATAAGCTGGCTGAATCTAAGGTGTGGCTTAAGATGCCCCAAGGATGTATAGATGACCCAAGAAATGTTGGCCAAGGGCAGTAAGGTCCCCCAAGTTGAAAAGCAAGAAAGGTATGGGCCAAACACAGATGTAACCCCAACACTGCAAAGAGCAACAAGGAAAGACAATGCACAAGTAATGGAAGGAAGTAGATCTGAGCTGATGGACCAGACAAATTTGCGTCCAGCCCATGTGGCAGCTGGAAAAATGGACAAACATATCAGGGGCAGCTGTAGCAATGCACAGGGTGATGGTAATGTACCATGCAACAATGACAGTGTGTGGCAGAGGATGGGAAGATGTGTCCAGCAGAGGAGGTAGAAGTGGCAGGATAGGTGTAATGACAGGAGGACAGAGGATTAGCAGTGCCATACAGAGCACATACAGGAGAGGCAACCAGGGAGAGCTGCAATGCAGAAATGTGTAGCAGTGCAGGACGTGGGGTAGCAGCATGCACATCAGGGTAGGACGGCACACAGCTGGCAGACACACATAAATGGACAGAAGGATGGTTGACAACTGTGATAAGGGTACAATGTGCTAACAGCACAGATCTGCACAGATATGACTGTTACAGGAATGAAAGGTAGCTGTGCAGGACAGGCATACAAATGAAAGAGAAAAGAGAGGAATCAAACCTATGACCATTAGCACAAATGTCAATGCACAAACAGGTAGGCCACACCACCAACATGAGGTCATTAGCAAAGGCTGCATACAAGAATATTGCAGGGCATCACACAAGAAGCCTGCTGTCTGCCAGGATAGGCAAACCTCCAACAGTAACCATGATGAAATGCACATGCAGATCTGGTGTGTACAGATCAGATCACAGTCTGTAATTGGGACCAGAGCCACGTGTAACTACATGCACACACACAATGAAATGTTAGGCAGTGGATACAGCATGCAAAAGAGGAAAGAACCTAAACCCAAAGGGCGGCAGGGGATGCTCTGTGGAGCAGGGCAAAATTTGGAACAGAACAGGAGAGAATTGAACCTGCAAACAGGTGTGCCACAGACCAGCTGAACTGCAGCAATGCCAATCCCCCAAGCGGACTGCCATGTAAACACTATAAAGAAAGAGACATATGTAACAACTAATATGTGATGGATAGGCAGCACAGAGGGCACACTTTGGTGTACAGTGAAGAGATGGAAGGGTATGTGCATAGGTGATGAACCTGCAGGTACCTAATGGTCAGGTTAGCACAACAGAAAAAAAAAGTAAACCCCATGTGGGGATCAAACCTGCAATCTATGGTGTTATAACACGTCTGTGACCACTATCCCAAACAACCACAATGAGCACAATGCAAAAATAGTACCTCAAAGGGAAGGTATGTATGGGAACCTGTAACACCCAGTGATGTGGCAAACGGCTGGCAGATAGACAGCTGGCACCGTACAAGGATGTGAGCAAAGGGGCCTCTCAACTCTTTGTTGCTTTTGATCCTTCTCATTTGGCACTTCCAGTCTCCAAGAGAACACTATCTAACTGGATTGCTCAGTGTATTTCTTTCGCCTATCAGAGTAAGAACCTTTCTCTGGAGGGCCATGTCAGAGCTCACAATGTGAGAGCCATGGCAGCCTCAATGGCTCATCTAAACTCTGTGTCTATTGACGACATCTGTCGAACAGCCACTTGGGCCTCGGTTCATACCTTCACAGCCCATTACTGCTTGGACAAGGACTCCCGCCGGGATGCCTTGTTTGGTCAGGCTGTTCTCAAACACCTGTTCCATACCTAATCAACTCCTACCCACCATCCCTGGTAGGATGCCAGAGATCCATGGGGGGAAGTGGAGCCCTTCTCAGGGGCACACAACTTCTGGGGTCTCTCCCTGGCATCTAAAGCTAGGGAGTCCCCATATGTGATGACTACATTCCTGCTTGTTCCTGGAGATAGCATAGTTACTCACCTGTAATAGGTGATCTCCGGGAACAGCAGGAATTTAGTCCTCACAACCCACCCACCTCCCCTAGGAGTTGTATCTCTCTATCTCTTTTCCTTTCCCTCGCTCTCTCTCTCTTTGTCTCAGCTCTAAAACTCAACTGGAGAGAGGCAGTTGGGAAAGGCGGGAAGGCAGCACGCAGGCGCTGTGGGATGCTCCTAAAAGCGTTCTAATTGGACGCTGGGGAGCGTTCCCGTGCAGGCTCCATCGGTACCGACGATACCCATATGTGAGGACTAAATTCCTGCTGTTCCCGGAGATCACCTGTTACAGGTGAGTAACTATGCTTTAGGCCCCCACCCCCCACATGCTGCTGCATGCCCCAAATGTGTTAGTTACATATGTGTGCATGTAGACAGTAGGCGGTGCATGATGAGGGCCCAACACACATCAGTCATGATCTGTTCCTTAAAACATATCTTTCTGCCAACATAGGAGGCACACAAATGAAAAAGCATATGTTGTTAAAAGTTAGAAAGTTTAAACACACATATCAAAATTTATGTTACAGCTGTCACATAATGCCTGATATAGGAATCAAATCTGCAACAATGTAACCCTAAACAATCATCAAATGCACAATGAGGATATGCTAACAGGTAGCAGAGGCACATGAACACAGAGAATTCAAAAGAAACCATCTGCAGAAACATGCAGAGATAACACTATGCAGAAGGTCCCCCTGCACTGGTTGGTGTGGATACAGTGTCCTTATACATATATCACGGTACATAGAATGCACAAATGAAGGAAGAAAATGGACACTCACACTGCCACACACCAAACATATCGGGGCAATGTGAGTGTCGTTACCTCAGGGGATAAATAGGACTGTACAGACATGCAATGCTAGGTTTGTAAATCAATGCAGAGCGTCACGTCTGTACAGTAAACAGACACATAATCTGTATATAGAGATGGAAAGAAAGGTCAAACATGTTACAGTAACCCACACAGAAGCCATATTGCAACCTGCTGTGTTGCATCAACATAGTCAGTCACATGCACCGTGTACGTTGAAACATGATACAGTGATGCCACACATGCACTGTAACACCCTTGGTGATTGCAAACATCAATCCAAGATGCTGGTGTGCAGTAAAGTGGTGTCATGGCAAATACTGTGTCATGTCCAAGTGGAGGCTAGGTGGACATGGAAAAGAGGACCTTTCCAGTGTTCCCCCTGTGCCACACACATGGCTGTATGCTCGTGTTGAACCAAACAGATGAGCGTATCCTGCGTTTCATGTCACACACATGGGCAAAACACAACACAATGTCAGAAGGATGTACAACATACAGTGACAATGTCATTCCCTGCTGCAAACGTGGGGACCAGTACACAGTATCCAAAGTGCAAAGGGTGTCTGCAATCCAACAAGTCATGTTACAACTGTCCTTGAAACCCTGGGCATGCAAAGTCAAGTGTGACATCCCAATATGCCACAGTACTGGAAAGGTCATGTGTGTCTCCTGCGATGAACACGACACCCAGCCAGAGCACAGCAGCAACGGTGTGTTGGACAGGCCTGTCATGCCAAAAGTAGCAGTCCAACAATAATACTGTCCATCCTAGGCATGTGTCCCACTTGCAGAGGTCAAACATCCTATGGCACCATTTCCCAGGGATAGTTCCATGGTGTTGTCCTCCAACAGGTGGTTGAAGGTGACGCCGGATGCACTGTAGTAGATGTGCTTTGTGTGTTCACTGCCCTGTGTCAGAAGAGGATAAACAATGTAGTGGTACAGCAGAGTCCCCACTGCTCCCCAGGTGTACATGCCCCTCGCACCACATGCTAATGCAAAATGCTTGCATGCTGTATCGTCACACAGCCAACCCAAAAACACCCACCCACACAGTATGCTACGGTGAGCATGCCAGCAGTAGCATAAGGCCTGTATGTGCACAATTTGAGATTAGTGGAGATAAAGGCCTGTTAAATGCAATGATACCCTGCTGTTGGCTGATGCTACAATGTTAGGGAAGGGTGTATGTGCATTCCACCACCCAAACACCTAGGACCTGCACACACATGCAGCTCTGTTGGATGTGTCCCAGAGACAGTGTTGGAGAAGACAAACTGGCCAGGAACACATGTGGATATGTGTGCCAACAGCAACATATGGGGTATGGGGGTGCAGGGAAAAGAGGTGAACAACAACATATGTACATTATGACAGATCACTGCAGACATGTGCTCCCCCTGACGTCACAGACAAAGTAGCTGTAGGTTCACCTACCCCAGACTATTGCATGTTGGATGACGTACAGTCACCTGCCAATGCACCACAGCACCAGGAGGGTCACCAAGTATGTCCTGTGGATTGAGAAACGCAAGAGAAACATACATATGTCATGTTGGAGCTGTATAACACACACTGCACCTTCACGTCCTCAGCTCGCAGACCCCCCAAGACCCTTAACAGACTGACTGTTCCCCATCACACTTTACAGATTTGTTTTATGTTAAAGTTATCACTGAAGTGTGTGTGGCAAACAACAAGGGTCCGTACTCTGTCTGTCCCCTTCCTCACCTCTCTGTTGCTGTAAAAAATGTAGAACAGAATTATCTCCTCGCTACTATGTCCCTGCTTGGCTCTAAGCACACAGTACTATCCTGTGTCCCCCATATCGCTCCCAATGCCCCTTCAGTGTGTGATCTGGTGTCTCAATGTCGTCTGCTACACCGCTGTCAGTTCCTGTAACAGAGGGAAATATGCAGGGGCTCCATCCTTATCCTCTGTCCATATACATTTTCTTGGTGTGTATATCTCATACATTGACTTACATTAACAGCTGTGTGCGGATGTGTTGCAAATATATCTCTCCACGCCTGAGTTATGTCTGCCAAACCACACCCCGATGTCCATTTGCCACCTGACATTGATGGTTGCATGTCATCCCACTGTGTGAAATTGATAATTGCAAAGCATGGATATCCTATATGTGCACCTAAACCCTCCCCTCACATCAGAGCGTCTTTGTGTGTGTGGCCCAAACTTCCTCTCTCTAGGGTCCGCAATGTAGGTGTTTTGGACTGCACTCTCCTCCTCTACACACATACCCAGCTTATAGTTGAGGCTTGTGGTTTATGTCTAGTTGTCATCAGCTATATCTCCCCAGTCCTCCCTGAAAACACGACTAAAACCCAAATCCCTCCCCCCCCCCCCCCAATCAGCTCCTGGCTTGCCTACTGTAACCTACACCTTGCTGATCTGGCCTTGAATCATCTCTGTCTGCCTGAAAATATGCAACACTGCACTGCATGGCTTTTCTACAGCTACACACATAATTGCACTAATACTCCCCCTGTCAGGACACCTCACAGGTTCCCTATCCGTTTCCGCATCCATGTCAAGGCTACGTGCTGACCTATAATACAGGCACACTGTGATGTTGCAGTAACTTCCCCTACTGATCTCAAATACCAGTAATCCAACTACTACTCAGCATGTATATAGCGCTAAGTATCACATGTAGCGCTATACATAAACAAATAACACACTGTCCCTGATCATCAGAGCATACCAACCAATCAATCAGCTCAAATTAAAAACTGTGAAACACACACATCTAGGCAACTGGTCCCATCTATGGTCTGCTCTCCTACTGTTTACCCCATACTACACGCCTTTCACCTTGCTGCACCCAAAGCCTTAAATTAACTACCTGCGGCAGTACAGCAGCCCCTATCCCAAGCAGCCACAAATCAGGTATGACAGCTGTACACCTCCCACAAGCCTACTACTCCCGACACACATAATCCACCACCACTCGCTGTTGTGCCCTGCTCACATCTGCTGTGTTTCAGTCATGACTAGATTGTAAGCTGGGCTGGCCAGGCAGTGTCTGTTACATGTCAGTGCAGTGTTGCATTTTACTGCTATTGGGATACAAATGTTCACTAGTAGTAGTAGTACACACATATCTAAACAAATGTATGTGGCAACATATGCAGTACTTACATGAGAAGAGCACATCAATCATCTGCCGCCTGACTGCTGTGCCCTCACGTGTGTCACCACGGGCACGTACAGGAGGGCACGTCAGATCATCCTCCAGATCCTCATGAATTTGGACAGGGATATGGTGCCTGAGAGCAATGTAGTGCAGGATGCAACAGGCTATAATTATCTCTGCCACAGTCCGTGATCTGTATTGTAAGGCCCCGCCTGTCCTATCTAGACACCTGAAGTGACTCTTTAAAACACCAATGTGGCTGGAGGCATGGACCTCATTGTACCTCCTCTCTGCACGTGTCCGTGGTTGACGCACAGGGGTCAGCAACCAGGGGCGATGCCCATATCCTGCATCACCTGCAGAAAGAAATGTGGAACATTAAAGCAGGAGCTGATGTCCAACCAAATGGACACAAGTATGTACATGCAAACCAAATACACAAAACACCCTGACAAACATATGACAGCACATGATGGAACACCACAAATGTGCATCAGCGTGTGAAGTTATGACACGCAAAACAAGGGGTAGGTGTACGGATTGAAATCAACATAGTCTGTAAACACGACACAAATGCTAGCATTCATGCTACCATCATCACACAGCACCGTAGCAAGTTAGAGCTGGAGGGCACCCCCCAATGTTAGATCACACCCAGACAGATGAGACACAGACACAACTAGGGATACACCTCAAAGACAGACATGTGTACATACAGTTAGTCACAGGATCACCATGTGCATGTCAGAGATGAGAAATACACACCCAGCAGTATACAGTCCTCATACTGTCCTGCCTCAAATTGTCTGAATAGTGCCGAGTGATGCAGGATATAGGAGTCATGGGTGGACCCTGCAAACCTAGGGACCACATTCAGAATATACATATTTGCATCACATACAACCTGAACATTCAGGGAATGGTAGTTCACTACCTCCCTGTCTCTGGGCGGGACCAGGGCAACATCTGTGCAATCAATAGCTCCCATCACGTGTGGTATCCCGGAAAACGCCTCAAAGGCCTGGTTCAGGGTCCCCCACTGTTGTCTAGTGTTGGGAATTGCAACGTAATTCACTACCTGGTTGATCATGGCATGCAGAACCTGGTGGAGACAGCGTGAGAAGGTTGGGCGGCTCATGCCACCCACTGCGGCCACAGATGACTGGAAACAGCCAGAGGCAAAGAAATGTAGGGCACCAAGGAGCTTGATCAAACCCGGTATGGCATGTGACCGACCAGTCAGGGGCTCGAGGTCAGGTCTTAGATCCTCATAGAGCTCCCTAATAGCCCCCGTGCTCAGGCGGTAGAGGGAGATGACCTGGTCCTCACGCATGCCCTGGAGCTGGGCCCTGGGCCTGTAGAGGCGAGGCTGGTGAGCCTGCAACTCTGCATGCCTCCTGCGCCGTGCCGGCACAGCCCCTGCCTGGTCTGCCCCCACAGCTGCAGGTCTGTGTTGCAGCAGGACTAAACCCATGCCCTGTGCCTCAACCCCATGGACTCCATCTCCCCCATCAGGCAACCGTAGCCCCTGCTCATCTCCCACTGCACATGCAGCAACCACAAAGAGCGCCATAAACTCCGCCCCTCCAACTCCTCTAACTCACTCTAACATACTCTGCTCACCAACCTAGCCACACATCTCCCTCACCACATACCAACCCAGCCACACTACCCCACCACCACTCAAAAACCCAGCCACTCTCCACGATACACCTGCCTCCGACACTCTCCTTGCTTCACCAACAACGCACGCCTTCTCTTCCTCGCCTACACAAACCCTTCAACGTGAACCAGGTGTGCAGGTGTATTTATAGGTTTTTTTACGTTGCGCATGTGCCGCAGCGTGAGCGCGTCTGCTGCATGCGTTGTGCATGCACTGCAGATACGTGGAAGGTGCATGCACGGGACACTATGTTACACATGCGCATATGCTGTGTGAGGTTAGGCACATGCACCAAGCCTTGCGCTCATGCACAGCGCATGTGTAACATGGGGTTCCGCACGCGCAACCTCTGTGTCTGCGACACATGCGCAATGCACGCAGCAGACACGCTTGTGCTGTGGTGCATGCGCAACGCATGCAGCAGACACGCTCGCGCTGTGGCACATGCGCAATGTGCGCAATGTAAAAAAAACTATAAATACACCTGCACACCTGGTTCACGTAGAGGGGTTTGTGTAGGCGAGGGAGAGAAGGCGTGCATTGTTGGTGAAGCGAGGAGAGTGTCGGAGACAGGTGTGTTGTGGAGAGTGGTTGGGTCGTGAGTGGTGGTGGAGAGTGTCAGGCAGGTTTGTTGTGGAGAGGTGTATGGCAAAACAGGTGAGAGAGAGAGAGGAGGGGAGGCGAAGAGCAGTTTAGAGAGACAGCAGCAGAGTTCAGGAGCAGGCAGCAGGGAGAGGAGGTGGGGCGAGGAGCAGGTATGAGGTGTAGCAGAGGAGCCGAGGAGCAGGAATGTGTTACAGGGAGGGAGAGGGCACAGAGGGCAGGGAGAAGGAGCAGCAGGACATGGGAGGAGGGGGGGCACCTGTTCAGCAGGACCCAGAGACGGCAGGGAGTGTTGGGCATTTGACGGTGGCTGCAGGCCATCGGGTGTGTCCCAGCCCACCCAGGGGCCACCCAGTGCCAAACAAAGGCGTATACCGGTGCCAGCTGAGGAACAGAGGAGGGCTGTGACATTCAGTCAGCAAGAGAACCACACCCTGCTGGCCAGTATGTTGGAGCGGTATGAGGTGCTCTATGGCTGACTGAGCAACAGCACCATTGTGGCAGCACGTACACACGTGTGGGAGGAGGTGCAGGAGGCCGTAGCCCAGGCAGGGGGACCAACCAGGGACCTGGACAGCCTGAGAAAGAGATTTAACGACATTAAGCGTGGTATGCGGGCACACATGGTGGCTGAGAGGCAACATGCCATGGGCACTGGTGGGGGTGACCCCTTTGCTCCAACTCTCACACCCATGGAGCAGGAGCTAGCAGACCGTCTTGGGCCCATCTACCTGTGTGAACTGCCAGAAGCGCTGGACACCGCCCATCCACAGGCAGGTAGGTATGTACCTTACACCTTGCTGCTCCTTACGCTTGGAAGAAACGCCCTTTGTCTAGGCGTCAGGCATCTGCCTTGCCCCTCCTCACACTTGGATTCATAGCTCATATCTTTGCCTCTGCCTTTGGCTCATGCGTGTGCTGTTCCCCATCCCACCCCTTTTAAATTGCACGTTTCTGTCTGCCTCTCACAAGTGTTCCTACCACCATCCTTTGTCCTGTCTCCCCTGTCCCTGACTCTTTGCTCCTGCTCCAAACATCTTGCCACACCTGTTAGTGTTATGTCTATTCAGATTATGAGCTCCACTGAACAGGGATTGTCTTTTTGTGTGTTCCTTTTCACAGTGATGCGTGCGCTTGGTAGTGCCCAATAAAATGCTTAGTAATAGTAGTAGGAGTAGTAGTAGTAGATATGCAGCACACGTACAGGGCACGCCCAAGCACATGTGGCACATGGAGGGGAATGGTAGGGGACCATGTCCTGAGGGCATGCATGCCCTAACACAGGTAACTGGGGTGATGACACAGCAGCACATGGCAGGGTAGGTACAGGGTGTGTGTGACAGGTACCTGGACCTGTGTGCATGATAGGCACAGTCCTGAACGTATTCGAGGCGCGCAAAGCAATTTATTTATTTATTTAAGGATATTTCTATCCCGCCTTATCCTTCAATCAAGGCGGTAAACACATCAAACAATCATTGTCAATGGTGTGTATGTCAGGTAAGATTATGTACAGTGAGGGTGCATGGGTGCGGGTGTGCTGATTAGTGTGAGCTATTTACAGTGTGCGCTTTTTACAGTTATATATATGGGTTTACTGGGTCCATCGCTGGTTGTGATTGAACTTTGATCGAGTCTAAGGTTGGTCCAAGTCTGTAGATTCTGGCTATGCGCTTGGGCCGTAGTGCTCAGTGAAGAGTACAGTCTTTAGGTGTTTCCGGAAGTCCTTCAGATCTTCAGTTGATCGTAGGTCATGTGGGAGTGTGTTCTATATTGTTGGAGCCGCCAGTGATAGGGCTCTTTGTGCGGTGGATTTGCATGCTTTTGTGTAGTTGCTTGGGGTGCTGAGGTGTCTGCTGTGGTTTTTCTTCTCGGTCTATTGCTGGTGTCAGGAAGTATGAGGGCTTGGAGGCTGAGTGCTGAGCTCTTGTGTCTGATTCTGAATATGTTTATATCATCTTGTATTTGATGCGGTGGCTGATTGGGAGCCAGTGGAGGTCTTTTAGGATGGGGGTGATGTGGGCTTGTGTTGGAGAACCGGTGATTATTCTGGCTGCTGTGTTTTGAGCCATTTGAAGCGGTCTGAGTGATTGTTTTGGCATTCCGTTGTAGATCGGGTTGCAGAAGTCAAGTATGGGGGTTATGAGCGCTTGGCAGACTGTGCGGAAGTGTTCATGTGAGAGTAGAGGCTTGAGGCGTCTGATTATTCTCATTTTGTAGTATGCGTTTTTGGTGGTTCTTCTGATGTGTGATTGTAAGTTCAACTCTTTGTCAAGTGTTATTCCGAGGTATTTCACTTCGTTCTTCAGTGGTATTGCCGTGTTGTTGGTTTTGATGAAGGGTGGGGGGCTGAAGTTGGTGTTTCGTGTGATGATGAGTGCTTCTGTCTTGTTGTAGTTTATGGCTAGGTTGTTGTGCATGAGCCAAGTGGACATGCTGTTGAGACAGTTTGTTATTTTGGTGTAGTCGGGGCTGTCGAGGTTGATTGGCGTGTATATCATGATGTCATCTGCGTAGATTGTGTAGTCTATTTTGTGGGCTTTCATGATGTCGCAGATTGGTTGGATGTATAGGTTGAATAGTAGTGAGGATAGTGCGGATCCTTGTGGCACTCCTTGCTTGATTTTTGCAGGTTGTGAGATGTTGGCTCCAATCTTGACTTGGAACTGTCTGTCTGTTAGGTACAAGTTGAACCAATTTAGTATGGTGCCGGTTATTCCAATGTTCTGTAGTCTGGTTAGGAGGATTCTGTGGTCCACTGTGTCGAATGCAGCTGAGATGTCTAGGAAGATCATTAGTGTTCCTTGTTTGTAGTTGTCTATGGTCTGGATGATGTCATTGAATAGGTATAGCAGAAGTGTTTCGACTCCGTGGTTTGGGCAGAAGCCATGTTGATGTATATCCAGTGGGGCATGTTCGTCAATGTGGTCCTGGAGCTGTTGTTGCACTGCCTTCTCTATAATTTTAGCCAGAAGCGGTATGCTGGAGATTGGTCTGTAGGCTGCTGGATTGCTTTTTTCTAGGTTGGTTTTCTTAGGGATCGGCCTTATTGTGGCTAGTTTCAGCTGGTCTGGCATAGTTCCTTGGGTCAGGGAGTTGCTTACCATGTTGTATATGAGGCTGAGGAAGTTTTCTTTGGTTGTCTTGATCCATGGGACCGGGCATGGGTCTGTGGGTGCGGTGCTTGTGTTGAGAGCTGAGATGATATCTGAGATTTGCTTTGTGGAAGGAGTGTTGAACTTGTCCCAACTTGTGATGGGTATGGTTGGGTTGCTGGTTCCTGTAGATGGTTGTTGTGGTGAGTGGCCTAGCTTTTCTTGAAGATAATCTGCAAAGGTTTGTGGGTCGATCTGTATGTCTTTGTCGGAGCTTGGTTCGTTGGTTAGATTTTTTACTATCTCGAAAAGCTCTCTGGGCTTGTTGTAGGCTTTCTGGATGGTGTTTGTGTGGTGGTCTCTTTTTGTTTCGTTAATAAGCTCATTGTATTTCTTTTGCTGAGTTAGGTATAAGGCCTGTGTGGATGGAGATTTAGAGCGTCTCCAGCGGCGTTCTATCTTCCTCAGATCTCTTTTTGCATTGCGTATGCTTTTGGAGTACCATGGTGCGTGCTGTCTCTTGGTGTTTGTTGTTGTGCTTGCTTTGGCTTTGGCTGCTGCATTGATGATACTGTTCCACTTGCCTACTTGTTTATCCAGATCGTGCATTTCTGGGTTGAGGTAAGGTAGCGTGTCTTGTAGGAATTGGTCCTTGTTGAAAGCTTTGAATCTTCTTTGTCTGTGTGTTGTGTTTTGTGTCTTGTTGTGTTTTTCCCTTTGATTTGTGATCTCTATTTTATTTTATTTATTTATTTTATTTATTTACAGTCTCTTTTATACCGCGCTATTCAGCATCAGTGCGGTTTCCATTTAACAACTTACACATCTTAGAATATGATTTGTGTTTACATTGAACAAGGTAAATAGAACTTGGATAACCAGGTGTAACAAGGTAGTTGAACTTGGAAAACAAGGGGTTAACTATGTACATCAGTATGGCAAAATAGGCATCACATCTCTAATCGTAGACTGTTTATAGATTTCTCGGAATTGAGTCTGTGCCTTTGAACAATGGAAACCATCTTCCATCTATTCCAGTAGCACATGCCGTCCACATGAGAGAGACATAGATAACTTAAAGCATCTACTGACTTCCATTAACTATAACAAGTTCAGCTGGCTCCTCTATGGTGACTTGAAGGTTGTTGCCCTTTTAATGGGACTGCAGCAGGGATATATAAAATACATGTGTTTCATATGTGCGTGGGATAGCCGAGCAAGGGATTGGCACTACTTGTGGAAGGAATGGAATTGCAGAGAAAATGTAACAGTTGGAGAGAAGAATATCCAGCACCCAGCTCTGGTTGAGGTTCACAAAATCCTGCTACTACCCCTTCACATCAGCCAAGGTTTTATGAAAAACTTTGTGAAGGCCATGGACCGCACTTTGCCAGCTTCCCGATACCTGCATGAAAGGTTCCCTCAACTCAGCAAAGCAAAGATTAAAGAGGGGGTTTTGTGGGTCCTCAGATTTGAGAGCTCTTCAAAGATGACCAGTTCAACAACTTGTTGCAGGGTGATGTGAAACAAGCATGGCATGCTTTTCGCCTAGAGTCAACAAACTTTCTCGGGAATGTCAGGGCAGAAAACTACAAGGAACTAGTAGACGACATGTTGATGCAGTATCAGAAACTTGGCTGCAATATGTCTCTAAAGGTACATTCCTTGATTCCCATCTCAATTTCTTTCCTGACAACTGTGGTATGGTTAGTGATGAACAGGGCAAACGTTTTCACCAGGATATCGCAACGATGGAGCACAAATACCAGGGAAACTTGATCCACTACAATGCTGGCTGACTTCTGCTGGACACTCCCCAGAGAAGCTCCAGAACAGCTGTACAAGAGACAGGCATGAAAATCTAAGAAGTAGTGTGTGACTTGGTTTTTTCCAGGTATTAACCGATGGCCTATCATATTTACTATTGACATGCATTTCGTGATGTAAACATTAGTTCTTGTGGATTACAAAAACACTGCAGCCAACTTTGCAATTTCAGTGTCATATTCGTGTTCAGCATATGAACATTGATAAGGAATGACTATTTTTATTTCAGTAACATGACCTTTATAAAGATTTGTTGACCAGTGATTGTACTGTCTAAATATTTACACGTACCCTATTTTAAAATGAAATCCTCCAATTCCAATATGAGGGGACTTCCTTGATTGGAGGGGAAGGTGCCATACACATCTGTAACTGTATTAAACATACCTTTCAAACAACCCATGTTCTGTGCCGGTAGACAGGACAGCACAGGGCACATGTGTGGGCGCCCCTGTGCTCCTTAAGCGCTCCAGGGACGCCCATCAGGAGATGGCTGCCGAGATGCACCATGCATAGCAGCTGCACGCTGCATGTGCATCTCGGCAGCCAACCACTGAATGGCGCCTGCCAGCCACCGAATGGTGCGGTCCTGGGTCCGCTGTTGTTGCAGCAGGCCACCCACTGCCACATACAGGTCCCGCACACACGTGCCACCACATCCACGCCAGGTGGCTGGTGTTTGGGTGGTGGCATGAGCGTGGGGCCTATCTGTGGCAATGGGTGGGGACACAACTCCCAGGCGGCCACCATCACCGCAGACATGTGGCAGCTGGCAGGGACCCACAGTGCCCTGTGCTGTCCTGTGTCCTGTGGCACCCACTGAGACGCCCTCCCCCCTCCACACCCCCTCCTCCACCCCGACCCCTCCCACCCACCCTCTCTTTCACCCCTCCACGCTCTCCTCCCCCTCCTCCTCAACCTCCTCAATCTCCTCCTTGCCATCCTCACCCCCTGCCACATAAGGCTCCCCCTCCCCTTCCTCCGGTACCGCCCACACTACGCCCCCTCCATGGTGTCCTCTTCTTCCTCGTCCGCTGGGCCCACCTCCTCCTCCTCTGTCAGGTGTTGCGCTGTGGGGCGTGTTCTTGGGTGCCCTGATGTTGAGGGACCCTCACCAGCAGAAGCATCCTCTGTGGGGGATGACAGTCATTAGCACACTATCATGTGAGTCACATACCACATGTACATAGTTTGGCCGCCCACAGGCTGGTGGGCCACTGTGACATTCTGTACCGAGCTGCAGAGACCGCAACACTCACCTCCACTTCGTGCCATCGCCCCCCTCTGGAGGCGGGCAAGGAACTCCGGGCAGTGCAGCCGCAACTCCCGACCCTTTTTCCGTAGGTCCTCTACCTGGGAGGGAAAGCAATGGGTGGGAGCATTAATGACCATATATCTCTGGTGTGTACCCAACACATATCACACATCTCTGTGAGCAGCATCGTGCTGCTCCTGCTGCTCTGGCCAGTGTGTCCTCTACTAACTGTTGCCAGTGCCACCTGCATGTGTGGCTGTGGGTCTGGCCATGTGTGTGGTGCCACCTATGTGTACTGTGCGTAACCCCCCAGACACCCCATACCCTTTTCCTACACTCTCCTTGCATGACATGGCAGCACCATGCCACGTGTGGTTTGGCCATGCTGGTGTCCAGGGGAGGTCTTCCCTAACTCCCTGTGTGGTCTGCAAACACATGTGTGTTTTGCCTGACCTGCACACATCATCGGACACACCCGCCATGGCACCATGATACCCTACAACGCATGGGTGATGTGTTCTGACATAGAGCGGAAGGTGGGTGACCCTGTGCACATTGCCAGGCGCCAATACCATGACACTTGGCTTTCTACTATACCTCTATGGTCATGACTAAGGCCTCCTGTGATTAGGGCAGTTGTGGCTGACTACAACAGGAGCATGGCCCACCACACCTAGCTGGCCTATTAACATCTGTGCTCCTGTCTGGGGTTACGGCAGAGCTGTGAAACCCCAACAGGTGCATGTACCCTTACACTAGCATCTATAATGTTCCTCTGCGATCAGGTATGGGACTCCTGGGGAGTGGGCAGATGTGTGAGCTGAAACTGCATACACTTCCATGATATCTGGATTTGTTACAGACCTTTGTAATCAGGCATCAGGGCTCCTGGGGGTGGGGTGGTTTGGAGCACATCTACAGCTGCACCTATCATACCATCAGGATCCATAACAGACATGTGTAATGATGTCTGGGCCTCCGGGGAATAGGGAAAATGTGTGACCTGACCCTGCATAACCTACCACAATATCTGGATGTCATACCCGCCTTTGCAATCAGGTCTCAGGACTCCTGGGTGTAGGGTGTCTTAGCACACTTCATCAGCAACATAAACCATATCACCAGGGTGGCTGACAGAACTCTTTGAGCAGGTCTCAGGATCCCTGGGGGTAGGGTGGATTATAACACATTAACAGCAACATAAACCATACCACCAGGGTGACTGACAGACCACTTTGATCAGGTCTCAGGACTCCTGGGGGTAGGGAAGATGTTTTAACCTGCAAATGCACACACAACCATACCACCAGGGTGACTGACAGACCACTTTGATGGGGTCTCAGGACTCCTGGGGGTAGGGAAGATGTTTTAACCTGCAAATGCACACACAACCATACCACCAGGGTGACTGACAGACCACTTTGATCAGCTCTCAGGACTCCTGGGGGTAGGGCAGATGTTTTAGCCTGCAAATGCACACACAACCATACCACCAGGGTGACTGACAGACCACTTTGATCAGGTCTTAGGACTCCTGGGGGTAGGGTGGATTATAACATATCAACAGCAACATAAACCATACCACCAGGGTGGCTGACAGACCACCTTAATCAGGTCTGAGGACTCCTGGGGGTAGGGCAGATGTGTGACCCTGCAACTGCAGAACCTACCCTATCAGCATGCTGTTTACCAGACCTCTTTAGGCAGATCTAGGGGCTCCTTATGTTAGGGTGTAATTTAACACATCAACAGCAGCAGCTGCCATAACACCAGGCTGACAACTGGACCTCTGTGATCAGGTCCTTAGCCTCCTGGGGATAGGGCAAACGGCTTTGATGTGATAAATGAGTCAGCAAATGGCAGCTGAAGATCTGCCATTTGCTGATTCGTTGGACCTGAAGCAGGGTTTCTAGACAAGTTGGTGGTAAACCCGAAACGTGTGCCACGTCGTCTGTGAATTGTTTCAGCGTTTTGGCAGCGCTCTGGCAACAAGCTAAGTCATTGACTTTCTTTTTAAATTTATTTAATAAAAGGAGTGGTCACGGTGGTGCCATTGGAACAGTTCCTGGCGCTGGGCTGACAAGCTCAGACAAAAAAATTTGTTTTGGCACTTTGGGGAGTTCTTTCAATTCGGATTTACTACATATTTTAGGTTTTTGAATGCGGCTCAAAAAGAAGGGGTTCTGCGAGCGGCGCAACAGCTGCGGCGAACTGGGGAGAACGCTTGCAAAATTCTAATCTTTCAGGACTACTCCGCGGGAGTTTCGCAGCGCAGGAGGGCCTACAAAGAAGTTTGCAGCCGGTTTGTGGAGAAAGGCTTGCGATTCACGTTGGCCTACCCTGCGTGTTTGAGAGTGTACTGCGATAGTGGTCAACGCCTTTTCGCGACGCCGGAGGAGGCCATGATTTACTGTAACCAGCGTGGGTGACTTCCTACCTCGTCATTGGAACTAGGATTGCTACCTTTGGGTGAGAGTTTGGAGACTGGAACCCGGTCTCACTGATAGCCCTGGACTTGGCGGTAATTGGAGGCCTGGAGACGGGGGAGATGGACATACCTGCCCGCTCGGCATAGAGCCGTCATTTGGGACAAAGTTTGCAAGTGTTTAGAATGCTTTTACTGGTTGACTTTTATGTGTTAATTCTGTTTGTTAATGCACTTGGAAGCCTTCAAGGGGGGGAATATGATCATATGTTTGTAACTGTCGGAAAGGGGGATAAACTGTTTCTCAAGGGACGGGAATTGGGAGTGCTTGTAACTCTGGGTGGGGGGGAGGGGTTGTTGCTCTTGTGATATATGCTGTTTGCTAAGTTTTTAGGCGGGAAGGTTAGACCTGCGGGGGGGGGGGCATGGAGGACTGAAGGTATACCATAGGCTATAAGGGGAAGCAGCTGCAGCGTTTGATGGGCGGGTGGTAGGGGGGGCTCTACATGTGCCGGATGTCATGGAAGGGCCTCGTTCATGAGGTCAGGGGGTAGGAGTTGCAGGAGGAGAGGGAAGATTATTACAGGGATGGGGGAGTTTGGGGGGAGGGAGGGGGGGGACTAGCTACAGGATTGGGTTGTAGAGCACGGGGAGATGATTGGATTGCTTGTTTGGGCTGAGTGGCTTGATAATGTCCGCTGGTGTGATTGTAACTTCGTGAGACTGAGGTGTATGGTGGAGGGGGGGCCCCTAGGCTCAGTTCAGCTATGGAGCAAAATATAAAGGCAGCATGGCTTGGAGGGTGTAATGGGTAGTGGTACTAAAATAGTCTCTTGGAACGTTTGTGGGCTGGGGTCCCCGATCAAACGATACAAGGTGATGCAACAACTTAAGCGCAAGCAGATTGAGGTTATTATGTTACAAGAAACCCATCAAACAGAGCTTGAACATGGAAAATTAGGCAAAGGCCAAATTGCCAAGGTTTATGGAGCCCAGGCAGTTGGGAAAAAGCGGGGAGTGGTTATATTGATTACTAAACATGTGGGATGGGTGGAGGAAAGAGTGGAAACTGACCTGGAGGGTAGGTATGTTATGTTATGGGGCACGCTGGATGGCATTAAAGTAGCTTTATGCTCCGTGTATGCGCCAAATGTCTATGAAGCCCGGTTTTATCAACAGATTACACAATTGCTAGCAAAGACTGCGGGCTATCAAGTTATCATAGGGGAGACTTTAATGCGGTCTTAGATGAAAGTATGGACAGATCTGGGCGGTCCGGGATTAGAGACATGCGGAGTGCGCGGCGTATTTGGGGGCTGTGTGATGCGAATGGCCTGATGGATGTTTGGAGGGTGGTCCATCCGGGAGAATGGGAGTATACTCATATGTCTAGGGTTCATGGAACCTGGTCACGTATAGATTATTTTTTGATCTCCGAATCATTGTTTAGTTGGATCTCCAAAGTGGAGGTGGGGCCCTCAGTTATCTCGGACCATGCAATGGTCATTTTGGAACTCAGAAAGCGGGCTCCACATCGCAATGGGTTGTGGCGGTATCCGTTGGAGCTACATGGCGATGCTCAATTTGAGGGCTATCTGCGAGATAAATGGGAGGTTTACAAAAGTATTAATGAGGGGCCTGAGATTAATCCAATCCTCTTTTGGGAGACAGGGAAGGCGGTGCTCCGGGGAGAGATTATCAGTTATCTTAGTGCAAAGCGCAAACGGCTGAATCACAGAATTATCACGTTGGAGCACGAACTAGGGAAGGCGCGCAGGAGGCTGGCGCTGACTGGGAGCGCGGGGAATAGGATTCGTATGCAGGAGGTGCAAACGGAGTTGGAAATGCTGTTACACCAGCGAGCTAAAAAGTCGCTGATGTATTATCGGTATCAACTTTACCAACATGGGAATCGGGCGGGAAGATTGCTATCATCTTTGATTCGGCCTGAGGGGGGCCCCAAACATATAGGGGTTATACGGCACTCGGATGGGACTTTGAGAAGAGATGAGGGGGAAATTGCAGAGATCTTTACTGATTACTTTCAACGTCTCTACAGTGGGGAGGGAGGAAGAGAGGAGGAAGGTCGGGTGTTTCTGGAGGGATGTCCGCTACCCATCTTGACAGCGGAGAACTTACAGGTTTTAAATCAGCCTGTCTCTCCACGTGAGGTTCAAATGGGAATCAAGGCCCTGAAGCAGGGGCGGGCCCTGGGAATGGATGGCCTACGGAGTGAGTTTTACAAAATCTTAGGGGACAAGGTAGTGGTTCCCTTGGCAGAGTACTTTGGAGATCTTGTACAGAGAGGGTGTTTTCCTTATGAGCCGAATAAGGCCCTGGTCACCATACTACCCAAACCGGGGAGGGATCCGCTCTCACCCGGTTCTTATAGGCCCATTTCCCTTCTCAATGTAGATATTAAAATTTTGGCCAAGATTATGGCAGACAGATTAGCAGAGTTTTTACCGGCCTTAGTTCACAAGGATCAGGTGGGCTTTGTGAGGGGGCGACATGCGGCCTACAGTTTGCAAAGAATTATGATTTCTATGTGTGCGGGGCAGATTGATCGCAGGGCTCTATGTTAATTAGCTTCGACATGGAAAAAGCGTTCGATAGGTTTAATTGGGGGTTTATGTATCAGGTTCTGGGGGGAATGGGTTTCACAGGCTTTTTTGTGGATGTGGTGCGGCTCTTATACTCCGATCCCCGAGGATCGGTGCTGGTGAATGGCACTATGTCGCCCGAGTTCCGAATCGGAAAAGGGACCCGGCAGGGTTGCCCCTTGTCCCCATTGCTGTTTGTCTTAACCTTGGAACCTTTATTGATTCAAATTAGGTCCAGTGTGCAGTTCCGTGGTATAGCAGTGGGGAAGACGGAATTCCGTGTGGCGGCCTTCGCTGATGATTTGCTTCTGCATATAGCGGACCCTCAGGAAGGGTTGCCTCGGTTGCTGGAGGTTCTTAAAGATTATGGGGTACCCACAGGATTTCGCCTAAACTTGGATAAATCCGAGGCTATGTTGGTAGGGGAGGTGGTGCATAGCGTGTGGTCAGGAGACTTCCCTCTGAAATGGGCAGCGGGGAAGTTTAAATATTTGGGAATTTATTTGCCCGCGAAGCTGGCTGATTTATATCAGTTAAATGTTAAGAAGATACTGACGGATTTGGCCATTAGTGTTGATAAATGGAGGAATCTGCCGCTGTCATTGGGGGGTCGCATTGCTTTATATAAGATGGCTTTGTTTCCCAAACTGCTGTATGTGCTTCAGACGCTCCCACTGTTGTTAAAGCGCTCTGATATTCAGAAGATGGATAGAGTGATTAATCAATTGCTTTGGAAGGGAAGGAAGCCCAGGGTGTGTTTGGATGTTTTGCGCCAACCTTGGGACAGAGGGGGAATGGGATTCCCTGATCTTCGGAAGTACAATTTAGCTTGTCTTATGTGCCATGTGCGGGATTGGATATGGGAGTTGGGGGTGTACACCCCGATTGAAATGCTTCGGGAGTTGGTGCGGCCCTGGCATTTACGCTATATTCTGCATGCGAAGTCGATTAAAGGGCTTGGGTCGGATGCCCAATGCATGCTTTTGGCTCCCATTCGTATGGCTTGGCGGCATTTTTGTAGAGGCAAGGGGCTCATTGCTACTTATTCTCCCTATCTCCTGCTTCAAGGGAATGGAGAGTTTCTTCCTGGGACTTTGGGGGGAAGTTTTGTTAGATGGAATCAGCTTGGTATAGTTAATTTGGAGCATCTGCTTAAGGATGATGGCGAATTGGAGTCGTTTGATCTATTAAGTAGGCGGTACTCTTTGGGTGGCCGGGATGTTTTTCCTTATGCCCAGGTCAGAAGTTATGTTTGTAGTATACTTCCTGGGGCACTGCGGGGAGCAGTAAGCTCCGGTATTGAAGAGGGCTTGATGGGGGGGGATTTTGGGACAGGGGTGGCCTGGTTACACAAAATGTTGTGGGAGTTGGAGTTGCCGTCCACATTGGAGGAACTTGCCTCAGTCTGGACTCAGGATCTGGGGGAAGTGGTAGAAGGGGAGGGGGTTCTGCAGAGCTTGGCTACTATCCTGAAGCTGAGTGTGTTGGTACGGCACAGGGATCTGCAATATAAATTGGTACGGCGCTTATACTTTGCCCCCTTGAGGGCATGGAGGGCAGGCATCAGTGACTCCCATTGCTGCCCTTGGTGTGGGAGACTAGAGCTACGTTAGGACACATGTTTTGGCTTTGTGCACGGGTTCGGGCCTTCTGGGGGGCGGGTTCGTACTTATTTGGAGGGGTGTGTGCAACCGTGCTTAAATTTTACGGCGAAGAATATGGTGTTGGATATCTGGGAAGATCCTAGGGGAGAAAAGGTGGGGCAGGTGGTGTGGCAATGGATGCGATTTGTGTTGGTGATTGCTCGTGGGTCTATATTGCAGAGATGGATGGATGCCAGGGGGCCGACTTATGGACTTTGGAGGGGGAGTCTGCATGCTGTGTTGCTGATGGAAAAGCGTAGAGCGAGTGGCCATCCGAGACGGTGGCAGCGATTTTTGGAGGGGTGGGGGCCTCACTTACACTCACTACCTAGTGGAACTCGCGCTAGGATATTGAGCGAGTGTTAGATGTTCACCAGTGGACGGTAGTATTTCCTTATCGGCCTGCTATTATTTATTTCTTTAATTATTTTTAATTTTCTTTTCCTTTTTACTTATTATTTCTTTATTTCTTATTAGTATTTCTTTACCGTGCTTCGAATTCCAGGGTACACTGGCCAGTCTGGATGGGTGGGTGGGTGGGTGGGAGGGAGTGGGAGGGAGGGATTGGAAGGGGACACGGGGGGGGGGGGAAGGGGGAGAAGGCGAGATTAAAACTCTAAAATTTTATTCTGTATTTGTGTCGGCGGGGCATTGTATGAGGTTGCTGGCTGGGAAATGACGGCATGTGCGTTTTACTTTACATTTGAAGTTCTTAGGTTAATGGTGTAGATTGTATCCATGATGGCTGTTGTTTGTTGACATTGTGTTGATAACTCTGCATGCCTCTTTTGTCCTGTCCTGTTGATAATTTGATGTGCTAATAAACATATTTAAACATAAAAAAGGTTGCAGGCCAGAGCAGCACTATCACAAGTAAAACACAAAATAAATTTTATTACAGCACTATTGAACTATAGTCCCTCGTGAGCTAATCACTTTAGTGTGAAATCTGACATTGTTTCTGCTTGCATAAATAGTTTGTCTCCTCCAACAGTAGAAGTCGCAACACAGCAATGACGCTATCAAGTGTTCATCGCTAAGCAGAGACCTTGAGTTTGTTTTTGTGTTCTTCATTCTTGAAAACAATTGCTCACAGCAGTAGGTGCTACCAAACAGAGCAACGAATTTCTTTGCATCCTGTGACAGATTGGGATATCTGTGTGATGAAACGTAACAACTGTAAAAGTTCAGCAGATCATGTTCAGTGAAAGCTCTCTTCAAGGCACTGTCATTTCAAATGTCAATAAGTTCCATTTTATATTTATCAGCAGCGCCTGTAGATCAACTTCAAATGGATTACTCATCAGTTTTATCATGTCAGAATGTTTTCTGAAATCTTCGAATCTGTGTCTGAAGTCATCAGCTAGTTTGGCAACTATTTCAGAGTACTTCTCATGTTGTACTGTGTCTGCAGGTCTAGTAGAAAGGATTGTGAAATGTACAAATTTCTTCTCAACCAAATGAGTCTGAATTAGCTCCAACCTCTGAACAAATGTAACATGTTCATACAGTTTGTGAACCAGCTGATCCTTTCCTTGAAGTCTGACATTTAATTCAGCCATGTGTTTGGTCATGTCCACCAGAAACGCCAAGTCATTTAACCATATGTTATCATCCAGAAATCTTGCATCCTTCTCTTTCTTAGTCATGAAGGTCTTTATTTCATCACGTAAACTCCAGAACCTGGATAAGGTGGCTACCCTGCTCAGCCACTGAACCTGGCAGAAGTATACCACATCATTGTGATCGCAGTCCACTTCTTAAGAAACACTTTAAACTCCCTGTGATTGAGGCCTCTTGAACGGATGAAGTTAACAGCTGATACAACTTTTTCCATCACGTGCTTCATTTCAAGGATCTTGGTGCATAAATTTTCTTGATGAATAATACAGTGGTGTGTGATGATTTCCTGAGGCACAGATTTTGCCAATAAGGCCACAAAGCCATTCTGTTTCCTTGTCATGGCTGGTGCCCTATCAGTTGTTATGCCAACAAGTTTGTTCTTGGGAAGATTGAATTTCTCCATTACTTGGTTGACTCTTTCAAAAACATCCTTTCCAGTTGTCGTGCCTTTCATCGGACAAATATCCAACAGTTCCTCGATGACAGAAAATGCTCCAGTAACTCCTCTCACGAATATCACAAGTTGGGCAGTGTCACTAATGTCGGTGCTCTCATCAAGTGCCAAGCTGTAAAATTCACAGTCATCAAGTCTCTTGATCAGAGATTCCTGAATATTTCTGGCCAGATCCTCAACCCTTCTAGCAACTGTCTGATGAGAAAGACTGACATTTTTCTCCAGAGACTTCTTATCCGGGCGGGCTAACAACATCCGTAAAACTTTCCAAGCAATCCTTCACAAACTCCCCATCTGTGAATGGTTTTCCTCTCTTGGCTATGGATTCTGCTATTAAAAAGCTTACCTTTGTTGCTGCTTTGGAACTGTTATTACCTTCTTTGAAGAAAGACTGTTGACCAACTATGCTTTGTTTCATTGAAATTATGCAATCAGTTCGTTGCTGGCCAACAAGGCTATCAAATTTACTAGCATGCTTCGTAGTGTAGTGTCGCTTTATGTTGTAATGTTTGTGAACAGCGATGGTTTCTTGGCAAATCAAGCACAAAATGCAACCAGAATGTTCCATCACCAAAAAATCTTCCGTCCACAAACTTCTGAATGCGCGACACTCGACATCAACTTTACATTTTTTCCCCAGCCTACTTTGACTCGCCGATGCTGCCATTCTTTGTTTACACTTTACAAATTTTTCGGTTTAGTACGGTCTGTCTAAAACACCGCAGAAGACCACAGACGACTGCAAATGAGCACAGATGAAGTACGTGCAGCACATCGCAGCAAAACGGTAGTAAAAATTACCGTATTTACTCAAATGTAATGCGCACCTTTTCTGTCCAAAAAGAGTCACTAAAACTCAGGGTGCGCATTACGTTCGAGGGCGCATTACATTCGGAGGCAAACACTGCTCTCTAGCCCTCTGGCGAATGTAGTGTGCACCCCCTTAAGTGCTGCTTCACCCCCCCTTAGTGCTGCCGGCCCGGCCCGATCCAGCCAACCTCCGCTTCCTTCTTGTACTCTGAAGTACTCTCGATCGGTGCCTGGCCTTTGAAAAGCCGTTTTTTTGCTCTGGCCGCGAGATCGGGAGCGGCCAGAGCAAAAAAACGGCTTTTCTCCCTCAGTCCGTGAACGTGATCCCCTGTGCAGCCACTGCTTCTGCTTTTCACAGAGCAGCGACTGCAGTACAGTTAAGTTGAAGAGGTAAAGAAACCTGTTAGAAGCCCTCCGGTCGTCCTAGGAAACTCCTTCTGCAGCGCCCCAGGAAGTGATGTCAGAGGGGGTGGGTGCTGCAGAAGGAGTTTCCTCGAAGTACAAGAAGGAAGCGGAGGTTGGCTGGATCGGGCCGGGCCGGCAGCACTAGGGGGGGGGGGGTGAAGCACCACTAGGGGGGGGGGGTGAAGCAGCACTAAGGGGGGGTGCGCACTACAATCACCAGCAAACATTTTTTGTAGTTCCAAGCCTTTCCAAATAGGGGTGCGCATACCCTATATGTTTAAAATATGTTTAAAATAAGCAAAGGTGTAAGACAAGGCTGCATACTTTCCCACTACCTGTTTAATTTATTTGCAGAACAAATCATCAGAGTAGCAGGATTGTATGAAGACAACAGAGGTGTGAAGATTGGTGGAAGACTCATCAACAACCTTCGCTATGCTGATGATACTACATTACTGGCTGAAAGTGAAGATGATCTGAAACATTTGCTTCTCACAATCAAAGAACATAGTCTCAAAATGGGCCTGCACCTTAATGTAAAGAAGACAAAGATCATGACAACTGGCATAATCAACAGGTTCATCGTTGAAGGAGGAGAAATTGAAATTGTGAACAACTTTAACTTGGATCAACTATCAATAAAGAAGCAACAAGCAGTCAAGAAATCAGACGACGCATTGCTCTTGGCAGAATGGCTATGAAAGACCTAGATAAGATTCTCAAGAGCAGAGATGTCTCTCTCCATACAAAGATTTGACTTGTTCAGGCCATGGTATTTTCAATAACATCATATGGATGTGAAAGCTGGACAGTGAAAAAGACAGGCAGGAAGAAAATTGATGCCTTTGAATTATGGTGCTGGCGGCGAATACTCTGTATACTATGGACTGCCCGAAGAACAAACCAGTCGGTACTAGAGGAGATCAAACCTAAGCTTTCTTTAGAAGCTCAGGTGACAAGACTTCGACTTTCATACTTTGGACACATCATGCGAAGAGAGAGATCATTAGAGAAAGACATCATGCTTGGCAAGATAGAAGGTCAGCGCAAAAGAGGAAGGCCAGCAATGAGATGGATCGATACAATAACAGCAGCTACGGGTACCAGTCTGTCAACAATAAGCCGAACACAATTTAGGATAGCTATCCAGAGGGTCGCCATGAGTCGACTCCGACTCGACGGCACTTAACAACAACAAATACCCTATACGTCCGACCTAGACAAAACGTCATGAGTGCATCTCGGGCCAGATGGAAATGTCTGGCGGGCCGGACTCTGGCCAGATGGAAATGCCTGGCGGGCCGGACTCTGGCCTGCAGGCCGTATGTTGGACACCCCTGCTTTAGAGGAAAGGCGGGATAGAGGTGATATGATTGAGACGTTTGAATACCTACATGGCATAAGTGCACAGGAGAAGAGCCTCTTTCAATTGAAAGCAAGCTCTGCTATGAGGGGACATGGGATGAGGGTGAAAGGGGATAGATTCAGGAGTGATATGTGGAAATATTTCTTTACGGAAAGAGTGGTGGATCTGTGGAATAGAGGAGGTGGTAGAGATGAGGATGATATCTGAATTCAAAGAAGCATGGGACAAACACAGAGGATCTTTAAAGGAAAAAAGGGGACTGTTGTAGTGGTTCATATGGTTAGAGACATGGCGGAAGGAGGACAATCAGTGGGACACTGTGATACCTTGGTATAAACTATATCGTAATGATAGAGCTGATCAAATTGGTGGAGGGATGCACTCTGTTAGAGAGAGCATTGAGTCACAAAGGATTAAAGTTTTGCAGGAAACAAAATTCAGTGTAAAATCTCTATGGAATGAAATTCCATGTAAAAAGTGGAAGTGGAAGGCGATGGCAGTGGGGTTATTCTATTGACTGCCTGGCCAGAATGAACAAATGGATGATGAAATGCTCAAAGAAATCAGGGAAGCTAACAAAAGTTACAGCATAGTAGTAATAATGGGTGATTTCAATTACCCCGGTATCGACTGGTTCAGTGTCACAGCAGGACATGCTAGAGAGATAAAGTTTTTAGATGAAATAAATGACTGCTTCTTGGAGCAGCTGATTCATGAACCGACCAGAGGGGAAGCCATTTTGGACCTAGTCCTTAGTGGAACACAAGATCTGGTGCAAGAGATAAGGGTGTTGGGGCCACTTGGCAATAGTGATCATAGCATGATCTTCTTTGATTTAATAAATGGAGGAAGGACAGTAAGGAAATCCACAGTACTACCTTTTAACTTTCAAAAGGAAGATTATGATAAAATGAGGATAATAGTTAAGAAAAAAAACTAAAATGAGCAGTTGCAAAAGTTAAAGATTTACATCAAGCATGGGTGTTGTTTAAAAATACTATCTTGGAAGCCCAGACCAGCTGTATTCCACACTTTAAGAAAAGTGAAAGGAAGTCCAAAAAACTGCTATCATGGTTTAAAAGTGAGGTCAGAGAGGCTGTTTTTGCCAAAAAAGCAGCTTTCAGGAAATGGAAAAAGGAGCCAAATGACTAAAGCTGGAAACAGCACAAGCACTGGCAAGTTAGATGCAAGGCATTGATAAGGCTGGCAAAGAGAGAATTTCAGAAGAAGCTTGCTGTGGAAGCAAAAACAGGCAATAAAGACTTTTTCAAGTACATTCATAGCAAAATACCTATGAGAGAGTCAGTTGGACCATTAGATGATAGAGGGGTAAAAGGGGCACTAAGAAGGGACAAGGCCAAGGCAGATAGATTGAATGAATTCTTTGTTTCGGTCTTTACTGAGGAAGATGTAGGGATGTTATCCATGACTGAAATATTATTTAAAGGTGATGCTTCAGAAGAATTGAAAGAAATATCGATATACCGGGAAGATGTATTACAACTATTTGATAAACTGAAGAGTAGTAAATCACTTGGACCAGATGATATACATCCAAGGGTGTTGAAAGAATTGAAATATGAGATTGCAGACCTACTATGAGTAATCTGTGAACTATCATTAAAATCATCTGTAATACCTGAAGACTGGAGGATGGCAAATGTAACGACAAATTTTAAAAAGGGTTCCAGGTGTGATCCGGGAAACTACAGACCAATGAGCCTGACATCAGCACCAGGAAAAATGGTAGAAACCATTATAAAGAACAAAATTACTGAACATATAGATAATCATGGCTTAATGGGAGACAGCCAACATGACTTTAGTCAAGGAAGTTCTTGTCTTACAAATCTGTTATGTTTCTTTTAAAGAGGTAGACAAAGGTGAGTCAGTTGATATAGTGTATCTGGATTTTCAGAAAGCCTTCATGAGAGACTCTTGTCAAAACTAAAAAGTCATGGGATAGGAGGCAGTGTACTATTGTGGATCAAGAACTGCTTAAAAGATAGAAAGCAGAGGGTAGGGCTATGGCTAATTTTCTCATTGAAAAGTGGAGAAAGGTGAATAGTGGAGTACCCCAAGGATCTGTGCTGGGTCCGCTGCTCTTTAACATATTCGTAAATGACCTGGAAATGGGAATAATGAGTGACGTAATCAAATCTGCAGATGACACAAAATTATTCAAAGTTGTTAAAACCCATGAGGATTGTGAAAAATTGCAAGAGGACCTTGATAAACTGGAAGACTGGGCATCCAAATGGCAGATGAAATTTAATGTGGACAAGTGCAAAGTTATGCAACTAGGAAAGACTAACCCAAACTATGGTTACATGATGCAAGGTTCCACATTAGGAACCACCACCCAGGAAAAAGATTTAGGTGTCATCCTGGATAACATGTTGAAACCCTTCACCTAGTATGCAGTGGCGGCCAAGAGAGCCAATAGAAAGCTAGGTATCATAAGGAAAGGAAAGGAGAATAAAACAAAGGATATTATAATGCTTTTGTATCGTTCCAATGTGCGACTGAACTTTGAATATTGTGTGCAATTCTGATCGCCGTATCTTAACAAGATATAGCGTTATTAGAAAAGGTACAGAGAAGATCCACCAAAATGGTAAAGGGGATAAAAGGATACCCCTATGAAGAGAGGCTAATAAGGTTAGGGCTCTTCTACCTGGAAAAGAGACGGCTGAGGGGAGATATGATAGAGGTCTATAAATTAATGAATGGAATGGAATAGATAAACGTAGATCGATTGTTTATGCCATCAAAATATAGAAAGACTAGGGGAAATGCAATGAAGCTACATTCAAAACTATTAAGAGAAAATATTTTTTCACTCAACGTGTAATCAAACTCTGCAATTTGTTACTGGAGGATGTAGTAAAAGCTGTTAGTGTAGCCGGGTTTAAAAAAGGTTTGGACAAGTTCCTGGAGGAAAGGTTCATAAATCATTATTAAAAAGGGACACGGGATATCCACTGCCTGCCCCAATACAAGCATTGTGGACCGTGTGTCTTTTGGGAAACTGCTAGGTACTTGTGACCTAGATTGGCCACTGTTGGAAACAAGATACTGGGCTTGATGGACCTTGGTCTGACCCAGTATGGCATATCTTATGTTCTTATGTTCCAATGTCTAGTCCCCTTCCAGACAACAGACTGCAGCTTTCTGAAAGTGGTAACAGGCATTTCCTGTTTCTCACAAGAAATAGGAAATGCTTTCTACTGCTTTTAAAAATGCCACGGTCCTGTGGCTTTTGAGGCAGCACAGCTGCGGAAGCAAAAGAAAATGCTTCCGCAGCTGTTTACAGGTTTTGCACAGCCTCAGTGAGGGAGCCTTTAGGTACCCTTAAAGATTGTGTGGCCTGGACACAGCCCCTCACTTGATTACATGTCAAGCTGGCAGCATGTGGAAATGGAGGCACAAACCTTACGTGGATGCAGCATGAGGTTGGCGCCAGGCCTTCTGTTGAGCGGGACCCTGTGCTAACAACATGCTAACCCATGTGTATGGCCGGCCCTGCACACATATACTTCTAGGGGCAGAAATATGCGTAATTTATAAGCAATTCTTAAAAAGAGGTGCATAAGTAAACAGCTCATTTTCTTGAAGTCCACATCCTCCTACTCGACTTCTATAAAACGTTCCACTTTATGCATGTCTGTTTCTGCTGCGTACCATGTTAAAATGGCAGCTGAGCCACATTTGTAAATAATACGAATGGATCTGCACTCTTTGAGTACCTAAAGTTGTAAATAGATTTTTCCTTGATTGCCTTAAATGAGCAAAAAGTGGAAGACAGAGGTCCCGAAAGGAGCTTGACCTGTATATATAGGTGTGTGTATGTGTGTGTATCTATCTATATCTATATATAACTGAATATCTACAGGGGAGATATTCAAAGGCATTTACATGGTTTGCACACCTGCAAACCTTGTAAATGCTGGCTATCAGGATATTCAACAGCACTGAATATCCGGGGTTAGTATTCAGCAGCGATGGCTATGCGCTTTACATGTCCTAGCAGCAGCCGCAGAATTTCAGGCCCTATATTTATATAAAAATAGTTATCTTACTGTTTTCCATTATTTAACTAATATTTTTTTTGTCTCAACATAATTTCTTAGTGAAAGCTACTTTCACAATTTTTATATTCACTAATATATTGCATTACTTGAAAAGTAACGTCTGGACAATTACTGAAAGTTTCATCTTTGAACTGAGACTAACCTCAGCAGGCACAGTTGAGCGGTTTAACATTGCTAAACAAGAACTCTGTTATTAATCCTGTCAAGATTGAGATTCCTGACGTCAAACTGGATGAAGCTCTGCCCATGCTTGACCTATTGCCCGCTGATTTTCTCTCGCTGAAGCAACTATTGCTATAGAAACAAATAATCTTTTACAAAGTCCTTATGTAAAGCATTTTATGAATCTTCCACTACAATGAGCAATCATACAGTAATTGGACATTTATTTAAAACTTACGTGGATGGAGAGCAAATTGGCATATATAATCAGATATAGAAACAACATTTAAATGTTTTGGCAAAAAAAAACCAGTATGAATGGATGATGTGATTTAGATACAAGAGGATCTCGTGTAGTCCTAGCATGACTGTAAGGCTCCTAATATGGCAGGAAACATTTATTTTGCTGTGTATACTGTAAGGAATAATTATCTTTTGTCCATGTTGGTTGCTATTTTTAGAAAAGTTTTCCAGCTTTCCAGTTCATTGCTTCAGATCTCTTCTGTTTTCTACATATGGTGCTGTAGAGTCAGATGAATAATATTGTATGCCAAACATTGCTTAACGTGCAGAACCTCTTAAAGCATAGCTCATGATTTTTTACCCCAGTTGTATAAAACAGAAAAAAATGAGGCATTGTGCTTAGTAAGTATTTTTTGCATGCTCTTTGTCTAACTCATTTTTGAATCCAAGTTCTTCTGTTGAAAAGAGGATTCTTATTTCTTTGCCCGTTGTTATAGCTTTTATTGGACCGACATAAGAATTAGCCACAGATCATGTTTTCATGAGCATTCAGGATCACATAGGCCTATTGTTTAATGTTCATCTATGTTGCAGGACTAGATTTAAGATTTTGGCATCCATAGGCAGAGCAGGGAGTATGAGGCCCAGAGTGTCACACTGATGGCCCTTTGAAGTGGTGCCCAGGAAAATCCCTAAAGGAAGAAGATCACACTATTTGGCCTAACTGTTTGGAGTATTCAACCTTTGCCACCCTACGCAGTTGCCTACATTGACTATGCCTAAACCTAGGCCTGATGAATTGAATAATTGAGTAAAAGTTCTCCATAGCCTTTTGTACAAACATTTGTTATTAATATCCTTTTTTTTCGCTATACATATGATTACTCATCCCATTTAAGGCAAGTTCATGTTTATGTATGATGATCCTCTTTAGAAAAGATATTTGATATATGGTTAATCCTGTTTGCTTTTAGGACAGTATTCTAATTGGTTTGTCTCTTGACAGTTACTGGAGACCATCTTTCACAATCCATTTCTTTTATAAAATTTGTGTTTCGTCGCAACCCTTTCCATTTGGTAATTGAAGGAAATTAAAGGCTTGAGCACAAAAAGTTGTCATGTTAAACCATGCAAGCAAAGTGATTTACAGAAGTATTGCATATTTGTTTGCTCTATAGTGTCCAGTGTCCAAATCTGACCCATATTTTGACACTGTCTTTCAGCCATGAAAGTGCTGATGAATGAATGCATTCAACAGAGTAAGCTCAATAAGCATAGCTTTCTTTTATATAATAACCTGTGTTGCATTCTGAAAAACAGGCAAGGAAAATTACAGTGAGCAAAGCAGGTACTGAGCCTGCAGCAATGCAATACTTTAACTTTCTGGTTGCCAAGCTTTTCCATAAATGTAACACTCAAGTAAGTTTCAACTAAATTTCTGTGGCATCTTTACACCAGCACAACACCCATCCATCAACATCATTTTTGCCTGTAAAGCTCCTCAAGCAAGAGCTGTAGTAAATTTTTAACAGGAGACAGAGACTTCATTAGACATGTTTTATTAGGAATGCTCCATTCTTAACCGCATTATGTTTTCCTTGGGAAAATAAACCCCCTTTTTCTGTAGCTGAAACATGCTTTGGTTGTGTTGCTCATATTTCTCTGTGTGTGGGCTGTTCACCAGGGCCAATGCTAGGGTCTCTGGCACCCCCCTGCAATCTATATAATCAGCACCCCTCCCTCATTACTATTAATGATAGGCTGCATCCTCCATCACAAAATTCCTTTGTGAACTCTATTCATGTGATGCTAATATTCTCCTTCAAATCAAATGTTATAACAAGAAAATTGCAGTGATGTGGCACTTGCCTAGTTGGAATAAAAACAAGTACTGAGGAGTAAATTTTTAACATCATATGAACTATGATCGTCAAAGGGTTAATGTGGTCTCCAGGAACAAGCAGGAATGTAGTCTTCACATATGGGTATCGTCGGTACCGACGGAGCCTGCGTGGGAACGCTCCCCAGCGTCCAATTAGAAAGCTTTTGGGAGCATCCCACAGCACCTGCGTGCTGCCTTCCCGCCTTTCCCAACTGCCTCTCTCCAGTTCTTTGTTTTCCGCGGAGCCAGCAGGTCATTGTTCCTGTCACCGCAGAAAATTTGTCCTTGTTCTTTTACTTTTTTGTGGTCGCGTCTGCCTTCCTCGACGCTTACCGGTACCGCCGGTTCTTCTTTCTTTCTTTTCTTTAAAAAAAAAAAATAATAATAATACTTAGTACTTTTCTTTTCCCTTTTTTCCAGGTGCACGCGCCATTTTGGGCCTTAAGCCCAAATTTTTTCCATCATGGAAAAACCCGCTTCAGGTTTTAAAAAGTGCACCAAGTGTGGCGGTACCATCTCAGTCACTGACACCCATGAATGGTGTCTGAAATGTTTAGGTCCTGACCACTCCATCACGGAATGTATGGCCTGTGCCATGATGTCCAAGAGAGGTCGACAGAACCCAGCTGCCAAGCTCAGTACCCTGTTTTCCCTCTGATGCAGCCTCGGTGGCATCGACGTCTTCCAGTTCTTCGTCTTCCTCCCGTGGATCTCAGGTAACTAAACATAAGTCTAGCCGGTCCTCAAAGGGTAGATCTCCTTCTAAGCATCGAGATGCCTCTGGTGTTGCCCTTGAGGATTCTGCACCGGCAAAATTGCCCCGGTGGCTTCGGCTTCCAAAACATTATTGGGGCTCCAGGACGTTCTCGAGGCCTCGACCTCGGCAGAACTACTGGTGCTATGCTCCGGGGTACCGGTTCTTTTCTCTGGTACCGACATCCAGGCATCGGCAGTGTTGATAGACCAGAGGTTCCTGGCTATTGAACGCAGTCTGGTGGCTCTCCTTGCGGCATCGACACCCTCGGAACCACGTCAGACAGTTCAACCGGCACCAACTCCGGCACCGGTATCGGTACCGGTACCGACAGCATCGGCATTGGTGTCCGCATTGCCGGCACCCAGTCATGCGATGCCTTCCGGTACTGATACACCGGTACCGATTCCCCCCGGTACTGACTTCGGTCAGTACGGGTATCAGGCTCTTCAAGAGCATCCGGACAGAAGGTACTTCGAGTCCTCAGAGGAATCTGAGGATTCTGACAGTTCTGTCGATGCGGGAATACTTCTCCCAGAGGAGCCTTCCTCCCCTAAATGCAGGATGTCTCCTCCAGAGAACATTTCCTTTCAGGATTTCATCAGGGAGGTGGCTTGAGGTCTGTCTATTACTGTAGCTCCTGAGACAGAGCCCAGAGCAAAGGAGTTGGAAATTTTACAATATCCCAAAGCTCCTAAAGAGGCAGCTACTTTGCCCATCCATGAGATCTTGCATGATCTCATGCTATGAATGTGGGAGACTCCTCTTACCACCTCTCCTCACTCTCGTAGACTGGATACTATGTATCGAGTCCCTCCTTGTCCTGGTTTCCAGAAAACTCAGCTTCCTCACCACTCTATTGTAGTGGAATCAGCTATGAGAAGGATCAGGAGTGCAAAGAGGCATGCCTCTAATCCTCCAGGATGTGAGTGCAGAACCTTGGATGCTTTTGGACGTCGTACCTTCCAAGCTTCCATGCTTTCTGCCAGGATCAGTTCCTATATTTTATATATGGGAATGTTCCTGAAGGAAGTCACAGGAGATTTAGAGGTTTTGAGCCCCTCTTCTTCCTGAAGACAGAAGGCAGGATTTTCTCACATTGGTCAAACATGCCCAGGATGTTTCTAAATTTGTCAACCGTGCAGCTTTTGACTGTTTTGAGTGCATAAGCAGAACCTCTACCATTGTCATAGGTGCACGTAGAATTGCCTGGCTCCAGGCATCTGATTTGGAGCTCTGGGTACAAGACAAATTGGGCAATATTCCTTGTACTGGTGAGAACCTGTTTGGCAAAGATTGGCAAGAAAAGGCCAATGAGCTGGATGCTGACAACTCCACCTTGGATAGATTATCCAAGGCCACAGCTGACAACTCCACCTTGGATAGATTATCCAAGGCCACAGCTGATCCTGAAAAAAAGAAATCTTTCAAGAAACCATTCTTTTCTAAAAAGAAAAGGTTTTATCCTGCTTATTCCCAGCAGGGACGTTCTGCAGGTCAGCCTGTCCGGAAGGGTCAGCAACCACCCAAACAAAGAAAAGCAAAGACTGCTAAGCCTCAACCATCCCAGCAGTCTCAGCCTCCACAAGGCCTTTGACTTTCAGCTAGAGAACTTAGCCTTCCTGGCTCTCGACAGACCAGAGCCTTCCACCATTCCAGGAAGGTTGTGTCACTTTGCCCCCAGATGGGGGCAGAAAACAGCAGAGCATTGGACACTCTCCATCATAAAACAGGGGTACAAGCTTCATTTTTTGAGCATGCCCCCTCCCACAATGATAAGGCAGTTAAATTCTCAGACCTCTCTCATCAATCTGTAAAGGTCAGGAGGTCACTATGCTTCTTGCCCAAGGGGCAATAGAAGAAGTACCCGTCCATCAACAGGGTACAGGGTTTTACTCCCCCTATTTCCTTATCCCAAAGAAAACAGGGGGATACCCACCTAATTTGGACCTCAGAGAATTGAACAAATTCCTGTTCAAAGAGAAATTCAAGATGATTTCTCTGGGAACTCTGCTGCCATACCTTCAGAGTCAGGATTGGCTTTGTTCTCTAGATCTCAAGGATGCGTACACCCATGTTCTCATCCATCCAACTCACAGAAAGTTCCTTTGGTTCCTTTTTCAAGGAAAGCACTACCAATACAGGGTGCTTCCTTTTGGCCTGGCCTCTGCACCAAGAGTGTTCACGAAGTGCATGGCTGTGATAGCAGCATTTCTCCGCACTCTAGGAATATTCGTCTTCCCCTACTTAGACGACTGGCTCATTCGAGCCCCAACAGAGTCAGAGGCCAGGACTTCTCTATCCTGCACAATGCGTATCCTTCAGTATTTGGGTCTGGTCATAAACATCCCAAAATCCAGTCTAACTCCCACTCAGTCTTTAGAGTTCATAAGTGTTTTGCTGGATACCAGAAAGGCAAGGGCCTATCTTCCCCAGGCCCGTTGCCTTCGCATTGTGCAGTTAGCTTCTCAAGCAGTGCTGAAGTCTCATCTCACTGCCCAAGAAATGCTACAACTACTAGGCCACATGGCATCTACCGTGCATGTGGTTCCTTATGCTCGCCTCCATATGATAGCAGCCCAGTGGACTTTATCCACTCAATGGACCCAGGCTTCAGGATGCCTGTCAGACAAAATAGCAAGCACAAATCGCCTTATTTTGTCCCTCCAATGGTGGCAGTCCACTCAAAACCTGTTGCTGGGGTCCCCATTTCAACAACCCTTACCCTAGGCGACTCTCACAACAGATGCTTCTCCGATGGGTTGGGGAGCTCATCTGCAAGACCTCTCCACCCAAGGCACCTGGACTCCACAGGAGACTCATCTACATATCAATCTCTTGGAGCTCAGAGCAATCTTCCTTGCTCTTCGAGTGTTCCACACCCTGCTCAGCTACAAGACAGTCCTCATTCATATGGACAATCAAGTAGCCATGTTCTACGTGAACAAGCAGGGGGGAACAGGCTCTCTGTCGCTTTGCAATGAAGCTCTGCGACTATGGGCCCTCGCCATAGAGCATCAGATTCACCTCCTGGCAGTGTATCTTCCAGGCATACAAAACTCTTGGGCAGACAGACTCAGTCGAGTTCTGCTTCCTCATGAGTGGTCTCTGCATGCAGACCAGGTGGCCAAGATTTTTCAGGTTTGGGGAACCCCGGACATAGACCTCTTTGCAAGTCCGTGGAATGCCAAACTTCCCCGGTTCTGTTCCAGAACTCCGGCTCAGGGGGCTCAGGCCAGGAATGCTTTCCTCCTTCACTGGAGTCAAGACTTCCTGTATGCCTTTCCACCCATTTCCCTAATTCCCAAAACCCTGTTCAAGCTTCAGAGAGACAAAGGCCGTATGATCCTCATAGCTCCACATTGGCCACAGCAAGTGTGGTACCCTCTGCTTCTACATCTCTTTCAAGCTCCCTCCCTGGAGTTAGGGTCTGGTCCAGATCTCCTATCTCAGGAGGACGGAATGTTATGACATCCCAATCCCCAGTCTCTGCATCTCAGGGCTTGGTTGCTGAAGGCTTAGATCTCCATGATCTTAACCTCCCTCAGCAAATAAAGGATATCCTTTATGCTTCCAGGAAGCCTTCCACAAGACGCTCTTATGCTTTCAAGTGGAAAAGGTTTACCATATGGTGTTCGCAGAAGGGTCTTAAACCCATTGCTGTACCTCTGGAATCATTACTGGAGTATCTCCTTCATTTATCCAATGCAGGACTTAAGACTAACTCAGTGAGGGTCCATTTGAGTGCTATTGCAGCTTCCTTTAAGCCCCTAAATGGACAACCTATATCCTCCCATCCTCTTATAGCAAGATTTATGAGAGGCCTTCTGCTAAGTAAACCTCCCATTAAGCCACCACCTGTGGCATGGGACTTAAACTTGGTTTTTGGTCAGCTCATGAAGCTACCATTCGAACCCTTAGCTACTACCTCCTTGAAATTCCTTTCTTGGCAGGTTATTTTTGTCATTGCAATCACATCAGCAAGTCGCATCAGTGAGTTGCAGGCACTAGTGGCTGATCCACCTTATACAAGGTTCCACCATGACAAGGTAGTCCTTAGGACTCATCCACACTTTATGCCAAAGGTGGTCTCGCCTTTTAATCTAAACCAAGCGGTCTCCCTGCCTGTGTTCTTTCCAAGGCCTCATGCATCAAATGCAGAAAGGATTCTTCATACTTTGGACTGTAAAAGAGCTTTAGCCTTTTACTTACAAAGAACACAGCAACATAGAAAGTCCTCTCAACTCTTTGTTGCTTTTGATCCTTCTCATTTGGGACCTCCAGTCTCCAAGAGAACACTATCTAACTGGATTGCTCAGTGTATTACCTTTGCCTATCAGAGTAAGAACCTTCCTCTGGAGGGCCATGTCACAGCTCACAATGTGAGAGCCATAGCAGCTTCAATGGCTCATCTACACTCTGTGTCTATCGACGACATCTGTCGAGCAGCCACCTGGGCCTCGGTTCATACCTTCACAGCCCATTACTGCTTGGACAAGGACTCCCACCGGGATGCCTTGTTTGGTCAGGCTGTTCTTCAACACCTGTTCCATACCTAGTCAACTCCTACCCGCCATCCCTGGTTGGATGCCAGAGATCTATGGGGGGAAGTGGAGCCCTGTCCAGGGGCACACAATTTCTGGGGTCTCTCCGTGGCATCTAAAGCTAGGGAGTCCCCATATGTGAAGACTACATTCCTGCTTGTTCCTTGAGATAGCATAGTTACTCACCTGTAACAGGTGATCTCCGGGAACAGCAGGAATTTAGTCTTTACAACCCACCCACCTCCTCTAGGAGTTATATCTCTCTATCTCTTTCCCTTTCCCTCTCTCTCTCTCTTTGTCTCAGCTTTAAAACTCAACTGGAGAGAGGCAGTTGGGAAAGGTGGGAAGGCAGCACGCAGGTGCTGTGGGATGCTCCCAAAAGTTTTCTAATTGGATGCTGGGGAGTGTTCCCGCGCAGGCTCCGTTGGTACCGACGATACCCATATGTGAAGACTAAATTCCTGCTGTTCCTGGAGATCACCTGTTACAGGTGAGTAACTATGCTATCAAAGCAAACAAAATCAATGTATTTCTTTATTTAACCACAAAAAAAGGTTTACAAAGATTGCAATCATTTAGCTTTCTAAGTCTTGCCTCCTTCCTGTAATTGTTGCTACAGATACTACCACCTCTCTATCTTTGCATGTACAGTTGCAAAGCTCTTTTATAAATTCGACAAATAAGGATGAGGTGATAAAAGCAATTAGTGAGCTGGGTTTAAAAAAGGTTTGGACAAGTTCCTCTAGAAAAAGTCAATAGACTATTATTAAGACAGATATGGGGAAAAAGCTATGGCTATTCCTGGATGTAAGCAGCATGGAAGTTGTGGTGAGCACTAAGAGGCAGGACTCAGTCCCCAAACTGATGTCGGCATAGCCAACAGTTGATGGTGGCAACATCAATGGAAGAACCACCACTTGACTGTATGGTGAGATTTCTTTGTTAGCACTGCTTAGCTGCTGCCTGTTAGAGCTGCTGCAACTGTGAGACATGCACTTTGCTGCATTGCAGCAAGGCTGGATGAAAGTGGAAAGATCACTCCGAGGCCTCCCATGAGAGCTAGTGGTGGTGCTCCTTGTAATGGACAGGCAGTGATGCTAACCACAAGCTTCAAGCCCTGCACTATGACACACATGTGTTGACTCTGACAGATCAACTCACTATATCAGAAGCTCCCCCACTCTTCTCTTGTTCTCTGTAGCTGGATGGCTGAGATATAACGGGAAATATCACCTTAACAGTTTGCCATGATAGGGAAAGAGGGAGGTCCGGTATGTTTGGTGCCCTTCAACGGAAACAAGTTGAAAAGTGCACACTTCATAGTGTGACTAAATGGATTTCCGTCACAGGATCTGACATTGGGCAACCTTATCTGTGTGTGTGTCATAGGAAGTGTCTGGGGATCCACTCATGTGGGTGTGTCATGGAGCTACTGGAGGCTACATACGCACATGTGTGTGTATGTGGGTGCCATGGTGCAGTATGGGGGTAGGGTATCTGCCTGTGTGTGTGTGGGACTGGGGTGCCTCTGTGTGTATGTTTGTGTGCTGCGGGGGTGGGGTGCCTGTGTGCCTTCTGGTGGAGTCGGGTGAGGGGACTGCGTCTATTAGCATATATTGGTTGTGCCCTTTTCTCCCCCACTCTTCAGCTTCCAACTTCTTGCACTTTTATCTCTGTCCCTGCAGACCCTCACCTGATACATCCTCTACTTTGTTCCCTGCCCAGCTTCTGCCCTTTTCTCCCTCCCTTCCCTCTTGTATTCTCATCCACCCACTGCCTCTAAATTTTATCCTGCTTCTTGTGCGTCTTTGGCCCCAGCTTCTTTTCCTGCAGCATGCTTCTTCTCTTCAGCCTACAGGAGCAGCCTGGCCCATGGACTAACAGAACTGCTAGCCATGATCCCTTTGGTTTGTGGGACATGTTGCTCCTGCGGGCCCACAACATCGCTGCTGGCCACAATTGCTGCCGTCTTCACTTCTGTGGCCTGTGGGAGCAACCAGTTCCGCAGGCACAAAGCTATTGCTGACCACGATCCTTTCGAGCCCCGGGACAGGCTACTCCTGCAGGCACAAAAAAATGCTAGCAACGATTGTGGCCTCCTTCACTTCTGTGATCTGCAGAGCAGCCTGTTCTGTGGGCCAAAAACTGAACTGCTGGATGTGATCCCTTCGGCCCGTGGGACAGGCTGCTCCCACAGACAGAAGAAGTGAAGCCAAGAGCGATGTTGTGAGCGCAGGAGCAGCCTGTCCCGTGGGCCGAAGGGATCACATCCAGCAGTTCAGTTTTTGGCCTGCAGGACAGGCTGCTCCTGTGGGCCACAGAAGTGAATAAGGCCGCAATCACTGCTAGCATTTTTTGTACCTGCAAGAGCAGCCTGTCCTGTAGGCTGACAACAAACTACTGGCTGCGATTTGGGCACCCTCTAAAAAGGGCACCCCCCCAGGACCAATGATCGTCACATGCACATTAAGGTTGTCATTTTAGAAAATGTACATGGCATGTACACATAAAACAACAGGTTTGCACAGGTAAATAGCCCTATGCCTCTTAAGCAGAGATTTTAGAAAAGCCATTAATTACAGTATATGTGTATATCCACAGCATGCAGTTTGGGTGAGCATGACAAATATTCATGTATTTTCTATGTTTTTTTTAAAGTATTTTATAATTAACACGACCTTCCTGCTCAAGCCCGCCTTGCTTAAGACCTACCTCTTTGAATAGGCCTTTGAGGTTGGACTGTCCCACCAGGGATAGCATGCTGCAGACCTGTCTGTCCCTCCTCCACTGCCCTCTATCCTATCACATATTGTAGTTCCTTCCTAAACCTCCTTTGATTTTGCTTTGCTTTTGTAAACTGCTTTGTATGCATTCTGCAGGCGGTATATCAAATTCTAATAAACCATAATCTGACAGAGTGCCGATGCCATAAATACTGCATAGCCTGCGCCATAGGGCATGATGTTGCCCCGATTTGCAAAGAATAGATACCGAACAGCACAGTGAGAAAACTTATTATAACACAGTCTGAACACGGCCCCAGACACGAGAGAGCTTCCGTAACCAGCAAAGGAACCCATGCCTCTTTTTTCCTGCTGATCCAACCAGGATTGCCTCCTCCTAATCCCCTCAGAGTAAAGCCAGCATTTATGATGTGGTTGGATCAAAGTCCTCAGGACGTCTGACTGCTGATGTAGCTGCACATGAAATGAGAGTGAGAAGCTGTAAAGATGTCTTACGCATTGGAACATGGAACGTACGAAGCATGAACCAAGAGAAGTTGGAGGTGGTCAAGAATGAAATGGAACGTGTACAACTTGATCTGTTGGGTGTCAGCAAACTGAAATGGACTGGCATTGGGCACTTTGCATCAGATGATCACATGGTCTACTATGCTGGAAATGAAAGACAAAGAAGAAATGGTGTTGCATTTATAATAAAGAAGAAACTTGCAAGAACTCTAATGAAATACAATGCAGTCAGCGAACACTTAATCTCTATTCGTCTACGAGGAATGCCTATCAACACAACTATAATTCAAGTATATGCCCCAACAACAGCTGCAGAAGAGAATGAAATTGAAGAGTTCTATGAACAAGTACAAGCTGAAATTGACAGAACATGCAAACAGGATATCCTGATAGTCATGGGTGACTGGAACGCAAAAGTTGGCAACAAAGAAGAAGGCAATGTAGTTGGAAAATATGGACTTGGCAACAGAAATGAAGCTGGAGAAAGACTGATAGAATTCTGCAAGACCAACGATCTATTCATCTCAAACACCTTCTTCCATCAACACAAGCGGCGACTGTACACATGGACTTACCCAATGGATTGTATAAAAATCAAATTGACTACATCTGTGGAAGTCAACGATGGAAAAGTTCTATAACATCAACAAAGACAAAACCTGGAGCTGACACTGGTACAGATCATCAACTACTAGTATGCAAACTCAAGCTAAAGTTGAAAAAGAGCAAACCACTCATGAATGCAGCAAAATATGACCTTGAGAATATACCACTGGAATTTAAAGACTGCCTGCAAAATCGATTTGCTGCTTTAGATACAAATGACAGAGCTCCAGAAGAGTTATGGAATGACATCAAGAAGGTTGTGTTGGAAGAAAGCGAGAAGTCTCTACAAAAGGTGAAAAAGCAAAAACGGCCAAAATGGATGACGGAAGAAACTCTGAAAATTGCCCAGAAAAGCAAAGAAGCTAAAGCCAGATGAGAAAGAGACAATAATAGAACTCAACAGAGATTTCCAATGTGCAGCAAGACAGGACAAGGAAAAGTACTACAATGACGCATGCAAGGAAATAGAAGCAGAAACTATTAGAGGAAGAACAAGATCGGTTTTCCTAAAACTACGAGAGTTAAAGAAAAAGTTCCAGCCTCAAATTGGAATGTTACAAGATGCTCAAGGTTTTATGTTGAATGATGCTGAGAAGATCAAGAAAAGGTGGAAGGAATATACAGAGTTTTTATATGATAAAGATCAAGTGGACCAACAGCCGTTTCAACCTGTACCTTATGATCGGGAACCATTGGTGATGAAAGAAGAAGTTGAAGCAGCATTGAAAGCCTTATCAAAGAACAAAGCACCAGGCATTGATAGCATTCCCATAGATGTATTACAGCAATCTGATGCAGCTGTTACCGTACTTACAAGGCTTTGCCAAGAAATATGGAAGACAACATCATGGCCAACTGACTGGAAAAGATCTGTGTTTATACCAATACTAAAGAAAGGTGATCCAACTGACTGTGGAAATTATCGCACAATCGCTCTGATCCCACATGCCAGCAAGATTCTACTGAATATTATTCAAAAGAGACTACAACCATACCTGGAACAAGAACTAGCTGAAGTGCAAGCAGTGTTCAGGAAAGGGCAAGGAATGAGAGACATCATTGCAGATGTGAGATGGATCCTTGAAAAGACTAAAGAATACCAAAAGGATATCTATTTGTGCTTTATCGACTATAGCAAGGCTTTTGACTGTGTAAACCATGAGAAACTCTGGGCCACATTATGAAGCATGGGTATACCAGAACACCTGATCGTACTCTTGCACAATCTGTACATTGATCAAGAAGCAACAGTTCGAACGGAACAAGGAGAAACAGAATGGTTTAAAATAAGCAAAGGTGTAAGACAAGGCTGCATACTTTCCCCCTACCTGTTTAATTTATATGCAGAACAAATCATCAGAGAAGCAGGATTGTATGAAGACAACAGAGGTCTGAAGATTGGTGGAAGACTCATCAACAAGAAGAGCAGGACCTAGGCGTGGTTGTGTCTGATGATCTTAAAGTAGCTAAACAGGTAGAAAAGGCGACGGCAAAAGCTAGAAGGATGCTTGGGTGCATACGGAGAGGAATGGCTAGCAGAAAAAAGGAGGTGATAATGCCTCTGTATAAGTCTTTGGTGTGACCTCATTTGGAGTATAGTGTGCAATTCTGGAGACCGCACCTTCAAAAGGATGTGAACAGGATGGAGTCGGTGCAGAGGGTTGCTACCAAAATGATTAATGGGCTTCATTATAAAGCATATGAGGACAGACTTAAGGATCTTAATATGTACACCTTAGAGGAAAGGCAGGATAGAGGTGATATGATTGAGATGTTTAAATACCTCCGTGGCATAAATGTTCAGGGAGAGAGCCTCTTTCAATTGAAAGCAAGTTGTGCTACGAGGGGACATGGGATGAGGGTGAAGGGAGATAGATTCAGGAGTGATATGCGGAAATATTTCTTTATGGAAAGAGTAGTGGATCCGTGGAATAGTCTCCCAGTGGAGGTGGTAGAGATGAGGACAGTAACTGAATTCAAAAAAGCATGGGACAAACACAGAGGATCTCTAAAGGTAAAAAGGGGACTGTTGTAGTTGTTATGGAAGGACAGACTATAGATAGGCCATGTGGTCTTTTTCTGTCGTCATATTTCTATGTTTCTATGTTTAACAACCTTCGCTAAGCTGATGATATCACATTACTGGCTGAAAGTGAAGATGATCTGAAACATTTGCTTCTCACAATCAAAGAACATAGTCTCAAAATGGGCCTGCACCTTAATGTAAAGAAGACAAAGATCATGACAACTGGCATAATCAACAGGTTCATCGTTGAAAGAGGAGAAATTGAAATTGTGAACAACTTTAACCTACTTGGATCAACTATCAATAAAGAAGCAACAATCAGTCAAGAAATCAGACGACGTATTGCTCTTGGCAGAATGGCTATGAAAGACCTAGATAAGATTCTCAAGAGCAGAGATGTCTCTCTCCATACAAAGATTCGACTTGTTCAAGCCATGGTATTTTCAATAACATCATATGGATGTGAAAGCTGGACAGTGAAAAAGATAGATAGGAAGAAAATTGATGCCTTTGAATTATGGTGCTGGCGGCGAATACTGTGTATACCATGGACTGCCCGAAGAACAAACCAGTCGGTACTAGAGGAGATCAAACCTAAGCTTTCTTTAGAAGCTCAGATGACAAGACTTCGACTTTCATACTTTGGACACATCATGCGAAGAGAGAGATCATTAGAGAAAGACATCATGTTGGGCAAGATAGAAGGTCAACGCAAAAGAGGAAGGCCAGCAATGAGATGGATCAATGCAATAACAGCAGCTACAGGTACCAGTCTGTCAACAATGAGCCGCCTGACTCAAGACCAAACACAATTTAGGATAGCTATCCAGAGGGTCGCCATGAGTCGACTCCGACTCGACGGCACTTAATAACAACAATCCCCCAGACCACTCAAACACCATCATGTCGCTAACCTGTGGGCCCATATAACCGTCTGTCGACTTCAACGCAGCCACTAGTTCCTAATTCCCATGCCACAAAATGGCGAATGTAAATGCCATACCAGAAACATTGCCCTTCATATGGTGATGCACACCTCCAGGAGGACTGAAAAAGCATGAGCCACATATCATGAAAAAGGGTCATCAACTGGTCTTTCTTGACTGATGTCCTTGTGGCCTCCTAAAACTCTGCACCACATTAAAAGAGACTGAAAGCTACTTACAACCATAAAACTCAGCGAGAAAGACACGGATGCTTCTTAAGGGGGAACCAGCACTACTCTTTGGCATGCAGAATGAAGGGCAACACTAGGTCCTGTCAGCTGGGTGCTCCATATCTGATACTTCCCCTAGATACAGTGCACTAAGTGGACTACTTTGTAATGACAGAGAGATGACTTCGCTATCCAATCTATAATCAGGGAGAAGCACTAATTAACTAGGAAACGTGTCTGCTTCAGGCGCCCCCGAGGTGAAATCTAGTCCACTGTAAATAAAACAATGAATAAGCTTTAGAATTGTCTATGCCAGATACTAGGCTTGGCAGACCCGTATTTAAATGTAGGCTGTGTAGCCTTATTGTCTGCACCAATTCCAACATTACTGGTGACAAAGCCACTTGCCTATTAATTGCATGCAACATCGCCTTGTTGTCTAATCTCATGACTACCCCCTTCACATGAGACGGTCCCGAATGCCAGATTGAATGGAACTGTTCCAGGAATGTAACACCCAGGGGCGGCCCAAGGGGGGTGCGGGGCCATGTGCGGAGACTCGGTGCGGGGCCTCATTTGCATAAGTGCCCTCATTTGCATAAACATTTGCATAATGTTACCATACACTAACTTTTAGTAAACATGTCTCTTAATGAATGTATGAATAAAGAAAGACTAAAAGATTTCTACATTACTTTAATCCAGTGCCAACTGCCAGGCACATTAGGAGCTACTACAAATGCTGCCCATTTAGAACCCATAGCAAACCCACCATATCATAACAGCACTACCAGGACTCATAAAGCACCAAACCCTACCTATCAAAAGGCAACACTGCAAATATTAAACCAATACATTTCAGAGAATAACAATACATGGCCTACTGTGGAAAGAGAACAAGTGGCAATGTCAAATAGGAATTACATAAACAGAATACCTCAGCTCAGTTACACATGCAGAACATAGACCATCACCAAACAAGGAATCACAATTTAGAAACAGGAAGGCAATAATTAAACTGGGAACCCCAAAAGCCAAACTTGGAATGTACAACAACACTATAGAAATAAAACTATAAATTAATTTCCTCTTGTACTAAACAAAGCGCAGATGTTAATGATGCACATTTCCCAGAGCTGACATATTCCAGTTAATAAATTCAAAATAAAGAGATATCTTTCTACCTTTTGTGCATTTTTTTCAGTTGCAATTGCTCCAGCCACTTTCTTCTGGTTTCTTCGTGTCTTCTGCTAACTCTCCATCGTCTGCTGTCCATTTGTCCTTTCTTCTCTCTTCTAGTTTTTTTCCATTCTCTCTCTCTACATCTGCTTTAACATACTAATCTTTCTCCTTTTGCTCTTTCCTCATTCCTATTTCATCCACTCAAATTTTACCCCTTCATCCTCAATCCCCACTTACTCTCCCAATGCCCAGCCAATTGTAGATTTTTCATCCCTCCCACACAAAATATTTTTCCCCTCTCCATTTCACTCTCCCAGCCCCATCCCATTCTAATCCTCCCCCAACATCAGCTCCCTTCTAGTTCCAGCCTCACTCAGCATCCGCTCCCTTCTAGTCCCTGCATCAGCCCATTACCAGTCCTAGCCCCCCATCAGCCCATTTCCAGTCCTAGCTCCCCATCCATTTCTAGTCCTATCCGGGTCCCTCCATCAGCTCATTTCCAATCCTAGCCCCCCCATCAGCCCATTTCTAGTCATTTCCTAGCCCCACCATCAGCCCATGTCAAATCCTAGTTCCCCTCCACTCAGCCCAATTCCAATCCAAGCCCTCCATGAGCCTACTTTCAGTTCTAGCCCCTCCATGAGTCCATTTCAATCCAAGTCCCCACCACAGCCCATTTCCAATCTTAGCTCCCCCAACAGCACATTTCCAGTCCTATCCTAGCTGCTCCATCAGCCCATTTCCTGTCCTGGCTCCCCCCCCCCCACTCAGCCCATTTCCAGTCCTAGATCCCTCCCCTCACAGCCCATTTCCATTCCAAGCCCCCCTCCCCATCAGCTGTTTGCAGTTCAAGCCCTCCCTTCCACTCAGCCCTTCCATCCCAAGTCCTTGTCCCCATCAGCAATTTTCAGTTCAAGCCTCCCCTTCCACTCAGCCCATTTCCAGTCCTAGCAACCCCCCAACCCATTACAAGTCCTAGCCCCCCATAGCCCATTACCAGTCCTAACCTCCCATCAGCCCATTTCCAGACTTAGCCCCCCATAGCCCATTATCAGTCCTAACCCCCCATCAGTGCACAGCCCATTACCAGTCCTAACCCCATCAGCCCACCTCCAGTCCTCACCCATCAGCCCATTTCTAGTCTTAGCCACCCCATCAGCCCATTACCAGTCTTAACCCCCCATCAGCCCACAGCCCATTACCAGTCCTAACCCCATCAGCCCACTTCCAGTCCTAACCCCATCAGCCTATTTCCAGTCCTAGCCCCCCCATAGCACTGTTCCCTCTAAGCTGTGCACATGTGCGCGCGCACACACCTTGCCAAGCGAGCGCACATACTTTACAACAGAGCGCACAAAAATTCTGATTCTGATAGAAAGCAACACAGAAGTCTTAAAATTTAAAAGTTGTGATTGTAATTACTAGAAATTTTCCGCTTCATTTAGTAATCGTCTATTTTCGTTTAATTTGATTAAAATCAATGTGGTGTACATACTGTATTCTGACGTGTGGTCAAATTTTAAAGTATATAACTCTGAGTGTCGTTATGTGGCACACAAAAATGTAACCTTCCTTCAAAAGCTGCACAGCTGATATTTTATGTGCACACAGCCTACAGAAAATTAGAGGGAACATTGCCCCATAGCCTATTACCAGTCCTAACCCCCCATCAGCCTGTTTCCAGTCCTAGCCCCCCCATAGCCCATTACCAGTCCTAACCCCCCATCAGCCCATTACAAGTCCTAACCCCATCAGCCCACCTCAAGTCCTACTCCCCCCCCATCAGCCCACAGCCCATTACCAGTCCTAACCCCCTCCTCGGCCCAGGGAAACTAAAAAAAAAAAAAAGCTGGCTGCCGCCGCCGCGGCAGACTAGAGTGTCCCGCGGGGGGCTCCTCCTGCCCAGCTGAGCCCTTCCTGCCTGGCTGAGCCTCTCCGCAATGGTCACGGCTTTCAGATCCGTGAAGGGAGAGTGTCTCCCTCGCGGCTCTGTTAAGCCCGCAGGAGTTGATGGGAAATTTCCCATCTGCCCCTGAAGGCTTAACAGAGCCGAATTTCCCATCAGCCCCTGCGGGCTTAACAGAGCCGCGAGGGAGATACTCTCCCTTCGTGGATCTGAAAGCCGTCGTGGAGAGGCTCAGCCGGGCAGGGAGGGCTCAGCTTGGCAGAGGGGCCCTGCGGGACACTCGATTCTGCTGCTGCCGCGGCAACAGCAGCCAGCTTTTTTTTTTTTTTAATTTAATTTATTTTTAAAGCAGAATGTTCTTGGCACGGGGCTCCCTGAAATGCGGGGCCCTATTCAAAAAACATTCTCGCTCCATGGACGGGCCAGCCCTGGCTACACCAGCACCAACCACTTTCTGTCAGGTTTCTGGGAAGACCAAACTGTGGCAGAACACGTCCCCTGAAAATAGGCTCCACATCTTGATCCACCTCTCCCATCTATAACCACTCTAGGTCCTGATTTTCCATTAGGGGGAGGGCCTGCCATACTCTTGTAGCAGCAAAGCGCAGACAAACCAATGATACCAGGAGTCTGTTCAGAAGGTCCAAATCATTTATTTGTGCACAAGTCTCAAGCAGAATCAAATTCAAAATGGCTGAGCAAAGTTTTCTAGCATTACAACAACTTTTATAGACTTCTGTTCCATTCTAGGTATAGAAAAACATTTCATTGGTCCCGGTACTCTCCCGTACCTCCCGTACCCCTTCCATTGGTGCCGGTACTGATAAGCTTATCCAATTATGTTCCTTCAGTGGGCTCGGCACCTGCATACCCCCCCTCTAGTCCCAATTACAATGGCCAGTTCATCAACTTGTTACTTTCATACTCTCAAGGCCATAGAGCCAATTTGTGCATGCAGGGGAGCAGGGCTCTGCAACTCATCTGTCAGCAATCCCAGTTATATTCCTTGCAGATGTACTTTCTTATCAGTAACTTTTAAACATATTTTTCTATCTCTCAGTTTTGCTTATCTAAGTTAGTTTAGTACTCTTGCAGAGTTCTATCCTACAATAGCAGCATGTTGGGGGATGTGCAATTCCTATGAGCCTCTCCACAGGCTTCATTTACAGGTCAAGCTAGTTAGGCCTGCCTGCTTATGTCAGACACCGTGGATCACAAGCCTGCACCTGCCACATTCCCCCCTTTGATTAATCTCACCCTATTACTTAATAAGGTGTGAGAATTAAATCACCTTTAGAAGAATCACATCATGATTGAAGGATTACGACTAGGGCTGGCTCTATATAGGGCCATTATTTTAGTTGCGGTCTTCCGCTCTACTGTGCTGTCAATAGCATTATGAATAGAACGCATACAACATGGGATTAAACATGGTAATAAGAAAATAACAACAACAAGAATTAGTACTAAGACAATGAAAGTCTTAAATCCTCCCAGCCAGGAGAAAAGGTTAGCAAACCAGTTAGGGAATTTCAATGAGTGCCAAGTTTGCACTGGCACATAAGCATGTCTTTGCATATCTTTAGCAATTTCTTCAACTACTTGACCCTTATCATCTATTTTTAAACAACAATTGGTTAAATTCAATTTACCACATACTCCTCCTTCAGCTGCTAACAAATAATCAAGTGCTAAGCGGTTCTGATATATAGCAGTGCGCATCTGAGTACTTTGTCTAGCTAAGAGCGTAAGAGCATGACTAGTTTCATTGGTTATTATTTCAACTACTGCTTGTAAGCGAATAATACGATTAATCATATAAATTGGAGTGCGATAACCATACATACCATCATCATTCCAAGTGGCAGGCCCATAATACTCAATGATTCTTTCTGGTGGCCAATCATCACCCTGCCACTTCTCCCACTTGCCTATCTGTAAGGCTTCTCTTTTCTGTCTTAGTGCTCTTTTGTGTCGGTGGGTAGTGTATACAGGGTATCCTAATTGTTCTCCATGTTCAGTGTTTAAAAGAAAGAAAGAAGGTCTGATGGTTCCTAAGACACATGCTCCTCCCCATTGTGGCGGGAGTTGTGCATACGCTCGGTTTCCACAGATCCAATATAGGCCAGGTGGGGCTTGCCAGGCATGGACTTTGGCAAGGTTAGTCCATAAATCAGCAAGTTCAGGAAATCTGGCTAATGGGTTAGGAGGCTCAGGGTGTTTGATTCCTGACCACCATGACGTCTTTTTGGTCGTGGCATTATAGTACTTCTGGCTAAGACAGACCAGCTGTCCTACCTTTTGGGTGAACTGGGGTCCAGTTCTGGCATAGCAAAGACGTCCAACGATTGAGTGCGCTAACACCCATTCACTAGTAGTCTTGTGTAATTCAGTCTGATTGTAAATCAAAGAATAATTCAATTCTTGGGCTTCCCATGGCCACTGGTCTCCCATTTGGGTTCCGCCACAGAAATAGCAATCTGAGATCTTAAGACTAGATACTACTGCTCCGGCTAATTCTAAAAATAAATTCTGAGAAGGGTGAGGGATCTCAAACTTATTTACATGCATGGCCTCATAGAAGGTATTATGGATATGATATTTAGATGACTTGTGGGCTTGGGTATTCAATCTAATATACACAATGGTTCCTGGGTCTATTGCCCCTCCAGCTATACATAAACCAAACTTGTATCCTTGTTTCCATGCATAGGGATTGTGTATGCGCAAGTGTAAGGGGTTACAAGCATCTTTCTGACATTTATCATTTGTGGTTGGCTTAGTTAAAGTAGCCATTCGTTTATCTATCTTCTCGTCAACTATACCATTATTCCAGGTAGCATAAAAAACACATTCCCAATCTGGGCAATAGTAATCTGCTGCTGGGGCAGTGCTATAGCCTGGTTCCTTTTTACCTGTACACTTCCTCCATCCTGTGGCACCCTCTGGACACATGTACTTATGGTCATTTCGATACGCTTTCTCCCAAGTACCACAGGTGGAATAACTATCTCGGTTAATGACATTACATGCATCAAAATTCAAAACAGCAGGTTTAGTAATGTCCTTAAGTGGTGGTGTAGCAGCTATTATAGGTCCATCTGCATCCTTCCATCATATTTCCAACGTGTAATAGGATGGATTCTGATGCGGATTATAGCATGCTCTAATTTTGCCATAAGTGCAAACATTTAGTTCAGTGGTGTTATAAATACACCGAGTCACTTTTCCCTTGCAGGTATAGTACGAGTGGTAAATCAAAGTCTGAATTACTTTCAGTCCAGTTCGAGTAGAAGTAATGCAAGCAGTGCATAGAGGTAAAGCATAAGTCAGTTCAAAACCTCCAAAGAAGGCAACCAGGGCAAAGCAAAAGTAAAGATGCATGTTGATGTTGATTGGAGTTCTTCTGAATCCTCAGCTTGCTGATCTTGATCACGACGTTCTCCTTTCTTCGTCCCGTTTGCTAATGAAGCAATTTAACGGGTGCTGAGTGTTGATTGAAGATCCTCAGGTTGTCCAGTACACATTAACCAACTTTATTAGCAATTTCAGTTGGCTTGTGAAGTCTGGCTAATCAATGTAGTATCAAAGTAGTGTGCAGAATCATGCACAGATTGAGTTCGTTGAAACAAAACTGTTGCTGCATGGAAAACAGCAATCCTCTTCGAAAGACTTGGCTACTGCAAGGCACAGTGATGAAGTGTCTAAGTTGCTGGTTGCCGTCTCAGAGTAACTCGCAAGGGTGCATCAAGATGCTGCTCTGCTGTCCACTGCTCGGGTTCAGGATCAGCGGCGGGCTTGACTCTGCTGTGGTGGATCCAGGCGTCGATCTCGGCTACCTTTACTGCAGTTGGGGTAGACAGGATGACGGTGTACGGTCCCTTCCAATGGGGTTCCAACGGTGTCTTCTTCCAATCTTTGATCCACACCGAGGTACCAGGCTGATAGGAATGCAAAGGTTCCGTCAAGTTGATAGGCAACTGGTCTTGGATCCACGCATGGAGAGTCTGCAGAACAAAACTAAGAGCTAGGAGTTCTTGTCTGGTTACTTCTGAACCAATTTGGGCTAAACTTCCTTTGACTCCCTGCACTATTGGTGGGGGTTTACCATACAAAACTTCAAAAGGGGAAAATCCTGTTGATTTTACAGGAGCTGAGCGTATTCTGAGTAAAGCTATTGGGAGCACTTGGGGCCACTTCAAGTGTGTCTCCTGACAAAGCTTAGACATTTGGGCTTTTAGGGTACGATTCATTCGCTCAACTTTCCCTGAACTCTGGGGTCTGTATGCAGTGTGGAGTTTCCATTGTATCTGCAAAGCTTTTGCTAACTGTTGAGTAACCTGGGAGACAAATGAGGGTCCATTGTCTGACCCTATTACTGCTGGAATTCCAAATCTAGGGACAATCTCTCTCATTAAAACTTTGGTAACTTCTCGGGCTTTCTCAGTTCTGGTTGGGAAGGCTTCTACCCACCCAGAGAAAGTACAAACTAATACTAATAGATAATGGTATCCATTGGCTCTTGGCATTTCGGTAAAATCAATTTGGAGGTTGTGCATGGGGGTTACACCTCCTGACTGAACTCGGGGTGCCGTTATAAGGCCTTGCTTGGCATTATTTTTGGCACAGGTTAGACATTGACGTGCTACTGAAGCTGATATGGTTGTCAATAGAGGGATGTAAAAATGTGGTCTGAGTGCTTTTTCCATAGCACTTTTCCTATAGTGGGTGGCTTCGTGGAAAGCCTTGATAAAAGATGGTCCTAACAGTTCAGGAATTACTATTCATCCAGGGGGTTGACTGCCCTCTTCTGGTGGCAGCTCAATCCATCCATCTTTCAGTACTCCATCTTCCTTGTTACAGTAGTAATCTAATTCTTTGGTGGTATATCGTGGTGTCCATAAATTCAGAGGTACTGGAAACAATGCTGCTTGCATTGGCATTGCTTGTGGTGTGATCTGTCCTGTCATAGCTGCTTGTCGTGCTGAGGCATCTGCAAATCTATTTCCTCGGGCAACTTCTCCTTTTCCTGCTTGATGTCCTCTGCAATGCATGACAGCTACACGTGTTGGGGCCCAAACTGCATCAAGTAACATCAATATCTCGGGACCATACTTGACTGACTTCCCTCCGGATGTGATGAGCCCTCGTTCTTTATAGAGAGCTCCATGGGCATGCAGAGTGGTGAAAGCATATTTGGAATCTGTATATACATTTAGCACAAGTTTCTTTCCTAACAATAATGCTCTGGTGAGTGCTATTAATTCGGCTTTCTGGGCTGATGTGCCTGAGGCTAAAGCTGATGATTCAACTACTTCGTGTTGAGTGACGACTGCATATCCGGCACAGCGTCGTCCATCGAGGATGAGACTGCTCCCATCAACATAATAGATTTGGTCAGGATTGTCTATGGGCACATCTGTCAAGTCGGGTCGACTGGAGAACACAGTTTCCATGACTTCGATACAGTCATGTTCTGGGAGTTCTTCACTGATGGGTATCAAGATGGCTGGATTCAAGGCATGACTCACTTCTAGTTGTATCTGTGGGTTTTCACATAACATGCTCTGGTATTTCAACATTCGAGAATTGGTGAGCCAATAATTTGCTTTTTGTTCCATAAGGGCAAGGACTGCATGTGGCACAGTGACTCGTATGTTCTGTCCTAGTGTGAGCTTGTCTGCTTCACTCACTAATAGTGCTGTAGCTGCAACTGCTCTCAGGCATGGTGGCCATCCTTTGGCCACAGCGTCCAACTGTTTCGATAGGTAGGCTACAGGTCGCTCCCAATTTCCCAATTTCTGAGTCAGCATGCCTAAGGCATTTCCCTGTGCTTCATGTACAAACAAGTGGAAAGGCTTGTGGACATCTGGTAGTCCAAGTGCTGGTGATGACATCAATTCTTCCTTTAACTTCTTGAAGGCTGTATCCTGCTCAAGTCCCCACTCCAGTGGCGACTTCTCTTCTCCTTTTGTGGCTTCATACAGTGGTTTGGCAATTTGGGCGAAGTTGGGTATCCAGATTCGGCAATATCCTGCCGCTCCCAGAAAGGCTCTGACTTGCTTTCTGGTTGTTGGAGTTGGAATTCTACATACTGCTTCTTTTCTCTCTCTACCTAGTCTTCGACTTCCTTGGGTTATACGGAAACCCAAGTATTTCACTTCTTTTTGGCATAGCTGTGCTTTGGCTCTGGAAACTTTGTATCCAGCTTCATCTAGTAACTGCAAGAGATCTTTGGTGGCTAGTATACATTCACTTTCTGATATGGCAGCTATCAGCAGATCGTCCACATATTGGAGAAGCACTCTCTTCCCCGGGGCCACTGGATAGCTTGAAAGGTCTTGATTCAGTGCAGCACTAAAGATGGTAGGCGAATTTTTGAATCCTTGGGGTAATCTTGTCCAGGTGAGTTGGCCCCCTCTTCCAGAGATGGGGTCCTGCCATTCAAATGCAAACAATATTTGACTTACAGGGGCTAATCTTATGCAAAAGAATGCATCTTTTAAATCCAGTACAGTGAAATGGGTAGCTTCAGCAGGTATCAGTCCTAGAAGAGTGTAAGGATTAGGTACAACTGGATGTATAGTTTCAACTGCATCATTTACTCTCCTTAGGTCTTGCACTGGACGGTAATCATCTGTCCCAGGTTTCTTTACTGGCAAAAGTGGAGTGTTCCATGGGGATTGGCATACTTTTAGTAGGCCATACTCGAGCCATCTTTGCAAGTGACGATGAATGCCTTCAATTGCAGCTCTTGGGAGAGGGTACTGTTTGACGTGTACTGGTGTAGCACTAGGCTTGAGGGTTACAATCACTGGAGCTATATGCTTGGCTAGGCCTGGGGGGCTGCCTTCTGCCCATACTCCAGGTGGTGCATGAATGTTCTTTAAAGTTTGTTCAAAATAAGTGTCTTGAATAGAGTCATCAATGTAATACCTCCATTCTTCTTCTCGGGGAACTGTCAGCAGCATTATTCCTGCTGGTTTGGCTTGGGGATTTACTGTCATTTGCATTTCTCCTTTTTCAGAGAAAGATATTTGTGCTTGGAGTTTGGCTAACATATCTCATCCCAGTAGTGGCACTGGACATTCGGGCATGTAAAGGAATTGATGAGTTATTTGCTGTCCTCCTAGACTGCATATACGATTCTGAAGAAAAGACTTTGTAGCTTTGGCACCAGTTGCTCCTATAATGGTGACTGCTTTTGTAGAAAATGGGGCTATCTTTTTATCTATTACTGAATGTTGTGCTCCAGTATCAACCATAAAGTCCATAACTTGGTCTCCTATTTGTATTCCGACCATAGGCTCCTGGAGACCTAAAGCAAACTTGGAGCCCGGTCTGTCCTAATCCACGTCATTTTCATCATGGATCGCTGTGGCCAATGCTTGAATGGCTCCTCCTCTTTCTCGCTGGAATTGTTCTCGATTGGCTCCTCCGCGGTTTCGGGGATAGCCTCGTCTTTCTTCTAGCCATTGATGATTGCTGTCGTCATCTTGCTGGGCGTCTTCGAGTTGCGGGCACGTATCTCTCCAATGTCCTTCTTCTCTGCAATAGGCGCATTGGTTCACGCCTAGCTTCTGGGACCGGCCTCCGCCTTGGCCCCGCCCTCTTCCTCTGTTCCGTCGACTAGGGATACCTCCCCTTTTCTGTTCAACTATGGCCGCAGCCAAAAAATCAGCTTTCTTCTTCATCTTTCTATCACATTCTCTCTGCCTTTCATTATCACGATTCACATACACTTTATGAGCGACTTCCAGTAACTGTGTTGCATTCATGCCCGCAAACCCTTCCAATTTCTGTAATTTACGTCTGATGTCTGGTTGAGACTGGTTTACAAAAGCAGAATTCACCATACATAAACTTCCTGGTGCTTCGGGATCATAGGGAGTATACATTCTGGTAAATAATGGTAAATAAAGGCAAAAGGAACAGGAGACCGCTATGGTTTTCGAAGGAAGTAGCTGAAAAAGTGAAGAAAAAGAGGGAGGCCTTCATGAAATACAAGAGATCACAGAGAGCAGAAGACAAGCATCTGTATTTGGAAAAACTTAGAGAAGCTAGCAAAGTAGTCAAGAAGGCAAAGATTCAAAAGGAGGAGGAAATAGCCAATGCAATAAAATGGGGGGATAAGACATTTTTCAGATATATTAGTGAGAAGAGGAAGAGCAAAAGTGGTATTGTCAGACTCAAGGGTGCAGGGGGGGAATATGTAGAAGCTGATAAGGATAAAGCGGAATTGCTTAACAAATATTTTTGTTCTGTGTTCACAGATGAAGAACCAGGAGCAGGACCTCAGAAAACACCCACAAATAAGAACAGAAGCGAGGGACATCTTGAACTATTTTCAGAAGACTGTGTTCGTGAGAAACTAGCTCAACTTAAAGTAGACAAAGCGATGGGACCGGATGGGATACACCCTAGAATACTGAGGGAACTTGGGGACGTTCTAGCAGCTCCACTGACTGACCTTTTCAATGCCTCGTTGGAGTCAGGAGTGGTGCCAAAGGACTGGAGAGAGGCTCATGTGGTGCCTTTACACAAAAGCGGAAGTAAGGATGTGGTTGAAAACTACAGGCCGGTTAGTTTAACTTCGGTGGTGAGTAAATTATTGGAAACGCTGCTGAAAGAGAAAATAGTGAGGTTTCTGGAGTCCAGCGGATTACAGGATCCGAGGCAGCATGGATTCACCAGAGGCAGGTCTTGTCAGACAAATCTGATTGATTTTTTGACTGGGTGACCAGGGAGTTGGACCGAGGGAGAGCTCTAGATGTGGTGTATTTAGATTTCCGTAAAGCCTTTGACACTGTTCCTCACAGGCGACTTATAAACAAACTGAGCACCCTAGGGATGGACCCTAAAGTTACTGCTTGGGTTAGAAATTGGTTGGGTGGGAGGCGACAAAGAGTACAAGTAAATGGAGCTCACTCTGAGGAGAAGGATGTTACCAGTGGTGTGCCCCAGGGATCTGTCCTTGGTCCAATTCTTTTTAACATCTTTGTTAGTGATATAGCGGAAGGGCTGTCGGGTAAGGTTTGCCTCTTTGCGGATGATACCAAAATCTGCAATAGAGTAGACACCCAGGAAGGGGTAGATAACATGAGGAGGGATCTAGCTAAGCTTGAAGAATGGTCTAGAATTTGGCAGCTGGGATTTAATGTTAAAAAATGTAAGGTCATGCATTTGGGCTGCAGCAATCCAAGGGAGCAATACAGTATAGGAGGTGAAGTACTTTTGTCCACTAAAGAAGAGGGGGACCTAGGCGTGGTTGTGTCTGATGATCTTAAAGTAGCTAAACAGGTGGAAAAGGCGACAGCAAAAGCTAGAAGGATGCTTGGGTGCATACGGAGAGGAATGGCTAGCAGAAAAAAGGAGGTGATAATGCCTCTGTATAAGTCTTTGGTGCGACCTCATTTGGAGTATGGTGTGCAATTCTGGAGACCGCACCTTCAAAAGGATGTGAACAGGATGGAGTCGGTGCAGAGGGTTGCTACCAAAATGATTAATGGGCTTCATTATAAAGCATATGAGGACAGACTTAAGGATCTTAATATGTACACCTTAGAGGAAAGGCGGGATAGAGGTGATATGATCGAGATGTTTAAATACCTCCGTGGCATAAATGTTCAGGGAGAGAGCCTCTTTCAATTGAAAGCAAGTTCTGCTACGAGGGGACATGGGATGAGGGTGAAGGGAGATAGATTCAGGAGTGATATGCGGAAATATTTCTTTACGGAAAGAGTAGTGGATCCGTGGAATAGTCTCCCAGTGGAGGTGGTAGAGATGAGGACAGTAACTGAATTCAAGAAAGCATGGGACCAACACAGAGGATCTCTAAAGGCAAAAAGTGGACTGTTGTAGTTGTTATGGAAGGACAGACTAGATAGGCCATGTGGTCTTTTTCTGTCGTCATATTTCTATGTTTCTATGTTTCTATGTTTCTAAAGTCTGCTGGGCTCTCATCTACACCTTGGATAACTCCTGCAACTTTGGAAAGGTTCATAGCTTTTTGGCCCCCCCTTCTCAGGCCTTGTAAAAAGCTTTGGCGAAAACGGGCTAGGGCTGTGGATCCTTCCTCTGTATTTGGATCCCAATGGGGGTCTTCATTCGGGAATTCTCTCTGGGCCGCTTCCCGATAGTCTATTCTGTCCAGCCCCTGTCCCGGAGCTACAGGGTTATCTGCCATCCACTCAATAGCTGCTTTTCTAATTCGTGTTCGCTCTTCTGTCGTGAATAGAGTGGTCAGGAGCTGGCGGCAATCTGGCCAAGTGGGTTGGTGGGTTTCCATAATAGTAGTTACTAATTCTGTAAGTTCCTGGGGCTTACTAGTATAGGAGGCATAATGCGACCTCCAATTTAATTAATCAGTTGTAGAGAAAGGGATATACACATAAGTTAAGGGTCCCGCTACCACCTCCTCATTATCGTTCTTTATAGGTACTCCCGGGACTTGCCGTAAAGGCATCATTTTGGCAGTAGCTGTCTTGTGGGATCTAAGGGTTGTTTTCGTAACTGTCTTTCCAGAGGTCACTTTCACTTTGGGTGTACATTTTGCTGGCACGCTGGCACTGGCAACCACTTGTACACTGTCATCCTCGCTTTGGGCATTTTCATTTTCTTCCTCCTCTACCTCTACATCTGACTCGCTTTTTATAATATCACCTTCTTCAGCTAAGGGAAATTCCTCTCTCTGCCCTCCGGGAGGTGGGTCAGGAGTTGGGTCCCACACCGGCTGTCTCTGGGGCTCTGGGGCAGGACGCCGGGCTACTCTTATCGGACCTGGGGTTCGAGGCTGTCTGGGAATTGTTTCTGGGGAATCAGGATCTACCAGGATGGGCTTCTTCCTGGACTTCTTATCCTGCTCTTTCATTCTAGGCTGTTCCATTTTCTGTCTAGAATCTGTTTTAGCTAACATTATTCTGCACTGTTCCTCATAACAGCGCTGCGCCCAGAGGGGCGGATCTTCACAAATACTTAACCAGGAATCTATATAGGGGTACTGATCGGGGTGCGCTATCCGCACTCTACGGTGTACTAACTGAATAATCTCTACATTGAACGTTCCCTCTCGGGGCCAGGTGGGGTCTAGATCGGGCCACTCCCTAGTACACAAAATCTGCAAACGGGCTGCTGTCATTTTAATACCATAATCTCCAGAATATCCCTCTTTAAAATGTGCGATCATACATTCTAATGGAGTGTTTCTAGTAGACCCCGCCCCTCCCATTTCGATGTGTGCACGCAACAACAGACAAAAGGGAAAAGGAGGGCGGACCGTGGGTAAGGGGTCCTCACGGCCCTGGAAACGTATAAGGAGAACAAATAACAAGACAAGACGACAATCGCTTCCCCCTTTTCGCGACCTGAACGCGGTCGCCCGGTCAGGAAATGCGCTACTCAGGGGTCCGCCTTCACTTGGTCCGTGCTGCCAGACCTCTCATTCACACTTCATTCACACAATCATGCTAGCAACGTATCCCAGAATGCATTCGTTTCTATCTATTCTGACTAGTCTTACCAATTTCCCAATTACAAAAAGATGGGGGTTTCACCCTGCGAATACCCATGCGGGGTTACTCGGCCCTTCTTTGAGAGGTGATCAAGCTCTCTTACCAATTTCCAATATCTCGAGATTACAAATTCCAAATTCCAAGTTCCAATGGCAGTACTGCTCTTTTTATATCTGTCTAGACACCAAATCAAAACTATACTCACCGGATCCGGTCCTCAAACTTCCCAAGCAGGCGCATGAGTTGGACCTCGGACTCCCCTCACTCGGGTTCGAGGCGTTGGCTCCAGCCGGGCCCGGCACCCGCCGAGGTCCGACCAGCTCCCTCCGATACAAGGGACCGGCGGCGCCAGGGAGCAGCCCTCGTCGGAAGGGCGCGATCCCGGCAGGACCAAGCCTATAGAGGCGGAAAGTCATGGTATATTGCCCTATATACACTTTGATTCCACAACTTTCCGGCCAATGCACCAAGAATATGTAGCAGCAAAGCGCAGACAAACCAATGATACCAGGAGTCTGTTCAGAAGGTCCAAATCATTTATTTGTGCACAAGTCTCAAGCAGAATCAAATTCAAAATGGCTGAGCAAAGTTTTCTAGCATTACAACAACTTTTATAGACTTCTGTTCCATTCTAGGTATAGAAAAACATTTCATTGGTCCCGGTACTCTCCCGTACCTCCCGTACCCCTTCCATTGGTGCCGGTACTGATAAGCTTATCCAATTATGTTCCTTCAGTGGGCTTGGCACCTGCATACCCCCCTTCTAGTCCCAATTACAATGGCCAGTTCATCAACTTGTTACTTTCATACTCTCAAGGCCATAGAGCCAATTTGTGCATGCAGGGGAGCAGGGCTCTGCAACTCATCTGTCAGCAATCCCAATTATATTCCTTGCAGATGTACTTTCTTATCAGTAACTTTTAAACATATTTTTCTGTATTTTTCCATCTCTCAGTTTTGCTTATCTAAGTTAGTTTAGTACTCTTGCAGAGTTCTATCCTACAATAGCAGCATGTTGGGGATGTGCAATTCCTATGAGCCTCTCCACAGGCTTCATTTACAGGTCAAGCTAGTTAGGCCTGCCTGCTTATGTCAGACACCGTGGATCACAGGCCTGCACCTGCCACACTCTAACTACATTGAAGTCCTTCGGAAAGACCGGCATGATTACATCCACACAAACCTTTATATGAGCCCCAAATTGATAAGAATGGGCTTGAACTGGCCATTGGGGGGCGTGAACATAGCCTCCTACTGAAGAAACCGTACTCCCCCACCCCCAACTACGAACCTGCACATGATCCCATTGGTTCCCAAAAAGGAAAGGGCATCTAGATAATAACAAAAATCCTACTTCTGCTGCTCTCAGAGAAGCCAAAAGAAGAATGTTGCAAATGCCTTGCAACACAACATGCGCATGCCCCACAACACCCCCAATGGCAGGCGTTTGTCTACAAGGTATTTGTCAGTACAAATCTCCCACCAGAGCCTGAACGAATCAGTGGCAAGCAAAAGTTCAACTCAGCCTCCACTGAGGCCCCCATCACACCTTGCCCCCAGGCAACTATCATAAGCCACCACTGAATCAAGTAATACATATTGCACTGAACAAAGAGCCAAGCCTATAAAGGAATACTCGTTATTCCTGATTAATGAGAGAGAGAGATAATATATATCAAGATTAACCCGGCTCCTTCTGCAGAAAGATGCCCCAACTGAGACATTTCTAAATCTCTGCATAGAGGGTAATCCAAAGGACCCCCGTGATCCCACAAATCACTACTCTTTCTGTAATTTCCAATGTCAACATCCCAAATAAAATCAGAGAAATGGTGAATTTGGGGCCCAAGGGAGAACTCTGGACCAGTGAAAAGGATGATGAAAGTCCCCCTACCACCAATACCATAATTGACATTAAAGTGAAGATTAAGAAAATTAGAACGAAAATGGAGAACAAGACTGCCAGAGGATAGGAATAGTTACATGAGCACCCTCCAAGTTTACTGAGACAGCATAAACAAACACAAGAAAGCAGGGGCAGCCCAAGGGGGGTGCAGGGCCATGTGTTGAGACTTGGTGCGGGGCCTCATTTGCATAAGGGGCCTCATTTGCATAATGTTACCATACACTAACTTTTAGTAAACATGTCTCTTAATGAGTGTATGGATAAAGGAAGACTAAAAGATTTCTACATTACTATAATCCAGTGCCAACTGCCAGGCATATTAGGAACTACTACAAACACTGCCCATTTAGAACCCATTTGAGCCAAAAATAACCAATTACTCTTAAATTAAATTACATTTAAATAAAAAAATTAAATTTAAATACAATATGGGAAGTTAGAGACTAACTGTGAGGAATTCTCATGCTGGTAGAATAATTGGTTATTTTTGGCTCAACTGTGTTATTACTCTGAAAACACGACCATTTTGATTGTCATTTAGAACCCATAGCAATCCCACTGTATCATAACAGCAGTACCAGGACTCACAAAGCACCATACTCTACCTATCAAAAGGCAACACTGCAAATATTAAAACAATACATTTCAGAGAATAATGACCTACTGGGGAAAGAGAACAAGTGACAATGTCAAATAGGAATTACATAAACAGAATACCTCAGCTCAGTTACACATGCAGAACATAGACCATCACCAAACAAGGAATCACAATTTAGAAACAGGAAGACAATAATTAAACTGGGAACCCTAAAAGCCAAGCTTGGAATATACAACAACACTGTAGAAATAAAACTATAAATTAATTTCCTTTTGTATTAAACAAAGCACAGATGTTAATGATGCACATTTCCCAGAGCTGACATATTCCAGTTAATAAATTCAAAATAAAGAGATGATTTTTCTACCTTTTGTGCATTTTTTTTTGAGTTGCAATTGCTCCAGCCACTTTCTTTTGGTTTCTTCGTGTCTTCTGCTAACTCTCCATCGTCTGCTGTCCATTTGTACTTTCTTCTCTCTTCTAGTTTTTTTCCATTCTCTCTCTACAACTGCTTTAACATACTAATCTTTCTCCTTTTGCTCTTTCCTCATTCCTATTTCATCCACTCAAATTTTACCCCTCCATCCTCAATCCCCACTTACTCTCCCAATACCCGGCCAATTGTAGATTTTTCTTCCCTCCCACACAAAATATTTTCCCCTCTCCATTTCACTCTCCCAGCCCCATCCCATTCTAATCCTCCCCCAACATCAGCTCCCTTCTAGTTCCAGCCCCACCCAACATCTGCTGCCTTCTAGTCCCCGCATCAGCCCATTTCCAGTCCTAGACACCCATCAGCCCATTTCCAATCCTATCCTAGCCCCACCATCAGCCCATTTCCAGTCCTAGCCCCACCATCAGCCCATTTCCAGTCCTAGCCCCCCCCATCAGCCTATTTTCAAACCTATCCTAGCCCCACCATCAGCCCATTTCCAATCCTAGCTCCCCATCCATTTCCAGTCCTATTCAAGTTCCTCCATCAGCTCATTTCCAATCCCAGCCCCCCATCAGCCCATTTCTAGTCCTTTCCTAGCCCATCAGATCATGTCAAATCCTAGCCCCCCTCCACTCAGCCCATTTCCAATCCAAGCCCCCCATGAGCCTACTTCCAGCTCAAGCCCCTCCATGAGTCCATTTCAATCCAAGCCCCCACCACAGCCCATTTCTAATCTTAGCACCCCCAACAGCCCATTTCCAGTCCTATCCTAGCCCCTCCATCAGCCCATTTCCTGTCCTAGCTCCCCCACACTCAGCCCATTTCCAGTCCTAGCTCCCTCCCCTCACAGCCCATTTCCATTCCAAGTCCCCCTCCCCATCAGCTATTTGCAGTTCAAGCCCCCCTTCCACTCAGACCATTTCCAGTCCTAGCAATGCCCCAGCCCATTACCAGTCCTAGCCCCCCCATAGCCCATTACCAGTCCCAAGCCCCCCCATAGCCCATTACCAGTCCTAACCCCCATCAGCCCACTTCCAGTCCTAACCCCCCATCAGCCCATTTCCAGTCTTAGCCCCCCCATAGCCCATTACCAGTCCTAAGCCCCCCAACAGCCACTTCCAGTCCTAATCCTCCCATCACTCAATTTTCAGTCTTAGCCCCCCCATAGCCCATTACCAGTCCTAACCCCCCATCATCCCACCTCCAGTCCTAACCCCCCCATCACTCCATTACCAGTCCTAACCCTTCCCCCCCTCATCAGCCCAGGTAAATTTTAAACAAAAAAACCCCTTGCTGCTGTTGCTGCTGCTACCATGGCAGCAGCAGAATCAAGTGTCCCGCGGCCCCCCTGCCTGCCCGGCAGAGCCCTCCTGGTATCAGCTCCATCAGCGCGGGCTTTTCGAGCCGCGAAGGGAGTGTTTCGCTCTCACGGCTCTGTTAAGCCCACCGGGGCTGACAGGAAACAGGAAATGCCCGTTTCCCATCAGCACCGGCGGGCTTAATAGAGCCGCAAGAGAGAAACTCTCTCTTCGCAACTCTGAAAGCCGGTGGTGATGGAGCTGATGCCTGGAGGGCTCTGCCAGGCAGGCAGGGGGGCTGCAGGGCTGCGGGACACTTGATTCTGCTGCTGCTATGGTGGCAGCGGCAGCAGCAGCAGCAGCCAGTTTTTTTTTTAGTTTTAATGCAGAATGTTGTTTGCGCAGGGCCCCCTGAAACGCGAGGCCCTGTGTAAACAACATTTTTGCTCAATGGACGGGCCGGCCCTGCAAGAAAGAGAACCATACCAGGTTACTTCTGAAAGCCCTAAATCGACCAAAGGAACTATCTGAGATTGTGAGATCTCTGACACGATCACCTAATAGGGAGGACAACTCTATCAGCATCAGCCCACAAGTGTTAGCTAATCACTTCATGAGTAAATTATGAATACAGAAGATGCACCACTATCTCCTTCCTTACTTCCCCCACTCCAATCATTTGCCCAAATCAATCTAGTACACCTAGATAAAATCATTATGTCGATTAATACTACTACATCCTCAATTGATCCATGTCCTGTCAGCTGGTTAAAAATGGCTCGAACAGGCTTCCGGTGAGGTCATCGGGGTAAATGGCAGAGTAGAAGATCGGCTCCGCCAACAAAACCTATTCAAGGGGGCTAAAACCTCCCAAAGACAGTCCAAAAGAGCGGAATGAAGAGCAGTGACTGGGAGAGGAAGACAGGTTAACAGCAACGGGAGAGTGAGCGGGCTGCAGCGCTTATCGGAGGGGTAGCTTGCACCAGGCGGGGGAGTAGCCCGAAGCAGTTAAGGGCGGCGAGCTCCATTAATAGACCACGCGGTCAACCAAGCGTGAAGGAGATAGACCGCAGTGAGGCGCAGCGGAGGAAAGCGGAGGCTGAGTGGCTCAGAGGCGGGCTGGAAACCAGGTGGATGGAGAGCTTCGGGGGAGTAGTTATCCCCGAAATTGAGCGCAGCCCGAGAGTGTATGATGGAGAGTAGAACTGCGTGTTCTGGGCAGGAGGACAAGACCGGGCAAAGGAGAGCAAGGCACAACTAGCAGCCAGTGGAGGAAAAGAAGAACCCGTCAGCTCCGACGATTTGGCAGGCACTGCTGGTTGCTAGGGGAGCGCTACCGGACAGAACGAGACCCTGAGGAGTGTTGCCGACCAGGTACACAGGCTCTAGGCTGTGTTGGCAGGGAAGGAGCAAGAGAGATCTGAGATAGAGGCCATATAACCTAGTTTTTCAGGGGCCTCATTGAAGGGGGGGGGGGGGAGAAGAGAGCATTGTCTAAAAGCCGCTGAAGTGGGTGGAGGAGGGGCTGCACTATTTTAATAATGGACAAATCAAAAAGAGAAGGAGCTGTGAAAAAAAACCTGGTGGATTTCCGCTCTTCGTATGCAACACTAAGAGGTGGAAAGGAGGGGGAGAAGACCGGTAGAACAATGGAGGAGTCGACGCCATGACAAGAAGAGGACGCGGACGGCGAGGAGGGTTTGGGAGCGGCTGAGAAAATTAAGCAGTGGCTCAGAGAATTAAAGGAGGATTTAAAGGAAGAAATAAATGGAGTAAAAAATGAGATAAAGGAGACTCTGCAAACCCTTAAACAGGATATTACAGATCTGGGAGAGCGCGTAGAGGAGGCTGAAACTCAGTTGGAACATCAGGGTGGAATAATGGAGCAAGTCCAGAAAGGATGGGAGGAGCTGAGGCTGGCTCAGGAGGAGATAAAGACAAAAATGGAAGATCTGGAAGATCGCTTGAGAAGGTGCAACCTCAGAGTGCGAGGTGTCCCGGAAGAGCCTAAGTACAAGAACAGTGAGGAGGTGGTGCAAAAAATATTCGGAGAACTTTGGGCAGCGGTGGACAAAACAGAGGAAGCAGAAGGGAGCCGCCCGAAAATAGAAAGAGCGCATAGAGGGTTGGGTCCCATAAGGGAAAACAGGCTGAGACACATTGTAGTTTGTCTGAGCTCCTTTAAAATGAAAGAACGCCTGCTGGGAGCGGCTAGAAAACTAAGAAACTATCAATGGGACGGACACAAAGTGGAGCTGTTTCAGGACTTGTCCCAGGGAACACTGCAGCGCAGAAGGGAGATAAAAGCGGTTACGGCCTACTTGAGGAGGGCTGATCTGAGATACAAGTGTCTGTACCCGTTCGGACTGTTGATCATGGTGCAAGGGAGATCAAGGACAGTGAGGACCAGCGCTGAAGCCTGGAAAGCGTTGAGAGATCTCGGAGTGGAAAATCTTCCGGAAGAGGCAAGAAGTCCAGCTAAGCTAATGGACAAGGAGACCAGTGCTTCTAGGACGGAGAGCTTGAGGTGGCAAAGAGCAACGGCAGGCGGCAAGAGATTGGCGAGGATGGCCAAAGGCGGTCAACGGGGCATAGCGATGGAACGAGAAGTTGGTTGACGCTGAAGATAAAAGATGGACTGGTACCAGTTGATGTTTCATATGGAAACGGTTTTGTGAGGTGGTAAACAGCATAATAAAAATAAATGTGGGAGTTAGGAAGAGGAAGCTAGGGGGAGGGAGGTTGGGGGGGGTGGAGAGGGGGGGAGTGCGAGAGTGGATTATCCAGGAGTTAGGGGGTTGGGAGAGAGGGGAGAGGGACTAAGTGGGCGGGGGGGGGGAGGGGGCATTGGGGAGGGAATGGGTGAGGGTAGGAAGGAGAGGGGTAGTTGGAGAATAGTTGGATAAGGGAGGTGGAGGGAGGTGGAATAGGGTAGGTTGGGATCTGATTTTGATCACCGTTATGGAAGTCATATCTCCTCAACGGTGAAAAAGGACGGGGAGAGGAGGGGGGGAGGGGAGGAGGGGGGGGAAGAGATGGAGGGGGAGGGGGAGGGATAGTTAGAAGGGGGGGTGATTTACAGAGGGGGAAGGTAGACGGGGAAGGGGCAGTGGTAGGGGGAATGGGGGGAAGGGAGGGGAAGGGGGTGGGGGAGGCGGAGGGCGGGAGGGGGTAGGAGGGGAGAAACACAGGCGGGGAGAAGGGGGGGGGGGCAAGGACAGGGTGAACTGAAAATTATAACCCTTAATGTGAAGGGGCTGAGCTCACCTTGGAAAAGACAGAAATTGTATAAAGAATTAACAAGACATAAAGCTGCAATTGTAATGTTGCAGGAGACACATTTACAGAAAAAGCATGAATCGCTAGTGCAGCCTAAGGGCTATCGGGAATGAGTTTTTGCCTCCAATTTAAGGGAACGGAAGAAAGCAGGGGTGGCGGTATTCATTAGTGGGGCACTTAAAACAGAAGTACAGGCTGTGATTTGGGATAAGGGGGGGAGATACTTACTAATGCGAGTAAAAATCGGGGAGGAGTGGTTCAGTGTGGTGAATGTATATGTGCCCACGGGGTCCCAGAAAGAATTTTGGGAGGAGTTGAGTACGCAAGTCGCCTTAATGGGTGACGGGGCGATGATCTGTGGAGGGGATTTCAATATGCCTTGGGAGGTGGGGAAAGACACGACTGGCAAGAGGGAAGGGTGGGGAAAAGATAGGCAGCGATACCATAGGTTTGTGAATGAGAATGATTTGATTGATGTTTGGCGTTTGCTGAACCCGGGTAGGAGACAGTTCTCCTTCTTTTCGGCAGTACATGGTACCTATTCAAGGCTCGATGCTATTTGGTTAGGGAAGGAGCTGGCGGGCAGGATAAAGGGAGGAGAAATTGAACCTATAACGTGGTCAGATCATGCACCTGTGGTAGTACAGGTGAGGGTGAGGGGGAAAAACAAAGGGGGGAAATTCTGGAAACTTAATGAAGGGTTGCTGGAGGATAGTAGGGTGGTGAAGGAGGTAGAACTATTAATACCGGAGTACTTTGAGAAGAATGGGGAGGGAGGGGTAAAAGAGGGAGTAGTTTGGGATGCTTTCAAGGCAGTGGTAAGGGGGGTGTTGATAAAGTGGGGAGCGCGGATAAAGAGGGAACGAGAGGAACAGGAATGGCAGTTAAGGCACCAATTAGGGATTCTGGAGGGAAACGATGCGCAGGGGGGGGATGGGCAATATCGGGGAGCAGTATTGGAATTGAGGGCTAAACTGAATGCACTAGAGGCAGAACGGATCAAGCATCATATGCAGCTGCTGAAGCAGAATTTTTTTGAAGGGGGGAATAAAGCGGGGAAATACCTGGCAAGGCAGTTAAAAAAGAGAAAAGAATGGAATAGGATCGCACAGCTTAGAAGCAGGGGGGGGGGGGGGTAGTGCGAGATGACCACCAGGTTAGAGAAGAATTTGTAGCGTTTTGCCAAACGTTATGTACAGCCCACGAGGAGGGACCCGAAGAAGACATTTATACATATTTGAGTGGTGTGGGGTTGCCGAGTTTAAAAGAAGAGGAACAGCAGAGGCTAGATAGAGAGATTGGAGCAGAGGAAGTGTTACGGGCAATCAAGGATATGAAGCTAGGAAAGGCTCCAGGTTTGGATGGCCTGACAGCGTCGTTCTATAAGAAATTTGGGAACCTATTGGTACAACCACTAACAAGGGTTTTCAATGGGCCTCGAGTGGGGGAGAAACTGGCGGAAACGATGGGCTTGTCAGGCATTACTCTTATACACAAGGAAGGGAAAGATCCGCAGGAATGTGCGTCATATCGGCCAATTTCGCTGTTAAATATTGACGCGAAACTATTAGCAAAAGTATTAGCGACAAGGCTTAACAAAATCCTGGTGAAATTAGTCCATGAGGACCAAGCAGGTTTTATACCAGGAAGGCAGGTGGCGGATAACATCTGGAAAGTTTTAAATGTGATTTGGAAGGCACGAAAGACGGGAGAAGAGACGCTGTTGGTTTCACTTGATGCTGAAAAAGCATTTGATCAAGTGTCCTGGAAATTTTATATGCCAGTCCTAAAGCATGTGTGCAAGTGAATGGAGGGTATTCACGTTTTTTTCTTCTGGGAAGGGGAACTAGGCAGGGCTGCCCTTTGTCGCCATTGCTGTTTGCGCTCTCCTTAGAGCCGCTGGCGGCGTGGCTAAGGGCAAGCCAAGACATTACGGGGGTATGGGTGGGACAAAAAGAGTACCGTATGTTGCTTTTTGCAGATGATATCCTGTTAACAATCACGAGGCCCGGGGAAAATCTACCTGCAATAATGAGCGAGATTCAGAATTATGGGCAGATGGCAGGATTCCAGATCAACTGGGGGAAATCGGACATTTTAAGTGTAGTAGGGGGTGGGGGAGGAATGCCAGATGGAGCTGCAGCAGTGCTTTCCTTTCAGGTGTGCAAAGAAATCAATTAGGTACCTGGGGGTGCATGTGGGGAGGGTTTTGGAGGACTTGTTCGAGTTAAATTACAAAAAACTATTGGGGAAAGTGGAGGGGCAGTTGAGGGATGGAGTAGGGGATATTATTCTTGGTTTGGGCAGATGGCGATAGTTAAAATGATGTTGCTTCCCCAGTTTTTGTTTTACTTCCAAGTGCTACCAATAGCGGTACCAAGAAAAGCATTGAGGAAGGTACAACAGCAAGTGGAGGGTTTTATATGGGGGGGCAAAAGGCCAAGGGTGGTGGCGAGGACGCTACAAGTACAGGAATTGGAGGGCGGGGTGGGTGTACCTAACTTTACCTTGTATTATAAGGCATGGTTACGGAACCAAATAAACAATGGGTGACGATGGAAGCAGTCGAGTTTGGTCCTGGGGAGCTGGAAAGGCTGGTTTGGGGAGGGAAGGGAGAGAGGGGAACGAACCCCCTGGTGGGGCATACTCTTAATGTGTGGCAGCAGCATAGGAAGAGGTTGGTGGGGGACAAGAGATGGTCACAGACAATGTCCCTTCAAGCGTGTTGTGAAGAGGGTGTAGGTCCGAGTAGATTAGTGCTCAGAAGATGGGCGGAGCGGGGATTAAGTCAGGTGACACAGATATTGGTGGGGTAGGAAGTAAGAGGTTTTGAGGGGGTCCAAGATATATATCAGTTGTGGGAGGCAGATAGGTTCGCGTATGTGCAAATGGGGTCAGTGATAAGACAGAGGATGAGGGAGCAGGTTGGAGGGGGGGGGTTTGAGTGGTTTGAAGGGGCATGTCTAGGTTTCATGGGGCAGAAGGATCTGTTGTCTAGAATTTATAAAGGCTTAATTGCAAGGGGAATGGGGAAGTTGAGCTATATGGAAGCATGGGAAAGGGATTTAGGGGTGACATGGGGGGGTGGAAGATTGGGAGGGAGTGGCGTTGGGAATAGCTAGATTCTCCATAGCCACGTCATTGAGGGAGAATGGGTTCAAGGTATTGAGTCGGTGGTATCTCACACCGGAGAGGTTGCACAAGGCGGGGGTAATAGACGGATGACTGCTGGAGGCTGTGTGGTGAGGGGGGAACTTCGATGCATATGTGGTTGTCATGCCCAGTGGTTCAAAGGTATTGGGGAAAAATTGGGGATAACATTAATAAAATTGTGGGATCCAAAATTGAGCTTATGCCTGAAATGTGTCTCCTGCATAAGCAGGATGGAAAGTGGGAAGGTGATTGGAGAATCATTTGGTATTGTGTTACTGCGGCCAGATGTGAAATAGCATGGTATTGGAACAGAAAGAATCTACCATCTATGGACAGCTATGCAAAATGATTGTCGGACATATATTCAATGTACAAATTGACGGGGGAAAGGAAGGGAAGAGGGGGACAAATGACAAAACGGTGGGAGGGGGTATGGCGATGGTTAAGAGAGGGCACGTGGAAAGTGGATGCAGTGGAGGGGGAGAGGGAGGAACGATACAGGTAGGGTGAGGGAAGTTGCTTCACTGTCGGGTGACAAGAATTTGTTTTGGGTTTTAGGAGGGGAGTAGGAGGCAGGGCCGGCCCGTCCATTGAGCAAGAATGTTTTTTGCACAGGGCCCCGCGTTTCAGGGGGCCCCGCGCAAAGAACATTCTGCTTTTTTTTTTTTTAAATTACATTTTAAAAAAAAACCTGTCTCTGGCTGCTGCCGCTGCCGCGTCCGTCGCAGCAGCGGCAGAATGGAGTGTCCCGCGGGGCCCCCTCTCCTCGTTGAGCCCTCTGCAAGGGCTTTCAGATTCGCGAAGGGAGAGTGCTCCCTCGCGTCTCTGTAAAGCCTGCAGGGGCTAATGGGAAATTTCCCATCAGCCCCTCGCGTCTAAAGGGGCAGATGGGAAATTTCCCATTAGCCCCTGCGGGCTTTACAGAGACGCGAGGGAGCACTCTCCCTTCGCGAATCTGAAAGCCCTTGCAGAGGGCTCAACGAGGAGAGGGGGCCCCAGCCCCGCGGGACACTCCATTCTGCCGCTGCTGCGACGGACGCGGCAGCGGCAGCAGCTAGAGACAGGTGTGTTTTTTTTTTTTTTAATTTGCCGGAAGGGAAGGGAAGGGAAGGGGGGGGGGGGGTTATGAATGGTAATGGGGTGGGGGGCTTTTTGAGGGTTTCTTGAAATGTGCTGGGGGGGGGGGTTAGGACTGGAAATGTGCTGGGGGGGTTAGGACTGGAAATGTGCTGGGTGGGGGGGGGGGTTAGGACTGGAAATGGGATAGGGGGTGGGTTAGTACTGCTAATGGGCTGGGGCTGATGGAGGCTGACTGGAAATGGGGGGGGGTGGGGGGGGGTTAGGACTGGAAATGTGCTGGGGGGGGTTAGGACTGGAAATGTGCTGGGGGGGGGGGGTTAGGACTGGAAATGTGCTGGGGGGGTTAGGACTGGAAATGTGCTGGGTGGGGGGGGGGTTAGGACTGGAAATGGGCTAGGGGGGGGGTAGGACTGCTAATGGGCTGGGGCTGATGGAGGCTGACTGGAAATGGGGTGGGGGGGTGGGGGGGGGGTTAGGACTGGAAATGGGCGGGGGGGGGGGGTTAGGACTGGAAATGGACTAGGGGGGGTTAAGACTGCAAATGGGCTGGGGCTGATGGAGGCTGACTGGAAATGGGGTGGGGGGGTTAGGACTGGACATGGGCTGGGGGGGAGGACTGGAAATGGGCGGGGGGGGTTAAGACTGGTAATGGGCGGGGGGTTGATGGAGGCTGACTGCAAATGGGGTGATGGGGGGTTAGGACTGGAAATGGGCTGGGGGGGTGGTTAAGACTGGTAATGGGCTGTGGGCTGATGGGGGCTGTCTGGAAATAGGGTGATGGGGGGTTAGGACTGCTAATGGGCTATGGGGGCACTAGGACAGGAAATGGGCTGTTGGGGAGGGATTAGGACTTGAGGTGGGCTGATGTGGTTAGGACTGGTAATGGGCTGTGGGCTGATGGGGGGGTTAGGACTGGCAATGGGCTATGGGGGGCTGACTGGAAATGGGCTGATGGGGTTAAGACTGGAAGTGGGCTGATGGGGGGGTTAGGACTGGTAATGGGTTATAGGGGGGGCTTAAACTGAAAATGGGTTGATGGGGGGCTAGGACTGGTAATGGGTTGGGGGATTGCTATGACTGGAAATGGACTGAGTGGACGGGGAGGCTTGAACTGCAAATAGCTGATGGGGAGGGAGCTTGGAATGGAAATGGGCTGTGAGGGAAGGGAGCTAGGACTGAAAATGGGCTGATGGAGCAGCTAGGATAGGACTGGAAATGGGCTGTTGGGGGGGAGCTAAGATTGGAAATGGGCTGTGGTGGGGGCTTGAATTGAAATGGACTCATGGAGGGGCTAGAACTGGAAGTAGGCTCATGGGGGGGCTTGGACTGGAATTGGGCTGAGTGGAGGGGAGCTAGGATTTGACATGGGCTGATGGTGGGGCTAGGAAATGACTAGAAATGGGCTGATGGGGGGCTAGGATTGGAAATGAGCTGATGAAGGGACTCAGACTGAAAATGGATGGGGGAGCTAGGACTGGAAATGGGTTGATGGGGGGCTAGGACTGGAAATGGGCTGATGCAGGGACTAGAAGGGAATGGATGCTGGGTGAGACTGGAACTAGAAGGGAGCTGATGTTGGGGGAGGATTAGAATGGGATGGGGCTGGGAGAGTAAAATGGAGAGGGGAAAAATATTTTGTGTGGGAGGGATGAAAAATCTACAATTGGCCGGGTATTGGGAGAGTAAGTGGGGATAGAGGATGGAGGGGTAAAATTTGTGTGGATGAAATAAGAATGAGGAAAGAGCAAAAGGAGAAAGATTAGTATGTTAAAGCAGATGTAGAGAGAGAGGATGGAAAGAAAACTAGAAGAGAGAAGAAAGGACAAATGGACAGCAGACGATGGAGAGTTAGCAGAAAACATGAAGAAACCAGAAGAAAGTGGCTGGAGCAATTGCAACTGAAAAAAAATGCACAAAAGGTAGAAAGATATCTCTTTATTTTGAATTTATTAACTGGAATATGAAAGCTCTGGGAAATGTGCATCATTAACGTCTGCGCTTTGTTTGGTACAAGAGGAAATTGATTTATAGTTTTATTTCTACAGTGTTGTTGTACATTCCAAGTTTGGCTTTTGGGGTTCCCAGTTTAATTATTGCCTTCCTGTTTCTAAATTGCGATTCCTTGTTTGGTGATGGTCTATGTTCTGCATGTGTAACTGAGCTGAGGTATTCTGTTTATGTAATTCCTATTTGACATTGCCACTTGTTCTCTTTCCCCAGTATTCTCTGAAATGTACTGGTTTAATATTTGCAGTGTTTCCTTTTGATAGGTAGGGTCTGGTGCTTTGTCAGTCCTGGTAATGCTGTCAGGATACAGCGGGTTTGCTATGGGTTCTAAATGGGCAGCGTTTGTAGTAGTTCCTAATGTGCCTGGCGGTTGGCACTGGATTATAGTAATGTAGAAATCTTTTAGTCTTTCTTTATCCATACACTCATTAAGAGACATGTTTACTAAAAGTTAGTGAATGGTAACATTATGCAAATATTTATGCAAATAAGACCACTTATGCAAATGAGGCCCCGCACCGAGTCTCCGCACATGGCCCCGCACCCCCCTTGGGCCGCCCCTGGTAGGAGGAGGGAGGAGAGGTGGGCAGAGGGGGGAGGGGAGATAATGGGATATAAGCTGGTAAGGGGTATGAAGGGGGGAGGGGGAGGGGGAGAGGTTGGGATAGAGTGGGTGGAGAAGGTTCTGAGGGAGAATAAAGGGGGGGGGGGAAGGTATAAACCAGTCATAGCGGATTGTAACAGCATCTTTTGGAAGAAGTTGTTTGTGAAAAATTCAATAAAGTTTAAGTTTAAAAAAAATGGCTCGAACAGAAATGGCACCTTACATACTTAAAATAGCCAACCTTTCACTTTCCTATAAAAATATGCCTGTAGCATTAAAGAGAGTCTCGATTAGACCAATCCGTAAACAGAGTTCTTTGGATAAAACAAACCCTAATTCATACCGCCGAATTTCAAGCCTTCCATTTATGGCAAAAATAATTGAGAAGATAGACCAAAAACAACTACACGACCACTTAGATAATCATGCCCCCCTAGACCCACAGCAATATGGTTTTAGACCCTATCATGGAGTTAAAACACTTCTTCTAGCCATGTTTGATAACCTAATTAAAGGAATACCAGGAACTAAACAAGCCTTTATACTGATATTCCTCGATATAGCTGCAGCGTTTTACTCCCTTAACCACTCCATCTTATTATCAAGACTGAGGCAACTCGAGATTGATGGATCTTCCCTCCAATGGTTTGAATCTTATTTAACTAATTGCACCCAACAGGTAAAAATGGAAGAATCCATATCTAACGCATATAGCCAACAGCAAGGAATCCCTCAAGGCTCGGTTCTGTCTGTTTTGTTGTTCAACATTTAAGGTTTAAGGTTTAATCATTTAATAAAAACCGCCTTTCTGGAACAATCAAGGCGGTGTACAATAACAAAATACATAAAATTCATAAAATACATTAATTACACAAAACGTAAAACATAATACATAAAAACTTTGGCCAAAACCAAAGAGAAAAAGAAATATACAAATCTATACAGGACAGAAGGCTAAAGTGAAAGAGATATAGGACAGAATGCTAAAGGCAGGTAAGCACAGTGGGAGCAGACTCATACAAAAGGGGAGGGGAGGTTGAATGCTATGGAGAAGAAGTGAGTTTTGAGGTTTTGTTTGAAGACTGTAAATTGTGGTTCCAGGCGGAGGGAAGAGGGAAGGGAGTTCCAATGTGCAGGACCAGCAAAATAAAATGCAGAATGGCGCGTGAGCTGGAGATGGGCACGGGAAGGGGAGGGAAGGGCAAGACGATTAAGGTGAAAAGAGCGGGGAGTGTACCGAGGGGAATGAAAGGATAGAAGATCGGTCAGATAGGATGGAGTACCGGTGTGATAGGCCTTGTGAAGCAGGGTCAATAACTTAAATTGAGAACGGAATGAAACTGGCAATCAATGAAGATGAAAAAGTAAGGGAGTGACATGGTCTCGAAGAGTGGAGTGTGTGACAAGACGTGCGGCAGTGTTCTGTATTTACCTTCAGCCAATCTGTAACATTTTTCGAAAGCACAATGTAAATTACCATATTTATGCGGATGATATACTGATGTACCTCCCAATCAATACAGACAATCCTAACTTTCAGCAAATAATAACATGCTTTAATGAAACTTCTCAATGCCTCTGGTTATAATCTCAAAATAAACTTCAGTAAAACTGAGGTACTATTTATCACCAGAAACAAAGACTTCATACCTCCACCTTAAATACAAGTCAAAGAAGCTACCCTTGAAGTAAGAAACAAAGTTAAATATCTAGGTATCACATTAGATCAAAATCTAAACCTAGCATCCTATATAAATAACATAACCCAAGCTGTCTACAGAAAAATTAGAATGTTCCATCATCTAAGAACCTTACTAAAATTATGTGATTTTCGATCTGAGTTCCAAGCCATGATTTGCCCACATATCGACTTTTGCAACAGTATATTCCAGGGATTGCTCAAGCATACACTGATGCCTTTGCAGATGACACAGCACACAGCAGCTTGTGTAATCCAGAAGGCTCCTAGATCTGAGGACATCACTCCTATTATGAGACAATTACATTGGCTTCCCATACACAGAAGAATCCAGTACAAAAACATGATTATCACATTCAAACTAATCCATGACATATCCCCATCCCACCTTGGATCTCTAATTAACAGGATCCCAAAGACGGGGAGATACTCAAAACTCCCTAGCCATTCCAACAGATTTCAGAAGAACCAAACAGTCAAAAAGTAATAGAGCCTTTTTTTTTTTTACTATGCCCCCAACTTATGGAACTCCCTTCCAGCTAGAATAAGAAACATATATGATCTATCCACGTTCTGGAAAAATATTAAGACATTGCTCTTCTCAGAGCATTATGGAACTAAACAAACTGAAACCAACATAAATTATTCCCTGATCATAACACTCAATACGTTCACCTAACACACATCCTTTTCATCCTAAATCTATGTAAATACGTCAAAATGTAAAGATGAAACCACTCCAAAATCTCATTGTAAATATGTTTGCTATTGTAAATAAGTTACTGCTGATTACCTTGTATGGAAGTTTCGCTCACTACTATCTTTTGTGTTTTGCTAAATACTGTTCATTGTAAGTGTTATCATTCTTTCTAAACCGCTTTGATTCCTTGATAAGGTGGTATAAAACCATCTAAATAAATAAATAAAAAAACAAAAAAACAAATGAAATAAAATAATTGGGGAAATGGCCTTGCTGTAGGGGTAGATGCTTGAGAGGGGCCAGAAGTCCTTCTTACTGGGCCCCATTCAAAGCCCTTTCTCCAAATTCAGGATGACCTTCTCCCCATAATAAGCATTTTTGCCAATATGACAAGTCAGCTAAGCACACCAGCCTGCATGCAGTCAGTGGCTTCCTTACCACACATAGCTCAGCAGAGACCAGAAGGACTGTCAAAACATGCCTGCCCTGTGCAATTTCTTTCCTAAGTTCTACTCCATATGCCTTATCCTCCCTACCTGAAACCAGACTCAATGTCAATGGGCCCACTACCCTACTATACCAGAACAATAGCCTGGGACCATTTCAGCTAGCTGGATGCCCCTAACTTAGTAATCCCCAGGCTTCTGACTTGTCCTTGACTAAGCTCTTTCAATTGCTTACCATAGTTTACCAACCCATCCACTGTAAAATTTGTGGGCCCAAAGACTCTGTCTTTGATACTAGGAAAGACCAAAAGTGCCTATAGACAGTTGTTGAGAGTTCCTGGAAATTCATGCATTTCCACCCTTGTTTTATACATACATATACAAGGTGGCCCAAAAAAAGTGAGAACATCTCGTAGCATATAAGTTATTTAAAAATTCAAAAAGACAGATGTAAATGATTGACAAATTAAAAAAAAAAAGATGGCAACCGGAAATTGTCGAAATAAAGACGTTATATAGCTAAAAAAGGTAAATAAGTAAACTATTTAAGCTTTTAAGTTACGAGATGTTATCACTTTTTTGGGCCACCCTGTATATATATATTTTTTGTTTTGACCCCCCACTTGCTTCCTCGACATTGCCTTATTCTCACTTACCCCTCTTAATCCATGGTGGACACACGTGAAACCTGAGCCCCTTACTGTGATCCTGGCACCCAGCTCCTACTCCTCTCACTACATTGCGAATGGCCTCTCCCAACTGAACCCAGGCTTCATCTGAATCCAAGAAAGACGAGTCTGAGGGATCCACTGCGTCAGAGGGTTCAAGAAGCTGATCTGCATTGTTCTGACTCATCCTCCTAGCTACCCCCCCCCCCACACCTTCAAGTGGAACTTCTAGTAATGTAAGTATTGATCCAAGTTTTGATCCCAGATAAAATCAGCTTCCGAGTGCACCCTGCACTCCCTCTACCATGGCTCCCGTCGCTCACTGCTCATCAGCTCTCAAACTGAAAAGAACATAGGACTCGATATTGAGTCGTGACGGCATGCGCCTCTAAGGCGCATAGCCATCGCTGTCAAACTTTAACCCAGATATTCATTCCAGGGCCATATCTGGCCACTGGAATTGAATATCTGGGTATGACGCAACGAGTCATATGATGCAGAAGCTAACTGGGCAGCAGCGATATTTAGCTGCTGCCTGGTTAGCTCACACAGATAAAGATAGTCGAGATTTTCCCACACCTATCTTTACCTGCAGGTCGCTAACTGGGCAGCGGTTCAATATTGCCGCTGCCTGGACAGCAAAGGGTGCCACTTCCACTCAGCCCTGGAACGACCATGTCACGTCCTGATTCTACACAGATAACATCAGGGCATGTAGTGGCGGAGCCAGTGGATATTCCCTCTATAGTGGTATTTACACGGTTTGCAGGTTTTTAAACAGTGTAAATGCCTTTGAATATCAGGCCCATAATATATGCCTACTGACCAAAGGTCCATCATGCCCAGTATCCTGTTTCCAACAGTGGCCATTTCAGGTCATAAGTACTTGTCAGGTTCCCAGAAAGAAGGCAGATTTCATGCAGCTTATCCCAGGGATAGGCAGTGGATTTCCCCAGTCCACTTTAATAATGTTTTATGGACTTTTCATCTAGGAACTTGTCCGAACCTCTCTTGAACCCAGTTACATTAACAGCTTTTATTACATCCTCCAGTAATGAATTCTAGAGTTTGATTATGTGCCCAGTCTAACTGCTGGTGCTTCCACCACCACTCTTGTTGAGTCCCTACTGTTTCCTTTTAACCCCTTCCCTGTGCATGCATCACGGATTAGATCAGCCAACTCCTGTCCTTCTCATTGAGCCTAGCGGAACTCTTAAGGATCCTCTTAAGGGGAGCTCACCAACCCTCATAGCCCTATTGCCCACTCCTCTCCTTTGGGCAGGGCTGGTGTTAGTTACCATTAGGCAAACTAGGTGGTCACCTCAATCACTGGCCTTCTGGGGGCACCCATTGCCACCCCTGCCGCCCCTCTCCTGGGCCAGCAGTGGTGCTAATGGCAAAGGGACCGTGAAACAGTATTTATCTGAGATTCCAGAACTGCGTTGCGATTCCTGTCTGCTATTAGCTGTTGCTTCCACCCCCCCCCCCCCGTCGCAGACTTCTTGTTTATGCATAAAAATGCCACCCAATTCACTCATTTTTGCAAGTTTCTGCAGAAAATTGACACAATTTAGTTACAGAGCCATGAAGCATGGACTCTGTTCTAGAAATCACTTTCCAGACATCAATTAATGATAGGGACTCTGCTGCTGTGGGTTCTGCCAAGGGAACTGGAGGGCAGGGGGAAGAGACAGAAACTGGAACAGCAGCACTCACTAGTAAGAAAGAGTCCAAGGAGGATTAACCACCCTCACCATTATTCTGAGCCACTTTGTGAGTATAGCACGAGGGCGAGGCATGGTCCCCTATAAACAGTTTCTTTGGAGGAGAAGAAGTCTTAGAGTCACTGGTGCTCAAAGAAGCTTTGGACTCCAGGGAAGTAAACTCACATGAAACCACACCTTCTTTTATGTTTCCAGTCATCATCATCAAATGTTTATGTATGAGTCCCATTGAGGTAGGCTATGGCCTAGCATAGCCTGCTACTATGAAAGGCCTGTAAGTTAGGCCAGGATCCTAACTCCCATTATAGCTAGAAAAGAACCATAAATCTGTGAAAATTGAGAAAGATGTTTTAAAATGCTTAATAAGAAGTTTTTATGAATGCATAAGTCTTCTATTATTCTCTTGTATGTGAAAGAACAGAAAAGTAACAGTATATGCATTCCAGTAGCTGAAGTTAACCTTGCAGTAGAAAAGTTACCAAGTTAAAACTATACTATTGTTCAAGCAATCCTAAAGGAAGGGGCTGGTTGCTAGGTTCCGGAGGGATTTCTAATTGGACAAATGAAGGGAATGTATAACCAATGAGAAGTTTGCATGTATCGAGCTAGAACCAATAGAACATTTTCATGTATCAAACTGAAAAAGCGGTATAAAAAGTTATGTCTCTGTATAAACCTTCGCTCAGTACCTTTTGCTGCATTGACTGACTGGGCCTTGTGCACAATAAACTGACTTGGACCCTGTCAATCGACTCCTGGACTTATTCATTGACTGCACTTTGCTACAGCATATTCTTGGTGCGTTGGCCGGGAAGTGCGAGTGGTAAATGGTATTCAAGTGAGTAATCCACGTAATTCGCCTTGAGGTTTGGCCCGGTTGGAACCGTGTCTGTCCGACCGCGGGGGAGACCTCAGGCGCCGCCAGCCCCTTTGTGCCGGAGAGGGTTCCGCCTGCCTCGGCGGGCCATCGGGTCCAGCTGGCCAACACCTCCAACCCGGGGGAGTCCAAGTTCCAACTCAGAAGCTAGTGTGGTATCGGGGACTGGATCCGGTGAGTAGACATTTTTGTAATTAAATAGTCAGAAAGAACAGCCTGGGACAGCGTCTTGCAGGTGCAAGACCAATTTTGGTAAATTTGGTATAGACTAACTGGGAAATCTCGCATGAGTGTGCGCAAGACAAAGGAGCCTGATCACCTCCTATAAGGGCGGTCCTAGTAAGCTCTGCATAAGGAAAGCGGAAGCTGAAACTATCGACCCTTCTTGTTTTTTTGGAAAAGACAGAAAACCTGGGCACTTGAAATATTGAAATATGATATCTTGTTGCTTGTGTGCGTATGAATGAGAGGTCTTGAAATACAGACCAAGCGAAAATTGACTCCTAAGTAGCGCAGTTCCTGGCCGGGCGACCGCGCCCAGGTCGCGAACAGGAGGAAGCGAGTGGTGTTTGTCCCCCCCAGTGTTTTGTGGGCTGTACGGACCCCTTACCGCTTTGACCCGGTGAAAAGCGGGATATAAATGCAGTTAAATAAATAAAATAAATAAATAAATACCTACAGCCATACTACCTACCCTTATTGTTCATTGTCTTGTACGTCATTACGTGTACGTAGGGACGTAGGTACGTAACGTACGCAGGTACATTGAGTACGTAGGCAGTAGCGTAGGCAGGTACATTTACATTATGGGAGGGACGGAGTCCACGCAAACTCCGTTGGCATGTATGATCAAGAATTTCCGTAAAGGATTTTCGGGCGATTATGGTATAAAAATGACTTCATCCAGATTAAAAATGTTATGTGAAAGGGAGTGGCCTGTATTAGCTGCTTCATGGCCCCGAGAGGGCACCTTTGATTTTGAGACAGTTTTATGAATTCATCAGCTTATACTGAGAGTGTATCCCAACCAGCTCCCCTATATAGATTCCTGGTTGAGTGTATGCGAACAGCAGCCCTCATGGATGAAGCGCTGTTATGAGGAGCACTGTAAAATATTTGTAGCTACTACTAGGGGAGCCACAAAAGCTAAAGAAGAAAAGCCACCAGTATATTCTGACCCAGAGTCCTCAGATATTCTGGATAATTTACCCAGGCACCCACAGAAATTAGCTCCCACAGCCCCACAACTTGAAGTAGAGCCTGATGAGGAGCCCCAGAAAATACTGAAGCAACAGCCTAAGAAGCGCCCTACCCCGAGTGAAAGTTCTGAGTCAGGCCCCAGTACAGCAGGAGGGCTTGAGTCTTCTGATGAGATAGAAAGCGGAAGTTCTCCTACCAGTTCAGGGTCACCCACCAAGGAGACTAGTGCCCGGGAGCCTTACGAATTAAGAAGCGTAACTCCCAAGAAGAAGGAGAAAGCAGGGCACCTAATGCCACTATGCCAAGTGCCTGGAATTCCTGTTTTGAATGATCAGGGCCAGATGGCGCCAGGACCAACCAGTTTAGTCTATGTACCTTTTTCTACTACAGATTTATTGAATTGGAAAACGCATTATGCTTCCTATACAGCCAAGCCTCAGGAATTAACAGAATTAATGTCTAGCATTATGCAAACCCATCAGCCTACCTGGGCCGATTGTCGCCAGCTCCTGTCCACCCTTTACACTACTGAGGAGCGAGGCCGGATCGGGCAAGCAGTCCTCCGGTGGTTAGAAGAGAACCCTGTAGAAAGGGGGGCAGTAAATCCCCCGCAGGCCGCAGCTGCAGAATATCCCAACGAAGATCCCGGGTGGGACCCGAATGACGAAAGGGGGGCGGCGGCCCTAACCAGATTTCGCCAGGCCTTAGTGCAGGGCCTGAAGAAGGGAGGCCAGAGGGCTATGAATATTGGAAAAGTATCGGAAGTTCTCCAGGGTCCATATGAGAGCCCAGCGGCCTTTTATGAGCGGTTGTCTGAAGCTTATAGACTATATACCCCATATGATCCCGCCGCTCAGGAAAATTTACGCATGGTAAATGCAGCTTTTGTTAGTCAGTCCCAGAGAGACATAAAACGAAAATTGCAGAAATTAGATGGATTTGCGGGCATGAATACAGCTCAGTTAATGGAAGTCGCTCAGAAAGTATTTGTGAATCGTGAGAATGAACGAGACAAAGAAAGTGAACGAAAGATGAAGAAGAAGGCAGATCTTCTTGCTGCTGCTATAACCGAACGACGTGGAGGAGGTTTTCCTAATCAAAGGACCAGAGGACGTGGAAGAGGCCGCGGAAGTGATAGGCCTCCATTAGGTGCAAATCAATGCGCCTATTGCAAGGAAGAAGGACATTGGAGAAATGAGTGCCCGCATTTGGACTCCGCCCCTGCGAGGGGAGGAGGGAGTCCCTGGAGGCCAGGAGGAAGATTCCGAAGGAGAGGAGGAATGAATTGAACGCAGTTCCAACAAGAGAGGGAGGAAGCCATTGAGGGAGTGGCAGTAGCAACGGGCTATGACCTGGATGACATAGATGAAGACTAGGCCAGACCGGGCTCCAAGTTCACCCTGGGTCCCCAGGAGGCTATGGTCAGTTTGAAGATAGGGGACCAATATATGGAATTCATGGTAGATACAGGAGCAGAACATTCAGTAGTAGCCAAGCCAGTAGCTCCACTGTCCTCACGATCTGTCACCATAATAGGAGCCACTGGAAATAAAGCCACAAAACCATTTTTGCAGAACCGCATGTGTGAGCTAGGGGGACAGAAGATAACGCACCAATTCTTGTATATGCCTGAGTGCCCTATTCCACTATTGGGCAGAGACATGCTTGCCAAACTCCAGGCCCAAATATCCTTTGCTGAAGGGGGAGAAATGAAAATGACTGTGAACCCAAAGCCTGCTGGATTAATGGTGCTGACTGTTCCCCGAGAAGAAGAATGGCGGTTCTATAGTGCACCTGCAATAAAGTCAACCAGTCCCTGTATACCTACCAACCTTATAGCCCCACCTGAAGTTTGGGCAGAAGACAATCCACCTGGCCTAGCGAAGAACATAGCCCCTGTCATTGTCACCCTCAAACCAGGAGTGGAACCAGTACATGTGAAGCAGTATCCTCTCCCTCGACCAGCCATTGAAGGAATTCACCATCATCTGATGAAACTGTTGAAGTATGGACTTCTCAAAGAATGTCAGCCACCTTGGAATACTCCCCTTCTCCCAGTGAAGAAGCCTGGGACAGGGGACTACCGCCCAGTACAAGATCTGAGGCGAGTAAATGATGCAGTTGAAACTATACACCCAGTAGTACCAAATCCTTATACTCTCTTGGGACTAATCCCCGCTGAGGCTACTCACTTCACTGTCCTGGACCTGAAAGATGCCTTTTTTTGTGTGCGCCTAGCACCCACCAGTCAACTTTTATTTGCTTTTGAATGGCAAGACCCCACAACAGGAAGGCGGGGTCAACTCACCTGGACCAGATTACCCCAAGGATTCAAGAATTCACCTACTCTCTTCAGTGCTGCTCTGAATCAGGATCTCTCAAGTTACCCAGTGGACCCAGGAAAAAGGGTTCTTCTTCAGTATGTAGATGACTTGCTCATAGCCACCAACTCAGAAAGTGAATGCCTGCAAGCTACTAGTGAACTTTTGTACCTTCTCAAAGATGCCGGATACAAAGTCTCAAAAGCCAAAGCACAACTATGCCAAACTGAAGTCAAGTATCTAGGATTCCAGTTGTCCAGTGGGATCCAACGTTTAGGACCAGAACGCAAAGAAGCTGTATGTAATATCCCCACTCCAACCACTAGGAGGCAAGTAAGAGCCTTCCTGGGGGCCGTAGGATATTGTCGCATATGGATCCCCAACTTTGCCCTGATTGCAAAACCACTATACCAAGCTACCAGAGGAATGGAAAAATCCCCACTATATTGAGGACCTGAAGAAGATGTAGCATTCCAAACTTTGAAAAAGGCCCTGATGTCATCTCCAGCGTTAGGTCTTCCAGATGTTCAGAAGCCTTTCCATCTCTTTGTCCATGAGTCACAAGGAAACGCATTGGGAGTATTGACCCAATCTCTTGGATCCTGGCAACGACCAGTAGCTTGTCTGTCAAAACAATTGGATGTAGTTGCAAAAGGGTGGCCCCTTTGTCTGAGAGCGGTTGCAGCAACAGCCCTCCTAGTGGGCGAAGCAGACAAACTTACACTAGGACAAACCCTTCAAGTCACCGTGCCACACTCTGACCTGACTCTCATGGAACATAAAAGAAACTTCTGGCTAACCAATGCACGAATGTTGAAGTATCAAAGCATGTTGTGTGAAAACCCTTGGATACAGTTGAAAGTTAGCCAAGCTCTGAACCCTGCTACACTGTTTCCCATTGGTCCTGGGCCACCTGATCATAATTGCTTAGAAACCATGGACACTGTATTTTCAAGTCGCCCTGATTTGACTGATGTCCCTCTAGAGGACCCAGAACGGACTTTCTTTGTAGATGGAAGCAGTCTGGTCATCAATGGACATCGTTGTGCTGGATATGCGGTGGTGACCCTAGATCTGGTAGTTGAGTCCTCAGCCCTGACCCCAGGAACTTCTGCACAGAAAGCTGAATTGATAGCCCTCACCAGAGCCTTGACATTAGGAGAGGGACTCCGCATAAATGTGTACACAGATTCCAAATATGCTTTCACTACTTTGCACGCACATGGAGCCTTGTATAAAGAACAAGGGTTGATCACCTCAGGAGGTAAAGACATTAGGTATGGGCCCGAGATATTGATGTTATTAGATGCTGTGTGAGCCCCCAAACAAGTGGCAGTCATGCACTGTAGAGGTCATCAGGCAGGAGCAGGAGAAATTGCTCGAGGGAATAGATTTGCAGATGCCACAGCCCGAAAGGCAGCCACCACAGGACAATTAAGAACCCAAGATACTGTAATGCAAGCAGCCCTATTCCCTGTGCCCCTTAGTTCTTGGGCACCCCGATATACTACACAAGAGTTAGACTATTATTGTGAAAAGGAAGGAGGAGTCTTAACAGAGCAAGGTTGGATAGTGCTACCACCTCCAGAAGATAGTCCACCCCCAGGTCCTACAGTCATCCCTGAAGCACTAGGGCCAGCCTTTGTCCAAGCATTCCACCAAGCCACACATTATGGTAGAACCGCCATGGAGAAAGCCCTCAGACCCCATTTCTGTATTTCATTGCTAGGATCTCTGACTGCCTCAGTGGCACAGCAATGCCTGACATGTGCCAAGAATAACGCCAAGCAAGGTCCTGTTCCACCCCCAAGAATTCAGTCAGTAGGGGTGACCCCCATGAGTGATATACATATAGACTTTGCTGAAATGCCCCGTGCAAATGGATATCACTATATGTTAGTGTTAGTTTGCACATTTTCAGGGTGGGTAGAAGCCTATCCCACCCGAACTGAGAAAGCCCGAGAAGTTACTAGGGCATTGCTCCATGAGATCATTCCTCGATTTGGAATACCATCAACTATAGGGTCAGATAATGGTCCATCATTTGTATCTCAAGTGACCCAACAGTTAGCTCAAGCTTTGCAAATAAAATGGAAATTACACACTGCTTACAGACCCCAGAGTTCAGGGAAAGTAGAACGCATGAACAGAACCCTGAAAGCTCAGTTATCCAAGCTTTGCCAAGAAACACACTTGAAGTGGCTCCAGGTTTTACCCATAGCCCTTCTTAGGATACGTTCCGCTCCCACCAGATCCTTAGGAGTCTCCCCTTTTGAGATTCTGTATGGGCGACCTCCACCCATAGTGCAGGGAATAAAGGGAGACATGAGACAGATAGGATCTGAAATAACTAGACAAGAACTATTAGCTTTAGGTTCTGTTTTGCAGAAACTTCAAATGTGGGTGCAAGACCGACTACCCATCAACCTGACTGAACCTCTGCATCCCTTCAAGCCAGGAACGTCCGTGTGGGAGAAAGAGTGGAGAAAACCCCCACTGGCGCCGCATTGGAAAGGACCATATGTCGTTATCCTGTCAACACCTACTGCTATAAAAGTTGCAGAATTCGAACCCTGGATCCACCACAGTCGAGTGAAGCCAGCAGCTGCTCCTGATCCTGGTCAATGGACATCAGCAAAATGATCCCGAGACTCCATTGCGACTCACCTTGAGGAGACAGCCAGTATTATAGAAGAAACTTCAGAATCAACATACGTCACGAGAAAGTGACCATCGCAGCGGAAATAAAAGAAAACTCAACACAGATCATCATCCTCAACTTTCCAGTTAACTTCCAGAGACTATAATCATCATGTTCTTCCACTATTGCCTTGTGGGAGTGGTGGTCCTGGGAATCTTGGAAAAGACTTTTGCTCTACCCCCTTGTGCAGCTAGCATAACCACCACCCGAACTGGACAGAAGATTACTCAGACTTTGCTCTATCATTCCTACTATACTTGCACTGGTACAGTCAGCTGGTGTGTTTATAATGGTACTGAATTGAATATTTGCACAAAGGGGAAAAGTAAGACTTGTTATAACCCCTGACAGAATCCATCCTACTATACATTTGAGATATGCTGGAATGATGAAGATGGAGCCATCTTGAATATAACTAAACCTCTCACTAACCCCACAAAACCTATCATCTTGAACTTTGATGCTTGTGGTGCCATAAATAAAAATGCTTACCACAGATGTGTGTCTTAGTCATGGGAGCGAGCATACTACCATGATGATAAGTACATGTGTCCAGAGGGAGCCTATGGATGGGGAAAATGTACTGGAAAAAGTACAACAGCCACCATCTACACCACTGCATCTCGACATGATTACTTTTGCCCAAAATGGGAGTGTGTGTATTTTGCTACCTGGAAGAACACACCAACGGGACGAGATGGAGATCATCGAAAAGGCAGCCTAACAAAGATTAGACTGTCAGAACCTACGAAATGTCAGAAAGGAGCTTGTAATCCTCTCCAACTCTTCATAGCCAATCCCAGCCACTGGAAGCAAGGATACAAGTTTGGGTTGCGTATTGCAGGAGGAGGAGTAGATCCTGGGACTATTTTATATCTGCGATTAAACACCAACACCCATGTATCCTCACCCTATCGTATACATCATTCTTTCTATGAAGCCATGAAATCAGAGTTTGAAATTCCTCCTGCTTCCCAGAACTTATTTCTTGAATTAGCGGGTGCAGTCGCATCTAGTCTTCATGTTACAGACTGTTTGTTTTGTGGAGGAACGACAATGGGAGACCAATGGCCTTGGGAGGTACAAGAACTGAACTATTCTGTTCCATATAATCAGACCAATATACACAATACCACAAGTGAATGGGTATTGGCTCACTCCATTGTGGGCAACTTATGTTTTTCTCGTTATGGACCCATGTTTAATATGGAAGTGGGGCAGCTGGTCTGTCTCAATCAGAAGTTCTACAGCAGTACCACTAAGAAGACATCTTGGTGGTCCGGCGTCAACACTACTGAACCTCCCAATCCTCTTACTCAGTTCCCCAAACTTGCTGGTATCTGGACTAATTTAGCAGCATATAATTCTTGGCAAGCACCACCTGGACTGTACTGGATTTGCGGAACCCGAGCATATGCCAGACTTCCTCATCACTGGGGAGGTGCATGTGTATTGGGAACCATACGACCTTCCTTTTTACTTCTGCCTACATCCCAGGGAGAACAGCTGGGATATCCTGTGTACAGAAGTCGATAGCTGAAGGAGGCCTTGAAAATAGGCCAATGGGACAAATGGGAAGGTGATGAATGACCACCGGAAAGAATCATTGCATACTATGGACCTGCTACTTGGGAGCAGGATGGGACTTGGGTATATCGTACCCCTGTTTATATGATTAATCGAATAATACGTTTGCAAGCGGTTGTTGAAATAATAACCAATGAAACTAGTAAAGCACTAACTCTTCTAGCAAAGCAAAGTACACAAATGCGTACAGCAATTTATCAAAATCGTTTAGCCCTAGATTATTTGTTAGCAGCTGAAGGTGGGGTATGTGGGAAACTGAATCTAAGTAATTGTTGTTTACAGATTGATAATAATGGGCATGTAGTTGAAGATTTAGCCATCCAGATGAGAGAGCAGACATTTGTGCCGGTCCAAACCTGGCACAGTTTAAAGATAGATGGGTGGTTTGGGTCATTGTTTTCCTGGATTGGTGGTCTGAAATCCCTTATGTTGATTGTCTTATTCATTTTAGCCATGTGCTTATTGCTCCCTTGTCTCCTACCCCTTTGCTTACGCATGATAACATCATCACTTGACAGCACTATAGAGCGGAAGGCAGCTACGAATGTATTAGCTATGTGGCGATATCATCCCATACCCCATAATGCTGATGCTATTACACCTGTATAATGTGTTAATTAACTAATGAGTGATTTAATTCTCACCCTTCCTCACTTGCAGGTGAGAATAATCAAAGGGGGGAATGAGGTAGGCTATGGCCTAGCATAGCCTGCTACTATGAAAGGCCTGTAAGTTAGGCCTGGATCCTAACTCCCATTATAGCTAAAAAAGAACCATAAATCTGTGAAAATTGAGAAAGATGTTTTAAAATGCTTAATAAGTTTTTATGAATGCATAAGTCTTCTATTATTCTCTTGTATGTGAAAGAACAGAAAGGTAACAATATATGCATTCCAGTAGCTGAAGTTAACCTTGCAGTAGAAAAGTTACCAAGTTAAGACTATACTATTGTTCAAGCAATCCTAAAGGAGGGGGCCGGTTGCTAGGTTCCGGAGGGATTTCTAATTGGACAAATGAAGGGAATGAATAACCAATGAGAATTTTGCATGTATCGAGCTAGAACCAATAGAACATTTTCATGTATCAAACTGAAAAAGCGGTAGAAAAAGTTATGTCTCTGTATAAACCTTCGCTCAGTACCTTTTGCTGCATTGACTGACTGGGCCTTGTGCACAATAAACTGACTTGGACCCTGTCAATCGACTCCTGGACTTATTCATTGACTGCACTTTGCTACAGCACCATGACAACCACAAGATTCTTTACATTTTCCCTTTCCTCTTCATTTGCACCCTAGATTTGAAAAAAAAAAAAAAAAGATAATCTATGGCTCCTTGGCTCCATAGGGGAGGAGTGGCCGAGTGGTTAGGACACGGTACCTCAGGCCAGAGGACAGAAGTCTCAGGCTGGAGGGACTGGGATTTCTAGTCCTATAGGCACGCCTTGTGCAAGCCACTTAACCCACTGTTGCCTCAGGTACACAGATTGTGAGCCCTTTGTACCTGTTTGTAGTAGCTACACGATGTAAACTGCTTTAATTGAAGGATAAGGCGGTATAGAAAACTGGTCAAATAAATTCCCTTTTGAGCACGCCCCTTCGGGCCACACCCAGGGGTGGCTCCAGAGTTAATTCAAGGTGTTTGTACACTAAGCAAACCCTAAGCCTTACACCCCTCTAGCTGTCAGAAGCTATTGTTAGCTTTGAATGCCTCGCTCTTTGCTGCCCCAGAAGCTGTCACCCTAGGCGGCTGCCTAATTTGCCTAATAGTTGGGCCAGCCCTGGCAACATCCCTGTGGCTGTATGCATGTGACCACACACCACAAGCTGAGCTGGCTTTTGTTCATCCTGCAGTCCCTGATCGATGAGATCAGCAGGGACCATGCTAGCGGGCAAGACACAAATCGGAGAAAGGGACTACACTGAGGTGCTCTTGAACTTCTCCCTCCGTATGTATTCCCTATTTTGTAGTTGCAATACCCATATATTTAACAAAATTTGCCATTAGCATTGACATCTGCTCTGAGTAATATGGAAGGGTCAACTATTTGCTTGCTCAGACCTAGAGTTTGAAGGATTGATTGAGAGTCAAATTCTATATACATCTTTGATAATCAAAACCACCTGAAAAATGTGAGCTCTGTAGCTTGGGATTTTAATTGGTTTCCCTTGGGCATCCAGTTTTGGGAAATCCGGCCTTGTACATGTAGGGAGCAAAATCAGTGCTTACTCCGGTATCGCCACTTATACATTCAAAGCCCTGACTGATACCACTTTATTTTTTGAATGCATTTCTTTGTAACATGGCTGTTCCTGCTGCACATGCCACCAAATGCATGTGCTTTCCAAACATCCTTATAAATGTTTTACAAAGAGCTCTGTGTTCAGCAAGCCATTTGTAATATATCTTGCAAATTTTTAACATCCTGACTTGGATAGCCTGTGATGAGGTATATAGAATGCTACTTGTCCCTCTCCAAAGGGATTATCAGGAGTGCCCTTTAAGAGTCTGCAGTCCAGAGTTAAGGGCTAGGAGCGGGTGGCTCACAGGGAAGGGTTAAGAACCCAGCAGATTGCAGGAGGGAGAGAGGCCCATGGAACCAGAAGTCCTTCCAAGGCAAGCCGTGTAAAGGAGTTCTGAGATAGGAACTTTAACTGAGGCTAGAGGATGGGCCGGGAGAACCAGCTTTGCAGAGGTTTAACAAGCTGGGAAAGAATAGCTGATTTTGTTTTCCCTGAACTGCTGCCTGTTCTGCGTTTTAAAGAAAACCCCTTTCCACTGCACGCTATACTACCACATAGTTTTCTACATAGACCATTGATGCAAAAATTTGGCTTCACATATGTTATGGGAAAGTGTGGATTATATTGATGTTGAAATAATTATTATGTCTCTCTGTTCCAGAACTAATAGACAGAATACCATGCAAGGAACTACTAACTTTGGGCAAGTCACTTTTACCCTCAATTTACTTGGAAGAAAAGGCCTGGCAATCTACTTCCAGTCATACCTTGCCAAGGAAACGCACAAATTGTCTTGCAGAAATTTGCTCCGGCTTCAAAGAAGGTCTAGATATGTGCATATACTGTATGCATGTTTTTTTTTTTTTTCAAAGAACTGTTTATTAATCACAGGGTCCAACAAGCAAGACAAACAGAATCATTTTTCATTTTCCATTTTACATCCATTATATAGCAAGCATACCCCGGGCAGGGCTGTGTCTTGTCCACCGCCCTGGGGTTGTACAACAACACAGGTAAGGAGGGGAACATTACAATACCCAGAAGAACAACCCCCAAACCCCACCCCCCCGATTCCCCCCCCCCCACCCGAGGCCACTAAATACTGCCCAACTTCCCTAATGTAGCCTCTGGGAACCTACCATATCCCTGTCCACTACTATCCCAAGTGCAATATTTCACTACGGGTTTTAGGCCCCAATTTTTGAATATAAGGCATCCAGACCAGGAGGAAGGAGGCCCAGCTCTGAGGATGTCTCCTCGCACTCCGCCGCTCCAATAGCATGAACTGATGGAAACCATTCCGCCACTCCCAAAAGGAGGGGGCCGCCGGTTCCCGCCAGTGCCGTAGTATAGGGACCTTACCCACCAGACAAGCTTTCCGCACTAATATTCTCTGCCATCTGCCCTTTGGGTGGAGTGGTCCTAGGAGATCCAGCGCCACTAGTGGCCCCGTCCAGCAAAGCTGCTGCTGCAATAAGCCACCTATATAGTTCCCAATCCTCATCCAATATCTGCGGATATGGGGACAGCCCCACCACATATGCCCCAAGTCAGCCAAAATACAGTCACATTTCGGACACCCGCCGTATAGAGTGAGATGACTACGCAGGGCACGCCGCGGGGAGAAATAAGCCCGGAGGATACATTTAAGCTGAACCTCCCGCCACCTAGCTCCATCCGCCAGCTGCACAATCCGTCCTAGCGCGGCACGAACTGAGCCTGGGGCTATCCTACATCCCAATTCCTGCGCCCAAGAAGCTTCCTCCACCGCATAATCTAGAGGCACATCATAAGCGTCTAGCGCTCTTTTTAACAGCGCTATGGTGGGGGGATTCTCCGTCCCTAAAGCAAAAAATTCTAATATCCGTGTCGAATGTTCGACCCGCAATTCCCTCCCTGAGACGGAACCCACATAGTGGGAGAGTTGCAAGTACGCAAACAAAGAAGTTCCTGGGCACAGATCATATTCCTTACACAACACTCTCAAAGCCTTACACCGCCCTTCCAGATCAACTACGTGTCCCAGATTCCGTATCCCCACCTGCTCCCACCGACGAAAGGAAGCTGAGTCTGACCCCGGCGTAAACCGGGGGTTACCCCGTAAAGGCAGCCAGCTCGAGACCTCAGAAGAACTGCCCCACAGTTTGTTCAATTGCTGCCACGTATGTCGCGCCGCTTGGATCAGCACACTTTTCATTACTCGGTCCGGTAAAGTCGCACGTCGCAGGTGAAAAACTGCCAACAGGGAGAGCGGCGCCACAGAGGCCTCCTCGAATTCTCTTGGGGTGTAAACATCCGTGCCTCCCAGCCAGTCTGCCAGGTGCCGAGCTTGGCATGCCAAGGCATATTTCCAGAGGTCGGGAACGCCGATCCCGCCAGATCGCCATCCCCCTCTCAGTCGGCGCATCGGTATGCGTGCCCTAGCTCCTCTCCAAAGAAATCCACGAAATTCCCGGTCAAGACACAACAGGTCGCGGCATAGCAACCACACCGGCAGGGTTTGCAGCCAGTAGAGCACCCGCGGCAAGATCACCATTCCCAACGCTGCACCCTGCCTAGCAAAGATAGTGGAAAGGGGGCCCATGCCTGCAATTGCGAGCGCACCTTGAAAAAGATTCTCTCAAAATTCCTTCTATACAGCACGGCCAAGACCCTAGTTAACTCAATGCCCAATTATATAAAAGAATCACCTGCCCACCGCAAGGGAAAACTCCCTCTCCACGCCCCCTGAAGCCGACCCCCAATGTCTAGGGCCTCTGATTTATCCTGGTTAATACGTAAGCCTGCAAAAGCTCCATACAGTGAAAATTCTTCAAGCAAACAAGGCAGTGACTGCTGTGGGGACAACAGGTGGACTAGAATATCATCCGCAAAAACGGCCACTTTAAAGACATGGGGTCCAATGCGAATTCCCCGTATGTCCGGAGACTCCTCTATCCTCCGAAGTAAAGGGTCTAGGGCAGTGATGGCTAACCTTTTTGAGCCCGAGTGCCCAAACTGCCGCACAAAACCAAAGAATTTCCTCAAAGTGCCAGCACGTCAATTAAAGCCTCATTTGCATAAGGTGCCTCATTTGCATAAATATTTGCATAATGTTACCATACACTAACTTTTAGTAAACATGCCTCTTAATGAGTATATGGATAAAGAAAGACTAAAAGGTTTCTACATTACTATAATCCAGTACCAACCGCCAGGCACATTAGGAACTACTACAAACGCTGCCCATTTAGAACCCATTGCAAACCCGCCGTATCCTAACAGCACTACCAGGACTCACAAAGCACCATACCCTAACTATCAAAAGGCAACACTGCAAATATTAAACCAATACATTTCAGAGAACAACAATACATGACCTACTGGGGAAAGAACAAGTGGCAATGTCAAATAGGAATTATATAAACAGAATACCTCAGCTCAGTTACACATGCAGAACAGACCATCACCAAACAAGGAATCACAATTTAGAAACAGGAAGACAATAATTAAACTGGGAACCCCAAAAGCCAAACTTGGAATATACAACAACACTGTAGAAATAAAACTATAAATTAATTTCCTCTTGTACTAAACAAAGCGCAAAAATTAATGATGCACATTTCCCAGAGCTGACATATTCCAGTTAATAAATTCAAAATAAAGAGATATTTTTCTACCTTTTGTGCATTTTTTTTCAGTTGCAATTGTTCCAGCCACTTTCTTCTGGTTTCTTCGTGTCTTCTGCTAACTCTCCATCTGCTGTCCATTTGTCCTTTCTTCTGTCTTCTTGGATTTTTTTTCCATTCTCTCTCTACATCTGCTTTAACATACTAATCTTTCAACTTTTGCTCTTTCCTCATTCCTATTTCATCTACTCAAAATTTACCCCTCCATCCTCAATCCCCACTTATTCTCCCAATACCCGGCCAATTGTAGATTTTTTATCCCTCCCACACAAAATATTTTTCCCCTCTCCATTTTACTCTCCCAGCCCCATCCCATTCTAATCCTCCCCCAACACCAGCTCCCTTCTAGTTCCAGCCTCACCCAGCATCCATTCCCTTCTAGTCCCTGCATCAGCCCATTTCCAGTCCTAGCAACCCCCCAACCCATTTCCAGTCCTAGCAACCCCCCAACCCAATACCAGTCCTAGCCCCCCCTCATCAACCCACTTCCAGTCCTAACCCCCCATCACCCCATTTTCAGTTTAAGCCCCCCTATAACCCATTACCAGTCCTAACCCCCATCAGCCCACTTCCAGTCCTAACCCCCCATCAGCCCACTTCCAGTCCTAACCCCCATCAACCCATTTCCAGTCAGCCCCCCATAGCCCATTGCCAGTCCTAACCCCCCCATCAGCCCACAGTCCATTACCAGTCCTAACCCCATCAGCCCACCTCAAGTCCTAACCCCTCCCCATCAGCCCATTTCTTGTCCCAGCCCCCCATAGCCCATTATCAGTCCTAAACCCCCCCCCATAGCCCATTACCAGTCCTAACCCCATCAGACCACCTCCAGTGTTAACCCCCCCCTCAGCCCATTTCCAGTCCTAACCCCACCCAACAGCCCACCTCAAGTCCTAACCCCTCCCCATCAGTCCATTTCCTGTCCTAGCCCCCCATAGCCCATTACCAGTCCTAAGCCCCCATCAACCCACTTCCAGTCCTAATCCCATCAGCCCATACAGACTTAGCTCCCCCATAGCCCATAGCCCCCCCATAGCCCATCACCACTCCTAACCTCCCCCAGCCCATTACCAGTCCTAACCCCATCAACCCATTTCCAGTCAGCCCCCCATAGCCCATTACCAGACAGCCCCCATCAGCCCACAGCCCATTACCACTCCTAACCCCCCCAGCCCATCACCAGTCCTAACCCCCCAACAGCCCACAGCCATTACCACTCCTAACCCCCCCCCAGCCCATCACCACTCCTAACCCCCCCATCAGCCCATTTTCCTGTCCTAGCCCCCCCCAGCCCAGCACCAGTCCTAACCACCCATCAGCCCACAGCCATTACCACTCCTAACCCCCCCAGCCCATCACCACTCCTAACCCCCCCAGCCATTACCACTCCTAACCCCCCCAGCCCATCACCACTCCTAACCCCCCCAGCCCATCACCACTCCTAAACCCCCCCCCCCTCAGCGAAATTTTTTTTACAAAGAAAGCTGTCGGGGCCGGGGCCGGGGCCGCCGCGGCAGAATCGAGTGTGCCGCGGGGCCCCCCCGCCCAGCAGAGCCTGCCCTCCGTCCCCGGTATCACCTCTCTCAGCTGCCTCCAGTCACACGCCGGCTTTCAGAGCGCGAGGGAAGAGTTTCTGGGAACTTCCCATCAGCCCCCACGGGCTTAACAGAGCAGCGAGGGAGAAACTCCCCTCGCGCTCTGAAAGCCGGCGCTTGTGACTGGAGGCAGCTGAGAGAGGTGATACCGGGGACGGAGGGCAGGCTCTGCTGGGCGGGGGGGCCCCGCGGCACACTCGATTCTGCCGCGGCGGCCCCGGCAGCTTTTTTTTTTTAATGCCGCATATCTTGATTGCGGACCTTCCCGCGTGCCAGCTGCAAGGCCTTCGCGTGCCACAGCTGGCACGCGTGCCATAGGTTCGCCATCGCTGGTCTAGGGTCAACACAAAGAGCAACGGGGAAAGTGGGCAGCCCTGACGCGTACCTCTCTCAAGGTTGAAGCCGGCAGACAACACCCCGTTGCACAGTACGGCAGCCGTGGGGTTGGCATAAAGCAACTCTACCATCCTGCAGAAGGAGTCACCCAGCCCATATCGAGGCAAAAGAAATTTCATATAATCCCAGTTGACCTGGTCGAATGCCTTTTCCGCATCGAAACCTATCAACAGGGACTGCCAATCCCGCTCATGTACCCATTCCATTGACGCCAAAATTTTTTGCAGATTCCGCACCACATATCTTCCTTTAACAAAGCCGACCTGCGAGTCATGTAACAGGTCCCCCAAAACGGAGGCAAGCCGGTCAGCCATCACCTTAGCCATTACTTTCAAATCAAAGTTCAATAAGGAAATGGGTCGATACAAGGGCGCTTGTAAGGGGTCCTTTCCCGGCTTGGGTATTAAGGTAATAAACGCATGGTTCGATCCCCAACAAAATTTCCCCTGTTCCACCCTCCAATGATACACCGCTGTCAAAGCGGGGGTCACCTGATCGACTAACAACTTATAGAACTCAGCCCCAAACCCGTCCGGTCCCGGAGATTTATAACAGTTTGCCCCCAAGATCACTTGGTGTACTTCCTCCTCTTTAACCGGAGCATCCAAGGCCTCCCGCTGTTCCGCTGTTAGTTGTGGCAAGCGTACCCCCCGAAGGTATGCCTCCATCCGCGTCCAAGACCCCTCGTTCCCCCGATAAAGCTCTTGAAAGAAGGAACGAAACACTTGGGCGATCGCCTGTTTAGTCTTATGTAAGTGACCCTGGGCATCACGCAATGCCACTATGGACCGGGCTCCTTGGCTACCCCTAAGGCAGCGCGCTAAGAGTTTTCCTGGCTTGTCACCAAAGCGGTAAAGTTGGTATTTATAATACAACAAAGATTTCTTGGCTCTCTGATGGAGCAGTTCATTGAGGGAGGACTGTGCCTCCCAGAGCGTTCGCTTATTGACCCCCATAGGGTCCCCTGCGTATCGCCGCCGAGCCTTTACTACTTGCCTCTCCAGTTGGACAATTCACGCCGCCAAGAGTTTGCGCTTCCGCGCCACATATGCAATAATATCACCTCGTAGGACCACCTTTGCCGTTTCCCAAAGCAACTCTGGCTCATTCCTGTGTTGTTCATGAATAGCCATAAACTCCCCCCAACGTTGTCCGAGATACGCACGGAAATCAATGTCTGTGTAAAGTCCCATAGGGAACCTCCAAATTTTCTGCGAACCACCGGGGTCCCCCCATTGAAGGTCCACCCAAACCGGCGCATGATCGGACACCTCAGTCGGGCCAATCTGCGCTTCACCCACCTGCACAAAAAGCCACTCTGAAACCAACAAATAGTCAATTCTCGCGCTCGAACCATGAGCTCTGGACTGGTGAGTGAAATCCCACTCTATAGGGTGGAGCAACCGCCAAGGATCCACCAGCCCCAGGCGGCGCCGTAAATCCTGAAGTGCCTTAGTGATCGGGGTCCGCCATCTATCCCCCCTATCTCCTGATGTGTCCAGATCGATATCCAATACCCCGTTGAAATCTCCAGCCAAAAGTAAGGGAACATCGGGCAATTGCTCAACACTAGAGGCCAAATGGGCGTATACCGATCTGTCCAGAACATTCGGGCCATACAAGTTACCCAACACCACCGGGCGCCCTTCCAAATTACCATATAACAAATTATACCTACCCGCAGGGTCCACACATTCTGCCACTCGTTCAAAACGTATCCTCTTGTGGATCAAAATGACCACTCCACCTTTCTTCCCCACCGCCGGGGCTCCCCAAGCCTGCCCCACCCAAAGTCTCTGTAATTTAGCCTGTTCTTCAGCAGTCTGGTGGGTTTCCTGCAGCATGGCAATGTCACAGTTCAACCTCGCCAAGGATTGCAACACCTTATATCTTTTAACAGGGTTACCTATCCCACACACATTCCAAGAAATAACCTTCAGTCTAAGGTGCAATAAATCACCATATGTAGTCTGATACTATGAAATTGATCAGGCAGACCCCCCCAGCCTGAGGTCCACCCCAAAAACACTACTAGGTTCCCTATCTCCATGTCACCACCAGTACAGTGGCCCCATTCTTCCCACCCCTCCTCCTTCTCCCTCACCTCCCCCCAATCCCACCCCCCTTCCCTCCTTAACAACCCCCCTCTCCTATCCACACTACCCACCCCCATCCCCCCCAAATTCACTCCACTAATCTGGAGGCTTTCTCCACCTAACCCCTCCAGAGAAAGCCCAACTGAGGCCCCTCTGAGTACGGCCGTAACCCTCAATTACCCAAAAAAACCCCTGTAATCCCGCAAACAAACTCTAACCGCCTCCACCGCACCCCCAGAGCTGAGCCCAGTTATCCTACCAAGGAGGTGTAACCCCGCAGTCTAAAGCCCCAAAGTCTCGGTTCTTCTACAGCCACCCAGGGCCTGGTATCCTCCCCCAACTTACACTATAGGCCCCCCCAGCAATATAGGAGACACATATCAAGCATCAAGACAACCCCAAGGAATACCCCAGCCAACAAGAGGGCCCCAGCACCCACCACAATTCTACAGGGGACGGGAACAAGGGGGGACCCATGCTTCGCAGCGAGGCCCATTCCCCAGCAGTTAAACCATGAAGTCCCCCCCCCCGCCCCCCTTCCCCCTCACCCGCCCTCTGTATCTACAAAAACAGTTTAGACAGCCTATACACCCGCCCCGCACCGCTAATTACAGTCTCTCAAAATATGATATAATCCATATTGGAGGCCGGGTACAGGCAGAGCGGGCAAGACCTTTAGTTAGCTTCACAGCATGTAAACTGTAATACAACAATCTCGCTCTTCGAGTGGTCCAGGGCTCCTGAAAAAAAAAATTAAATTACAAGGATCTGGCACCGGAGTCTTCCACAAGAGGCAGGGTAGATCCTACGCAAGGCAATACCTACACACGTTGCTATATACACCCCTGTCTGCCCGTTTTAACGCTGCTCTGCATGCGCCACCTCTGGGGTCAGAGGGCTTCTGTAGAATCCCTATCACTAAGGGGCACTCTAGTACCGCGCCCGGACGCTTCAACAGTGCTCAGGGCACAGCCCCTAGGGGCAACCCCCCCTCGCATAGAATGCAGGCAATCAGCGCAATGCATGTGGAACTGATAGCGCAAAAGGGCAGCATACAGGCACTGCGCCTCCAACTATAAAATTCGTGGTAAGGGGATCCATAATTGCCCATCGGACAATGCACACAAGTGCGCGGATATGCAAATTCCCAGGAGCACCCCACACTCATCCACGTCTTTAGGCCGTGCAGCAGGTAAATGCTCCCGTACCGTCAAATCTCTACATCAACTACCCACACCCGTCCCAGCATGCCTTAGCCTACACACAGATCTGCTCAAGGTCCAAGGGCCCTTACAGTCACTGAGAGTATAACGGTGGAATGGTACAACTATAATGCTTCCTGACCTAAAACTAGATCAGGAAGGATATCTGAACGGTTCGGTGGCTCAAGAAGGCTCCGGTGCCCAAACAGCATAGTATGGTAAACTCAAAAAACACACAACAGAAGCAAACAACAGGGCAGAACACAGTAAAAAAACAAACAAACCCACAACAGCAATGAATTATACTAGGAAAGCTGGTGATAAGCGACTCTGGATGGAGTGAGGGTGTTCCAAGCCGCGCTGGAGGAAACCAAGCATGGCAGACTACCGCCGCCCATCAGGCGCGGGGCAGTCCAGCTACAGGGCCCACAGCTCACGAAGGCCGCACAGACTCAGTGCCCAGGCTCACCCTCCCACGAGTAAGTCCATCCACTACCCCACTGCAGTCGGCACTGTGCTGTGCAGTGTCTCAGTGGGAGGACGCCGATGCCGGCCGCACCGGAGCAGCAATCTGATTAACATAGGACGCAGTCTCCCCGGCTGATGCAAAGGCACGATGTGCTCCTTCATATAGCACATGTAACTTGGCAGGATATTGCACGGAGAACCGAATCCCAGCGGCGATGAGCTTTTCGCACAGGGGGGCATACTCTCTGCGTTTTTGACTTAGCGCTACAGAATAGTCCTGCGCTATTCGGATTTTGGTGGTGTTGTAGTTGATCTCGCCTTTCTGTCGGGCCGCCCGCAGGATCTTTTCCTTCTGAGGGAAGTACAGGAATTTTGCAAGTGCTATTCTATGGCGGCTGTCCCGTGCCTGCTTGTTGCCTACACGGTGGACCCTCTCAATTCTCAATTGATCGCCCAATTCAGAGCCCTCCAACACATGCAGAACCAAGGCCTCCAAATAGCTCCGCAGCTCTTTGTTGGAGACAGATTCAGGGACCCCCAGAAATCGTAAGTTGTTCCGTCTGGAGCGGTTCTCCAGATCGTCAATTTTTGCCTCTTGCTGGCACACCTGGGCCTTTAAGCCGGCCAACTCATCCGCCAAGGCCTCCGTTTTCTCTTCTGCCTGGCCCAGACGATCCTCAGCCTCTCGAAGCCGGCTCCCCAATGCCTCCACCGAGGATTGCAGCCCGTCCATCTTCTCATGCAAAGCTTCAAATTGAGAAGACAAGGCTGCTGCCACTGCTGCCGACATCTCATCTAAGAACGCGGGAGATTGGGGCGAGCTTGGCGCTGCGGCCGACTCCGCCATCTTGCTGCTGCCGGCCATGCGCTCTCTGTCTCTTCGGGCGGTTTTAACAGTCGCCGCCATGCCTCCCGCCGTACAAACCCTCTCTGCCGAATTCAGTAGGCACTCCAACACACCGTGGGTGAGTTTGCAATTCGCTTCCGCGGGTTCACACGTTGCTATTTTGCCGGTTTTGGGCTAAGGGTACCGGAGCGCACACAGGATGCGACTGCTACCCTGTCCGCATCACGTGACCTCCCCTATGCATGTTTTTTTATAAAATATGCATGTATGTCACACTTCTGCCCCAGGTCTTCTCCAACTGTTCCCCAGAATGCCTACATACAGAGCGCATGAAAGTAAGCAACTTCTTGAGTGCACCTACTTCTTGTGTGTATACCCGTGCATAGTTTTATAATAGATATTTCTCATATGTAAAATATGCTTTTATATATTTTTTATAAATATTTGAGACCCCACCTTCCATAGAATCATGCTTCCTTGCTCCCATTATAAGTTTTGTGGCCGTATTCTGAATTAATTGAAGGTGCTGGAGACTCATTCTCATAATCCCTGATACAACATGCTACAATAATCCAACTTGGCAATCACCAAGGCCTGCACTACTTTCTTTGAAGCATCTACAGACAAATAAGGACGCATTTGATTAATCTTCTTTAGACAGCAAAACAAAGTCTATACATCTGATGAAATCTGTTGTTTCATAATAAGATTCTTGTCTAATGTAGCATCAATAGTTTTTACAGTTTCTTTTAGATAAATAACCACTGAGGCTTCTTTGGTAGGCTCTCTAACTTCCCTCCACTTGTCACCCTGGCTGGACCCCATGGGTTAAGGTAGGGTATGGAGCCCGGGGCCTTGTAGTTAACCAGCCTGGAATAAGGTATAGAGGGCCTTGCTTGGCACTCTGGGAGTTGTAGTTTTCTGGCTAGTCAAAAGAACGAGTTGTGGACACGAGGTAAGGCTTAAGACAGTTTTTATTCCCCTTCCGGGAGGATTCTTTTGGTGGTAAAAATAAAAGGTAGACAGCCCCACTTTGGGCACAAAGTAAAGAAACAAAAATTGCTTAGCTTCAGCTTTCTTAATTCACATAACACAAGGGTATTTCAAACAGTACTCTTCAAGCAAATAAAAGTTTTCCTTTGCTGCTTGCAAAACTCAGCAACTACAAGCAAACAAAACCTTTTCTTTGTAGCTTTAGTGCTTATCACAATTTCACAGCTTGTTCACCGCAGAGAGGAAAACTCATCAGTTATCGTGAGCGTACAGTCCATGTGTTCACTAACAGCTTGGTCCCCTTGTACGTCACATTGCATTTCCTCAGGTTCTGTGTCTAATAATTCCTGCTTTGCACAGCAAGGAACGTTACCAAACAGTCTCTCCCTATTGTATGGAGATCCTCTTTCTCCCTCCGTGAGACTGTGTATCAGGCTATTACCATATTCACTGGAGTGTTTGACCTGGGAGCCCTTCCACTGCTGATAACCACAGGGTAAGTTATAACATTCACTTCTCCCTCTATTAGTAGAATTCAGCTTACCTCCCAGCTCATTCTGGTTCAGGCATCTTGGTGCAGCTGCAGTTACTGGAGTAAAACCAAACGGAAGCTTTCCACGGGCTTTGCCTTTCAACTTCCTCCCAGATATAACAATATCCTCAGGTAAAAAGACTTTATCTTTTCTGTATCTGTTATTCTGGTAAGTGGCTTTTCCTGCCTTCCTCAAGCTAGTTTCCACATTGACTTCTCTGTTACCTTCTGGATAACGTTTGCTGAGCTCTGACGTCTCTGTGCACTGCTTGTAATAGCAGTCACCTGGGCTCTCTCTCTCTGCCTGGGAATAAAACCTTTCAGCTTTTACAGCTCTCTCACCAGCTTCATTCCAACCCGAGCTTTCCCCAGCACGTCTTTGGCTCCTTGAATTCTCAAAGCTGCTTGTTCCTGTGTTCCTTCCTGTTTCCTTTCTCTGCACGCTCTGCACACCTTGCAGACTTCTTTGCCCCGCTCTCACACTCCTCACTCCTCTCTTAACCCCACGTGCATTGGGTTTATCTGTGTGTGTGTGTGTGTCAACTCTACCCACTCCCAGCTGGCTTTCATCTCCTAATGATCCCTCAGCCTTTCTGCTGCTTGGGCGTGTTTCTGTAGCTCGTGACCCAGTTTGTTTGTGTTGCCTATTGCAACTTCCTGACATATGCCTGCCTGAAATGTCAGTATCAGTTTCATTACTTGCTGAAATGCCTATTTCCATGGGTTCTGCTAGATCCACATTGTGACACACTCCAACAAACTCAAAGATTTTCAGGAGTCAATATTTAACTGTGGTGGTTAAATAAAATCTGTATATTTTGCACAGGGGACTTATTTGGAAAACAGCTTTTAAAAATAGCACCATAACCAAAAATGTGGTGACATTTGCCCATTCTAGGGCCAAACCAAAAAGGCCTACTGAAAGGTAATTAAAAAACACTGCGAATCTCCATTGGATTTCCTCAAAGGAGGACCTGTTATGGCACCTTCAGTATGTACAAAGGGAGTTCTCCAGACAAACCAACTGTCAACTCAATATCAACTATTGAGATGGGCTCAAAAGACAATAGTACCTTTTAAAACTGCTTTCTAAACAAGGCCCCTGATGAAGGCTTTCACTTAAATATGTCAGGCATGTTGTTGTTAAATGTCATTGAGTCGGTGTTGACTCATTGTAACCCTGTGGATAGTTGTCCTAAACTGTTTGATTGTCAATCAGGTGGCTGTTGTTCATAGAGTAGCATCACATTGCTGGTATGGATCTGGTGTGAAAGAACGGTGTTGGGGCCACTTGACAGTAGTAATCATAACATGATCACATTTGATTTAATAAATGGAGGGAGGACAACAAGGAAATCCAAGGTGCTAGCATTCAACTTTCAAAAGGGAGACTGTGATAAAATGATAAAAGCAATTAAGAAAAACTAAAAAGGAGCAGCTGCAAAGGTTAAAGGTGTACTTCAAGCATGGGTGTTGTTTAAAAATACTATCTTGTTATCCTTTAAATATTTTTCCTGATGTGGCTCGATCTACTCAGCTTCACAGGAAAGCTTTTTTGCAATTAAAACCTAAAGTTCTGGCCATTGGAGGGACTTACTTTTTGAAGTTTCCTTATAAATGTGTTATATTGTATTCTGGTTTGAAATTTGTGTTTACAGATGTATCTCATTTAAAGACTTTTCTTCTAGATAAGTGTTAGGTACTGAGTTAGGATAGTTAAAAGGGGTTTTGGTTTACTTTCTGGATTAACTCAGGCCTCTGATGTCTTCCTTGATGTGGACTTTAGCATCCTAGCAGGCTTAATTTCTAGTGGTTTTTTACTTTTTTGGATGAGTTTCTTGTTCTCTTGATTGTACTGTAAGATGCTGTTCCTTTTTTTTTCTTGTATATGTATACAAGTAAATGCATAATAAAAAAAATATACTATCTTGGAAGCACAGATCAGATATATTCCATACTTCAAAGACAGGTGGAAGGAAGGCCAAATGACTGCTGGCATGATTTAAAGGAGAGGTCAGAGAGGCTGTTATAGCCAAAAAAGCATCCTTCCAAAAATGGAAAAAGGAGCCAAATGACACAGCAGGAAACATCATAACTAGATGCAAGGCATTGATAAGGAATTATAGTTAGATGCAAGGCATTGATAAGGCAGGCAAAGGGAATTTGAAAAGAAGCTTGCTGTGGAAGGAACACCTGGACCGGATGGTATACATCTCAGGGTGCTGAAAGAACTGAAATTTGAGATTGCAGACCTACTATTAGTAATCTGAACTATCATTAAAATCATCTGTAGTACCTAAAGACTGGAGAGTGGCCAACGTAATGCCAATTTTTAAAAAAGGTTCCAGGGATAATCCTGGAAACTACAGACCAGCGAGTCTGACATCAGTACCGGGCAAAATTGTAGAAACCATCATAAAGAATAAAATTACTGAACATGTAGATAGTCATGGTTTAATGGGAGAAAGCCAACATGGATTTAGCCAAGGAAAATCTTGCCTCACTAATTTATACTTTTTAAAAGGTATGAATAAACAGGTAGCTAGAGGTGAGCTGGTTGATATAGTGTTATCTGGATTTTTAGAAAGCCTTTGACAAGGTCCCTCCTGAGAGATTCTTGGAGAAATTAATAAGTCATGGGATAGGAGGCAGTGTACTATTGTGGATTAGGAACTGGTCAAAAAATAGGAAACAGAGTAGGTCTAAATGGTCAATTTTCTCAATGGAGAAAGGTGACTAGTGGAGAGTCGGTATGATGAGCCTATTGCAGTCAGTGTGGGGTAAACACCATACACTGCCACTGTTGAAATTAATGCAGTTGTAATTACCTCCACTTTAATAGGTGGAATTAAGTGCACCCATGGTAACAGTGCCCCAAGTTTGGGTATGGTGCCATGCATTAAATGCTGGGAACATACTGTCCACGCCTCTGACAGTTAAGTGCAAAGAATTCTGCATTTAACGTGCATAAATTTTCACACTATTGAGGCATTAGGTGCTAAACCATGGCACACTTTAGTGCATTTCACACTAGTAAAAGTGCCCCTAAATATCCAAAGCTATTCCCTGTAATTCAGAAGGCTGTCTTGAGAACTTCCATGTCAGTGGGAAGTTACATGTTCTAAAACCCTCCAACGTGCCTGAACAATCCAACAATAAAATTGTACCATATAACATGTAATGTGAACATTAATACTCTAATGATATAGTGGTCCTACAAAAAGCCCCTAAACATCATAATTCCATGTAGAAATTAGGCTCAACATGTGGTGGTGATTTGTAAGTCGACCCCTGGATAGATTTTTAATTTTATAGTTTTCTGAGCAGGACTTCTAAATGTAAGTCAGAGCCAGGGGATGAGTTGTCTTCTTGGATACTGGGACTTCAGGTATTTAAATATATTAAATTGAAGATATCCCTCTGTGATGTGTTTCAGGTATAAATCATTCCTGCTGAGTCAGTGACAGCTACAGATTCTCAGCATATCCCTCACCATGTCCCCTGGAGGCAATCCAATGGCATTAGTTTCTCCAGCTGGTATAGGTGAGGTCATCTTATTGAATTTGTGTCACTACGTCATACCATAGTCTTCCCTGAAGCCATGTTAATTAGGGCATCATCTTCCTGGGAAGATGACTTTAATCTTCAGTGCACAACACAGAACCTGTGTATTGTTCTTAAAACTAAAATGCCTTTGTACTGAAGTATAAAGATAAATAAAATGAATGGTATACAGTTTCTGCTACAGTTATCACCTGTGGTTATAATTTCAAAGTTAACGCACAAGAACTGTGCATTTCTGCCACAGCAATTTCAAAAGTACATGCATAAGATATTGCATTAGCCAAGTTTACAGAAATTTCATAGGAAGAACATTTTTTAATGAAATTTCTGAAATATATACTAGTTCTTATACAGTATAGTATAAACTAGGCTTACTCAGAAACAAATATCCCTTATGTTGTTTCTTTAAACATTATCTTCAGACTGATGCTTTTAGTAGTTAATAATCTGGAAATAAGTATGCTGACAAGTCTCTTAAATGGGTCTCACCTGAAAATGTGAAAATGAGTCAAGCAGTTCATTATTCTCAAGATCTCTGGAGAGGAGGAATAATCTAGTGGCTAGTGCAGTGGGCTGGAAACTGGAGAAGCCAGGATTCAAATCCCACTGGCACTCCTTGTGGCCTTGGGAAAGTCACTTAACTCTCCATTGCCTCGTACAAACTTAGGGGCCCTTTTACTAAAGTGTGCACATTAATTGCTTAGCACACTTTAGAGTTCACTGTAACTGTGACTACATAGGCATGACAGTTACCATCCACTGATTTGTGCAGTAACAGCTAATCACGCGTTGGAGTGGTGAATGAGCAGGTTAGGGGTAGAGAGTGGAGAGCACATTGCAGTTAATGGGGGTGGGACATATAGAGCCCAATTCATGAAGTGGCACATCTGGGCAATCTGGATGGCCCTAGGCAAGATGGGCCCACTAGGACCTGATTCTGGACCACGGGAACCGGTAACCAAGGACGGCTCGGCGTGCCCCTGCCTGACTGCGGGGACGTCTTCCCCGCAGGCTCCCCTGGTTGTTGGAGCTTTGCTCCCCCTTTTCTCCGCCACCCGACCCATGGCTAGCCAGCCAGGGCCTGAATCAGGTGGTGGGGACTCTCGCACTCAGCCCCAGCAGGGATCCCCAGGCCCGATTGCTGGGTCAGTGCTGCTTATTTCACCTTTGAGGTGGAATAAGCAGCACGTCCCCTTTGACCTGGGTCCTGTATGTCCTGCCAGGCTGGCCCATCCCACTTCATCCAGATCTACCCCCTCCGGCTTGCCCGTCTTGCTGCTCAGGACATACGGGGACAGCCAGAAGGGGAATTGGACGTGGATGGCTTGTGGGGGCTGCACATCCCGCTGGATGCAGCCCCACAACCTGCATCTCAGAATTGGACCCATAGTGCCTTAACTGTCAAATGTTGCAATTAGCATGGGTGCAACTAACAGCAATAGGTAAAGTTAGGTGCACCTGCAGTAATTGTGCTGTGTGTTATGGTATGCATCCATGTGTTAACTGCCAGGAACCTGCTGGCCATGTGCCCAACAGTTACCACAGAGGTTTTGCACTTAGTATAGTGCTAATTTCCCTTAAATGATCTACAGTAATTTACTATTGAATTGCAGTCTACTTGTACAAATCATAAGCATAATTAAAAGCCTTCTTGCTTTTCTGAAAGAATCTATAATGCCCCATGGTTAGCAAAGGGCTTTCCAAAGCTGCCTTGGAGACAGGGCCGGCGCTACCCGGTAAGCTGGGTAAGCGCGACGGGTGTGCGCTGTTGCTAGCCGTCTGCCACCCACTGCTTCAGAAAGCAGCCATGGGAACATTTCTCTATTCCTGTGGCTCTGCTATCCTGCGGCATTTCCAGCAGTAACAAGCATTTCCTGTTTCTCATAAGAAACAGGAAATGCTTATTATTGCCTTTAGAAACTCCACAGTCAAGAGTTTAAAAGATAGCAGAGCCGCGGGAACAGAGAAATATTCCCACGGCTGCTTTCTTTTCTGAAGGATGAATCAGAGGGGGAGGGAGTGGAGGGGGTGGAGGGAGGGAGTGGAGAGGGTGGAGGGAGGGTGGGCAGATGATGCAGGAGGGAAGGGAAGGAAAAGGACCAGGTGACACGGGGAGAGGGGGCTGGAAGGTTGCAGACATGGGGAGCTGGAAGGGGATGGGGCTGGAAAGTGGCTGGGTAATAGGAGGGGGGTTGGAAGAGAGCTGATGGGGGAAGGTGGGGGCTGGAAGGGAGCCGACATGGGGGGTTGGAAGGGAGCGGAAAAGAGGGGAAGGAGGGGGCTGGAGGGAAGGTGGGTTCTGGAAGGGAACTGACACCTGGGGATGGGACTGGAAGGGAGCTGACAACTGGGGTTGGCACTGGAAGGTGGATAGAACAGAGGAGAGGATGACTGGAAGGGAGCTGACATGGGAGGGGGCAATGGGACTAGAAGTTTGCCGATACCTGGGATGGTATTTGGACTAGAAGGGGCTGGCCGGTGGGGAAGGAGAGGGACTGGAAAGAATAGACACCAGTGGTGATGCTGGGAATGCAAGGGGGTTGACACTGGAAAGTACTGGGAGGGGAGTGTAAAGGGGGCTGATACTGGGGAGGGTTACTGGAACTTGAAAAAGGCTGATGGATGAAAATGAAGAAAGCAAAAGGAGAAATGGCAGATGGACTATAGACCATAGAAAGAGAGCTAAGAGAAGACAGAGGATAACAGAAACCTCAGATCGGGACCAGCATGATCAAAAATCATCAGACAACAAAGGTATCTTTGCGCTATCTTTATATGTCACACAGTATGGGGAATTGCATCTCTTATCTGGTGTGGTACCACATGCAGAGTCTGGCTTCTTGGGATTTCAGTTTAATTCTTGTCTACATATTTTTATTTTTACTTTAGGTTGTGGTCACTTATTCTGTACTTGCTGAGGGCCTGTGTTCTGAGTGTGTGACCAAGGCCAGGTGTTCTGTTAACATGGAGTTTGAACGTAGGGATCTGTACTGTAGTAATTTGACTTGTACAGCTTTTCAAATAGGTGTATGGATGTTTTCAAGCCCATTGCAGTATTAATAGTGCTGTTTTTTTTTCTGGGTAGACCCCTTATTGTATGAGTTTTGGAAATGTATGCTGGTATGGTATGCAGGGGCAGCTCAAGGCAATCTGCTGCCTGAGGCAAAGAATGAGATGGCGCCCCCTCCCTTAGAGGGGGCGGGGCTTTTTCAAAACTCCAATCAGGGACTGAACCAAACCAAAAAGCCATTTAGATTATATGGAGGAAATGCAAGATGTTTGCACACAGGGCCATATCAAGCTGCAATCGCGCCCTGTGCGACTTGCAGCTTGGGCGCGCACCCCCGTCCTCCACCCATACCTCCATCCAGCGCTGCCTGCTCTTTCCCTGCTGCTGCCGCCCTCTGTTTTTTTCACGGCAGTGCCAGCAGCAGGGAAAGAGCAGGCAGCACTGGACGGAGGTATGGGGAAGAGGAGAGGGGGGCATATACTCGATCTGAAAGTTGCTGGCACTTTAAACAGATCTGTCCCTCCCTGCTCTGACATTGTGTCAGAGGAGGGAGGGACCAGACTTGCTAAAAATGCTGCGAAAAGGTTTGGGGGGGGGGGGGTACATTTCGGCTTCCTGCTGTTGTCCTGCCAGCGGCAGCAGGGCAACAGCAGACAGCTGTTTGAAGGTGTGAATAAAGAGGTAGACAAAGGTGAGTCGGTTGATATAGTGTATCTGGACTTTCAGAAAGCCTTTGACAAGGTCCCTCATCAGAGACTTTTGGCAAAACTAAAAAGTCATGGGATAGGAGAAGTGTACTATTGTGGATCGGGAACTGGTTAAAAGATAGGAAGCAGAGGGTAGGGCTAAATGGCCAATTTTCCCAATGGAAAAAGGTGAATAGTGGAGTACCCCAGGGATCTGTACTGGGTCCGCTACTTTTTGACATATTCATAAATGACCTGGAAAAGGGAATAACTAGTTAGGTTATCAAATTTGCAGACGACACAAAACTGTTTAAAGTTGTTAAAACCCAAGAGGACTGTGGAAAACTGCAGGAGGATCTGGATATATTGGAAGACTGGGCATCCAAATGGCAGATGAAATTTAATGTGGACAAGTGCAAAGTTATGCACCTAGGAAAGAACAACCCACACTATGGTTACACGATGCAAGGTTCCACATTGGGAACCACCACCCAGGAAAATGATTTAGGAGTCATCGTGGATAACATGTTAAAACCCTCCGCCCAGTGTGCAGCGGCGGCCAAGAGAGCAAATAGAATGCTAGGTATCATAAGGAAAGGAATGGAAAATAAAGCAAAGGATATTATAATTTCTCTGTATCGTTCCATGGTACGACCGCACCTTGAATATTGTGTGCAATTCTGGTCGCCGTATCTTAAAAAGGATATAGCGTTATTAGAAAAGGTACAGAGAATAGCCACCAAAATGGTAAAGGGGATGGAAGGCTATTCCTATGAAGAGAGGCTACAAAGGTTAGGGCTCTTCAACCTGGAAAAGAGACGGCTGAGGGGAGATATGATAGAGGTCTATAAATTAATGAATGGATGGAACGGATAAATGTAGATCGATTGTTTACGCTATCAGAATATAGAAAGACTAGAGGACTTGTAATGAAGCTACAGGGTAAACTATTTAAGACAAATAAGAGAAAATATTTTTTCACTCAACGTGTAATCAAACTCTGGAATTTGTTACCGGAGGATGTAGTAAGAGCTGTTAGTGTAGCTGGGTTTAAAAAAGGTTTGGACAAGTTCCTGGAGGAAAGGTCCATAAACCATTATTAAAAAGGGACCCAGGATATCAATGCTTGACCCAATACAAGCATTGTGGAACCTGTGTTTTTTGGGGATACTGCTAGTGTGATGAAGAAGCCCATACTGAACATATGGAAGTAGAAGAAAAAGATGATTTCACCTTTAAACAAACTGACAGTCAGGCTGCACACACGTTTCAGCTTTTGCAAGAGAGAGGCAAGCATAGGGAAACAGGAGCTAGGCTGACACACCCAAGCTCTGACGTAACTGCAAGCCTGGAACCTAATTACACACACCTGTTCAGGAAGGCAGACCCAGGCTCAGGGAACAGGAATATAAACCCTGGCTAGGAGAAAGCAAGGGAAGAGAAGGAGTTGGTGATTGGAGTCTCGCTGAGAGAGCCGGTAAGAGTGTTGAGAGTATTGACTGGAGAGGTGGTTGGAGAGACGGTTGGAGAAGAGCTGGGAGGAGACCTTTGAGGAAACTCAGCTGCAGTTCTGGAATTGAAGCAGACAGAGCAGAAGGAGAGAAGGGACAGACTGCTGTCAGAAACCTGCCTAGAGGGAGAGAGCAGAGAGACCTTCAGACCTCATTGCCAGATAAAAAGCTTCAAGGAGCTCACAGGTGGGAACCTAGCACTAAACCCAGGAGTTTGCAAAGCTCAGTTTGGGACTGGGAACCAGAGCAGTGCTCCAGACAAGAACTCCAAACAGGGAATCAGAGAGCGTTTCCCTACAGCTGGAGAAAGCTAGCTGAACAAAGCCAGAGAGGAATCTCCACAACCTCAGGTATTTCCAATCCTTACCATATAGAACTGTGCCCAAAGGAAGCACCAGAGGTCTTAGGGGGAAATTATCCTAAGCCGTATAATAACAGCTTAAAGCCAAACTCCATAGTTCCAGAGTTTGAAGAGATGCAACAGGACTTTAATGAGAGTGACTCAGCAGAAGTGCCTATGGACTGTACACTATGTTTGGCAGATGATATAGAATCCCTTTGCTAAAGGTGTATGAGGGAGCTGAGTGTGAACAAAGGGAAAGAAGATATTTTTCTTTGTGAGAAGAAGCTGTTATGTTTTCTATCTGTTACATGTGATATGCATTGCACGTTTTGTGAGCAAAGAGTGTGAAGCTCAATCAGTTTAAGTTCTGTAAATATCCTCGAGCAAACACCTGAAGAGTATCCTGATTTAATCTGCACTGAATCTTTTTGTTGGGGAATAAATTCTTGTCATTTTGCCTTACCACTGGTCTCACAACTATTTCCTTATCAGAGGGCAAAAGAACTACCACTCCCAGCAGGCATAGCGGGAGCAAAAGGTTTTATTTCACCTTCTGCAAAGAGCATATAATGGCAACCCCAACCCTCTGAGCCCTAGGCGGAGGGCTGGGGCTTGACACTAGGTACGTATGACCTAGATTGGCCACTGTTGGAAACAGGATACTGGGCTTGATGGACCTTGGTCTGACCTAGTATGGCATATCTTATGTTCTTATGTTTTTAAGCCTTTGCGCCCTGTGCGGCTGCACCGCTTGCAAAGGGCTGGGTACAGTCCTGTTAGCACACCAAGGAACTAAAAGAGAGCAAGAATCAACAGCACAGTTTATAAAACTACATTATAACTCATTTTTATTTTGTTATGAACTGCGTTATGTTTCTTGCTTTTTCTTTTTCAAAATATATTTTGCATCTACAGTAGGTACAGAGCAGAACCAGGACATTCACCCACAGAACTCAATACTAAAAAAAAATAAATCTAATTCTGATTATCTCACTAACAACAACAACAAGAACAACCACTATTCTCCAGTACCAGGCATATTGTTAACTAATACAAAACCCTCCAACAAAGAGCAAACCTACCATACCATACCATATCAGCACAAACTTCCAAAACTCACATAAGGAGCCCATCCAAAAAGGCGTCACTGTAAATACTACAGTGGGCCCTGGAACATCCATACACCTATTTGAAAAGCTGAAACAGTCAAATTACTACAGTACAGTATAGATCTTTATGTACAAACTCCATGTTAACAGAACACCTGGCCTCAGTCACACACTCAGAACATCGACCCTCACCAAGTACAGAATAAGTAACCATAATCTAAAGTAAAAATAAAAATATGTAGAAAAAATTTAAACTGAAACTCCAATAAGCCAGAGTCCACATGCAGTGCAACATCAGATAAATAGATGCAGTTCCCCAATACTGTGTAAAATATAAAGATAGCACAAAGTCCAATCACTAAAATGAAATAAAATTATTTTTTCTACCTTTGTTGTCTTACCATTTTATTCTCTGATCATGCTGGTCCCGATCTGAGGCTTCTGCTTTCCTGTCTTCTCTTAGCTCTCTTTCTGTGGTCTATTGTCCACCTGTCATTTCTTATCTCTTCTTTTGTTTTTTTGACTTCTTTCCATCAGCCTATTTCCAGTCCCTGTAACCCTTCCCAGTATCAGCCCCTTTCCAGTCCTCCCTCCCGGTACCTTCCAATGTCAACTTGCATTCCCATGACTGCCACTGGTGTCCATTCCCTTCCAGTCCCCCTCCTTCCCCACTGTCCAGCTCCTAGTCCAAATACCATGGCAGCCCCTCTCAGCATCCACTCCCTTCCAGTCCCATTCTCCCATCCCCTCGCATCAGCCCATTTGTAGCCCTAGCCCCCAGTTTTCTTCCAAGGCCAGCAGCTCTATCCTCCCCTCCCCACTATCAGCCCATTTCCAGTTGAAGCCCCCCAATCAGCTCACTTCCAGTGTTAGTCCCCCCCCCCTCAGCCCATTACCAGTGCTATCCTCCCCTAATCATCCCATTACTAGTCCTACACCCCGTCAGTCCATTACCAGTCCTAGCCTCCCCGATCAGCTCATTTCCAATGCTAGCCCCCCATCAGTCCATTACCAGTCCTACCCCCCATCAGCCCATTACCAGTCCTAGCCTTCCCTAATCAGCTCATTTCCACAGCTAGTCCCCCCTCAGCACATTACCAGTGCTAGCCCCCCTAATAAGCCCATTACCAGCCCCAACTCCCCCTTGATTAGTCCATTCCCACTCCTAGCCTTCCCTAATCAACCCATTCCCAGTCCTAGCCCCCCGCCACCGCCGGATGAGAGGTGCAGGTGGAGGGAGAGGGGACAGGAGGAGGACAAGGAGAGACAAAGGTGAGAGATGGGGGACAAAGGGGGAGAGAGGGGACAAGTACTAGACAAAGGGAGAGACAGTGCGGGTTAGGATTATGATGGGATGATGGGGGAGCTAGCACTGGTAATGGGCAGATTGGGGGGGCTAGGACTGGGAATGGGTTGATTAGGGAAGGCTAGGACTGGGAATGGACTAATCAAGGGGGAGCTGGGACTGGTAATGGGCTGATTAGGGGGGCTAGCACTGGTAATGTGCTGAGGAGGGACTAGCTGTGGAAATTAGCTGATTAGGGAAGGCTAGGACTGGTAATGGGCTGATGGGAGGTAGGACTGGTAATAGACTGATGGGGGTGCTTGCAGTGATCAGGCTGATTTATTTGATGCTGGTTGTTCCTGCTGGATGAGAGGGAACGCTTGTCAGTTCCCTTCCAGCCCCCTCCCTCCTTCCATGTCAGCCCCTCCCTCCCTCCATGTCAGCCCTAGGGTTGCCAACTTTTTCACCGAGGAAAAACCCGACACCTGTGGCTCGCCACCCATTCTCTGCCCCTAGTCCCACCCCTGCCCCGCCCAAACCCACCCATGCTGCACCCCAGCCCCACCCACAAAAATTACCAAGGATAAGTGTAGGCTAACTCGCTTGGTCAGATAATAATTAAACTGGGAACCCCAAAAGCCAAACATGAAATGTTCAATACTAGAGAAATAAAACTATAAAGTAATTTCCTCTTGTACTAAACAAAAACGCAAAGATGTTAGCAATACACACTTCCCAGACCAGACATATTCCAGTTAATAAACTCAAAATAAAAAGAATTTTTCTACCTTCTGTTTGGGCATTTTATTTTTCAGTTGCAATTGCTCCAGTCACTTTCTTCTGGTTTCTTCGTGTCTTCTGCGAGCTATCCATTTGTCCTTTCTTCTCTTTTAGATGTTTTCCATTCTCTCTCTCTATCTGCTTTAACATACTGATCATTTCCCTTTTGCTCTTTCCCCCATTTCTTTCCTTATTCCTTTATCATCCACTCAAAATTCACCTTTCCATTCTCAATCCCCTCTTACTCTCCCAATACCTGGCCCATCGTAGACTTTTCTTCCACACAAAATATCTTTTCCCCTCTCCATTCTCATTCCCCATCCCTTCTAGTCCTCCCCCAAAATCAGTTCTAGACCCACCCAGCATCCGCTCACTTCTAGTCCCATTCTCCCATGCCGCCACATCAGCCCATTTCCAGTCCTATTCTAGCCCATCACTCATTTGCAGCCCAAGCTCCCACCATCAGCCCATTTCCAGTCCTATTCTAACCCATCACCCATTTGCAGCCCAAGCTCCCCCCATCAGCCCATTTCCAGTCCTAGCCCCACATATGCTCTTTTCCAGTTCCATTCCAGCCCCCCACTTTCCACTCCAAGCTCCCCCATCAGCCAATTTCCAATCCTAGCCCCCTCGTCACCCCACTTCCAGTCCTATTCCAGTCCCCATCAACCCATTTCCAGTCCTATTCCAGCTCTTCATCAGCCCATTTCCAGTGCTATCCCTCCCATCACAGGCCATTTCCAGTCCAAGTCCCCTCCATCACAGCCTCTTTCCAGTCCTAGCCCCCCCCACCATCACAGCCCATTTGAAGTCCTAGGCCCCCCCATCAAGCCCCTTTGCAGTCCTAGGCCCCCCCCCATCACAGCCCCTTTGCAATCCTAGCCCCCCCCCATCACAGCCCATTTCCAGCAAGTTACCCCACCATAGCCAATTTCCAGTCCAGGTCACCCCCCCCATCACAGCCCATTTCCAGTCCAAGTTCCCCATAGCCCATTTCCAGTCCAGGTCCCCCCCCCAACACAACCCATTTGTAGTCCTAGCCACCCCCATCACAGCCCTTTCAGTTTTTGGCCTCCCCCCCCCCCCCCGACCAGCCCCACGGCTGTCTGAGGGGCTTCAGAGGGAGCCAGGGAAGCCCGCGTGAGGCCCCGGCTCCCTCTGTACAACCACCAGCGTGAAGATCATTTTCCCTCACGGTGGTGGCTGTTTGTGTGAAGCCGCGATTGCTGGGACTCCTGGGAGAGGTTAAAGGCAGTGCCCTTTAACCTTTTCCAGCATTCGCGGCTTCACACAAACAGCCGCCAGCGTGAGGGAAAAGGATCTTCACGTTGGCAGTTGCACAGAGGGAGCCGGGGCCTCGCGCGGGCTTCCCCGGCTCCCTCCCCCGTGGACTTCGGGAGTCGGGAGAAAAGCCGTTTTTTTGCTCTGGCCACTCCCGATCTTGCGGCCAGAGCAAAAAAAACGGCTTTTTAACAGCTTTTTACATCTGTGCCGGCAGCCGGCCTGACCATGGAAAAACCGGCCAGGCCGGCTGAAAACCGGCCGGTTGGCAACCCTAGTCAACCCACCCTCCCTCCCTCCCTCCATGTCAACCCTCCCTCCCTCCATGTCAGAGCCCTTCCTCCCTCCATCCCTCCATCCATGTCAGCCCCCCTCCCTCCCTCCCTCCCTCCATGTCAGCCCTCCCTCTCTTTCTCCATCCATCCATGTCAGCCCTCCCTCCCTTCATCCCTCCATCCGTCAGCCTTCCCTCAATGTCATCCCCCCTCCCTCCCTCCCTCCCTCCCTCCATGTCAGCCCTCCCTCCCTCCACCCATCCATGTTAGGCCCCCCCCCATATTAGCCCTGTTGCTGATTCCCTGCCCCCTCCTCCCCTGTCCCCATGTCTGCCTGCTACCGCTACCGCCCTGTGCTTTCTTCTTCTGCAGCTGCAGTTCCCTGTCGCTTAGGGAACCGCGGCTGTGCCGGTGAAGCCGTTGCAGAGCCTTCGAGTCTCTCGACGGGCTCTGTGCAGCATTGTCCCGCCTCCAAAGGAAGTGGTAAACAACTTCCTTTGGGGGCGGGAGAATGCTGCCCGGAGACCATCAAGAGACAGGAAGGCTCCGCAATGGCTTCATCGGCACAGCCGCGGTTCCTAAGAGGCAGGGAACCGCGGCTGCAGAAGAAGGGAGGCAGTGAGTTTGCTGCTGCCGAGAAGCGGATGTGGCAGCAACTTGTGAGCTGGGTTTTTTTAGTTTTTTTTTAAAACTTGAAGGCAAAGTGAGGCGGCTGTTTTGGGGGCATTTGCCGCCCTCAAAACTTTGCCGCTTGAGGCAGCCGCCTCACTTCGCCTCATTATAGAGTCTCCCCTGATGGTATGGTAGATTTGGCTTTGTAGATCTTCAGTGGCTTTTGTAGGATTTTATATTAGTTCACAATATGCCTGGCACTGGAGAATGTTTATTTTGTTGTTAGTGAGATGACCAGAATCAGATTTTATTTTTTTTGGACTATCACAGCCTGTTTGTATGATGCTAAGCATTTACTGCTAAGTATTTTTATTTTGTCTATGCATTTGCTCTTTCGCTGCAACTTTCTTACAACACTGGATTTGAAGGAGAAATACTAATATTGCTTGAAAAGAGTTCACAAAGCAGTTTTGGGAAAAAGAAGGGTAGGGTGCAGCAAACATTAATAATGAGGGAGGGACGCCGATTTATAGGTTGCAGGGGGCGCTAGAAACCCTAGCACCGGCCCTGCTTGGAGACCCCACTAGTCAATCTTATTCCTACCTATTCATTGTGGATATCCTGAAAATAAAAATATTTCCATATGCTAGGTCGCCAGTGCATGCAAACTTATCTCATACATATTCACTGTGGTATCCTAGAAACCCAAGTGGCTATGTGGAGTCCCTACTATAGAATTTGGCTCACACTTTTTCAATAATAGTTCAAGGCGAGTTACATTCAGGTTTTCTATGTTCCCAGTGGACTTAGAATTTCATTCTGTACCTGAGGCAATTGAGAATTAAGCGATTTACCCAAGATTATATGGGACATCAGTGGAATTTCCTGGTTCCCAACTCACTGCTCTGCTATTAGGCTAATCCTTCAATTTGAAGTTGGTTTAGAAACCCACCTTTTCCAGAAAACATACAACTGTATCCCTTTGTAGGTCTGATAAGCCCCTGGGTTGGCCTGCATATCCCTTTTGTGTGTTGGTGTCTTCTGTTTCTTTTCTCCTCTTTTATTATGTCTCTCTTTTTACATTTAAATATAGTTCCTTTCTGTATTTCTTTTAAATTATTGATTTTATATAAACCATTTTGATGTAGCTGAAGAGCAGCATAGCAAATGCTTAATAAGCCAAAAACAAAGCATGGTCTTCACTATATGCAAATATATCTCATGTATTCATTATGGGGGTCATTCTGAACCACTAATAGCGTGGATGTACATCTGTTTTGGATGCACCACAACAAAAGCAGATATCATGTAAAATGAAGAACCCAGTCCGAAACGTGATATCTCTTTTGGATGTACAGCTCCCGCTATTCGCAGGGACTTGATTCTGCACATCTAGCTCTCCAAACACACAGGTCCTTTGTGCAGGGAGCTCTAGACAGGGGCGGGAAGGGGTGGAGACAGGGTAGAGTAGGCGGAGCGGGGGCAGGCTGCACAATCCAGACATACAGGGCCTATTCAGGTTATGGCCCTGTATGTCCAGCTATGACAGGATGAACGTGGGACTCATTCTACCTTGGAGGTGGAATAAGTCCCATGCATGGCATGGATCGGAGCACACAGGCCCGCAGAAGTCCCAGGGCAGCCAGAGGCCAATACCAGCCTTGGCTTTCCCCACCAAGAACCGGGCGGCTGGGGAAGAAGAGCGGAACGGTGTTCGGCCTTTCAGCACTTCTGCATGGCATCCTGGTGCCATGGTGATGAGATGCCACGGCACTGGGGCTCGAGCAGGAGCACAGGGAAGGTTAGCTGGGGAGGTTGATGGACGTTCAGCGTGGCAGAATTGGGGCTCATCTGGTCCTCTAAGTGCTCGATTCTGCATCTGTGGAAAACTCTTGCTCCTGCAGGTGCAGAATTGGGTACACATTCGGGTCGTCCATATTTTGGACGTCCGGATGGCCTGGACATGCCCCGATTGGAATTGGCCTCTATGTGAATCCTACAAATCAGACTGATTGTGGCCCTTGAGGAACAGCTTAGAAAACCCTTATCTAAGATTGCCTACTAGCTCAATTTTTTCAGGACAGTCTTTCTGATCCAGTTCTAGTTTTCATGCATATCATGCCGGGCCATATAGTTCTGATTTCCCTAAGATAGTCAGTCCAGACCATGGTGTAAAGCAGGATTAGATTGGTCTGTCCTAAAAAAAACGGAACAAGTACTAACCTTAGTTGATAGTCTTGCCTGGATTGGGCCCAAAACATCTCTGAACTAGAGGGAGATAAAAGGAAGCATATGAGAGCTGGATCCCCTTTGTATCGCTGGACGTTGCCGGTGTTTGCGTTGGGCAGCTTCTTCCACCGCACTAGCTGACTTGAGGGCTTTTAAAGACCGGGCCCTACTGCGGTAAGCGATCGCAGGTGCATGTCCATGGGAGTGTGTCCGAAGGAGCTTTCCAAAGGGACAGGTTCTAACCCTTTGGAGCCCCTTCGGAGTACATCAAAGCTATCTGAGCCGGGAGAACTATATCTCATGGGTAAGAGGAAGAAGAAACAGTCTTTGCTTCCAGAGAAAAAAAAGTTGTGATAGTTATTGGTCCCATGGATCGCCACATTGTTGCCATGCCCTCTATATCCGTGGTAAGTCCTGGATCTACTTTGGACTCCCTTGATCATCCGGGTGATACTACCCCACCCTGCCATTCCAGTGTTGCAGCAGGAGAGGACAGTAGCATCTCCCAGGTATTGGAGAGTTTGCTACCTGCCTCCATTACTGTTGCCCCAGAAGTCGGTGCCTCTGTGGGGAACTTGGACGCTCCTGTATCCTTTGTCTGACTCTTTTTCTTCAGACAATGTTACTGTGAAGGATATCTTAGTTGCCATTATGTGTTTGGAATCCTCATTAGGTTCCTCTTTGAAAGGTATTTCAGATTTTACTGTTGATACTGTGGCAAAGCTTTCTGAGCAGGATAAGAGATTATCTGTGGATGAGCATCTAATTTTGATTCTTGTATTTCTTTGTTACATTCAACCTGCTCTTCTATGAAAATAGCTTAGCTATTCACTTGCACTTAGAAGGGCTGGAGAATGCTCAGCATTTGCACAATTTGAGATTTTAAAGTTTTCCACATACTCATTTTCTTTCCCTTATTCTTCTCCTTCAGAAATATCTCAAGGAGAGTTTAGGTATGACAGATGTGGAGGCTATAAAAATCTGAAATATTTATTATCTACCCAAGGGGAAGATAACTCCAGATGTGGAAGGTCCAGGTTTAGTTTCGCTCTTTCCGGTAGAGAGCTTAGACTTGTCTGCATTTTTAGAGAGCTCTGTTGATAATATTCCTGCTTGTGCCACATTGATTGTTATGATCATTAAGAGAACAAAAGAGACAATGTATTGCGCTTGTTTTTTCAGAAGAACCTTTTCTTTTGTGGTCAGAATGTGAATGTTTTTTCCGTATGTTTCTAAAGTTACACAGTAGAGAAGGTTGTTCCTGGCACTAAAACCACCTGTCTTGGTGCTGGGGGCAACCTTCTACCTCAAATTTCCTTGTAAATGTATGATGGTTTATCAAAGCATACAGTATATATTCCTTGAAGCTCCCCATTTGGAGACTTTCCTTCAGGGCAAGTAATGCTATGCTTTCTTATATTTAGTTTGGTTTTTCTATTGTATTTCTCTGAAATAGCTAATATTAATTGGTATTATTAAATTGTCTTTCCCGTGATATGTAAGGGTTTTCAGTTTGATGTGGGGTAGAATTGTTACTGTAATGCTTTTTGTAGTAATGGGTACTTTCCCCATTTTGACTTGGAGTAATGTGTTAATTTCTTTATGTTCCTGTCTTATAAGTGTGTATTGTATGATACTTGAAAGTTATATGTTTTTTTTTAAATTTATAACCTTACATTAGTGGTGAGCAAGCCAGAAAGTGAAAGTGAGTTGAAAAATATGAAAGAGTAGAAGTAGTAAGTAAAGTGCACTTGTTATATTATATAACTGCTACATTTAGAGATGGGGATTTCTAAAAAGAAACTGAGGAATGTTAGAGAACCTTAAAAAGATAGGGATCCTCCTGGACCAAACTATGATAAATAATATTGTTAGTTCTCTTTTCTGGGATTGGAGACGTATCTATCTCTAGGAACAAGCAGGAATAAGTCATCACATATGGGTACGTCGGTACCGACGGAGCCTGCGCGGGAAAGCTCCCCAGCTTTTCAGATGAAAAGCTTTTGGGGCCTCCCACTGCACATGCGCGCTGCCTTCCCGCCTTCCTGACCAGCTCTCCTCAGTTCTTCTTTTTCCGCGGAGCCAGCAGATCGTGTTCCTGTCACCGCTGAAGAATTTGTTACTTTTGTTTGTTTCTTTAGACCGCGTACCTGCCTTCCCCATACCGAAACCGGTATCGCCGGTCTTTCTTTCTTTCTATATATATTAAAAAAAAAAAAAAAAAGACGTTTTTATTTTCTTCAGCACAGCTTGGTACCCGTTGTTAGGCCTTAAGGCCTACACAAATTCTCCTCATGGAGAAGCCAGTCCCTGGTTTTAAAAAATGTACCAAATGCAGTGCTGTCATTTCTGTCACAGACACCCATGAATGGTGTCTCAAATGTTTGGGACCTGAACACTCCATACCGGACTGCCCATCCTGCACCCAGATGTCTAAACGCGGTTTGCAGAACCGGGCTAACAAGCTCCATGTGCTGTTTCCTTCAGAAGCATCACAGTCATCCAGGTCTTCCTCTCCGGATGGATCTCAGGTAACCAAAACTTCTGTGGGCAAATCCTCTAAAAGCAAATCTCTTTCTAAGGATCGAGAGGCTCTCAATTCTGAGTTCGAGGATTCTGCCCAGGCCAAAAAACCCCGGCGGGAGGTTCCGGCCTCCAAAGCAATCATGGGGTCACAGGTTGACATCGATGGCACGGCCTCGACAGATCACCTGTTGGACTGCTCTGGGGTACCGGCCCATACCGGTACCGACATCCAGGCAGTAGTGGCGTCTATGGGCAGCACTGTCCAGACCATGCAGCAAGCCGTTCTGGCATTCATTAAGGCTGCGACGCCCTCGGTACCGATTTCATCGGTACCGACCCCGGTTCCGGTATCTACACCGGAACCGAGACCATCGACTTCTAAACGTCGATCGGTTCCGCATGCCGGATTCCGGCTTTCGCCCGGTACTGATCCCATGCCTGATACGCCCGATGTCGATACCGATCGGTATGCGTATCGTACATTGGCAGTACAGAGGGAAGACTCAGATACTTCTGATGAATTCAATTCCTCTGATGACTCTGCTGAGCTTACTCTTCCTGAGGAGCCCTCTTCTCCCAAGAGGAGGATGTCTCCTCCAGAGGATTTATCCTTTCAGGATTTCATTGTTGATGTAGCTAAAGCACTTTCTATTGCTACATCTTCTGAAAGAGAACCCAGATCAAAAAAATTGGACATTTTAGGATACTCAAAAGCTCCTAAAGAGGCAGTCACTCTGCCTGTCCATGAAATCCTTCAAGAACACTTGATGGATTTGTGGGAGACTCCTTTAACACTGTCTCCCCATTCCCGCAGGTTGGACACCATGTATCGGGTCCCTCCTTCGCCTGGGTTCCAGAAAACTCAGCTGCCTCACCACTCCATTGTGGTGAAGTCTGCCATGAAGAAAATAAAGAGTCCTAAAAGGCATTCTTCTACCCCTCCAGGGCGAGAATGTAAGAACCTAGACTCTTTTGGAAGAAAGATGTTCCAGGCTAGTATGCTTATAGCCAGGATCAACTCTTATAGCCTTTATATGGGCATGTATCTTGGGCAACTTGCCCTAAAAATACAGAATTTTGCCCCCTTTATCCCTGATGATCAAAGGGCGGACTTCTTTTCTATGGTGACACAACTTTCAGAGGTCTCCAAGTTCTCCAACAGGGCAGCCTTTGATTCCTTTGAAGTTGCAGGCAGAGCTTCGGGAATTGCTATTGCAGCCCGACGTCTCGCTTGGCTCCAGGCTTCTAACCTAGAACCCTGGGTTGTAGATGGCCTCAGGAATCTGCCCTGTACCGGTGAGAACTTATTTGGGGAAGACTGGCAGATTAAAGCTGCTCAAATGGATGCAGAAAATGCCACTCTAGATAGACTTTCCAAGTCTACTTCTACCCCTACCAAAAAGAAGCCTTTTAAAAGGCCTTACTATAAAAAGACCAGATTTCCCACAAATACTGGCCAGCAATCTGCTCAGCCTCGCCTTGCGGCTAAGCGTCAACAATCTAAGCAGGTAAAGTCAAAGCCTGCAGTGTCTGCTACACCCCAGCAGGCTCAACCCCCTCAGGGGTTTTGACTTCCCTCTAGAGAACTTGCCGTTTCTGGCTCTAGAACAACCAGAGCCCCTCACCATTCCTGGAAGGCTAGCTCATTTTGCTCCCAGATGGGAACAAATCACATCAGAGCAATGGACCCTCTCTATTATCCGAGAGGGCTACAAACTTCATTTCTCCAGCCTTCCTCCCCATACCATGGTGAGGCAATTCAGTTCTCCCCCATCTCTTCTGACCCTGTTGGGTCAGGAAGTCTCTTCTCTTCTTGCCCAAGGGGCAATAGAGGAGGTTCCTCCTCCACAACAGGGGTTAGGTTTCTACTCCCCTTACTTTCTCATAACAAAGAAGACAGGGGGCTTCAGACCTATCCTAGATCTGAGAGAATTGAACAGGTTTCTATTCAAGGAGAAATTCAAAATGCTCTCTCTCTGGGCCTTCTCCTTCCATACCTTCAGAGTCAGGATTGGCTTTGTTCTCTAGATCTCAAGGATGCGTACACTCATATACTCATCCATCCATCCCACAGAAAATATCTAAGATTTCTGTTCCAGGGAAAACATTTCCAGTACAGAGTACTACCCTTCGGTCTGGCCTCTGCTCCAAGAGTCTTCACAAAATGCATGGCAGTCGTAGCCGCATTTCTCAGAGGCATGGGAATCTTTGTCTTCCCATATCTGGACGACTGGCTCATTCGAGCTCCATCTCAATCAGAAGCCCAGATTTCTCTGGACCGCACAAGGCGTATTCTTCAATATCTGGGACTTGTGGTAAACATTCCCAAGTCCCAACTCATCCCTACTCAGTCCCTGGAATTCATAGGGGCCCAATTGGACTCCACCACTGCAAGGGCCTACCTCCCTCTGGTCCGAGGCCAAAGGCTAATAAGCTTGGCCTCCCAGGCTCAGTCCAGAAGTCACTTGTCAGCCAGAGAAATGCTGCAACTTCTGGGCCACATGGCCTCCACGGTTCATGTGGTGCCCTATGCTCGTCTCCATATGAGAGCAGCTCAATGGACATTGGCCACCCAGTGGTCTCAAGCATCGGGACTGCTGTCAGACCAGGTACTCACCTCACAACGTCTGTTTTGGTCTCTCCAGTGGTGGACATCCTCCAAAAATCTGTTGGGGACCCCCTTCCAACCTTCGTTGCCCCAAGCAACCCTCACAACAGATGCCTCCCAAACAGGGTGGGGAGCTCATCTTCAACATCTCTCCACTCAGGGAATCTGGTCTCCCCAAGAGACCACCCTTCATATCAACCTTCTGGAACTGCGAGCAATCTTCCTTGCCCTCACAGTCTTCCATACCCTCCTTGCCAACCTGACTGTCCTAGTTCAGACAGACAATCAGGTGGCCATGTTTTATGTCAACAAACAAGGAGGGACGGGCTCTCTGTCGCTTTGCAACGAAGCTCTCAGATTATGGGCCTTCGCCAGAGAGCACCAAATTCATCTTCTGGCAGTATATCTTCCAGGAGTTCAAAACTCTCGGGCAGACAGACTCAGTCGAGTTCTGCTCCCACACGAATGGTCCCTACATATGGACCAGATACGCAGAATCTTTCAGGAATGGGGGACCCCGGACATAGACCTCTTTGCAAGTCCGTGGAATGCCAAACTTCCCCGGTTCTGTTCCAGGACTCCGTATCAGGGAGCTCAGGCCAACGATGCCTTTCTCCTGCATTGGGGTCAGGAATTCCTGTACGCTTTTCCACCCATTCCTTTGATTCCCAAGACTCTGTTCAAACTTCAGAGGGATCACGGATCCATGATCCTCATTGCTCCACGCTGGCCACGCCAAGTGTGGTTCCCTCTCCTTTTACAGCTCTCCCAGGGCTCCTCCCTGGACCTGGGAGCTGCACCAGACCTTCTGTCTCAGGAGCAGGGGACTTTGTGGCATCAAAACTCCAAGTCCCTACATCTCCGAGCTTGGTTACTGAAGGCTTAAGCCTTCAAGAGTTTAATCTTTCTCAACCAGTGAAAGATATCCTTTATGCCTCTAGGAAACCCTCTACCAGGCGTTCCTATGCTTTCAAATGGAAACGTTTTTCCATTTGGTGTGCTCAACAGGGTCTTGACCCTCTGGCACTTCCTTTGAATTCTCTACTAGACTATCTCCTGCATCTTTCCAATGCAGGCCTCAAGACGAATTCAGTACGAGTCCATTTAAGTGCTATTACAGCATCCTTAAAACCTATAAATGGACAATCTGTTTCCTCTCATCCTCTTATTGCAAGATTCATGAGAGGCCTAACCCTCACTAAACCTCCCATCCGGCCTCCTCCGGTAGCATGGGACTTGAATTTAGTTCTGGGTCAACTCATGAAGCCACCTTTTGAACCGTTGGTATCTACCTCCCTGAAATTTCTTTCCTGGAAGGTCCTTTTCCTTATTGCAGTCACTTCGGCTCGCCGCATCAGTGAACTGCAGGCTTTGGTGGCAAATCCACCTTATACCAGATTTCATCATGATAAGGTGGTCCTTAGGACGAATCCCCACTTTATGCCTAAAGTGGTCTCGCCTTTTCATCTTAATCAAGAGGTATATTTACCTGTCTTTTTTCCGGCTCCTCATGCATCCAGTGCAGAGAGGAACCTTCATACTCTTGACTGTAAAAGGGCTCTCGCCTTTTACCTCAATAGAACTCAGCCACATCGAAAGTCTTCTCAGCTTTTCGTGGCTTTTGATCCTTCTCATTTGGGACTTCCAGTCACCAAACGTACACTTTCCAACTGGATTGCTCAGTGTATTTCCTTTGCTTACCAGAGTAAGAACATTTCTCTGGAAGGCCATGTCACAGCTCACAATGTGAGAGCCATGGCCACTTCTATGGCTCATCTTCACTCTGTATCCATAGATCAGATCTGTCGAGCAACCACTTGGGCCTCAGTTCATACCTTCACAGCCCATTACTGCTTGGACAAGGACTCCTGCCGGGATGCCTTGTTTGGTCAGGCTGTCCTCAAACACCTGTTCCATACTTAAACAACTCCTGCCCACCTTCCCAGAATGGATGCCTGAGATCCATACGAAGATGGTTACCCTTGGAGGGGGATCTCCCAGGCATCTCAGCTAGGGAGTCCCCATATGTGATGACTTATTCCTGCTTGTTCCTAGAGATAGCACAGTTACTTACCTGTAACAGGTGATCTCTGGGAACAGCAGGAATTAGTCATCACAACCCACCCACCTCCCCTAGGAGTTGTCTCTCTATTCCTCTATCTTCCTGTCCTCTCTCTCTATTGTCTCAGCTTTAAACTCGAACTGAGGAGAGCTGGTCAGGAAGGCGGGAAGGCAGCGCGCATGTGCAGTGGGAGGCCCCAAAAGCTTTTCATCTGAAAAGCTGGGGAGCTTTCCCGCGCAGGCTCCGTCGGTACCGACGTACCCATATGTGATGACTAATTCCTGCTGTTCCCAGAGATCACCTGTTACAGGTAAGTAACTGTGCTTTATTGTGCCACTGAAATCAGTACATTTACAGCCTTTGATTTTGAAAAACAAATTTTAGCTCGATAGTGAAACTGACCTAAAGCAATGATTCTGTCTGTTGCCAAACCCTGATTTGCTGATTGTAGCTTCCTCTCCAGAAAATGTGAAAGTAAACCAAAGCCACTGAAAGAAGTGCAATTATTGCCATGTTTGGAAGTTGTATTTGGAGAAATACTATTATCAAACTAAGGATCGCTGGTTTATTTGTTGAAAAAAAAAAGTATGTGCATATAGAGGCCGATATTCAAAACCCTTAACTGGGTAGCCATCTAGGTAAGGGCACTGAGTGAGATTCAGTGGCACTATCCAGATAATTTATTTATTTAACAGGTTTTATATACTGCTTTATTATTTCAATCAAAGTGGTTTACATTGAAACTTAAACTTTGTAACATACATTAAACAGGGACATTGATAACTTGGATTTTTCTGAGGCAATGGAGGGTAAAGTGACTTGCCCAAGGCCACAAGGAGTGCTAGTGGGAATCAAACCCTGGTCTCTGGGCTCCTAAGCCAGTGTTCTTAACCATTAGGCTACTCCTCCACTCCAAATGCTAAAGAATATCTCCACAGACTGTCCTTGCTCTATCCGGTTAGTGGAGGGATGGCCCATGGTTGGAGCGAGGGTGGTACAGTGCAATCCAGATAAGTATCAATGATGCACTTATCTAGAAAGCACAATTTGTCTGGACAACTTAGGCCACATGAAAAGTGGAGACTTATCAGGATAGTGCTGCTCAACCCAGATATTCAGCAGTGGCTCCTATCTGGATACTGATGCTGAATATCCTGCTATTTACTGTAAGCACCATGATTGACTGCTGTGGTATTTAAATGTCGGACCCTTTGAAAATTGGGCCCCTGGTTCATAAGTGGCATTGCAAGGAAGATGCTTCTGTGGATCTTGAATACAAACTCTCTGCCTGAGAACTCTTAAAGGGGACTTTTCTTCATTTTTAATTTGTTAGCTTTTTCTACTGCATAGCCTAGTGATTTGTAGCTATATTGCAAAAGGGGTATTTTTGTGTTCTTGGGCAAAGTTTTTTTCTGCTGCTATAGGTTTTTTTCTTCTCCTCTCGCCTTCAAGTTCAAAGAGGAAGGCAAGCTCTTTGAAGTCATTGGCTTTCTCAGGCTTTCGACGGCACTTAACAACAACAACATGCATTTGGGCTGCAAAAATCCAAGGGAGTTTAGTATAGGGGTGAAGTACTTCTCTCCACAAAAGAAAAGTGGGACCTGGGGGTAATTGTTTCTGATGATCTTAAGCTGGCTAAACAAGTAGAAAAGGCAACAGCAAAAGCTAGAAGGATGCTTGGGTGCATAAGGAGAGGAATGGCCAGCATTAAAAAAGGAGGTAATAGTGCCTCTGTATAAGTCTATGGTGAGACCTCAATTAGAAACATAGAAAAATGACGACAGAAAAAGACCACATGGCCTATCTAGTCTGTCCTTCCATATCAACTACAACAGTCCCCTTTTTTTCTTTAGATATCCTCTGTGTTTGTCCCATGCTTTTTGAAATCAGATACCGTCCTCATCTCTACCGCCTCCATTGGGAGATTATTCCACGGATCCACCACTCTTTCTGTAAAGAAATATTTCTGCATATCACTGCTGAATCTATCCCCTTTCACACAACACCCACTTGGAGTGTTGTGTGCAATTCTGGAGACCTTCAAAAGAATATAAACAGGATGGAGTCGGTGCAGAGGGTGGCTACTAAAATGGTCAGTGGACTTCATCATAAGCCATATGGGAACAGATTTTAAGATCTCAATATATATGCTTTGGAGGAAAGGTGGGTGAGAGGAGATATGATTAAGATGTTTAAATACCTCCATGGCATAAATGCACAAGAGGAGAGCGTCTTTCAATTGAAAGAAAATTCTGCAACCAGGTGGCATAGGATGAAGGTGAAAAGGGATAGACTCAGGAATAGTATGCAGAAATATTTCTTTACGGAAAGAGTGGTAGATGCGTGGAACAGTCTTCCTTTGGAGGTAGTTGAGACCAGGACAGTTTCTGAATTCAAGAAAGCATAGGACAGACACAGAAGATCTCTAAAGGAAAAAAAAGTGACTATAGTAGTTGATATGGAAGAGCAGATTAGATAGGCCATATGGTCTTTATCTGCCCTCATGTTCTATGTTTCTTTGTTTAGGGAGACCAGTACATCTGAAATACCATAGTTTAGTAAATCGCACAAGAAATGACTCATGGTAAAATAGCATGATAATATGTTATTTTATCAGGGTTAGAAAACAGGCTTCTTAGAATGGAACACAGTGTAGCCCAGTTGAAAACATCATGGAAACATAGAAATAGAGAAAAATGATGGCAAATAAAGACCATACAGCCTATCCTGTCTGTCCATCCATACCAAGTACTGATTTCTACAATACATTCTTCTCCTGTAGAGATCCTTGATGCTTGTCCCATACTTTCTTAAATTCATATACCTTCCCTGACTTCGCCACCTCTTTTAGGAAGGCTATTCAACGCATCCATCACTCTTTCTGTAAAGAAATATTTATTTAGACTCGGGCATAATCTATTTTCACCTTCATCCTCTGCCCCCTCTTTCCAGAGCTTCCTCTCAATTGAAAGAGACTAAAGTTAACAGATTTTTTGCAGTAAAATCTGGAACACTTATCCAAAGTGTGTAGGGGAGGGAAGGAGGAAGGGTACATCTTTGTTCCAGATTTGAGCTAAAAGGCCCGGAGGAGGGAAAAGGAGTCATTACCCTGCGTCTCCCCCCCCCCAGACATCCCATGATAGCACCAAATCACTTCCAAGCAGACAAATTGATAGAATTAGAAACAGTGATGCATTTCCCCGTACTATGCAAAAAATAAAGAATATGAATGCAAATTCTAAAAACTGACATTTCAAATCACTAAATTGAAAAACATTTTTTTCTACTCCCTCTGTTCCCATTGCTGAAATGGGAGACAGGAGGCTGACAAACAAATGGGAATCGAGGCCAGAGCTTGAAAACTGGGGATAATCCCGAAATGTCAGGGACATCGGCTAATCTTAAAACAGATCCATTTCTGCATTTATGCCATAGAGGTATTTAAATGTCTCTATCATATCTCCCCTCTCCCGCCTTTCTTCCAAAGTCTACATATTGGAGGTAATTTTCTAAGGAGCCATGTAAAGTTAGGCATCATCAATGCATGCAAGTCATGCGTTTTCCATGACCTCCATGTGTAGATGGGCCTTTATAGTGTACTTTAGCCAGTTGCTGTTTTGTAAGTATATATATATCAGGCTGATGGCATGTAGTTTTGGTGTGGGTACGCACAGGAGGAGAATTTTAGAAATGTCTGATAGGGGGGCTAGGATTGCAAATGTGCTGAAGGGAGAGCTTGGACTGGCAATGGACTGATGAGGGGTGGAATAGGACTGGAAATGAGCTGAATGGGGGAGCTAGGACTGGAAATGGGCTGATGCGGGGGGGGGGGGGGAGAATGCAACTAGAAGGGAGCGGATGCTGAGTGGGACTGGAACTAGAAGGGAGCTGATTTTGGGGGAGGACTAGAAGGGGAAAGGGCTGGGGGAATGAGGATGGGGGAAATATATTTTGTGTGGGAGGGAAGAAAAATCTACAAGTTGTTGGATATTGGCAGAATAAGTGGGGATTGAAGATGGAAGGGTGAAATTTGAGTGGATGATAAAGGAATAAGAAAGAAATTGAGGAAAGAGCAAAAGGGGAAAGATCAGTATGTTAAAGCAGATGTAGAAGATAAAATGGAAAAAATCTAGAAGAGAGAAGAAAGGACAAATGGACAGCAGACAATGGAGATTTAGCAGAAGATAGAAGAAACCAGAAGAAAGTGACTGGAGCAATTGCAATTGAAAATAAAATGCCCAAACAACAAAAGGTAGAAAAATACTTTTTTATTTTGAATTTATTAACTGGAATATGTCAGCACTGGGAAATGTCTATCGCTAGCATCTTTGCGTTTTTGTTTAGTACAAGAGGAAATGAATTTATAGTGTTGTTGTACATTCCAAGTTTGACTTTAGGGGTTCCCAATTTAATTATTGTCTTCTGATTTCTAAATTGTGATTCCTTGTTCTTTGTTTGGTGACGGTCTATGTTCTGCATGTGTAACCGAGCTGAGGTATTCTGTTCTTGTAGTTTCTGTTTGACAGTGCCACTTGTTCTCTTTCCCCAGTAGGAGATGTATTGGTATTCTCTGAGATGTTTTGGTTTAATATTTGCAGTGTTGCCTTTTTAATAGGTAGAATTTGGTGCTTTGTGAGTCCTGGTAGTGCTGTTATGATACGGCGGGTTTGCTATGGATTCTAAATGATCAGTGTTTATAGTACTTCCTAATCTGCCTGGCGGTTGGCACTGGATTATAGTAATGTAGAAATCTGGGAGTCTTTCTTTATCCAGACACTCATTAAGAGGCATGTTAACATTATGCTAATAGTTATGCAAATGAGGCTTCTTATGCAAATGAGGCCCCGCAGTGAGCCTCTACACATGGCCCCGCACCCTCTTTGGGCCGCCGCTGCGAGAAGGTTAATGCCCAATCTACTGATAATGCACTCAATATGAAGAAACTATCACAACAGAGGCACCAAATTGGGAACACAGTACAAAGGAGAGAAGTTGGTCAAATGCCTCCCAAGCTCTTCAGCCAGCAGGAATATGAAGCAAATTGCTGGCATAGCTAGTGCAAAAAGTCAGCACTCCAAAATGTTATCATCCACGTGGGTATAAATGACCTGGCTAGAAACAGTGCCTCTACACTTCAAAGGGACTTCCAGATTCTAGGAGAGAGACTCAAACTCATTACTGCATCACATAATCTACTTTAATACATGGCTCCAAACCTAGTGCAAAGAAGAAGGATTTAGATATCTAGTCGACTGGAGAAATAGATGGAACAACAAGAGGCTATACTATGTTGATGGACTACATCTCTCTGTCGTAGGGAAAAGGATCCTAAGTGAAAAATTCAGGCATTATGTGGACAGCCATTTAAACTAGGGAAAGGGAGTGATGGATGGAAAAGAACAAGTTCAGAACGTCACTCCCAGCAAAAACATAATAACATTGGAAACAGTCGCACTATTAACCCACACATCAACGCCAAGTGGGAAGAGGCATGCAAAACAAAATCCATGCAAAATACACCAACTTCTCGCCCCCTGATGGAAGTGGTGGGGACAAAGTGCTAGGTACTTGTGACCTAGATTGGCCACTGTTGGAATCAGGATACTGGGCTTGATGGACCTTAGTCTGACCCAGTATGGCATATCTTATGTTCATATACAGTTGCAGAATTCAAAATGGTATGGGATAGATACAGTGAATCCTTTATAGCAACAGGATAAAATCAAAATAAAGCATAACTATCTGTTATATCTCAACAAATATGGGTGACCTGCAAGGAGCTGAGGGTACACCCCTAAACAAAGACATAGGGAGGGGTGACCTGCACAGAGCAGCAGGTGCACCTACTCTTGCCGCCTTGCTGGGCAGACAAGATGGACCATACTGGTCTTTATCTGCCATCATATACTATGTTACTATGTTAACCCATTGGAGGCATGGAAAGCATTTTCCTGGCAGTTAATACAGAGCTCTGTTGCATGATGCGTGCTGCATTAGCATGGGTGCACCTAACGTCACCTGAGTATGGCGTGGAGGGGTCTCCATCATCTTCTCTCATGAACTGCATATCAAACATTTAGATTCCCTCTCTCTCACACACAGCCTATTAGTCTATATAAGTCCCTCCCCTGCTCTTCAATTTCTATTCCTTTACTGTCCTCTTGCTCGTCAGCTCATCATTGGGACACTGATAAGTGCTCAATTTGCTCGCTTAATCTGAAGGATAATTTAACATATACAAGCTGACCTCTCTCTCAAAGCCAGTGACCAAGCTTTTCTCCATCTGCTGCATGATCTCTCTCTTCACTAGCATGTTCATATCCCCCACTCACACTACTGGCCATATCATTGAACTTATCACTTTGACCAAATTTCTTGTCATCTCTCACCTGTTACCTCCACACCCTATCCCTAGACTGATCATTTTCTTCAAACCTTAAATCTATTGTTATAGAATCTTTAGCTCAGCTTTGAAACAAGTTCCCCATAAATTTCTCAACTTCCCCATCTCTGACCAAGTATCTACTTGGAATTCTCTTCTTACTCGGGCACTAGACACTGTTGCCTCCCCCCATGCTATGTTTATTTTATTTATTTAGACAGATTTGTATACCACCTTATCCTACAATCAAAGTGGTTACATCACAATTAGAAGGTTACATTTAACATGTGAGTACTTTACAACATTTAACATGAAGGTATTTAACAACATTTAGACAGCACAATTGGGGGGTTTCATTTAGCAAGAGGGTACTTAATAACATTATGAAGGGTTACATTTAGCATGAGGGTACTTAACAGCATTATACAATGAACTCATAGGTCTAGTTGGGATGATTGGGTATTGAGTTGGCAGAGGTAGTTGCAATACCTTTTGGGCGGGGACTGTTGTCTGTCTGCTCATAGGTTTCTGTAAAGAGCAGAGTTTTAAGGGCCTTGCGGAAATCTGTGAGGCTCGTTGGGAGGGAGTTCCATAGTGTGGATGCCAATAGTGATGAAGCTCTTCTTGAAGTATTTTGTTTAGTCTTGTGGTATCCTGCAGGTATGCCGATCATGTTGTCATTATTGGTCCTTCTTGGTCTATTACTGATATCCCTTGTTATGATATCTTAGAGTACATCTGCCGAGAGATGGTGGATGATTTTGAAGATGATCAGGATTGTTTTAAATTTTGCTCTGGCCACCATTGGGAGCCAGTGCAGTTGCTGTAAGATGGGGGTGATGTGCTCAGTTCTTGGAGTGTCTGTAATGATACGTGCTGCAGTGTTTTGCACCATTTGGAGTGGGTGTAAGGTCTGTTGAGGGAGGCCTTGATATAACGAGTTTCCGTAATCAAGCAGAGGTGTGATGAGTGTTTGGCACACTGTGCGGAAGTGGTCCTGGCAGAGTATTGGCTTGATCTTTCTTATGGTCCTCAAACATTGATAGGCCTTGTTTGCAGTTTTGGTGATATGAGATTTCAGGTTCAGAGCTCTGTCCATTGTAATGCCCAGGTACTTAACTTCATCTTTGACTATTATGAGTTTGTTTAGAATGCTGATAGTCTGTGGTGGAATGAAGGTAGGGTTCCTGGTGACGAACATTGCCTCAGTTTTATCGTAGTTGACCGTCAGGTTATTGTCTGTGAGCTAGGTATTCATGTCTTCAAGGCATTTAGTTATTGTTATGGTGTTAAGTGCTAGGAGATTGATGGGAGCATACACCAAGATGTCGTCAGCATAGATGTGATAGTGGAGTTTGTGTAGTTTGATGATATTGCATATGGGTTGGATGTAGATATTGAAGAGCATTGATGACAGGGCTGAACCTTCTGGTATTCCCTGTGTGACGGGAAACTGCAATGATTTCTTTTGGGTGCATTTGACTTGTTGCGTTTGATCTTTCAATTAGGAGGTGAACCATTTCAGGGTATTCTTGCATAATCCTATCTGTTGCAGGTGCTGCAGTAATCTGGTGTGGGACACTGTGTCAAAGGCTGCCGAGATGCCCATGAACACTAGCAGCAATCCATTCTTTGTTATCTATGCCTCTTAGGAGGTTGCACTGGTCAATATTGAAATCGTTACTGACTTTAAAAGGCCCTAATCTGTAGTATCTTGTTGAGCTGAACATGAATATAACATTAAAAATTTTTTATTGGCTCTCGTTTTGAAGATATTGCATGTAGTTCATTTTTGACGTTTCACTGTGCAAATTTATCCAGTAGGACATCAACAACATCCCAAATAAGCCTTGAATGATGTAATATTGCATCACATTGCATAATATCAGCATGCACACATCATCCAGAGTTGATTGCATCATTTTCTGATGCAATGCAATACTACTGCCAAACAGCTGCTGAAGCCATCTGATGTCAGCAGTGTACTATACGCAGTCGGAAAGGTTGAGCATTTAAAATATTTCAGACTGTGTGCGAGACAGTTTAAGCTACTGTTACATGTAACTTTTATTAATCATATAATTTTAGCCATTTAGGTATAATAGGGAGGAGTAGCCTAGTGGTTGGGGCAAGGTACTTCAGGCCGGAAGGTTGGAGGTTCAAATCCCACTAGAGGACAGCAACCTTGGGCCGGAAGGACTGGGGTTTCTAGTCCCACAGATGCTCCTTGTGGTCTTGGGCAAGCCACTTAACCCTCCATTGCCCATGTTCCCTGTAAGTATTAGTGTATATGTGTCTCATATCCCCGTGTGTTAAATGTATCCCCCAATTGTGTTGTGACCGCTTTGATTGAAGGATAAGGCGGTATACAAAACTGTCTAAATAAATAAATAAATAAATAAATAATAGAGAACAGTAATGCCGCGAAAGTGCGTTAATACCATTGACAATTTCTGCTACATTTGTGGGGAAGTGACATTTGCCAACCAGAAGAAAAGTATCACTTCTCAACTGAAGAAGGCATATCATCTTTACTTCGGATGCAAGATTAGTGACCAAGACAAGCCTTGGGCCCTGCATATATGCTGCGCTACATGTACAACACAGCTTTCACAGTGGTTGAATTGCAAAAGACCATCAATGCCGTTTGCAGTCCCCATGGTGTGGAGAGAGCCAAGCAACCACATAAATGACTGTTATTTCTGCTTGGTTCCTCCTCTTTCCAGCGGAATAACGAAGCAAAAGAAGTCGAGCATAGTCTACCCAAATATTCCATCTGCATTGAGACCAGTTCCACATGGTGAGGGACTTCCTATTCCAGAACCTCCATCAGAATATTCTCTTGATTCATCTGATGAGGACAAGGGTGAGCCGACCTGTTCTTCTCCTGGTTCGTCAGCATGCAGTGACCCAGATTTCAACTCCACACAGAATAACACAGGAAGAACTAAATGACCTGGTTCGTGATTTGGACTTATCCAAGAACAAGGCAGAATTGGTAGGATCAAGACTCCAACAATGGAATCTTCTAGAAGAAGATGTCAACATTACTTCATATCGAAAGCGCCACCAGCAGTTGGAGCCTTTCTTCAGAAAGGAAAGTAATCTGGTATTCTGTTCCGATATTGAAAGCCTCATGAAAGCCTTAAAAATCACTCATGAGCCACAAGACTGGAGACTATTTATAGACTTTTCGAAACTGAGTCTGAAGGCTGTGCTTTTGAACAATGGAAACCGTCTTCCATCTATTCCAGTAGCGCATGCCGTCCACATGAAAGAGACATACGATAACTTAAAGCATCTACTGACTTCCATTAACTATAACAAGTACAGCTGGCACCTCTGTGGTGACTTGAAGGTAGTTGCCCTTTTAATGGGACTGCAGCAGGGATATATAAAATACATGTGTTTCTTATGTGAGTGGGATAGCCGTGCAAGGGACTGGCACTACTTGTGGAAGGAATGGAATCGCAGACAAAATGTAACAGTTGGAGAGAAGGATATCCAGCACCCAGCTCTGGTTGAGGCTCACAAAATCCTGCTACCACCCCTTCACATCAAACTAGGTTTGATGAAAAACTTAGTGAAAGCCATGGACCGCACTTCGCCAGCTTTCCGATACCTGCATGAAAAGTTCCCTCGACTCAGCGAAGCAAAGATTAAAGAGGGAGTTTTTGTGGTCCTCAGATTCGAGAGCTCTTCAAAGATGACCGGTTCAACAACTAGCTGCAGGGTGATGCGAAACAAGCATGGAATGCTTTTCGCCTAGTGTCAACAAACTTTCTCGGGAATGTTAGGGCAGAAAACTACAAGGAACTAGTTGAAGACATGCTGATGCAGTATCAGAAACTTGGGTGCACTATGTCTCTAAAGATCCATTTCCTTGATTCCCATCTCAATTTCTTTCCTGACAACTGTGGTATGGTTAGTGATGAACAGGGCGAACCTTTTCACCAGGATATTGCAACGACGGAGCAAAGATACCAGGGAAAATGGTCCACTAAAATGCTGGCTGACTACTGCTGGACACTCCCCAGAGAAGCTCCCGAACAGCTGTACAAGAGACAGGCGAAAAAATCTAAAAATCTATGACTTGGTTTTTTACAGGTATTAACCGAAGGCCTATTATATTTACTATTGGCATGCATTTCGTGATGTAAACATTAATTCTTGTAGATTACAAAAAAACTAGAGCCAACTTTGCAATTTCACTGTCATATTCGTGTTCAGCATATAAAAATTGATAAGAAATGACTATTTTTATTTCAGTAACATGACTTTTGTAAAAATTTGTTGACCAGTGTTGTCAAAGTGGGAAGTGAGTAGCGTTTCCACACTGTGCTGGGGTTTAAAGCCATGCTGATGGATGTCCAGTAGGGCATTCATGTCAATATGGTCCTGAAGTTGCCTTTGCACTGTCTTTTCAATGATTTTCGCAAGGAATGGTAGGCTGGAGATGGGATGGTATGATTTTGGTTCAGATGGACTTAGGTTGTTGCTCCTAAGTATCGGTCATATCATGGCATGCTTGAGGGATTGCGGCATGTATTCTTGTTGGACTGAATCTTTGACGATTTTGTGAATGTGATGGGAGAGGTGGCTTCTTGTGACTTTGAGCCAAGCCACTGAGCATGGGTCTGATGGTGAGGTTGTTGTGTTGAGTCCATGTATTATGTTCTCTACTTGCTGTATTGATGGTATGCTGAAGTCCTCCAAGGTTTGATGTTGCTCTTTCATTTCATGGTCATCTGTCTGTAGTGTGATGGAGCATGTCTGGGTGGTGGATTTCGTTTCCATGTAGTCTGCAAATTCCTGTGGGTCAAGATGGTGGGTACAGTGCTGCGTGGTATCCTTAGTGAGCTTTTGGACAATGCTAAAGAGTTCTCTTGGTCTGTTGACAGATTTCATGATTAGGTTGGTATGGTGCTGCTGTTTACGCTCATTTATCAGATTGTTATATTCCAGTAGCTTGGCTCTGTATTGAGTCAGGGAGTTATGTGACTTGTTCTGCCCTCATTATCTCTCCAGTCTTCGGAGAGTGCGCTTTGCATCTCTGATATCACTTGAGTACCAGGGGGCATTGGGTCTCTTTTCGTGCTTGTGGTTTTGTACTCGTAGGGGATGATGCTGCATTAGATATTATGGAGTTCCATTTCTCTATGCTTAGGTCAAGGGTGTCACATTCTTTCTGGAGTTGTGGAATTATTTTGTTTATGAATGAGTCTTTGTTGAAGGCTCTATACATAGTAACATAGTAACATAGTAGTTGACGGCAGATAAAGACCAGCATGGTCCATCCAGTCTGCCCAGCAAGATGGCAAGAGTAGGTGCACCTGTCGTTCCGCACAGGCCACCCCTCCCCATATCCTTGTTCAGGGGTAAACCCACCACTCCATGTAGGACACCCCTATTTGTTGAGACGTTATATGGTTCAGAAGTTAGATGGTACCGTTTATTTTGTTTTTATCCTATTTCTGTAAAGGGATCCTCTGTGTTTGTGTCCCATGCCTTTTTGAATTCCGTCACCGTGTTCGCCCCTACCACTTCCATCGGGAGGGCATTCCAAGCATCCACCACCCTTTCAGTGAAAAAATATTTCCTGATATTGCCTTTCAATTTACCCCCTTGCAGTTTCATGTTATGCCCTCTAGTTTTACAGGTTCCCCGTCTTTGGAAGAGGTTTGTTTGTTCATCATTTCTCTTTAAATATTTAAAGGTCTGAATCATATCTCCCCTGTCCCTCCTTTTCTCCAAAGTTTACATATTTAGGTCTTCAAGTCTCTTCTCATAAGGCTTCTGACGCAGGCTCCAAATCATTTTGGTCGCCTTCCTCTGAACAGTCTCCAGTCTTTTTACATCCTTTGCAAGATATGGTCTCCAAAACTGAACACAGTATTCCAAGTGAGGCCTCACCAGTGACCTATACAGTGGTATAAGTACCTCTTCTTTTCTGCTGGTAATCCCTCTTTGTATGCAGCCCAACATCCTCCTGGCTTTTGCCACCGCCTTGTCGCACTGTTTTGCCACCTTGAGATCAGCAGAGATAATCACACCAAGGTCTTTTTCCTGAACTGTGCATACCAACCTTTCTCCCCCTATCGCGTACATTTCTCTTGGATTTCTGCTACCCAAGTGCATAACACTGCACTTTTTTGCATTAAATCGTAGTTGCCAAGCTTTAGACCAGTCTTCCAGCTTTTGTAGATCTTTCTTCATGTTAAGCACTCCCTCGGGGGAGTCCACTCTGTTGCAAATTTTTGTGTCGTCTGCAAAAAGACAGACTTTTCCATTCAGTCCTTCAGCAATATCACTCACAAATACATTGAACAGTGCCGGGCCCAGGACCGAACCCTGGGGCACCCCGCTAATCACCTTCCTCTCATCCGAGTGAGCTCCATGTACAATCACCTTCTGTCGTCTGTCAGTCAACCAATTTCTAATCCAGTTTACCATCTTGGGACCAATCCCCAAGCTACTGAGTTTGTTGACAAGCCTCCTATGAGGAACAGTATCAAAGGCTTTGCTGAAATCCAGGTAGATGACATCCATCGCATGCCCCTGATCTAGTTCCCTGGTCACGCAGTCAAAGAACTCGATCAGATTTGTTTGGCAAGATCGTCCTTTGGTAAAACCATGTTGCCTCGGGTCTTGCAAGCTGTTGGTTTTCAGAAAGTTCACTATTCGCTCTTTCAGGAGTGCCTCCATTACCTTTCCTGCCACCGAGGTAAGGCTCACGGGCCTGTAGTTTGACACTTCTTCCCTGTCACCACTTTTGTGTAGAGGTACGACATCAGCCATTCTCCAGTCCTGAGGAACCTCTCCTGTTTCCAAGGATCTGTTGAAGACATCCTTTAACGGTCCTGCAAGAACCTCTCTGAGCTCTTTCAGTATCCTGGGATGTATCCCATCCGGTCCCATGGCTTTGTCCACTTTCAGTTTAGCAAGTTGTTCTAACACCTCTTCTTCTGTGAATGGTGTGGTATCTACTTCATTCCCATTTTTATATTTGGGAGTCACAGCTGGTCCATCCCCAGGATCTTCTTTAGTAAACACAGAGCAGAAGTAATTGTTTAGCAATTTTGCTTTTTCAGTGTCACTTTCCACGAGTCCTTTCCCAGCACTTCTGAGTCCTGCAATTCCAACTCTGATCTTTTTCCTTTCCTGAATATACCTGAAGAAATTTTTGTTGCCACCCTTAACATCTTTAGCCATCTTTTCCTCTGCTTTTGATTTTGCTATCCTTATTACTCTTTTAGACTCTTTGAGTTGGATCCTGTATTCAGTTCTATGTTCTTCTGTCTGCAAGCTTTTGAATTTTGCAAAAGTTGTGTTTTTTGCCTTTATATGAGCAGCCACCTCTTTGGAAAACCAAATAGGTTTCCTTCTCCTCTTGCTTTTATTTACTTTTCTTACATATTTATCTGTTGCTCCTTTCATTGCCTCCTTTAGTTTAGCCCATTGCAATTCCACTTCCTTTATCTCTTCCCACCCCGTCATCTCCTCCTTTACGTACTCTGCCATTTTATTGAAGTCAGTGTATTTGAAGTTTAGGACTCTGAGCTTGCTATGATTGGCCTGTACCATGGCTTTTATTTCAAACCACACCGTGTGATGGTCGCTGTTGCTCACAGGGGCACTCACACAGACATTCGACACACTATCACCGTTGGTGAGCACTACATCCAGCGTTGAGCTTTCCCTGGTTGGTTCCATCACCATTTGTCTAAATAATGCATCTTGGAGAGCATCCACAATCTTTTTGCTTCTTTCCAGATGTGCAGAAGGAGTAATCCAATCCACATCAGGTAGATTAAAGTCACCCAATATGATTGCTTCCCCCTTTGATGCTATCTTGGCAATATCTATAATCAATTCATTGTCTCTCTCTTCAATTTGAGTCGGAGGTCTATAGACTACAGCAATATGGATGACGGTGCCATCTCCTCTCTCCAACGCAATCCAGAGCGCTTCTTCTTTTCCCCATGTCACCTGCATTTCAGTAGCTTTAATATTGCTTTTGACATACAAGGCTACTCCTCCTCCTTTTCCATTTTCTCGGTCCCTTCTGAATAGATTATAGCCAGCTATGGCTATATCCCAATCATGTGATTCATTAAACCATGTTTCTGTAATGGCCACAATGTCCAACTCTGTTTCCACCATTAGGGCTTCCAGGTCTGGAATTTTGTTGGCTAAGCTTCGAGCATTTGTGCTCATTGCTTTCCAGCACTTTCCTGGCTTGTGTGTATTTTGCATTGATTTTGTTCTGCCCACTTCCTCCCACATGTTTTTGATGTGTGGTTTAAAAGTGTGGCTGTTTCTGATGTTGTTCTGCTTTTGTTGGGGGTGGCATGCAGATGTTGACCTTCCACATCCGTCACCCCCTTTTCCTAGTTTAAATGCATGTCCACATACTGCCTGAATTTTTCACTTAGGATTCTTTTCCCTGCGGAAGAGAGATGTAGTCCATCAGCACAGTATAGTCTCTTGTTGGTCCATCTGTTGTCCCAGTTGCCAATAAATCCGAATCCTTCTTTTCTGCACCAGGTCTGGAGCCATGTATTAAAGCTGTTAATGCGATGCAGTCTTTTTGTCCCCTTACCAAGAACAGGTAGAACCTCTGAGAATGCAACAGTGTTAACAACGTGCTTGAGTTTCTCCCCCAGAGATTGGAAGTCCTTTTGGGCTGTAGAGGCCCTGTTCCTAGCCAGGTCGTTTGTGCCTAGGTGGATAATGACATCAAGTTTGGAATGTTCACTTTTTGCACTAAGTAATTCAACAACTTGGTTTGTATTCCTGCTGGCTGAAGAGCCTGGTAGGCACATGACTATCTTCTCTCCTTTGAACTGTGTTCCCAAGTTGATGCTTCTGATGATGGAATCTCCAAGTAGAAGTAGTTTTCTGTTTGGTGAGGTTTTCTTCATATTTAGTGCTTTAGCAGTGGATTGGGCATTGTCTGACTCATTTAAAGGCCCTTCAGTTTCTTTGAATTGGGCATCCTCATTATCCAACGCAGAGAAGGCATTGTGCAGGGATATCTCTTGATGTATAGGATGTCTTTGTGTTACAGGTCGCAATCTACCAGAACCCACTGTGATCCATTTGTTCCTGGGGCGTTTGATTCTTTGTGGGAGTGGTGGTGGACTTTGTTCAGTTTGTATCCTAGAAGAGGTGCGCTTCATTGCAGCCAGTTCTTCCCTAAGTAGAGATACCTCTATATGCATGGCAGCTAGGTCTTTCCTTAGTAGAGTCAGTTCTTCATGCATGGCAGCTGACTTTAGACATATAGGACAAGCTCTTAGTCTCCAAATGATTTGTCTTTGAATGAAAGTACCGCAGTTATTGCACTGAATACACGACATGTTTATGCAGTCCCAGAAGAGGAAGAAGAAGAACAGATGAATACGATGTGGCTGTTAACCCAAGTTGGAATGATAGATGGCACGTCTGTGACCACTATATAGGCAATGTAGCCCCTGGGGTGGGTGGGGCGAGGGGTAGGGTGGGCGGGAACCTAAGTGTCACTGGCTAGTAGGCTGTTCCTGAACTGTTGGCACACACAATGGAGTAGGTAAGGGAACCCACCACTAAGGACAATTAGAAAGAAAGAAAAATATGTGGAGACAAAGACTCAGTTATGCAGCAAACACAGCAAAAATCACCTCTTGGGAGAGCTCTAAAAAGCACTCCTCCTCTTGAGGAACAGAAGGCAATGTAAGCAAACCCACGTGCAGCTCAGAAAAATGGAGGTCCACAACAGTAACTCAGCAGGGGGGGGGGAGGGGTAGCCCCTGCAGGTAGGTTAACAGAAAGTTTAAAACCTTAAAACTTTAACAGCAATGGAGTAGGTAAGGGAACCCACACTAAGTACAATTACAAAGAAAGAAAAATATGTGGAGAAAGACTCACAGTTATTTGGAGACAAAGACTCAGTTATGCAGCAAACACAGCAAAAATCACCTCTTGGGAGAGCTCTAAAAAGCACTCCTCCTCTTGAGGAACAGAAGGCAATGTAAGCAAACCCACGTGCAGCTCAGAAAAATGGAGGTCCACAACAGTAACTCAGCAAGGGGGGGGGAGGGGTAGCCCCTGCAGGTAGGTTAACAGAAAGTTTAAAACCTTAAAACTTTAACAGCAATGGAGTAGGTAAGGGAACCCACACTAAGTACAATTACAAAGAAAGAAAAATATGTGGAGAAAGACTCACAAAAACTATAACGCCTGGTTATATTCTCATCTTCCCTGTGTTGGGTGGGGTTATTCAGGGTCAGGGTGAATTCTATCACGTGATGATCTGACCAAGGGACTGGCGTGATTGTTGATGTTATGGTCTTGCCCTGTTCCACCAAGTGCATTGGAATAAAGACCATATCCGGAGTTGTGCCATGCTAGTGCATTGGGGCGTTGATTGTCTGGCTATATTTTAGTGACTCCATGGCTTTTAAGAAGGTTGTGGCTTCCTTGGTGGGTGCGGAGGTCAGGTTGTAGTCTCCTAGTACAATGAGGGGTTTATATTTTGTGCTATGTGCACATATTGCTTCTAGTACTGTGGAGAGATGTTCAGTTGTGGCTCTAGGAGGCCTGTAGGTGAGGGAGATGCTTAAGTATTTGTTAGCTATGGTGATTGTTTTGGATTCAATCCTATTATTGGTAGAGATTGTTTTAAATCTGTATTCCTTTCTGGCCAGTATTAGCACACCTCCTCTTTTTTGTTCTCTGATGTAATTGAATGCTGAGTAGCCTGTAGGGGTTACTTGGTTTAATATTACCTGGTCTGAGTCATCTAGCCAGGTCTCAGTGATGCAGATTATATCAAGTTTTTTGTCGAGGATGAGGTCGAGGATAGTATTCGGTTTGTTCCTGATTGATCTTGCGTTTAGTAAAGCACATCTAATGTTTGCTGTTATGATTGGGTTGGTGTGTACACTATTTGTGGGATTAGTGGGCATAGTACGTGTGGCATTATGCGGTTTGTGATTTGCAGGTTTAGTATGCTTGTGTTCTTTAGAGAGGGATGAGCCTAGTGTCCATACATGTTGGCTGGTATGTAGATTGAGCAAGGGGATTTGCTCATTGGGTTCGATGCCCTGTGTGCAGGGTGCGAATGCGTGGAGGAATGTAAGGTAGGCCACGAGGTAGTGGGGAGTGGAGGGCATTTTTGCAAATTACTGACCTGGTATATTGTGCTGCTTGAATTGTGGTTCAGTGGTGATAGGTGTTTGACTCTTCTCTTGTAGTTCTAAACCTGCCTGTTCTCTTTGGTCGGTGTCTCCTCTAATGTAGCTGTAAACTGATAATGGAGTCTATACGCTATGCAGTATGTTATTTTACAAGTAGTGAGATAGCAGACAGGCAAACAAGCAATGGGGTATTAATGGAGTCGATATGCTATGCAGCATATGTTATCTATAAGCAGTGAAGTATTAGTGGTGCAGTATATAGAGGTGGTAGTGGAATCTGCATCTATATTCCCCAAAAACTGAAACTCATCACCCTTGGTATCACTCTGGTCTATATCTTTAGGTCCCACATGAGGTAGGTATGCTGAATGAAAGTGCTGCAAATGCACCTCCCCATTTACAAGGGGCGCTTTTCAGAATATCGCAAAGTTATAAGTATTCTACTATTATACAAGCTCACAGCAATCATACCCCAAAGCCTCAGAGATGTTCCTGTTGAATTTTTTTTTAGGTTCGCTTTTGACCCCTGTGTCCTTGTGTGCATGCATGTATGTCTGTGTATGCACTTGTGTGTGTTTCTATATATGTATATGTATCTGTGTATGTTTGTGCATATATTTCTGTATGTGTGCATACATATATGTCTGTGTATCTATTTATGTGTGTATGTCTGTGTTTGCATGTGTGTGTATCCATGCCTGTGTGCATCTCTGTGTCAGGGGCATAGTGTCCACTGCATAAGAAAATTTGTTTCTGTCATGTAGTTGAACAAGAAGAATATGGAAATGCTCCTAAAATGGCATCATGCGTCCCATGTGGTCACACCAATCATTCAGTGCTATCTGCAGCTTCTCATCTCTTCTTTTGGTATCCACAGCCCCTGTGATTTTTTTCATGGTCCAACATCCCATTCTTTTTTCCCATCCCAGCTCTTTCCTCTTTTTATCAAACCTACCCAATACCAACATCAACTTTTCTCTCACCTATGCTCAGTATATCCCACTCTGGGCTCCATCTCATAGAGGCACCAGTATTCCCCTTTTCCACCTTTCATCACTCAGCATTTCCCCCATCATGCATAGGATGAATTTATTATCATTTTTTTACATTTTTTTATTATAGGATCCCACTGTGGTTTGTAGCAATCAATAGGCAGATAATCAAGCAAGAACATAATTGATCACAACAGAGCAATAAACACAGAATTATACTATAAGCCATCCGCGCTAACAGAAGAAACGAATCATTTACAATGTACATGAATGCAGAGAAATACTGATTAATGAAGGCAAGGAAAACTAGTGAGGTGATGCCCTTTTACTGGATCAAGCTAGTCAAGAAATCTATCTTGTTAGTCCAATAAAAAGGTATCACTATATATCTTTTATTTTTGTATTTGTTAACTTCTCTTTTCTGTGCGTTTACATGGACTACGCTGCAACCACAATTGGCCCGATATTCAGCCCTTATCCGGATATTTGCTCTAGGTGTCAATAGGGCTGACCTGAAGTTTTCTGCCGCTTCAGGCAGAAGCCCCCACCATGCTACCCTCCCCTACCACCTCCGCTGCTGCTTCCCCCCTGGCTGTGCTATCCCCGCTGCCTGATTCCTTCTTCTGATCTTGAGAGGGGGGATTGTGGTGGCAGCAGCATGACTCTTAGTTTTGAAAGTGGTGACATTGTGCCACCACTTTGGCAGGCATTATGCTTCAGCATTGTGACATTGTGCAATTGTGCATTGGCAGGCTATGTGCTTCGGCACTGGCGTGCACACTCATGACCTGCTGCTCCTGCTCCTCTCTGACAAGAAGTTGCATCGGAGGGGGCAGGAACGGCAGGCCATTGTTTCAAGCTCCGAGTGCTGAAGCCCATGGCCTGCTGTGGGCACCAAAGTGGCGGCACAAAGACACCGCTTTAAAAAATCATGGTGTGCTGCCCATTGGGGTCTGTCACCCGAGGCGGCTGCCTAGTGGACAGACTGGCCCTAGCTACCATTATCTGTGGATTTTCAGAGGCATTATATGAAGAGTGCCACTGAAAATCCTTTCAGACCTCCTTGGCACTGTCCATATAGTGCCAGGCTGCATTGTGGGCATTCCCAGTAATTATCCATATAGAAGCGATGTTCAATACGCTAACCAGATAAATATCTGGATAACCTTAGGATAACAAGGAATATTGGAGCGATGTTCAGCAGCAGTGGCTAGGTGCCACCACTGCTTTAACTAAACCGAATATTCAGTGCTGAATATCCAGTGTTGCCAGACAGTGCCATTGCTATCAGGTCAGCAGCAATATTCAGTTGCTAAACCGGTCAAATTCAGGATACTCATTGACTTGTCCTAACTTGATCTAGTTTAGCTATCCAGTTAATGGCTGAATATTGCTGCTGACTGGATGGTGACCGGGGCTGTCTCCAATCCTCCCATAGACTACCCCGGTTTTAACTGGGTATCTTTTCTGTGGTCTGTGGCAATATCCAGATAGTGCTGCTGAATATTGGGATTGCCATGGTTTAGTTGGCTAGCAGGTCCTGTTAACCGTCTAAACCGCTTAGAATCTGCCCCCCATTGTTTTTATAAAATAGGCTACAAATAGTTGTGTACTTGCCCTTCACATATGAAATGTTTTTTTCATAAAATTACCCTCATATAACATAACATGGAAAAATAGCCATAATACAATATTGCTTTTTGCTGTCCTGAAGTTCTCTGGATGATTCACCGGATAGTGGACTGAATATTGCCACGATCTGGATAACGAGCTGTGCTGGCCTCTCAAAAGGTATATTCAGCACCCCTCACTATTTGGATGGTGGTGCTGAATGTTCATTTTTTATTTAAGCATCAGCTTTTAAAAAATGCTGACTATAGAATTTTAATATCAACCTGAACATGAAATTTAAGGTCCCGATATTCAGCAGAGGCAGCTAGCGTGATTATAGCGCCTAGCCATCGCCGCTGAACACTAAACCCAAATATTCAATGCCTGGGTTATATCTGGCCACCAGCATTGAATATCTGGGTCAGCCGTGGAAGCAGGAAGCTAACTGGGCAGTGGCGATATTCAGCCGCTGCTCAGTTAGCCTCAGCGGCAAAAGTTAGAACAGCTTTTGCTGCACCTTACTTTAGCTGCTGAAGAATAACCGGACAGCAGCTGAATATTGCTGTAGACCGGTTATCCTTGGGTACCGTCCACAGAATGCCCACAGAATGCCCCAATGCTAACCAGGAATAAGTCCAATGAAGTGTGGAGATCGAGCCAGGGCCCTCCCCAATCCACGGCCATGGTGTCTCCCGTCAAGGCTCAGACAGTTGGGCAGAGGACGGTGTCCTTTGTGGGGACCGTCAGCGCTCCTGCATGGTGTCCCGCTGCCACGGTGATGAGAAGCCATGGCACTGGGGCTCTATGCAGATACATAGAGAGGGATAGCTGGGGGAATTGGTGGATGTTCTGCGTGTCTGAATCGGATCCTGTCCAAGTACCTCGATTCTGCAACTGCAAGAACGTATAGCTCCCACGGTTGCTAGAATCAGGTGCAAATCCCGCCCATCCAAATTTTGGATATCAAGATGGCCCGAATGTGCCCTGATCAGAATTGCTCTCTACCTGTTTAGTGCCAGGGCTGTCTATAAGGATATCTGGTGGTATAATCCATATAGTGCTACTGAATATCCAGGAACAGTGGCCGCTAAGGCATGTGCTGGTTTTTAAGAATTATTGTTTAGTCACTAATGAATCAGACTCCCTAGCCATCAGCCTACAAAAATGTTGCTCTAAGTTTGTATAAAAAATCAACTATTTTTGCTGAAAGGAAACTTGTAACTCATTGGTTTCATCATCAAATACCCATTACTGATAATCAATGATTCCTGTTCTAATTAGGAATTCATCAATCTAATTTTCAAACTGACCTTTCAGTAACAATGGTCTGCATTATTCTAATTTCAGAGGACTTTACAGGAGTAAATCTTTATGGGACAAAGCCTACTATCCCATGAGCTGTCACAATATTTTTGTAACAAAAGAAAAATTGCCTGTGGACAAAATATTTTGGCATTTATAGAGCACAGGAATTTTGCAGAACAAAGGCCTACAGACAGTGTTCCCTCAATTTTCTGCCTACACTTGTATTTTTACAAAATTTAGAGGAAAATAAAGGTGGCAGATGATCACATTCTTGTGATCCTCAGCAACTGGGCTCATGTTATATAGACGATTACTCCTTGAGATAAAACTGTCATTTATGGAAATTTAAGTGCCATTTACCAGGGAGGTCTCACTAATTTTTCAACATTACATATCGTGGATAGGATCTATGATGGATCGCTAACTTTATCCTAGAATCTTTCTTAAGCTTATAGGTTCTCTATAATCAGCAACTGAATGCTAAAGAGAAAAGTAAACTCAAGATAATACACAAAAAAGGGGTAAAGCATTTTCTGTGTGTAAAGCTTGTTTACACAGGGAAAATGGCTTTTTGTAAACTTGCATGGGCACTTACATGTGATCTGCATGTAGGCTTGGTGCTTAGAGAGGGAAATGGCCAGCAGGAAAAAGGAGGCGATACTGTGAGACCACATTTGGAGGACTCTACAGTTCTGGAGACCACATCTTCAAAAGGATATATTGGGGGTAATTTGTGACCCTTTTTTTTAAACTTTTGAAACAAGTAAATAGTCTTACTAAAAGAGTTAATTTTAAACTTTGGAAATTGAGACAGTTGAGGTAAAGACAGCTATTTTATTCCTTTTGGGGTTGATATTCAAAGGCATTTAGGCCGTTTGCCGCTGAATATGTCCAGATTGTGCCACTGAACACCCTGAAGCTGGCCCAACTTTACTTGGTTAAAGATAACCAGTTATCAACTGAATATCACAGATAACCAGTTAAGCTAAATTGTTAGTCAGGCAACCCAGATATTCCATGCTGGTGGCCAGATATGATCCCAGCATGGAATATCTGGGTTTAAATTAAACCGGCGATGGCCAGGTGCTTTAAAAGCACTGGCCACCACATTTGAATATTGACCCCTTTGTGTTTTGGTTCAAACAGTTGTTTTGTCTCAGTTGGACTATTGTTGTTGTTGTTGTTAAGTGCCGTCGAGTCGGAGTCGACTCATGGCGACCCTCTGGATAGCTATCCTAAATTGTGTTCGGTCTTCAGTCAGGCGGCTCATTGTTGACAGACTGGTACCCGTAGCTGCTGTTATTGTATCGATCCATCTCATTGCTGGCCTTCCTCTTTTGCGTTGACCTTCTATCTTGCCAAGCATGATGTCTTTCTCTAATGATCTCTCTCTACACATGATGTGTCCAAAGTATGAAAGTCGAAGTCTTGTCATCTGAGCTTCTAAACAAAGCTTAGGTTTGATCTCCTCTAGTACAGACTGGTTTGTTCTTCGGGCAGTCCATGGTATACACAGTATTCGCCGCCAGCACCATAATTCAAAGGCATCAATTTTCTTCCTGTCTATCTTTTTCACTGTCCAGCTTTCACATCCATATGTTTTTATTGAAAATACCATGGCTTGAACAAGTCGAATCTTTGTATGGAGATCTCTGCTCTTGAGAATCTTATCTAGGTCTTTCATAGCCATTCTGCCAAGAGCAATGCGTCGTCTGATTTCTTGACTGCTTGTTGCTTCTTTATTGATAGTTGATCCAAGTAGGTTAAAGTTATTCACGATTTCAATTTCTTCTCCTTCGACGATGAACCTGTTGATTATGCCAGTTGTCATGATCTTTGTCTTCTTTACATTAAGGACTATTGTAATAGTCTTTATATGGGTGTATTAGAGAAAATCCATAAAACTACAATTTTTGCAAAATCAAGAAGCAAGATTAATATTTAGAAGTAAAATTAGAGCACGAGAGTCACTCCATCATTATTAAAGTTACATTGCTTACCTGTACATTTCCATGCACAATTTAAATGACTAAGTTATTGTATGGGGATGTGCCATCCTTCTTGACCAACAGGGACATGTTTACTAAAGCACGCTACCAGGGAGCGTGGGGTTCAGCGTGCAGCAACAGTGCTGCACTGACATTTAGCACCCAGGAATGTGCTAAAAATCTCACACTAACGGGATAGCATGCGAGTAGGCAGGGATCGGGGTGGGGGGGGGGTGTTAGGTGCATAATGGTGGTATTGATAGAAGACTGGAAGATAGAAGACTTGAAGATCGGCCGCGGTCTGTGTGTCCTATTTCAGCCACCAGTCCAGACAAGTTGCAGTGTGCTGATGACATTATTTGTGCGGATCAGTGCATCATGAGTCGGGAATTGTCCGTACAGCTTTCCATCAGTAGAGGTAGTGCAATGGCAATTATTGACTCTGGGATATTCAAAGGTGTGTGCAAGGCACACCGCAACAGCTTACAGTATTTTAATGCCCGCTGGCAGCTATCGCAGGGCGCTACAACTTGTCTGGACTGGTGGCTGAGGCAGGACGCCCAGACCACGGCCGATCTTCCAGTTCCGTTTTACCACTTCCTGAAGCCTTTACTCTCTTCACCCATCGTCCAACAGTGCTCCTATCTACCGCAGAACTTCCATACACAGCACACAACCGTTTGTGAATGTTTCTCACACTTTCTTTCTCCTCCACCAAGAATTCAATTACAGCTCGTTGTTTGTACCGCGTGTCACTCACAGACACCATTTGAAGGATCACTACCGCCTCGCTATTTGTCGGATGACACTAAAATTACACACGTGTCCTTTGAAGTTCCAAGTTACTACCCTTTCAATTTCACACCTCTATCTTCATTCTGGACTGAGAAAAAACATGTGGGGCATTACTTTCTGAGCAACCCTCATACATTCCACTGAGAATGAGATCTAAAGTAACTCCCATCTCTTTTGGTTTTTGGACCAGTTGCTCCATGAAGCAGTTATTTATGGCATCTAGAAAATTAGAGACCCTTTTTACTAATGTGCAGTTAGCAGTTGCCATGTGAATTAGTGCATGGTAACTTAGCACACAACTTGGTAACCATTACTGCGCTGGTATGACAGTGTAAGCTAATTCACACTCTAATTGCATACCCTGTTATCGGGCGGCAACTGGGTAGGTTATGGGCAGGGAAAGGGCATGGACTATGCATTGCTGTTAATGCATAGTAACTTATTACTACTACTACTACTGATTATTTGTATAGTGCTACAAGGTGTACGCAACACTGTACAGACACATGCAAAAGACTGTCCCTGCTCATCAGAGCTTACAATCTAATTAAGACAGACAACACAACAACTGAGGACAAGAATATGTCTATGGGAATGGTAAGGAAACACATAGGAGACTAAGCGGATCAGGATCCAAAAGCGGCCTCGAAGAGGTGAGTTTTCAGCCTTGATTTTACAAGAGTCAGAGATGAAGCTTGATGCATAGACTCAGATAGTTTGTTCCAGGCATAAGGAGCAGCAAGGTGAAAGGATCAAAGTCTGGCGTTAGCAGTAGAACAGAAGGGCACAGATACAAGTGTTCTGCCTGAAAAGTGGAGTCCTGAGGAGGGGTGTAGGGAGAGATGAGAGGGAAGGAGAGATGAGAGGGAAGGAGTGAGGAGCAGCAGAATGAGTACACTTATAGGTCAGTAGGAGAAGTTTGAACTGGATATGGAAATGGATAGGGACCAAATGAAGAAGGGTTATATGAGCATATTGAGGCTGGTGGAAGATTAGCTGTGAAGCTGAGTTTTGAACAGATTGAAGGGGGGAGAAAGATTCAAAGGGAGGCCAGCAAGGAGGAGGTTGCAATAGTCTAGACGGGAGGTGACTAAAGATTGGATTAGTGCCTTAGTAATGTGTTCAGAAAGGAAGCAGAAAATTTTACTGATGTTATAGAGAATGAAATGACAAGTTTTAGCTATCAGTTGCATGTGTGTGGAGAAGGAGAGAGAGGAGTTAAAGACGACCCCAAGGTTGCAAGCTGAGGAAACAGGGAGGAGTAGAGCGTAATTCACAGAGATTGAGAAAGGAGGAAGGGGGAAGATGGGTTAGCGAGAAAGATAAGAAGCTCGGTTTTGGCCATGTTGAATTTCAAACAGCAGTGAGACATCCAGGCAGCAATGTCATATAAGCAGGCAGAGATCTGGGTCTGGATTGCTGGAGAGATTTCAGATGTAGAGAGGTAGATCTGAGAGTCATCAGCATAAAGATGGTACTGAAAACCATGGGAGGAGATGAGTGCACCAAGGGACTGGATATATAGAGAGAAAAAGAGTGGACCCAAGACAGACCTTTGGGGTACACAAACTGAGAGTGGGATAGCAGTAGAGGAGGATTCACCAGAACAAATACTGAAAGTGTGGTGGGAGAGATAAGAAGAGAATGAGGATAGCACTGAGCCCTTAAAATGAAGTGAGGATAAGGTATCGAGGAGAAAGTGGTGGTCAACAGTGTCAAAAGCAGCAGAAAGATCAAGAAGGATGAGGATCGAGTAAAGGCCTTTGGATTTTGCCAGGAACAGGTCACTGGAGACTTTGGGAAGAGCCATTTCAGTAGAATGTAAAGGATGAAAGCCAGATTGCAATGGATCCAAAAGGGCAGAAGCAGTAAGTACACTTTGACCTTGAATAACCCCACTCAACAAGTGGAAGATGAGAGCATAGCCAGGCATTTTAGAGCCTTCAACAAAGACTCATTCATAAACAAAATCATTCCACAACTCCAACGGGAATATGACACCCTTGACCTAATCATAGAGAAATGGAACTCCATAATATCCAAGGCAGCTTCAGCCCCTACCAGAACAGAACCACAAGCACGCAGGAGGTCCAATGCCCCCTGGTACTCAAGCGATATCAGGGATTCAAAGCACACTCTCCGAAGACTGGAGAGAAAATGGAGGTGGAACAAGTCGCATAACTCCCTGACTCAATACAGAGCCAAGCAACTGGAATATAACAGTCTGATAAATGAGCGTAAACAGCAGCACCATACCAACCTAATCATGAAATCTGTCAACAGACCGAGAGAACTCTTTAGCATTGTCCAAAAGCTCACTAAGGACACCACGCTGCACTGTACCCACCATCTTGACCCACAGGAATTTGCAGACTAAATGAAATAAAAAAACACCATCCAGACATGCTTCCCCACACCACAGACAGATGACCATGAAATGGAAGAGCCACATCAAACCTGGGAGGACTTCAGCATACCATCAACACATCAAGTAGAGGACATAATGAATGGACTCAACACACCACCTCAACGTCAGACCCATGCCCAGTTTCTTGGCTCAAAGCCACAAGAAGCCAGCTCTCCCATCACATTCACAAAATCGTCAGGGATTCACTCCAACAAGGATACATGCCGCAATCCCTGAAACAAGCCATGATACGACTGATACTTAAAAGCAACACCCTAAGTCAGAGGGGCTTAGGGCAGAGGTACTCAAATCCAGTCCTGGAGGGCCGCAAACTAGTCAGGTTTTCGGGATATCCCTAATGAATATGCATGAGATAGATTCAAATACAATGGAGGCAGTGCATGCAAATATATCTCATGCATATTCATTAGGGATATCCCGAAAACCTGACTGGTTTGCAGCACTCCAGGACTGGATTTGAGTACCTCTGCCCTAAGCCCCTCTGAACCAAAATCATACCGTCCCATCTACAGCCTACCATTCCTTGCAAAAATCATTGAAAAGACAGTGCAAAGGCAACTTCAGGATCACATTGACATGAATGCCCCATTGGACATCCAACAGCATGGCTTTAAACCCCAGTACGGTGTGGAAACGCTACTAACCTCCCTCTTTGACAATCTCCTAAGAGGCATAGATAACATAAAGAATGGATTCCTGCTAGTATTCATGGACATCTCGGCAGCCTTTGACACCATGTCCCACGCCAGGTTACTGCAACGCCTGCAGTAGATAGGAGTATGCAAGAATACTCTGAAGTGGTTTACTTCCTACTTGGAAGATCGATCACTACAAGTCAAATGCGCCCAAAAGAAATCAATGCAGTTCCCCATCACGCACAAGGTTCAGCCCTGTCATCAATGCTCTTTAATATTTACATCCAACCTATATGCAACACATCAAATGCCATAAACTTCACTATCATCTCTATGCTGACGACATCATGGTGTATGCTCCAATCAACCTAATAGCTCTCGACACCACAACAATAACCAGATGCCTTGAAGACATGAATGCCTGGCTCATAGCCAATAACCTGACAGTCAACTACGATAAAACTGAGGCAGTGTTCATCACCCGGTACCCCACCTTCATTCCACCACAAACTATCAGCATTCTAGACAAACCAATAGCAGTCAAAGATGAAGTCAAGTACCTGGGAATCACAATGGACAGAGCTCTGAACTTGAAATCCCACATCACCAAAACCGCAAACAAGGCCTATCAACGTTTGAGGACCATCAGCAAGCTCAAGCCAATACTCCGCCAGGACCACTTCTGCAAAGTGTGCCAAGCGCTCTTCACACCTCTACTTGATTACGGAAACTCGCTATATCAAGGCCTCCCTCAGCAGACCTTACACCCACTCCAAATGGTGCAAAACACTGCAGCACGCATCATTACGGACACTCCAAGAACTGAGCACATCACCCCCGTCTTACAGCAACTGCACTGGCTCCCAATGATGGCCAGAGCAAAATTCAAAACAGTCATGATCATCTTTAAAATCATTCACCATCTCTCGGCAGATGCACTCCAAGATATCATAACAAGGGATACCAGCAATAGACCAAGAAAGACCAATAATGACAACATTATCGGCACACCGGCAGGATATCACAAGACTAAACAACCTCAAGAACAGCTCCTTCGCTACTGGCGTCCACACTTTGGAACTCCCTCCTAACGGGCCTGAGGGCCTTGAATGACATGATAGACTTCCGCAAGGCCCTTAAAACCCTGCTCTTTACAGAAACCTATGAGCAGACAGACAACAGTCTCCACCCGAACGGTAATGCAACTACCTCATCATAGACTTCCGCAAGACCCTTAAAACTCTGCTCTTTACAGAAACCTGACAACAGTCTCCACCCGAACGATAATGCAGCTACCTCCACCAACTCGATATTCATTCATCCGAACTAGACATACGAGTTCATTGTATAATGTTGTTAAGTACCCTCACGTTAAATGTAACCCTCCAATTGTGATGTAACCACTTTGATTTTAGGATAAGGTAGTATACAAATCTGTCTAAATAAATAACTAAATAAAGTATATCCATACTTTCTGTGTAGTAAATGTATGCTACCACTTTGTCGCATTGTTTTGCCATCTTGAGATTCTCGGACACTGCCACTCCGAGGTCCCTCTCCTGGTCCGTGTATACCAACCTCTCACCCCCTATCGCATACAATTCATTTGGATTTCTGCATGCCAAGTGCATGACCACGCTTCTTCATATTAAATCTTAACTGCCAAGCATTAGATAATTCTTCCAGTGTTTTCAGATCTTTCCTCATGTTGCCCACTCCCTCAGAAGTGTCCACTCTGTTGCAAATTTTCATTTTATCTGCAAAAAGGCAGACTTTGCCATTCAATCCTTCCACAATGTCACTCACAAATACATTGAATAGAAGACATGGAAAAAATGGTGCATGGAAAGGGGGTTAGAGAGGGACTTATCATTATGAAGGGTTTGTGTATAGCAGGCAGTTAGATGGAGGAAATATAGGAATGGAATAGGACACTATTGGGGGAACTCAATGAAAAAGAAATAACTGTGGCTAAAGAGAGGAGGACACACAAGGAGGGGATATATGTCGTGAAGAGCATAAAGTGAGGGGACGCAATCTTTGAAAGGGTGTTTTGAAAGAAGTGAGAGAAAATAGAGGTTAATGGGTTGGAATGAGATAGGGGAAGAGAAGGTGAAGTACTGCAGAAGGGAGCAAAGAAAATGTTAAAACGCAAATTATGTGGGATTCTGCCAACTGTGATTCCAGTGATCTCATGCAACTGTATGTTTCTAGTCTTTGGTTACATGGAGTTTATCAAGGCTAAGTTCCTCGTGCAATCTGCAGAAGGTTCCCAGGATTTTGACAGAATAGTTTCTTTTCATACTTGATCAGGAAGTAGACTTAGGGGCATAAATGGAGTACTTATTGGGGCATACCTTCTATTAGGCAGAATGAACATATTTACATAGTAGTAAACAAAAAAGCAGACATTTAAAAATGAATTTCTTTTGTAAAATAAAAATGATGTAACAAATGAATAACTCAAGATATTCACTCCTTTACATGTTTGAAGATTCTCATGGAATTGAGGCCTAAATATTTTGAGGTAGTGGAAAAGCCTGTCAAAAAATGATGAGAGAGTAAGAGATGGCCAGCCCCATCTGCAACATTTTGTTGCCTAAGTTTTCTTTTTGTCACGCCACTTGGTTCATTAGATGTTTCCATACAGATCAAGTTCCCCTCCGCCCCACTGCTCTGCTGTTGTCCTCATTGCTCTACAGCCATACTAGTCCTCATTACCCCACTGCTGTTCACAGCATCCATGCTTCTCTTCTCTGTTGGCTGTTGGAGAGCAGCATGCACAAAGCACAATGTGCTACACATGCACAGTATGCCCTAATGGGTCATACAAAAGGCAAAACAACTGTCTTTTATATATAGTAGGATAGAGCTTATTAATAGGTTGAGAAAGCTAATATGATATAAATCAAGATGGCAAACTATGCCTTTCTAGTAGCAGGTCAAGGTGAGTTACATTCAGGTGCAGTAGGCATTTCCCTATCCCTGGAGGACTTACAGTCGAAGTTTTTAGCTGAGGAAATGAAGGGTTAAGTGACTAGCCCAAGATCACAAGGAGTAGCAGTGGCATTTGAATCCTGCTTCCCTGGCTATTAAAGGTACTACTCTGAACCATTAAACTTCTCCTCACTGCAACTCAATGTATTGTTACTTTGTATTTCAAAATATGCTTTTTTATGTTACTGACCCAAGCATGAGATTTCCGTCAAAGCCATGAAGCTCTTACCTAAATCACTGAAGAATTTGCCTTCCAAATACCAGGACCGTAGCAAGCTAGAAATGCGCCCTGTGCAACCTGCAAGCCTGGCGCCCACCCCCCCCCCCCACTCAGACACACGCAGGAACTCACCCTTATTGGGTTTCCTGTAAACCCTAGTAATGATGTCATCCCCCTTCCATATTTGTTTGTGTACTGTGGCATCATTCATATGGCCCTGCCAAATACTACATAAGACAAGACTGTTTGTTTTCTCTTCTTCAGACTCTACCAATTTATAAAAACACAATAATGGTGCCCTAGTTTGGGACCGAGTTTGTGATAAGGATTTTTTTTTTTTAATGGGGAGAGGGATGGGACAAAGGAGTTTAGCAGCTTCCCCCTTTATGTTTATGTTTATTTATTTTCTTGACCGCCCTTCAGTGATAAACAGAGCGGTTTACAATAAAATCTTCAGTACAGTAAGGCACAAGGCCAGAAGATGAAAAGGAAATTACAATTCAATATAGGACAGAGAGGAGAGAGCGGGTAGAGAACAGCAAACGCAAGGGAAGAGGCTAAGGCTGGGAGGAGGGAAGGTCGAAAGCAAGGGAAAAGAGGTGGGTTTTCAGGGCATATTTGAAGGTGGGATGATGTGGTTCAAGACGGAGGGCGGGACCTACGAAAAAAAAGGCTGAGGAGCGGGTGGATTGAAGGTGAGCCTGTGAAGGGGGAGGTAGTGCGAGGTGGTTGAGATGGAAGGATCGATGGGTATGCCTGGGGGTATGAAAGTGGATTAGGTCAGCTAGATATTGCGGGGTAGTGGTATGAAGCGCCTTATGAACAAGTGTGAGAAGTTTAAACTGAATACGAAAGGATATGGGAAGCCAGTGAAGACGGAAAAGGAGGGGAGTGACGTGATCTCTAGGGGAGGAGTAGGACACAAGTCGGGCGGCGGTGTTCTGAATTCTTTGTAGTCGTGTCAGCTGTAGTTTGGAAATGCCGGAGAGAATGGAGTTGGAAAAGTCGACACGGGAGATGACAAGAGATAGCAGCAGGGTGACAAGAGCGGAGGGAGAGAGGAAGGGGCGAATTGCACGGATTTGACGGAGGTAAAAAAAGGAGGTCTTGGAGATATGGGAGACATGGGCAGAAAAGGAAAGATCAGAGTCAAAGAGCACCCCGAGATAACGAAAGGTGGGAACCAGAGAGATGGGTGTACCAGGGAAAGAAGGGGCCAGGGAAGGGGATTGGTGACCATGGGGAAACCAGATAGCAGTAGTTTTCGATAGGTTGAGGTGTAGACAGTTTTGGGTCATCCAGTTGGAGACAGCAGCCAGACAGGAGTTGAGCGGGGCAAGGTCGGGGGATACAGGGGATGTGTGATAAAGAAGAAGAATGTCGACTGCATAGTAGAAAGCCAAAATCCCGAATTGTTGTATTAGCAATGTGAGAGGGGTTAAGAAGAGATTGAAAAGCAAAGGGGCCAGGACAGAACCTTGGGGAACCCCACAGGATAGGGGAAATGAATCAGAGGGGGAGACGGATGGGGAAGATGAGAGAACAGCGCCAGATCGGGAAGAAAGGAAGGAGTGGAACCACCGATAGACAGTGCTGCAGAGACCAGCTTCATGCAGTTGGGATAGGAGAAGGGAGTGATCGACCAGGTCAAAAGCAGCAGAAAGATCGAGGGCTACTGCCACCGAAATATCACCACGGTCATGAGCTATGTGCAGTGAGTTAGTGAAGGCGAGAAGGATAGTTTCAACACTGTGCCCAGAGCGGAAGCCGGACTGACGGGGGTGAAGGAGATTGGTAGAGTCCAAGTGATGAGATAGTTGGGCAAAGACAATTTTTTCAAGGAGTTTAGAGAGGAAAGGAAGGTTGGAGACTGGGCGATAGTTGTTGGGGTCCAGAGGGTTAAGGGAAGGTTTCTTAAGAATTGGACGGATCAGGGCGTGTTTCCAGGAAGAGGGAAAGGTTCCTGTGGAGAGACTAAAATTCAACATGGTTTGAAGATAGGGGAGGAGGGACAGGGAGGGGATAAGCAACCAAGAAGAAGGGATGGGGTCGAGGGAACAGAAGGTTTTGTTAGATGAAGAGATGAGGTGGTGAAGCTCACCGGTGGTGGTCAGAGAGAAGGAAGACCAGGTGTGGGATAGTTGGGAGATAGGGGGAGGGGAGGCAACTGGAGGAGGAGAGAGAATAGGTGGGGGGCGGGAGGGCAAGGAGGCCCTCAGGGAAGAAATTTTGTTGCTGAAGGCCGAGGCTAAGAGAGAAGGGGCAGGAACAGGATGAACGGGTGCAGTAGGGGTGGTAGGATGAAGGGAGGTGAGAAATTTCAGAGTAGAATAAAGGTGGCGGGTCTGGTTTACCTTGGGTTTCCCACTCACTTGGAATTAGCTTCTCTCATCGCTAGGGCACCATAAGCCTGCGATTTTTGTCCTCATTCCATCTAACCCAGCCATTTCAGTGGGAGGTTTCTAGATCAGTTGCACCCAGTACATGTGCATCTTTTAATCACTCAGCAGGTGGCTGTGTTCTTCAATGGCTGGGACTTAGGAATGTATATTTGGTTCATTAAGGCACCTTAAAAAAGTGCAAGTAAAATCAATTTAATATGCATTAACCTATGAATTCACACACATGCAGTTGATTTCTGTGCATTACAAAGTTATAATGCGTTTAACAAGTTCTTATGAACATGAACGTGTGAAATAAGCAAAACATTCAACAAAAATTAGGGAAAAATAGTTTCCCTTTTCTGTACGAGACTTTTTATCTTGATTGTTATATTAAAATTCAATAAAGATAAAATTAAAAAAAGAAAAATAGGGAAAAAAACAAAATTTTCCAAAAATGAACAAAAAATGAAGAACAGGAGGCCCACACTCAGAAATCAAACTGGAATCTCTCACACAACTGCAAGATAGTTTTAACAAGAATTTCATGATTTGTAAGACAGAGTCATGCACAATTGAGAACAGATGACTACAAGCACAACTCTAAGAAGCCTGTATTTTGTGAAATACAGCATAAGGTGACAACAGTCAGGAATATTACGGTACTAGCAGCCACTCTTAACTATTTTCAGTAAAATGTAACTGATGTTATCATTAAGAGGCCCAGAACGTCTCCATCATTAATCACAATTTTGGGTGTTACTGTAAATAATTTATTGAAGTCAAATAAAATAAACATGTTTCCAAGAGCAGATGAGATTTATCTGTCATTTTAAAATGTCCAGGGTAAAAGTACTTCTTGCAGAGGTTTTAAAAGGCTAAGGGTTTTGTAAAGGGGGAGCAGTCATTGACAGATGATAGAGTATTCTGTTGGTACTGTGGTGTCTGCACGTGGCTGAGTTATAGCCCCAAAATGCTTTTCTTATTTTTCAATTCTGCCAGAATTGTTTTACTTGGAACATGTTAACAAATATGGTTCTACTGCCTTATTGCCATGGATCTCAGATTGCTTAACAATCAGGTTACAAAATTATTTGAGATAATTATATTTGGTATTCATTTTATTGACTTTGGAAACATAAAAGATCACATTGACCCTGCTAGTTTTTAAACCTCAAAATCTTAGGGGCATGTTTACTAAGCTGGGCTAATGTTAGTACGAGCAATTTATAACAAGGTCCCATGTTATTTAAAGGAACCTGGTTACAAATGAGGAATGGCCTAAGGGTTAGAGCACTGGCTTAGTACCCAAGACACCAAGGATTGATTCCCATTAGCACTCCTTGTGGCCTTGGGCAAGTCACTCAACCCTCCATTGCCTTGGAAGAAAGGCCTCTGGTCACACTGCCAAGAACACCCAGGAGCTGTTGAGTTGCCAGGAATCAGCATTGACTTGAAGGCATGCATTTGCAGTTACAACTAGCACATGCTAACCATTAGCCCAACTTAGTAAACATGCCCCTAAGATTTATAGATGTTGCATACAGAGCAGAATTATTTTTCTGAACTATTTGGGCCAGTGCTCTTTTCTGAGGCTACAAATACCAAGTTCTATCTTGATTTCTGATGAGCAGAAGTGACAGTACTTGCAAATATTTGTCAAACAAGTGTAGACCCATTATGAGTAAAGTAATAGTACTAGGAAGGAAATGGAGTAATTTTAAAAGGCATTTCTGTAGATAACCCAGACTGGGTTTTACCTACAGAAAAGAGATTTGAATTGCCTTCCCTATACACAAATAAAGTAATATGTGCATAGTCTGTATGTGTGCAACTTTACTTGCAGGATAAGGAAGCATTCCTGAAGGTAGGCCGGCCTATGTGTACCTTATGAGAGCGTTTTTCCAAGTATAAAGCATGCTTTACCCCAGGAAAAAGACTCATGCAATATCTACTCTGTGTGGTAAATGCATAGTAGATGCGGGCAACACACCCTGCATTTACAGGGGAGGTTTTGCACTTATTTCATGTTAATTTTTGCATGTAACGCTTGGTAAGTACAAAACCTTACTGCACTTCGGTAAACAGGCCAAATCCAAGGGTCTTTACTCAATTCTCATCTTTCTTGACCTATCTGCTGCTTTTAACATTGTTGAACACCATCTTCTTCTGAAAACCCTATTTTCACTTAGATTTCAGTGCTCTGTTCTGTCTTGGTTTTCTACTTATCATTGTACCTCGGGACCTCTTCTCTTCTCTCTCTACACTCGTTTCCATGATGCCCTGATCTTGTTCCATGGTGTTGAGTGCCATCTTTATGCTGATGACACTCAGATTTATCTCTCTACACCAGACATCTCTCCAAGAATCCAGGACCGAATCTCAGCCTGCTTGTCTGACATTGCTGCCTGGATGTCCCGCCACCATCTGAAAACGTACATGACCAAGATGAAGTTTCTTATCTCTCCCCCTAAACCTACCTTCCTCCTTCCTCCCTGCTCTATTTCTGTGGATAACACTGCCATCCTTCCTGTGTCCCTTGGCTGGCAATCTTGGAATCATCTTTGATTCTTCTCTCTCTTTCTCTCACATATCTAACAAATAGCTAAAACCTGTTGTTTCTTTATCTATAATATCAGCAACATTTGTCCTTTCCTCTCAGAACACACTATTAAGACTCTTATCCATATTCTCATCACCTCCCATCTAGACTATTGCAACTTGCTCCTCACTGGTCTCCCACTGAATCATCTCTCTTCTCTTCAATCTATTCAAAACTCAACTGCACAGCTCATCTTCTGCCAGTGTTTCTATGCACATCGAATTACATGGCTTCATGTCTCAGATCTTGAACAGTGGGTTCAAGATAAGCTGGGCAATATACCTTGCATAGGGAAAAACCTCTTTGGCAAAGACTGGCAAGATAAGGCCTCTCAATTTGAGTCAGAAAATACTACTCTAAAGAGACTATTCAGAGTAACAGCTGGAAAAAGATTCCTGCAAAGAAGTCTTTCTACAATATCAAGAAGAAATTCTTCTCTTCCTATCCTCCTGCTTCTCAGTATTAGGGTCAGGCCCCACAGAAGAGGCAGCAGCCTCCTAAATAAAAGAAGCCACAGGTGGCCTAAATCTCAACCAGCTCCGCAGCCACCGTCTGCACCTGGTTTTTGACTCTTCCCTATTGTTACCCTACCTCTGGAGGACCCCCACCCCCACCACATAGCAGGCAGACTGTGTCACTATGCCCACAGATGGCACCTCATCACCTCAGAGCAGTGGACACTCTCCATAGTTCAGGAAGGGTGCAGACTTCATCTGCAAACTCTGCCCCCCCTCCACATTCAAAGGGGAATATCAAATGTAACCCCCACTCACTGCTCTCCTACAAGACGAGGTATCCTCTCTTCTGTCCCAGGGTGCCATAGAAGAGATCCCAACATCCCAACAGGGTGGCCTTCTACTCTTCTTACTTTCTTATTCTAAAGAATACCGGAATGTACAGGCCCATTCTGGACCTCAGAACCTTAACAAGTTTCTGGTCCACGAAAAGTTCAAGATGATCTCTCTTGGGACTCTTCTTCCCTACCTCCAGAGTCAGGACTGGCTCTGTTCTCTAGATCTAAAAGAAGTGTACACACATATCCTCATCCATCCAGGACACAGAAATATCTACGCTTCACCTTTCAGGGAAAACATTATCAATACAGAGTCCTTCCCTTCTGGCTCACCACTGCCCTGAGTCTTCACAAAGTGCATGGCGGTTGTGGCCACATATCTAAGAACTCTGGGGGTATTTGTCTTCCCCTCCTTAGACGACTGGCTGATAAAGGCAGACACCTCCCAAGAGGTACTACTCTCCTTGCATCATACCATCACAGTACTAGAACACTTGGGATTTGTCAGAAACTTCCCAAAATCCCAGCTAGCTCCAACTCAAAGACTAGAGTTTATTGGAGCCCTACTAGACACACAACAGTCCAGGGCATTTCTACCCCAGCTGAGTTGTCTGTCTAGTTAAACTATCATCCCAGACACTCCTATGAGACCATCAGACAGCATGAGAGATGCTGCAGCTCCTCGGGCACATGGCCTCTACAATACATGTCATTCCATATGTCCAACTACATATGCGGACAGCCCAGTGGACTCTTGCCTCCCAGTGAAAGCAGGCCTTGGGCCATCTCCAGGACAGGATCCAAGTCATTGCTTGTCTAACCATATCCCTTCAGTGGAGGTGATTTCCAGAAAATCTGCTTGTAGGATCACCTTTTCAGATGTCTCGAAGTCAATGCACCCTGACAATGGATGCCTCCAAACTGGGTTGGGGAGCCCATCTGGACAACTTAACGACATAGGGGCTCTGGACAGCACAGAAATCACAAATCCATATCAATCTCCTGGAACTTCAGGCTATCTCCAATGCCTACCTCAGAGCACAACAGGTCCTAGTTAGGATGGACAATCAGGCTGCCATGTTCTATGTGAACAAGCAGGAAGGAGCAGGCTCTTATTTTATTTTATTTATTTATTTAGACAGTTTTGTATACCGCCTTATCCTTCAATCAAAGCGGTCACAACACAAGTGGGGGATACGAGACATGTACACTAAGACTTACAGGGAACATGGGCAATGGAGGGTTAAGTGGCTTGCCCATGACCACAAGGAACATCTGTGGGACTAGAAACCCCAGTCCTTCCAGCCCAAGGTTGCTGTCCTCTAGTGGGATTTGAACCCCCGACCTTCCGGCCTGAAGTACCTTGCCCCAACCACTAGGCTACTCCTCCCTCTTAGGCCCTCTGCAAGGAGGCGCTACAACTTGGTCCTTTGCCATTGCTCATCAAATACACCTCCAAGCTGTGTACCTCCTGGGGGGGGGGTCCAATGTCTTGGCAGAGACTGAGTCACATCCTTCTTCCCCATGAATGGTCTCTCCACCCAGACACAACATCCTACATCTTCCAGACCTAGGAACTCTAGACATAGATCTGTTCGCAGCTCTGCAAAATGCCAAGCTTCCTCACTTCTGCACAAGAACTCCAACATCCACCAACCAACAGGTGGATACCTTCCACCTACAATGGGGTCAGGGTCTGCTTTATGTGTTCCCTTCCTGATTCCCAAGGTGCTTTTCAAGCTGCAGTCTGATAGGAGCCCCATGATTCTCATAGCCCCTCACTGTTCACGGCAACCATGGTTTCTGCTGCTACTATGTGTGACAGACTCATCCTCTGTGATTGGGATATGCACCACATCTTCTCTCCCAGGATAATGGCTCACTACTCCATCCCAGTCCACAGCCTCTCTACCTCACAACTTGGCTGCTGAGAGCATAGCTTTGCAAGGCTTTGACCTTACTCAAGAGGTTAAGAAGATCCTTTTGGTTTCTCGAAAGCCTTCCACTAGACATTCCTACACATTTAAGTGGCATAGATTCTCTGTCTGGTGCTCCCAGAAAGGTCTCAATCTCTTTTCTGCTCCAGTGGAGTCACTCCTCCAGCATCTCCTCCACCTGTCCTCGACAGGGCTAAGACAAACTCGATGAGAGTCCATCTTAGTGCCAGTGTGGATTCTCATCTACTCAATGGACAGCCCATCTCCACACAACCACTAGTAGTGCATTTCATGAGAGGTCTCCTGCTGTCCTAACCTCCCATTAAGCCACCTCCGAAAGCTTGGGACCTCAATGTTACTCTAGCGAAGCTTCTCAAGCCGCTCTTTGAACCATTAGCCATGACCTCACTTAAATTCCTCTCTTGGAAGATCATCTTCCTATTTGCCCTCACTTCAGCTACATGCATTAGTGAGCTTCAGGCTTTGGTGGCAGATCCAACCTATACCAGCTTTCACCATAATTCACCCACACTTTATGCCAAAGGCGCTATCTCCCTTCCATCTAAACCGGTCAGTTTACCTTCCAGTTTTCTTTCCTAAACCACATGCAGAGCAGAAGCCACTCTGCACACTCTTGACTGCATTGGCTTTTTACCTCCAAAGGACTCAGGGTCATCATAAAGCCTCGCAGTTGTTCATCTCATTTGACCGCAGTCACCTGGGATTACCTGTTTCTAAGTGTACACTCTCCAGCTAGATAGTGGACTGTATTTCATTTGCCTATGACAAAGCAGGACTTTCCCTGGAAGGGCATGTCATTGCTCACAACATTTGCGTCATGGCCGCCTTGATGGCAAACCTACACTCAGTAGCCATCGATGAAATTTGCAAAGCAGCAACTTGGTCTTCTGTCCACACCTTTGCTGTCCATTATTGCCTGGACAAGGACTCCCATTGGGATGCCATGTTTGGTCAGGCTGTACTCCAGCACCTCTTTCAGACTTAGATGCAATTCCTACCCTCCATCCTGGACTTTGAAGATACCAGAAATCCATGTGGGCTCCATGATCTCATTATGTCTACTCTGAGGCGAACCTCCACTGGTTCTGAGGTCACTTCATCTGGCATCTGGGAACTAGGGAGTCCTATATGTGAAGTCTACATTCCTGCTTGTTTCTGGAGATAGTGTAGTTACTCACCTGTAATAGGTGATCTCCGGGAACAGCAGGAATTTAGTCTTCACAACCCACTCTCCTCCCTTAGGAATTATAAGGTTTCATTTATCTCTTTTTTTCAGCTGCAAACTCAACTGAAGAGAGACAGTTGGGAAGGTGGGAAGGCAGTCGCGCAGGCACGGTGGAGTGCTTTCAAAAGCTTTCAAATTGGATGCTGGGGAGCGTTCCTACACAGGCTCCATCGGTACCAATGTCACCCATATGTGAAGACTAAATTCCTGCTGTTCCCGGAAATCTTCTGTTACAGGTGAGTAACTATGCTTTATTTATACTGAGGTCCCTTTAAGCCTTGCAGATTTCCCTTCAGTCATTGGTAGTCTCCTGCTGATGTTCAAGCCTTTGAAGATTCTACAAAATGGTATCCTTCTCAAAGCTAGGTAAGCTTTGAAGACAGAAAACCTAAAAGGATCTAATTCTTTTATGTGTTTGAAAAAAGGTCAGCAGCCTATTTTTACACTATGCTGCTGGTTGAGTGTACTGAGAACCTTTGATCAGTGACATGGTTAAATTTATTCTGCAGTTCCTTATCTTGTCCTCATTAACCTCCAGTGGCAGTATATATTTGCACTGTTTTTAGTCTCTGTGTGTATGAAAGCACTGCCCAAAAAACATATTCTTACCATAGTCAAACTTATGGTAAAAGTTAAGGGGGTCAATATTCAAAGGCAATTATCTAGAAAGCAGACCATGCTATCTGGAAAAGAGCAGGTGAGAGGGATATTCAGTGGCATTATCCAGCCATTGAATATTTCCTCTGGCTGCCTTGATACTATCTGAATGGTGTCAGGGCAGTCCATTATCCATAGTGGTGATTTTCAGATAATTAACAGAGAGCAGAGAAGGACCAAGACCGGAAAACAAAAATGTCTTCAAAAGATGATTTTATTGGAGGGACCAACTTGGCTGAGTTACATAAGAACATAAGATATGCCATACTGGGTTAGACCGAGGTCCATCAAGCCCAGTATCCTGTTTCCAACAGTGGCCAATCTAGGTCATACGTACCTAGCAGTTTCCCCAAAAGACACAGGTTCCGCAATGCTTGTACTGGGTCAAGCATTGATATTCTGGGTCCCTTCTTAATAATGGTTTAGGGACCTTTCCTCCAGAAACTTGTCCAAACCTTTTTTAAACCCAGCTACACTAACAGCCTTTACTACATCCTCCGGTAACAAATTCCAGAGTTTGATTACACGTTGAGTGAAAAAATATTTTCTTTTATTAGTCTTAAATAGTTTACCCTGTAGCTTCATTGCATGTCCCCTAGTCTTTCTATATTCTGATAAGGTAAACAATCGATCTACGTTTACCCGTTCCACTCCGTTCATTAATTTATAGACTTCTATCATATCTCCCCTCAGCCGTCTCTTTTCCAGGTTAAAGAGCCCTAACCTTTTTAGCCTTTCTTCAAAGGAGTATCCTTCCATCCCCTTTACCATTTTGGTGGCTCTTCTCTGAACCTTTTCTAAAATCGCTATATCCTTTTTAAGATACGGCGACCAGAATTGCACACAATATTCAATGTGCGGTCTCACCATGGAACGAGTTTCAGCAAACATGCCTACATCAAGGATCTACAAATAACATCACAAAAGAAGGAAAATATAAATAATCATAAACATAAAAACATTAATTAGTAAACATACACAAATCAAAAAGACAGGCATAAAAACTAAAAGGACTATAAAAAAAAAACATATCGAAAACATGTTTGTATAAATAGTACTTTGAAAGAGTGTTAGAAAAAATCCAAATATTTAAAAACATAAGAATTATTTAGACACTAAACCATATAAAAATACAATAAAAGACTAAAGTATTTGCATGGATAAAGGAATGTAAAATAGTGCACACTGCGTGACCAACCTTCAAAGAGCAAGTTAAAACCAATAAGTAGAAGTGCTGCGACTTGAAAATGCTCGACAATAAATCTGTTAAGCAAAAAAGGGGGGAAAAAGTGAATCATAATGAATACATAAAAACTGTAAATAAATAAGGAATCTGTACCAGTTAAAGCAAATTGCTGTAGATAACTGAGAATACCGGAACCCCCCCCCGCCCTCCCCAAAAAAATACATGTACATAAAACTTATATATATATAAAAACCTTATGGAAATAGAGCATTCATGAGCAAGGGTGTTTTTCAAATAAAGAAAGATATCATCAATATAGATGTGCATAGATCACACAGATGTGGCACTGTATGAGAATTTAGTTATACTTCGTTCCATTTAAAATATCTTTAAGAGCAGTACTAGGCAGATTCAACCAAAAGTACGTTTAATTATATCCAAGAACCATACTAATAATATCTAAACACAACTTAGGAAAAAAAATGCCTTAGAATATCTTTAATAACTGTATTAGGCATGTTCCAACATAATGCAGCAGAAAGTGCTTTCCAACCAGTAATTACTACAGAAACTGCCACAGACAGCACCTCTATGCCTTTCCTCTTCTTTTTACTTTTAATTAACAGAGTTGATTAAATAATTACTCTAAGGGTATCAAAAAAGCAAACTACTTACTATACTATCATTGAATGAGGCAAGAAATGCCACACATGCTAGGAGCAGGTATAAATAGAAACCTGTTTAGAAAGGGAGACATCTTTCGAGTTTGTTAAGGCCAGAGCCAGCCCAAGAGTTTCTGCCACCCCAGACAGAAACCCCGGCTGTGCCACTCCCCACCACACTGAGCTGCACTGCCCCCCACTCTACGCCGAGCCACCACCCCCACTGCCGCTGATTCCATTGGTGGGGTGGGACAGGCTTCACTTTGGACCCCTTTCCTTTACTCTTGACTGTCTGGCCCCTCTTCGCTTATGCTTTCCATGTCCCCCATCACGCCACCCCTGGAATCACCATGGCCTCCATCTTCACCGCACTCAGGTACGGCATGCGGAGCATCTAAGGAGGAAAGCCCTGTCCTTCAAGTCCTTACACTATTTTTACCTGTGTCATCTGTCATACTGCCTTCTCATCATGAAGGCTAAACGTGCCTACTATTCCAATTTGATTTCCTCTGCTGCTAACTCTACCTGACACCTTTACTCAAGACTTAGGTCCCTTTCCAGCCCATATCAGCCTCCGTCATCTTTCACCACCTCCTCATCTCCTAGTATCTCACAATTGGCTGCTCATTTTGCCACCAAAATCAGTCTCCTCCGCTCTTCCTTTGCATCTGTTTCCCCTTCTCTCTCGTCTCCCCCACCTCCCTCACCCCTTGCTTCCCCCTTCCTTTCCCATACCTGGTCCACATTTCAGTCTATTAGTTCCTCTGAACTCTTCAAATCTGTTTCCACTATTCAGAAAACCACTAGTTCCCTCAACCTGATTCCCTCCTGTTGGTTTTTGGAACCTTCCCTTGCTCTCCTCCCTCCCCTGCTTACCATGCTGAATTCCTGCCTTTCGTCCGGTATCTTGCCTAAGCCCTGGAAACATGCACTGGTACGCTCTCTCCTTAAACAATCTTCCCTTGACCTTAGTGTTCCCTCTCACTATCGACCAGTTTCTAACCTCGAAAGGGCAGTATTTTCTCAACTCTACCCCTACCTGGATTCCACTCAGTTTCTGTACCCCCATCAGTCAGGATTCCGTACCGGCCACAGCACAGAGACTATTCTTCTCAATGATCTTCATGTCTCCCAAGATCGGGATGATATCTCTATTGCTATCTCTTTGGATATCTCTGCTGCTTTTGACCTCATTGATCACACTGTCCTCCTCTCTCATTTTCGGAATGCAGGGCTTCAGGGCACTGTGTTTCGTTGGTTCTATTCCTTTCTCTCTTCTAGGTCATTCTCTGCTTCTGTGGATTCCTCTGCCTCTGATTCTGTCCCTCTGCGCTATGGGGTGCCTCAAGATTCAGTTCTTGCCCCTTTGCTCCTTAACAGTTTTTTTGTTCCCCTCAGTCTTTTAGTACAGCAATCTGGCATCTCCGCATATTACTATGCAGATGATGTTATTCTGATACATCATACCTCCCCCACTAACCCTGACTATCCCCTCTTAATGCCTGTCTCCACAATGTTGCTGACTGGCTGCAGATTAATCTCCTGCACCTTAATCCAGCTAAAACCTCAGCCATGTAGTTTTCCTTTGACTCCCCCCCCAATGGTCTTCCCCACCCTCCTTGGTGCCACTATTCCACTGGTGTCTTCTATGTGGTACCTTGGTGTGATTCTGGACTCAGCATTACCATATCAGGATAACATTTCCGCCCTTGCCTTCATCAGATTCACGCTGTCCGGGACATTTTGCCACCCCCTGCCCTAACCACCCTTCTGCTTGCTTTGGTCATTCCTAGGATTGACTACTGTAACATCATTTTTGCAGGTCTTCACCAATATCAGCTTCACCGTCTCCAGCTAATCCAAAACACGGCAGTGAGGATTCTTTCTCATACTTCCCGTTTTTCTCACATTATACTGCACCTCATCAACTTGCATTGGTTGGCTCTCTCGCACCGCAATATGTATAAAATATTGATACATACTTATAAGGCCCAAATGCCCTCAAGTATGGAGCAGACAGAGCTTAAAGATCCCTAATTACCCATGTCTAACAACAGCCAAATTAATATGAATAAAATACATTCTCTAAAATGCTTGTATGCAAATGCTAGAAGTCTAAAAAATAAGATGGGAGAGTTAGAATATATAGCACTAAATGAAAGGTTAGATATGATTGGAATATCAGAGACATGGTGGAAGGAGGACAACCAGTGGAACACTGTGATACCTGGGTACAAACTATATCGTAATGATAGAGCTTATCAAAATGGTGGAGGGGTTGCTCTCTATGTTAGAGAGGGCATTGAGTCAGAATCTGCTGTAGAATCTATATGGATTGAAATTCCATGTAATAGGGGGAAGGCAATGGCAGTGGGGGTGTACTATCGACCGCCTGGCCAGAATGACCAAATGGATGATGAAATGCTCAAAGAAATCAAGGAAGCTAACAAAGGTTACAGCACAGTAATAATAATGGGTGATTTCAACTACCCCGGTATCGACTGGGTCAGTATCACGTCAGGACATGCTAGGGAGATAAAATTCCTAGATGAAATAAATGACTGCTTCTTGGAGCAGCTGGTTCATGAACCGACCAGAGGGGAAGCCATATTAGACCTAGTCCTTAGTGGAACACCAGATCTAGTGCAAGAGATAAGGTTGTTGGGGCCACTTGGCAATAGTGATCATAGCATGATCCCCTTTGATTTAATTAGTGGAGGAGGGATAGTAAGGAAATCCACAGTACTACCTTTTAACTTTCGAAAGGGAGACTATGATAAAATGAGGAAAATAATTAAGAAAAAACTAAAAGGAGCAGTTGCAAAGGTTAAAGACGTACATCAGGCTTGGCTGTTGTTGAAAAATACTATCTTGGAAGCCCAGACCAGCTGTATTCCACGCTTTAAGAAAACTGGAAGGAAATCCAAAAAACTGCCAGCATGGTTTAAAGGTGAGGTCAGAGAGGCTGTTGTTGCCAAAAAAGCATCTTTCAGCAAATGGAAAAAAGAGCCCAACAACGAAACCTGGAAACAGCACAAGCACTGGCAAGTCAAATGCAAGGCATTGATAAGGCAGGCAAAGGGAGAATTTGAGAAGAAGCTTGCTGCGGAAGCAAAAACGCGAAGTAAAGACCTTTTCAAGTACATTCATAGCAAAAAACCTGTGAGAGAGTCAGTTGGTCCATTAGATGATAAAGGGGTTAAAGGGGCACTAAGAGGCGACAAGGCTTTACTGAGGAAGATGTAGGGATGTTACCCATGACTGAAGTGGTATTTAAAGGTGCGGAAGAATTGAAGGAAATATCGATATATCGGGAAGATGTATTACAACTATTAGATAAGCTGAAGAGTAGCAAATCACCTGGGCCGGATGGTATACATCCAAGGGTGTTGAAAGAACTGAAATACGAGATTGCAGACCTGCTATTAGTAATCTGTGAACTATCATTAAAATCATATCTAATACCTGAAGACTGGAGGATCGCCAATGTAACACCAATTTTTAAAAAGGGTTCCAGGGGTGATCCGGGAAACTACAGCCGGTGAGCCTGACATCAGTACCAGGAAAAATGGTAGAAACCATCATAAAGAATAAAATTACTCAGCATGCAGATAGTCATGACCTAATGGGAGACAGCCAACATGGCTTTAGACAAGGAAGATCTTGTCTTACTAATCTGTTATGTTTTTTGAAGGAGTGAATAATCAGGTGGACAAAGGTGAGTCGGTTGATATTGTGTATCTGGACTTTCAGAAAGCCTTTGACAAAGTCCCTCATGAGAGACATTTGGCAAAACTAAAGAGTCATGGGATAGGAGGCAGTGTACTATTGTGGATCAGGAACTGGTTAAAAGATAGAAAGCAGAGGGTAGGGCTAAATAGCCAATTTTCCCAATGGAGAAAGGTGAATAGTGGTGTACCCCAGGAATCTGTGCTGGGTCCGCTGCTTTTTGACATATTCATAAATGACCTGGAAAGTGGAATAACGAGTGAGGTTATCAAATTTGCAGATGACACAAAACTATTTAAAGTTGTTAAAACCCAAGAGGATTGTGGAAAATTGCAAGAGGATCTTGATAAATTGGAAGACTGGGCATCAAAATGGCAGATGAAATTTAATGTGGACAAGTGCAAGGTTATGCACCTAGGGAAGAACAACCCAAACTATGGTTACACGATGCAAGGTTCCACATTAGGAACCACCACCCAGGAAAAAGATTTAGGCGTCATTGTGGATACCATGTTAAAACCCTCGGCCCAGTGTGCAGCGGCGGCCAAGAGAGCAAATAGAATGCTAGGTATGATAAAGAAAGGAATGGAAAATAAAACAAAAGATATTATAATGCCTCTATATCGTTCCATGGTGAGACCTCACCTTGAATATTGTGTGCAATTCTGGTCGCCGTATCTTAAAAAGGATATAGCGATTTTAGAAAAGGTTCAGAGAAGAGCCACCAAAATGGTAAAGGGGATGGAAGGATACTCCTATGAAGAAAGGCTAAAAAGGTTAGGGCTCTTTAACCTGGAAAAGAGACGGCTGAGGGGAGATATGATAGAAGTCTATAAATTAATGAACGGAGTGGAACAGGTAAACGTAGATCGATTGTTTACCTTATCAGAATATAGAAAGACTAGGGGACATGCAATGAAGCTACAGGGTAAACTATTTAAGACTAATAAAAGAAAATATGTTTTCACTCAACGTGTAATCAAACTCTGGAATTTGTTACCGGAGGATGTAGTAAAGGCTGTTAGTGTAGCTGGGTTTAAAAAAGGTTTGGACAAGTTCCTGGAGGAAAGGTCCATAAACCATTATTAAGAAGGGACCCAGGATATCAATGCTTGAACCAATACCAGCATTGTGGAACCTGTGTCCCTTGGGGAAACTGCTAGGTACATATGACCTAGATTGGCTACTGTTGGAAACAGAATACTGGACTTGATGGACCTTGGTCTGACCCAGTATGGCATATCTTATGTTCTTATGTTCTAAGGCTTTTCACACTCACACTACCCAGTACCTGGTTCATTCCCTTCACTTTCGTTCTGTTCCACGACGCCTCCGCTCTGCCCACAACCATTGGCTGCACCTCCATTCCCCGGCTCAGGCCCATTTAGAGCAAACTCGTCGTTCTACCTTTCTCTTTCTGGCCCCTTCACTTTGGAATTCCCTCCCACTCACCCTCTGTCAGGAACTGTCCTACTCTAGGTTTAAGGCTCTACTCAAAACGCACCTTTTCTGTTTGGCCTATGACCTCCCTTCCCCCGACCCATAAGGAACTTTGTTTCTGTTTCTCTCTACTTTCTCTCTGTGTGGTATGAATGTCTTCTGTCCTGTCAATATTGTAGTTCTTTTCTTATTTCGGCCTTAGCCATTCTGCATTTTGTAACTTTGTACACCGCCCTGATGTTTACGAAGGGCGGTTAATCAAGTCTTGTAATAAAGATAAAGATAAAGACAGGGGATGGCTTGGCTCAGCACAGCAGTGGCCTGCAGCAAACCATGTGCTTTGGCACATATGGCCTGGCACATCTTGTGGCAGGGGCAGGCCTGTGACCCACAGTGTCCGAACATAAGCAGGCCAGCATGGCTAGCTTGACCTGTAAATGAGGCCTGTGGAGAGGCATATAGGATTGCACATCCCCCAATATGCTGCTATTGTAAGATAGAACTCAGTAGAAGTATTGAATTAGCTTAGGTAAGCAGAACTACAGTATTGAAAGATGGAAAAATACAGAAAAACATGTTTAAAAGTTACTGATAAGAAAAAGTACATCTGCAAAGAAATAATTAGGAGTGCTGACAGATGAGTTGCAGAGCCCAGCTCCTCTGCACGTACAAATTGGTTCTTTAACCTTGAGAGTGTGAAAGTAACAAGTTGATGAACTGACCATTGTAATTGGGACTAGAAGGGGGGTATGCAGGTGTCATGCCCACTGGAGGGACATAACTGGATAAACTTATCAGTACCGGGACCAATAGAAGAGGTACGGGAGGTACGGGAGATTACCGGGACCAATGAAATGTTTTTCTATACCTAGAATGGAACAGAAGTCTATAAAAGTTGTTGTAATGCTTGAAAACTTGGCTCAGCCATTTTGAAATTGACTGGTTCGAGACTTGTGCACAAATAAATGATTTGGACCTTTTGAACAGACTCCTGGTATCATTGGTTTGTCTGCGCTTTGCTGCTACATATTCCTTGGTGCGTTGGCCGGGAAGTTGTGGAATCAAAGTGTATATAGGGCAATATACCACGACTTTCCGCCTCTATAGGCTTGGTCCTGCCGGGATCGCGCCCTTCCGACGAGGGCTGCTCCCTGGCGCCACCGGTCCCTTGTATCGGAGGGAGCTGGTCGGACCTCGGCGGGTGACGAGCCCGGCTGGAGTCAGCGCCTCGAACCCGAGTGAGGGGAGTCCGAGGTCCAACTCATGCGCCTGCTTGGGAAGTTTGAGGACCGGATCCGGTGAGTATAGTTTTGATTTTGGGTCTAGACAGAAATAGAAAGCGCAGTACTGCCATTGGAACTTGGAACTTTGGAATTTGTAATCTCGAGATATTGGGAATTGGTAAGAGAGCATGATCACCTCTCAAGGAAGAGCCGAGTAGCCTGGCATGGGAATTCGCTGGGTGAAACCCTCATCCTTTTTGTAATTGGGAAATTGGAAAAGACTAGTCAGAACAGATAGAAACGAATGCATTCTGGGATACGTTGCTAGCATGATTGATTGTGTGAACGAAGTGTGAATGAGAGGTCTGGCAGCACGGACCAAGTGAAGGCGGACCCCTGAGTAGCGCATTTCCTGACCGGGCGACCGCGTTCAGGTCGCGAAAAGGGGGAAGCGATTGTCGTCTTGTCTTGTTATTTGTACTCCTTATACGTTTCCAGGGCCGTGAGGACCCCTTACCCACGGTCCGCCCTCCTTTTCCCTTCTGTCTGTTGTTGCGCGCACACATCGAAATGGGAGGGGCGGGGTCTACTAGAAACACTCCATTAGAATGTATGATCGCACATTTTAAAGAGGGATATTCAGGAGATTATGGTATTAAAATGACAGCAGCCCGTTTGCAAATTTTGTGTACTAGGGAGTGGCCCGATCTAGACCCCATCTGGCCCCGAGAGGGAACGTTCAAAGTAGAGATTATTCAGTCAATACACCGTAGAGTGCGGGTAGCGCACCCTGATCAGTACCCTTATATAGATTCCTGGTTAAGTATTTGTGAAGATCCGCCCCCCTGGGCGCAGCGCTGTTATGAGGAACAGTGCAGAATAATGTTAGCTAAAGCAGATTCTAGACAGAAAACGGAACAGCCTAGAATGAAAGAGCAGGATAAGAAAGCCAGACAGAAGCCCATCCTGGCAGATCCTGATTCCCCAGAAATAACTCTCAGGCAGCCCCGAACCCCAGGTCCAGTAAGAGTAGCCCGGCGTCCTGCCCCAGAACCCCAGAGACGGCCAGAGCCGAGGCGGGACCCAACCCCTGATCCCCCTCCTGGAGAAGAGAAAAAGGAAGAATTAGCGAGAAAAGAAGAGGAGGACCTAGAAAGCGAGTCAGAAGTGGAGACAGAAGAAGGAGAAAGAGAGAATCCCCCAGATGAGGAGGAAAGTGTACAAATAATTGAGAAAGCTAGTGTTAGCACTAGCACGCCAGTGACAGCGAAACCCAAAGCAAAACCTGTTGAGAAAAAGAAAGTGACTCCTGCAAAGGCAACGACAATAACCCTTAGATCCCAAAAGACACCCATAGCAGCTAAACTGTTTCCCTTACGGCAAGTCCCGGGAGTGCCCGTAAAGAATGATAATGATGAAGTGGTAGCGGGACCTCTAACTTATGTGTATCTCCCTTTCTCTACAACTGATTTATTAAATTGGAGGTCGCATTACGCCTCCTATACTAGTAAGCCCCAGGAGCTGACAGAATTAGTAACTAGTATTATGGAAACTCACCAACCCACTTGGCCAGATTGCCGTCAGCTCCTGACCACCCTCTTCACTACAGAAGAACGAGCAAGAATTAGAAAAGAAGCTATTAAATGGATGGCAGAAAACCCTGCAGCTCCGGCACAGGGGCAGAATATAATAGATCGTAGGGAAGCAGCTCAGAGAGAATTCCCGAATGAAGACCCCCAATGGGATCCAAATACAGATGAAGGATCCACAGCCCTAGCCCGTTTTCGCCAAGGCTTTTTACAAGGCCTGAAAAGGGGGGGCCAGAAAGCTATGAACCTTTCCAAAGTTGCAGGAGTTATCCAAGGGATAGATGAGAGCCCAGCAGATTTTTATGAGAGATTAACTGAAGCTTACAAAATGTATACTCCCTATGATCCCAAGGCACCAGGAAGTTTATGTATGGTGAATTCTGCTTTTGTAAACCAGTCTCAACCAGACATTAGACGCAAATTACAGAAGTTAGAAGGGTTTGCGGGCATGAATGCAACACAGTTATTGGAAGTCGCTCATAAAGTGTATGTGAATCGTGATACTGAAAGACAGAGAGAATGTGATAGAAAGATGAAGAAGAAAGCTGATTTTTTGGCTGCGGCCATAGTGGAACAGAAAAGGGGAGGTGTCCCTAGTCGAAGGAGCAGAGGAAGAGGGCGGGGTCAAGGCGGAGGCCGGACCCAGAGACTAGGCGTGAACCAATGCGCCTATTGCAGAGAGGAAGGACATTGGAGAGATATGTGCCCGCAACTTGAAGACGCCCAGCATGATGACGACAGCAGCCATCAGTGGCGAGAAGAAAGACGAAGCTATCCTCAAAGCCGAGGAGGAGCCAATCGAGAACAATTCCAGCGAGAAAGAGGAGGAACCATTCAAGCATTGGCCACACCAGCCCATGATGAGAATGACGTGGATTAGGACAGACCGGGCTCCAAGTTTGCTTTAGGTCTCCAGGAGCCTATGGTCGGAATACAAATAGGAGACCAAATTATGGACTTTATGGTTGATACTGGAGCGCAACATTCAGTAATAGACAAAAAGATAGCCCCATTCACTACAAAAGCAGTCACCATTATAGGAGCAACTGGTGCCAAAGCCACAAAGTCTTTTCTTCAAAACCGAATATGCAGTCTGGGAGGACAGCAAGTAACTCATCAATTCCTTTACATGCCCGAATGTCCAGTGCCACTACTGGGACGAGATATGTTAGCCAAGCTTCAAGCACAAATATCTTTCTCTGAACAAGGAGAAATGCAAATGACAGTAAATTCCCAAACCAAACCAGCAGGAGTGATGCTGCTGACAGTTCCCCGAGAAGAAGAATGGAGATACTACATTGATGATTCGATCCAAGATACCTATTTTGAACAAACTTTGAAAAGTATTGATGCACCACCTGGAGTATGGGCAGAAGGCAGCCCCCCAGGCCTAGCCAAACATATAGCTCCAGTAATTGTAACCCTCAAGCCTAGTGCTACACCAGTGCACGTCAAACAGTACCCTCTCCCAAGAGCCGCAATTGAAGGCATCCATCGCCACCTACAAAGATTGCTTGAGTATGGCCTACTAAAAGTATGCCAATCCCCATGGAACACTCCACTTTTGCCAGTAAAAAAGCCTGGGACAGATGATTATCGCCCAGTGCAAGATTTGAGAAGAGTAAATGATGCAGCTGAGACCATACATCCGGTCGTACCCAATCCTTACACCCTCTTAGGACTGATACCTGCTGAAGCTACCCATTTCACTGTACTGGATTTAAAAGACGCATTCTTTTGCATAAGATTAGCCCCTGTAAGCCAAATATTGTTTGCATTCGAATGGCAGGACCCCATCTCTGGAAGAGGGGGCCAACTTACCTGGACAAGATTACCCCAAGGATTCAAGAATTCGCCTACCATCTTTAGTGCCGCACTGAATCAAGACCTTTCAAGCTATCCAGTAGCCCCGGGAAAGAGAGTGCTTCTCCAATACGTGGATGATCTGTTGATAGCTGCCGTATCAGAAAGTGAATGTATACTAGCCACCAAAGATCTCTTGCAGTTACTAGAGGAAGCTGGATACAAAGTTTCCAGAGCCAAAGCACAGCTATGCCAAAAAGAAGTGAAATACCTGGGTTTTCGTATCACCCAAGGAAGCAGAAGATTAGGCAGAGAAAGAAAAGAAGCAGTATGCAGAATTCCAACTCCAACAACCAGAAAGCAAGTCAGAGCCTTTCTGGGAGCGGCAGGATATTGTCGAATTTGGATACCCAACTTTGCCCAAATTGCCAAACCACTGTATGAAGCCACAAAAGGAGAAGAGAAGTCACCACTGGAGTGGGGACTTGAGCAGGACACAGCCTTCCAGAAGTTAAAAGAAGAATTGATGTCATCACCAGCACTTGGACTACCAGATGTCCACAAACCTTTTCACTTGTTTGTACATGAAGCACAGGGAAATGCCTTAGGCATGTTGACTCAGAAATTAGGAAATTGGGAGCGACCTGTAGCCTACCTATCGAAACAATTGGACCCTGTGGCCAAAGGATGGCCACCTTGCTTGAGAGCAGTTGCAGCTACAGCGCTACTAGTGAGTGAAGCAGACAAACTCACACTAGGACAGAACATACGAGTCACTGTGCCACATGCAGTCCTTGCCCTTATGGAACAGAAAGCAAATTATTGGCTCACCAATTCCCGAATGTTGAAGTACCAGAGCATGTTATGTGAAAACCCACAGATACAACTTGAAGTGAGCCATGCCCTGAATCCAGCCACCTTGATACCCATCAGTGAAGAACTCCCAGAACATGACTGTATCGAAGTCATGGAGACTGTGTTCTCCAGCCGACCCGACTTGACAGATGTGCCCATAGACAATCCTGACCAAACCTATTACGTTGATGGGAGCAGTCTCATCCTTGATGGACGACGCTGTGCCGGATATGCAGTCGTCACTCAACACGAAGTAGTTGAATCATCAGCCCTAGCCTCAGGCACATCAGCCCAGAAAGCTGAATTGATAGCACTCACCAGAGCATTGTTGTTAGGAGAAAAACTTATACTGAATGTATATACAGATTCCAAATATGCCTTCACTACTCTGCATGCCCATGGAGCTCTCTATAAAGAAAGAGGACTCATCACATCCGGAGGAAAATCAGTCAAATATGGTCCCGAAATATTGATGTTACTTGATGCCGTTTGGGCCCCAACACGTGTAGCTGTCATGCATTGCAGAGGACATCAAGCAGGAAAAGGAGAAGTTGCCCGAGGGAATAGATTTGCAGATGCCTCAGCACGACAAGCAGCTATGACAGGACAAATTGCCCCACAAGCTATGCCGATGCAAGCAGCATTGTTTCCAGTACCTTTGAATCTATGGACCCCACGATATACCACCAAAGAATTGGACTACTATTGTGACAAAGAAAATGGAGTATTGAAAGACGGATGGATTGAGCTGCCACCAGAAGAGGGCAGTCAACCTCCAGGACGAATAGTAATTCCTGAACTGTTAGGACCATCCTTTGTCAAAGCTTTCCACGAAGCCACCCACTATGGGAAGAGTGCTATGGAAAAAGCACTCAGACCACATTTCTACATCCCTCTGATGACAACCATATCAGCTTCAGTAGCACGACAATGTCAAACTTGTGCCAAGAATAATGCCAAGCAAGGCCTTATTACAGCACCCCGAGTTCAGTCAAGAGGTGTGACCCCCATGCACAACCTCCAAGTTGATTTCACCGAAATGCCAAAAGCCAATGGGTACCATTACCTATTAGTATTAGTTTGTACTTTCTCTGGGTGGGTAGAAGCCTTCCCAACCAGAACTGAGAAAGCCCGAGAAGTTACCAAAGTCCTAATGAGAGAGATTGTCCCCAGATTCGGAATTCCAGCAGTAATAGGGTCAGACAATGGACCCTCATTTGTCTCCCAAGTTACTCAGCAGTTAGCTAAAGCTTTGCAGATACAATGGAAACTCCACACTGCATACAGACCCCAGAGTTCAGGGAAAGTTGAGCGAATGAATCGTACCTTGAAAGCCCAAATGTCTAAGCTTTGTCAGGAGACACAATTGAAGTGGCCCCAAGTGCTCCCCATAGCGTTATTCAGAATACGCTCAGCTCCTGTAAAGTCAACAGGATTTTCCCCTTTTGAAGTTTTGTATGGTAAACCCCCACCAATAGTGCAGGGAATCAAAGGAAGTCTAGCCCAAATTGGTTCGGAAATAACCAGACAAGAACTCCTAGCTCTTAGTTTTGTTCTGCAGACTCTCCATACGTGGATCCAAGACCAGTTGCCTATCAACTTGACGGAACCCTTGCATCCCTACCAGCCTGGTACCTCGGTGTGGATCAAAGATTGGAAGAAGACACCGTTGGAACCCCATTGGAAGGGACCGTACACCGTCATCCTGTCTACCCCAACTGCAGTAAAGGTAGCCGAGATCGACGCCTGGATCCACCACAGCAGAGTCAAGCCCGCCGCCGATCCTGAACCAGAGCGGTGGACAGCAGAACAGCACCCTGATGTACCCTTGCGAGTTACTCTGAGACGGCAACCAGCAGCATAGACACTTCATCACAAGTGCTTTGCAGCAGCCAAGTCTTTCGAAGAGGATTGCTGTTTTCCATGCAGCAACAGTTTTGTTTCAACGAACCCAATTTGTGTGTGATTTGACACACTACTTTGAGACTACACTGACTAAGCCAGACTCCACAAGCCAACTGAATTGCTAAGTTGGTCAATGTGTACTGGACAACTTGAGGATCTTCAATCAACACTCAGCACCCGTTAAATTGCTTCATTAGCAAACGGGACGAAGAATAATAGAACGTCGTGATCAAGATCAGCAAGCTGAGGATTCAGAAGAACTCCAATCAACATCGACATGCATCTCTACTTTTGCTTTGCTTTGGTTGCCTTCTTTGGAGGTTTTGAACAGACTCATGCTTTACCTCCATGTACTGCCTGCATTACTTCTACTAGAATTGGACTGAAAGTAACTCAGACTTTGCTTTATCATTCTTATTATACCTGCGAGGGAACAGTAACTCGGTGTATCTATAACACCACTGAACTAAATGTTTGCACTCATGGAAAAATTAAAACATGCTATAATCCGCATCAGAATCCATCCTATTACACGATGGAAATAAGATGGAAGGATGCAGATGGACCTATATTAGCTGCAACGCCACCACTTAAGGACATTACTAAACCTGCTGTTTTGAATTTTGATGCATGCAATGCTATTAATAGAGATAGTTATTCCACCTGTGGTACATGGGAGAAAGCGTATCGAAATGACCATAAGTATATGTGTCCAGAAGGTGCCACGGGATGGAGAAAGTGTACAGGTAAAAAGGAACCAGGCTATAGTACTGCCCCAGCAGCAGACTACTATTGCCCGTATTGGGGATGTGTTTTTTATGCTACCTGGAACACTGGTATAACTGATGAGAAAATAGATAAACGAATGGCTACTTTAACCAAGCCAACCACAAATGATAAATGTCAGAAAGATGCTTGTAACCCCTTACACTTACATATACACAATCCCCATGCATGGAAACAAGGATATAAGTTTGGTTTACGTATTGCTGGAGGAGCAATAGATCCAGGGACCATTGTGTATATCAGATTGAATACCCAAGCCCACAAGTCATCTAAATATCATATTCATAATACTTTTTTATGAAGCCATGCATGTAAATAAGTTTGAGATCCCTCACCCCTCACAGAATTTATTTCTAGAATTAGCCGGAGCAGTAGTATCTAGTCTTAAGATCACAGATTGTTATTTCTGTGGCGGAACCCAAATGGGAGATCAGTGGCCATGGGAAGCCCAAGAATTGAATTATTCCATGATTTATAATCAGACTGAATTACACAAGACTACCAGTGAATGGGTGTTAGCGCACTCAATCGTTGGACGTCTTTGCTATGCCAGAACTGGACCCCAGTTCACCCAAAAGGTAGGACAGCTGGTCTGTCTTAGCCAGAAGTACTATAATGCTACGACCAAGAAGATAGCATGGTGGTCAGGAATTGGACATCCTGAACCTCCTAACCCATTAGCCAGATTTCCTGAACTAGCAGGTCTATGGACTAACCTTGCTGAAATCCAAGCCTGGCAGGCCCCACCTGGCCTATATTGGATCTGTGGAAACCGAGCATATGCACAACTCCCACCACATTGGGGAGGAGCATGTGTCTTAGGAACCATCAGACCTTCTTTCTTCCTGTTAAACACTGAACATGGAGAACAATTAGGATACCCAGTATACACTACCCACCGACACAAAAGAGCACTAAGACAAAAGAGGGAGGCCTTACAGATAGGCAAGTGGGAGAAATGGCAGGGTGATGATTGGCCACCAGAAAGAATTATTGAGTATTATGGACCCGCCACTTGGAATGATGATGGTATGTACGGTTATCGTACCCCAATTTATATGATTAATCGTATTATTCGCTTACAAGCAGTAGTTGAAATAATAACCAATGAAACTAGTCATGCTCTCACGCTTTTAGCTAGACAAAGTACACAGATGCGCACTGCAATATATCAGAACCGCTTAGCACTTGATTATTTGTTAGCAGCTGAAGGAGGAGTATGTGGTAAGCTGAACTTAACCAATTGCTGTTTGAAAATAGATGATAAAGGTCAAGTAGTTGAAGAAATTGCTAAAGATATGCAAAGACATGCTTATGTGTCAGTACAGACGTGGCACTCATTGAAATTTCCTAATTGGTTTGCTAACCTCTTTTCATGGGTGGGAGGATTTAAGACTTTCATCGTATTGGTACTAATCCTCGTTGCTGTTATCTTCTTATTACCATGTTTAATCCCATGTTGTATGCGTTCCATTCATAACACTATTGATAGTACAGTAGAGCGGAAGACCGCAACAAAAATCATGGCTTTATATACAGCCAGTCCTGGTAGAAATCCTTTAGCCAGGATGTGATTCTTCAGAAAGTGATTTAATTCTCACACCTTATTAAATAATAGGGTGAGATTAATCAAAGGGGGGAATGTGGCAGGGGCAGGCCTGTGACCCACAGTGTCCGAACATAAGCAGGCCAGCATGGCTAGCTTGACCTGTAAATGAGGCCTGTGGAGAGGCATATAGGATTGCACATCCCCCAATATGCTGCTATTGTAAGATAGAACTCAGTAGAAGTATTGAATTAGCTTAGGTAAGCAGAACTACAGTATTGAAAGATGGAAAAATACAGAAAAACATGTTTAAAAGTTACTGATAAGAAAAAGTACATCTGCAAAGAAATAATTAGGAGTGCTGACAGATGAGTTGCAGAGCCCAGCTCCTCTGCACGTACAAATTGGTTCTTTAACCTTGAGAGTGTGAAAGTAACAAGTTGATGAACTGACCATTGTAATTGGGACTAGAAGGGGGGTATGCAGGTGTCATGCCCACTGGAGGGACATAACTGGATAAACTTATCAGTACCGGGACCAATAGAAGAGGTACGGGAGGTACGGGAGATTACCGGGACCAATGAAATGTTTTTCTATACCTAGAATGGAACAGAAGTCTATAAAAGTTGTTGTAATGCTTGAAAACTTGGCTCAGCCATTTTGAAATTGACTGGTTCGAGACTTGTGCACAAATAAATGATTTGGACCTTTTGAACAGACTCCTGGTATCATTGGTTTGTCTGCGCTTTGCTGCTACAGTCTGACCCCCCATCCGACACAATTTCCTGTTGGGGGGGTCAGAAACGGCAGGCCATGTGCTTAGTGGATGGGCCAGCCCTAGTAAAGGCATAAATAGAACAAAGCAAAAAAAGCCTAATGATATAGTAATATGGTGGCAAAGAGACTCTACTAATGACTTTAAAAAGATAGGGACAGATATTTAAAGGCATTTACATGGTTTAAAAATCTGTAAACCGTGTAAATGCTGCTATAGAGGGCTATTCATTGGCATTAACACGGTTACTGACGATGAATATCCACCAGTTCTGCCGCTACATGCTCTGATGCTATCCTTGTAGAACAGGGTGTGTTGTGGGCGTTCCAGGCAGAGCAGAGATGGTACGGTTTGTTAACCGGCAGCGGCGATATTGAACCACTGCCTGGTTAGTGACCCGCGGATAGAGATAGGCATGGGAAAACCTCCACTATCTTTACCTTTGGGAGCTTTCTGGGCAGCGGCTCAATATCACCGCTGCCCAATTAGCTTCCACGACATGCGGCATGTTGCGGAAGATCAAGATATTCAATTCCGGTGGTTGGATATGGTACTGGATTGAATATCTGTTAAAGTTCAGCGGTGCATAGCCATTGCATCTAAATTTTGGGCCCATAGAATATAGAGAAGAAACACAGAAATAGAGAAACATGTTGACAGAAAAAGACCACATGGCCTATCTATTCTGCTCTTCCATATCAACCACTACGACAGTCCCCCTTTTTTTCTTCTGTATTTGTCCCATGCTTTTTTGAATTCAGATATGTCCTTGTCTCTATTACCTCTACTGGGAGACTATTCCATGCATCTATCACTCTTTCCCTAAAGAAATATTTCCTCATATTACTCCTGTTTATCCCCTTTCACTCTCATCCTGTATTTCCTCATAGCAGAGTTTGCTTTCAATCTAAAGAGGCTCTCGAAGGTATTTAATTGTCTCTATCATATTTCCTCTTTCTCGTCTTTCCTCTAAAGTATACATATTAAGATCTTTAAGTCTGTCCTCATATGCTTTATAATAAGACCACTAACCATTTTAGTAGCCACCTTCTGCACTAACTCCATCCTGTTTATATCCTTTTGAAGGTGCGGTCTCCAGAATTGCACACAATATTCCAAATGAGGTCGCAGAAGAGACTTATTAAGAGGCATTATCACCTCCTTTTTTCTGCTGGCCTTTCCTTTTCTCTATGCATCCGAGCATCCTTCTGGTGAAAGGGGATAGATTCAGGGGTGATATGCGTAAATATTTCTTTATGGAAAGAGTGGTGGATCCATGGAATAGTCTCCCAGTGGAGGTGGTAGAGATGAGGACAGTATCTGAATTCAAAGTAGCATGGGACAAACACAGAGGATCTCTAAAGGAAAAAAGGGGACTGCTGTAGTGGCTGATATGGAAAGACAGGCCATGTGGTATTTTTCTAACGTCATGTTTATGTTTCTGCCGTCGCCTTTTCTACCTGTTTAGCCGCTTTAAGATCATCAGAAACAATCACACCCAAGTCTCGCTCTTTTTTTGTGGACAGAAATACTTTGCCCCCTACACTGTACTGCTCACTTGTACTTTTGCAGCCCAGGTGCATGACCCTGAATGTTTTAGCATTAAATCTCAGCTACCAAACTCCTCATCATTCTTCAAGCTTAACTAGATCCCTCCTCATGATATCTATTTCATGGGTGTCTACTCTTTTGCAGATTTTGGTATCATCTATAAATAAGCAAACCTTACCTGACAGCTCTTCTGCAATATCACTAACTAAGATGTTGAAAAGAATCAGACCAAGGACAAATCCATGGGGCACACCACTGGTAATTTTCTTCTCCTCAGAGTGAGCTCCATTTACTTATACCCTTTGTCACCACCTACTCAACCAATTTCTAACCCAGTCAGTCACTTTAGGGTCCATTCCTAGGGTGCTCAGTTTGTTTATAAGTCACCTGTGCAGAATGGTGGCAAAGGCTTTACTGAAATCTAAGTACACCACATCTAGGACTCCTCCTCAGTCCAATTCCCTGGTCACCCAATCAAAGAAATCAATCAGATTTGTCTAACAAGACCTGCCTCTGGAAAATCCATGCTGTCTTGGATCCTGCAATCCATTGGACTCCAGAAACCTCACTATTCTCTTTATTAGCAGCATTTCAAATAATTTACTTACCATAGAAGTTAAAATAACTGGCCTGTAGTTTTCAACTTCATCCTTTTGTGTAAAGGGACCACATGTACCTTTATCCAGTCCTCTGGGGCCATTCCCAACTTCTAAGAAGCATTCTAGCAGTGGAGCTGCTAGAATGTCCCCAAGTTCCTTCAGAATTCTTGGATGTATCTCATCTGGTGAGGAGAAGAAAAGAAGAATATCTTCCGCAAATTGGACAACCAAAAGAAAATAGCGGAAGAAATGACCACGGCCTACCAGATGATAATTAAAATCCTTTATTGTGGACCCAAAATTACCAGTTGCTGGAATAGTTCTTCCTGTAAAGAATCTAGGATCTCCTTACTTCTAGATGACACTGCAGCAGGGATGTGCCAATTAACATCTGGCATATTGAAATCCCCTATCAGTAGCACTTCCCCTTTCATGGCATACTGCCTATGTCTTCTATTAAATCTCTGTCCACTTCTTCTTGTGAGGGGGATCTGTATATCACTCCAATGCAAATGGATTTCCCTTTCCCTCTTTCTAGTTTAACCCACAGTGCAACCTCACTCCCTTTTAAGCCCTGTAATCCTTCAGCTTTAATATTATCTTGTACAAGTCGCTGGTGAGTTCTCACTTGGAATATTGTGTTCAGTTTTGGAGACCGTATCTCGCAAAGGATATAAAAAGGCTGGAAGCGGTTCAAAGGAAGACGACCAAAATGATTTGGAACCTGCGACATAAGACTTATGAGAAAAGACTCGAAGACCTAAATATGTACACTCTGGAGGAGAGGAGGGACAGGGGAGATATGATTCAGACCTTTAAATAGAATATTAATGGACAACCAAACCTCTTCCAAAGATGGGGAAGCTGTAAAACTAGAGGGCATAACATGAAGCTGCAAGGAGGTAAACTGAAAGGCAACATCAGGAAATACTTTTTCACTGAAAGGGTGGTGGATGCTTCAAATGCCCTCCCGATGGAAATGGTGGGGGCAAACACAGTGACATAATTCAAAATGGCATGGGACAGACATAATGGATCCTTTTATAGCAAACAGGATAAAATCAAAATAAGCATAACTATCTCTTATATCTGAACAAATAGGGGTGACCTACATGGAGCGGTGGGTACATCCCTAATCAAAGGCATGGGGAGAGGTGACCTGCATGGAGCGGCAAGTGCACTTACTCTTGCCGCCTGGCTGGGCAGACTAGATGGACCATACTGGTCTTTATCTGCCGTCATATACTATGTTACTATGTTACATATAGTGCCATTCCTCCTCCCCTTCTTCCTACCCTGTCCTTCCTGAATAAAGCATAGCCTAGTATAATTACATCCCAGTCATGGTTGTCCATGAACCATGTCTCTGTAACAGCTACTAAATCCAAGCCAACCTCATCTGGATGGGTATTTTTACAAGCTTGTTATAATATATATCTCTTTATATAGAGAGCTTTAAACTAGATTCATTGGGGATGGGTGAAGAAAGCCACCAGGTAAGTGAAAGATTAAATACCTCTGTAGAAATGGGTAAAAGGGGCAACATCTGGAAAGTGATGAGTATACAGGGTGGCCCAAAAAAAGTGAGAACATCTCGTAGCATACAAGTTATTTAAAAATTCAAAAAGACAGATGTAAACGATCGACAATTTAATAAAAAAAGATGGCGACTGGAAATTGTCGAAATAAAGACGTTATATAGCTAAAAAAGGTAAATAAGTAAACTATTTAAGCTTTTAATTTATGAGATGTTCTCTCTTTTTTGGGCCATCCTGTATACTCATCACTTTCCAGATGGTTGCCCCTTTTACCCATTTCTACAGAGGTATTTAATCTTTCACTTACCTGGGGGCTTTCTTCACCCATCCCCAATGAATCTAGTTTAAAGCTCTCTATATAAATAGATATATATTATAACAAGCTTGTAAAAATACCCATCCAGATGAGGCACTTCCTGGTCACTATGATATTTATTTATTTATTTTATTTATTTACATTCTCTTATATACCGTTCTATTCTGCATCAGTGTGGTTTACATTGAACAAACTGAAATTACATTGAACAGGGCATTATAACTTGGAGATAACTATTTTATAGGGAACATGGGCTATGGAGGGTTAAGTGGCATGCCCAAGACCACAAGGAGCACCTGTGGGACTAGAAACCCCAGTCCTTCTGGCCCAAGGTTGCTGTCCTCTAGTGGGATTTGAACCCCTGACCTTCTGGCCTGAAGTACCTTGCCCCAACCACTAGGCCACTCCTCCACTCCATGCAAATTCATATGCAAATTCACTTACAAAGCACTCTGATCTTTCTTAAAGCAACAGTGTCTTACAATAGCAAACGGGGCAGGCAAAAAAGAACCTCGAGCCTTCTCCTTAAAACTAGTAGTATTGTTAAGAAACTACCACATAACGTACGACAGCATTAAAGCTATTCTAAATGTTATGCAGATAGGCTATCCAGACAATGGCTGATATCACTGCCATCTGGATAGTGCCTGCAAGACCATGCTATTCAGATATTTAGTGTCAGCCACTGTTCAGATATGGTGCTGAATATCTGGATTTTATTTAACCTTGGTAATTGGTATTTTATAAAAACACTGACTACCTGCCTAGTGCGAAGGTAGCAGACCTCACGTGCCACCTAGACAAGGTCATAGATACTGCTGAGGAGGAGTCTGCTGTCTTGGTACATATCTTTACCAGTGACATAGGAAAATGTGGTAGGGAGGTTCTGGAGGCTAAATTTAGGCTTTTAGGTAGGAAGTTGAAATCCAGAAATTCCAGGGTAGCATTCTACGAAATGCTTCCCACTCCACGTTCAGGACCCAAAAGGTGGGCAGAGCTCTGGAGTCTCAATGCGTGGATGAGATGATGGTGCAAGGATGAGGGTTTTGGATTTGTTAGGAAATGGGGAACATTCTGGGGAAAGGAGGGGCTCTTCCAAAAGGATGGGCTTCACCTTTACCGGGATGGAACCAGGCTGCTGGCATTAACCTTTAAAAAGGAGATAGAGCAGCTTTTAAACTAGAAAATAGGGGAGAGCTGACAGTCGCCCAAGAGTGCATGGTTCGGAACAATGTATCCAATGTATGCCCGACAGTTCGAGGATATTGGTAGGCTCAAAAATCAAACTCTGACAAGTAGCCTTTGATTAAGTCGATAAAAGGCAAAGGGCTTCAACAGAGAGAGATCACAAAGGCAAGTCCGCATGCGCAGCGTCTTTTGTGAAGCCGGCGAGCTTTGAGTTAAGACATGGCAGGTATTTTTCAGACAAGTGAATGAAAGGCAATAAGTTTGGTATTTTTCGACAAATAGGTGAATTTAATTATGAAATTTATATAGATATAAGGAGAATGTGATTAACGAGCATACCATTGTTATTTTGGTTTAATAGTGCTTTCAACTACAGAACCCCCTGAGGAAACTGAGTCACAGTGAAACGCAGAGGAAGTGTGAAAGTGGCATTGGGGAGTGGACTGAAAAGCTAAGCACTGCCTTAATTCATTATATATTTATTAGAATGGGAGCTAAGCATTTTGAAACATACTTTAAGCTGATTGCTAAGTATACAGCATGAAGGTCATTGATGCAATATGGGCATTTATTCAGAAATTTGAATACAGTCTGAGTAATTACATTGCCCGAGGAGTCTGAGACCTGTTGCTTTCTTAAAAACCTAATATTAGTATTTTGCTGATTGTTTGAATTACATTTCATCTTGACGAGAGTGACAGAGCGTTAAGAAACAGATTGACATGGCTTAATGGGAGACAGCTTTAGACAAGGAAGATCTTGTCTTACTAATCTGTTATGTTTTTTTGAAGGTGTGAATAAACAGGTAGACAAAGGTAAGTAGGTTGATATAGTGTATCTGGACTTTCAGAAAGCCTTTGACAAGGTCCCTCCTCAGAGACCTTTGGCAAAACTAAAAAAGTCATGGGATAGGAGGCAGTGTACTACTGTGGATCAGGAACTGGTTAAAAGACAGAAAGCAGAGGGTTGGGCTAAATGGCCAGTTTTCCCAATGGAGAAAGATGAATAATGGAGTTCCCCAGGGATCTTTGCTGGGTCCGCTGCTTTTTAACATATTCATAAATGACCTAGAAATCAGAATAACGAGTGAGGTTATCAAATTTGCAGATGACACAAAACTATTTAAAGTTATTAAAACCCATGAGGATTGTGGAAAATTGCAAGAGGATCTTGATAAATTGGAAGACTGGGCATCAAAATGGCTGATGAAATTTAATGTGGAAAAGTGCAAAGTTATGCTGCACCTAGGAAAGAACAACCCAAACTATGGTTGCATGATGCAAGGTTCCACATTAGGAACCACCACCCAGGAAAAGGATTTAGGTGAAATCATGGATAACATGTTAAAACCCTCGGCCCAGTGTGCAGCGGAGGCCAAGAGAGCAAATAGAATGCTAGGTATCGGAAGGGAAGGAATGGAAAATAAAACAAAGGATATTATAATGCCTCTGTATCGTTCCATGGTATGACCACACCTTGAATATTGTGTGCAATTCTGGTCGCTGTATCTTAAAAAGGATATAGCATTATTAGAAAAGGTACAGAGAAGAGCCACCAAAATGGTAAAGGAGATAGAAGGATACCCCTATGAAGAGAGGCTAAAAAGGTAAGGGCTCTTCAACCTGGAAAAGAGATGGCTGAGGGGAGATATGATAGAGGTCTATAAATTAATGAATGGAGTAGAACTGGTAAATGTAGATGGATTGTTTACATCATCAGAATATAAAAAGACTAGGGGACATGCAATGAAGCTACAGGGTAACCTATTTAAGACTAATAAGAGAAAATATTTTTTCACTCAACGTGTAATCAAACTCTGGAATTTGTTACCGGAGGATGTAGTAAAAGCTGTTAGTGTGGCTGGGTTTAAAGAAAGGTTTGGACAAGTTCCTGGAGGAAAGGTTCATAAACCATTATTAAAAGGGACCTGGGATATCACTGCTTGTCCTAATACAAGCATTGAAGAACCTGTGTCTTTTGGGGAAACTGCTAGGTACTGATGACCTAGATTGGCCACTGTTGGAAACAGGATACTGGGCTTAATAGACCTTGGTCTGATCCAGTATGGCATATCTTATGTTCTTATGTTCACAATTAAATATCAGTCGGTATGTTTTAAAATGTTGCAAATGTGTTCTAGTCATTGGTTACAGCTTTTTTTCTTTATTACTGGGATTTTTCATTGCTCCTCTCTGCATTTGCCCAGAATGGTGCATATTCTCAGCAACTTCACAACAGAGAACCCCTCTGCCTATTCTGAGTTACAGACATCAGTCTGCAAGTATAATGTGAACTTTGCATTGTGTTTTTGCTTAGAATAGAAAAAGCAAATAATTTTGGTGTTAAAACCTATCCTATGTCATTTTGAACCTGTCAGCAACCCTGGCCGAGATTATATTTCTGTGATACATCAGGAGTCATTATGGGCAACAGAACTTGCCTATTATTTCAGAAGAATAGCCTAATCGTTAGTACAACAGGCAGAATTGGGAAAGCTCAATTCAAATGCCACTGCTATTTCTTGGGATGGTCATATCATCAGTGGATGGGGTCACAGAAACATGACCATTTCCCCTTCTCTCTGAACTTTCACTGTGACCTATGTGAAGTCACTGTCAGCATGTGGTCTGTGAGCCAGTGAACATTCATAGGCCTTTGCCCCCACCTGAGTAAGCTATCTCTTAGACTGGAAACCTAAGCTGAGTACTGGGGTCTATAAATAAACACTGGACACTGACACAAAGGACCCTGTGTGACTGCTGCTACGGTTGCTACTTCTTTTGCTGCTGCCTTCTTGCTTTAGATGAATGGAAGGTGTGGAAGGAGGCTGGAGACCTGCTATTTTGATTTCATCATCATCTGGGGTCACGTGAAATTTCAGTTGTTAAAACAGGGTTATATGAGATAAATGTTGAAGCACTGCTCTAAATCCTCCATTTCCTAAGATATAAACTTAGACTGCAAGCCTTCCAAATGAATTGGAGAATACCTACTATACCTGAAGGTAACTTTCATGGCGCTACTCCTGAAAAAAGTGTGAGCTAAATCCAAAATCCTTTCCTTGTTTAGTTGGGAGATATGGATGTACTTTGGTCTTGTCAAGTTTACTTGGGGAAAGAAAACAACCAACATAAGGCTCTAGTACATGTACTACTAACCGTTCCATGGGCTTAGTGAGATGGGTTCCCTGTGTTCCGGTCTTTGCCACATGATAGATTTCCTTCAACACAGGGATTGGGAAGTAAGGTCATCTGCTCTTGCTGGGTTCCATAAGGCAACTGAGCACTCTACTATACAGGGTGTTCTTGTCCCAGTATAGTTGTTTTATTATGTTACAGGATTTGTACAGCCAATAAACGAGACATCACCTAAATCTTGAAAAAAAAGAGCTAATGCATTGTTGCATTAAAAATTGTTATGGGTGCACTCTGCCTCTAGATGGTTATGAGAAGAAGTGAAGGGAGGCAGGAATAATGGGATGTTGCTCAGGCCAATTGGCTCCTGAGTATGTGTGACCAATTTCTTGTGATCTTCTTTAGAAGAGTGATTGTCACATTCACATTCACATACCAGAGCTCTGCAGGTGATAGGGAGTATGCAGTAATGTTTGGACACTAATGCAGTTAGCAGAGAGTGGCATGCAAAGGGCATAAATGCTGGACCCTTATTGGAATCAACTATGTGAGCAGTTCCAAAGGAGCAAATAATTTGTTGAAGGGCAGTTGTTTTGACATCTGTAACTACCAGAAGGTAGTGACAATCCTCTATAGAGAAAAGAAGACCTTTAATGAAATCAGTCTGTAAGCAGAACATTGTTGTGGGAGAATGAGAGGAGAGAGTTTGACTGAAGAACTATTCCGTAGGCAAGAAAGACAGTGCAAGACTTATTTGTGGCTCTGCTGGTACAGGTCAGGCCAACAGACTACTTGTACCCCAATTCCAGGGTGGTCAAAAGAGTTGGCCTGATATATCAGTTCTCACTGTAAGGGTAACTTGGTTGAGATACCAAATAATGGATTCATAGTGACACGAGGGGAAGAAGAATCTGAACACTATCATGCATAAACAGTACAGTGGGGTGGGCTTCAGGGTCATGGCCCCATCAATATTTTGCCCAACAGAGCATCAGCAATTAGTGGCTTGGCTAGAAATTTTTTATTTGACTCCTCCAACCAAAATGAAATTCTGCTGTCCCTGCTATTACACGAAGAATAAGATGGAGTAGGGACAGAAGTGGTTTTAAAAGTTAGGAAGTGAAGAGATCACGTGATGTGATGAGCTGAGTGGACGGGTGCCGCTCGAGCTCTGGGCCCCATCCCCCTCATTACGCCGATAAAAGTGCCGGTTTCTACCTTTTATCAACGCGGATACCTGGCGGTGACAATGCGGAGAAGAAGCCGAGGGTGAAAGTAGCACCAAAAGCGATGGTGGCAGCAGCAAAAGCGGGATGCCGGGAGAAGGAGAGACCACCACAACAGGATACCGTGAAAGCCCCCCTTCACCCTTTAACTATTTTTGTCGGGCATAAACCGTGGGAGGAAGATACAACCAACCTTCCCCACCAAACAGTACATGTCCCTTTTATTCACTTCAAGCCGTCGAAAGCATAATTTATCTTTAAATTTTTGACACTTATCTGATCATGTTTCAAACAAACCCCTGTATCAAGTGCTCCAAATAGTTGATCCCATGTATCACTTGCTTATGCAATCTCCAAAAAACACCGAACAGCAGGCTGATGAAATAGGGAATGCTGACTCAGGATTGGCTACCTGTAAACCAGCCGTCACCGCAGAACACCTATCACATCAAAGGGAGATCCCACTCATCAGGGAACACCCAAATGTGGGAGGAGATGTATCAAGGAAGTCCCAACCAATCAATCTCGCGATTGAGTCCCAGTGGAGAAACAACATGTAATTGAAAAATCCACCGTTGTTCAAGATTGCGCAACTGCGCCACTCGGTCTCCACCCCTAGGATCCAGCGGAATGTGATCTATAACAGACCACCTCAACTGCTCAAAAGTATGACTGAAATCCAAACAATGTTGTACCAGCGGGGCAGATTGCACAGAAGTAAGAAGTCTTGATACATGTTCACATAATCGCACTTTAATAGATCAAGTGGTGCTACCCACATAACGCAATGGGCAAGGGCACTCCACCCAGTACACTACAAAAGTGGATATACAAGTGGTGCGCCAACGGCGATAAAAAAGCCGACCGGTGCGCAAATCAACCCAAGACGTCCCAGATATGGTAGTCGCACAATGACTGCAAGCATTGCATGGTGTGACTCTACACCGCCCCTATTAGGCGCCCGCCTAGGGCATGCGATGCAGGTTTGCCTTCTGAAAGAATAGTCTGTATCCGTGTGGTCAGGCAAAAACAATAACTGGGCTTTATTCCTCTTCCCTTATGGATTTCCTTTTTTATACAGCAATAAAGAATAACATAAATAAACTGTTTCTTCACAGCAAAAATAAAGATGAACCTTTTCCAAGCAATTATAACACTGCTTCTGCTTGCTTCTTTAACAGAGAGATTCTATCTCATCGGAGAGACATATTGCGCAATCCATGGGACTGGATTCTACCTCCTGGCTAGTGCTTTCCCACTGCATTTGTTCACAGTCCAGACCTGTAAATGGATAACACTCTTCAGGGCTGCTATTGACACAACTCTTTCTTTGGGAGGCAACCGTTCCTATAGCAGGAAGCTGCTCTACATAAACAGGGTCGTGGGGACCTGTGTTTGGGGCTTCTCTTAGGTTCCCTCTTTCTCTCCAATAAGGATTCTCTTCCCCACTGTTAGCTTTAGTTCTCCTGGCCGGGCCCACCTCTTGCCCTTTAGAGAAAATGGTGTACTTAGCTTTTCCTCTGGGGTATATAGCTTCCACTCCTTCCTCTGTTAACCAGGCCTTTCTGTCTGGGCTGTAGCGTGCCTTTCCCCAAAAGTTCCAAACACCAGTAGTTTGAGCTGGGCTGTAGCCACTTCCTGGAAAGGTTTTACTCCTGCTGCTCCTTGCTACCGGGGCATATCCAATGCTTCCTGGATCCAGCAAGCTCTCCTGTTTGTGACATCTGCCCTCTACCTGCTTGATCACTCTTCTCGGGTCGATGCCCCCTCTGGCTTGGGAGACTCCTGCACTGGCTCTTCCAGCACTCTCTGGTTCAGCTGTCTCCTCTCTCACTGGCTCGGCATCTGTGACTCCTCCAGCCACACCCACTTCTTCTCTTCCTTCCAACTCTCTGCCTCCCCTTGCTGGGATTTCCCAACTGCTTTTATCCTCTTGTCTCTTGCACGTCGTACGTGCTTCCCTGCTCAGGTGAACCTGATTAGCTCTCTGACTTTCTGCTGCATCATATCTGGTGTGGGGAAAGTTTGTTCTACTATTCTTTGGCTCATTGTAACCTGAATGTGTTTGCTGCTTATGTGACTGCAAGGTAAGTTCTTCTTTTTCCCCTATTATCATAGGTTCTGTGCTGGCTACTGCATCACAATGGTAGATGTGCACCCGCTCCCTTCAATGGGTGATCAGGTTGATCAGTGAGCACCGCAGACTTAACCAACATATCATGCAAATTGGCCCCCCTAGAATATGCCACCCACAATGGTTTGTTAAAACAAGAGTGTAAAGACAACACCGGCCAATGTCGTTTCAAAATTTGAGTCACAGAGAGCGCATGGCTCATATAAGGCAAAACCCCTGTAAACAGATCCTCATTAAGTGAAACAGCAGGCTGTGATGAAGATGATGCAGCAGGCTGTGAGGAAAGGCTCAAAAGCCATTCATGATGAGTAAACCATGCTCTACAATAGGCCCGTAAAACCACTGCCTTGGGGTAGCCCCTATCGATGAGTCTCACCATCAACTCCTGTGCGTTTTGCTTAAATTGGTCTATAGAAGTACAAAGCCGACGGATGCGTAAGAATTGACCATAGGGCAATCCCTTTCGTAAGGGTCCGTGATGAAAACTGCCATAATGTAACAAGCTATTACGCTGGACAGGCTTCCTATACAAGGTGGTAGATAGAGAAGTCCCATCACGAAAGACCACCATATCTAAAAATTCCAAATGGTCCGGATGTATGTGAGGCGTGAACTAGATGTGCGTTTTTAATGTGTCCAGCCAGGTAAGGAAGTCACGTAAAGAGGCCCCATCAGACGTCCAAATAAAGAAAATATCGTCCAAATATCTCTTCCATAACAGGACATGTGCAAAAAACGGTGACCCATATATGTATCGTTCCTCCAAATCAGCCATGTACAGTGTAGCCACCGATGGAGCCACCGTGGCCCCCATAGCAATACCATAAATTTGTTGAAAAAAAGTCCCTTCAAACAAAAAATAACTACGGGTAAATACCATGGTCATAAGAGCCACTAAGAAGGACTTAGGGAGGCGAGAAGGTGCTCCCACAAACAAAAATTGGAGCATACTAAGGGCTTCATCCTGGTCCACATTTGTATATAAGGCCACAACATCTAAGGTGACTAGAAAAAACCTAGCTGCTGGCAATGACAATTGATCCAAAAAACCAAAAAAATGTGTGGAATCACAGAGAAAGGACCGAACCCCCGCTGCTTCCTCCTTCAAAAAAACATCACAAAACTTCGACAAAGGTTCTAAAAGAGACCCCCGACAGGAGACAATAGGTCTACCGGGAGGATCAGTGATAGATTTATGTATTTTTGGTACCATGTATATTGTTGGTACTTTAGGATTAGAAACCAAAAGGAACCGAAGTTCCTTAGATGTAATCCACCCTCTGGAAAAAGCCTCCATAACCAAAATCCGGATCTCCCCCTTTAAAGCCTCCGTGGGGTCAGCCTCCAACCTCCGATATGTATGCAAGTCCAAAACATGAGATCTCAATTTATTCAGATAATCATCCGTAGCCCACACCACGATGGCACCCCCTTTGTCCGCACTTCGAATGGTAATATTAGGGTCCCGCGATAACAAATTTAAAAGCGTCCAATCAGATCTAGTGATATTATGCCACCACCTCAAAAACTCATTCTCAGACTGATCCAGATCCTTTAAAACCAATGATTGAAATGTTGCTATGATTGGGTCCACAGGGCCCGGTGGTAACCATTTAGAAACCGGATTAACCACAGACGGAACGGAATCTGCAGCCGGTTGATCCACAAAATATTGTAGAATTTGTAATTTGTGAAAAAGCTTATGTAAAGCTGCTTGCATAACAAATGAATCATAGTCAACTGTAGGTATAAACGATAAACCCAAATTAAGCACTCGTTCATAAACTGGATCAAGAGGTCGAGCTGTCAAATTAACCACTAAGGATTGCTGGACTGTTTGGCCCTCTGTCGAGTGACTGGAGGATCTAGGGGGGCCAATTTGCGTGATATGTTGGTTAAGTCTGCGGTGCTCACTGATCAACCTGATCGCCCGTTGAAGGGAGCGGGTGCACATCTACCATGCAATGCTTGCAGTCATTGTGCGACTACCATATCTGGGACGTCCTGGGTTAATTTGCGCACCGGTCGGCTTTTTTATCGCCGTTGGCGCACCACTTGTATATCCACTTTTGTAGTGTACTGGGTGGAGTGCCCTTGCCCGTTGCGTTATGTGGGTAGCACCACTTGATCTATTAAAGTGCAATTATGTGAACATGCATCAAGACTTCGTACTTCTGTGCAATCTGCCCCGCTGGTACAACATTGTTTGGATTTCGATCATACTTTTGAGCAGTTGAGGTAGTCTGTTATAGATCACTTTCCGCTGGATCCTAGGGGTGGAGACCGAGTGGCGCAGTTGCGCAATCTTGAACAATGGTGGATTTTTCAATTACATGTTGTTTCTCCGCTGGGACTCAATCGCGAGATTGATTGGTTGGGACTTCCTTGATACATCTCCTCCCACATTTGGGTGTTCCCTGATGAGTGGGATCTCCCTTTGATGTGATAGGTGTTCTGCGGTGACGGCTGGTTTACAGGTAGCCAATCCTGAGTCAGCATTCCCTATTTCATCAGCCTGCTGTTCGGCGTTTTTTGGAGATTGCATAAGCGAGTGACACATTTATTTATTATTTATTTATTTAAAGTCTCTTTTATACCGCGCTATTCAGCATCAGCGCGGTTTACAATAAACAGTGAACATACACATTTCCAATAGTACTTTGTGTTTACATATGAACAGAATAATCAACTTGGCTAACAGGGTAACTATGTACAACCATAAAATATACAATATATACAATTTGTAGGCTGGGATCAACTATTTGGAGCACTTGATACAGGGGTTTGTTTGGCCCCGAAACGTGCACGTCGTGAAACATGATCAGATAAGTGTCAAAAATTTTAAAGATAAATTATGCTTTCGACGGCTTGAAGTGAATAAAAGGGACATGTACTGTTTGGTGGGGAAGGTTGGTTGTATCTTCCTCCCATGGTTTATGCCCGACAAAAATAGTTAAAGGGTGAAGGGGGGCTTTCACGGTATCCTGTTGTGGTGGTGTTCATTTGATTACCGTTGGGGATTGCTTTTTCTTGTTGGGAGAAGGAGAGAAGCATGGTGCAGCTGAAAATGGCAGAGATGCCCCTGATGCCCCGAACGCAGGCAGCACTGGAGCTCATGGAGGAGATTTCGACAGCAGTGGTGGGTGCACTCTCTGTCCAGTTCGATGCCCTGAATGGAAAGATGGACTTGCTTCAATCATCTCTGGAATCCTTGGGCAGCCGGTTGTTGGAGGCGGAGACCTGTATTGAGAGGACGGAGGGAAGTGTAGTGGAGCACCAACAAGATGTAGGCCGCATGAGAACTGCTTTGCAGGCACAGGAGGCCAAGTTGGATGATCTCGAGAACAGGTCCCGATGCAACAACTTATGCTTCTTGGGCATCCCAGAAAGCATCGGGGACCGCGATTTAAATGCTACCCGGAGACGTTGGTAAGAAAGCTGTTGGAGAGTGGAACAGAGGGGCGCCCGGTCCAAATCGAGAGAGCACACAGAGTGGGGCCTAGACAGCCTAAAGATGGCCGACCACGTATGGTACTGGCACGGTTCCTGCGATTTCCGCAGAAGGAGGCAGTGCTGCGGGCTGCACGAAAGCAGGGACCGCTGGTGCAGGACAATGCTAGGCTGCGGTTCGTGCAGGATTATTTTGCTGCCCTGGGGCTGCGTAGGCGGGCCTATGGACCGTTGTGTCAAAAGTTGATTGACGCTAATATTCCCTTTGTAGTACAGTATCCGGCCCGCCTGCTTGTGACACATGATGGGAGACGCCGAGCCTTTGAGTCAGACACGGCAGCGGCCCACTACAGTGACGTGACATGAGATACCATCGTTGGGAGATTGCTACTCTAATTCGGGGACGGCGACATGAGGGAGCCGAGAAGAAGAACCATTTACAACGTGAAGTTGCATGTAGGACAGTTGTCCAAGCACATGGAGAATAGCTGATCTCTGGGGGCTGGACTTTGCTGTGACCATGGATTATGCAGGTTGGCTAAAAAGCCCTAGAAATGTTAACTAGTTATTTTATTTATTTATTTATCTATATTTTTCTATACCGCCCCTTCCAGCGATCAAGGGCGGTTTACAAGGAACATTTTAACAATTGTACACAGATGTATACATTTACATTGAACAATCAGATTCAACTATTTACAATGAACGGTTAAGTTTAACTATTTACATTGAACAAAACTTCAACTTCATGATGTATTAGTAATACAAACAACCATTAAATTATTTACATTGGATATTTACAGTGGTTGTGTGTTGTGTATATTTTGGAATTTATTTCCTTTTATGACGTAAATCGGGGGTGTGTATGGGTGGTGTCAGACGGGGGGGGGGGTGGTGAGTTATTTAGTTTTGAGTAAGGGGGTTCGTGTGTGTAATACCATGGTTATGGAGGTGTTTTGGGGGAATTGTTAAAGATTGCTTGTTGGAGAGTGTATTGTTCATGATGTTATGTATGGTAAAGGAGTAGTTTAAAGGGGTTAGTAATGCTGGTGGTAGGAGTGGGGGGTTTGGTGAAGGGGCAAGGAAGGAAGAGGGGGGGCCACTTGCACATCTGGGTGATTTCATGAAACTGGAGGAAAGGGGGAAGGTAGAAGGGGAGGGGGTAGGGGGAGGAGAGGGGGAGGAGAAAGGTAGGGGGGAGAAGGAGTGGGGAGAGTGGGGAGGAGGGGAGGAAGAGAGGAGGGAGGGGGGTGGGGTTACGTAAAGTGAGAGAAGGGAGGGGGAGGGAGAACAGGGAGGGGCGAGATAGGATCTTAATCCAACAGGAGCGAGAGCTACAGGGAGGGCTTCAGGCTGGGGGGGGGCCTTCTCGGGGGTAAGGTTGTGTACTGAGAGTTTAGAGCCTGAGATAGATCTACCCCCCTGAAGATTATTTCGTGGAATGTATGCGGTTTAGGGTCTCCGATTAAGAGATACAAAGTGTTGAAGGTGTTAGCCAGGCAGAAGTGTGTTATTGCCATGCTCCAGGAAACCCACCAGACAGAGGCAGAGCACCAGAAATTACAGAGAGATTGGATGGGGCAAGGTTGGGGGGCACAGGCCCAAGGGAAGAAAGGGGGGGTGGTCATATTGATCCACCGACGAGTGCGATTTGTGATGGAGCAGGAGTACCATGACCCTAATGGTAGATATGTACTTGTATGGACATCTGGAGGGGAAGCCCATTGTATTGAGGAATCTTTATAGCCCAAACACCCTGGATAGGGCGCTGTATATGAGGCTGGCATCTCGAGTGGAACAGATGCCGGAGGCCCCCTTGGTTCTGGGAGGGATTTTAATGGGTTGATGGATGTGGAGTTAGATATGATGAGAGGGGGGATGGCGGATGTTCGCAAACTACTAAAGCCTTGCTTGGGCTTCGCCGGAGGCTGGGGGCGATAGACCCATGGCGTCTGCTACATCCGATGGATAGAGATTTTACCCATCAGTCGCAGGCACATGGGTCTAGTGCACGCATAGACTATATTCTGACTTCGGAAAGGCTTTTTGCTCATGTTTCGGATGCGCAGATAGGCCCGATAGAGATTTCAGATCACGCCCTCATTTGGTTGGAACTAGAATGGCAGGGGAGTAGTGCGCGGGTGGTACTGCAGAGCCTATGCAAACAGAAAAAAAGGTTTTAAATCCAGAAAAAAAGATTCCAACACCAGATGCGACATTACGAGGAGCCAGATAGGGGGAGCAAGAGAGACCTTCCAAGGCCTAGAGAACCGCACCCCAGAGCTGGTGATGTAATGCCGGCCAACAGCCAATCCAGGAGAGGGGGAGTTCCTTCTAAGAAAGGTTGGGAAGTTGAAAAGGAGGAAGTAGGACAAGCAAGAAAAGCAGAGGCAGAGGCAGAGGCAGAAGCCGAAGCCGAAGAAGAAAAGGAGTCTTGGCAAAGAGACCAGAGAGGAAGGAGTTCCTGGCAAGAAGACACAGTGAGTCCGGTGCAGCAGAATACCAGGAGTTCTTGGCAAAGAGACACTGGAAAGAAAGGTACCAGGAGAGAAACAAAGGTCAGAGTTTTATATGAGGAACCGGTACCAGCAGATGCAGGACACTGTGGAAGTTACCAGAGAGATGATGAAGTCATTGCCATAAGAGGTAACACTCTTCATTCAAGGAGCAAAAGGTGTGGGTGTGAAAGAGTGGTAACTCCACCCGAAGGCCAGCTGAACAGTGAGAAGCCTACTACTCGAGTAAGGCTGAATTGCAGCAGGACTAGACCTCAAGACTCAGCTAACTGGGAAAGGCCCAGAGAACAAGGTAAACCACATTTTTATTCTAATAAGCGTTATAACTTGCTGACACAGGGAGCACAAGGAACAGAGGTGTGCACTCCTTACCAAGCTGTCTGTAAGACAGGACACAAGCCTTTATCAAAAGAAAGACTGTTTAATACAAGGCACCAAGACAAAGGAAGATACTTCCATAGCAAGCATTCACATGACCAAAGCCCAGACCTAGGCCCAGAACACTGGAGGCTAGTGCAAGCGGTATATGAGAAGCCTCAACGTATTCCACAAGAATATACTGATACAGAGTCACAGTTATCAGACCCACAGCCTATGCAGGTGGAATTCAATGAGGACCCTCCTGAGATAGCCATGGATTGCAACTACTGTCAGGCAGGAAGCCTAGAGTCTCTGCCTGATGTGTAAAGCAGGGCTCAGTAGCAAAGCCTGTGTGTTTTATTTGCATAAGGTCCTGTGAAGTAACAGTAGACAAAGCAATATCTGAATATGTTTTCTTTTCTACCTGAAGCAAGGTTTTCTTTATGTTGATGTAGACTCCACTATTTGAACCATTGGGGCAGGACGCCGGGCTACTCTTACTGGACCTGGGGTTCGGGGCTGCCTGAGAGTTATTTCTGGGGAATCAGGATCTGCCAGGATGTGCTTCTTTCTGGCTTTCGTATCCTGCTCTTTCATTCTAGGCTGTTCCGTTTTCTGTCTAGAATCTGTTTTAGCTAACATTATTCTGCACTGTTCCTCATAACAGCGCTGCGCCCAGGGGGGCGGATCTTCACAAATACTTAACCAGGAATCTATATAGGGGTACTGATCAGGGTGCGCTACCCGCACTCTACGGTGTATTGACTGAATAATCTCTACAGTGAACGTTCCCTCTCGGGGCCAGATGGGGTCTAGATCGGGCCACTCCCTAGTACACAAAATCTGCAAACGGGCTGCTGTCATTTTAATACCATAATCTCCTGAATATCCCTCTATATTCGGTTTTTGAAGAAAAAGACTTTGTGGCTTTGGCACCAAGGGGAAATAAAAAGCCTTTCTTTCCCTACACTCGGACTTTGTGTTCACTTGAAGTTTTGGCACACGGTAGGTCCTGGGAACAAATACCCAGACCCCGCATACAAGGACCAAACTCAAAAATAGAAAAATAATTCATGTCCACCCGACCTGCCTTAACCACCCTTGGCCACTAGGGCGGCGGTGCGACAGCGGACGAGATTGTGGAGATTTCCGCTGGAGTTATATAAGGATTCGGTTTTTCACCTTTATTTGAAACAGAAATGGCAGGATTCTGCGCTCTTTAACCAGGAGCATAAAAAAGACCCGGAGTTATACTGGGAAACGGCGAAAGTGGTGCTCAGAGGAGACATCATTGGGTATGCAGCGCGGAAAAGGCATTTGGCCTCTGAGCAGATTGTGCGACTGGAGCAGCAGCTGGTGAGAGAGAGGCGGAGATGCGTGAATTGTCCCAGTGCAGGGAATAAAAAGCGAGTGCAGGAGACGCAAACGCTTCTAGATGAGCTGCTCCACAGCAGAGCAAAGAAATCCTTTTTATATTATTGGTACCAGATATATAGATTTGGGGATAGGCCAGGAAAATTATTGGCGCGGTGTCTTCAGGGGAGTAGTGGCAGCCTTGAGAGATGACCACGGTAACTTACACAAAGAGAGCAGGGCAATAGCTCAAATATTTTGTGCTTTTTATCAAAAGCTATACTCGGCAGAGGGGGGAGAGAGGATTCACATGGAGGACTATTTTAAGGCGTTAAAACTGCCACAGTTCGGGGAGGAACAGAGAGCCCAACTAGGGGGGCCCATAATGTTAGAAGTTCAGCAGGTCATTCAGAAGGCTAGTTGCTACAAGTTGCCTGGTCCCGATGGTTATGGGGCGGAGTTTTATAAGCTATTGAATGACCTGGTGGCGCCGGCCATGCTTGCAGTATACCACAAGAGAGTAGAACAAGGCCATGTTCATTGGGGGGGGGAACCACGTGCATATTATTTTGATACCTATGCCTGGAAAAGACCCGCTTCAAGCGGCCTCCTATAGGCCCATTTCATTTCTAAATTATGATTGGAAGGTGTTTTCTAAGATCCTAGCGGAGCGGTTGGTGTCGGTCTTGGAGGAGTTGATTCACGGAGCACAAGTGGGGTTTGTAAGGGGCAGATACGCAGTGCAGAACTTGTGGAAAATCTTAGCATCACTGGAGTGGGCGAGGGGGAAGCGGTTGCAATCACTGATTGTTAGCTTTGATGCTGAGAAAGCCTTCGACCGGGTGAGTTATGTCACAGGGCCTACCTTGGCAGCGTACTGGAGCGAGGTAGGTGGGACATAAAAACATTTAAGGTTGGGTTTGGCCAATAACTTACAGGGCCCAGGGACTTTCAGCCCTGGTAGCGTCCTTTGGTACCAAAATCCCACAGAAAACAATAGGTCCGAGTGGAGGGAAAACAAAAGGCATTTATTTCCCCTTTCATGCAAAAAGGTTCATATGCTTGGACACAAAAACGTCAAACACAAATTCCTTAATTCAGGTTAAGGAAAAAGAAAGCATTAAAGGAAAACTGTTATCTTCACAGTAAATGGTATAGCAGGCAAACAAACAGTCTCAACTCCCAAGACCTAGCTTAGTTGCTCAGTAAGGACTCCAAGCTTCCTGTCTTACAGAAGCTACAGTCCATCTTATTGTCTGATGCAAATTCCACCTGCATCGGTTCCCCTTCTGAAGCCTTTGAGCCTAAGTCAGTATTTGTTGGTAAGTTGTAATAAGGCTTTTTAAATATCTTCTGCACAACCTCCCAATGCTCAGGGTTGAATACAGGGCGTCGGTCCTGCGCCCACAGATACTGGGAACTGTTTTCCTTTTGCAAGTGTTTTGTCTTAGCTTTCTGTAAAGCTTGGTCACTAACAAGTTTCTTGGTTGGTGCGTGTTTCTTGCACCTTATCTCATAAGCATTCTCACAAGGATAATATTCCTGTGCTCCCTGTACTCCCCATACATCAGCAGTTTGTACCCTGCTTTTAGTTAAATATGGGTTACCTTTTCTTCTCTCGGCTTGTCTGCTCCAGGTGAGGTTTGAGGCCTGCTCCAGTTGGGATCCGGCCTGGCCTGAGCAACAGGCCTTGAGCTCTCCCAGCGTCTTTCTGTTAGCTTTAGACCACAGTCACAGCCACGCCTTTGCCTCTCTGTACAACAAACACTCCCTCTGGCTGGAGTTGTCCCACCTTCTCCACGGGGTCTCCTTTCTCCAAGCCAATGCGGCTGCTGCTGCGGAACCGTGATTCAGGGATTACTGCTCCTTCTGGATATCTAGCCCATGCACTCGGATGTCCTGCCCAGCCTGCTGGTTCTGCTGGTTCTCCTGGCAGCCCTCCTTTCCCAGGCCGTCCTGCCTGTGCCTTTCTCCGGGGCTGTCCTGTCTCCTCAGGATATCCTCCTTTCCAGGGCTGTACCACTTTCCCAGCCTGTTCTCCTTTCCCAGGCTGTTCTCCCTGTTCTGATTCCGATTCCGATTCTACCTGTTCTGCCTTCCAACCTTCCAAATTCCCTTTAAGAGGCACTCCTCTCTTTCTTGATTGGAAGCTGGCTGGCATTACCTCATGACCTAGGAGGTGTGGTTCCTCAGTTCCTCGGAGGTCCCTCCTGCTCCCCCTATGTGGTTCCTCGCGATACTGCAGGTTGTGCTTGCCTTTTCCTGCATTTAAAACATTTTCTTCCCCTCTCAGAGGGTCTGCAGCATCACAGTTGGCAGTACTTGCAGTATCTCTTGCCTAGGTATGGCCTGGGAGATTCCTTCTGTAGAATGGTGGAGGTATTATATGCAAACCCCACGGCAGGGGTGTGGTGCAATGGAGTGATATCAGAAACATTTGCCTTAAAGAGGGGCACTCGTCAGGGGTGCCCGCTCTCCCCATTGCTCTTTGTGTTGGCTTTGGATCCACTGGTGCGGGTAATAGAGGCCTCCCAAGTGATACAGGGGGTGCAGATTGGGAACCAGAGGTTCAAGATGGCCGCATTTGCTGATGACATGCTGGTACACCTGCTTTCCCCGCAACAGTCATTGCCCCGATTGCGAGAGGAGTTGGAGAGATTTGGAAGGTTTGCCGGATTGAAAATTAACAGGGACAAATCGGAAGCTTTGGATGTGTCAGGTAAACTCCAGGGGAGTTGGGGGGCTCCTTCCCGCTTCTTTATTTAGGGATTCTTCTGACTTGGAATCCGATGGACTTATATAAGCGGAATTTTGAGAGAATTCTTTTCAAACTCCGGACGCAGATACAGGCGTGGAGTTCACTCCCTTTGTCATTGCTAGGTAGAGCGGCGGCACTGGGGATGGTAGTTTTGCCCCGAGTGTTGTATTGGTTGCAAACCCTCCCAGTCTGGTTACTGCAGAAGGACTTGAGAAAGATGGAGAGGGAGATGCGGGTTTTTTTATGGAAAGGGGTCCGCACAGATACAGCTGAGCCGCTTACAGGGGAGCTGGCGGAGAGGGGGCATTGGTGTCCCTAATCTGCGACTGTACATGTGCCAGGCACGACACATTGGGGACTGGCTTGGGGGGACGGAGATATACACCCCTAGGGCATTAGAGGAAGCGATGGTGGCGCCGCAGACATTGCTGGCGGTCTTACACTTGGTATCTTCTCTGCTCCAGAAGGGGGTGGGCGGGAGTGCGTTAATCCAGCCCATGTAGCTAACCTGGCAACAGCTGAATAGATACTGGGGGAAGTCGCCGGCTGTATCCAGTTGGCTGCCGTTGCAGGGTAATGTAGCATTTATGCCTGGCTCGGAAACGGCTGTCTTTCGGGTGTGGTATCAATTGGGTATTAGAACGTTGGGGCATGTAGTAGATCTCGAGGGGAAATGTAAAACCCTTGGGGTTTTAGGTAGGGAATACAGGGTGAGTAGTGGTCATTACTTTGCATATGCACAGCTCTCCCACTATGTGGCTTCCCTCTCTACGGAGGAGCTGATGGGTGACCGGTCGGTGCAATTGCTGGAATTTTTCTCGCTGAGTGAGGAGTCACCGCCGACGATCTCTGGCCTGAGGAAGAGGTTAGACCAATATCGGGTGAGCCCGGATTACTCAAAGGAGGAGGTTAAGTGGCGGAGGAACTTAGACAGGGGGTGGTCCCGGGGTCAGTGGGTAGAGCCCTATGCCGTATTGCAGGCTTGGTAGAGGGGGCGCGCTGGAGAGAGGTGCAGTTCAAATGCGTTATTCGGGCACACTTCTCTCCAAGGAGGGTCCTGCGGAGTCGTCTCACCTCGGACGGTAGTTGTCTGAAATGATCTGGTCCCCTGGCAGATCTGGGTCATATGTGGTGGAGTTGTCCGGCAATTCAGTGCTATTGGGTGCAAATTAGTGCATATCTAGGTGGCCTGCTCCGTCAACAGGTTGTGTGGTCAGGGGTGTTAGTGGTTTTGTACCAACTTGGACCACTCAGCCCTAAAAGAAGATGGGTGTGCATGTTGGTGAGAAAGGCCTGTCTGGTGGGTAAAAGGCCGATACTCCATAGATGGAGAGAACCAATGCCCCCTACCTTTTGGGAATGGCATAATAGCTTCCATCAACTGATGCTCTTTGAGAGAAGAGGGGCAAGGGGGAGTAGCTCAAGGTGGGCTTCCTTTTGGCTGATATGGAAGCCTTACATACAAGCGTTACAACCCTGGGTGCGCAATGAAATACTGTGAGAGGGGTAGGAGGAGTTTGGGTTGGTGCCCAATAAAGGGGACTGGAGGGTCCCTAGGGATATGGGGGGAACTGGGTAAGGAGAGGCAGAGAGCCGAATCACTCCTGGAGGAATAGTATAGAGTGGGAGGGGGGAGGGAGGGTACAGCTCATTATTAAAGAGTTGAGTGAACGCCCCGGCGGAGGATAAGAGTTCACCTCGCCGGGGGATATGTTGTATATTGGTTGTTTGTTTTGATATGTAATGCGATGTGTGTGTATTGATAAACAGATTTTCAAAAAAAAATAAAGTTAGGAAGTGAAGATTTGGAATGATTTAAATCAGTATCCCTACATGGGTGATGACAGCAACAGGGACAAGGGTTCTAATTCTCTCATCCACCTTTTCCGACTAAAACATATGTACTTGTGAAAATATAGAAGTAACTTTTTGTTTTAAGTCCCACCTTAACTCCGCCTTCAGAAATGCCTCAGTTACTTGAGAGTGAAAGTACTTTACCTAACATACATTTTCCTGGCCAGCAGAAGGAATTTGGGTGCAGCCTCTTGTTCGCCTGCAAAAGAGTATACGGCCTAATTGGTCTTCCCATCCACAGGATACCTATGTGAGAAGCCCAAAAAGCACAGATTTTAAGCTTATTTTATAAAGGCAATCTAGGTGTAGGCTCCCAGAACCACACCAAATAGGTATTGTGAAACACTTATTATATGCTCCGTGCAATGTGGAAACTCCGGTATATACTTGAACCAGATTGTTTTCACAGTGAGGTACAGAGCTTAGTATTGTGGGATGGACTATTGTAATGTTATGTATACTAGGTTGCTTAATAATGTTCTTAGAGCACTGCAACTCTGCTGCATGGCTGATAGCTGGATTACACTTATATGATCACATTTTCCCAGTATTGGCAGATCTGTGTTGGCTCCCAATTATGCATCATGTTCATTCTAAGTTGCTTTGTCTGCTTTTTAGGATGTTGAAGGGGCTGCGGAATGCCTCTTTGAATGGGGGGGGGGGGGGGCCAAATTTTACCTTCACCTTAAGCTCTACCATAACTCTGCCCCTAGCTCCTCACGGCCTTCCCCTCCTGTTCTGTCCATGGGGATCTCATGGATCAGATCCCCATGGGCAGGAGGGAATGGCTGCCGAAGATTTCTCCTGTCTGCCCATGGGGATCCAACCTCCCATAGGCAGACAGAAGACGTCTTTGCTGCAGTCGCAGCAGCCTTCCCCTCCTGCCCATGGGGATCTGATCTCCCGTAAGATGGCTCTTTTCTCTCTATTGGCGGAAAACATTTGGTGTGACCAGGGTCTGTGTGGTCCACCCTGTTCCAACGTCTCTGTGTTGCATTAGTAGGACTGTGGGTTTTTACAATTTCCACGATGGCTCTATGTTTCTGGGACAAATCTGCACTCAAATGAACAAAGTTTATTGAGAATACCACCATTTCACTTGATGAAACAAGGGACTATAAGCTGCATTTTCTCAATTGTTGGCCCTAAATATTGGAATACCTTATCTCTTTCTGTTCATCAGGAATCTCAATATCTTACATTTTGGAAGAAGTTGAAATCTGTATTTTTTAATACTGTTTTTAACGGATTATGTCTTATTTCATTATTGTTTGTATGTGCTGTCATGTGGTTGTGTGTGTACTATTGTGAGCTGCCTAGAAATTGTTAGGATAGGCGGGCTATAAGTAATTAAGATGAAATGAAATGAAGTTGCATGCCACTTTTTGCATTCTGCATATTGCGGTTCCTCAAGCACTTTAAAATGCCTCCACACCAGTGAGGTTTTACAAGATTTCCCCTCTACTTTCTTGGGGGGTCTGCTGTTCTTAGTGTTGCTACTGGACCTGCAGCTGGGGGGCAGAGGACAGGATGAAAGGCCAGTGGCGTCCTTCCCACTCTTTATTGTCTACTCTATCTGGGCGATACTCGTTGCCTTGGCACTGCCAGTATCACTTTTTTCTACTTCTTCACCAGTAAACTTGCTAACAACAACCTCTTCAACACTCTTTTCAGTCAGTGAACTTTCAATATCTGATGATTCAGATGCAAATCCCACCTATGTGTACTTTTCAGATTCTGTACCTACGTACGAGATCATGTCCACACACTTTTAACACGGAATATGGTGTGTCTGCTGCTAGGCTCGTTTGCCTTCACCTGCTGCTTCTCTTGTGTCCTCCAACCTTGCATGGTGTAAGCCTTCCTTTGCACCTCTGTAGAGATGACACTGGATGCCTGCTCTTTCACTGTTGCACCAGAAGCTGCAGCTCTTTCGACTCTCCCTGTAAAGACATATCTCTTTAGCTTCATTGGTGGACCAGAGCAGCTCATAAGCATACCCTGGGAACAAGCTATCTGTTTTTGCATACTTATGCAGTGCTCCACTCACATTCCCTCCCTTCTTTCCTTCTATGACCATTTAATTTTCCAAACATACTGGGCCCGATATTCAAAAGGTATTTACATGGTTTACAGCACTAGAAGCCATGTAAATGCTGCTATCCGGGATATTCAACGGCACTAACGGTTAATGCCACTGAATATCCCTCTCTTCCGATGCTAGCTGAGCATCCGGGCATGTTGGGGGTGTTCCGGGGAGGAGCAGAGGTGGCGACTATTGATAACCGGGCAGCAGCAATATTGCATGCTGCCTGGTTAGTAACCTGTGCCTAAAATAGGAGAGGCAAAAGCTCACCTATCTTTAAGCACAGGAGCTAACCGAGCAGCATGCAATATCGCTGCTGCCCGGTTATCGTCTGCGGCTGAGAAGCAGTAGAGCGAGCCTGGATATTCAAGGCCGGGACCGCATATGACCCCAGCATTGAATATCTGGGGTTAGAGGTCGGCGGGGAGGGCTATGCGCTGAAGGGGCGCATAGCCCTCCTAGCTCAATATCAGGACCACTGTTCCCAAGCATTATGACATGCTTAGACTGGATTCCCAGCTCTCAGGGGAAGGGAGTGCTTGTCTTTTAGCACCCTGCACCACTCACCAGCTCTGTGCTGCCTTGGCGTAACATCACCTTAAATGTTCTGCCTCAAATACTGGCCCCACGGTCACCCGCCTGGCCTGGCACAGGCACTGTAGTTCCCAGTTACACTGCCTTCCTATTCATATTCTTCAAGCGACAGGGGAGAGGAGGAATCTGCTCAGCTAATGCTTCTATTGGACTGGATTCCCAGCTCTTAGGGGCAGGGACTGCTTGTCTTTTAGTGCCTTGTGCCACCACCAGGCCTGTGCTGCTCTGGATTTCTATCACCCCAAGTGTGCAGCCTCAAATGCTGGGCCCAGGATCACCTGCCTGGCCTGGTACAGACCTTGCAGAGCCCAGTTACCCTGCCTCCCTGATCATTCCTCAAAGGACTGTGGAGAGAAGGAATATATTTATCCAATCAATTCTCTTATCGGACTGGATTGCCAGCTCTTGGGGGTAGACACTGCCTATCTTTTAGTGCCCTGCATCACCTTATAATTTCCACATATTTTGTCAGAACTATCGCTCATGAAACCTAGTAAACTGAATATGCTGTCACACAAGATGTCTGCGTAAAAGGTGAAAACCAGATACTGAGATTGGCAATGGAATTCTAATCACTAATCAAAAAATGAAGCAGTCCTGCCAATATTTCGAACAACACTTTATCCTTACAACCATTCACCATAAAAACACTGTTGCAGAAGTCCAGTGCTGGGACAGAAAAGTCTTGATTTTCTATGACAAATGATTAGGTTATAATATGAATGATGCTGCTTTGAATAGTGAAACACTGCCAGCATCAGATTGTGGATTAGTATTCAATGATATTATACCCAGCAGTTAAATTCATGACTAGCAGATAAGTAAAAATGTATCGATTGTTTTGAGCATAGCAGTAGTCTGACAACTTATGATGTTTTTCAAGATGTCTCTAATGAATATTCATGAGATATATTTGCATGCAAATATATTTCATGAATATTTATTGGGGACATTCTGAAAACTGGACTGGATTGTGGCCCTCCAGGACTGGAATTGGACGCCCCTTATGTAGGAGGTTTTATGACCTATTATGGTGAAGTGTTTTAAGCCTGATTCAGTTTGGTACTGAGGTCTTTTCCTCCTGATAATTTTATGGTGAATGGTTGTAAGGATAAAGAGTTATTCTGCAGTGGTTCTCAACCCAGTCCTCAGGGACCCCCATGCAAGTTAGGTTTTCAGGATATCCACAATGAATAGATCTGCATGCACTGCTTCCATTGTATGTAGATTTATCTCATGCATATTCATTGTGGATACCCTGAAAATCCAACTGGACTAGGGGTCCAAGAGGACTGGGTTGAGAATCACCGAGTTATTGGAAATCTTGGTGGGACTGCTTAATTTTTTGAACAATTAGTAAAAGGTAACTTGAACAGCTGCAGCAAACCCTAAGAATTCAGCAAAGATATAAATGTAAAGCACCATAATTAGACTACTTTCCTTTTAGCAATACATGATGTTATAACCGTGGTAGATTGGATCCGGTGCCCTAACCCCCATCCCCTCCAAAAAAACCCTCCCCCACCCCCTTCCCCCAGCCATCCACTGCCCCCCCCTTTACAAACTCACACACAACACTTTTCTTATTGGAAGAACCAACCGGTCACAGCTTTATTATATTTGTAAACAATTGAAACATTACAAACCAGAACAATCCTCTTAACAATCTCCCCACAGCGGAGCTATGCCTCACCAGCCATACAATTAGCAAAGTGGGCTCGCATCCGCTTCGGCCGTGTCCAGCCACCGGCCAATTTCCTACCGCCCTTTCCCCGACCTCGCCATGTGACTAGCAAAGGCCAGCAGGGCTTATCTGGGTCAGGGGCACCCCGCTCCCGCCCAAGTATGTCCTAAAGGCTCCGGACCCCAGAGACCTCCGGGATCCCGCCACCGGCACAGGCGACATTAATGTCCTTGTGCCGCCCCCCTACTGCCCAGCTGTGACCAGGCAGTCTCCCGTTGCAGCACACCTTCCAAGGCCTCTTGCCAATCATTCAAAAGTAAATCGACACCCACCGGGGATAAGTGAACGCCATCCGGCCGGTACAACCCAGCACAAGTAACCTCCACCCATGGATGTAAAACTTGTACTCCTCCCTGCTCAGTTATCCATTGCCCTATTTGTTGATTTATTTTTGTGAGACCCCGCGACCAGTGCCGCTGGGCTGCGCAAGCAGGCCTTGGAATAATGTCAGACCATATTAGCACAACCCCTGGGAACCTACGCAATACCAGCGCTAAATCCTTCTTTACTGCTCTGATGAGCTGCTTACAAGTCCAAACCACCAGGTCGTTGCCACCTAGATGCAAAAGTAGCAGCTTCGGCTTGCTCATCACTCGCTCGTGGTGCCGCAGCAAAGGCAGAAGCTGAGACCACCTCAGACCTCTCTCACCCAGCCATAGAAGCGACACCTGAGCAGGATCCAGCCCCAGGTTAGGCCCGAACGGTCTCACTGCCGCTCGTCGCCCTGCCCAAAAAACGAAGGAATGCCTTATCATCCAACAGCTTTGGGCACTCCTGTCTTCAGCTGCAAAAGAAAATAACAATCAATCCTTGAAACAAGTTCGCCCCCCCACCCGTCACAAACGAACATAACCCTGGAAAGCCCGGGAACGCCACCTCCCAATACTTTGACTGTCCTGATGCGACAATCCCGCCGCAGCAGCACTGGTAGCCGCGCCTATGCGAAAGGAATGTACCGCAAACTGCTCCGGGCATTCGCCTACGAACTTCAGTGCCAATCTCAGGACTGCCAATACCTGAAAACGTGTGAGGAGCCGCCCATCCTCATGCAGGAATAAGCCTCCATCCACCGCCAGGCGCACCCATAAATACGCCCGCATTGTGCCAACCGGGCACGTGGAAAACCCCGCAATCCCGCTCAACCGCACCCACAAACCTTTCCCCTGTTGATCACTCTTAGATTTTGCCAACAAAACTCTCAATTGCCCCTTCTCAAAGCAGACATGCTGCCGATGTACAATCCCAACTGCTCCAGCCCTGCTCGAGTTCGACACCAGCTCCCCCATGTGGAAGGCACCAAAAAATGCAAGACTAAAAACCGCCTGAAATAGCACGGCCTCATACTGAGACGAAGCCACCTCAGGCAACAACTTGCATAACCTCTCTAACAATTCATGGGTGATCGGCCTCTGGGCATCCGGAGGTGCAGGTGTCGCTCGGCCCCACCCTTGAAGCAGCCTGCGGGCTAAGAATCCCCCTACAGGGAAGTCCCAACCTACAGCTCTCGCAAAAAACTCAAAGCCCGCCAAGTGGCTACGCACTGACGATCAAGCCAATCCGTTCGCTTTAGCCCACACTGCATACTGTCCCATCAACTGAGCGGATACCGCCCCATACTGCCACCCACAGCTTTCCAGAAAGGCCACCACTTTTTCACATCCTCGCAGATACGCTGCCCAGGTCCCCGCAGCAACGGAACTCTGCAGCAATTTCTTTATCCCGGGTGGCCAAGACTCCATAACTTCCAAGGGACCGCGCCTCCTTCTGCCTCCGCTTCTGGTGCCAGTCTTCGAAATTGATCCCACTTGAAACGGGAAAGAGCATCAGCGATCTCGTTAGCATACCCTGGTATATGTCTGGCCCTAAGGTACACATTCAAACGTAAGCATGCTAAAATCACTTCCCTCATCAAGTTTGCTACCTGCACACAATGTGGCGAATAATGATTCACCACACTGACAACCGCTTCATTGTCGCACCACCAAATCACCCTTCTGTTACGCAGCCTTTCCGGCTACAACTCTAATGCCACTAACATGGGAAACAACTCTAAGAACGTTATAGTGCTGGTGAGCCGCGACTCATGCCATGCTTGCGGCCAGCGCTCAGTGCACCACGCACCCCCGAAGTAAATACCCAAGCCTATGCCCCCCGCCGCATCTGTATACAATTGCAAATCCACACTGCTGAACTCTGGCTCCATCAATACTGTGGTCCCATTAAATTCCTCCAAAAAGACCTGCCAGATCCTCAAATCCGCCCTAATCGACTTCGAGACCCTAATATGATGATGAGGCCTGCGCACCCCTGCCGTAGATGCAGCCAACCGATGCAAGAATACCCTTCCCATGGGGATCACCCGACAAGCGAAATTCAAAGATCCTATCAGCGCTTGCATCTCCTTCAATGTTAGAGTCGATGATGTCAACACATTAGCCACCAACACGCATAATCTCCAAACTTTTTCCTGAGGAAGACGTGCCACCATTAACTCGGAATCTAGTTCCACCCCAAGAAACGTGATCCTCGTGGCAGGACCTTCCGTCTTCTCTTTTGCCAAAGGCACTCCTAATTCCTGCGACAATTCTACAAACCCGTCCAGCAAGTCACGGCACTCATCCGATTGCGCCGACCCGACAAACAAAAAATCATCCAGATAGTGCACTACCTTCGCTCTACCCACCTTACGCTCCACTGCCCACTGCAGGAAGGTACTGAACTTCTCAAAGTAAGAACAGGAAACTGCACAGCCCATTGGCATGCATTTATCAAAATAAATTCCGTCTTCAAAACGAAAACCCAATAAATAAAAGGAGGAAGGATGCACTGGAAGCAGCCTGAATGCCGATTCAATATCAACTTTCGCCATTTGCGCCCTTTGACCGGCTTCCCTCACTAAGTCTACCACCTTATCGAACGACGCATATCGTACCGTACACAATTCCCGCGGAATATAGTCATTAACCGACTCACCCATCGGGCTGGACAAATTATGTATCAAGCGGAATTTCCCAGGCTCCTTTTTAGGTATTATTCCCAAAGGAGAAACTATCATTTTTTCGAACGGCGGCATCATAAAAGGGCCCGCTACTCTTCCCAGCCGCAATTCACCTTCCAACTTTTCCCTCACCACCGACGCGAAGCGCCTAACTGACAGTGAATTCCGCGCCACCTTCCCCTCCACCTGCCCACACACCGGAATTACAAAACCAAAATTAAAACCAGAATACAAAACTTCCCTATCCCGTCGTCTAGGGTATTGGCCCAGCCACCCGTTTAACACTTCCACCCGAATTGGTGTGGGGGCTAGGCACAATAACTCCTCATTGCTTTGCGCCAGGGGCGGGGGCCTGGGGGACCCCTTTTTTAGTGCATTTGATTGCAGCATGGGCTCCCCCACAAATGGAGCAGACATGCCTGAATTTGCAGTCTGGAAAAGGGCACGAGGTCTTGTTAAACCTCCAGCATACATCACCTGCCCCACTTCCTCCTGTACGCTGCTGCCCGAAGCTCCCTCCTCCGCGAAAGGACCGTCCCATTCCCGCAGTAACCCCAACTGCACTTTTCGCCCCTCCCCCTCCCCCCCCACTCGCTCTGGCCGACATCTGTGTCAACCACAAATTAATGTCCTGCATACCCCACGACACTGACCGATTCTCTTCCATCTTGTCCCTAAATTTTTCGTCATAGTTTAACCATGACCACCCCTCATGCGTCTGCGAAGCTTCCAAGATCGAATCGGCATACGATAAAAGCATCTCGTATTGTTCAGGATAATGTTGCCCCCACACACTCGCCAAATGCAAAAATGCTCGGGTCCAGTTAACCACATTCCGAGAAACTTTCTTGACACGCCCAGCCTTTTCGTCCTCTTTACGCTTCCTCCTACTTTCCCCCGAACGCTTTCGGCCGTCTAAAAGATAGAAAATATCAATATAATGACACTTCTCAATTCTTTGCTGTAACTTCTTCGGAACTCTCTCCCATAACTCTGAGATAGCCACCGTCGTAGGAGCTCCTCGCAGCTGCCTCCCTCCTGTAACCCCTTTTTCGCTCCACCCTTGACGCCTGCCATCATCCAACGATGACGACGAGTAAGACGAATCCGAGGACGACAACGACGATGAGCTCGATGTGTGACGCCTCCGACATGAATGCTTCCGTTTTTTAGTTCTTTTTCCTATTCTTTTTTCACCCTCCCTACTCTTCTCCCAAAATTCTTCCTGTAACTCACCCGACACACCTGCCGCAGTTGCCACCACTTCCGAAGAGCTAACATCCGCCGGGCTGAGCTCCTCGTCCTGCCGCTGGCCAACCTCGTCTCGGGACGCGACCACACTGGACACCCTCCGCTGCCTTACAGGATTCCCCGTATCCACGCGCTCAGCTTGCAGCTGTCCACCGTCAGCTCCTCCTGGTAATCGCGCCGAGGCCTGAGACTGCATCGCTGGGACCTGTGGAGACAAAATAGGAAAAGGAGGGGGGGGGGGGGAACAGCAGAGGGCCACCCTGGCTGCCATGCCTCCAACCATTCCGCTCTGGAGGAACCTTGACCGCCCCCCAACCAGTGCGTCCATTGCGGGGGGCCACTCCAAGCTCCGTAGCCACCTTGGTCCATCTGTCCACTCACGCAGGACGCTATGCTACTGGCAGGCAAGTTGTGTGGACCTGGAAACCCAACCATAGGCCCCATCCCTTGATCCCCATAGCTCAACCTCCCCTGGGAGACATTCCCATGCTCCTGATCCCTCCCACTTCCCTGGTCCACTTCGCCCCCGCCCCTAATAGCTTCATGCTCCCCAAAACCTGCAAGCACCGGCTCTGAACCGGCCCCCCCACCCACCGACTGCAGCTGCCCTCGCCTGCTTTGCCCCCGCACCCTGGACCCCGAACAGCCCTTGCCCCTCACCGAAGAGGCCCCCCCCGGCCTCGCTGAGGCCCTATGGCTTGAGCCGGATTCCTATTGGAAGTCCCCCGGTGCCCACGTCCACCACAACTGCTCTCCCTTTCTGCAACCTCTTCAACAACCCTTCCCCTATTTGTATTCTGAGCGCCCTGCCCCCGAACACTCCCTCTCAGCCTGCCAGGGCCCCGTGCGCCAGCCCTCACCCCTCCACGAGCCATCTAACAACCCGGAAAAACAGCCTACCCTTTAAGGTCACTATGCAACTCTCCAGCAACCTCGAACTGCTATCTTCCCTGTCTCGGGCCTCACACACAGCTTCTCTCTTTTTTTTTTTTTTTTATATGGGCCCTTCACTCTCCAGTGTCGAGTCTCAGCTCCGTGCCTCGTTCTCCTCCTCCCCACTCAAGCTCCGATCCTCAGCACATGGGGCCTAGCCATGCCACCCCCTCTCCTGAACCCCTCGGTACCTCGCCGCACTGCCGACTCCACCGCTGCACTCCTCTTCACCGGTACACCAACCACACTGTCAGGTCCTATCCTTGCTGCCTCCTCACCCGAACCCAGACAAGCCATCACGCTGAATCGCCAAGCCGTATCGCCGCAACACCCGCCGCCGAAAAGGAGGACAAACCGCCAGCCCCTTCCTTTAAAAGACTCGGACGCCGGCTCAACCTAATTGGCTCCGCTCCTTGCGCTTTGCGGAGCCAATAATTTCAAATGATGCTGGCAGCATCATTCGACTCACACTCCCCTCACCTGGTCCCCTCCCCCCCCCAAGCCAGAAGCGTGAGGCCGGGACCATGCCGACCACCCGGTTACCGGCGTACTTTGGGACTCTGCCCTCGTACTTTCCATTATAGAAGGACAGTGGGGAAGGGTAAAAACTATCAAACCCCATGCCATATCAATAAAGCAATTGATTCATTAAGATTTTCTGCATTGTTCACACTGAAGAAAACAATATGATTGAAGCAGTGCACCCATAACCTTGCACTTGATTTGGGACCTAATCCTGTTTGCTAACTTGTTTATTTTTTACCTCTGGCTATTTTGGTAAACTTGTGCACCACTGTAGTAGGGAACTCTTCCAGAGAAAGAGCTCATTTAAAAAGAACTTTTCTTCCTTTGCTTGAAAGCGTGCGGCTTAACATAGTTGTGTTTCCTTCTCAGCCAAATGTGCCCAACTTAGTTCAGCTCTGTCTTGGATTGACTGTGTTTTTATGTGTGAACAGGTAAGTAATGTTCTCATATCGCTGAAACAATCTGTTTCAACACACCCTGAGTCCATTATGTAGTTGCCCCGGTAAACTGGAACACTGCCCTTTCTAGAACTAGAATTGTATTTGCCTAAGTTGAACTAATTAATGTGGATGCCCAAACAGACTATGACCTGGCTTGAATAATCAAGAGAAAGACCCCGTTGTGTTCCAGAAAAAATTTTTGTAAAATTTTTGTCGGATATAGATCATGAGGAGAAGGCACTATGGACCAACTCACTTACATGATACATGTCCCTTTTATTCCACCACTTGGGTATGAAACATAAAAGTGCTTGAACTAAGAAGGCCTCAAACCTAAATAGCACGATACTTATCAAATGTCTGCGCGACGTGCACGTTTCGGGGGAAAAAACCCCTGTATCAAGCGCTCGAAACTCTCCTCGTGAAGACAACCACTGCCACCATGGAACTGGCAAAAAACGCCGACTTGTTGGCGATTCATATAAACGGAACTGATTTTGAATTGGGCTAAACCAAATGCCTATCAAAAACAACCAACCAATCAGAAGAGGGGAATCCCCACCAAGCAGGGAACCCCCTATACATGAAAGGATGACATCACATCGCCCCCAGCCAATCAATTTCACTGTTCATGCCAGTAGGAGACACAGCTTTTAAAAGAAATATCCACCGTTGCTCTAATCGCCGCAGGTGAAAAATCCGGTCGCCCCCCCTAGGATCCTCCGGAACATGGTCAATCACAGACCAACGTAGCTGCTGAAATTCATGTTGTAATTGAGAGCAGTGTGAGACCATCGGAGCTGTAGAAACCAGATGGCGGAGACGACTAGCGTGCTCCGCTAAACGAATCCGAATCTGTCGGGTAGTGCTCCCCACATAACGTAAAGGGCAAATACATTGGATAAAATAAACCACGTGAGTAGAATTGCAAGTGGTTTGCCAATGGCGATGGAAAACCTGACCCGTGTGTAAATCAGTCCAGGAACCCCCAGATACCGTGGTTGCACAAAACCCACAGGTCCCACAAGGCTCATGAAAACCAGATCTCGCAGGGGGTCGCAATGATCGATCCACTGATGTAGCAGAGATGACTAATTTGTCCCGAAGATTGGCTCCTCGTGAGTAGGCTATCCGCAAGGGCTTGTTGAAAACTGGATGGAGAGACAGAACTGGCCAATGTTTCTTCAAGATACCGACCACTCGGGATGAATTGGACATGTAAGGTAGAACCCCCGTCACCATATCATCCGTTGCAGGGGAAACCCGATCAGTTGACCATTCCAAAAACCACTCCCGATGCAAGTATAGGGCTCGCCGATATGCACTCAAAACCACCGACCGAGGATAGCCTTTAACTAGCAGTCGGGCTGTGAGGTCAGCAGCATGGATTTTAAAATGTACAATAGATGTACACAATCTCCGAAGCCTTAAAAATTGCCCATAAGGCAAGCCTTTTCGTAAAGGCTCAGGATGGAAGCTTCTGTAGTTCAGCAAACTGTTGCGTTGGACCGGTTTGCGAAAAAGAGTGGTAGCTAAGGAATCCCCAGTCCGAAAAACAGTCATGTCCAGTGGTTGTCTTCACGAGGAGAGTTTCGAGCGCTTGATACAGGGGTTTTTTCCCACGAAACGTGCACGTCGCGCAGACATTTGATAAGTATCGTGCTATTTAGGTTTGAGGCCTTCTTAGTTCAAGCACTTTTATGTTTCATACCCAAGTGGTGGAATAAAAGGGACATGTATCATGTAAGTGAGTTGGTCCATAGTGCCTTCTCCTCATGATCTATATCCGACAAAAATTTTACAAAAATTTTTTCTGGAACACAACGGGGTCTTTCTCTTGATTGTTGTCATTTTGACCTTTGTTTTTGGGGTCCTTTTGTTATTGATTTCAATTTTCCCCTCGAAGTATGGCTACCGACACTTTTGCCTACACTGCTGAACAACTTGACTTACTTTGCCGTCGCCCTACTTTGCTTGATGAAGTGGATGCCACAGATGATATAGCGGGACCTTCTTGGACTGAGTTTAAATCCCTTCGGAAGAGGTTGTTGCTAGCCCAATACCATGGGGCTTCGATGTCACGTTATTTAAAGACCCGTTTGATTCCGCGAGGGTTACGTATGACCCGCGCTCCTAAAATGTTTTTGACTGATGAGGAATTTATCTCTAAGTGGAATCGCATTTGCAACAAGTGCAGTTTTGACCTTATTGCTTTGATTCTGGAGCGTACTGTGGCAGAGGAAAAGGTATTGGAGGATCAGATCACTCAAGCCAAAGAAATACTACAAAAGTCTGTGGATCCCACATTGTTTTTGACCAAGGAGGCAGATCTCTCACGACAACTGAAGGGCTTTTCTGATTACCTCAAAGCTTTTAAGCTTCGCAAATTCACACGTGATAAAACTGATTATGATTCTGGACGGGTTTACTACTGGATGTATGAATCTGAGACTGATGATGGAGTTGCCAATAGACGTGTCACCTTCGAGGTGTCTTCGGATGATACGGAGGATGAACGGCCCTCCAAGCCTAAGCCTAAGAACCAGCAGGTTTTTCGGACAGGTGGACCACGGCGTTATCGGTCACGGCGGACGGGGGATCACCTAATGGAAGTGGAACCTCCAGTCACCCGCCAACGTGCGCATCAGAATCAGGCTCTCTAGTGATCAATTTGACTTCTCGCCCTTTGGATGGATCTAGTGAACAACTCTTAAATTTGGGTCTTTCTTTCGTACCGACGGTACAGTATGACCCTTTCACTACACGACTGGCTCTACAACGGTTTTTCTGCAAGTTACAGATACTGCATTACTTTGACACTAATTCTTTGGGCACTGCGGATGTATCCATTGTACGACCTTCGTCTCGGTGGGTTCCGCCTGGCGCGTTGGATCCAGTTTTGGCTACATTCCAATCTTTGGTGCTTCAGGATCTTCAGATACAGGAGGGGTCCTTTTCTCGGTGGCAGACAAATTTGACCAGTTCTGATTGGACCAGTTTGCGACGTTTGACACAGGATTCTACTATCACGATTCGTAGTGCTGACAAAGGGGGCGCAATTGTGCTGTGGGATACTCAGGATTACATGATGAAATTGCGCTCTCATGTTTTAGATCCGTTGGTATACCTTCGGTTGGATACTGATCCCACTTTGTCCTTACAGACAGAGATTCGGACTTTGTTGATGGACGCTTTTTCCAGGGGCTGGATTACCTCAAGGGAATTACGGTTCCTTTCAACCGCGCATCCCAAGGTACCTATTATATATCTTGTGCCTAAGGTACACAAGTCATTGACGGATCCTCCGGGAAGACCAATTATTTCATGTCGGGGTTCAGTGCTGGAACCACTGTCAAAATTTTGCGATGTCTTTCTAAGCAAGGAGGCAGCGTCCGTTCGGTCTTTTATTCGTGATTCTACCCAGTTTCTTTGTGTGTTACAGCAAGTGACATTACCATCTGTACCTGTCTTTTTGGTCACGCTTGATGTGGCTGTATTGTATACCAACATACATCAAGGTGAAGCTTTACAATTGTTGCAGGGTCTATTTCAACAGGTCCCTCCTCGCTTACCTAGATCCTTTTTGATGGAATTGATCACGCTGGTTCTTACCCGGAATTATTATTTGTTTGAAGGGTCTTTTTTCCAACAAGTGTTTGGCATCGCCGTGGGTGCCACGGTGGCGCCTTCGGTGGCGACCCTTTATATGGCAGATGTAGAAGAACGACTGGTTTATAGTTCATCTAAATTCTCATCAGTGTTGGTGTGGAAGCGGTTTTTAGATGACATCTTTTTCATCTGGACGTCGGATTTACCCTCTTTGCATGAGTTTTTGGACTGGCTTAATGGATTAAAATCTCATATTCAGTATACTGCTCACATTGATACTGATCGTGTGGAATTTTTGGACATGACTGTTTTCGGACTGGGGATTCCTTAGCTACCACTCTTTTTCGCAAAACCGGTCCAACGCAACAGTTTGCTGAACTACAGAAGCTTCCATCCTGAGCCTTTACGAAAAGGCTTGCCTTATGGGCAATTTTTAAGGCTTCGGAGATTGTGTACATCTATTGTACATTTTAAAATCCATGCTGCTGACCTCACAGCCCGACTGCTAGTTAAAGGCTATCCTCGGTCGGTGGTTTTGAGTGCATATCGGCGAGCCCTATACTTGCATCGGGAGTGGTTTTTGGAATGGTCAACTGATCGGGTTTCCCCTGCAACGGATGATATGGTGACGGGGGTTCTACCTTACATGTCCAATTCATCCCGAGTGGTCGGTATCTTGAAGAAACATTGGCCAGTTCTGTCTCTCCATCCAGTTTTCAACAAGCCCTTGCGGATAGCCTACTCACGAGGAGCCAATCTTCGGGACAAATTAGTCATCTCTGCTACATCAGTGGATCGATCATTGCGACCCCCTGCGAGATCTGGTTTTCATGAGCCTTGTGGGACCTGTGGGTTTTGTGCAACCACGGTATCTGGGGGTTCCTGGACTGATTTACACACGGGTCAGTTTTCCATCGCCATTGGCAAACCACTTGCAATTCTACTCACGTGGTTTATTTTATCCAATGTATTTGCCCTTTACGTTATGTGGGGAGCACTACCCGACAGATTCGGATTCGTTTAGCGGAGCACGCTAGTCGTCTCCGCCATCTGGTTTCTACAGCTCCGATGGTCTCACACTGCTCTCAATTACAACATGAATTTCAGCAGCTACGTTGGTCTGTGATTGACCATGTTCCGGAGGATCCTAGGGGGGGCGACCGGATTTTTCACCTGCGGCGATTAGAGCAACGGTGGATATTTCTTTTAAAAGCTGTGTCTCCTACTGGCATGAACAGTGAAATTGATTGGCTGGGGGCGATGTGATGTCATCCTTTCATGTATAGGGGGTTCCCTGCTTGGTGGGGATTCCCCTCTTCTGATTGGTTGGTTGTTTTTGATAGGCATTTGGTTTAGCCCAATTCAAAATCAGTTCCGTTTATATGAATCGCCAACAAGTCGGCGTTTTTTGCCAGTTCCATGGTGGCAGTGGTTGTCTTCACGAGGAGAGTTTCGAGCGCTTGATACAGGGGTTTTTTCCCCCGAAACGTGCACGTCGCGCAGACATTTTGATAAGTATCGTGCTATTTAGGTTTGAGGCCTTCTTAGTTCAAGCACTTTTATGTTTCATACCCAAGTGGTGGAATAAAAGGGACATGTATCATGTAAGTGAGTTGGTCCATAGTGCCTTCTCCTCATGATCTATATCCGACAAAAATTTTACAAAAATTTTTTCTGGAACACAACGGGGTCTTTCTCTTGATTGTTGTCATTTTGACCTTTGTTTTTGGGGTCCTTTTGTTACTGGCTTGAATAATGGCTTCAAATAGATTCTATTTTTGAAATAGATTTTAGGGCTGACTTGGATTTTGAAACAAGCCCTCTAATGTTTTAATGCGACCTGTATCTGATTTTAATGCGAATCAATCTAGTTTCCCATAGAAAGCAGCATAGATTTGACAGATGAACTTCAGCTTTGTGCCCCACCCCTCTTAACCTTGAGGCTCCTAGGAGCCCCTTGTCCTTCTCATACTTAAACTCAACAGTCATCATCATCCGATTACCAAACATCCCAGAACAATCTTGCAAAAACAGATAAATGGACATCAGAAAGTTAATATTTAGTGGGCAGCTGCCACTTAAATATAAGCAGATGACTTATCAGCTTATCTTTAAGCATATTTTCAGTCACATCATTCAGTTAAATATAATCACTGATTATGCAGTGCTAATATTGAGTTAGATACCTTTGGAGATGGAGAGAGAACATTTGAATTTCATGGTTTGTTTTATTCTGTTTTAACTGTAACTTTTATGAAGGTTATTTTGTATTGCTATTTATTTTTTTATTGTAGTCATCCTCAAATTTTATGGTTAAGCAGAATATTAATGAGATATTAATGGAGATCAACCAAATTAACGTAAGATAGAAATTTATACATGTATACTCTCCGCACTTATCAAGAAAGCATCAATAACAAGAAAGCATCAATAACAAGAAAGCTTCAATAACAAGAAAGCATCAAAAACAATAAAAGGGTTTTGTGTATACTTTTTAAAAGCAAGGTTACTTACATTTTTGCTGTTTTAGGGGAACTTTACTGGAGCACAGTAGGTTGCTGAACTCTGTAACCTCCTCAGATTCAGAAACTGCTAACACCTATTCAGGTGTTAGTGGGCCTGTTTCCTGAGTGCAGTTGAAGCCTGCATAAAAGGCTCCTGTGCCCTGCCCTTTTGAGGCTTTCCTAAACAGGGCTCCACACATCAAACAGTAAGTAAGGATTTGAGGGTTTCTTTGTTTGGTTTTTTTTTTATTACATTGCTAGCTCTCTGACTGGGAGCTCTTAAAAGGGTTTTGTGTATACTTTTTAAAAGCAAGGTTACTTACATTTTTGCTGTTTTAGGGGAACTTTACTGGAGCACAGTAGGTTGCTGAACTCTGTAACCTCCTCAGATTCAGAAACTGCTAACACCTAATCAGGTGTTAGTTCCCTCCCTACCCACCCCGGCTCCCACCCACCCCTAGTGAGCAGTCTTGCTTTATAGGGCACCTCCCCCTTTAGCAAATCACAGTGAATTGGACCAGCACATATTGAATATAATTAAAGAGATTTAACTGCTTTTTCTCTGAAAGGACAGCTGTGAAACCAGCTGGTACTTGGTAGATCTCTCTCTTTTGCTTTAACAGATACCTAAGCTCCACAAACAGAACAATGGCTGGGAAAAATCATATTGCTAAAGCTGTTGCCCCCGTTACAGCTTCTGCCTCGGTCCAGACAGAGGTCCTAATGCCAGTTGAAGAACCGGTTCCATGTGCAGGGTGCCTGCATGCTGAAGCTCTGAGGAAACAAGTGGAGGAACTCAGAGAGGAGGTGGCGAGGCTGAGGAGCATTCAAGACAGTGAGAAGTACATTGATGAGATGCTTCTTGCAGCAACCAGGCTCTCCAGCACAGGAGAAGATGGGTGCCAACAGAATGTCGATGGTTGGACAACAGTCACCAGAGCCTGCAAAATCACCAATCCAACTTCTCCAGCCCTTGAATTGAAGAACCATTATGCAGCCTGGAAGTGGAGGAGGTGAAAGCATCCCTGGAAAGGGAAGAACCAGAGTTCAAGTACCCCATAGTTGCGGAATCAGTGACCAGAAGGAAACGAAGGGTAGTGGTTGTTGGAGACTCTCTTCTGAGGGGTACTGAGGCGTCCATCTGCCGACCAGACTTGATGTCCAGAGAGGTGTGCTGTCTGCCTGGTGCCAAGATCCAAGATGTTACGGAGAGTTTGCCGAGACTCATCAAGCCCACTGACTATTACCCAATGTTGCTAATCCATGTTGGAACAAATGATACTGCCAGGTATACCTCGGAACGTATCAAAAGTGACTTCATGGCTCTGGGACAGAGGGTGAAGCAGGTAGGTGCACAGGTGGTGTTCTCTTCAATCCTCCCTGTTGAGGGTAAAGGCCAAGGCAGAGAGGCTCGCATCCTGGAGATGAATGCATGGCTGCGTGGATGGTGTCTTCGAGAGCATTTTGGTTTCCTAGACCATGGGATGCTGTTCCAAGGGTTGCAGAGCAGAGATGGCATCCATCTGTCCAAGAAAGGTCAACGCATCTTTGGTAGTAGACTGGCTAATCTACTGAAGAGGGCTTTAAACTAGATTCGTTGGGGATGGGTGAAGAAAGCCCCCAGGTAAGTGAAAGCCCCCAGGTAGGTGATACATTAAATACCTTTATGGAAATGGGTAACAGGGGTAACACATGGAAAGCAGTGTGTATTAATGCCCGTAGCATGGGAAATAAGATCCCTGAAGTTGAAGCTTTGGTGGGAGTGGCTGACTTGGATTTAGTGGCAGTTACAGAAACATGGTTCACAGAAAACCATGACTGGGATGTAACTATACCTGGCTATACTTTATTCAGAAAGGACAGGGTAGGAAGAAGGGGAGGAGGAGTGGCACTACATGTAAAAACTACTATTAAAGCTTTGGAATTACAGAGCTTAAAAGGGAGAGAGGAGGCATTGTGGGTTAAACTAGAAAGAGGGAAAGAGAAATCTATTTGCATTGGTGTGATATACAGACCTCCCTCACAAGAGGAAGAGGTGGACAGAGAGTTAATTGAAGACATACGCAGCATTGCTAGGAAAGGGGAAGTGCTACTGCTAGGAGATTTCAATATGCCAGATGTTGATTGGCACATTCCTGCTGCAGTATCATCTAGAAGTAAGGAGATCCTGGATTCTCTACAGGGAGAGCTATTCAGGCAATTGGTAACAGACCCCACACGTGAAGGGGCCATACTGGACTTGGTGCTTACCAATGGTGAGAGTGTTTCTGATGTTGTAGTGGGAGATCATTTTGCATCCAGTGACAACCAGATGGTGTGGTTCAGTATTAGGACTAGGGCTGTTAGAATCCATTCCAAGGTGAAGATCTTAGACTTTAGGAAGACTAACTTTGCGAAGATGGGCCAATACCTCAGGGAGTCGTTAGTGGGATGGGAACAGCTGGGGGATGTAGAAAAACAGTGGGCAAAACTGAAAGGGGGTATTTTAAAGGCAACCAACCTTTTTGTTAAAATGGTAAGTAAAGGCAAAAGGAACAGGAGACCCCTATGGTTTTCGAAGGAAGTAGCTGAAAAAGTGAAGAAAAAGAGGGAGGCCTTCATGAAATACAAGAGATCACAGAGAGAGGAAGACAGACATCTGTATTTGGAAAAACTTAGAGAAGCTAGCAAAGTAGTCAAGAAGGCAAAGATTCAAAAGGAGGAGGAAATAGCCAATGCAATAAAATGGGGGGATAAGACATTTTTTAGATATATTAGTGAGAATAGGAAGGGCAAAAGTGGTATTGTCAGACTCAAGGGTGCAGGGGGGAATATGTAGAAGCTGATAAGGATAAAGCGGAATTGCTTAACAAATATTTTTGTTCTGTGTTCACAGATGAAGAACCAGGAGCAGGACCTCAGAAAACACCCACAAATAAGAACAGAAGCGAGGGACATCTTGAACAATTTTCAGAAGACTGTGTTCGTGAGAAACTAGCTCAACTTAAAGTAGACAAAGCAATGGGACCGGATGGGATACACCCTAGAATACTGAGGGAACTTGGGGACGTTCTAGCAACTCCACTGACTGACCTTTTCAATGCCTCGTTGGAGTCGGGAGTGGTGCCAAAGGACTGGAGAGAGGCTCATGTGGTGCCTTTACACAAAAGCGGAAGTAAGGATGTGGTTGAAAACTACAGGCCGGTTAGCTTAACTTCAGTGGTGAGTAAATTATTGGAAACGCTGCTGAAAGAGAAAATAGTGAGGTTTCTGGAATCCGGCGGATTACAGGATCCGAGGCAGCATGGATTCACCAGAGGCAGGTCTTGTCAGACAAATCTGATCGATTTCTTTGACTGGGTGACCAGGGAGTTGGACCGAGGGAGAGCTCTAGATGTGGTGTATTTAGATTTCAGTAAAGCCTTTGACACTGTTCCTCACAGGCGACTTATAAACAAACTGAGCACCCTAGGGATGGACCCTAAAGTTACTGCTTGGGTTAGAAATTGGTTGGGTGGGAGGCGACAAAGAGTACAAGTAAATGGAGCTCACTCTGAGGAGAAGGATGTTACCAGTGGTGTGCCCCAGGGATCTGTTCTTGGTCCGATTCTTTTTAACATCTTTGTTAGTGATATAGCGGAAGGGCTGTCGGGTAAGGTTTGCCTCTTTGCGGATGATACCAAAATCTGTAATAGAGTAGACACCCAGGAAGGTGTAGATAACATGAGGAGGGATCTAGCTAAGCTTGAAGAATGGTCTAGAATTTGGCAGCTGGGATTTAATGTTAAAAAATGTAAGGTCATGCATTTGGGCTGCAGCAATCCAAGGGAGCAATACAGTATAGGAGGTGAAGTACTTTTGTCCACTAAAGAAGAGCGGGACCTAGGCGTGGTTGTGTCTGATGATCTTAAAGTAGCTAAACAGGTAGAAAAGGCGACGGCAAAAGCTAGGAGGATGCTTGGGTGCATACGGAGAGGAATGGCTAGCAGAAAAAAGGAGGTGATAATACCTCTGTATAAGTCTTTGGTGCGACCTCATTTGGAGTATGGTGTGCAATTCTGGAGACCGCACCTTCAAAAGGATGTGAACAGGATGGAGTCGGTGCAGAGGGTTGCTACTAAAATGATTAATGGGCTTCATTATAAAGCATATGAGGACAGACTTAAGGATCTTAATATGTACACCTTAGAGGAAAGGCGGGATAGAGGTGATATGATTGAGATGTTTAAATACCTCCGTGGCATAAATGTTCAGGGAGAGAGCCTCTTTCAATTGAAAGCAAGTTCTGCTACGAGGGGACATGGGATGAGGGTGAAGGGAGATAGATTCAGGAGTGATATGCGGAAATATTTCTTTACGGAAAGAGTAGTGGATCCGTGGAATAGTCTCCCAGTGGAGGTGGTAGAGATGAGGACAGTAACTGAATTCAAAAAAGCATGGGACCAACACAGAGGATCTCTAAAGGTAGAAAGTGGACTGTTGTAGTTGTTGTTATGGAAGGACAGACTAGATGGGCCTTGTGGTCTTTTTCTGTCATCATGTTTCTATGTTTCTATGTAAAAAGGAATACTATCTTTATCTTTATCTTTATTCAGCAAATTTGATATACCGCCTTTACAAAAAGTATTAAGGCGGTGTGCAATACAAACAAGCTTGGCTGCAAAGAGAGAAGAATGAAAAGGAACGCCATTTATAAATAGGAGAGTGGATAGAAAGAAAGGGACAGTATAGACAGGAAGAGACAGGCTGTAGAACCAACAGGCCAGATGGGACGAGACGTGGTAAGCGGTAGTTTGTTCCATATTGTTGGCTGCTCCAACAATATGGAACAAACTGCCGGACGACCTGAGGGCGACTACTGACCTCAAAGACTTTAGAAAACAGCTTAAAACCATGCTATTCACAGAACACTATGGACACATCACATAATCTCAGAGAATGTATAACAGTACATGATACCACCCAAACAATGGATGTAAGAAAAAGTTTTTAGCACCACTGTATATAGACCACCTTGTACATAGCTCAAACCAATCTAGCACACAATACAACACACACCCAACTAAATTTCACCCTCACTGCATGTATAACACACACACTTTACCTGATTGTTTGCTGTGATACCACCTTGATTATTAAGATAAGGCGGTTTAGAAATACTGTTAAATAAATAAATAAAAATAAATAAGTAGTAAACGGGTAACAAAAAGGGAAAAATAAAATAACATACAGACGAATAGGTTACATAACAAGTATACAATAAACCACATGAGGGTGGGTCGAGGCCGCGGGGCGGCAGGGTAGGCGGCCCGGAGGGCCACGAGTGTGAGTCAGGGGAGTGAAGGAAATGTTATAGCCCAGAAAGAAGCAGTGGGTGGATGGGTGCAATCGACTGGGTGGTGGTGAATGAAGGGAGGGGAAGGTCAAAGGCCTGGCAGAAAAGGAAAGTTTTAAGCATAGTCTTAAAGCGGGGGAAGGACAGTTAAGTACGGATAGCATGTGGGAGGGAATTCCATAGAGCGGGACTGGCAAAAAAGAAGGCAGCGTGACGGGTAGATTTGAGGTATGCCTGGGTCGGGGAGGGGAGAAAAAGACGATTGCCGTGAGCGGAACGTAGTAGGTGAGGGGTAGGTTGAAGGAAGATGAGATCAGCTAAGTATTGGGGGGTGTTAGTATGGAGAGCCTTGTGAGTAGTAATGAGGAGCTTGTAAACGAAGCGGGCCTTAACGGGAAGCCAGTGGAGGGAAAGCAGACAGGGGGTGACATGGTCATGAGGGGATGAAAAGGTGAGAAGACGGGCAGCTGTATTCTGAATTAATTGTAACCTGCGAAGTTGGTACTGAGGAATGCCAGCGAATATAGAGTTACAATAGTCAAGGCGGCTAATTACCAGAGAAATAACTAATGTAGTAAGAGATGCGATGGGGAGAAGGGAACGGACAGCACGAATTTTCCGAAGTTGAAAAAGAGAGCTACGCACTACCCCAGAGATATGTTGGTGAAAAGACAGTGCAGAATCTAGGGTCACACCAAGGTAGCGGAGGGTAGGTGCAAGTGGGATGGGTGCATTTGACATCACAGGGGCCAGGGTAGGAGAGGGAGCCCTAAAAGTGAACCAGATGGCTGCAGACTTAGAAGGGTTGACGATGAGGAAGTTGTCGTTAAACCACTGTGCGACGGAAGTTAGACATTCGTTCAGGGGAGAAAGATCAGGGGCAAGAGATGACGTATGGTGGACCAAAAGGATATCGTCAGCAAAGAAATAGGCGGAGAGACCAGTTTGTTGTATGAGTAGTGCCAGTGGTGCGAGAAAAACATTAAAAAGAAGTGGGGCGAGGATAGATCCTTGCGGGACTCCACAGGGAAGGGGGAAGGGTGCAGAAGAGGAGGAGCCTGAGTGTACTGTGAAAGAACGGGAAGAAAGAAAAGAGTGGAACCACCGGTGAACTGTGCCCTGGACCCCGAGTTCCGATAACCGTGAGAGCAGAGTGCGATGATCAATAACGTCAAAGGGTGCAGTGAGGTCCAATGAAACAGCAATCGAAAGATGTCCTTTATCGTGAGAGCGGTGTAACTCATTAAGGAGCGCAATAAGGATGGTTTCAGTGCTATGGCCGGTCCTGAACCCCGACTGTCGGGGGTGTAGAGAAATGGTTGTGTCAAGGTGGGCGGTGAGTTGATGGAAAGCAAACTTCTCGAGGATTTTAGACAGGAAAGGTAGGTTGGAAACGGGGCGCCAATTGGAGGGAACAGCTGAGTCGAGAGTAGCTTTCTTGAGCAGGGGGCGGACCAAGGCATGCTTCCATGCAGAGGGGAAATTTCCAGAAGACAGACTGGAAGTCATAATGTGGAGGGCAAAGGGAAGGAGTGTGAGAGAAGGGTCCAGAAGCCAAGGGGATGGTACGGGATCAAGGGAACAGGTGGTCTTGTGGGAAAGTGAGATGGTTTTGGTCAGTTCAGTTAAAGTAACAGGGTGAAATTCGGACCAGGTGTGGGGAAATATAGGAGCCGAGGATGAGGAATGGCAGATAACAGGCGCGGGAGAGGAGGGAGGGGGCGAGGGAGGGAGGGGATGAGGGTCGAAGGTAGAACGAAGGGTCGAGATCTTAGTTGAGAAGAAAGAGGCAAGAGCCATAGGGCTAGGGGCATTGGGCGGGGGAGACGAGGAGGACAGAGTGGAGGTCGAGGAAAGGGAATTCAAAACCCGGTACAGTTGGTGGGATGAATTGGAAGAGGTAGTAATGAGATTGGAGTAGTATGACTTCTTGGCAGATGTTAGCAGGGAGTAATAAGATTTACGGATGCTATGGAAGGTGGTGAGGGTATCGTTAGAGGGACATTTGCGCCAAAGTCGAGTTGCACGGCGAAGATAAGAGCGGTGCAGGTATAGGCCGGAATGAAACCAGGGATGATGTGAAGAGGGACGAGAGGGAACAGGTTGTAGGGGGGCAATGGAATCAAGGGTGGATGATAGGGTAGAGGTCCAGAGATCGACCTGTCTGTCCAAGGGAAGAGAAGAGAAATCTGATGGAAAAAGGGAGTCAGCGGGGGGAAAAAGTTGTAACGTGGCGGGATTAAGACGCCGAGACAGGCGGGGAGGGGGGGGGGTCCAAGAGGGATCCTGGGGGAGGAGGAAGAGATAGGGAGAAAAGTAGGCAGTGGTGGTCAGACCAGGGAAGGGGTAGGGGAGTGATATGGGCTGGCGAGAAGGGGCAAGAATCTGCAGTGAGGATTAAGTCAAGAGTGTGTCCAGAGACGTGTGTCGGACAGGTCACGTGCTGGGTAAGAGAAAGATTGCTAAATAAAGTGGCAAGGGCTTTATCGTGAGGGCGTGTTTGTGAGTGAAGGTGGACGTTAAAATCGCCCAAAACAACCAATTGAGAAGACAAGAGGGTGGACTCTGATATGGCAAGTAGAAGAGAGTCCCAAAGCTCCGGACGCAAGGAAGGGGGCGCATAAAGTAAAAGAAAATAAGTTGGGGTTGGAGACAAAGTATAGAAGAGGAGAGACTCAGGATAGTTGGGAGAGGGTGAGACGAGAGAGAGGGGGAGAAACGCTCGGTGGATGACCGCCACTCCTCCTCCCGTGCGGTTAAGACGTGGGGCATGGAAAGCTGAATACCCAGGGGGGAGTCATTGATGAAGAAGTCCATCCTCCCCTGGGCGGAGCCAGGATTCCGTAAGAAAAAGGGCGTCCAATGAGTGTTGAACTAATAGATCATATATCAAGTGTGTTTTGGTGCGTAGAGAGCGGCAGTTTAAGAGAGCCAAGGAAATCGTCCGTAATGGCAGAGACGGGGCAGTGGGTGTTGGGGATGGAAGAGATGAACGGGTAATCGGACAATGAATGAGATTCTGTGGGACACGAGAAAGCGCTCCAGTAGGTGCGGAAAAGAAAGTATGGGGACGATGTCCCCACCATACAGGAATGACAGACATTGATTTAAACGGAGAGGAGGAATGAGACGACAAAGCGGGCGCTGGCAGAGAGAAGACCGCTGGTGGGGGAGCGTCGGCAGAATTGCAGAGTGGGACAGATGAGGAAAGCTGGGTGTGCAGCAGCAGGATGAGCAATGCACAGAGATATGGACAACCGGCATAGGAACCAGCGCTGAGTCTGTATGGAACTCCCGCTGCGCCCCCGTCGTCGCCCCAAGGAGCTCGCCCAAGGAGCAGGACCTGCTCCTTGTGCGCGCTCCGTCGGCGCAGCGCAGGACGCCGCTGGGTCGGCTTTTAACTGAAATGGTGTACCTGGACGCTGACGTGGATGCGTTTTGCGCGGGGCTGGCACAGAGAGGCAGACTGGGACACACAGCAACAGCGCAGAATCTGCAGAAAAAGCAGGCAAAAGGCAAATAACATGTAGGCAACAGCAGAGAGTACAGCACAATACAGGAGCGAAGCAGCACTTGCAGGACGCCGCTGGGTCGGCTTTTAACTGAAATGGTGCACCTGGACGCTGACGTGGACTCGTTTCACGCGTCCACGTCACCACCGGGAGGCGGGGCTGGCACAGAGAGGCAGACTGGGACACACAGCAACAGCGCAGAATCTGGACGCTGACGTGGATGCGTTTCACGCGTCAACGTCACCACCGGGAGGCGGGGCTGGCACAGAGAGGCAGACTGGGAAACACAGCAACAGCGCAGAATCTGCAGAAAAAGCAGGCAAAAGGCAAATAACATGTAGGCAACATCAGAGAGTACAGCACAATACAGGAGCGAAGCAGCACAAAAACAATTATGAAATCTACAAATCAACCTAGAAAACTCTTCAACATGAAATACTTCAACTCTTCAACATGAAATACTAAAACATCCTCAAGATCTAGTAAACTACTATTCAAATAAACTAAGGCACACCTTGCTGCCTCCACCTACAGCATAATCCAACAACACCATAAACATTTCAGAAATGTGTTCCTTCTCACAAATCAATTATGGACCAGCTTGAACAAATAATCACCTCCATCAATACAACAACCTCTCCAGTGGACCCTTGCCTAGTCAGCTGGGTAAAACATACCCATACAGAAATTGCTCACTTCATACTCACTATGGTCAATCTATCCTTAGCCCAAGGACATATATCAAAATGTCTAAAAAATGTGACCATCTGCCCCATCCTCTAAAACATCTTCTTGGACAAAACATGTCCAGAATCATACAGACCGATATCAAGCCTCCCGTTCATAGGAAAAAAACTTGACAAGATTGTGCTCACTCAGCTTCAAAAGCACATAGATATAAATGTACCACTTGATCCACACCAGCATGGATTCAGTACACTCCATGGAGTAGAAACATTACTGATATCACTCCTAGACAAGATCTTATTGAAAAAACAAAACATGCTTTCAAACTCATTTTCCTAGACTTAGCTGCTGCATTTGATTCCATATACCATGACTACCTAATCATTCATTTTCAAGAAATAGGAATTAAAGGAATAGCTCTGAACTGGATCACATCTTATCTCACTGACAGAACTCAGCAAATAAAAATAGGACATGAAACTTCAAACCCATACAAACAACAGCAAGGCATCCCGCAAGGCTCAGCACTATCAGCTCTTTTATTTAACATATATCTACAACCAATCTGCAACATATTTCGGAAGTACAATGTAAATTACCACATTTATGCAGATAATATTATGACGTACTACTCATACGACACCTTAAATCCTGACTTAGACCACATAACATGTTGCCTTGATGAAGCCTCTGAATGGCTCACTTCTCAAAACCTTATATTAAGAAAAAAAACAGACATGCCCTCACCTTGATTTCTGCAATGGCATTCTCCAAGGACCACCTAAACAAACACTTAGCAAACTCCGTATCGCTCAACATACAGCTGCTCAGATACTGTTGAAAGTTCCCAGGGATACACACACCACACTGATCCTACAGCAGGTACATTGACTACTGATTGAAAGCCGTATACTACATAACCTGTCTTCCACATACCAATCTTCTCTAATATTCAACACACAGAGCAATAGACAGCGAAGGACCATTGCACAAAACACACTAGTCATCCTATCGGATTTCAGGAGAACAAACAAAGCAACTAGCAGTCTTGAAGGACTAGAAAAAGGGACTGTTACTTCTGGAGAGAGATCTGCAACTGTGAGTATATACTTCTGGTAATTTTCTAAAAGGAATTCTTTGTATTAAAGCTAATTAATCTGTGAATCCACTATTTTTGTTAAATCAGTCAGGGCCTAGTAGCAGCAGTTTAAGTTTAAATTTAAAACACAGAGGAGAACTTTCTGGTTACATTTCATACCCAGCAGAGAGCTTGTAGTTTAAATTTAATAGTCACTCAGGGCCTAGTAACAGCAAAGTACTTTTAGTTTAAATTTAAAACACAGAAGAGAGCTTTCTGGTTACATTTGGAACCCAGCAGAGAGCTTGTAGTTTACATTTAATAGTCACTCAGGGCCTAGCATCAGAAAAGTACTTTTAGTTTTAAAACACAGAGGAGAACTTTCTGGTTACATTTCATACCCAGCAGCAAGCTTGTAGTTTAAATTTAATAGTCACTCAGGGCCTAGTAACAGCAAAGTACTTTTAGTTTAAATTTAAAACACAGAAGAGAGCTTTCTAGTTACATTTGGAACCCAGCAGAGAGCTTGTAGTTTACATTTAATAGTCACTCAGGGCCTAGCATCAGAAAAGTACTTTTAGTTTTAAAACACAGAGGAGAACTTTCTGGTTACATTTGGAGCCCAGCAGAGAGCTTGTAGTCTAAATTTAATAGTCACTCAGGGCCTAGCATCAGCAAAGTACTTTTAGCTTAAATTTAAAACACAGAAAAGAGCTGTCTGGTTAAATTTAGAACCCAGCAGAGAGCTGGTAGTTTAAATTTCATAAGACGTTAGAGCCTAGCAGCAGCTAAGAGCTATAATTTAAATCAAATCAGAACATAGCTTACCTCAGCAGCACAAGACAGGGTACTGTGTAGCAGCCCTCTTTTAATAAGTGTTATTTCCCTCCCTCCCTCCCCACACCCACGCACCCCTGGGATAATCGTAACTTTATAGGTACTTACACATCTTAAAAGGCAGGAGGTGCTCTCAGGTGAAGCTCATTACCCAAATCAGTCATATACTAAGGACCTGAGATTAGTTAAGCTTCAGGTGAACAAGGTATATTACACGTATTAGGTACAGTTTTATTAGTATAAATATCCATAGCAACCCTTAGTAAGTAAAGAACTTAGATCTAAACACAAACTTAAAACTAAGATGCAGACAGCTGTCCAGCAGCGGGATGGGGACTTTCCAGTCTTTTGCATTGAGTGTCACATGTATGATTTTCTCCCAGTTGGTGAGAGGTCTTACGTGTGCACTAGGTGCAAGGAGCTCTTTGCTCTCAGGGAACGAGTCCGTTCTCTAGAGGCTAAAGTAGCAGACTTGGAAAGCATAAGACAGACAGAGAGGTACATAGACGAGACCTACAGGGATATAGTCCTGAAGTCCCACCTCCAGTCTGGCAGCATCCCTGTTGCCATGGAGGAGAGAGGTCACATGACAGGAGAGCATCACCCTGGTGTGGCAAAAAGTGATCCTGTAACTAGGACCTGTCCTCCAGGTGACGTAAAACCCTCTTGCACCAAGGAATTTTCTCCAGGGCCATGTGCCCATGAGGGAAGGGTTAGGACAGCCGTTATAGTTGGTGATTCGATCATTAGGCATGTAGATAGCTGGGTGGCTGGTGGACGTGAGGATCACCTGGTAACATGCCTGCCTGGTGCGAAGGTAGCGGACCTCACGCGCCACCTAGATAAGGTCTTAGATAGTGCTGGGGAAGAGTCTGCTGTCTTGGTACATGTCGGTACCAATGACATAGGAAAATGTGGTAGGGAGGTTCTGGAGGCTAAATTTATGCTTTTAGGTAGGAAGTTGAAATCCAGAACTTCCAGGGTAGCATTCTCCGAAATGCTTCCTGTTCCACGCGCAGGACCCAAAAGGCAGTCAGAGCTCCGGAGTCTCAATGCGTGGATGAGACAATGGTGCAGAGATGAGGGTTTTGGATATGTTAGGAACTGGGGAACATTCTGTGGAAAGGAGGGGCTCTTCCGAAGGGATGGGCTTCACCTTAACCGGGATGGAACCAGGCTGCTGGCATTAACCTTTAAAAAGGAGATAGAGCAGCTTTTAAACTAGATATTAGGGGAAAGCCAACAGTCGCCCAAGAGCGGATGGTTCGGAAGAATGTATCTTTGAAGGATACTACCAAAAGCAGAGAGGTTTGTCAGACGGCTGCCTGGGTGAGAATGTTCACAGTCTTGGCAAGTGCATATATCAATATGATTTGCAAGGGATTGTGGGAAATGCAGTTCATTCACACCAGACACAGCTGCTCACAATAATTAGTTGTGCTTGAGTGTAAAGCCAATAAGATATTTATTTATGGGGTTATTTCTCCCAACACAGATATGCTTGGTAGCACATAAAACAGGATACTTGCTTTCAGTGTTAAACTTAGAAAAACAAAATCAGGAAAACAGCTGAACTTGTCAGGCAATCAAATGAAAAGAATAAAGACCTGGTTGGTAACAAACTGGTCTTTTCTGTAGGCTTTAGCTAATATTTTCTTAGCAGTATATCAAACAACAAGCAAAACCCACAAAGAAGGGAAAAACTGTTCTTTTCAGGTTAACTTCTTATATCTTCACACATAGATTCAGAAGTGATTCCCTCAGAGCTCACAAGCAATTAGGTAAGGCTCAATTGCTAGCAGTTACCCAGCTGAAACCCCTTAGCTGGCTTGCTTCCTTCTGCGTGGCTCAAATCCTACTTCAGGAGCTTTTCTGAGTAGATTAAAGAACAAGTTTGTATTTCTTTGTGATGGTTGTTGTACTTTGTAACAGAAAATTACCAAAGGAGTTTAGACAGAGAGCAATCCATATATTCACAGCCTGTATCTAAGACCGCTCCCCCTTCTTCAACAATCATGGGTTCAATATCATGGATTGGCACAGAGGAATTTCTCAATGTAGCACTCTGAGGAGAATACTTGTTTCCCTGCTGTCTTTCAAGGTTATAGCTAGGGCATAGATCAGTGTTCATACCTGAGCTTCCATTGCTGTTAGAGTTCCTCTCTAAATAGCCTGGCCAGTATGTAGTCCAGTTCTTATGTCCAGCCTTCCAATCCAGATCCCTGGACACTGGATCTCTCTTCACATACCTTCTGGCACGGGTCCTAGGGTCCCTTCCACGTGCAGCCGTCTCCCTCACAGGTACCGTCTGGAGATTCCTAGCTCTGCAGCACCATTCCTCTGGCTTTCCCCAGTCCAATGGTGTAAGCTTGCCTTTTGAATGTCTCCCAGTATACATACTGCTCTGGACTCCTTTAGACCTCCCAAATGCTTTTCTCTTCTTTCTTCCAAAGGGTTTCTTGCCCTCTCTGTCCATCCGCTCTGGCTTCTGCTTCTGATGATCCTCCAGATGAAACTGAGGATAATTCTGAGGATAATTCTCTGTAGAATAAACTCTACCTTTATTCTGCTTTGATGAGTGCTCCACCCTAGCACAGCGCAGCTGTGCTGAATCAGGCCCTGCCCTTTGAGATGAGTGCTTAGGGATTACCTCATAGCCCTCCTGATTGAACACACGTTTCCCCACTTCAGCTCCTCTAATGGCTGTTGGAAACCTGGTGCATTCTGGGACTGGTAGTCTTTTATGGGAAAATTCTGTTTTCTTATTTCTACCAGAACTGACAGGTTGCTTGTTCAGAGTCACTTCACCTTTTCTATAGCTCCTTCCTGAGCTATGATAAGCTTCCTTATCACAGGTTCCACAAAAGAATAAAGTAGCCCAAATGCCCTCAAGTATGGAGCAGACAGAGCTTAAAGATCCCAAATTACCCATGTCTAACAATAGCCAAATTAATATGAATAAAATACATTCTCTAAAATGCTTGTATGCAAATGCTAGAAGTCTAAAAAATAAGATGGGAGAGTTAGAATATATAGCACTAAATGAAAGGTTAGATATGATTGGAATATCAGAGACATGGTGGAAGGAGGACAACCAGTGGGACACTGTGATTCCTGGGTACAAACTATATCGTAATGATAGAGCTGATCAAATTGGTGGAGGGGTTGCTCTCTATGTTAGAGAGGGCATTGAGTCAGAAAGGATTAAATTTTTGCAGGAAACAAAATCTGCTGTAGAATCAATATGGATTGAAATTCCATGTAAAAGGGGGAAGGCAATGGCAGTGGGGGTGTACTATCCAGCGCCTGGCCAGAATGACCAAATGGATGATGAAATGCTCAAAGAAATCAAGGAAGCTAACAAAAGTTAAAGCGCAGTAATAATAATGGGTGATTTCAACTACCCCAGTATCGACTGGGTCAGTGTCACGTCAGGACATGCTAGGGAGATAAAGTTCCTAGATGAAATAAATGACTGCTTCTTGGAGCAGCTGGTTCATGAACCAAAAATAGGGGAAGACATATTAGACCTAATCCTTAGTGGAACACCAGATCTAGTGCAAGAGATAAAGATGATGGGGCCACTTGGCAATAGTGATCATAGCATGATCGCCTTTGATTTAATTAGTGGAGGAGGGATAGTAAGGAAATCCACAGTACTACCTTTTAACTTTCGAAAGGGAGACTATGATAAAATGAGTAACACAGTTAAGAAAAAACTAAAAGGAGCAGTTGCAAAGGTTAAAGACGTACATCAGGCTTGGCTGTTGTTGAAAAATACTATCTTGGAAGCCCAGACCAGCTGTATTCCACGCTTTAAGAAAAGTGGAAGGAAGTCCAAAAAACTGCCAGCATGGTTTAAAGGTGAGGTCAGAGAGGCTGTTGTTGCCAAAAAAGCATCTTTCAGGAAATGGAAAAAGAGCCAAACGATGAAACCTGGAAAAAGCACAAAAACTGGCAAGTCAAATGCAAGGCATTGATAAGGCAGGCAAAGGGAGAATTTGAGAAGAAGCTTGCTGCGGAAGCAAAAACGTGAAGTAAAGACCTTTTCAAGTACATTCGTAGCAAAAAAACCTGTGAGAGAGTCAGTTGGTCCATTAGATGATAAAGGGGTTAAAGGAGCACTAAGAGTCGACAAGGCGATAGCGGAGAGACTGAATGAATTCTTTGCTTCAGTCTTTACTGAGGAAGATGTAGGGATGTTACCCATGACTGAAGTGGTATTTAAAGGTGCGGAAGAATTGAAGGAAATATCGATACATCGGGAAGATGTATTACAACTATTAGATAAGCTGAAGAGTAGCAAATCACCTGGGCCGGATGGTATACATCCAAGGGTGTTGAAAGAACTGAAATACGAGATTGCAGACCTGCTATTAGTAATCTGTGAACTATCATTAAAATCATCTCTAATACCTGAAGATTGGAGGATCGCCAATGTAACACCAATTTTATAAAAGGGTTCCAGGGGTGATCCGGGAAACTACAGACCGGTGAGCCTGACATCAGTACCGGGAAAAATGGTAGAAACCATCATAAAGAATAAAATTACTCAGCATGTAGATAGTCATGACCTAATGGGAGACAGCCAACATGGCTTTAGACAAGGAAGATCTCGTCTTACTAATCTGTTATGTTTTTTTGAAGGAGTGAATAATCAGGTGGACAAAGGTGAGTCGGTTGATATTGTGTATCTGGACTTTCAGAAAGCCTTTGACAAGGTCCCTCATGAGAGACATTTGGCAAAACTAAAGAGTCATGGGATAGGAGGCAGTGTACTATTGTGGATCAGGAACTGGTTAAAAGATAGAAAGCAGAGGGTAGGGCTAAATGGCCAATTTTCCCAATGGAGAAAGGTGAATAGTGGTGTACCCCAGGGATCTGTGCTGGGTCCGCTGCTTTTTGACATATTCATAAATGACCTGGAAAGTGTAATAACGAGTGAGGTTATCAAATTTGCAGATGACACAAAACTATTTAAAGTTGTTAAAACCCAAGAGGATTGTGGAAAATTGCAAGAGGATCTTGATAAATTGGAAGACTGGGCATCAAAATGGCAGATGAAATTTAATGTGGACAAGTGCAAGATTATTCACCTAGGGAAGAACAACCCAAACTATGGTTACACGATGCAAGGTTCCACATTAGGAACCACCACCCAGGAAAAAGATTTAGGCGTCATTGTGGATACCATGTTAAAACCCTCGGCCCAGTGTGCAGCGGCGGCCAAGAGAGCAAATAGAATGCTAGGTATGATAAGGAAAGGAATGGAAAATAAAACAAAAGATATTATAATGCCTCTATATCGTTCCATGGTGAGACCGCACCTTGAATATTGTGTGCAATTCTGGTCGCCGTATCTTAAAAAGGATATAGCGATTTTAGAAGAGGTTCAGAGAAGAGCCACCAAAATGGTTAAGGGGATGGAAGGATACTCCTATGAAGGAAAGGCTAAAAAGGTTAGGGCTCTTTAACCTGGAAAAGAGACGGCTGAGGGGAGATATGATAGAAGTCTATAAATTAATGAACGGAGTGGAATGGGTAAACGTAGATCGATTGTTTACCTTATCTGAATATAGAAAGACTAGGGGATATGCAATGAAGCTACAGGGTAAACTATTTAAGACTAATAAAAGAAAATATTTTTTCACTCAACGTGTAATCAAACTCTGAAATTTGTTACCGGAGGATGTAGTAAAGGCTGTTAGTGTAGCTGGGTTTAAAAAAGGTTTGGACAAGTTCCTGGAGGAAAGGTCCATAAACCATTATTAAGAAGGGACCCAGGATATCAATGCTTGAACCAATACCAGCATTGTGGAACCTGTGTCCCTTGGGGAAACTGCTAGGTACATATGACCTAGATTGGCCACTGTTGGAAACAGAATACTGGGCTTGATGGACCTTGGTCTGACTCAGTATGGCAGATCTTATGATCTTATGTTCTTATGTTAGCAACAGGGCGTTCTCATACTATGCTCCGGTCCTTTGGAACTCACTACAAAATACGTTAAGAATGATATCTGACCTTTCTACCTTCAGAAAATTGCTTAAGACACATCTCTTTACAGAACATTTTGGAAACAATCAAATTAACAATAATGTGGACCCTACATAAGAAACATCACCAAACCCTCAACTAAAGAAATATCACTAGCTGCACCAGGAACCACAGCTTAATGCCATATAGTAACATTACAGTAAATTTCTAAAGCATTGTATTAATAATTTGATCTCTTCAGTTAGATTTTAATTGTTTATTGTTTCATTATCCCCTCCAAGTTCATTTAGAAACATATTTATTGTAAAATTGTTATACCCCTTATTCCCCTCCCCGGTTCAATTAAAACATGTTCATTGTAATTGGTTTTGTTAAATATAAACCACCTTGATTTCAAGATAAAATGGTATATAATAAATAAATAAATAAAATAGTAAATGAAATTAAATGAAACTTAAATGTTATCCATTTGAGTTAGACAACTATCCGCTATCCAGTTAGTTTAAGCCACACCCCAGAATGTCTCCAGTGCTTCCCTATTCTAGCTGCATAACGTTTGGCCACATTTCAAAATATCTGACCAGAGTTATACTTAGGCTGGCCCTGAAGTTTTTAAAAACAAGGGGTGGCATATTCAATGGCAGTTGCTAAGCTAGAGAAAAGCATCTAGTTGCTGCCATTTTAAATTAAACTGGATATTTAGCAGCAGAAATTATTCAGTTTCTGCTACTGAATATTCGGGCTTTGCCGGATAGCGCCCTTGTTATTCAGTTAGTGGTGATATTCAGCTGCTAACCAGATATTGAAAACTGGCTAAAGTTAGAACAGCTATTCAGCTAACCTAGCACCTACATTTGTCTTCTAAACTTGTGCCCTATTTTCAGCCAGACTTAGAAGCCTACGTTTTCAGCTGAAAATTCATTTTAAATTAGGAGCTTAAAAGTTAGGGGAGATGCGACGGTCCAGTGGGAGTGAGTTCCATAGGCTGGGAGCATATAGTGAAAAAGTACAAGAACATGTTGCTTTAGTTCTTAAGGTTAGATCTTGAGGGAGGGCAAGCAAGTTCGCAGCTGTGCGCCTTCTGAGGTGAGTATCTGGAGGTTTATGTAGGTAGTTCTGTAGGTATTTTCGGCCATAGTGAAGGAGTTTGTATGTGATTACCAGCGTCTTGTAAGTAATTCTAGATAAGAAGGGTAGCCAGTGCATATCTTTCAGTATCAGGGTAATATGGCCAGATCTGGGTGCGCTTGTGAGTATCTGAGCGGCAGCATGTAGTGCAAGTTCTAAAGGATTAAGAGAGCTTTTGGGAAGACCCTGCAGGATGGCATTACAGAAATGTACCAGAAAAGTTTCTATTATGCATTTTTGCTTCCACGGCAAGCTTTTTTTTTTCAAATTCTCTTTATACTTGCCTTATCAATGCCTTGCACCAGATCCTGTGTTCCACTAAGGACTAGGTCCAAAATAGCTTCCCCTCTGGTCGGTTCATGAACCAGCTGTTCCAAGAAGCAGTCATTTATTTCATCTAGCAACTTTATCTTCCTAGCATATCCTGCTGTGACATTGACCCAGTCGATACTGGTGTAATTAGTGAGGCCGCGGGCAGGGTCCCAGCGGCCGTTGTTAACCGTGCACGCGGACCGGTGCGGGGACCCTGCGCGCGGCCGCGGCTGAAGGCGCGTGGGTGGGGGGAATAATTCAAACCCATTGGCTCCCGGCAAATGCAATCGCGCGGGAGCCAATGGGATGCGGCCGGGGAGCGCGGCTTACCAGGGGAGGCATCGGCACGCGGTCAGTTGCGGCGGTGAGTCCTGCGGCGTGCCGGCTTTCTGTTCCTGTTGCGGCTGCGGTGTTTCATTTGCTTGTGTGGCCCGGGTTCGGCGGCGGCTGCGGTTGGTGAAGGCAGGTGCCGTTTTGGGGTTAAAAGGAGGAGGCCGGGTGTACGGGCCACGTGGGTCCTTTTGTGTGGGGAGTGTGGTTGGTGTTGTGCGGGCCTGCGGATTGGCTGGGGGAGCTTGCGGGCTAGCAGGGACTTATTTCCCCTCACTGTTTTCCTACCTCTAGCCACCTTAAAAAATAAAAAAAAAGAAAAGGAGGGGAATCCAAACCACAGAAGCATACTTGTATAGTTGCAGGTGGTTTCAAGGGTTCCTAACTTACTAAGGCTTCTGCAGGGCTTATGTCGCCGTGTGGGGGTCGCGGGGGTGGGGGGAGGGGGTGGGGCAGGTCTGTGGAGCGTCGGGTGGCCCCTGCCAGGGATGGGGGGGGCATGGGGGAGGTTGTGGGCGATGTGGGGGGGGGCAGCTAGAGAACGGGGGTTGCGGGGGGTGCCGGTTGGGAGGGGGGTTTCGAGGGGCCGGGGATCGGGGCGTGGGGGGGGGGCAAGCTTGGGGGGGCCAAAAAAGGGAAAGCGAGGGGAAGGGGGTGCACACCGTGTGGGGCGCGCCGGGCTAGCGTTGCATTGCCCGGGGGAGGGGAGACTCTTAGTGTGGGTGTCCGGGGGAGTGCGGTAGATGGGGGGATGGTGGTACTGGGGGAGTAGCTGCTGTTGGGGGGGTGGTGCAGGGGCAGAGCGGTGCGCTGCCAGGGGGTGGGGCTCCTGGTTTTCCGGAGGTGCCTCCTGCGGCAGTGTGGCCCGCTGCGGGGGGGGGGCTTTGCGCCAGTGGGTGGGCTTTCGCCTTGGGACCACTGGGCGAGTGGGGGGCAGGGCACTTCGTCAGCGGATTGGCGGTCGCCTTGGTCCCCCATGTGGCCTTCGGCAGGTTCCCCCCCTGTTTTTTTGTTTTTGTCCCCGCAGGTTCAAGGGATGGCCCAGCCTCAGTGGGGACTCACTCCCGGCAGCCCGAGTTGGTTGACAACGGCAGATGGTGGCGCAGCGGCGCCGAGGAGTTCCGCGGAGGTGGAGGCTGCTGGGGTACAGGACGCTGCAGCTCGGCGTAGCGGGAGGTGTCGCCAACGGGATCGCGATGCTGCTTCGCCTTCTACGCTGGATGGACCCGCCCTGCAGGCCGCTGGTGAGTTGTCTGGGGAGCGGGATGGGGAATTGTCGCATTCGTTGGCGCTGGATCGTGCGGGGCGCTGCGCGGAAGAAGAGGCGTCGATCCTGTCGGCGGCGTCGTAGCTCCGATTCCTCGTCCTCTTCCTCGTTGGAGGATTCTTCTTCGTCTTCCTTGGGTGCGGTTGCGAGGCCGGAGGTCGACAGTTGCGGGGCAGCTGGGGCTTGGCTGGGTGGGGGGCCCCATCCGTCGTGACATTTCCGGAGTTGTGGGAAGGGGTTCCGAAGAAGTTGCGAAAGAAAATTCGGAAGCGACGGTATATAGATATTTTTCGGTTGGTGGAGGGCAGGAAGAGGTCGGGGGAGAGTCGTAAAAAACGGAAGGAGGATGAGAAGGCGGGTCGGATTCGGAAGGTGGCGCGCACTGTGGTGAACTGGACACGGGCGTTTCTGCGCCTGGCCAGCGTGTGTGGGGGCATTATTCGCCGGAACACTATGGTACGTTGCTGGCGTATGCTGATTCTATCTTGGAGGCCTCTCAAACGCACGAGGGTTGGGGGTGGTTAAACTATGACGAGAAGTTTCGGGATAAGATGGAAGAGAATAGACTTTTGTCCTGGGGCACGCAAGACATCAACCTATGGTTGACTCAAATGTCTGCTAGAGCGGGCTCCTCCGCTGGGGGGAGGGGGGTTACAGCGGGACCTTCCGGGGGGGGCCGTTCCTTTCGGCCGGGCGGGGGGGCTTGCAACCGAAAGTCGGGTCGGGGGGGGGCAGCGATGTGTGCTGGCATTTTAATAGGACCACCTGCCCATTTCCGGACTGCAAGTTCAAGCACCTCTGTTCATTGTGTGGCGGGGGTCACTCCGCTGTTAAGTGCAGTAGAAGAGGGCCCGACGGTGCCGCTGGGTCGGGACCCAAGTCCCAGTGAGTGGAGCTGCTTGGCCCCGACTCCGGTGCGTTCGGAATCCTTGCGGGGTTGGCTGCAGCACTACCCGCGGAAGCGGGATAGGGAGGTGTTACGGACGGGTTTTCAGTCGGGTTTTGTTATCCCGGTTAGGGGTGTGGTGAGGGCTACTAGTGCCAGGAATTCTCCTTCGGTGCGACGGTTTGCAGGTGTGGTGCAGGACAAATTGGTGGCTGAGCTGAGGCTTGGTCGGATCGCGGGTCCTTTTCTCGATCTGCCTTTCCCGGACATGGTGGTTTCTCCTTTGGGGATTGTGCCTAAGAAGGCCCAGGGTAAGTTCCGGCTCATTCACAATTTGTCCTGTCCGTCGGGTGCGTCGGTGAATGATCACATCCCGCGGGAACTGTGCACGGTGCGATATGCGTCTTTTGACACGGCGGCTGAGCTGGTGAGGGCTGCTGGGCCGGGGGCGTGGATGGCGAAGGTGGATATTGAATCCGCCTTCCGATTGTTGCCTGTGCATCCTTCCTCTTTTCCGTTGTTGGGTTTCCATTTTCTAGGGATGTATTATTTTGATAAGTGCATGCCTATGTGCTGCTCTGTTTCTTGTTCTTACTTCGAGAAGTTCAGTACTTTTTTGCACTGGGCTTTGTGTCAGAAGACTGGCTTGCGGAATGTGGTGCATTACTTGGACGATTTCCTGTTCATTGGTTCGACCCATTCCGATGAGTGTCAGTCGTTGTTAGCCGGGTTCCAGGAGTTGTCGCTGGAGTTGGGTGTGCCGTTGGCGGGAGACAAGACGGAAGGGCCTACGACCCGGCTTACATTCCTGGGCGTCGAATTGGACTCAGTTGATATGATCGCGCGGTTGCCACAGGAGAAGGTGGCTAGTCTCCGAGCCTTGGTCGTCAACGTTCTGGTGTCCTCTAAGATCTCCTTGCGTGAGATGCAGTCCTTGCTGGGCTCGCTGAATTTTGCCTGTTGGGTAATCCCGATGGGTAGAGTTTTTTCCAGGCGTTTAGCTGCTTCGACGGCTGGGGTGACGAAGCCTCACCACCGGCTTAGAGTTACGGCACCTATGAGGGCAGATCTTCGGGTTTGGAGTCGATTTTTGGAGGATTTTAATGGAACTTCAGTTTTGCTGGGCGCGGAGGTGTCCAGCGCGGAGTTGGAGCTGTTTACTGATGCGGCTGGAGGCATTGGATTCGGGGTTTACTTCAGGGGGGCTTGGTGTGCGCATCGTTGGCCCCCGAGTTAGTGCGATGCGGGGCTGACCTCTAACATCACCTTCCTGGAGTTGTTTCCGATTTTGGTGGTTCTTAATTTATGGCCGGATCGGTTGCGGGATAGGCGGATTGTTTGGTGGTGTGATAATGAGGCTGTGGTTAGCGTTGTTAATCGTTTCTCCCCGAAATGCTTACGGGTGACGGGGTTGATGCGCGAAGTGGTGTTAGCATGCTTATCTTTGAATGTCTCTGTTCGGGCCCGGCACATTCCGGGTTGCAAGAATCAGATTGCTGACGCTCTTTCTCATTTTCAGTGGGAGCGTTTCCATGCTCTGGCCCCGGAGGCGGATACAGAAGGGTCCAGAGTCCCCGAGACATTGTGGATCATTGGCCTAGAGAGATGCTGAGCCTGCTGTGAAGTTCGGTGGCTACCGGGACTTGGTTGGCGTACCAGCGTGGTTGTCACCAGGTGGTTGCGTTCCTGGGTGAGAAGGGGTGGCTGGCGGGGAGGGCCCCTGATGCCCTCATTGACAGTTATATAGCGGATGCCCGAGGTCGCGGGCTGTCTAGAGCTGCGGTTCGTTCGCAGCTGGCGGGGTTTAACTTTTTTGCGGGCGCCGTGGGCTGGGGATGGGCGGCTGGGGGAGTTTTGGCTCACCGCCTGTTGCGGGGGTGGGAGCGGCTTCGGCCGTCCCCCGCGGATCGCCGGAAGCCCATTACGCATGAGCTGCTGGTGCGCCTCCTGGCGGTATTGCCTCAGGTGGCTTCTTCGCCTTTTGAGGTGGTACTGTTCCGGGCTGTGTTCTGCCTCGCTTTTTTCGGGGCTTTTCGTATTGGGGAGCTGGTGGCGAACTCGGGCAGGCAGGGGGCTGGGGGAGGCTTACTCAGACATCATGTGCATTTACAGGGCGGGCGGTTGCGGATCCTTTTAGAGAAATCCAAGACGGATCAGCGCGGTCGGGGTTTGTGGGTCGTTTTGCGGGAGGTCGCGGGTCTTATTTCGTGTCCTGCGCGGGCGGTGAGGGGGTACTTGGGGGTGCGTCCTGATCAGGCTGGAGTTCTGCATGAGAATGAACGGGTATTGACCCGTTTTCAGGTTGCGGCGGTGCTTTGATTGGCGATGGGTTCCTTGGGAGAGGACCCCTTTTTCTTTGCCCCTCACTCTTTTCGTATTGGTGCGGCTACTAGTGCGGCGAGGGCCGGGATGTCGGCTGACGAAGTCCGGTGTATCGGCCGGTGGCGGTCTCGGGTTTTCCAGGGTTACATACGGTTATGAGGGGTTTGCTTGGTTGGGGTGGGGGGTGTACTGACTGTTCATTTGTTTTTCAGATGGGGATATTGAGCCTGGTGGTGGGGCACTCGTTTGTCCACTGGGCCGGTCAGCGTGCTGCCATTCGGCCTGGGGGCCTGAATTTGCGGATGGATCCTGCAGTGGTGTCGGTCGCATGGCTGGGGCAGCGAGGACTCCGTTGGCTGCAGCTGCTACCTTTGCTTCGGCACCATATGAGGACGTCACGGCAACCAGCGGTGCTGATTCTGCATTTAGGGGGCAATGACCTTGTCTCTTGGTCCTGTCATCAGCTGATTAGAGCGGCGCAGGACGACTTGGCAGTGGTGTTGGACATGCTCCCTGGGACCATTTTGTTGTGGTCGGACATTATCCCTCGGCCTGCGTGCTGGAGCCAGCGGCGCTGGTCGAGGGGATTGACTAAGATAAACCGTCAGATTGGTCGTTGGGTTTGTAGTCATGGGGGTTATCAGATTATGCATTCATGGGTTGAGGTGGGTTGCGCTGGTCTTTACAGGAGTGATGGCGTCCATTTATCCCCAGTTGGCATGGACCTGCTCCTTAATGACTGGCAGGAGGCTTTGGAGTATGTTTTTTTGCGGGATAGCCGCTGGTCGCAGCTTTAAGTTTTGGGGGGCGGCGCATCGACAGACCTGTCGCATGTGCCGGTGGCGGGATCCCGGAGGTTCCGGGGTCCGGTGCCTCAAGGTACACTTGGGCGGGGGTTGGGGTGCCCCTGACCCGGATTAACCCTGGCCGGCATTTGCTATGGGCATGGCTAAGTCGGGAAAAGGGAGGGAAACTTGCCGGGGGCAAGTGTAGGGCCGTAGCGGTGGTAGGCACTTTGCTAAGGCATGGCTGGTGTGGTACTACTCCGCTGTCGGGCCTGGTTATGGTTTGTGTTTGGCATATTGTTAATATCAATAATTAATAAAGCTGCGACCAGTTATGTTCCCATAAAATGGTGTGGCGTTTTCTTGAAAGTTGGAGGGTTTGGGGGCGGTGGAGGGGGGGGGGGGAGAAGGGGCTGGGGGAGTGGGTTGTTTGTGGCAGGGCCTGGAGCACCGGGTACGCTTGCCTCGGTTATTGAAATCACCCATTATTACTGTGTTGTACCTTTTGTTAGCTTCCCTGATTTCTATCATCCATCTGTTCATTCTAGCCAGGCAGTCGGTAGTACATCCTCACTGCATTCACCTTCCCTTTTTTACATGGACTTTCTATCCATTGAGATTCTACAGCGTATTTTGTTTCCTGCAAAACTTTAATCCTGTGTGACTCAATGCCCTTTCTAACAGAGAGTGCAACCCCTCCAACAATCTGATCTACCCTATCATTTTGATATAGTTTGTACCCAGGTATCACAGTGTCTCATTGGTTTTTCTCCTTCTACCAGGTCTCTGAGATGCCCGTTATATCTAACCTTTCATTTAGTGATATATTTTCTAACTCTCCCATCTTATTTTTTAGACTTCTAGCATTTGTATATAGGCATTTTAGATATTGTATTTTATTCATATTAATCTGGTTATCAGTTGATAGGGCTAATTTGTAATCTTTCTGCTCTGTATTTGAGGGTATCTGGGTCACTTTTATCTTTATTGGAACCTCTCTATTGGGATATCCTAACTTCCTTCTTTTGCTAGTATCCTTCAAGGATACATCCTTCTGAACCATGCGCTCTTGGGTGACTCTCGGCTTTCCCCTATTATCTAGTTGAAAAGCTGCTCTATCTCTTTTTTGAAGGTTAATGCTAGCAGCCTGGTTCCATCCAAGTGAAGGTGGAGCCCATCCTTTCGGAAAAGCCCCTTCCTTGCCCAGAATTTTGCCCAGGTCCTAACAAATCGCAAACCTACTTTCTTCATCTCATCCACATATTGAGACTCTGAAGCTCTGCCTGCCTTTTGGATCTGTGCGTAGAATGGGAAGCATTTGAGAGAATGCTTCCCTGGAAGTTCTGAATTTCAACTTCCTACCTAAATGCCTAAATTTGGCCACCAAAACCTCCCTCCCACAGTTTCCTATGTCATTGGTACCAACATTTACCAAGACAGCAAGCTCCTCCCCAGCACAATCTAAAACCTTGTCTAGGTGCTGCGTGAGGTCTGCTACCTTCACGCTAGGCAGGCATGTTACCAAGCAATCCTCACGTCCACCAGCTACCCAGCAATCTACATATCTAATGATTGAATCACCAACTATAATGGTCATCCTAACCCTTCCCTCATTGCATTACAGAAATCAAAGTGGGGGAAAATTAGGGTCTGGAAGACTGTCTTGAAGTCGTGTGCTTGAAGTAGCGGTTGTAGATGTTGAGTGACTGATTTTATGGTAGATAGCTTGTGTTACTTTACTGATGTGTGGCTGGAATAAAAGCCAATGGCCCAGTATAACACCTAGATAGCGTTCTTCATTTTTTTTCAGATAGGTTAGCGTTGTTGACTGTGAGTGTTAATGGTGGTGAGAAGGTCTGGTCTCTTGTTATGAAGAGGACTTCAGTTTTTTTAAAGTTGATGGTGAAGTTGTGATTCAGCAGCTAATGGGCGATGGCTTTAAAGCAGTTGGTAATAGCAGTGAAGATTGTCTGTTTTGTGGAGAACGGAGCATAGATCATAATGTTATCTGTGTAAAGATGGTAGAAGACATGCTCACAAATGATTTCACAGACTGGTTGTGTGTGTGTGTATATGTATTATTTTATTTATTTACATTCTCTTATATACCGTGCTATTCTGCATCAGTACGGTTTACATTGAAGAAACTGAAATTACATTGAACAGGGCATTATAACTTGTAGATAACTATTTTACAAGGAACATGGGCTATGGAGGGTTAAGTGGCTTGCCCAAGACCACAAGGAGCACCTGTGGGACTAGAAACCCCAGTCCTTCTGGCCCAAGGTTGCTGTCCTCTAGTGGAATTTGAACCCCTGGCTTTCCAGCCTGAAGTACCTTGCCCCAACCACTAGGCCACTCCTCCACTCCAATATTATATAATATTGAAGAGTAAAGCAGATAGGCCAGAGCCCTGTGGGACACCCTGCCTTTGAGTGTATGGTGGGGATGTGTTGGGTAAAATGTGTACATGTTGTTGGCATCCTGTCAGGAATGAATGAAACCATTGGACTGCTCACCCTTATATTCCAATGTTGTGAAGGCGTTGTAGGAGGAGATCATGACACATCATCTCAAATGCAGCTGCAATGTCCAAAAATATCAGGACAAAGCCTTGTTTAGAGTTCTCACTGCCCTTAATGAGTTTGTCAATGAGGGAAACTAGGAGGGTTTCAACTCCATGGTTGAGATGGAATCCATACTGATGTATATCCAGGGGAGCAGAGGTGTTGATGTGTTCTTGGAGTTGCTGGAGGACAGTTTTTTCCAATATTTTTGCTAGGAAAGGCAAGCTCAAGATTAGTCGGTAAGAGTTCAGATTGCTCAGATCCAGTTTGGGGTTCTTTATGGTTGGGCAGATAGAAGCGTTTTTTTAGGCTGATGGGAACCATCCTTTGGGAGAGAGAGAGAGAGGTATACCATTTTTAATAGTTTGGGAGCTAACGTTGTCCTTGAGGTTCTTATCCAGCTCACTTGACAGGGTTCAAGTGGAGAAGTGGTTGTGTTGAGATTGCTGATGATGTTCTCGAGTTGCCTAGGAGAGGTTGTGCTGAATGTGAGGAGGGAGGCGCTAGGTAGGTCTGTGTTGGTCTCTGTGGAACCAGGATGTGTAACATTGTGAAATTTTGATTGGAAGTGAGTGGCAAAGTTGTGTGCAGTTGGAGCAGCGGTTGGTGAAGTTTGGTTGTTGTCCTTCATTAATGATTTGGCGATGGCAAAGAGTTAAGAACATAAGAACATAAGATATGCCATACTGGGTCAGACCAAGGTCCATCAAGCCCAGTATCCTGTTTCCAACAGTGGCCAATCTAGGTCATAAGTACCTAGCAGTTCTCTGGGTTTGTTGAGTGATTTCATCATGGACTTGGTGTGAAATTCTCTTTTGGCTTCATTTGTTTTTATTCGGTAGTCGTGAAGGGTGTTGTGGTATTAATTTTTTGCTTGATCTTCTTGGTTGTGCCTCCATTTCTACTCAAGTTTTCTAAGGTCATGTTTGAGATTCTTCAGGATCGGGATGCACCAGGTAGTTTTGTGGTGGAGGCAGGGGTTGTTTGGTTTGATGAGGGGTGACATAGCATATTTACCAACAGTGGTTTGCAAGTTAGTGATGATGAGGTCTAATTCGTCGGTGTCAATATCAATTTGTGGGATGACTTCTTTTGAGGATGTCTTTTTATTTTTATCAAACTGTTTCTTGAAGCGATGGTGGGCCCCTCATGATTAATCAGCTGGGTGAGTGGCTTGATGTGGGATAAGAAAAAGATGATGGTATAGTGGTCTGACCAGGGAACGTTTGTAATTAGTGGATCAGGTATTCCCGAAGCATCCAGCAATTGGGAGGGACAGAAGATTAGGTCTAAAGTGTTCCCTTTTTTGGTGCATTGGGTGGTGTACTATTTGTGTGAAGATGAGACTCCATTGCTTCCAGAAAGTCATCGGTGTATTTTTTAGGGACAGAGGAGAGATTTAGGTCACCTAGGAGTGTGATGAGATGAGATGAGATGATAAGGGATCTAGCTAAGCTTGAAGAATGGTCAAAAATTTGGCAGCAGATATTTAATGCTAAAAAATGCAGGGTCATGCATTTGGACTGCAAAAATCTAAGAGAGCAGTACAGTGTAGGGGGTGAAGTACTTCTGTCCACAAAAGAAGAGCAGGACCTTGGTGTGATTATTTCTGATGATCTTAAAGTAACTAAACAGGTAGAAAAGGCGATGACAAAAGCCAGATGGATGCTTGGGTGCATAGGGAGAGGAATGGCCAGCAGAAAAAAGGAGGCAATAGTGCCTTTGTATAAGTCTCGGTGCGATCTCATTTGAAGTATTGTGTGCAATTCCAAAGACCACACCTTCAAAAAGATATAAACAGGATGGGGTCAGTGTAGAGGGTGGCTACTGTCACCCAACATGGGACCCCATCGGTTAAGGCAGGGTACTACACTGAGGCCTTATCTTGAACTGGCCAGAAAAATTATATAGCAAGTCTTGCTATGCTCTCTGGGAGTTGTAGTTCTCATAGACCAGCCAAGAAATGAGTTGCGGACGCGTGGTAAGGCTCAAAGACAGGATTTTATTCCCCTTCCGAGAGGATTCTTTTTGTAATGAAAAACAAGGCAGATAAACCAACTTCGGGTACAAAAATAAAGAGACAAAATGTGAACAAAAACTGCTTCTTTTTCCAGCTTCTTTACACCAAATGAAAAGGTATTTTAAACAGTCCTTTTTCCCAACAAACATAAACCCTTTCTCTGTTACTTCCACAGTTAGAAAGTTTCACAGCTCCTTTAACATAGAGAGGAGATCTCGTCTGCAATTGTGAGCGTACAATCCATGTATTCAACAGTGGGTTGGTCCCCCTGCACTTCACACTGCATGTCCTCACTCTCTGTTGCAAACAGTCTCTCTTTCAAATAGCTAGACGTGTTATTTAGCAGTCTCTCCCTATTACAAAGAGACTTCTTTTCTTCCTCTGTTAACGTCTGTGAAAAACAATTACCGTATTCACTAGAGTTCCTTTCTTGAGAGCCCTTCAAATGCTGCCAATCATATGGGAAGTTCCTGCATTCAATTCTCTTTCTATTAGAGGTAATAAGATTGCCTTCTGGCTCTCTCAGCTTAGAGTTCCTCGGCACAGCTGAAGCTACCGGAGTGGAACAGGACGGCAATTCCTTACAGGTTTTCCCTTTTGGCTTTTCCCCAGGTACAAAATTGTCTTCAGGATAGAAGACTTTATCCTTTCTATCCCTGTAGCCTGGGTAATTGGCTTTTCCAGCCTGTCTCAGCCTGGCTTTAAAACTGCCTTCTTTTACCTTTTGTATAAGCGTTACTGTGTTCAAAGGTGTCTGTGCACTGCCTTCTATGGCAGACTCCTGGGTTTTCTCTCTCAGCCTTGGAGCTAAACCTTTTGGTTCTCCCAGCCCCCTCAGTGGCTCTGCTCCAACCCAGACTTCCAGCAGAATATCCTGGGCTCCTGGGGTTCTCTGCCCTTTCAGAGTTCCTTGCCTTCTCAGGAGTTTCTGCAGTTGCTGCTCTCTCTGCCTCTCTGCTAATTCCTGTAACTCCTGGGACTTCTCTGGCTTCCAGGATTTTTGTTGCTTCTGCTCTCTCAGCTCCGTCTAACCCGAACCTGAACTTGCACTCGCCCTTCCCTCTAACTCCTGGTGAGTGAGGTTTATCCACGTGTGTCTCAACCCCGCCTCCTTTCAGCTGCTCCTCATTCCCTAATGATTCCTGAGCTTTCCTGCAGCTTGGGCGTGTTCTCAGAGCTCGAGACCTGGTTTGTTTATGTTGCCTATAGCAACTCCCTGTCATGTGCTTGTCTGAAGTGTCAGTGTCAGATCCACTATCTGTATTTCTACTTATTTCCATGGGCTCTGCTAGATCCACTTCGTGACACTACTAAAATGGTTAGTGGTCTTTGTTATAAAGCATATGAGGACAGAAGATCTGACTATGTATTCATTAGAGGAAAGGTGGGATAGAGGAGATATGATAGAGATGTTTAAATACCTCCGTGGCATAAATGCACAGGAGAGCCTCTTTCGATTGAAAGCAAGCAGTGCTACAAGGGAACATGAGATGAGGGTGAAGAGTGGTAGATGCGTGAAATAGTTTCCCAGTGGAGGTAGTAGAGACAAAGTCAGTATCTGAATTCAAGAAAGCATGGGACAAACTCAGAAAATCTCTAAAGATAAAAAGGGGACTATTGTAGTTGATATGGAAGGGTAGACGAGATAGGCCATGTGGCCTTTTTCTGCTATCATGTTTCTATGTTTGTGCTCTTGTAGCCTTTCTTCTATCCTGCTTTCGGTTTTGCCTATATATGATTGACTGCAGCTGCATGGAATTTCATAGACTACAGCAGTTTGGACATAGGGGAGCACCACAATTCTTTGTTCTGTCATGGGATTTTTAAAACTTTGGACAAAGCACAAAAATAGCAACCACCAATGACCACTGGATAACAAGCCCATGATGGAACAAAGATTTGGGTGCTCTCCTATGTCCAAAGAGTAACAGACCACATAGGTAAACTGCTTAAAAAAATAAACAGCATATAGCATACCACAGAAACTGGCATCCTCACTCATACAAGTGAAGGACTGCATACCCCCGCTCCCTACTGCTGGAGTCTATAAAATTTCATGCAGCTGTGGCCAGTTCTATATAGGTGAAACCGGCTGTACCACAGAAGAGAGACTATAAGAGCACAAAAGACATTATAAACTCTGCAACACAGAGAAATCTGCTGTATCCCTTCATGCAATGGAAACTCACCATACAATCAAATTTGATGAAACAAGAATCCTGAAAAAAGAAGAACACTGGTGGCGGAGGAAGTTCAAAGAGGCATAGAGATAGTAAGACATCCATGAAACTTTAGTGGAGGTAATGGACTTAATATCAACATTGCATGGCAACCCCTCTTTCAAAGAAGGTTATTGCTAGAAGATCTGGGGCTGAAGACAAAAGATTTTTTCCATCCTCCAGAATCTGAGATTGTCACAACAATCTTCTTGCTAAAACCCAAATTCTCTCCTTCCAGGATTCCTACTTCCACTTTTCCCACCTTTTCTCCAACAAATCTTCCCACCAAAATTCAAATTTCAAAACTCCTGCCTTTTTCCAATGGACTTTCCCTTTGAAATCAAATTCAAATTTCGGTTCAATGAACTTTCTCGCCAAAATTTCAAATTTGCTGCTTCAAACCCATCAATCTAGTTTGAGAACCATATAAGAACAGATCTTCACTGTATAACTACTTCACCCTGAAGAAAGCCGCAGAATGATGGCTGAAACGTCAGTTCTACTTACCAAGATGCGGCATGACCCAGAAAACTGCAAAGATTATGGGAGGCATATTCAGCAACATGAGTGGAGGAGTAGCCTAATGGTTAGAACAACTGCCTAGTACCCAGAAGATCAAGGGTTGAATTCCCACTAGCACGCCTTGTGACTTTGGGCAAGTCACTTTACCCTCCATTGCCTCAGAAGAAAAGGCTGGCAATCTACTTCCAGTGATACATTGCCAAGAAAACCCAGAGGTAGCTGAGTCACTATGAGTCAACACTGACTCGATGGTACCAAAAAAAAGAAAATTCAGCAACAGTGGCTAGCTGCTGCCACATTAAACCAGATATTCAGTGGCAGAACAGATCCAGTTTCCTCCAATGCCCATCCACCAGCACTGCTCCCTGGTTAGCAGCGATATTCATCCTCTATTCAGATAGTACTAAGTGGTTAAAGTTAAGACATTCACCTGTCCTAACTTTAACCACTTACACTAACTATCTGGTTAGTGGCTAAATATTGCCGCTAACTGAGTAGTGGCCATCACCGTGCCCGGTCTCCACAGACCAGCCCAGTTTTAACTGAGTATTTTTTCGATGGTCTGTGGTGATATTCACCGATTAATGCTGCTGAATATTGTGGTGAGTGTGTTTTAGCCTAAAATCCCTTATAAAATTACTCCCAGAGGGAAATTTCCAAAAGCCATTTACCTGGGTAATGGGGATATTTTAAACCTGTCCACCCACTCTATGAGAAAAAATATATGCCGATGGTTCTTTGAGTTAGTGTGACCATTAGGACCTACTGTCTTGCTTTTAATGTAGCTGCTCATTTCCTCCCCCTCCTCCAAAAAGCTGCCACCTTATGCAACTGTCTATTCTGCCTAATGGGTAAGCCAGGGATGGCTGGTTTGACACGTGATTAAGAAGGACCATTTTTCAAGATCCCAATAACCCTCTTATCTAGCCAACTACTGCAAGAAGACTAGAAAAAAGCCAAAAAGAACTGTGAAAACATGCTCCTTGAGCTGGCGCAGCATTTGACTACTAAAAGATATTCAGAATCATTTGTGTCTGGCAGCACTTGTTAATTGCATACGTGCTGCTGAATATCCTGACAGACCATCTTGGCGTTCTCCGGGCTGTCTGTGGGTAGAGTGGGAGTGGAACTGGCAATGATCTATATAGTGGCAATATCAGTGCCAAGATATCTATCCGGATAAAGTAGGACAGATAAAAAGCTGCCCTAAGGGACTATCTGGATAGCGGCGGTGCTCACCACTCTGTCTGAACATTTAGTGCCGGCCACTAAGCAGATACCTGACTATCCAGAATAAGTTTAAGTCATGGTGGCCGGTGTTTTAAAAAAATGCTGATTATTGCTGTCGTTCAAAATTGACTTGACTCATTTCTACAGTCATATCGGTATATAAGCCTTACTCTGACAGAACGCCAGAATAAGATTGTTATTTCTTCTAGAAATTCCCGAAAGGTTGTATGAGCCTTGTGTATTAAACTGTGCTTCTAAATATTTTTGTGCACTGAAATTTGATCCTTCTTGGCATGTTTTAGCTGACCTAGAAAACTAAAAGCCTTATTCATAAAAATGAAAAAGGCAGTTACTGTGCCAGGAGGTTTCTGGGCTGTGAGGTAGGGGATGAGATGAATTAAGGAAATACTAAATAAGGAAATATTAAATAAGGACACATTGACTCAATCATGTGTATATGGTGGTGATCCCAAAACCAGGCAAAGACAAAGACTGAGTGGGCTCGTATAGGCATATTTCCCTTCTCAATCCAGATTTAAAAATTCTTGCTAATGTGCTGGCATCCAGGCTGGGTAAAAGTTTACCTTGCATAGTGTATGAGGATCCCGCCAGCTTTGTGCAAGGACCATTATGGGTCTGTAAATTTATTGAAAGCTTTGGCAGATTTGCACAATAAAAAGAGGGAGAAGGAGGGGGCAGTTATAGCCAGTCTTGATGCGGAAAAAGCATTTGATAAGTTCATTTGGGAATATCTGTTTTGGGTCCTACCATAATATGGGATTCATGGGAATTTTTTGAATTAGATCTTAGAACTACACAGGGGTCCACAGCACAAATTCCAAGTGAAAAAAATATTTTTTCTTATTAGTCCTAAATGGGCTACATTGTAGCATCATTTAGAGGCCAATTCCCATTGTGGCAAGTCCGGCCTGTCTGGACGTCCAAAATCTCGACGGGCCTGTCCTGCATCCAATTTTGAATCCACAGGGGCTAGACATCCCCGTGAGATTAGAATCAATGGGCCTGGATGGGCAGGCCGTGCCCCAATTCTGAGGGCCCGGATGTCCAGCCCATTCCCTGCACAACATAGCTGCGGCTCCTGCATGGAGCCCGGTGCCATGGGGTCCTGTCATCATGGAACAAGGACGCCATGCAGGAGTCCCGACTGCCAGCTGGCTCCTGCTGTGCACAGTTCCCCACTGCCTCAACCCCAATCGGGCTTCCCAAGGCCCGGATTGGGCTGCGGGGAACCCTCTGCCCCTGCTCACCTCCTGCCAGGTCCTCTCTGCTTCCGCAGCAATTGTTGGGGGAACTTATTCCATCCCTAAGGTGGAATAAGTTCTCCATTCAGGCTACGCCCCCCCTGGACATACAGAGCCATGTCTGGAATTGGCCCTGTATATCCGGGCCAGGGTCTTGCCTCTGGCCTGCCTTCGCTTCTCCCCCAGGTCTCCTCCTCCCACCGCTGTACAGAGCTCCTCCCACATCCCATCCATACATGCGGGGAGCTCTGTGTTGGGAATTGGCCCCCAAAGTGGACATCCATCACCGCTAAACGCGACTCAGAATGATCCCCTTAGTGTCCCCTAGTCTTTCTATTGTTTGAAGGAGTAAACAACCGAGCTACGTTTACCTGTTCCACTGCATTCATTAATTTATAGACCTCTATCATATCTCCCCTCAGCCATCTCTTTTCCAAGTTGAAGAGCCCTAACCTTTTAAGCCTCTCCTCATAGGGGTATCCTTCTATCCCATTTACCATTTTGGTGGCTCTTCTCTGTACCTTTTCTAATTCTGCTATATCCTTTTTAAGATATGGCGACCAGAATTGCATACAATATTCAAAGTGCAGTCTCGCCATGAAACGATACAAAGGCATTATAATACCTAGCATTCAAGCCACGATGATGCCTAAATCTTTTTCCTGGGTGGTGGTTCCTAATGTGGAACCTTGCATTGTGTAACCATAGTTTGGGTTTTTCTTTCCTAGGGGCATAAATTTGTACTTGTCCACATTAAATTTAATCTGCCATTTGGATGCCTAGTCTTCCAATTTATCAAGATCCTCTTGCAATTTTCCACAATCCTCATGGGTTTTAACAACTTTGAATAGTTTTGTGTCATCTGCAAATTTGATAACCTCACTCGTTATTCCCATTTCCAGGTCATTTAAAAATATGCTAAAAAGCAGCGGACCCAGCACAGATCCCTGGGGTACTTCACTATTTACCATTTAGCTCTACCCTCTGTTTTCTATTTTTTAACCAGTTCCTGATCTACAGTAATACATTGCCTCCTATCCCATGACTTTTTGCCAAAAGTCTCTCATGTCAAAGGCTATCTGAAAGTCCAGATATACTATATCAACCGATTCACCTTTGTCTACTTGTTTATTCACACCTTCAAAAAAACATAACAGATCAGTGAGACAAGACCTTCCTTGGCTAAAGCCATGTTGGCTGTCTCCAAGTAAGCCATGACTATCTACATGTTCAGTAATTTTCTTCTTTATGATGGTTTCCACCATTTTTCCCAGTACTGATGTCAGGTTCACCGGTCTGTAGTTTCCCAGATCACTCCTGGAACCCTTTTTAAAAATTACATCTTCCCGTTGTATCAACATTTCTTTCAATTCTTCCATAGCATCTCCTTTAAATACCATTTCAGTCATCGGTAACATTCCTACATCTACCTCAGTAAAGACCAAAACAAAGAATTCATTCAGTCTCTCCACTATGGCCTTGTCCTCTCTAAGTGATCCTTTTTCCTCCTCTATCATCTAATGGTCCAACTGACTCTCTCACAGGTATTTTGCTACGAATGTACTTGAAAAAGTCTTTATTATGCGTTTTTGCTTCCACGGCAAGCTTCTTCTCAAATTCTCTCTTTGCCTGCCATATCAATACCTTGCATCTAACTTGCCAGTGCTTGTGTTGTTTCCAGTTTTCGTCATTTGGCTCTTTTTTCCATTTCCTGAAAGATGCTTTTTTGGCAACAATGGCCTTTCTGACCTCACCTTTAAACCATGCTGGCAGTCTTTTGGACTTCCTTCCACTTTTCTTAAAGCATGGAATACAGCTGGTCTGATGCACCGATGCAGTGGTCCAGAGTTAGAAGGCTTTGAGGATATTCACTCCTGCCGCCACCCCCCCTTAGATCACAGTATCCCCCTTCAGGCTCAGGGACCCCTATTTATCTCTCACCCCATATTTAAGCAGAGACAGTCTGTATCTTTAAATAGTGCAAAGTCTGTAACACGTGTGCCAGTGACATGATACTGAAAGACCAAAATGTGTATATCCTAAGGAAGAGGAAACACAGGGATATGTGAGAGAGACATTAAATGCTCAAAGGTATTCTAAAATGCACAGGAAAAGAACATTCTAGCACAAGAGGTTAAAGTCTGAGGTCAGAAGGGACAAAGTATGGGGTACACTGAGCAGCCTCCCTGGAGTGGAACATCTGTTTCATTCATTCTTGGTCTTTAGGACAAGACCAGTAAGAAGACTATAGAAAGCCAGGAATAGGCTCAGAAGTAGAATATAAGCTATTATAACGAAGGCGATAGCAACTGCACCAATTCTGATTGGCTAGTTTGAAAAAACAGCAGCTATAAAATGGGCAGTCTCCATTTTTGTTTGAGTAAAAAATTAACAGTTTATAAACATTAATAATAATATCTAATTTCCTTGATTTGTGACACTTTGTTAAGAGTGTGATTTTTATTCAATAGCTTCTGCTGCACACAATTCCTCACAGATTTGTCTCAATGGAAATTTTTGCAGATGGGCTGAAAATTTTGCACATAAGTTGCCAATCCTTAGAGGGATCATTGATAGCATCCAGTTTGCCTGTACGGTCCTTAAACAGCAGAGGAGGGCCAACGTAAGAGCAGAAGAGGTGACACATGCCCAGGCCCCAGGAGTGGGGTGAATTCAGCTAAGCTGTGTGCCCACAAGTTAGAGTCCTGGCACTGAGGGCTTTGGTTCCAGCACTGGAACATTCAGAACAGAGGAAGATCCCCCTGGGGTGGAAGAAGCATTTATGAAGTGCTCTCCAGTCATCCTGAACACTGATCTAAGGGTTTCTTAGTTGACAACTGGACAACTACAGTTTTAGTCGACAAGTGCAGTAATAGATGATGGTGGATATGAGGGCAATCTATTACAACATGATAGATAGAGTTACTCCAACTATCAAGATGGCTAGGTGTGTGTCCTTTTTCTCCATCAGCACTCCATGCTCAGCCCTCCTGATAGGAAGACCATTCTTTGCTCAAGGGTATAACAGTAGCAAACAAGGACAGTAATGGAAATTTGAAAAGTACTCTGAAGAGAGAGCTCAAGTCTTGTTGACAGTGGTAGGCTGGTAGTGTCACACTACTGCACCAAGTTCAGTTTCTCCCAGACTCAGGTTGTTAGGAACTGCATGTCACAGCAGTGGGGAGAACAGAGGTATATAATAACAAGCCAAAGGGACTCACAAAGATGCAAAGCAGGAGAAGTGGCCAAAGAAAAGCACACTGGTTGCAGAGCAACACAGCTAAAAGGGTGCAATGAACCGGCATGAAATTTATGAAGATTGAAAGTCATACATTGACAAACCTAAGGCACACATAGAGGTGCAAAGCAGGAGGACGATGAAGAGTGGCCCAGGAAAAGTCAAAGCAATGAGGGCATAGAGGCAGCAGGGCCGGCCCGTCCATTGAGCGAGAATGTTTTTTGCACAGGGCCCCGCGTTTCAGGAGGACCCGCGGAAAGAACATTCCGCTTTAAAAGTAAATTTAAAAAAAAAAAAAAGCTGGCTGCTGCCGCTGCTGCTGCTGCCTCTGCCGCGGCAGAATCGAGTGTCCCGCAGGGCCCCCCCTGCCCAGCAGAGCACTCCCTCCCTCTCTGCCTGCTTGCTTGCTTGCCGCCCTCAGTCCCTCTCCGTTTCAGCTTAGAGCCATGAAGGGAGAGCTTCTCCCTCGCGACGCTGTTAAGCCCACCGGGGCAAATGGGAAATTTCCCATAAGCCTCAGTGGGCTTAACAGAGCCATGAGGGAGAAACTCTCCCTTCGCGGCTCTAAGCCGATGCGGAGAGGGACTGAGGCAAACAAGCAGGGAGGGAGTGCTCTGCCGGGCAGGGGGGGGGCCCTGCGGGACACTCGATTCTGCTGCTGCTGGGTGGCGGCAGCAGCCAGCTTTTTTTTTAAGTTTTAATTTTCCCTGGGCTGATGGGAGGGAGGGGGGTTAGGACTGGTAATGGGCTGGAGGGGGGTTTAGGACTTGAGGTGGGCTGATGGGGTTAGGACTGGTAATGTGCTGTGGGCTGATGGGGGGGTTAGGACTGGTAATGGGCTATGGGGGGGCTAGGACTGGAAATGGGCTGATGGGGGGGTTAGGATTTGAGGTGGGCTGATGGGGTTAGGACTGATAATGTGCTGTGGGCTGATGGGGGGGGGTTAGGACTGGTAATGTGCTGTGGGCTGATGGGGGTGGGTTTTGGACTGGTAATGGGCTATGGGGGGCTAGGACTGGAAATGGGCTGATGGGGGGGGTTAGGACTAGAGGTGGGCTGATGGGGTTAGGACTGGTAATGTGCTGTGGGCTGATGGGGGGATTAGGACTGGTAATTGGTTGGGGGGGTTGCTAGGACTGGAAATGGGCTGAGTGGAAGGGGGGCTTGAACTGCAAATAGCTGATGGGAGGGGGGCTTGGAATGGAAATGGGTTGTGAGGGGAGGGAGCTAGGACTGGAAATGGGCTGAGTGGGGGAAGCTAGGACAGGAAATGGGATGATGGAGGGGTTGGATAGGACTGAAATGGACTGTTGGGAGGAGCTACGATTGGAAATGGGCTGTGATGGGGCTTAGATTGAAATGGACTCATGGATGGGCTAGAACTGGAAGTAGGCTCATAGGGGGCTTGGATTGAAATGGGCTGAGTGGAGGGGAGCTAGGATTTGACATGGGCTGATGATGGGGCTAGAAAAGGACTAGAAATGGGCTGATGGGGAGTTGGGATTGGAAATGAGCTGATGGAGGGACTCGGATAGGACTGGAAATGGACAGGGGAGCTAGGACTGGAAATGGGCTTATGCGGGGACTAGAAGGGAGCGGATGCTGGATGGGGCTGGAACTAGAAGGGAGCTGATTTTGGAGGAGGATTAGAATGGGATGGGGCCGGGAGAGTGAAATGGAGAGGGGAAAAATATTTTGTGTGGGAGGGAAGAAAAATCTACAATTGGCCAGGTATTGGAAGAGTATGTGGGGATTGAGGATGGAGGGGTAAAATTTGAGTGGATGAAATAGGAATGAGGAAAGAGCAAAAGGAGAAAGATTAGTATGTTAAAGCAGATGTAGAGAGAGAATGGAAAAAAAAAAACTAGAAGAGAGAAGAAAGGACAAATGGACAGCAGATGATGGAGAGTTAGCAGAAGACACGAAGAAACCAGAAGAAAGTGGCTGGAGCAATTGCAGCTGAAAAAAAATGCCCAAAAGGTAGAAAGATATCTCTTTATTTTGAATTTATTAACTGGAATATGTCAGCTCTGGGAAATGTTCATCATTAACATCTGTGCTTTGTTTAGTAGAAGAGGAAATTAATTTATAGTTTTATTTCTACAGTGTTGTTGTACATTCCAAGTTTGGCTTTTGGGGTTCCCAGTTTAATTATTGTCTTCCTGTTTCTAAATTGTGATTCCTTCTTTGGTGATGGTCTATGTTCTGCATGTGTAACTGAGCTGAGGTATTCTGTTTATGTAGTTGCTTTTTGACATTGCCCTTGTTCTCTTTCCTCAGTAGGTCATGTATTGTTATTCTCTGAAATATATTGGTTTAATATTTGCAGTGTTGCCTTTTGATAGGTAGGGTATGGTGCTTTGTGAGTCCTGGTAGTGCTGTTACGATACGGTGGGTTTGCTATGGGTTCTAAATGGGCAGTGTTTGTAGTAGTTCCTAATGTGCCTGGCGATTGTCACTGGATTATAGTAATGTAGAAATCTTTTAGTCTTTCTTTATCCATACACTCATTAAGTGGCATGTTTACTAAAAGTTAGTGTATGGTAACATTATGCAAATGAGGCCCCGCACCGAGTCTCTGCACATGGCCCCGCACCCCCCTTGGGCTGCCCCTGAGAGGCAGAGAGCCACTTTGTCCCTGGCCCAGTAAAGTTCAACTTGGGAGTCATCTTCTAGACCCCAACTGTACCATCTGCACTGAGCAACTGTCCCTGCACATCCAACAAAGAAATAAGGGCAAATTAAGGAGGAAAATGGCTGCCAGTCTAAGGAGAATCTCTACTCATGATCCAAAAAGGAGAGAAGCCTGGACCAGTGACAGAGTTGTTCCATGGACAGGCATTCAGCATGTGGTAGCACTGCGGGAAGACTTCTCCCAGATATCCAACATTAAAAAATTTAGGGTGAAAGCACATCTTGATTCAGGCTGTGGTAGCCTCCTCTGTCAGGCTTTGACAGAAGTGATTGAATCCCAGGGATTTCTTTTTCTTGAGATTGGGAGTAAGTGTATCACTTCTAGTCAGCTGGATCCAAGACTATCGGATCAATCCTATTTAATAACAGCAGCAGCAAGGATTCCCAGATGTATTGTAATGGTGAAAGTCCCCAGGAGGAGATGGAGGTGGAGGAAAATCCTGTTGAAATAAATGATACTGCACTTGTGCACAGGATTTCCAAGCCAAATAAGAAAAAAACACAGCTTTCTGCTGAGCTCAGGCCACGCCCCAGCTCAGAGGGAGAGACAGGCTTCCTCACTGATTGGTCACACCTGGGGGAAGGACAGGGAGTGCCGGGAAGCAAATGCTTTTTAAATCCACAAACAGAGCAGAGAGGTAGCATGGGAAGGAGCACAAGAAGTGGCAAGGAAACAAGCACGGGAAGGTGCAAGGGACGTGGAGAGGAAGGAAAAGAGCAAGCAAGAAAGGAACCTTATGAAGAAGGTGAAGGAGAGAGAGAACCTTGGAGAGGACGTTACAGCAAGGCAGAACCTTGGAGCAAGAGAGCTAGCAAGGGAAGCCATTGGAGAGACGGCAATCGGACATACAGCAACAAGGGCTATAGCAGCTGTAGAGGAAAGAAGGAAGAAAAGCCTCTTCAGAGCAGGTACCTAACTGGCACTGGAAATAGACATAAGGAAGCTGAATTCCAGAACCTGGAGGATAGCAGGAGAAAAGGGTTCAGCAATTGTCTAAGAAACCCTGCCAAAGGTAAAGCTACCATTTCTAATGCTGAATCATTGTTAGAGAAGCCATTTGCCTTTGCTACTGTCCAGAAGGCAGACCCAACACCTTTAACTGATAATAGGTGGGGGAGAGTCTTACATACGGGGAAAACTATAACACTGACAAAAGCAAGACAGCCGAGCCTTCAGAGGTAGAAGCTATAAGCAAGCTGTTGTCAGAAGGAAAGGTTTTCTCTCCTAATGCTAATGTGCCTGTACACGCTGAATTGCTCCTGAACCAGTTCAAGGAATTTCTGGAGGAAAGAAAGTCAGGGAGAACTGTTAAACCTGATAGTAATGCCAGTAATTTTAATACTGTTGAAAGAATGCAAATAGACTCTTGTTTGCCAGCTTTAGAAAGTGAATCTTCTCCCATGGATTGCTCTTTATGTTTAAAGGAAGAAGGCATTGTTGAACAGCACTGAAACTGTATGGAATAATATAGAAAGTACTTGCCATACCTGCTGAAGAATTGGAAAGGCTTGTTTTATGTTTAATAAGCTTAATTGTCTTCTGAGGATAAGAAGCCGTGCTGTGAGAAAGAAAATCAGCTGTTGCAGTTTAACTGTTTTCCATTGAATAACCACACGGGGCAGTGTCCTGTGGAAAGTTTATGGGACTGAGAAACAGCTGAGCAGTGCTGAGATATTTCTGTTACGTTTTTCTTCTGTTCCTGAAATACCTATATGTTGGAGATGCATCCTTTATGCTTGTTTGTGTCTGAGCTTTGATGCGCTGGCAATTCCCCACAATAAATATTCTTGCAGCCTTGAAACACTCGTGCCATAACTACAATTTTGTCCTTAAAGAAATAAGCAAAACTACAAGTCCCAGAATCCCTGGCGACAATAGGAATAGCTTTATTCAGAAGAGGACATTCAAAGGCCACTTCCAGCTGGTAAGCTCGCCGGCCCCAGCGGAAGCGTCGCAGTATATAGTATTGAACTGATACCTGAAAATACTGTTTATATGTGCATGTAGCCTATTTCCTACGTTTGATCCCATATATAGGCTTGTATAATGGTTCTTCCTGCTATAAGTGGATACATATCCACATGCCCTCCTGCACTTCCTCTTTGGTACTTTAGAAATGGCTCCATGTTTACCAGGGTCCAGAACTGTAAATGCCTTGACCTTGACATCTCAAGTCTGAACTCCATGTGTTTTCTAAAATGTGCCTTCATATCAGCTGGCTCACCTTTATTCATGCCTTCAAGGAAATCTAGCAGATTGGCGAGGCAAGACTTCCCTTGGCTAAATCCATGTTAATGTTGTCCCATTAAACTATTTCTATGTACAGGGTGGCCCAAAAAAAGTGAGAACATCTCGTAAATTAAAAGCTTAAATAGTTTACTTATTTACCTTTTTTAGCTATGTAACGTCTTTATTTCGACAATGTCCGATTGCCATCTTTTTTTTTTTTTTTTTTAAATTTGTCAATCGTTTACATGTCTTTTTGAATTTTTAAATAACTTATATGCTACAAGATGTTCTCACTTTTTTTGGGCCACCCTGTATAAGTTCAGGAATGTTGTCCTTTATTATTTTTTCTACATTTTTACCTGCCACAAACTATAGACTCAGTGGTCTATAGTTTCCTGGATTACCGCCGGAGCCCTTTTTAAAAATTGTCATTACATTGGCCACCTTCCAGATATCATAGATGATTTTAATGATAGGCTACAAATGACTAATATTAGCTCTGCAATTTCATCTTTCTTCACTCTTTTTATGTGCATGTTTACAGTCATATTGTACTGAGAACTTGTAAGCTAGGACAAGCAGCTTCCTGCTGTGTCATAATCGTTGTTCCTATAGGTTAGATGTTGAATGTAAGCCATTCTCTTAGGTCTCCTTGAGACCTGCCTGGATCATGCCTCAGCCCAAGGTAAAATCTTCAGCCCTATTGGTCACACAGACTCTCCTAGCCTTTTGGGTATTCTTCTGCACCCCTCCCTCTAGTGCAAAAATCTCCATCTTGCGACTCAGAAAGCAAGCACTCCACAGCCTCTCTCTTCCTCTCTATTCTTGGAATTCTAGCAACTTTTCATCACTCTATTAACATGCAGCTACACTCCTTAAGTCTTTATCATCCTCTCATCTAGCAGACATTTATCAACATCCAACCATATTCAGTTAATTCATTGCTGCACTCTTGCTTTCAGCTTGTATAGTAAGTTTCATGTTCTGTTTATTTGTAATAAACAGTTGAAAATGAAGCAATTGTGTCTTCGCCTTGATATTGAACTGGTTTAGCTCACTGTTGAGTACTGCATTGATGTACCTGTTATGAGAACAGTATAATATGCATGCAATCAGAGAGCAAGTTGCTTACTGATTGCATGCTGTAAATAGTTGATACGCAGGTTCAATGTAAGTTACTCCTCAGTTCTATGTAAACCGCCTTGACCCGGAGAAAGGTGGTATATAAATACAGCTAAATAACTAACGCTGAAATCACTCTTAAAAGCCAAATGTTGGAGCTACAGTATCTCAGGAGTTGTTTGCCAAAACCACTGAAATGCAGCCTGCAAATGGCTATGCTGCACTAAAAGCTCACTTTTGAAGTTGTCTGTTTTTGCTCCTAAAGATTCTTAGGTACTTCCTTCCCCTCCTTGGTATTCAATGCACTGTCATTCATGTCCTCAGCATCTGGCTTCCCATCGGTTCCCTCACAGCTTGCATATCTTCTCTCTCTTAGCATCCAGCTGTTCTAATGGCTGCAGCTGCTCCGTCAGCTGAGCGTTGGAATCCTTGCACATTCTACACTCAAGGTTTCCACTCCGAGAGCCTCTTTGTTCCCAGGATTTCCTGTGGTCTTCCTAAGACTCTCTGTTTTGCTCTCTCCAGTTCTGAACTGCTGTGTCTCTGTCTTTTGACCTTAACAGCCTGTTCCTTATTCCACATGCCCCTCTGTTTTATTTTTCCACCAAACAGAAGTTGTAAAGAGTTATAGAAAAGGGGTCAAGAATGTCTATTTGTTTCTCTGTTCGTCTGTCTATCTGGGCAGTGCCAGCTCAACCATTAGGCAAGATGAGGTGGTTGCCTAGGGTGGCAGCTTCTGAGGTGCAGCAGTCAAAGTAAAACAGTGGATCCTGATACCCACACAAACTCAGAGAGCATCCACACATTCTTAGACCTGCAGGTAGAGAGGCACACTTACATCTAGAATACAATTTTTAATATTTAAAAGTATGATGTCTGTTTATGCATTTTTAGGTGCATTTTGCTTAAGTGATTGCGCCTGTTGTTGAGGGTCCAGTCTATTTTTGTGTATTTGTCCGTCCATAAGCATACGTTTGTTAGCCCTTGTGCAAACAAACCTTTGCATTCCAATAAAGCATGGTGATTGCCATCTGGGACCTGCCAGTGGGAAGAAGGACCCAAGGCCGTTGCTGCAGCCAAAAAACATGGTGTCCGCCAGCGAAGACTTCATTCCCCGCTAGCAGGAGCCAAAAATGAAAACTACTGACTGAATCATATAGTTTTCTTATTGGTTGCTATGGGGTCTATTCTGAATCTGGGATATATTTCCGGGTTGGACATATATGCCCTGCTAAACATCCGGGTCCGATTCTCACCAAAGAGCTCCCTGCACATACAGCAGAGATGTGTGGGGGAGCTCTGTACAAGGGCGGGAGGGGGTGGGCTGGAGGAGGAGCGTGGTGGACCGGAGGCATGACACTGACCCCGGACATACAGGGCTGATTCCGGTCGCTGCCCTGTATGTCCAGGGTTGCTGACTTAGACGGTGGACTTATTCCACTTCAGAGGTGGAATATGTCCCCCTGACGTGGGAGGACAGCGTGACGGAGCCAGCACCAAGCAGGTGAGAGGTGCAAGGGGGGATCTCCGCCACCTGAGCCCGGCTCTGACAGACCCAAATGATGGTCAGGTGGCGAGGAAAGGGCTATTTGCAATGACAGCAGAGGATCAGGGCTCTTGCATAGTGTCCCAGTGCCATGGTGACGGGACGCCGTGGCACTGAGGCTCTATGCAGGAGCCCTGAGTGGGTTGTACAGGGAGCAGCATGGACATACAGAGGCCCAGAATCAGGACACGTCCTGCCCGTCCAGACCGGTTGCACCCAATTCTGATCCCGCGGGATCAGAATCGGGTGCAGATCCAGCCCATCCAGATTCTGGACGTCTGGACGTGCCCCGATTAGAATTGGTCTCTATATGTACTGACAACTAATATCTGTTGCCATGGGCATGGTCAGATTTTAGGCCTTGGCAAAATACACATTTTTTGGGCCCAAATGTTTAGGGGGCCCTGTAAAATGTTTTTCAGGATTCAGGAGGTTAAGATTTAAAAACTGTCTGCCTTTTTTTATTAAGGATTCAACAAAATTTTGTATTAATATCCAGAAGCTACAAGAATGACTAATGTGTCTGGACATTTTTTAGAGTTTTAAACCTCTATCTGCAGTTTTCCAGTCCTCTTCCCATGGGAGTGAGTCTGCCCTGCTTGCTTCTAGTGTAACCAGCAGCAGAGACTGTGGGTAGAATCCAGCCAATGAGAAAGCTATGGGAATGGAGCACTGGAAGGCAGCTCTTGGTGACAAAATGTGAGGAGGTGAACTGGGGGAAGTTCCTATGCCATACATGAGGTTTCTGCATGCGAAGAGGGGCAAAAGAGAAATGAAGCCCTCCAAAAATGCACCAATATGTTTCTATGAGATAAACAGTTCCAACAGCTGCAGCATACTACACCGATTCAATGTGGCATAGTGATTAAGGAACTGTACCTTACAAACTACACTCCCCTCTCTTCTCCTCTCCCAGTCACAGACACTGAAAGTAACAAAGATAGTAACAAAGATAGTGAGGCAGCCATAAGGTTTAGCTGTGGGTAACCCCTCCCCCCCAGCCATGAGGTTCTTACATAAGTGATCAGCTTGCTAAGAGGAGACATAAAGATTCCAGCAGGCACCCTTCCCCCACTCCAGGTTTGAGCACAATATCCCCTTGCCCAGAAATCAGCAGATCAGAGCACACCGGTTTGGACAGGTCACCCAGGTACCTTCCCCAGGGGCTGCTGATTGGTGGACAGGAAATATCTGAAACAAATGGGATTGTAGAATGAGTTTGAAAATGTACAGAATATAAGGTATTGTAGGACGTCCCTCGAGGCTCAGATTTTTTGTGGAGATTGCTGGTTTCTCTGTCTGGGCCTGTGCGCACATTAAAAGTTCCTGTTTGCATACCAGCCTGTCTGTGTGTTTTCCTTCTGTGGGTGAGTGAGAGAATTAGAGCTTTTTCAGCAGCTATGCTGCATCATTTCTGGCACCCCAGATGGGACAAAATTAAATTAAATTAAAAGAAAAGCCTCTCTCATCACACCCACGGTGGGAAGACTACTGCTTTTTGCAGGATCGGGCCTCCGCCAGTCAGGGGCCGGGCCCCTCCAGGTGATTAACGGTCCTTGGCGCCCCGGGCCCCCTTTTGTGCTCCGGAAGGACACCTTGACTCATCTGGTCGGTCGGTCTCTGTGGCTGACCCGCCCGATTGAAAACCGGCTGGATAGACTGGCATCCAAACTCTCTGTCTGATCAGAGTTCTGGTGAGTACTGCTACCTTACTGTTTTACTGTTTTGGCTAGTTCTGTATTCTGTATCTGGAAATCCTGGTAATTCCTGTATAAATCCTGGTAATTCTGGTATCTCGTAATTTCTGTGAACCTGTAGCGGCATGATCACCCGCAACGAGCAGTCTGAATAAGGGTCCTAGAGGCTCTGAAACCATTGCTCGTCCTGTCTGTATCTGGTATCTGGTAAATCTGGTAGGAATAGGGGGGGGGGGCGCTTGCGAGTACCGGTAAATAACTGCAGTATAAATTTAACTTTGCCACCTTGGGCCCCTTAAAGGTATTTAAAGTGCAGCGCTGCCAAAGCTATTAAAAATTGCCTAAAATATTAGTACTTAACCCCCTTAAGTGTGCCTTTCAAGAATAATTGCGCTGATCGCAATTCTCCGATGATCGGGGCGATTTATTTAGAGCCTTTGCCCCATGTGCTCCTAGTGTTGGGGGCTTTTTTTTGTGTTGCTGGGGGTTTCTTTTGTGTTGCCATGTGCTCCTATAGTGTTGGGGGCTTTTTTTATGTTGCTGGGGGTTTCTTTTGTGTTGCCATGTGCTTTTAGTGTTGGGGGTTTCTTTTGTGCTAGTGATCCTGGAGCTCCATCTAGTGGACATTAGAAAAATAGCTAGCTATATTTCTCATGTTACTATTATCCTCATGGTAAAAGTTAAATCCTATGCTACAGCTAGAGAGAGTGTGTGTAATGTGTATTTGTAACGTATTCGCTGCTGAGACATCTCTGTTTTCTGTTTTCCCTCTTTCTTTTTCCCTTTGTGGTCCTGTGTGTTTTGTGCAACCAAACTCTGCCTGTTACCTGGATTATATTGTATATTGTATTCCCAGAAGTGAGATTAGAAAATTTACACTGAACATTGCATTCCTTGAATTGAGATTAGAAGATTTACACTGTAACTTGTGATTTGTAAATTATGATTAGAGCATGGGGTACGGAGGCTAAATTGTAGCGGAGCAGCATCTGGACCAGTTTCCCTATATAGATTCATGGCTGGTCCATATAGTTAACGTGCTGTTATGTAGAAACTGTTAGAGTGTCTCTGTAAATGTTAGAGTGTCTCTGTGTTTAGTTGTGACATTAGGGAAAGATTAGGGAAAGAACGTTTTTGTCCAGACATTAGGTCTTTATATTTCAGGATTGATTGGTGTATGCTTGAGACTGTACGTACATTGGTACGAAGCGGGTGTGTGTCCCTATCCACGTTTCCATACCCCCGCGAGGGGATTGGCTGGGTTTGGATGAAGCGCAAGGATTGCATGTCTGTATGAGTCCTGGATTTGTAATTTCACACCTCTGTAGATAAGGAGGTCTGATACTCTATCAGTAAAAGGTGAAGTTATTAACAAATCACCCCTGTGTCCCCAAACAGTGAAAAACACCAGGTCTACTGATTGCAGGGAAAGGGACAGTTTAGAAAATGTTTAAAAAAGAAATCCAAGAAGGGGATAGATAATGAAAAAGGGACTGTTCCCTGTAAATGAAAGGGGGGTGGGGTTTGCTGTATGTAGACTGTAGTACTGGTATAGCAGTGAAGGAAGACAATTGCTTTATTTAATGCATATCCAGTTTCATTGCTATATTTCATGCATAGTCAATAGTCAGGGAGCCAGGTTTTTGATCACACCTCTCAGCAGTGAGTAAGGGGTGGTTGAAACTGCTGTGATAGTTTGCATAGCTATAGAAAGATACTGGAAGATTAGAGAGGAGTTCCTTCTTCTAGCAGATGAATGGAGGCCCATTAGAGAGGACAAAAGAAAAATCACCTAGGAGTCTTTCTCCTAGCAAACAAATGGCACTGTACTCCTGAAACCCATTAAAGAGGACAAAGAACCCCAATTCACCTAGCCACACCTAGCCTCCAAACAATCCTCTTGTCATCAATTTTAATTGTAGAGTTTTAAGCTTCTAGAACCACGGGGGGTGCCTCCTTTGAGCATCCTCAGATGTCTGACCAGCATCTTGATTGTGTAAGGCTGGAAGCAAACAAAGGCTGAAGAAGGACTGTCAAATTACTGTTAGCAATATCTGTAGGGCAAAGCTGATGTGTGAAAATTAGCTGCAACACATTTGTTACAACCTATAAAAAGGGAGAGAAAATCCTTATAAGATTATGAAGAAATGAAGATTTTTTTTACTTGTCTTTTTAAAGCCTGAATTTTATCTCTGGTACATATATTTGGTTTTGACTGCACATACAAAATTAAACAAGTAATACTTCTGCATGATATGCCATCTTTGACATTTTATTCTGCAGACAGTAAATGCTGTTTTGATGATTGCATTCTTTCCTGCTTGGTACATTAAACTGCCTTGATCAACTGTATTCATTTTTCTGATACTACAATGATATTGCATTCCAGGTATCCACCAACCTTTTTTATGGAAAAGTATCAGTTTCATGCTTGTTTTGAACTGTAGGATTCAAGGCCTGGAACCATGTCACCGATTGCAATCCAGAGAGTCCAGCAGAGGGAACTGGCCAGAGTCCAGATGGAACAGACCATCCCAAGAACTCAGAACTACACACCGCTGGAATGTGTGAAGGAGTCCCTATCTGGATCAGTGTGTCACATTGAAAAAGGGCCAAGATATCTGCCTATGAGAATGAGAGGTTCAAATTTTGAGAGAAACAGAACTTAAACTTCAGAGAAAGGTGAAGCACACTGCGAGGTCCTGGGGAACTGCTGAGAGGCAGGACCATATTGTCTGAGAATGGGAAGAGGACTATTGGACTGATTGGGGGTTTTGGGGGGCTTTTGTGAATGATTGTATTGTTATCCTTTTAATATTGTTTTCTTAGAAAATAACTGAAATCTACAAGCCATTTCGGCTTCAGCAATTGCAATACCCACACCAGCTCAAGTTTTGCTGCACTATTCTCAGAGCTTTCTTTATCACATTATTAAGCACTGCTGCTTTTGATATACTTTCATGTTATGTGTTTTCAATATTATTGAGTTGCTGCAAGAAAATGATGTTACAATGTATGTTGTCTCTAGGGAACAGTACCAGAAGCTGCTTTTCTGATGCCCCCTATCTGTCTCAAATGGTTGTTGTCCATTGCCCTTAGTGGGATTACCTTTGCCCCATTCACAAGAAAAGAAAAATAAAAATTGGGGTATGAAGGGAAATTGGCTGATAGGTATGTCTAGTATGGCTGCATCCTTGCCTGAGGCTGTAATACATTATGATGGCACGGAAAAAAGCATGTGGGCTAAAAAAATGAGTACCCAGAGCCCAGCACAACAAGAGTAAAGCCAGGGAACCATACTCTGAGCAGAAGTGCACAGAAAATGGACCCAGCTAAGAAAAGACAGCCCAGGCCTGAACAGATTGAACAGGCCTGAGCAAGTTGGGCAAGCCTGGACAAGTTAAACAGGCCAAACAAAGCTGGTGGTACAAAGTGCTCATGAGCCCTGAAGACTACAGTGCCAGTGATTAATGAAACAAAGGAAATAGCAGGGTGTTGCCAGAATGACTCAACACTACCAAGAATAAAAGCCATTAATATGCTAATAAGGGTGGATCCCAGGGAAAGAACCTTTGCCCAAAGGAAAGAGGCCTCTGCAGACATTTTTGCACATGGCCCTCCTTTGTCCCAAAGGCAAGAGGCCTCTGCAGGCCCTACAACCTTTTACAGACAGTACAACAACTTTTGCACATGGAACAAAACTTTTGTGCAGGAGTTGCTACAGAGGGTATAGGGTATGTGTTGTTTTAAACTCACTGACGCAAGTGTTTCCATTGAACACTCTATCCAAGACCTACGTGATCTAGTTAATCATATTACTGACCCGTCCATGGGTCCTGGGTGGTTTATGAAGTGGTTCAGTTGGCTAGGGGGACTAAAAATCCTAGTGGTAGGGGTTCTTTTTATTTTACTGCTATGTGCCATTCTACCATGTTGTATCCCCATTCTTCACCGCTTCATTACCACCACCCTTGATACCCTGGTAGAACGCAAGGCTGCTACCACTGTCATGGCCCTGACCCAATACACCCCTCTGCGGCTTGCCTCCAATAATACTGCCCACTACCGCCCCTAGCGGTTGAGGTCTCACTTAAAAAGGGGGGAGTGAGGCAGCCATAAGGTTTAGCTGTGGGTAACCCCTCCCCCCCCCAGCCATGAGGTTCTTACATAAGTGATCAGCTTGCTAAGAGGAGACATAAAGATTCCAGCAGGCACCCTTCCCCCACTCCAGGTTTGAGCACAATATCCCCTTGCCCAGAAATCAGCAGACCAGAGCACACCGGTTTGGACAGGTCACCCAGGTACCTTCCCCAGGGGTTGCTGATTGGTGGACAGGAAATATCTGAAACAAATGGGATTGTAGAATGAGTTTGAAAATGTACAGAATATAAGGTATTGTAGGACGTCCCTCGAGGCTCAGATTTTTTGTGGAGATTGCTGGTTTCTCTGACTGGGCCTGTGCGCACATTAAAAGTTCCTGTTTGCATACCAGCCTGTCTGTGTGTTTTCCTTCTGTGGGTGAGTGAGAGAATTAGAGCTTTTTCAGCAGCTATGCTGCATCAATATAAATACACACAGAAGCACCCAAACGCACATGCATTCCAAGCACACATACGCACACATATACTCACACAAGACACATGAATATACAAAACAGAGATATACACACATGCATCCACCCACATATATGCAAAGCATAGACAAAACAGACACACAACGGGTATCGCAGTACAAATATGTGTGCACACATGCAAACACATACTTGCCCACACACATTCAAAACACAGAGTGGTTGGAAAGAATTCCATAGGCCATGCTCTGCATGCTTTCCCTATGTCTCGATTTGGTAACCTCCTCACGGTAGATGCACAAAGACAGTATTTATTTTCTGAATCGGACAGTTAAATTAAATGAAATTCAAGAGAATGCCTTGTTTCTAAATTGATTCTTGGATTTTTCAAGTGTATCCAGGTTGTAGGAAGATAAAGTGACTTGCTTAAAGTCATGTAAAGAGTCAATGGGACAGGAGAGTCCTTTAGCTTCTTGATCACTGCTCAGTCCGAATGAGAAGAATTAGAAGTTGATAGAATATTCAGACGCCCTCCAACTACAACTGAAATTCAACTTACATGCTGAGATTTCAATAATAAAGAAAATAAGGTAGAGAGCACTTTGGGCCCGATGTTCGAAGGGCATTTACGTGGTTTACAGCCTAGTAAAATGTGTTAATGCCTTAGCTGGGGATATTCAATAGCACATACATGGGTAGTGCCACTGAATATCCCCATCAATGTCCCCTATGTGCCCCGATGCTATCTGGCTAGCACTGGGGCATGTCAGGGGCATTCCGGAGCAGAGCATAGGCGGGGGCGCGAGATAACCGGGAAACGGTGATATCTTTACGGTGTAGCAGCAGAGCACATACAAACCAATAATACCAGGAGTCTGTTCAGAAGGTCCAAATCATTTATTTGTGCACAAGACTCAAGCAGAATCACATTCAAAATGGCTGAGCAATAGTTTCTAGCAAAACAACAACTTTTATACCGTTCTTTTCCATTCTAGACATAGGCAAACTTCTCATTGGTCCCGGTAACCCCTTTCACCCCATCTATTGGTCCCGGTACCAATACGTAGCTCCAATGAGGACCTTGGTCTGGGCTCAGCACCTGCTTACCCCCCTTACAGTCCTCATTACAATGATCATTTCTTAGGCTCTTGATACAATTCTCCTCCAAGGTCACTTAGCTAACTAGAACATGTGGGAAAGCAGGGCACTGTAACTTTTCTGTCAGCAGAGTTAATTAATTCCATAGAAGCTTCACTCTCTTATCAATACCAATTAAACTTGTTTTTCTATATTCTCTAAGTTTCGATTCTGCTTAGCTGTACTTAATTGTGCTCAGTTAAGTTTCGATTCTATGGTAGCAGAATTTAGGGAAATGTGTAATTCCTTTGGGCCTCTCCACAGGCTTCATTTACAGGTCAAGCTGTTTAGGCCTCCCTGCTCATTTCAGACACCATGGATCACAGGCCTTCGCCTACCACATTCCCCCCTTTGATTAATCTCACCCGAATGTTAATAAGGTGTGAGATATAAATCACTAAATTACACTGGAGCTGGGTTTTTACCAATGGTTCCAGGAGTAGGGTGCCATAAGGCCAAAATCTTAGTAGCAGTTTTGCGTTCTACAGTATTTTCAATAACACTATTAATAGAGCGCATACAACATGGGATTATACATGGTAAGAGTAGAAACAATGCTAGAAAAAGCAATATCAACATCGCAAAGGTAGTAAGTCCTCCCAAACCAGAGAAGATAGATTTGAACCAATCTGAAGACCATGCCAAGTCTGCACTGGCACATAAGCTTGCTTACGCATGTTTTCAGCAATGTTTTCAACTACTTGACCTTTATCATCTATCTTCAAGCAACAATTTGTGAGATTTAGCTTACCACAGACTCCTCCCTCAGCAGCCAATAAGTAATCTAATGCTAAACGATTTTGATATATTGCAGTACGCATTTGTGTGCTCTGTCTAGCTAAAAGTGTGAGCGCTTGGCTAGTTTCATTAGTGATAATTTCAACTACTGCTTGCAAGCGTATAATTCTATTCAACATATAAATTGGGGTACGATATCCCCACATGCCATCTTGCTCCCAAGTGGCAGGGCCATAATAGGCAATGATTCGCTCGGGTGGCCAATCATCCCCATCCCATTTCTGCCACTTGCCTATCTGTAAAGCTGCTCTCTTTTGTCTCTTTGAATAGACTGGATAGCCTAATTGTTCTCCATGTTCTGTGGGCAACAGAAAGAAAGAAGGCCGGATAGTTCCTAAGACACTTGCCCCCCCCCAATGAATAGGGAGTCGCGCATACGCTCGGGTTCCACAAATCCAATACAGACCAGGTGGGGCTTGCCAGACATGGGGCTGGGCAAGATTATTCCATAAATCGGCAAGTTCAGGAAATTGTGCTAATGGGTTAGCAGGTTCAGGCGTATTAGTTCCTGACCACCAGGACGTCTGTTTCGTGGTGTCATTATAGAATTTCTGGCTGAGACAGATAAGCTGTCCCACTTTCAAATTGAACTGTGGTCCAGTTCGGGCATAACAGAGACGTCCGACTATTGGGTGTGGCAATACCCATTCACTTGTGGTCTTATGCAATTCAGTGTGGTTATAGGTTACTGAGTAATTCAATTCTTGGGCCTCCCAGGGCCACTGATCACCCATTCTAATTCCACCACAAAAGTAACAATCTGAAATATGAAGGCTGGAGACCACTGCTCCAGCTAACTCTAAGAACAGGTTCTGAGAAGGGTGAGGGACATCAAACTTGTTTATATGCATAGTCTCATAAAAGGTGTTATGTATATGGTACTTAGATGATCGATGGGCTTGGGTATTTAGTTTAATATACACTATAGTCCCTGGATCTGATCCGGAACCTGCAATACTTAGGCCAAACTTATATCCTTGTTTCCATGCGCTAGGATTGCGTATGAATAACTCTAGTGGGTTACAGGCACCTTTCTTACAATTTTCTAAATTCTTTACATATGGCATAGTTAAGGCAGCCATTTGATTGTCTCTGGTATTTTCTATCATACCGGTTTTCCATGTGGCATAGAAAACACATTCCCACTTTGGGCAATAGTAATCCTTAATCGGGGCTGTACTATATTCATTGGCCAAAGTTCGTTTACCTGTACATGCCCCCCATCCAGTGGTTCCTTCTGGACACATATATTTATCATTATGAGCATACGTTTTCTCCCAATTGGCACATTTAGAGCGACTATCCCTATTTATGGCATCACAAGCATCAAAATACAAAATAGCATACTTTGTAGGATCAGTAAGTGGGGGTGTAGCATTAAGTAAAGCTCCATCTGCATCATTCCATCTTATTTCTAGGGTATAATAAGATGGGTTCTGATGTGGGTTAAAACAAACTTTAGTAGTTCCTTTTGTACAAACATTCAGTTCAGTGGTGTTATAAATACACCGGCTTACCGTACCAGTACAGGTATAGTAAGAATGATAAAGCAGAGTCTGAGTCACTTTCATTCCAGTCCGAGTGGAAGTAATGCAGGCAGTACATGGGGGTAAGGCACAAGTAAGTTCAAGGCTCCCCAGGCAGGCAATCAAAGCAAAATAGAAACAAAGATGCATGTTGATTGTAGTTCTTCTGAATCCTCGCTGGAAAATCTTGACCTCGACGTCCTCTTCTTCTTGGCACAATGCTGACCCGTTTGCTAATGAAGCAATTCAATGGGTGTCGATGTTGATTGAAGATCCTCAAATGTCCCGCTGTGATGCCAACTTACCAACTGTAGTTGGCTCGACGAAAGTTTATAGAAGCACAGTTATCCGATGAAGAAAAACATGTCTTTGCTGTATTAGAAACAGCAATCCTCTTCGAAAGACTTGTCTACTGTAGGAAAGTAGTTCTAGGTCGCTGGTTGCCGCCTCAGGGTGAGTCGCAAAGGGATATCAGGATGTGGCTCTGCGGTCCACTGGTCCGGATCCGGAACTGCTGCTGACTTGACTCTGCTGTGATGGATCCAGGATTCGATCTCTGCTACCTTTACTGCAGTTGGGGTAGACAGGATGACGGTGTACGGTCCCTTCCAATGAGGTTCCAGCGGTGTCTTCTTCCAATCTTTGATCCACACCGAGGTACCCGGCTGGTAGGGATGCAGGGGTTCCGTCAAATTGATAGGCAACTGGTCCTGTATCCACGTGTGAAGAGTCTGCAGAACAGAACTAAGAGCTAGAAGTTCTTGTCTGGTCATTTCTGAACCAATCTGTGGCAAACTACCCTTAACACCCTGCACTATTGGTGGGGGTTTGCCATATACAACTTTAAAAGGGGAAAATCCTGATGATTTCACAGGAGATAAGCGTATTCTAAGTAATGCTATTGGGAGAACCTGGGGCCACTTTAGGTGGGTCTCCTGACATAGCTTGGACATCTGAGATTTCAAAGTTCTATTCATTCGCTCAACTTTCCCTGAACTTTGGGGTCTGTATGCAGTGTGTAACTTCCATTGTATCTGTAAGGCACTTGCTAGCTGTTGGGTAATTTGAGATACAAAGGAGGGTCCATTGTCTGACCCTATTACTGCTGGAATTCCAAATCTGGGGATAATTTCTCTTAACAAAACTTTAGTAATTTCTCGGGCTTTTTCAGTCCTGGTGGGGAAGGCTTCCACCCACCCAGAGAAGGTACAGACTAATACCAACAAGTAACGGTATCCATTGGCCTTTGGCATTTCAGTAAAGTCTATTTGCAGGTGGTGCATGGGGGTAACACCTCCTGACTGAACTCGGGGTGGTGGCGTGGGACCCTGCTTGGCATTGTTCTTGGCACAAATTAGACACTGACGGGCTGTTGAAGCTGACAGGGCTCCCAATAAAGCGATACAAAAATGTGGTTTAAGTGCTTTCTCCATAGCACTCTTCCCATAATGTGTGGCTTGATGAAAGGCCTTGACGAAGGCTGGTCCCAACAATTCAGGGATCACTATTCGTCCTGGGGATTGACTGCCCTCAGGTGGTGGCAGCTCAATCCATCCATCTTTCAGTACTCCCTCTTCCTTATTACAGTAGTAATCCAATTCTTTGGTGGTATATCGTGGTGTCCATAAATTAAGGGGTACTGGAAACAATGCTGCTTGTATTGGCGTCGCTTGTGGTGAAATTTGGCCTGTCATGGCTTCTTTACGTGCTGAGGCATCAGCGAATCTGTTTCCTTGGGCAACTTCTCCTTTTCCTGCTTGGTGTCCTCGACAGTGCATGACAGCAACACGTGTAGGGGCCCATACTGCATCTAATAGCATCAGTATTTCGGGGCCGTATTTGTCTGATTTGCCTCCTGAGGTGATGAGCCCTCGTTCTTTGTAGAGAGCTCCATGTGCATGCAAAGTAGTGAAGGCATATTTTGAATCGGTGTATACATTCAACAAAAGTCCTGCACCCAACACTAGTGCTCTGGTGAGTGCTATCAATTCTGCTTTCTGGGCTGATGTGCCTGATGCAAGAGCTGATGATTCGACAACTTTCTCCCGGGTGACTACTGCATACCTGGCACAGCGTCGTCCATTGATGATGAGGCTGCTTCCATCCACGAAATAGGTCTGATCAGGGTTCTCTAAGGGCACATCTGTCAGATCAGGTCGACTTGAGAATACAGTATCCATGACTTCTATGCAGTCATGCTCTGGAGGGTCTTCACTGATTGGTATCAATGTGGCTGGGTTCAAGGCATGGCTCACTTCTAGTTGTATTTGTGGATTCTCACATAGCATGCTCTGATATTTTAGCATTCGGGAATTGGTGAGCCAATGATTTGCTTTTTGTTCCATAAGGGCAAGTACCGCATGTAGTACTGTGACGCGCAAGTTCTGTCCTAAAGTGAGTTTGTCTGCTTCACTCACTAATAATGCCGTAGCCGCAACTGCTCTCAAACATGGTGGCCATCCTTTGGCCACAGTGTCCAATTGTTTCGATAGGTATGCTACGGGTCGTTCCCAATATCCCAATTTCTGAGTCAACATGCCTAGAGCATTCCCTTGCATCTCATGCACAAATAGGTGGAAGGGCTTGTGAACGTCTGGTAATCCAAGTGCTGGTGATGACATTAATTCTTCCTTCAGGGTCTTGAAAGCCGCATCTTGCTCAGGTCCCCACTCTAGTGGCGACTTTTCTTCTCCTTTAGTGGCTTCATACAGTGGTTTAGCAATCTGAGCAAAGTTGGGTATCCATATCCGGCAGTACCCTGCTGCTCCCAGAAAGGCTCTGACTTGCTTCCTGGTAGTTGGGGTTGGGATACTGCACACGGCTTCTTTTCTCTCTCGTCCCAATTGTCTGCTTCCTTTAGACAGGCGAAAGCCTAAGTATTTCACTTCTTTTTGGCATAGCTGTGCTTTTGCTCTGGAAACTTTGTATCCAACTTCATCCAATAGTTGCAAGAGGTCAGTAGTGGCTTGTATACATTCACTTTCCGATGTAGCAGCTACCAGTAGATCCATCCACATATTGGAGGAGTACTCTTTTCTCAGGGGCCACAGGGTAACTGGAGAGATCTTGGTTTAGCGCGGCACTGAAAATGGTGGGTGAATTCTTGAATCCTTGAGGCAATCGTGTCCAAGTGAGCTGGCCCCGTCCTCCTGAGACAGGGTCCTCCCATTCAAAGGCAAACAGTAATTGACTAATTGGGGCTAATCTTATGCAAAAGAACGCATCTTTCAGATCCAAGACAGTAAAATGGGTAGCTTCAGCAGGGATCAGTCCTAGAAGTGTGTAGGGATTTGGTACAACTGAATGTATGGTTTCAACTGCTTCATTCACTCTCCTTAGGTCTTGCACTGGGCGGTAGTCACCTGTCCCAGGCTTCTTTACTGGCCAGAGAGGAGTGTTCCATGGTGACTGACATACTTTGAGTAGGCCATACTCCAGTAATCTTAACAAATGGCGATGGATGCCTTCAATTGCTGCTCTTGGAAGGGGGTATTGCTTGACATGTACTGGTTCTGCACTAGGCTTGAGATTCACAATTACTGGAGCTATATGTTTGGCCAGGCCCGGTGGATTGCCCTCTGCCCATACTCCAGGAGGGGCGTCAATGCTTTTCAGAGTAGGTTCAAAATAGGTATCAATGACTGGCTCGGTACTATAATATCTCCATTCTTCTTCTCGGGAACAGTAAGCACGATTAGTCCAGAGGGTTTTGGATTTACTGTCATTTGCATTTCTCCTTTCTCAGTAAAGGATATTTGGGCCTGCAGCTTGGCTAGCATATCTCGTCCCAGTAGTGGCACTGGGCACTCGGGCATATAAAGGAATTGGTGCGTTATTTGCTGTCCCCCTAAATTACATATACGGTTCTGAAGAAAAGACTTAGTGGCTTTAGTGCCAGTTGCTCCCACAATGGTGACTGCTTTTGTAGAAAAAGGGGCTATTTGCTTATCCACTACAGAATGTTCTGCTCCAGTATCAACCATAAAGTCCATGAATTGGTCTCCTATTTGTATACTGACCATAGGCTCCTGGAGACCCAAAGCGAATTCGGAGCCCGGTCTGTCCTAATCTGCTTCATCTAAATCATAGGCTGTTGCGGCGGCCACTCCCTGTATGGCCTCCGTTCGTTCTTGTTGAAATTGTTCTCGATTGGTTCCTCTGCGGTTTTGGGGTCGGCCCCTCCCTCTCTGAGGGGCGTTCTCTCCCTCATCACTGGAAGTTTCTTCGAGTCGTGGGCATGCATTTCTCCAATGTCCTTCTTCTCTGCAATAGGCGCATTGATTTACGCCTAGTGAGGGCCGGTTTTCTCCTCGGCCCCTCCCTCTTCCTCTGCTCCTTTGACTAGGGAAACCTCCCCTTTTCTGTTCAACTAACGCTGCAGCCAAAAAATCGGCTTTCTTCTTCATTTTACGTTCACTTTCTCTTTGTCTTTCATTATCACGATTCACAAACACTCTATGAGCGACGTCCAGTAACTGAGTTGCATTCATGCCCACAAACCCTTCTAATTTCTGTAGTTTCCGTCTAATATCTGGTTGGGACTGGCTGACAAAAGCAGCATTTACCATGCATAAGCTTCCTGGTGCAGCTGGGTCGTAGGGAGTGTACATTCTATATGCTTCAGATAATCTCTCATAGAATACTGCTGGGCTTTCGTCTACGCCCTGGATCACTTCAGCTGTCTTGGTGAGATTCATGGCTTTCTGACCCCCCTTTCGCAGACCTTGTAAAAGGCCTTGGCGAAAGCGTGCTAAAGCTTTGGATCCTACTTCGGTGTTCGGATCCCACTGAGGATCCTCTTTTGGGAATTCTTTCTTTGCTGCTTCACGATTATCTATTCCGGCTGGTCCCTCTGCTTGGGGATTATCTGCTAGCCAATTAACAGCTGCTCGCATAATTTTGGTCCGCTCCTCAGTAGTAAATAAAGTAGACAGGAGCTGACGGCAATCTGACCAAGTGGGTTGATGGGTCTGCATAATTGTACTCATTAGTTCTGTTAACTCTTGGGGCTTGTCAGTATAGGAAGCATAATGTAATTTCCAGTTCAGCAAGTCAGTAGTGGAGAAAGGCACATAAACTAAACTTAGGGGTCCCGGTACTATCTGGTCATCTGCATCTCTCACGGGGATTCCTGGGACTTGCCACAGGGGGGCTAATACTTTCGGGTGGGCTTTCTGCTTCTTAGTAGTGACTTTTGATACCTTCATGGGGGCTCTCAACTTCGAGACTCGCTTAGTCTGGGGAGTCTCGCTTGCAACCGATGAACTGGCACTAAGAACAGATTTTTCACTTCCTGTCTCAGTCAGGGAGGATGCGTCTTCATCTTCCTGCTCTGACTCCTGCTTATCCTCAGTCTCAGTCTCTGTCCCAGACTGATCAGCCTCCTCATGAGACGGCTCATCTAGCTGGTCTTCTGGCTGGTGAGGGGGTGGACCCTCCCGGTCCCGGGGGGCTGCAGCGGGACGCGGTGGTACTCTAGCGGGGCACTGAGCTTGGGGCTGTCTAATTATAACTTCTGGTGAATTGGGATCAACATAGACAGGTTTCTGATCATGTTTCTTGACTGTCCCTGTTTTCTGGGTCGGGTCTGTTAATGCTAACATTATTCTGCACTGTTCTTCATAACAGCGCTGCACCCAAGGGGGCGGTGTCTCACAAATACTTAACCAAGAATCTATATAGGGGTACTGATCGGGGTGCGCTACTCGCACCTTCCGATGAACTGACTGAATAATTCCTATGTTAAACGTTCCATCTTTGGGCCACATGGGGTCTATAACGGGCCACTCCCTAGTACACAAAAGCTGTAATCGTGAGGCAGTCATTTTTACTCCATAATCCCCTGTATATCCTTTATTGAAATGCTTGATCATACATTCTAACGGAGTGTGCCTAGTAGACCCCGCCCCTCCCATATCGATGTGTGTGCGCGCAACGACAAACAGAAGGGAAAAGGAGGGCGGACCGTGGGTAAGGGGTCCTCACGGCCCTAGAAACATTTAAGGGAAACAAATAACAAGACAAGACGACGGTCGCTTCCTCTTTTTACGACCTGGACGCGGTCGCCCGGCCAGGAAATGCGTTACTCAGGAGTCCGCCTTCGCTTGGTCTGTGTTGCAAGACCTCTCATTCACACTTCATTCACACAATCATGCTAGCAACGTATCCCAAAAACCCAGTCCTGTCTCTTCTGACTAGGCTATCAAATTCAAAATCAAAAAGACGGTGGTTTCGCCCTGCGCATACTCATGCAGGGTTAATCGGACCGCCTTGAGAGCTCTCTTACCAAATGCAAATTCAAATTCCAAATTTCAAATTCCAAAAAGGCAGCGGGTTCACCTTGCGCATACTCATGCAAGGTTACTTGGACCGCCTGCGAGAGGTGATCAGGCTCTCTTACCAAAGTTCCAAAGTTCTAAAATTCAAACAGCAGTTCTGCTCTGACTCATCTGTCTAGACATACCAAATCAAAACTATACTCACTGGATCCGGTCCCCACTCCCGGGCAAGCGCATGAGTTGGACCTCGGACTCCCCTCACGGGTTCGAGGTGTTGGCTCCGACCGGGTCCGGCACCCGCCGAGGCCTGGCCAGCTCCCTCCGATGCAAGGGACCGGTGGCGCCAGGGAGCGAGCCCACGTCGGGAGGGCACGATCCCGGCAGGACCAAACCTATAGAGGCGGAAAGTCGTGGTATATCAGATCATATACCCTCTGACCGACCACACGTTCCCGGCCAACGCACCAAGAATATGTAGCAGCAGAGCACATACAAACCAATAATACCAGGAGTCTGTTCAGAAGGTCCAAATCATTTATTTGTGCACAAGACTCAAGCAGAATCACATTCAAAATGGCTGAGCAATAGTTTCTAGCAAAACAACAACTTTTATACCGTTCTTTTCCATTCTAGACATAGGCAAACTTCTCATTGGTCCCGGTAACCCCTTTCACCCAATCTATTGGTCCCGGTACCAATACGTAGCTCCAATGAGGACCTTGGTCTGGGCTCAGCACCTGCTTACCCCCCTTACAGTCCTCATTACAATGATCATTTCTTAGGCTCTTGATACAATTCTTCTCCAAGGTCACTTAGCTAACTAGAACATGTGGGAAAGCAGGGCACTGTAACTTTTCTGTCAGCAGAGTTAATTCCATAGAAGCTTCACTCTCTTATCAATACCAATTAAACTTGTTTTTCTATATTCTCTAAGTTTCGATTCTGCTTAGCTGTACTTAATTGTGCTCAGTTAAGTTTCGATTCTATGGTAGCAGCATTTAGGGAAATGTGTAATTCCTTTGGGCCTCTCCACCGGCTTCATTTACAGGTCAAGCTGTTTAGGCCTCCCTGCTCATTTCAGACACCATGGATCACAGGCCTTCGCCTACCACAACGGCACGGGCGCTAATTGGGCAACCTGCAATATTGCTGCTTCCCGGTTGGCTTCAGAGGCTTCAGGGTTGTGCGGCGATACCCGGATATTCAATGCCAGGGCCACATATGATCTCGGCATTGAATATCTGGGTTTAAGGGTTGGCAGGCAGGGCTATGCGCTGATGCGGTGCATAGTCTTCCCAGAAGAATATCGGGCTCTTTATCCGGAAAATTAAAACAATGAGTATAAATGATTTATTTATCGATTTAGCTCACACCTTTTCAGTAGTAGTTCAGGGTGAGTTACATTCAAGTACTGTGGTTATTTTCCTGAACCCAGAGGGAAAGGCAAAAGGTGTGTTTGTAAAATATCATGCCGTTTTGGGAGGTTTAAGGGGCACCATCTCATCCCTTACCTCAGGCAGCAGATTGCCTTCAGTAGCCACGGCAGAAAGAGATTTATCTAGCACCACAATACCAAAACCTGCCTCTTTGAAGATTTTGTAAAGTATGTGTACATGGAAAGAGCAGCTTGTTTCTGCTGAAAATCCTATTATTACCTTGGGCCATTGCCTTAATCTTCCCAACCAAATCTCAAAATGGGATTTTATCTGCATTCAGGAGATCAGTATATCTGCCTCTAGCTGCATTACATATGAAACCTTACCTTGGAGGGAATGGATGCCAAACAATAGAATGTGTGAGAAATGAGTCATTAGATGGAGGTTTGCACATACTGCTGTATAAGTTCACCTTTAGATTTGAAATTAACGAGGACTAGAAGTTCAAGGGTTCGATTCCCACTGGCACTCCTTGCGACCTTGAGCAAGCCACTTTACCCTCTATTGCCTCAGAAGAAAAGGCCTGGCAATCTACCTCCAGTGATACATTGTCAAGAAAACCCAGGGATTGCTGGATCGCCAGCACTGACTTGATGCCACTAAAAAAACCTCTCTAACACATTCACAAAATTGGCCTTTAAATTAAAGAAATCTATCCACAATTTTAAAAGAAGCATTATTTTATAAATATTTTGGGGATAATTTTGAGAGGAATTTTATATGTAAATGAGTAAGTTGCCTGCAGAAAAATCCACTTCCAGAATTACCCTCTGCACTCTGCAAGGAAAAGGGACAGAGCGGGGGCAGGGTTGTCCTGCCACAGTGGCGTACCAAGGGTGGGATGGTAGGAACAGTCTGCCCTGGGTGCAGGCAATAAGGGATGCATATGATTATGTAATGAGAATGGAAGAAGCATAAACTTGTAGCGATCTTGATGCCGATTTGCACTGGCTCCTTCCTACATCTACCTTTTTTCTTTGCTTTTTTGTGCAGCAGCACTTTCCTGTTCAGCCCCATTCTGAGGTGGAACTTGTGTGTGTTGGGAAGCTGGTGCCAGAGGGTAGCTCTTGAGTGACGGACACACACAGGATCGTTCTGCGGCTGCTGCTAGTTCGCTCCTGTGAAGGTAAAAGAACCACCGGGGGGGGGGGGGCTGAAACGGCTGGAGCAGTGGTTCTCAACCTTTTTTGTACCGTGACCCCTTTTACCATTGGTCAACTTGTGGTGACCCCCAATGATAAAATAAATGCGTCTCTTTTCCTTTATCGTTAATGCATTGTTGCTGTAATTATTTGTTGAATTATTAATATATTATAGGCCTTTGCAATATTATGTTTTTATTTATAAAATTTACTTATTTAAACCACAATAACAAGTAACAATATTTGATTTCAAAATTATAATGATTTTGTAATCAAATCACTAATATGATATAAAATTATTTTTTCTACCTTTGTTGTCTGACCAATTTATTCATGCTGGTCCCGATCTGAGGCTTCTGCTTTCCTGTCTTCTCTTAGCTCTCTTTCTGTGGTCTATGGTCCATCTGCCATTCCCCACTGACCAGTCCCTTCTAGTACAAATACCATGGCAGCCCCTCTCAGATCCACTCCCTTCCAGTTCCATTCTCCCATCCCCTCATATCAGCCCATTTGTAGCCTTAGCCCCCAGTTTTCTTCCAGGGCCAGCAGCTCTATCCTCCCCTCCACACAATCAGCCCATTCCCAGTCAAAGCCCCCAATCAGCTCGCTTCCAGTGCTAGTCCCCCCTCAACCCCATTACCAGTGCTAGCCTCCCCTAATCAGTCCAATACCAATCCTACCCCCCCCCATCAGCTCATTACCAGTCCTAGCCTCCCCTAATCATCTCATTTCCAGTGCTAGTCAATCCTCAACCTCATTACCAGTACTAGGCTCCCCTAATCAGCCCATTACCAGTCCTACCCCCCCATCAGCCCATTACCAGTCCTAGCCTCCTCTAATCAGTCCATTTCCAGTCCTAACCTCCCCGATCAGCTCATTTCCAATGCTAGCCCCCCATCAGTCCATTACTAGTCCTACCCCCCATCAGCACATTACCAGTCCCAACCCCCCTTGATCAGTCCATTCCCAGTCCTAGCCTTCCCTAATCAACCCATTACCAGTCCTAGTCCCCCATCTGCCCATTATAATCCTAACCCGCACTGTCTCTCCCCTCTGTCCAGCATTTATCCCCGTCTGTCCAGTATGTCCCCCTTCTCTTCCCTTTGTCCATGTCAGCCCCCTCCCTTCCTCCATCAATCCATCCATCAATGTCAGCCCCCCTCCCTCCCTCCATGTCAGCCCTCCCTCCATCCATGGTCAGCCCTCCCTCCATGTCAGCCCCCTCCCTCCCTCCCTCCATCTATCCATCCCTCCATGTCAGCCCCCCTCCCTCCATGTCAGCCCCCTTCTGTCCATGTCAGCCCCCCTCCCTCCATCCATCCATCACTGCATGTCAGCATTTATCCCCCGTCTGTCCAGTATGTCCCCCTTCTCTTCCCTTTGTCCATGTCAGCCCCCTTCCCTTCCTCCATTCATCCATCAATGTCAGCCCCCTCCCTCCCTCCATCTCTCCATGTCAGTCCTCCCTCCATCCATGTCAGCCCTCCCTCCATCTATCCATCCCTTCATGTCAGCCCCCCTCCCTCCCTCCATGTCAGCCCCACTTTGTCCATGTCAGCCCTCCCTCCCTCCATGTCAGCCCCCACTTTGTCCATGTCAGCCCTCCTCCCTCCCTCCCTCCCTCCATGTCAGCCCCCCTCTGTCCATGTCAGCCCCCTCCCTCTATCCATCCATCAGCTCTCCCCTCCCTCCATGTCAGCCCCCCTCTGTCCATGTCAGCCCCCTCCCTCCCTCCTTCCCTCCATCCAACAATCAGCTCTCCCCTCCCTCCATGTCAGCCCCCCTCCATCCCGCCCTCCCTGTCAGCCCCCTCGCTCCCTCCCTCATGTCAGCCCCGTTGCAGGTTCCCTGCCCCCTCCTCCCCTCTCCCTGTCTGCCTGCTACTACTCTGTTCTTCTGCAGCCGCGGCTCCCTGCCTCTGAGGGAACCGCGGCTGTGCCTGCTGTGAGTGAAGCTATTGCGGAGCCTTTCTGTCTCTCGACGGGCTCCGTACAGCATGCCATTGTCCCGCCTCTAAAAGAAGTGGTAAACAACTTCCTTTGGAGGCGGGACAATGCTGCACGGAGCCCATCGAGAGACAGAAAGGCTCCGCAACGGCTTCACTCATAGCAGGCACAGCCGTGGTTCCCTAAGAGGCAGGGAGCCGAAGCTGCAGAAGATTGGAGTCTGTCAGTTTGCCGCTGCCGAGAAGCGGACTTGGCAGCGGCAGCAACTTGTGTGCTTTTTTTTTTTTTTTTTAAAACAGCGGAGTGAGGCGACCCCTGCTGAATCCTGTGGCGACCCCCGTGGGGGTCGCGACCCACAGGTTGAGAACCGCTGGGCTGGAGGATAGCGGGAAGAACAGGGGGGAGGGGTAGAGTATATGTGTGTGGTGTGTTGTGTTAAAATATGATCTGCTCTGAGTGTCAGATTTACTAGGTATGCCACTGGTTGGCCAGCAGAATTACATACAGGGATTTCACTTTGAAATCTCAGCATGTTCTTTATTCAGTACACTTTGTACCTAGAATTGATCCTCGCAGCACTGGTTGGTCATCAGATTTAGGAAGGAAAACTCTGAGCTGAGTAGGAGGACTGAAAAATAGCTAAGAGGGGCACTTAAACTTGCCAAAATATTCTCTTCTGATGATAATACTGGCTAATTTTATGTATTACCATTTTGTGAACAGTTAAAGCAAAACTAGAGCAGATGCTGTCTGGATGACAGTAATTATGAGGCGAGGCAATCAGGCAATCAGTCTTAGCTCCCACAAAGGAGGGGGTGAACAAAATACATGATCTCAGAAAGCTTCGATTAGAACTGTAGTGGCAGCCAAAATGACATCTGTTCTGAATTTTCTTGCGTTTAGCTCTTTATGGAACCCAACAGGGATCTTCCTGGTACAAATCAAATGCTAGACATTTCTAAATGTTTAGCTAAGTTCCTTATTGCTTTATTTGAGAAAACAGGTCCAGTATCAAAACAGGTCCAGTGGGGTTAAGTAGTGCTTACAGTGCAGAGCTGGTGTGCATGTAGAGCAGTATTTCTCAATCCTATCCTGAAGGCACACCTAGCCAGTCAGATATTCAGAATGCCCCAATGAACATGCATGACATACTCTATGAATAAAGAGTCCAGTTTGAGGAGTGTGAAATAATAAGGGAGGAGAGTTAAGAGGGAATACCAGTGTGTAGAATCCTGTGTGTAATTGTCAGAATTTTATATTGAATTCAAAAAGCAATCGGAAGCCAATGGTATTGAATCAATAAAGGCGTGATGTGATTGATTCTTAAAGCATGAGTGAGTAGTTTGATAGTAATGTTTTGGACCATCTAATTTTTTTAGCTGGTAATTGGGGAGGCCAGCATAAATGACATTGCAATAGTCCAGTTTAGAGATGAGATTGAGAATGAGTGTGGTTAATGAAGAAGGATTAAAGAAGGGAATGAATTTGATGCAAGGCGTAAATGGAGGAAAATGGAAAGGGAACATCATCCAGAGTGGGAGAAATGGTTGGAATGGTGGAATTTCTTGTGAATCACTTGACAGAAGTCTTAGAGATGTTAAGTTTGAGCAGATTGGCTCTGATCAAAGAGGCCGCTTTGGAAAAGCAAGCATTTATTGGGGCTACATTGGGTTGATTAGGATGTGTGTGATAAGTGAGAAGAATGTCGTCCGCATTGTATTTATTTATTATGTAATAGTTTTCTATAGCGCCTTTCATGTAATCAAAGCAGTTTATAATGAACAGAAAAAAACATTACATTATAACATTAGAAACGATTATGGTATAACATGACTGGAGAGTGAACCGATGACAAGGCAAGTACAATGAATACTAGAGTCAGAACTTTAACTTATATACAATGCCATATACAAAATGTTTGAAGGATATGTCTCAATATCTTAGAGTAAAGCTTTTACAGTACAGATGTTAGTGCTGTGATATTTGGCTGGCGACTAGTTGGGTAGAGTTTTCCTGGTATATGGAAATCACCAAAATGCTCAATGAACAAATAAGTCTTGAGGGTTTTTTTTTAATGTAGTTAAGTCAATGATGGCTCTCAATCTTTCTGGTAGAGAGTTGCATAAAATAGGAGCATTAAGTGAAAAAGCTCTATTACTTGTGTTAAGGTTTGTTTTCCTATATAAACACTTAGGGGTATGTTTACTAAACTCTGAAATTGTGCGGGGCCGCGGTAGTGTGCCTGTGCCATATAAGGAGTGGGCGGTTCAGGCAGAGAAAAGAAAAAAACCGGAAGAAAGCGACCGTACTTGTGCGCGTCGCGCTAATGTGCGGGGTCCACATTAGCGCGTGGGAAGGCTAAGTGGCGCGCTGCTGGGCACAGAAAAGAACAGAGCCGTAGTACAACGGTGAAGACACTGACCAATGGTGCAGGGGCCATGGGTTTAATCCCCCATTGTGCGCAACAAAAGCTGTTGTCTGAGGCAATAACTGTAATGGGTTAAAGTGCTGTAGGAGGCATATTAATTTTGTGTGGCATAAGGTGGCGCACTGTTAATTTTGGGCGACATTAGGCGGTGCACTGTTAGGTGTGGGCGTCATAAGGCGTAGCACTGTAAATAGTGGGCATTAGGCGGCGCGCTGTTAAGTTTGTGCGGTTTGGGCGGCAGAAGGCGGTGCGCTGCTATGTCATGAAGGCCTAAGGCAGTGCGGCAATGTACAAACACAGGAATAGAGCCACAGCACAATGGTTAAGACACTGACCAATGGTGCAGGGATCAGGGGTTCAATCCCTCACAGTGCCCAGTGAACAAGGCTGGCTGAGGCATAACATATTATGGGGATGAGTGCTGTAGGAGGCATATTAGTTCTATTTTATTTATCAGTACTAGCAAACTCACTCTCAAAGCGTGTTAACATAAGGCGGCCCATACGGCACATGTTAAAGTTCACTGTCCGCCAAGGCACCCTAGAATGTCCCCTATAGGTCACCATATATGTTGCGTCACAGAATAATGTATAGTGCACCTTATATGGATGGCAACCATAAGGTGCCCTATAGGGCGCCCTATAAAGCACCCTCAGCAGCACCTTTTGGGTACAGTACGCTGCGGGTGTTTTTGCTGGCATCAACATATGTACATTAAATAAAAAAAACTTTGGACAACCCTAGCAAATTACCCCACTGTGGGTTTGAACCCATGACCTCTGGCTTCTCAGGCAGTGAAGTAACCATTGGGCTACAGCTCTATAACTGCCAGCAAGCCCCTGGCTGGCTGCAGAGAGCCTGCATGTCACCACACAGACAGTCTGCTGTGGTAGCCAGGATAGGGTTAGGCCACCTGTACCCATGATGCACTGCACATGCAAATCAGCTGTCCACAGATGAACACAAGATGGGGAATGCACCCCAACAGCTCCCCGGCGTGGTAGGGGGAAGTGGCCATGTGCACCCACACAGCACCTCGGCCTGGTAGGGGGTACTGACCGGGTGTTTTACTGGCACAGAGTAGCTACACACCATCACATTGTGCGGGTACTGTGCTCACCCTGAGGGTGTGAAGAGGCGCCCAGGACCAGGTCCACAACACCCTCCATGGATAAAAGAGGCCATGCCAGAGCTCCACAGCAGTATTAATCTGTGAGATAGGTAGTTTCTGCGGAAACACCTTGGATATCACTTTCTGTCTTAGTCAGGGGAACCCCTTATGGACACCTAGGTGGGCTATGTACCACCACCCAAGATTGAAAAACAGGGTCTCCTATCAACAGATCTACATTCTACCTCCCTGCAATGGTGGCAGTAAAGTGGACCATCAACCCCGGTCCTGCTGGGGAACAGACACCCTACAGGGCAGTCAAAGCAGCTCTATACACCTCCATAACACAATATCAGACAGACATTAGGCCTGGATATGCTAAGCTGCACCCCACCACTATCTGATATTCTCCTGCAGCAAGCCTTCAGCCGCTGCACCCTGCAAGGCGCTCCATCACAACACAGACCAGCTGAAAACAGTCTGCTAGCTAGTCCTGGTGAAAATGCATGCACCCAGAACTGGGATGGCAGTGCACACCAGCAGATAAGTCAGTGACTGGGCCCCAAAAAGAAACCCATATATATCACATGAGAGGAATACTATATAGCACTATGGGGGTGCCTAGACATGCTGTGGTCACTGCACAGTCAGGGTGAGAGTGATCCCCCAGCAGGACAGAAAGAGGTCACCCTGTCTGTGTAGGTGGTGGCCGGCCACGACAATGTCCCAGGCAGTGCCCTATGCCCTGTGCAGATGCATCCTGGCCAGCCCACCCTGTCTGAGCTATACCCATGGTACCTTGCTGCTCATTATGCACATTGGCAGGCCAATAATGGCAACAGTGCTGGCAGTGTGGGCTGTGGAAGGTGTTTGCAGCCAACACACACTGTATAGACCAGGGGTGGGCAATCTCGGTCCTGGAGGGCCGCAGAACAGTCAGATTGGCAGGATATCTGTAATGCATATATATTGCATGCTTATTTATTAGGGATATCCCGAAAACCTGACTGGTCTGCGGCCCTCCAGGACCGAGATTGCCCACCCCTGGTATAGACAGACACACACTCCCACACGTATGCCAGCATTGTGCTACTATAGAGGAGTTTATCAGCCTTGCCCACCACACCAGTCCTGGGTACAGCATAGGCATGGATATGGTACGCAATACTGTTGGGGGTCACTCCCCAGGGTGGCGACCACTGTCAGAGGCCAGACCTGAAGCACACACCGCAGACATCAGAAAGATTGTTATGATGGAGCCCAAAGAGCAAACTGTGCTTAACGTAGGAATGTCTATCTGCCAGTACTCATAGCAAACGTTTGAGAGCTGTGTACCGTATACCCAGGTGTAGGGTGGCATTGCTAAGGTATGCAGGTGCTAGTATTGGGAGATGCACACAGGGCCCAATGTCCTGCCTCTCCAGGAGGCATTGGCCAATGGGGCCTGTGGGTGTGGGTGTGTCTGCCCCTGTTGGCTGCTGCTTTACGGCAGAGGTTCCCAACTCCAGTCCTGGTGTGCCTAACACTGTTCGGGTTTTCCTGCTGTCCCTCATGAATATGCATGAGCTACATATACATGCCATGGGGGTGGTGCATAGATATGCAGCACAGGCATTTGTATTAGAGGCAGCATGGAACCTGAATGGTGTGTGGTCCTCCAGGACTGCATTTCGGAGACTCTGCTCTAGGTAATGCCCCTGTTCATGGTGTCTGTGCTCGGTGTGGTAAAAGATAGGCGTATTACCAATGCATATGCCCTCAGCAATAAAGGTTTGTCCTTACTATCACGGTTTAGTTGTGGGAAAAATATGTGGACAGGATTGGCAGTAGCCCCAGCTGGGCTTTGAACCTGTGACTTTCTGTTCGTGCACACACTGTCTGTGTGCACTGCACCACTGTGTTGCCACAGATTGGCTGAATTCCCTGGGAGGTCCATGACTGTACATCCAACAGGGCCTGTCTGTTGCAGTGGACGGTGCCATCCTGCACATGGCTAGGCCACTGTCTTCTGTGGCTAGCAGCCACTGCCCCTCCACCACCTGTACCCTTCCGCCAACATGCTGGCATGTCCTTATCGTAGTAAAACCATATGACCTGTTTGAGTTGTGGTACTCCAGGCCTGCATTTGGGGGACTCGGCTGTAGGTAATGCCCATTGTTATGGTGTGTGAGCGGTGTAGGGTAAAATATGGGTGTTTGCAACATGCTTATGTTCTCTGCAATAAAGGAGTGTTTTTACTATCTCTGTTTAGTGGTGGGTAAAATATGGGGACAGGGCTGGCAGGTGCCCCAGCTGGGATTTGAACCTGTGACTCTCTGGTCCTAGAGATATTGGCTCTGTCCGCTGCACCACACTGTGGCCACAGAGACAGTGCAGTCCCTGGAGATAGGAAACCTGGCAAGAAGGAGTCGGAAGCCATGCTCTGCACATTTTTACTGTGGGCTTGTTCACCTTGTCTGGGGACAAAAGTGCAAATACACCACGAAAATGCCTGCAAAAAAAGGGGGAAAAAAGATAGCCAAGCTGGACAACAGTGTTATTAATGGGCAACCATACAAAACACTCCAAGGAAAGCTCCAACAGCAAGAAATGATTTTTGGAAGGGTCTCCACTCCGTAGACCCTTCCAAAATTCATTTCTAATTTTATGGAGCTTTCCAGGGAGTGTTTTTTGTTGTTGCCCATTAATATCACTGTTGCCCAGCTGAATTACTATTTTTAATATTTTTGTTGTGGTCATTTTCGCTTTTTATTTGCACTTTTGTTCTGTGCACATGTATCACACTGCTCACGTTGTTTAGGTTTCCCCGGTTTTCCTGTACATTGCTGACGGAAATGGTTTCTCTTCCCTTTAAATGCCCTCTACCGCGAGTGTTTCACTCGCGGTATTTTTTACTTGTATATTCGGCCCCGTAAATGTGCGAGGAGCCTCTCCCCTCCCCTTCCCCGCCCATTGCAGCCGTCTCTCTGCCCCTCGGGAGCCTTCCTCCGCCCTCTGTTAGCCTTTCCACGCCTCTATCGGACATTTGCGGGCCCGTACTTGTGCGGGACCTGTTAGTGTGCCGTGCACGTGTGCGGGGGTGACACGCACGTGTGCGGGGCGCTTAAGAGCACTTAAGTGCTGCTTTCCGTGCGCTATTGCGCGGATGCGCAATTGTGCGGTGTTTAGTAAACATACCCCATAGTGTGTTTTGAGTGCACCCTTTTCTAAGCCTATCATTTGGGTTTGCGTTTAGATGTTTGGACAGATAAGATGGTGCTATGTCTCTTAGGAGCTTGAAAACAATTAGTAATAGCTTATATTCAATTCTACTCTGGAGAGGCAAACAATGGAGCTTGTATAGTATTGGGGTTATGTGGTCGGATAGTGGTGCTTTCTGAATAATGTTGAGTCATCTGTAGGGTATGCAGTGTTGGCATTGTAGGCAATAATTCCAGAATCTTGTATTATGGTAGTAAGAGATGCAATGAAGATATTAAAAAGAAGTGGGTCAAGAACAGAACCCTGGGAACACCTCAGGTAGTGTAAGAGGATAGGAATTAGAAGTGGAAGAACCAAAGGTAACTGAGAAGGAATGGTCAGTTAAGAAAGAATGGAACCAGGAAAGAACAGATCCTTGGAGACCCAAATTATAGAGGCGAGAATGGAGTGATCTACCAGATCAAAAGCAGAAGATAAATCTAAAGAAACCACAAGGGTCATATTGCTTTGATCAAAAGTGTTATAGATGTCACTAAGTAGAGCAGTCAGGATAATCTCTGTACTATGGCCAGTGCAAAAGTCAAATTGTCTGGGGTGCAATGCATTTGAGTTGGTTAGATGAGCGGATAGTTGTGCAAAAACAAGTTTTTCAAGAATCTTAGAGAGGAAGGTAAACTTGGAGACGGGGTGATAGTTTGTTCCTGAACTCTGAAAGAAAGCCATAGTTCGCCCTATTCTGAAAATTTTTTCACTCGATAGGACATCTGTCAGTCTCAGAGTATAAACTGGTGTTAATGATGGATAATACAGTTGAAAGAAGTTGCTAGAGACTCAGTTGGCAGTCAGGCCGAGGGTTTTGGATTGAGCATGCAAGTCATTTTTCTGAAGGAGGTAAAGAGCGTGGAAAAGTTGCACATTGTAATAGTATTGAAAGCAAGCCAGAAATGAGGCAAGGCAAGGGAGGTTGACTGAGAGGTAGATGGCGGGAGAGTAGCTGCATTGGGAATACTAGGTGATGAATGGGAGGGGCAGAATGGGGACAAAGAAAGCAAAGGAGAGCCAGGAACTTCACCAGAGAGGAGTTTAATCCAAATATTAGATATTTTGCTGGAGAAGTATGCAGCTAGTTATCTGGAGGATGAGGTATCTGTCTGAGTGACTAAAACTGGGGACGGAGGACAGAAGAAACCACTGAGTGTAATTGTTGGGGACGATTGTAGGATGATTCAATGAATTTGGAGAAGAACATTATTTTTTTACAACATAATCTTAGAATGGTAAATCGAATAGCAATGTTGGAAAGTTTCCAAGGAAGCAGGAGTACAGAGTTTGTGCCAACGTCTTTCCACTCTCCTGAGTACAGAGAAGACGTAAACCAAGATGATACCATGAATAGTGTTGTTTTTCTGCCTCTTGCTTGGGCTTAAGTCAGGCTATTCTATCCAAAGCGGAGGAGAGAGTACAGTGCCACGTATCTACTGGTTCATCAACAGAAAGGGTAGAGAAATCTGAGAAAAAAAGTTTGTATAGTTGGTATAAAGTATAAACTGTATTTTTGTTTTTTTAGGTTTGCCTAGCATGACCTTGTGCTGACAATCAGGTTGATGCAGAAACCCTGCACCACAGCCTGGCGCCAAAGCTCTAGTGTAGGGTTCCAAATGCAGAGATTTTGTGCAGCCATGTTGTAAGCAAACAGCATGCAAATGAACTGCATGCAAAGCATCTGTTATAAACTGGGAGAGAAAGCTAAGCACATGCACATAGGTGTCTGCATTAGCAGCTCCTATATCCTGCACACAAAAAGGTTCTTTTGCGCATATGCTGGAATGGCACGTGGCAAATAAGGGTTACCTTCTGTTCTTATGCGCCACATAGCATTCCCACACATGTGTGTACATGTCCGAGCATGCTTCCTCTGTCATTTTTTTTGAGGCATCACTCACTTCAGCAGAGCCCAAAAAGAGTTGCGGGGGTTGTCCACTCAAGAAACGGGCATAAATTTCTCTTCAGCACTGACCGCAGACCCCTTATGTCTCCTCCAACCTAGTGTTAAAGTCCCACATTGAGCTCAGCCTTCTGTTCTGCATACTTCTTGGCCTCCGAGCAGCATAACTAATAGCTTCATTAGCATCTATTTTGAATGTTTTTAATGTGCTGGGTGCTGCTGTTAGTGCAGGCATCTGTGCAGTGATTAGGCTCCTGGCAAATTCCTTCCTGCCTTCTGCACTCATGCTAGAGCTGAAAAATTGTGCTTAAATGCTGCGCCGATGCCTGTGCTAACAGTAGCACCTTTTTCCTCATCTTGGAACATTTCGGTCCATGCCAGTAAGCATGCTTGAGTTGCTAAGTATGTAACCAATTATAAAATAAGAAGAGCTCTTTAGTGTTCTGAACTTTCTTCCCTAATAAATTTGCTTGTTCAGTATTAAACTGAAGAAAAAGGGTTTTATATGCATAGTCAGTTATCAATGACAGTCGACTGTTCTAAATGATGTATCAAATAATAAGAAGAATATTTCTTATTATAATCACTTGTGTAGCACCAGTAGGTCTATGCTGTATTTTACAGACTCATATAGTAAAGAGGTAAATATCTCAAGTCTCTAGCACAGAGAAATGAGAGTAGTTTTAAATTGGACTAGAATCAAAGTATAGTATTTTAGAAGAATGCTTGGTTACAAATAGGGGCCCTTTTACTAAGGCCTGTGCCCATAGTTAACTTGTGTTTTAGAGGATAGCAACATCTATGGTAACTGCTGCCACATGGGCACGACACAACCACTAAAAACATGTAAATTGCCCATTGTACAAAGGTGTAGTGATTGACAGGGTATTGGCAGTGTGTAGGCATGGAGAATCAGTACATAGCAGTAAGCAGGGGGGGGGGGCTACATACTGTATCATGCTTGTGCACCTAGCGATACCTCTATTGGTGGCATTAGGTACATCCATGTTAATTACACCATGCTTTAGGGTGCGTGTCTGGGAAGCAATTGCCGGGAACATGCTGCCGTGGAAGTTTTGCACTTAACACACATTAGTTTTCAAGCTAAATGTGTGTTAAGTATAAAACCCTAATGGGCTTTAGTATAAGAGCCCCATAGTATCTCCATTACATTATTTTTCAGTTGAATTATGAGCTTAAAATGACTTTGAAACTGCCCTGTCAATTCACCTGGACAGGGCTGGTTCAGCCATTAAGTCAGAGTACGCAGTTGCCTAGGATGGCAGTTTTTGAGGGGCAGCAAAGAGCAGCAGCAGACAAAGAAAACAATAGATTCCGACGGTCCCACATCCTCAAAGAGCCATCGGCACATCCTGTTACCTGCAGGGAGAGCAGGCATACGTACATACAAAGCAACATTTCATATTTACATAGTAACATAGTATATGACGGCAGATAAAGGCCAGCATGGTCCATCTAGTCTGCCCAGCCAAGTGGCAAGAGTCGGTGCGCCCTCCGCTCCGTGCAGGTCATCCTTCCCCATGCCTTTGTTCAGGAGTGTACCCACCACTCCATGCAGGTCACCTCTACTTGTTGAGATATCAGAGACAGTTACATTTATTTAGATTTTATCCTGTTTCTATAAAGAGATCCACTGTGTGTGTCCCATGCCATTTTGAATTCTGTCACTGTGTTTGCCTCTACCACTTCCATCGAGAGGGCATTCCAAGCATCCACCATCCTTTCAGTGAAAAAGTATTTCCTGATGTTGCCTTTTAGTTATGCCCTCTAGTATTACAGGTTCCCCATCTTTGAAAAAGGTTTGTTTGTTCATGAATACTCCTTAAGTATTTAAAGGTCGGTATCATATCTCCCCTGTTCCTCCTCTCCTTTAGAGTATACATATTTATTTATTTATTTAGTATACATTTGTATACCGCTACTTCCAGCGATCAGCAGCGGTTTGATTACAGATTGGAAATTGTCAAATCATGACAGGAAATTTTTGAGGTATAAACACATTGATTAGACAGGAAAGCACAGCACACAGAACTATTTTACAGGGAACATGGGCTATGGAGGGTTAAGTGGCTTGCCCAAGACCACAAGGAGCACCTGTGGGACTAGAAACCCCAGTCCTTCCGGCCCAAGGTTGCTGTCCTCCAGTGGGATTTGAACCCCCGACCTTCCGGCCCGAAGTACCTTGCCCCAACCACTAGGCCACTCCTCTCATTTAGGTCTTGGAGTCTCTTTTCATATGTCTTAAGGTGCAGGCTCCAAATCATTTTGGTCGCCTTCCTCTGAACTGTTCCAGTCTTTTTATATTCTTTGTGAGATATGGTCTCCAAAATTGAACACATTATTCCAAGTGAGGTCTCACCAGCAACTTGTACAGTGGCATTAGTACCTCCTCCTTTCTTGCTGGTAATTCCTCTCTGTATGCAACCCAGCATCCTTCTGGCTTTGGCCATCTTGAAATCCTCAGAAACAATCACTCCAAGGTCCTTCTCCTGGTCCGTGCACACCAACCTATTCCCCCCTATCTCATACAATTCCCCTGGATTTCTGCATGACACTACACGGCTTCACATTAAATCTTAACTGCCAAGCATTAGACCATTCTTCCAGATTTTGCAGATCTTTCCTCATATAATCCACTCCCTCAGGGGAGTCCACTCTGTTGCAAATTTTGGTGTAATCTGCAAAAAGACAGACTTCCATTCAGTCCTTCAACAATATCACTCACAAATACATTGAACAGTACCGGCCCCAGGGGTAGGGTAGGGTTAGGATGATCATGATTGTTGAGTTTAATTATCAAAATCTTGGTGGAAGGGCATAAGACTTCTGATTCACCAAGGGGCACCCAATATTCTTGCAGTGGCCCTGTGCATAGGAGGAGTCATGTGAGCAATTTCTTCCAGTTTTCTACTGGTTCAAGATAAGTACTTGATTCCATTTGTGACATCTGAGCCAAGATGGACCAATCTGAATGAATGCTGTGAAGTTGTTTGTAACCTTCTTGCTAAAACAGATGCCCTCTACTCTGCAGCAGATGTGCAAAGGACAAGTTTAAAGAGTTTGAAATTGCACATCAGAATGTATATATACACTTCTGGTCAAAGGGCCAGATTTAAGGGTTGGGAATAAGTAGGGTCAAAGAGGTACAAACACCTATTAGGCACTTTGCTCACCTGATTTTCATATGGGGGGGGGGGGGTAGGGGAGGTCATTTGCTAAAGATTTGCACCATCTGCAGCAGGGCCCATAGTAATAACATGGGCCGAGCAGCAGAGAATGCACACTTATACCATTAGTGACTTCCATAGTGTGTAGTTTGCCCTTAGGATCCCCTATTCAACAATTTTCAGGAAGGGGAAACCATTCCCAGAAAACTATCATGCAAGCTAAAGCTCGGATAAAAAGCACAGTGGAGCATTTGCCTAATCCTTAAGTTCTTGTTAGGTATATTTTATAGAGTGTGAAAATATTACTAAAACTGTCCGTACACTCTAAATATCTCAACTTTTCAAAAATAGGTAGATAAGAATACTAATAACTCTCTCGCAGGTGGTGTGTTAAAATTAACATCCATAAAACTGCATTCTCAGTATATCATACGAGGTCTCAGACTAAAGGGTACACTACCGGGGCCTTAAACTTGGTCCCCGTTTATTCCCACATTTGCATCAACGATCTCACTTAAGATAACTGAAAGTCAAATGCAGTTACTTTCACTCACATTCTTATTCTTTCTTATTTTCTCCCCCCACTCGAGAATCTACTAGTGTCTTAGAAAAACTTTCTTCAAAACACTTAAACTTGCTGGAAACCGTACTAGAAAAATATAAAAATATAATAAGTGTATATGTTGTTGTTTCTCAATCCAGTGTTCTTAACCGTCCCTTGAGTTTTAAATATCAACTTGTTCCCTCATGTTCCCAACGCCGTTCAGTGGCATTGCCTACGCGTTTCTCCTTTCGGTTCTTCAGGGGTCAGTCGTCCAGATCCACTTTTCCACCCTTTTCTAGTGTAACTATTAGAAAATGCTGCCCACGTTCAACTGCAATCCTTCTCTTTTTCTCTATGTTGACTTCACAATCACTGGTCTCGGAACTGACCCCTGAAGAACCGAAAGGAGAAACGCGTAGGTAATGCCACTGAACGGCGTTGGGAACATGAGGGAACAAGTTGATATTTAAAACTCAAGGGACGGTTAAGAACACTGGATTGAGAAACAACAACATATACACTTATTATATTTTTATATTTTTCTAGTACGGTTTCCAGCAAGTTTAAGTGTTTTGAAGAAAGTTTTTCTAAGACACTAGTAGATTCTCGAGTGGGGGGAGAAAATAAGAAAGAATAAGAATGTGAGTGAAAGTAACTGCATTTGACTTTCAGTTATCTTAAGTGAGGTCGTTGATGCAAATGTGGGAATAAACGGGGACCAAGTTTAAGGCCCCGGTAGTGTACCCTTTAGTCTGAGACCTCGTATGATATACTGAGAATGCAGTTTTATGGATGTTAATTTTAACACACCACCTGCGAGAGAGTTATTAGTATTCTTATCTACCTATTTTTGAAAAGTTGAGATATTTAGAGTGTACGGACAGTTTTAGTAATAATCCTTAAGTTCAGCACTTCTAGGAAAAGCTGGCACCATGCTTTTGGAGGAAAGATTTTGCCCATGCAGTGATTTTCCTCCGCATGCTTCTCTCGAGAGGGTTCGGAATAGATTGGAGACTCTGTTTTGCTACTGACCATATGAGCTGGCACATAGGAATCATGCTTTTCTGATCTGAAATGCACCCTATGTGTATTTTACCAATACCAGTTGGAACAAAAGGAATTTTTACAGGTCCTGAAGTGTTTATTACCAGTCGATACTAGTCCAAAAATTCTCTTGACCCACAGTGAATTGTACTTCTCGTAACTGGAGGAAATCAACCATAAGGTATCTGGGCTATAACAGTTGATTCTGGCATTGCGTTTGAAATCCTAAAGTGCTTGTGTGCTGAAACAGTTTGCTGTTAAGACAATACACCACTGCATTCCAGCAACAATATTAATTGTTTCTGCTCTGCTATGAATCATCCTGGTTAGCCCACACTGTTCTTTGCTGAGAAATAAAGGAATAACTTGTGGCTCCAACAGTTCAGTGTCCAAGACCAGCTGGATCAAATGTGCTTGGTGTCTCTTGTAGTGCATTTCAAAAACTGGTATATGTGTAGAGTGCGTCACTTATTCCAGATCATAGGAGACAAAGAGAGGGTCACAAAAGGAGCACAACATAAAATTCAATAGCAGTGGTTGGTGAATTGCATCTCTTAGTCTCGTTACGTACTTCATGTGGTGACCCCGTTGAATAAAATCTATACTACAGTAGATCTCAGCAAGGCAACACTACAATTGAAGTATGCTAGGAAAGAAAAACAACAATATATATTGACCACGTCACCCAGGATAAAAAGGTGCCCACCCATAGGCTCTGCACTAGGGCTAATGATAGTGGTAGCAATAGTGCAGATACTGCAGATGAAGATAACATCCCTGCCACAGAGAAAGAGCATGTAAGCATGTTCATGGACCTTTTGTGGCAAGAGATAAACCACAGAAGTTAACAACAAAGTTAAGAGGATTAACTACAATTAAGTGGATCCCTGTAGATAAAGAGTAGATAATGTATTGTCACTTTTATGCTACAAAGCTTTCTATTTAAATTGAGAGGGTATACAAACAGAATCCACCAAAAATTGGAAGAAAGAGATTGAACTCCAGAAGGAGGATGTCTTTGGCATGATGCAAGTACTACTCTGAGTATTAGCAGCAATTTGGGAGCCTGAGACCATACTCCACATACCCTGATTTAGGAGTGAGGTTCATGACTGTCATGGCATGCCCAAAACTAATCTGTTTGGAGAAATTGCCCCGAAAACAACTTTTCAAGATGGTGCTTGTGGAGTGTGGCATGCAGTGGGAAGGGGCTTTCTGTTCAAACACCAAGGAGACAGCAGTTCGGGGAAACAAAACTTGTTTTTTGTTCAGACCCAGTTTGTTACACCTTCACAAAGCTGGTCTTCCAGCCCTTCTTCTAGCTCAGCTAAAGTTCCTACCTTTGTACGGTTTGCTTTGAAAGTATTCCTGGCTCCACGGGCCTCTCTCCCTCCTGCAGCCTGCTGGGTTTTAACCTCTCCTTGTGAGCCACACCCTCTCAGCCATGAAATCTGGGCTGCAGGCTCACTTAAAGGGGCCTGTTGATAATCTCTCTGGAGAGGGATGGGCAACACTCTATAGAACCCATCACAGTGCTAAACTCAACACGAATTTCTCTTCCACGGGCATGGTTTGTTTAATAGTAGGGGGCTTAAGCACCCACTACACCCACAGATCCATTACCTATGTTTTACTTAAAAAAAAAAAAAGAAGCTGGGGAAGATCACTGGTCTATGTTAATCCTGTTTCCTGTACCATATTTATTGCACACTACCTTCTACTGTGTGTTTCTTGCTCCTTGCTCAGGTGAATGATTTCTTTGGTGAAGAAAAAAACCAAGGTTCATGTTATTTCACGTCTTTTGTCAGGGTGATGATATATTGAGACAGAGCTTTAACTGGGCAATTTGAAATGCTTTATCAAATAAAAAACACAGCCCACACCCAACATTCACAATAAAATCAGAGCTGCCAAGATCCCCAGTTGCAGGAGGGAGACATTTTGGCCAGTCTGGTATTGAACTGACATCCTAAAAGCTGTGTGGTATTTGAAAGCAATGCTGCAGATCCCACAATGCATCAGGGTTGCCTGAAGTCCAGCATTTGCCTAAAATCTTCCTCTTGGAACTGAGTAACTTGGCAGCTCTATAAAATCTTCAGAGAGAAGTAACTTTCTACTTATCTAAAGCAATAAAATGTGAGCCCACAATTGAGTTTATAGCAACCAGCTGCATTTATTTATTGAAGAATTTTCCAGAATAATCATAAATTAGTGTTTATTTCCTTAGTGTACATATGTATCTTACATTCTTTACTCAGCATTATGGCTTATAGCCCATGGAAGGATTTGCTCAATTCTTGAACAATTTATTTAGCAAGCATTTAATTTATTTAATCTCTTTTCTACCACCACATCTTTGTCTTCCCTGGAGAGCTCATTGTAGGCCTTTTCCTGCTTTATCGCAAAATAAACTTCATGTAAGCCTATTTCAAATTGTTGTTTTCTTGAACTCATGATAGGTCCTGATTTATTGTACTCGCTCTCTTGGTGACTTTCCTGCTTGTAGAATACTGGATATGAATAATCTTCCATTTTTTTCAATATCTGTTTATTCAGTTTCTTGCAGATATGCCGTATTTATTTGGTGATCTATACTGTATTGTTTTCTACAGAATACCTACCATATAGTACTGTCATGAAGGGTGTGCATTTGTTCTGAGATGTCTGGTATACATTAAAAATTTGTACGATGCTGTAGTAACTAGAACTGGGCGAGTTCTTCTACCCAAAGTCATTCAGATTTGTTTGATATGATCTCTCTCTTGTGAACTAATAAACAATAATTATGAGGAAATAAGTTCTATTATTTTAGGTTCTTCCTTTCCATACAGGATCACAGTTTTAAAACAGCATCTGACTCATCGTATTATTCAAATATAATATTATTAAAAAATTATTCAAATATCATCAAACACAATAGAGTAAAACCCCAAAAGAACTCGAACCTCTTCACAGTGCAGATCTACTGCTCTCTCTAATGAATCCATAGATTTTGTAATCTATTGGATTGAAAACATTCAACAATCCCTTTGTTAATTTTCTTACTATCAAAGTCAGACTAACAGGTCTACATTTTAGTTTCCTCCTTGCTCACATTTTTCAGGAGAGACTAAATGTGCCCTTCTCCAGTCCTTTGAGGCTGCTGGACTCATGCCTCTCTCCAAGAGGGATCTAAATAGGCAGTCAATGGTTCTGCCGTCACTTCTTTAAGCATCCAAATATTAAAGGATGTAGCCTATTTGGATCTACTACCTTTTCTGTTCCTGTCTCTTCTCTGTTGTTCTTCCTTGGTGAATGCTGCAAAACAGTATGGCAACAATATTCAACCCGCAGCGGTCAGTGGCTGCCACAGGTAAAAAAAAAATCCAGATATTTATTGGCAGTCTCTGGAGAGTGGTTACTGCTGAATATCTGGAAACAGCGTTCAGAGGTGGCAGTATCCAGAGATAAGCGATATTCAGCCGCAAAGCAGATAACCAATCCGCATACCACTAAGCACAGCTTTTGTGCTGTCTGAAGTTATGCAGATTGTTATCCTAATTGTGGCACTGAAAATTGCAGCTATCTGGATAAGTGCCAGCTCTGCCCCAGCTTCAGTCCTGGACCACCCCAGCACTATCCGGATAGCGCAGAGGAGGTCAGAGATAATATTCAGAGCCACAATCCGGATAGCGCAGGGAGGTCAGAGATAATATTCAGAGCCACAATCCGGATAGTGCAGAGGAGGTCAGAGATAATATTCTGAGCCACAATCCGGATACTATGGAGGAGCTCAGAGATTATATTCAAGGGCACCATCCGGATAGTATAGAGGAGGTCAGATAATTTTCAAAACCACTATCCGGACAGTGTGGAGGTCAAGTCCGAGATAGTATTCAGAAGCACTATCCAGATGGTGTGGAAGAGGTCAGAGATAAAATTCAGAGACACTATCTGGATAATATGGAGGAGGCCAGAGACAGGAGCAGTTCTATAATGAGTGGGATTGAGGCAGCCATCTCAGATGGCAAAGTTTTGGAGGTGGCAAAAACTGCCCCCAAAACAGCCAAGTGGATGCTGCCTCACCCTGCCTTCTAAAGTTGAAAAGAAAATGAAATGGGCAAGTTGCTGCCGCCTCCTCTTCTCCCGGTCAACAGCGGCAAAATCACACCTCACCCCCGCTGCTGCTGCCTCTGCCCCAGATCTGAGAACATTGTGGCAGCAGTGGTGGGAAAAAAAAAAGCACAAAAGTATTATCAGAGAGAGAAGGACCCATCAGGGTCTTACAAGCATGCCGGAGTTGCAAGAGCCGATGCTTTTGATTTCAGGGTTTTTTTTCAAAGTTAATTGCTGCATACATAAGCGGCAGTGAGCTAACTATCAATTAAAAAAAAAACTGGAAAGCAAAAGCTCCGGCTCTTATGACTCTGGCATGCTTGTAAGATCCTGATGGGTTCCGCCCCCTCTGATGATACTTTTTGCAACAGAGGGAGGTGGAACCAGCAGGGGCTTACCAACGCAGAGGAGTACTGAAAACCGTGCCAATATTGAGATAGATAAGCCAGGATGGCAGATGCTGGACAATGGGGGAAGAGGCAAGACAAATGCTGGACAACAGGGGAGGGGCAGTAGGACAAATGCCGGACAATGAGGGAGAGAGAGCAGGAAGACAAATGCTGGACAGTGGGGGGAGAAGCAGGAAGACAAATGCTGGACAACAGGGGGGGGGGGGGAAGAAGGAAGACAAATGCTGGACAACGGGGGGTATGGGGCATAAAGACAAATGCTGGACCATGGTCAGCGCCACCTACTGAGCTGGGAAAATGTGGCAGGTGGGTGCCGACATCAGGAGGGTGCCGTTGCTAGCCAAATGCCCCCCACTCCCCATTCAGGATAGCCTGTGGAATGCCAGCGGCCTGGTGGAGACTCTGCCCGCAGGACACGCTGCTCCCATGGGCAGAAGGCTTGAGGGGCTGCAGCTGCTACTCGCAGCCCTCTGCCTGCGGGCAGGCTCTCCACTAGGCCACCAGGGCTCTGCAGATCATCCTGAATAGGGAGTGGGGGTGGGTGGCCAGCGACAGTGCCCTCCTGACATCAGCTCCTGCAGGCAGACTCTGTTTCTCTGGGCCGCAGTCACAGTTTGCAGAGTCCCTTCCCACAGTATATGCTGTTTCCATAGGCAGAAGAGTTTGGAAGGTAATGATCATAGCCCAGAAAAACAGAGCCTGCCCGTGGGAGCAGCATGTTCTATGGGCAGGGGCTGTGCAAGGCTAATTGAGCCCTCCACTGTGGGCTGGGATCATGGCTTGCACCTCCAGTCCGTGGGACATGCTGCTCTGTGGGCAGGCTCTGCCCCTTGTACATTCAAGGAGTGGACATGAGGGAGCATTGGGAGGTGAATGTGGATGGGCACAGGGAGTCAAAAGGAAGATGCTGGTGCAGGGGGGGATAGGGAGGCAGCGGGGATAAGATTGAGATGGTGGGTTAGGGAGATACTGGACATGGAAAGGGACATAGGAAGAAGCAAGGAGGGGAGATAGAGTTGTGATGTTGGCCAGGGGGTTATAGGGAGACTATGGGAAAATGCTGGACTTGTGGAGGGGAGACAGAGGGGAGATGTTGTACACTGGGTAATAAAATGAGAAGTAAATGCAAGACATGGGAGTAATAGGGAGAGAGAGGGGAGAAGATTGAAATGGGATAAAGAAAGAGATGGAGAGATGCTGGACATGGGAGTAATAGGGAGGGGATGATATGGTATGGAGATGGGGTAGATGCTGGTTGCAGGGGGATAGAAAGCAAGAGGGCAGATATGGAAGGAAAGAGAAAGGAGGTACTGGATGGAGAGAGAGAGAGAGAGAGAGAAAGACATTGGATGAGGGATGCGAGATGTTAGATATGGAGAGAGAGTGAGCAAAAGACTGGGGAATAATGGACCAGGGAAAAAGAGTTGGGGAATGGAAGGACTGGGGTGAAGGTTGAAAAGCGGTAGGAAGATAGCATAAAAAAGAGGGAGATTGAGAACTAGATAGTAAGGAGTAGTGAAATCTGGGTGGATAGTGATAAAGAAATTAATGGAAGAAAGCTGAAAGGAAAAAAATCCAATATTCAAGATGGAAGGAAGTAAAGAAAACCAAAAGAAGAGACAAGAAATGGCAGATGGAGTAGAGACCGTAGAGAGCTAAGGGAAGACAGAAAAAAGTAGATTGAGATCAGCATGATCAGAGAATAAAATGCTTAGACAACAAAGATAGAAAGAATAATTTTATTTTTCAATTTAGTGATTAGACTTTGCACTATCTTTATATTTCAAACAGGATGGGGAATTGCCTCTCTTATCTGGTGTGGCACTGCTTGTGGAATCTTGCTTTTTGGGGTTTCATTTTAAGTTTTGTCTACATATTTTTATTTTTACTTTAGGTTGTGGTCACTTATTCTGTACTTGGTGAGGGTCTGTGTTCTGAGTGTGTGACAGAGGCTAGGTGTTCTGTTAACATGGAGCTTGTACATAGGGATCTGTACTATAGTTATTTGGCTTGTTCAGCTTTTTAAACAGATGTGTGGATGTTCTATGGCCTGCTGCAGTATTTATAGTGCTACTTTTTTTCTGGGAAGGCTCCTTGTTGTAAACGTTTTGGAAATGTATGCTTGTAGGGTATGATAGATTTGGCCTTGTAGATTTTCAGTGGCTTTTGTAGGGTTTTATATTAGTTCACAATATGCCTGGTACTGGAAAATATTTATGTTGTTATTTGTGAGATGACAAGATTCAGATTTGTTTTTTAATATATTGAGTTCTGGGAATGAATGTCCTACGTGTGTTCTGTATCTATTGTCGAGGGAGTGGTTTCTGTTAGGGTTGCGCCCAACAGGTTTGATCCAGTGCTGGTTTTGGCCCATTGCATACAGAGACATTTAGTTCATTGCACTCCATAGGAAATGCAAAACTACAAGTCCCTGCATGCAGTGGGGCAAACCCAGGACTAGATCAAGCTGTCAGACGCATCTGGAGCCAGTTGGCAACCCTAGTTTCAGTGGATGCAGAATATATATTGAAAAAGAAAAAGCAAGAACCATAATGCAATTTATAACAAAATAAAATTAGTTATACATTTATATTATAAACTGCACTGTGGTTATCTTTGAGTTCCTTGGTATGTGAGCATCTTGCATTTCCTTTGTTTTTTTGTGGAATATATGTTTACATTAACACATGCTGTCCAGTGTGCAGTTTCAGGAGTTATGTTGGACTGGGATGTATTGTGTGGAGGGTCACAAAGTCCCTTTTGTTTTTCAGAGGTTGGAAAGTGCTGGGTAGGGCCACTGAGCCTCTCTTGTTTTTCAAAGGGTGGAAAGTGCTGTGTTGGGGTGCCAAGTTGCTCTTGTTTTGTGGAAATGGGAGTTGCTGCATGAGTGCTGTTGAGCCACTCTTGTTTGGCATATTTAGCAGCATGTTTCCTAAGCTCTGCGCTGGTAACATAAGAACATACGAAATGCCATACTGGGTCAGACCAAGGTCAATCAAGCCCAGTATCCCGTTTCCAACAGTGGCCAATCCAGGTCACAAGTACCTGGCAGGTTCCCAAAAAGGCACACAGGTTTCAGAATGCTTGTCCCAGGGTAAGCAGTGGATTTCCCAGGTCCTCTTTAATAATAGTTTATGGACCTTTCTTCCAGGAACTTGTCCAAACCTTTTTTAAACCTACACTAACAGCTTTTACTACATCCTCCGTTAGCTAATTCCAGAGTTTGATCATGCAGGGCCGTAAGATAACTGCAGGGAGGAAGTTATACCCCTCTGCAATTACTACATTTCAACATGGCAAAATGGCTGCTGATGCATCTAAGGCCACCCACTGAGGTGGCATTAGTTGCACTCAGCTACTTGCGCTGAGTCATGATGTTAGTTTATGCCAACAAATGCAGATAAGAACATAAGATATGCCATACTGGGTCAGACCAAGGTCCATCAAGCCCAGTATCCTGTTTCCAACAGTGGCCAATCTAGGTCATAAGTACCTAGCAGTTTCCCCAAAAGACACAGGTTCCACAGTGCTTGTATTGGGTCAAGCAGTGATATGCCCTTTTAATAATGGTTTATGTACCTTTCCTCCAGGAACTTGTCCAAACCTTTCTTTAAACCCAGCTACACTAACAGCTTTTACTACGTCCTCCGTAACAAATTCCAGAATTTGATTACATGTTGAGTGAAAAAATATTTTCTCTTATTAGTCTTAAATAGGTTACCCTGTAGCTTCATTGCATGTCCCCTAGTCTTTCTATATTCTGATGCCTGTGTGTGAAAGTTCTTTCTCTCGCCTCACTCTGAAGTAAAGTATAATTTTGGGAAAGAATCCTGTAAACCTAAGTGTAATGGAATAAAAGGGTTTTTTTTGTTTACATATGTCTGTTTTTAGTTTGTATTAATATATTCCCTACTTGGTGAATGTTTATCTCTGTTCTGCATGTGTGACTGAGGCGACGTGTTCTGTTAGCAAGGCGTTTCTATGTAGAGATCTGTAGTAATATGAATGTTCTAAGGCCCATTGCAATATTTATGGTTCTGCCCTTTTCTGGGTACACTCCATGTTGTGTGAGTTTCGGAAGTTAGTGCTGTTATGGAATAATAGATTTGCTGTATGGGTCCTGGACTCTGGGTTTTTGGTGTGGTAAACTGTAGGGTGTTGGTTGGGGGGTACTGGAATATGGATTGTCTTTATGCTACCAGACTGAAATTTAAAATATTTTGTAAGTCTAGATTCAAGGAAATATCAAATTTCAAGGGAATGTCTCAGTTTAGTTTTGTTTAGTAGCCTGATAGCTTCACCACCGCTGAGTTCTGGACTTTTGCAGCTCTAGCACAATCCAATCCAGCCTTTGAATTCATGGCTACCAGGATTAGTTTTTTTCATTTTATATCATCCCTCCTCATCAATAATCTGGTCATAGCAAAATAAATTTGATGTACAGATACTTGTAATGGTTTGAATTTGGGAGAGAGTTGCATAAGTGGCTTTTCACTAATCAAATTAAATGTTTTATTATTATGTTTGTTTTATTGTAAACATCTGTTTTACGAAATTGTATGTTTGGAAGCAACCTAGGATTTTAGATGGGCAGCATATACATCTTGAAATAAAATATACTAAATGTATGTAAATGATGCCACAGTGAATCTCCACACATGGCCCTGCATCACTCTCATGCGATCCCTGAGGTAAAGTAGACAGGAGGGGGCACTGGGAGGTAGAGGAAAGCAGAAACATCAGATAGGGACCTGCATGACCAGAGAATAAAATGGTCAGACAACAAAGTTAGAAGAGAATTTTATTTCCAATTTAATGATCAGACTCGGTGCTATCTTTATGTTTTATACAGTCCAGGGAAATGCATCTCTTTTTATTTCTCTGGTGTTGCATTGTATGCAGAATCTGACTTCTTGGGGTTGCAGTTTAATTTTTATCTACATATGTTTATTTTTAGGTTATGGTCACTTATTCTGTACTTGCTGAGGTTCTGTGTTTTGAATGTATGACCAAGGCCAGGTGTTCTGTTAACATGGAGTTTGTACGTAGGGATCTGTACTGTAGTAATCTGAATTGTTCAACTTTCCAAATGGGTGTTGGATATTCCGGGGCCCGCTGCAGTATTTACAGTCCTGCTTTTTTTGGGTAGGCTCCTTATGTGAGTTTTGGAAGTTGGTGCTGGTATGGTATGTAGGTTTGCTCTATAGATTCTCAGTGCCTTTGCTGTATTTATTTATTTAACTGTGTTTATATACCACTGATCTATGAGTCTAAGTGGTTTCCAAAAATCAGTTTGGACAACTGGCTTGCATGGAACATAAATAACTTAGTGAGGTACATAGAACTAGCTTAATGTAACAATGAGAACTTAATAGAAATTTAGAACTATATACATTAAACAGTGGGGTATTGTATTAGTTCACAATGGTACTGGAGAATGTTTGTTGTTGTTAGTGAGATGACTAGAAGCAGATTTTCTTTTTAAGATTTTGAGGTCTGTGGGTGAATGTCCCAGTTCTGCTCTGTACAGATTGTTGAAAGAGGGGTTCTGTGAATGCAAAATATGTGTTCAAAAAGAACAAACAAGTTTTGTAACAAAATAAAAATGAGCTATAATTTGGTTATATAAATTGTGTTGTGGTTCTCGATCTTTCTTTTAGTTCCTTGGTGTGTGAAAATCTTGCATTTCCTCTACCATATCTAATTGGCTTTCTGGTTTCGTTCAGTCCCTGACAGTAGTTTTAAGAAAGCTCCCCTCCCCGCCCCCACTTTGGGGGTGGAGGGAGGTGCAGGCCATCTCATCCCTTACCTCAGGCAGCAGATTGCCTTGAGCCGCCCCTGGTCACAGATAATATTCAGAGGCACTATCTGGATAGGGTGGAGGAGGTCAGAGATAATAATCAGAGGCACTATCCAGATAGGGCGGAGGAGATCAGAGATAATAATCAGAGGCACTATCCGGATAGGGCGGAAGAGGTCAGAGATAATAATCAGAGGCACTATCCGGATAGGGCGGAAGAGGTCAGAGATAATAATCAGAGGCACTATCCGGATAGGGCGGAAGAGGTCAGAGATAATAATCAGAGGCACTATACGGATAGGGTGGAGGAGGTCAGAGATAATAATCAGAGGCACTATCCAGATAGGGCAGAGGAGATCAGAGATAATAATCAGAGGCACTATCCGGATAGGGCGGAAGAGGTCAGAGATAATAATCAGAGGCACTATCCGGATAGGGCGGAAGAGGTCAGAGATAATAATCAGAGGCACTATACGGATAGGGTGGAGGAGGTCAGAGATAATAATCAGAGGCACTATCCGGATAGGGTGGAGGAGGTCAGAGATAATAATCAGAGGCACTATACGGATAGGGCGGAAGAGGTCAGAGATAATAATCAGAGGCACTATACGGATAGTATGGAGGAGGTCAGAGATAATATTCAGAGGTACTATGGGTCCGATATTCATTTACCTGGATCTTCAAAGGGCTATGCGCTGAAGGGCGCATAGCCCTCCCTGCCGACCACCAAACTGGATATTCAGTGCCATGGTGCTGGCATTGAATATCTGGTGATCGCTGCTAAAGCTGGAAACCTCCAAAGCTATCCATGCAGCAGCTATACTGGCTGCTGTCTGGTTAGCAATTGGTGCCTTAAAGATAGGCGAGGGTTTTCCTTGCCTATCTTTAGGGTGCAGATCGCTAACCAGACAGCAGCCAATATCGCTGTTGCAGTTAGTGCCATTCTCTGCCTCTACTGCGCCCTGGTATGCCCCCAACACACCCCGATAGGGATATTCAACGGCACTAACTGTGTAAGTGCCATTGAATATCCCCATCTAAGGAATTTACATGGTTTACTTGGCTGTAAACTGTATAAATGCCTTTTGAATATTGGGCTTTAACTGGATAATATGGAGAATGTCAGAGACAATATTCACAGGCACTTTCTGGATACTATGAAGGAGGTCAGAGATACTATTCAGAATCACAATCTGGAAAGTATGGAGCAGGTCATAGATAATATTCAAAGACACTATCCAGATAGTACAGAGGAGGTCAGAGATGATATTCAGAGTCACTATCAGGATAGTGTGGAGGAGGTCAGAGATGATCTTCAGAGGCACTATCCGAATAGTATGGTGGATGTCAGATATAATATTCAGAGGCACTATCAGGATAGTGTGGAAGAGGTCAGAGATAATATTCAGAGACACTATCTAGATAGTGCAGAGAAGTTCGGAGATAATATTCAGAGCCACTATCCGGATAGTATGGAGGAGGTCGGAGATTATATTCTGAGTCACTATCAGGATAGTGCGGAGGGTATCAGAGATAATATTTAGAGGCACTATTCAGATAGTATGGAGTTCATCAGAGATAATATTCAGAGGCACTATCTGGATAGAATGGAGGAGGTCAGAGATAATATTCAGAGTAACTAAACTGATAATATGGAGGAGGTCAGAGATAATATTCAGAGTAACTAAAGTGATAATATGGAGGAGGTCAGAGATAATATTCAGAGTAACTAAACTGATAATATGGAGGAGGTCAGAGATAATATTCAGAGGCACTATCCAGATGGTGTGGAAGAGGTCAGAGATGATATGCAGAGGCACTATCCGGATAGTATGGAGGAGGTCAGAGATAATATTTAGAGGGACTATTTCAGATAATGCCCCTGAGTGAGGCTCAGTTACACCTATGCAGTTCACTGGTGTTGCTAATCGGTTAAGTTCCTTTAAATATCGCCCTGTATTTATTTAGTAGTTTTGCTTATCCTGATATTCCTCCCTTCCCTTTCTCATTCATGTTTTTCTTACATAGTAACATAGTATATGACGGCAGATACAGACCAGTATGGTCCATCCAGTCTGCCCAGCAAGGCGGCAAGAGTAGGCGCACCTGCCTCTCCGTGCAGGCCCCCCCCCATGCCTTTGTTTAGAGGTGTACCCACCGTTCCGTGTAGGTCACCCCTATCTCTTCAGATAAGAGATAATCATGTTTATTTTGATTTTATCTTGTTGCTATAAAGGGATCCACTGTGTCTGTCCCATGCCAATTTGAATTCCATCACTGTATTTGCCCCCACCACTTCCATCGGGAAGGCATTCCAAGCATCCACCACCCTTTCAGTGAAAAAGTATTTCCTGACATTGCCTTTCACTTTACCCCCTTGCAGCTTCATGTTATGCCCTCTAGTTTTACTTTAACAGTTCTTTTTTACTTTAACAGTTGGATTGTTTGTAAGATAGTTCTACCAAGTTAACTGTACATAGTTACTATGTTCTATGTAAACCGCCCCTGATCTCTGGAAGAGGCGGTATATAAAAACATGTTAAATAAATAAATAGTTGCTATTGGTGCTTTTTCTTTATTACCTCCTCTGCATCCCTTTCCTCCAAAATGTTCCTTCTTCTTCTTCTCCCTCACAAGTACAGCAGTTCTCTGGCAATGCACTAAACGGAGGCTGTCACACCCTGGATTGGCCAGAGCTGGCAATGCTGCAGCAGCAGCTAGTCATGTAGAACCATGAGAGAAATTAGCTTTCAAGTTCAATGAGCTTTTTCATCTGGGTGTGTCTGGCAGGCTGCAAGCACAGTAATAACTGGAATTCCTAGCAGACACGTAGGCACTCACGTAACTACGCTTCTGGCCAGCTGCACAGGAGACATAGAAGGCCAGATGTTTGGACTGCAGCCATGCTAGTATTGGTAGCTATTTAGGTTATTACAAACCTTTGTGGTTAGACATTAGACAAGAGAGATGCTGGACATGAACCAAGTGAGGAATCTTGTATAATCATCTGACCTAGATGGTGGGGTACAAATGAGGAAGATGACAAAATCTGTCCTGGAAAGGAACTCTATCTTACAAGTGGGATATATTATTATTATTATTTTTAACCATTTGTATGCAGCGCTGTAAGGAGGCACCTAATAGACAGTCCTTACTCTCCTGAGCAGTGTGGAGAGGAATAACTGGGCAAATGGAACAATTGATCTTTTTTTGCTGTTGTCTACTATGTTACACCTTCACTTCTTCTGTATCTTGCCATGAAAACTCAGTGGATAGTCACAACAAAACAAATTGCACTATAGTGCTAGAAGATGAGACCCCCAGGTTGGAAGGCACTCAATTAGCTACTGGGGAGGAGCTAAAGACTTTTCAGAGTAAAGCTGGCATTTATGATGTGGTTGGATCAAAGCCCTCGGGACATCTGACTGCTGATGTAGCTGCACATGATATGAGAGTTAGAAGCTGCAAAGATGTCTTACATATTGGGACATGGAATGTATGAAGCATGAACCAAGGGAAGTTGGACGTGGTCAAGAATGAAATGAAATGCGTACAATTAGATCTGTTGGGTGTGGCATCAGGCACGTTGCATCAGATGATCACATGGTCTACTATGCTCAAAATTAAAGATAAAGAAGAAATGGTGTTGCATTTATAATAAAGAAGAAACTTGCAGGAACTGTAATGAAATACAATGCAGTCAGTGAACGCTTAATCTCTATTTGTCTACGAGTCATGCCTATCAACACAACTATAATTCAAGTATATGCCCCAACAATAGCTGCAGAAGAGGATGAAATTGATGAGTTCTATGAACAAGTACAAGCTGAAATTGACAGAACATGCAAATAGGATATCTTGATAGTCATGGGTGACTGGAAGGCAAAATGGTTGGAAAATATGGACTTGCCAAAAGAAATGAAGCTGGAGAAAGACTGATAGAATTCTGCAAGACCAAAGATCTATTCATCACGAACACCTTCTTCCAGCAACACAAGTGGCGACTGTACACATGGACTTCACCCAATGGATTGTACAAAAATCAAATTGACTACATCTGTGGAAGTCAACGATGGACAAGCTCAATAACATCAATAAAGACAAAACCTGGAGCTGATTGTGGTACAGATCACCAACTACTAGTATGCAAACTCAAGCCAAATTTGAAAAAGAGCAAGCCACTCATAAATGTAGCAAAATATGACCTTGAGAATATACCACTGTAATTTAAAGACTGCCTGCAAAATCGATTTGCTGCTTTAGATACAAATGACAGAGCTCCAGAAGAGTTATGGAATGACATGAAGAAGGTTGTGTTGGAAGAAAGCGAGAAGTCTCTAAAAAGGTGAAAAAGCAAAAACAGCCACAATGGATGATGGAAGAAACTCCGAAAATTGCCCAGAAACGCAGAGAAGCTAAAGCCAGAGGAGAAAGAGAGGCAATTACAGAACTCAACCGAGATTTCCAAGGTGCAGCAAGAAAAGACAAGGAAAGGTACTACAATGACGCATGCAAGGAAATAGAAGCAGAATCTATTAGAGGAAGAACAAGATCGGCTTTCCTAAAGCTACGAGAGTTAAAGAAAAAGTTCCAGCCTCGAATTGGAAAATTACAAGATGCTCAAGGATCTATGTTGAATGATGCTGAGAAGATCAAGAAAAGGTGGAAAGAATATACAGAGTTTTTATATGATAAAGATCAAGTGGACCAACAGCTGTTTCAACCTGTATCTTATGATCCGGAACCACTGGTGATGAAAGAAGTTGAAGCAGCATTGAAAGCCTTATCAAAGAACAAAGCACCAGGCATTGACCAGGAAATTTGGAAGACAACATTATGGCCAACTGACTGGAAAAGATCTGTGTTTATACCAATACTAAAGAAAGGTGACCCAACTGACAGTGGAAATTATTGCACAATCGTTCTGATCCCACATGCCAGCAAGATTCTACTGAAGATTATTCAACAGAGACTACAACCATACCTGGAACAAGAACTACCTGAAGTGCAAGCAGGGTTCAGGAAAGGGCGAGGAATGAAAGACATCATCGCGGATGTGAGATGGATCCTTGAAAAGACTAAAGAATACCAAAAGAATATCTATTTGTACTTTATTGACTACAGCAAGGCTTTTGACTGTGTAAACCATGAGAAACTCTGGGCTACATTAAGAAACAAGGGTATACCAGAACACCTGATTGTTCTCTTGCACAATCTGTACATTGATCAAGAAGCAACAGTTCAAACAGAACAAGGAGAAACAGAGTGGTTTAAAATCAGCAAAGGTGTACAACAAGGCTGCGTACTTTCCCCCTACCTGTTTAATTTATATGCAGAACAAATCATCAGAGAAGCAGGATTGTATGAAGACAACAGAGGTGTGAAAATTGGTGGAAGACTCATCAACAACCTTCGCTATGCTCATGATACCACATTACTGGCTGAAAGTGAAGATGATCTAAAACATTTGCTTCTCACGATCAAGGAACATAGTCTTAAAATGGGCCTGCACCTTAATGTAAAGAAGACAAAAATCATTACAACTGGCAAAATCAATAAGTTCATTGTTGATGGAGAAGAAATTGAAATCGTGGACAATTTTAACCTACCTGGATCAACTATCAATAATGAAGCAACAAACAGTCAAGAAATTCGACGATGCACTGCTCTTGGCAGAATGGCTATGAAGGACCTAGACAAGATTTGAAGAGCAGAGATGTCTCTCTCCATACAAAGATTTGACTCGTTCAAGCCATGGTATTTTCAATAACATCATATGGATGCGAAAGTTGGACAGTGAAAGAGATAGACAGGAAGAAAAATGATGCCTTTGAATTATGGTGCTGGCGGCAAATACTGCATATACCATAGACTGCCCGAAGAATAAACCAGTCAGCACTAGAGGAGATCAAACCTAAGCTTTCTTTAGAAGCTCAGATGACAAGACTTCAACTTTCATACTTTGGACACATCATGCAAAGAGAGAGATCATTAGAGAAAGACATCATGCTTGGCAAGATAGAAGGTCAACGCAAAAAGAGGAAGGCCAGCAATGAGATGGATCGATACAGTAATAGCAGCTACAGGTGCCAGTCTGTCAACAATGAGCCACCTGGTTGAAGACCAAATACAATTTAGGACAACTATCCAGAGGGTCACCATGAATCAACACCGACTTGATGGCACTTAACAATCAGGGCCGACCCGTCCATTGAGCAAGAATGTTGTTTACACAGGGCCCCGTGTTTCAGGGGGCCCCGCGCAAACAACATCCTGAACACCGGCAGGCAGGCGGCTTTAGAGGGAGCCGGAGAGGCCCCAGCTCACCTCTACAGCTGCCGAAGAGAAGGACATCTATTTCCTTCACTTCAGAAGCTGTACTGACATTTAGAATGCTGCCGCGCTGAGCACGGGAAACAGGAAGTTCCCTTTGACCTCAGCGCGGCAGTATTCTAAATGTCAATACAGCTGCCGAAGTGAAGGAAATAGACACGCTTCACTTCGGCAGCTGTAGAGGTGACCCAGGGCCTCTCCAACTTCCTCTAAAGCAGCGGTTCTCAACCTGTGGGTCGCGACCCCCACGGGGGTTGCCACAGGATTCAGCGGGAGTCGCCTCACTCTGCTGTTTAAAAAAAAAAAAAGAAAGCACACAAGTTGCTGCCGCTGCCGAGTCCACTTCTTGGCAGCGGCAAACTGACAGACTCCAATCTTTTGCAGCTGTGGCTCCCTGCCTCTTAGGGAACCGCGGCTGTGCCTGCTGTGAGTGAAGCCGTTTACCACTTCCTTTGGAGGCGGGACAATGGCATGCTGCACGGAGCCCATTGAGAGACAGACAGACTCCGCAACGGCTTCACTCACAGCAGGCACAGCCGCGGTTCCCTAAGAGGCAGGGAGCCGCGACTGCAGAAGAACAGGGTAGTAGCAGGCATACAGGGAGAGGGGAGGAGGGGGCAGGGAATCTGCAACGGGGCTGACATGAGGGAGGGAGGGAGGGGGCTGGAATGGAGGGATGGATGGATGGAGGGAGGGAGGGGGCTGGCATGGAGGGAGGGGAGAGCTGATGGATGGATTGAGGGAGGGGGGCTGACATGGACAGCGGGGGGCTGACATGGAGGGAGGGAGGGAGGGCTGGCATGGACAGAGTGGGGGCTGACATGGAGGGAGGAGGGATGGATGGATGGATGGAGGGAGGGAGGGGGCTGACATGGCCAGAGGGGGGCTGACATGGAGGGAGGGAGGGAGGGAGGGGGCTGACTTGGAGGGATGGATAGATGGAGGGAGGGAGGGGGCTGACATGGAGGGAGGGAGGGCTGACATGGACAGAGGGGGTACTGACATGGAGGGGGGGAGGGAGGGAGGGCTGACATGGACAGAGGTGGGCTGACATTGAGAGGGAGGGGGGCTGACATGGAGAGAGGGAGGGCTGACATGGAGAGATGGAGGGAGGGAGTGAGAGATGCTGACATTGATGGATGGATGAGGAAGGGAGGGGGGCTGACATGGACAGAGGGGGGCTGACATGGATGGAGGGAGGGGGGCTGACATGGACAAAGGGAAGAGACAGGGGGACATACTGGACAGACGGGGGATAAATGCTGGACAGAGGGGAGAGACAGTGCGGTTTAGGATTATAATGGGCAGATGGGGGGACTAGGACTGGTAATGGGTTGATTAGAGAAGGCTAGGACTGGGAATGGACTGATCAAGAGGGGTTGGGACTGGTAATGTGCTGATAGGGGGATAGGACTAGTAATGCACTGATGGGGGGTTAGCATTGGATCGGGAGATTAGTTCTGGAAATGGGCTGATTAGAGGAGGCTAGGACTGGTAATGGGCTGATGGGGGGGGGTAGGGCTGGTAATGGGCCGATTAGGGGAGCCTAGCACTGGTAATGGGGTTGAGGAGGGACTAGCACTGGAAGTGAGCTGATTAGGGGAGGCTAGCACTGGTAATGGGGTTGAGGAGGGACTAGCACTGGAAATGAGTTGATTAGTGGAGGCTAGGACTAGTAATGAGCTGATTGGGGAGGTTAGGACTGGAAATGGGCTGATTAGAGGAGGCTAAGACTGGTAATGGGCTGATGGGGGGGGGGTAGGACTTGTAATGGGCTGATTAGGGGAGCCTAGCACCGGTAATAGGGTTGAGGAGTGACTAGCACAGGAAATGAGCTGATTAGGGGAGGCTAGGACTGGTAATGAGCTGATGGGGGGGGGGGGTAGGATTGGTATTGGGCTGATTAAGGGAGGCTAGCACTGGTAATGGGGTTAAGGGGGGACTAGCACTGGAAGCGAGCTGATTGGGGGCTTTGACTGGGAATGGGCTGATTGTGTGGAGGGGAGGATAGAGCTGCTGGCCCTGGAAGAAAACTGGGGGCTAAGGCTACAAATGGGCTGATATGAGGGGATGGCAGAATGGAACTGGAAGGGAGTGGATCTGAGAGGGGCTGCCATGGTATTTGTACTAGAAGGGACTGGTCAGTGGGGAAGGAGGGGGACTGGAAGGGAATGGACACCAGTGGCAGTCATGGGAATGCAAGTTGACATTGGAAGGTACTGGGAGTGAGGACTGGAAAGGGGCTGATACTGGGGAGGGTTACTGGGACTGGAAATAGGCTGATGGAAAGAATTGAAGGAAAACGAAAGAAGAGATAAGAAATGGCAGATGGACCATAGACCACAGAAAGAGAGCTAAGAGAAGACAGGAAAGCAGAAGCCTCAGATCGGGACCAGCATGATCAGAGAATAAATTGGTCAGACAACAAAGGTAGAAAAAATAATTGTATTTCATATTAGTGATTTGACTACAAAATCATCATAATTTTGAAATCAAATATTGTTACTTGTTATTGTGGTTTAAATAAGTAAATTTTATAAATAAAAACATAATATTGCAAAGGCCTATGCAATTGCAATGCAATGTGTGCCTTCGAGTCAGTCCTGACTCCTGGTGACCTAGAAGCTCCTGGGTTTTCTTGGCAGTGTCACTGGAAGTAGATTGCCAGGCCTTTCTTCTGAGGCAATGGAGGGTTAAGTGACTTGCCCAAGGCCACAAGGAGTGCTAGTGGGAATTAAACCCTGGTTGCTTGGTTACCAAGCCAGTGTTCTAACCACTAGGCTACTCCTCCACTCCACTCCATATATTATAGGCAAAGGCCTATAATATATTAATAATTCAACAAATGATTACTGCGACAATGCGTTAACGATAAAGGAAGAGAGACGCATTTGATTTTATCATTGGGGGTCACCAGAAGTTGACCAATGGTAAAAGGGGTCACGGTACAAAAAAGGTTGAGAACCACTGCTCTAAAGTATCTTAAACAACCGCAGGGCTCTTCGAGAGGGGAGGGGAGGCGGGACTTGGACTGGAAATGGGCTGTGGGGGGGAGGTAGGACTGGAAATGGGCTGAGTGGGGTGGCTTGGACTGCAAATTTTGGGGGGGGGAGGGACTTTGATTGGAAATGGGCTGTGGAGGGGAGCTAGGACTGGAAATTGGCTGAGTGGAGGTGGGGCTTGAACTGGAAATAGCTGATGGGGAGGAACGCTTGGACTGGAAATGGACTGGGGGGATCTTGAACTGGAAATGGGCTGCGTGGGGGGTGCTTGGACTGCAAAGTTTTTTGTGGGGGGGGGGCTAGGACTGGAAATGGGCGAATGGAGAGGGTGCTTGGACTGGAAATAGCTGATGGGAAGGGGGCCTTGATCTGGAAATTGGCTGAGTGGTGGAGTTTGGACTGGAAATAGGCTGAGTGGGGGAGGCTTGGACTAGAAATGGGCTGAGTGGGGGGAGCTAGGACTTGATATGAGCTGATGGAGGGGCTAGGATAAGACTGGAAATTGGCTGATGGGGGGCTAGGTTTGGAAATGGACTGATGGAGGGGCTAGGATAGGACGAAATGAATGGGGAAGCTAGGACTGGAAATGGGCTCATGGAGGGGCTAGAATAGGAAAGGAAATGGGCTGATGGAGGGAGGGGCTAGGATAGGATTGGAAATGGACTGATGGGAGGCTAGGATTGGAATTGGACTGATGCGGGGACTAGAAGGGAGCAGATGCTGGGTGGGGCTGGGATTAGAAGGGAGCTGATGTTGGGGAGGACTAGAATGGGTTGGGGTTGGGAGAGTGAAATGGAGAGAGGAAAAAATATTTTCTGTGGGAGGGAAGAAAAATCTACGATTGGCCGGGTATTGGGAGAGTAAGTGGGGACTGAGGATGGAGTTTTAAAATTTGAGTGGATGAAAAAGGAATAAAGAAAGAGATGGAGGAAAGAGCAAAAGGGGAAAGATCAGTATGTTAAAGCAGATGTAGAGAGAAAATGGAAAAAAACTAGAAGAAAGGACAAATGGACAGCAGATAATGGAGAGTTAGCAGAAGATAAGAAGAAACCAGAAGAAAGTGACTAGAGCAATTGCAAATGAAAAATAAAATGCACAAACAACAAAAGGTAGAAAAAAATGTTTTTATTTTGAATTTATTAACTGGAATATGTCAGCTCTGGGAAATGTGCGTCTTTAACGTCTGCATTTTGTTTAGTACAAGAGGAAATTAATTTATAGTTTTATTTCTGCAGTGTTGTTGTACATTCCAAGTTTGGCTTTTGGGGTTCTCAGTTTAATTATTGTCTTCCTATTTTTAAATTGTGGTCCCTTTTTCTTTGTTTGGTGATGGTCTATGTTTCGATGGTGTAACCGAGCTGAGGTATTCAATTTATGTAGTTTCTGTTTGACAGTGCCACTTGTTCTCTTTCCCCAGAAGGAGATGTATAGGCATTCTCTGAGATGTATTGGTTTAATATTTGCAGTGTTGCCTTTTGATAGGTAGGATTTGGTGCTTTATGAGTCCTGGTAGTACTGTTATGATATGGTGGGTTTGCTATGGGTTCTAAATGGGCACTGTTTGTAGTACTTCCTAATGTGTTTGGTGGTTGGCACTGGAATATCGTAATGTAGAAATCTGGTAGTCTTTTATCCATATACTCATTAAGAGGCATGTTTTCTAAAAGTTAGTGCATGTTAACATTATACAAATATTTATGCAAATGATGCCCCTTATGCAAATGAGACCCCACACCGAGTCACCGCACATGGCCCCATGCCCCCCTTGGGCTGCCCCTGACAACAACAACTATGTTACAAGGTATGCAGTGGAATGCTCATATTTTAGGAAGAAGAGAAACACTGATATGAATGCTTCTGCTATGTCCCATGGAACTAGCTGTTCATTTCCATGTACAGTAGGTCACCTTAACTGAGGTTTGAACATATGTAACCTATGGGTGTAAGGCTTTGAAATGCTGTGACAATTCACCTGCACTAGAGCCGTACTGAGCCATAATTGCGCCCAGTGCTACTTGCATATCTGGCATCCCCCCTCCCCCCCAAATCTCACCCATGCCTCCATGTCACCCATACCTCCATGTCCTCAATGTCCTGCCGCCACCACTTTTTGTTTTCTCGGAGGTGGTGGTGGCAGCAGCAGTGTAACAGACCTGACTGCAAATTTAAAAAAAAAACAGACCCCCCCCATGCAGTCCTTCAATTCCGTGCTTGTAAGCAGGTCTGGTCTCTCCCTTCCTTCTCTGATATAGATCGCGTTAGAGGAGGGAGGGACCAGACCTGCCTACAAGCACAGAGTTGGAAAGACCCGCTTGGTTTTTTTTTTTTTAAATTGAAGTCAGGTCTGCTCCTCTGTTGCTGGTGCCGCTGCCACCGAGAAAAAAGTGGCAGCAGCAGGGCAACAGCAGGTAGCATGGAGGGGGGGGGGAGCCAAGGCCAGCAACCTAAAATGCACCCTATATCCTTTGCGCTCTGTACAGCTGCATCGCTCACACACGGCTAGGTAAGGCGCTGACCTGCACCATCAATTTCTACATGAGCTAATCACTTCTATTTCTAAGTTCTAATCCTTAAAATATTCTCTCTCTTTATATTGCTATTTTTCTGCTTGTTTTCGGCTACTTTTCAAGTCTAAAGTGTTGTTGTCCTTCAGTGGTTCTTTTTTTAGTCTAACTAGTTCCTGACCCATGCAATTAGGAACATCTGCTGAAGACAGTGCAGGATTACCCTACTTCAAGATGTGCTACATGTAGGATAGCTGATAAATCAAAGTCTTCCACCACCAGTCTTTCCTTTATTTGATGTCTTTTAGATTGTTTCATAGTAGCATAATAGATGATGGTAGATAAGGACCAATTGATCCATTAAGTTTGCCAGGTTGTCTTCCATGCCCGGTTCTCATCTGAGTCCTTGGGTTTTCAGGATATCCTGAATGGATATGCATGAGTTAGATTTACATTCAAAGGACACAGATCATGCAGATCTCTCATGTATATTCATTGTGGCTAGCCTAAAAATATCTGACTAGCTGGGTGTGCCCTGAGGACTCTGTTGAGAACCACTGTTCTAGTCACTTTGGGTAGATCATTATTTAAGTTCCCATTCTTAAACTAATGCCAAATCTACTTCCCATGCCTTTTATCCAGCCTCTCAACTTGGGTCGTACCACTGCTTTCTGCATCTGGCTAAAATAATTGAAAAAATCGTTCAGAGACAGCTCCAAGATCACATTGATGACTTTGCCCCACTAGATCCCCACCAGCACGGATTCCATCCAAAACATGGAGTTGAGACACTACTAATACATCTATTCAATAACATAATCAAAGGAATAGACAACATAAGGAAGGGCTTCCTATTAATATTTATGAATATATCATCAGCATTCGACACAGTCTCCCATCACATCCTATTGAAGCGCCTAATGCAGATTGGACTACAAGATACCACAATAGAATGGTTCCAATCATACCTTGAAGACAGACATCAGAGAGTAAAATCTGGGAACCTCACCTCAGAACCCTTCAAGACTACACAAGGAGTCCCCCAAGTCTCATCATTATCAGCTCTTCTCTTCAACATCTATATTCAGCCTATATGTAAAGTATTTAACAAACACAAGATAAAATACGCCATATATGCTGACGACATAATGGCGTATACCTCTATCCAACTAGACTCCCGAGACTATACCACTGTATCAAACTGCATTCAAGAAATAACAACCTGGCTAACCAACAACAACTTAAACATCAACATAAAAAACCTGATGCAAACATCATTACGAGAGACTCCAAATTCATTCCTCCAACTGCTATCAACATATCCAATACACCGATTACAATAAAAGATGAAGTCAGATACCTTGGAGTAATTCTAGACAAGCAACTCACCCTACAACCGCATATCAACAAGGTCTCTAGAACGGCCTACTTCAAACTCGCAACACTCCGGAGACTAAAACCCCTCTTCAATAAAGAACATTTCCATACAGTATGCCAAGCAATCATTACACCTCTGCTGGACTACTGTAATATACTATTCCAAGGTCTGCCTAAACAAACCACCCGTCCGCTACAATTAGTCCAGAACACTGCTGCCCGCATTATTACAAGCACCTTAATACAAGACCATATAACTCCAATACTACAAGATCTGCACTGGCTACCAGTCTCCTCACGGGCAAAATATAAATCAGCACTCACCATCTTCAAAATAAAAAAAAAACATCTCAGCAGGACTACTACAAGAACTCATTGGATCCAAAACAAGCAAAAGACCAGACAGAAACAGCACCAAATACAATATACCAACACCAACTATATTCACAAGAACAAACAAATCCACATCCACGAGAGCATTCTCTCTAGCTGCCCCTGCAATCTGGAATACCCTCCCAGATAATCTAAAATAAACAACAGATATAAAAGAATTCCGGAAGCTACTTAAAACATCCTATTCACTGAACAATTCAACGAAGACCACCAATTAACTCTATTTGCTGAACAATCCAATGAAGACCACTAATCAACTCTAACCACCCCACTAAAAACATGTCCCTTTCGACTTAAGTGTTCATGACACTAAAAACCACCATTCATTGAACAACTCGATGATGAACACCAATAACCCTAATCACGGAAACCCCCTCTTCAGACCAGACCCAGGCATCAGACCCAGAAGGCAAGGCACATCGGACACTATCATCATACCCAGTGCCTTTGCTAAAACAAGAAAAGATACTTCAAGAAGAGCACTATCCCTGGCTGCTTACGCGCGAAGGAACTCACTCCCTGACAACCTGAAATTAACAAAAGACCTCAAAGACGTCCGGAAGATGCTAAAAACGATGCTCTTCACAGAATACTACAATATCATCACATGAACTGCGCAAACAAAATGTCTAAATGTAAAAATGTAAATGTAAATGTACTTGTAAAAATGTCAATAGTTCCTGTACATAGCTCACACTGTATATAGCTCAACATGCAATCAACCTCCTTACACCACTCACACACACACACGCCTCGATTTTTCACTGTCTGCCCACACCCAAACACCCAACTACTTGATTTATTTGCTGTGTAATCCACTTTGATTTCAAGATAAAGCGGTATATAAATCCTTTTAAATAAATAAATAAAACAAATACAATCTGGCTTAAGCACGTTTCAGTGCCTATTACAGTGGGGTTCTGTACTACTTCCAATGATAGGCCACTCTGGACAACGTCTACCTCTTTGGTTCTTACAAGTCCTATACTTAGCCGAACACCCAGACAGCATCCTCTACATTCTTCTTCTGCTGAAAGTGTGTAGATTACAAGCGACAGCTCCTTCTGCCATCTCTAGAATAACACACAGAGAGCTCGGGATCAAAATTTGCTTATCTAATCAGCAGTGGTACTAACAGCACACTTGCTTTCTAAAACAAAATTTAGGGCACTTAAAGGTATGGTCCTTGTAATTTGCTGGAAGGTGTAGCTGGGAGTGCAGAGTATATTCATCTACCTTTTAGACATAAAAAAAGGCAAATAAAAATATTGCTGAGTGAACATGTACAGTATTGTGGGCACATCGTTTAAATTCATTTTAGGAAATCAAATATTACTTATTCAACCAGATGAACACATTTAGGTGATTTTCTTATACTTACTCATACAGTAAAAGTTATTCTGAAAACAACAATCTGTACTGCATGGGGCTAATTTTATAACTGGGCACTAAACAATTTTCAAAATGCCTGTTTTATAAGGGCTAAACAATATCTATTCCTACTAATAAAGCAGAATACTCCCATCTGTGCTTATACCCTTGCTTCTAGATAAAGCAATAGACCCTCAGAGAAATGAACTTTCCATACAGCAGTTTTCTTTATGCTGAAGTAACCCTTGTAGTCTAAACATTGGTCCATGACCCAGTCTTTTCAAGGCAATAAACATAATAGTTCCTTTTTCAAAGATAATTTTTTATATACAAGGAGATCTCTCTGCAGTTTCATTTTATTTGATATCAAATAAAACGAAATTGCAGATAGATCATTCGGACCTCTAGAACTGCAGTGTGCCCGTAGCTTTCTGTTTCGTAACAAGGCCAGAGACCTATCTGCCCCCCACCTTGTACTTAAAAAAATGATTTGATACTTATCAATACACCATGGCAGCCCACCAATATTCATCAACAGCCTCCATTCCAATTTGGTACCCAGTTTTCCTTACAAATTACTGCTTTGGAAGACTTCCTGTTACAATGCACTCATAGGAAAACCTCTCTTGCCAACAAGTTGTTCACAAATGGTGCCTTCCTTGCTTTCTGGGTTTCATGCTCTGTTTCCAAGTTCTGGGTTTCACATTGTTAATGTTCTGCTGTATCTTTGAAAATCTGCTCATCCCAAACACTCCAAAAAGCATTTGAACACCATAGCCCATCACTCTGGAATCTCTCTCACACCAATTAAGAGCAACTACGGACACCACCGACTTCCGAAAACAACTTGAAAGATACCTATTCACAGAATATTTCAACACAACATCAGACACACAGACTTAATATACGAAAACATCTGATTACATTATCATATGATACACTAAACAGAGGCCTAATATCTTGTAAATAGTTGTTGTTCTAAATAGTTGTTAGTGAAGGATTACACAGTTAAAGTATGATATTCACAATTGTACAGTTAGCTGTTCTATGTAAAACTGTTATTGTGCTTAGCCGTTTTATGTAAATTTGTTGTTGCGTTCAATGTAAGCCGCCTTAATAAAACTGAAAGGCGGTATATAAGAAAAGTTAAATAAATAAATAGGGACTTAGTTGAACTTCCAACGTATGTAACCTGCTCCAAAATTGACCTCTAAGAGGTCACCTAGGTTGGATGTTCAAGTAGGTGCCTATTTGAGGCATTATTTTTTGAAAATGATATTTTCAAATAATTTTCTTTTGGAATTGTTATGGTATCCCCCATGCATGATTAATGCTGTTATAGCCTGTGAGTCATTAGTTTTTGTTGCAAACTAGATTTATATATTATGAAAATATGAACAAGATATATTGATATTTTCATCTTTTTAGTAGGATAATTTTACGAGGGACCTATTTTTAGGGGCCAACAACACACATAAATGTTGGTATTTTAGTCGTCTATGCGCATAGATGGCCACATATGCCTAGAAATGACTTATTTTAAAATACTGGCCCACAAGAAGTACTGTATATGTGTTGTTTACATGGCATGTACTTTCACAGAGACGTGCACATCGATGGAGTTTGGGTACTGTGAGCAAGGCCGTGCATTGATGATAGAATATGATAAGTTATATATGTATTTGCAAAAAGTAGGCACAGTCATTCACAGCACCTCTAGGGCTGGCATAATGGATCCTACCTTAATTTAAAAAACGTTCTCTGTCATTTAAGCTAGTATTTCATAAAGACAAATAGGTGGCTACTTGTCTTTATAAAATAGGCTTAATGTAAGCCTAATAACAAGAGGGAGTAGCCTAGTGGTTAGGACACCAGCCTGGAAATGGAAAGACCAGGGTTCAAATCCTGCAAGCACTCCTTGTGGCTTTGGGCAAACCATTTAACCCTTCATTACCTCAGGAAACAAAATTTACTGTAGAATCTCTATGGATTGAAATTCCATGTAAAAAAGGGGAAGACGATGGCAGTGGGGGTGTACTATCGACCGCCTGGCCAGAATGAACAAATGGATGATGAAATGCTCAAAGAAATCAAGGAAGCTAACAAAAGTTACAGCGCAGTAATAATAATGGGTGATTTCAATTGACTGGGTCAGTGTCACAGCAGGACATGCTAGGGAGATAAAGTTCCTAGATGAAATAAATGACTGCTTCTTGGAGCAACTGGTTCATGAACCGACCAGAGGGGAAGCCATATTTATACCTAGTCCTTAGTGGAACACCAGATCTGGTGCAAGAGATAAGGGTGTTGGGGCCACTTGGCAATAGTGATCATAGCATGATCGCATTTGATTTAATTAGTGGAGGAGGGATAGTAAGGAAATCCACCTTTTAACTTTCGAAAGGGAAACTGTGATAAAATGAGTAAAATAGTTAAGAAAAAACTAAAAGGAGCAGTTGCAAAGGTTAAAGACTTACATCAAGTTTGGTGTTGTTGAAAAATACTATCTTGGAAGCCCAGACCAGCTGTATTCCACGCTTTAAGAAAAGTGGAAGGAAGCCCAAAAAACTGCCAGCATGGTTTAAAGGTGAGGTCAGAGAGGCTATTGTTGCCAAAAAAAAGCATCTTTCAGGAAATGGAAATAAAAGCCAAACAACGAAACCTGGAAACAGCACAAGCACTAGCAAGTCAAATGCAAGGCATTGATAAGGCAGGCAAAGGGAGAATTTGAGAAGAAGCTTGCTGCGGAAGCAAAAACGTGAAATAAAGACTTTTTCAAGTACATTCGTAGCAAAAAACCTGTGAGAGAGTCAGTTGGTCCATTAGATGATAGAGGGGTTAAAGGGGCACTAAGAGACGATAAGGCGATAGCAGAGAGACTGAATGCTTTGCTTCGGTCTTTACTGAGGAAGATGTAGGGATGTTACCCATGACTGAAGTGGTATTTAAAGGTGCGGAAGAATTGAAGGAAATATCGATACATCGGGAAGATGTATTACAACTATTAGATAAACTGAAGAGTAGCAAATCACCTGGGCCGGATGGTATACATCCAAGGGTGTTGAAAGAACTGAAATATGAGATTGCAGACCTGCTATTAGTAATCTGTGAATTTTCATTAAAATCATCTGTACTACCTGAAGATTGGAGGATCGCCAATGTAATTCCAATTTTTAAAAAGGGTTCCAGGGGTGATCCGGGAAACTACAGACCGGTGAGCCTGACGTCAGTACCGGGAAAAATGGTAGAAACCATCATAAAGAACAAAATTGCTCAGCATGTAGATAGTCATGGCCTAATGGGAGACAGCCAACATGGCTTTAGACAAGAACGATCTTGTCTTACTAATCTCTTATGTTTTTTTGAAGGTGTGAATAAACATGTGGACAAAGGTGAGTCGGTTGATATAGTGTATCTGGACTTTCAGAAAGCCTTTGACAAGGTCCCTCATCAGAGACTTTTGGCAAAACTAAAGAGTCATGGGATAGGAGGCAGTGTACTATTATGGATCAGGAACTGGTTAAAAGATAGAAAGCAGAGGGTAGGGCTAAATGGGCAATTTTCCCAATGGAGAAGGGTGAATAGTGGTGTACCCAGGGATCTGTGCTGGGTCCGCTGCTTTTTGACATATTCATAAATGACCTGGAAAGTGGAATAACGAGTGAGGTTATCAGATTTTCAGATGACACAAAACTATTTAAAGTTGTTAAAATCCAAGAGGATTGTGGAAAATTGTAAGAGGATCTTGATAAATTGGAAGACTGGGCATCAAAATGGCAGATGAAATTTAATGTGGACAAGTGCAAAGTTATGCACCTAGGGAAGAACAACCCAAACTATGGTTGCACGATGCAAGATTCCACATTAGGAACCACCACCCAGGAAAAAGATTTAGGCGTCATTGTGGATAACATGTTAAAACCCTCGGCCCAGTGTGCAGTGGCGGCCAAGAGAGCAAATAGAATGCTAGGTATGATAAGGAAAGGAATGGAAAATAAAACAAAAGATATTATAATGCCTCTATATCGTTCCATGGTGAGACCGCAACTTGAATATTGTGTGCAGTTCTGGTCACCGTATCTTAAAAAGGATATAGCGTTATTAGAAAAGGTTCCGAGAAGAGCCACCAAAATGATAAAGGGAATGGAAGGATACTCCTGTGAAGAAAGGCTAAAATGGTTAGGGCTCTTTAACCTGGAAAAGAGATGGCTGAGGGGAGATATGATAGAAGTCTATAAATTAATGAACGGAGTGGAACGGGTAAACGTAGATCGATTGTTTACGTTATCAGAATATAGAAAGTCTAGGGGGACATGCAATGAAGCTACAGGGTAAACTATTTAAGACTAATAAAAGAAAATATTTTTTCACTCAACGTGTAATCAAACTCTGGAATTTGTTACCGGAGGATGTAGTAAAGGCTGTTAGTGTAGCTGGGTTTAAAAAAGGTTTGGACAAGTTCCTGGAGGAAAGGTCCATAATCCATTATTAAGAAGGGACCCAGGATATCAATGTTTGACCCAGTACAAGCATTGTGGAACCTGTGTCTTTTGGGGAAACTGCTAGGTACGTATGACCTAGATTGGCCACTGTTGGAAACAGGATACTGGGCTTGATGGACCTTTGTCTGACCCAGTATGGCATATCTTATGTTCTTATGTAAGCTTAGATTGTAAGCCTGATAGGGAAATGCCTACTGTACTAAAATGTAACTCTTGAATATCTATTGGAAAGGCATGAGCTTAATACTAACAAATAAATTAACAGGTGCTTTGACTAGGCATCCTGGTATACAGTTAGGGCCTGATTCTGTTCCAGATGTAGATCCCCTCTCTGCATCAGGTCTGAACTGGTCGCACAGAGGGGATCGCGATTCTGATCCCGCGGGGTAAGTTTAGCCCCATCGGATCAGAATCGCGAACAGTCCTGCATGTGCAGGCCAGGACTGCAATTCTGTCTGGCTTGCATGTGCAGGACTGCACCCAGCTAACTCAGTCAAGGCTCTTCAATGAAGCCACGGTGCCATGGCCTCATGCTGCCATGGCACCGCGACTCCATTGAAGAGCCGCGATGCCGGCCGCTGGAGAATAAAGTTAATTCCCTGCAACCTGACCCCCAATCTGGCCTCCTAAGGCCAGGATCGGGCTGTGGGGAATGTCCTCCGGCCCCTCCTGCCCCATCCGCGCTCCGGCAGCAAAAATAAAACACTTCCAGGGAAGTTATTCCACCTCGGTGGTGGAATAGCTTCCCCAGACATTTCGCCAGCTCTGGACATACAGGGCCAACATTAGAATCGGCCCTGTACATCCAGGGCTGGCGATCGCCCCTGCTCGCCCAGACTCTGCCCCCAGGCCGCCCATTTCTCGCTCCTGTCTAACTTCCCCGCACAACCGGCAGGGAAGTTCCCTGTAAAATAGTTATCTCCAAGTTATAATGCCCTGTTCAATGTAATTTCAGTTTGTTCACTGTAAACTGCACTGATGCAGAATAGTGCGGTATATAAGAGAATGTAAATAAATAAATAAATAAGTTATTTGTGGCTCAGATGGTCCTTACCATCTACAAGGCTTCTTTCAAATTTTCCTTGATTTCGGTTTAAAGTTGAACAGTTGACTCAGTTTACAGTTCAAGTTACATATCTGAGAAAACTCATTTCATTTTTATCAAGTGGGTCTCCATTACTGAGGATTTCATTATGTGAGTCTTTTGTAAATGAAGACAATTGATGTGAAAAAAAAGGACTTATCCAGCTAAGAACATATGGGGCCTGATTTTCAAAGGCCTTTACACGCGTAACTTCCCTAGTTACCAGTGTAAAGGCCTTATCCGTGATTTTTGAAGGGCACCTACACGGGTAGTACCCTTCCAAAATCCTGGATATGTCCTTAACACAACCAGATGCCATCTGCATGACATCGGGGAGTGTTGGGGGCGTTCTGGGGCAGAGAGGAGGTGGGCCATGGCACTACCCATGTAGCTCCAATTTTTGATGCTACACGGTTAGCGCTCTGCGCCTTAAAGATAGGCATGGGAAAACCTCACCTATCTTTATGGCGTTGGGGCTAATCGTGTAGCATCAAAAAATCGGTGCTACACAGGTAGCTCCTGCGGCTTCTTGTCTGTGCAGCGACATCCAGATTTTCGATGTTAGGGCCGCATATGACCCCAGCATGGAAAATCTGGATTAGGCGGGAGATGGGTGGGCTATGCGCCGACACGGCGCATAGCACTGCCCAACTGAAATTCGGGTTCATGGTACTTAGGGTGTTTTCCAGGGCACAGTTAAACTTTAGCTAATCAATGCCGATATTCAGTACTGACTAGCTATAGTTATTCGGACAACTCAGATTGGGTAAGTAGCTATCATAAAGTCAATAGAAGAACTTTGTCTGATTAACTTTATTTGGGTATATTCAGTGGCACACTCACGCAGTTAAAGTCTGCAAAATACCTTGATCAAAAGGCCAAATAAAGTTGTTTGGTTATCTTATCCACTGGGTAACATTTGTGGTTAGAGCAACAGCCTAGTACCCCAGAGATCTGGGTTTGATTCCTACTGGCACTCCTTGTGACCTTGGGCAAGTCATTTTACTCTCCATTGTCTCAGAAGAAAAGGCCTGGCAATCTACTTCTGGTAACACCTTGCCAAGAAACCCCAAGGGCTGCTGGGTTGCCAGGAGTCAGCATTGACTTGACGGCACTTAAAAAAAAAAAAAAAAAAAAAGAAGACGTTTTTGAACATGGACATCTGTATTTTTAGTTACTGGTATACCAGAGTTGCCAAGTTACCTAGTTCCAGTGGTGAGATTTTAATCCAGTCTTGGATTTCTGACAATCTCATTTTGATGTATTATGGAACTTGCAGCAATGATTCCAATAGGTAAAATCAGGGACTACAAGTAACATTCCTAACAGGGGCTCTACATTTCAAGCAAAGGTAAGAGTTTGTGACTTTTAATTACTAGCTCTCTGCCTGAGAGCTCTTAAAAGGTTTTAGGTATATTTTTTAAAAAGTTACATTCTTTTTGGTGCTTTAGTTCAAAAGGGGAAATATTTTCTTTAGTGTTGTAGGTTTACAACTCTGCTTTCAGTATCTTTCTCAGCTCTTTGAAGCTACTGACACCTCATCAGGTGTTAGTTCCCTCCCTACCCCCCAACTCCCACCACCCCATGTGAGCAGTCTTGCTTTATAGGGCATCTCCCCAATTAGCTACACTATTAATGCAAAACTACACCCATAAAACACAACACGAGTTGAGCCCAGGTCAGTAACTCAAGTTGAGCCCAGGTCAGTAAACCACAAACCCTATCCCAGGTCAGTAAAATACATTTTACAAAATGCACTTCATTACCCACTACCTCATGGCCTACCTCACACTCCTCTACATGTCTGCATCCCACACACATAACATCAGACTCAACGAGCAAATCCCCTTGTTCAACATACATACCACACTACCCAAAGGCACACCAGCATCACACATATCCAAAGAACGACAACAATCAAAGTATACAGCCCACAAACCATACAATGCCTCATGTAATATACCCTCTCACCACACAGATAACAAACATACAAACCCAATCATAACAACAGACATCAGGTGTGCTCTACTAAACGCCAGATCTATCAGAAACAAAACAAATACTATCCTCGACATAATCCATGACAAGAAGCTTGATATAATATGCATCACTGAGACTTTGCTAGATGACTCAGACCAGGTCATATTAAACCAAGTAACCCCAACAGGATACACGGCATTTGACTGCATCATAGCACAGAAGAGAGGAGGAGGAGTACTAATACTTACCAGAAAGAAATACAGATTCAAAACAATCGCTGCCACTAACACAACCGAATCTAACACACTCACTATAGCCAACAAGTACCTAACCATCGCCCTCACATACAGACCACCTGGAACCACAACGGAACACCTATCCACAGTAATCGAAACAATATGTGAACATAACAGAATATACAAACCCCTCATTGCACTAGGAGACTACAACCTAACATCCGCACCCCTCAGAGAAACCACAACGTTCTTAAAAGCCATGGAGTCATTAAAATACTGTCAGACAATTAACGCCCCAACGCACCAACATGGTGCAACCCCGGACATGATTTTCATGCCAATGCAACTAGTGGAACAAAATAAGACCACAAAACCAACAATCATACCAATCCCCTGGTCAGACCACCATGTAATTGAATTCACCATGACCCTGAATAACCCAGCCCAATGCAAAGAAGATGAAAGAATAACTAGACGGTTCAAAACATTTGACAGAAACTCATTCATAAACGACATCATCCCACAACTTCAACAGGATCACGACACCCTGGACCTAAACATAGAAGAATGGAACACAATAATATCCAACACAGCATCTGCCCCAGCCATCAAAGAACCTCAAGCACGCAAGAGACCCAACGCCCCATGGTACTCACATGAAATCAGAGTTGCAAAGCGCACACTCAGAAGACTGGAAAGAAAATGGAGACGGGATAAATCACACACCTCCTAACCCAATACAGAGACAAACAACAGGAATATAACAATCTAATAAATGAGCGTAGACAGCAACACCATACCAACCTAATCATGAAATCTACTAATAGACCAAGAGAACTCTTCAGCATTGTCCAAAAGCTCACCAAGGATGACATGCAACAAAGTACCCACCATCTTGACCCACAAAAATATGCAGACTTCCTGAAGTCAAAAAACACCAACAAAACTTGCCCTACTACATCACCACAAACAAACGATCACACAACAAAAAAAACAACATCAAACATGGGAGAACTTTAACATACCAACAAAGTAGCAAGTAGAAGACATTATATCTGGACTAAACACAACAACTTCACCGTCAGACCCCTGCCCAGTGACTTGGATCAAAGCTACAAAAAGCCAGCTCTCTCACCACATCCATAAAATTTTTAAAAAGATTCACTTCAACAAGGATACATGCCACAAACCCTAAAGCACGCAATGATACGACCAATACTTAAAAGTAACAGTCTGAGCCCATCCGAACCAAAATCATATCGTCCCATCTCCAGCCTGCCATTCCTTGCTAAAATCGCTGAAAAGGCAGTGCAAAACCAACCTCAGGACCATATAGATATCAACGCCCCACTTGACATACATCAGCATGGATTTAAGCCCCAACATGGTGTGGAGACACTACTCACCTCCCTCTTTGACAATCTCCTAAGAGGCATAGATAACATAAACGGCTACCTGCTAGTGTTCATGGACATCTCGGTGGCCTTCGACACTGTGTCACACGCTAAACTATTGCAACGCTTACAACAGATAGGACTATGCAAAAATATCCTGAAGTGGTTTACATCATACTTAGAAGAGCGAACGCAACAAGTCAAATGCGACCAAAAGAAATCACTACAATTCCCCGTCACACAGGGAATACCTCAAGGCTCAGCCCTTTCATCAATGCTCTTCAACATCTACATACAGCCCATATGCATCAAGCACCACAAACTACACTATCACATTTATGATGACGACATCATGGTGTACGCACCAATCAATCTACTAGCAGTAAACACCACAACAATAACAAAATGCCTCGAAGACATGAATGACTGGCTCATAGCCAACAACTTAACAGTCAACTACAATAAAACGGAGGCAATGTTCGTCACCAGCAACCCCACCTTCATACCTCCACAAACCATCAGCATCCTAGATAAACACATATTAGTCAAAGAAGAAGTTAAGTATCCGGGCATCACACTAGACAGAGCCTTGAACTTAAAGTCCCACATCACCAAAACCGCAAACAAGGCATATCATTGATTGAAAACAATCCGACAAATCAAACCAATGCTCCGTCAAGACCACTTCCGCACAGTGTGCCAAGCACTCATCACACCACTGCTTGATTATGGAAATTCTCTATATCAAGGCCTTCTTCAACAGACACTACACCCACTATAGATGGTACAAAACACCACAGCACGCATCATTACAGACACACCAAGGACCGAGCACATCACTCCCATCCTACAACAACTACACTGGCTCCCAATGGTGGCAAGAGCTAAATACAAAACAGTCATGATCATCTTCAAAATCATCCACCATCTCTCAGCAGACGTACTCCAAAACGTTATAACAAGGGACATCAGCAATAGACCAAGAAGAAGTAATAATGACAACATGATCGGCACACCTGCAGGCTATCCCAAAACCAAACAAACAACTTCAAAAAGAGCACCTTCACTACTGGCATCCACACTATGGAACTCCCTCCCATCGAGTCTGAGGGCATTAGATGACCTCACAGACTTCCGCAAAGACCTAAAAACATGGTTATTTATAGAAACATATGAGCATTCAGGCAACATCCCCTACCCAAACAGAAATACTACTACCTCCGCCAACTAAGCACACACCCACACTCACAAGTCTATCACACCAAGTGATTAAATACTTTCATGTTAAATGTTACCTCAATTGTACTGTCTAAATGCTGTTAAGTAACTGTATTGTCTAATTGTGTACACGTACCCTAATGTTAAATGTAACCCTCCATCTGTTATGTGACATGACCACCTTGATTGAAGGAAAAGGTGGCATACAAATCTGTCTAAATAAATAAATAGGAACTTGGAACAGCATACTTAGAACACATTTAAAAGAGGTCAACTGCTTTTTCAATGAAAGGACAGCTGGGAAACCGACTGGTACTTCGGTAGATCTTTCTCTTTTGCTTCAACAGCTGTAGTACTTAAGCTCCACTAACTAAACAATGGCTGGGGAAAATCATATCGCCAAAGCTGTTGCCCCCGTTACAGCTTCTGCCTCTATCCAAACCGAGATCCCAATGCCAGTTGAAGGACCGATTCCATGTGCAGGATGCCTGCATGCTGAAACTCTCAGGAAACAAGTGGAGGAGCTCAGAGAAGAGGTGGCAAGGCTGAGGAGCATTCAAGACAGTGAGAGGTACATTGATGAAATGCTTCTTGAAACATCCAAGCTCTCCAGCAGAGGAGAAGATGGGAGCCTACAGAATGATGAAGGTTGGACACAAATCACCATGGCCTGCAAAATCACCAATCCAACTGCTCCAGTCCTTGAAATGAAGAACCATTATGCAGCCATGGAAATAGAGGAAGTGAAAGCATCACTGGAAAGGGAAGAACCAGAGCTCAAGCACCCCAAAGTTGCAGTATCACTGACCACAAGGAAGCAAAGGGTAATGGTGTTTGGTGTCTCTCTTCTGAGGGGTACTGAGGCATCCATCTGCCGACCAGACTTGATGTCCAGAGAGGTATGCTGTCTGCCAGGTGCCAAAATCCGAGATGTTACGGAAAGTTTGCCGAGACTCATCAAGCCCACTGACTATTACTGATGTTGCTCTTTGAGCATATCAAAAGTGACTTCATGGCTCTGGGACAGAAGGTGAAGCAGATAGATGTGCAGGTGGTGTTCTCTTTAATCCTCTCTGTTGAGGGTAAAGGCCAAGGCAGAGAAGCTTGCAGCCTGGAGATAAATGCATGGCTGCATGGATGGTGTCATCGAGAGCATTTTGGTTTCCTGGACCATGGGATGCTGTTCCGAGGATTGCAGAGCAGAGATGGCATCCATCTGTCCAAGACTGTCTAATCTACTGAAGAGGGCTTTAAACTAGATTTGTTGGGAATGGGTGAGGAAAGCTCCCAGATAAGTGAAACATTAAATACCTTTATGGAAATGGGTAAAAGGGGCAACATATGGAAAGCAGTGTACATGCCTGTAGCATGGGAACTAAGATCCCAAATGTTGAGGCTTTATGGAGAGGCTGACTTGGATTTAGTGGCAGTAACAGAGACATGGTTCATGGACAACCATGACTGGGATGTAACTAAACCAGACTTTATTCAGAAAGGACAGGGTAGGAAGAAGGGGAGGAGGAGTGGCACTATATGTAAAAAATAATATTAAAACTATGGTAATACAGGTCTTCAAAGGGAGAGAAGAGGCACTGTGGGTTAAACTAGAAAGAGGGAACGTGAAATCTATTTGCATTGGCGTGATATACAGACCTCCCTCACAGGAAGAAGAGGTGGACGGAGAGTTAATTGAAGACATACGCAACATTGCCAGGAAAGGAGAAGTGCTACAAATAGGGGATTTCAATATGCCAGATGTTGAATGGCACATCCCTGCTGCAGTATCATCTAGAAGTAAGGAGATCCTGGATTCTCTACAGAGAGAACTATTCAGGCAACTGGTAACAGAACCCACATGTGAAGGGGCCATACTGGACTTGGTGCTTACCAATGGTGAAAGTGTTTCTGATGTTATAGTGGGAGATCATTTTGCATCCAGTGATCACCAGATGGTGTGGTTCAGTATTAGGACTAGGGCTGATAAAATCCATTCAGAAGCGAGGGTCTTAGCTTTAGGAAAACTAACTTTGCCAAGATGGGCCAATACCTCAAGGAGTCGTTAGTGGGATGGGAACAGCTGGGGGATGTAGAAAAACAGTGGGCAAAACTGAAAGGGGAGGATATTTTAAGGGCAACCAACCTTTTTGTTAAAATGGTAAATAAAGGTAAAAGGAAAAACTTTGAGAATCTAGCAAAGTAGTCAGTAAAGCAAATATTCAAAAAGAGGAGGAAATAGCCAATGCAATAAAATGAGGGGATAAGACATTTTTCAGATATGTTAGTGTGAAGAGGAAGGGAAAAATGGTATTGTCAGACTCAAGGGTGAAAGGGAGGAATATATAGAAGCTAATGAGGGCAAAGCAGAATTGCTTAACAAATATTTCTGTTCTGGGTTCGCAGATGAAGAACCAGGAGCAGGACCTCAGAAAACACCCACAAACAGGAACAGAAGCGAGGGGCATCTTGAACAATTTCCAGAAGACTGTGTTCATTAGAACTAGCTAAACTTAAAGCAGACAAAGTGATGGGATTGGATGGGATACTCCCGAGAATACTGAGGGGGACGTTCTAGCACCTCCACTGATTGACCTTTTCAATGCCTCATTGCAGTCAGGACTGGTTCCAGAGGTCTGGAGAGAGTCCCATGTGATCCCTTTACAGAAAAGAGGAAATAAGGATGTGGTTGAAAACTACAAGCTGGTTACTTTAACCTCGGTGGTGAGTAAATTATGGGAAGCGCTGCTGAAAGATAAAATAGTGAGGTTTCTGGAGTCCTACGGATTACTGGATCCGAGGCAGCATGGATTCACCAGAGGCAGTTCTTGTCAGACAAATCTGATTTCTCTGACTGGGTGACCAGCGAGTTGGACCGAGGGAGAGTCCTAGATGTGGTGTATTTAGATTTCAGTAAAGATCCCCGCAGTGGCGAATAGCGGCTGTGGGGCGCAGGTAGGCAGAGGGTGCCAGACCAGTGTGGTGGGGTGGAGGGGCAGGAGGGCGGGCCAATGGAAGCCTATTTTAGAGTCCCGTGGCACTGGGATCACTCTCTTGCCCCTCTGAAGAAGAAGATGCAATGGTCCTCTGATAGGGCAGGATCGGAGCTGGGACATGGACTCCTGCTGTGGCGAGGGTAAAGCGTATTTCTTACGGCATGACTTACCTGAGTAACATGGCAAGGGATGTGCATGAACGGTAGAAAGAAAGGGGGTGGGACTTCAGACGGCTTTACACACCAACGGTATGCGTCCCCTCGGGAACCTGAATAAATGTATAAAGTTGAATTGCTTGAAGTGGAATTTTTGAGTTGAAATGGTTGTACAGATGTTATGTAAGTTGTATGTTGATAATTAATACTTGATAATTGTGTAAATTATGCGATGCTGAGGCCAAGAGATTCCAATAAAACAAATTGCAATTTTTGGAGTAAAGAAGCATCTTGGTATTAATTGCAAGGGGGAAAGGGGGAGTGGGATTAATAGGGAGGCATGACTGGCCTCTTGCCTGGCTGAGCCTTTTATACTGCTCCACACAGGCGACTTATAAACAAACTGAACACCCTAGGGATAGACCCTAAAAATTACTGCTTGGCTTAGAATTGATTGAGTGTGAGGCGACAAAGGGTACAGGTAAATGGAGCTCACTCTGAGAGAAGGTGGTAACCGGTGGTGTGCCGCAGGGATCTGTCCTTGGTCTGATTTTTTTTTCTAACATCTTTGTTAGTGTTATTGCGGAAGGACTGTTGGGTAAGATTTGCCTCTTTGTGGATGATACCAAAATCTGCAATACCCAGGAAGGTGTAGATAACATGAGGAGGGATCTAGCTAAGCTTGAAGAATGGTCTAGAAGTTGGCAGTTGAGATTTAATGTTAAAAAATGCAAGGTCATGCATTTGGGCTGTGGCAATCCAAGGGAGCAATATAGTATAGAGGTGAAGTTCTTCTGTCCACATAAGAAGAGCGGGACCTAGGTGTGATTGCGTCTGATGATCTTAAAGTAGCTAAACAGGTAGAAAAGGCAATGGCGAAAGCTAGAAGGATGCTTGGGTGCATAGGGAGAGGAATGGCCAGCAGAAGAAAGGAAGTGATAGTGCCTTTGTATAAGTCTTTGGTGTGACCTCATTTGGAGTATTGTGTGCAATTCTGGAGACCACACCTTCAAAAGGATATAAACAGGTTGGAGTCGGTACAGAGGGTGGCTACTAAAATGGTTAGTGGTCTTTGTTATAAAGCATATGAGGACAGACTTAAGGATCTTAATATGTATACTTTAGAGAAAGGCGGTATAGAGGTGATATGATTAAGATGTTTAAATACCTCCATGGCATAAATGTACAGGAGGAGAGCCTCTTTCAATTGAAAGCAAGCTCTGCGACGAGGTGACATAGGATAAGGGTGAAAGGGGATAGACTCAGGAGTAATATGCGGAAATATTTCTTTATGGAAAGAGTGGTAGATGCGTGGAATAGTCTCCCAGTGGAGATGGTAGAGATGAGGACAGTATTTGAATTCAAAAAAGCTTGGGACAATCACAGAGGATCTCTAAAAGCAAAAATGGGACTGTTGTAGGGTTGATATGGAAGGGCAGACTAGATCGGCCATGTGGTCTTTTTCTGCCGTCGTGTTTCTATGTTTCTATGAAATGCAAATTTAAAACTAGAACTGGCTTAAAATCTCACTCCTGGAACTGGGTAACTTGGCAACTCTAGTATACACTTAGAGCGGTGGAGGGGTGATGTCGACAGCGGAGGTTGTGAGTGGGAGCTTAAACACCTGGTGGTATGATATCTACCTCTTCAGATGCTATTTGGAACATTTCTTCTTGTCTCCTCTATTCCTTTAACTATCACTGTATCTCTTATTCTGTCCTATGTAATTAATGGCGTTCTTTTCATATTTTCTGTAACTTTTATGTAATATTGTAAACCGCTCTGATGCTTTGGCTTGAGCGGTATATCAAATGTAATAAACATAAACATAAACATAAACATATTCTGTACCAGGGGTTCTCAACCCATTCTCAGGACACACCTAGCTAGTCAGGTTTTCAGAACAGCCACAATGAATCTACATGAGAGAGATTTGCATGCACTACCGCTATTGTATGCAAATATCTCTCATGAATATTCATTGTGGTTATTCTGAAAACTTGACTGGCAAGGTGTGTCCTGAGGTCTGGGTTGTGAACCCCTGTGCTATATTATTTAATAAGAACGAATTGTCTGCTGTCTTCTATGGATGCACTGAAAAGAATTTAAATGTGGTAATTAGATGAAGGTTTCTTCCTGTTTATGTGTTTTTCATACATATTTAGATCAAGAAGACCATAAAAGTAACTATTTTCGAGTGTGACCCACTAGCTGGCCCAGAGGCTAAGAAGTGCTTGGACAGCTTGATGGGGCAGTATTTTACTGGCAGTTACGTCCCCGGGAAGGCAGTAGCAAAGCCTTCTGGTTCCCGTAGTTTGTACCTTGTACCAATAATTGTAGTTGAGGCAGAGGGTAAGGTTTAACTTGGGTTTTATTCCCCGTCCGGGGCGGATTCAAAACCATGGAACAAAAGAAACATAGACCATACGTCTAGTAACAATCAAAGGAAAATACTGGAACAAAAATAAGCTTCCTTCAGCATTAATTAAACAGCACAAAAGTAACAGAAACAGTTCTTTCCACTCACGTGTAAACTTGCAGCTGTTTCTTCAATCAGCACTTCTTGCTGCTTTAGCATAGAGAATTTATACAATCTGACAAAGTGTAAGTACAGTCCATTTCTATACCCTCTGAAATATCTTCAGGAAATTCCACTTGCATTTCTCCCTCGTCAGACAGAACTTCTGGCTCCAAAATGCCCTTTAAGTTAAACTGTCTTTGCCGAGGAGTGAACAGATTCTCTTCTTCCACTATCCTAGTGGCTTGTGGGAAATCACCGTAATGTTTGTATTTAGAGTCCTGAGCTCTACATAGCTCTTCGTATGTGCAGAGGAAGTCTGGGTGTTCTAAATCCCTTCTACTAGGGAGAATACGTCTCTCTCTAGATCCTAATGCTTCCTGCTTTCTATGACGTGTATAGCTCTGTTCTGTTCCCCTTCTCTCACGGCGTTTTTCTAACTCCGGCCAATGTGCCTCAGGGTAAGAACTTTTCCCTTCCGCTTGCCTGGAGTTGAATTGTTTGTAGCTTGTAAGCTTAGCTGTAGGACTGCCCTTCCTTATTGCCTCACTGCAATACTCCAGAGGATACTGGGAGGATATGCATTGCTGTTCCCCACAGCTTCTTTGCAAGTCACCAACCTCTGACTCCTTGGAGCTTTTCCTTGGCTCTGTCCTCACAGCTCTCTCACGAGTTCCTTCCTGAGCTCTCTCTCGTGTTCTCAGTCCCTCTCGTGTTCTCTCTCGTATTCTCTCTCCCTGCCGTGTTCTATCTGTTGGTGAGTGAGTCCTCAATATATTGCACTTGGTTAGCCTGGGCTCCGCCTCCCTGCAGGTGCTCCCTATTCTCTAATAGGCTCTGAGCTCCGTCTCTGCTCGGGCGTTCCCTAACACCTTGTGAGTGTGTTTTCCACCGTTGCTCTTGGCAACCCTTTCCCATTTGTGAAGCTGAGCTGTCATTTTCCCTGCTGTTTTGCTCACTTTCCCTTACCTCCATGGGCTCTGCTGGCGTTACCTCGTGACAGATCCCCCCCCCTTAAAATATTATGGGCTGCTGGGACAATACCCGGACAGCTCGTAATCCGGGAGAGCGCATCCGCGTTCCCATGTAACTTTCCTGCTCTATGTTGTATGTCAAAATTGAATGCTTGCAGTGCCAGATGCCACCTTGTCAACCGGGCGTTACTATTGCGCATCTGGTGTAACCATTTGAGGGGCGCGTGGTCCGTGACCAGGAGAAACTTTCTACCCATTAAATAAAATCTTAGTGCTTCGATAGCCCATTTTATGGCCAAGCATTCCTTTTCGACGGTCGAGTAATTTTTCTCGGCCTTTGAGAGCTTCCTACTCAAATAGGTGACCGGGTGCTCCACCCCCTCAAACATCTGCGATAATACTGCCCCCAGCCCACTCTCAGAAGCGTCAGTATAAACTACGAATGGTAGATTAAAATCAATTCCCCGCAGCACTGGGGCAGTACATAGTTTCTCTTTTAGTGATGAAAAAGCAATCTGTGCCTCTGGGGTCCACTGTACTTTATTGGGGGCATTCTTTTTCAGCATTTCCGTAAATAAAATGCTTTCCTCAGCGAACCTAGGTATGAATCGCCTATAATACCCAATGAGTCCCAGAAAACTACGTACCTGTTTTTTGGTCATGGGTTGGGGAAAATCCCTGACGCTTTCCACCTTGTTAGCTAGAGGTTTAACCACCCCCCTTCCTACCATGTGGCCCAAGTATTTGGCCTCCTCGCTGGCGAATAGGCATTTCGCCGGATTGAGGGTCAACCCTGCTCTGCGGAGGGCTCGGAGCACAGCCTCAACTATAGCGAGCTGCTGGGACCATGTGGTGCTATAAATGACGATGTCGTCCATGTATGCGAGAGCATAGTCATGGTGTGGCCTCAGTACCTGGTCTACTAGGCGCTGGCAAGTGGCTGCTGCCCCATGCAGCCCAAACGGCATCCGTTTAAAGTGAAACAACCCTATAGGGGTGCTGAACGCCGTCTTCGGCTTGGAATCCAGGGTAAGGGGTATTTGCCAATACCCCTTTGTGAGATCTAGCGTGGTCAGGTATTTGGCTTGACCCAGCCGGTCCAACAAGTCGTCAATGCGGGGCATTGGATACGCATCGAACTGGGAGATCTCATTGATTTTCCGGAAATCGATGCTGAATCTGAGGGTCCCGTCCGGCTTCGGCACTAGCACTATGGGACTTGACCATGGGCTGTGGGACTCCTCAATAATGCCCATCGCGACCATTTCTTTAACTTGCCTGATGACCTCATTTTTCTTGGTCTCCGGCATGCGATAGGGCCGTTGCCTGATGATCCGGCCCGGGGTCGTAATCACCTCATGGGCGACCAAGCAGGTTTCGCCCGGCTTTGTAGTAAGGACATCCTTGAATCTCCCTAATAACTGCATCAGCTCCCCCCGATGCTGTGGGGATAGCCCACCACCTAGCCTCGGCTCTGGCCTCTCCTTCCAGTCAGAGGTTTGAGGTCCGAGGTCCTCCTCTCTCCTCTCCTCTGCCAAGGCTGTCATGCCCTTGATTTCCCTCTGGCCCGTGGAACCGAACCCATCTGTCCCCCTGGTGGTAGGTGTTAATGCGGGCACCTCTTCTACGACGGGGAAGCCTACGCGTTCGCACACCAATTGTGCGATACGATCACCCTCTTGTATTTTAAAATCCGCTTTCCCAAAGTTGAAGACAAGGACTTTAACCAGGCCTCTATAGTCGGGGTCTATCACTCCCGCCCCTATGTCTATAAAGTGCTTCACTGCTAAGCCTGACCTTGGGGCTATTCAGCCATAACATCCCTCGGGCACCTGGACTTGTACCCCGGTACTTACTAAAGCTTTCCCACCTTTTGGGACAACTGCTTCCTCCGCGCTGAAGAGATCATATCCGGCTGCTCCAGCGGAAGCTCTCTGTGGGCTCTTAGCTCTAGATGTGGCTCTACAGAATTTTAATGAGAATTTCTGCTTTACTGGGGGTGTACCAGTAACACGAGTATTGGATGTGGAGCCAGCCTTTTTTACTTTTGCAAACAGAGGACTAGGGATTCCCGCTGTTAAGGCTTCTACCTTCTCTTCTGTTGACTCTGGTTGGGGTGGTGTGCACTCATAACGCATTTTATGAAGTCCTTCCCCTAACTCTTGGCAAAAGGGTTCCCAGTCCCGGCCTAATACTATCTGGTGTGGCAATCGTGGGACTATGGCTACCAGCAATGGTTGTGTGACTCCCAACCCACTGACAGATACGCTGTATAAAGGATAAGGCGATGATGCTCCATGTACGCAACGGATCCGTACCTGGCCCTCTGCTTGACTCGGGGCTGACTGATGGCGCCCCTCAATGGACTCCCAGAGCCTCCGTGAAATCATGCTCTGGTCAGCACCCGAGTCAAGCAGCGCCAGTTCCTCTATCCCTTCTACCTGCATGGGAATTAGGAACCCGTCCTGCGCTGGTTTCTCTCTCCCAGCCATGAGGATCATTCTCTCCGTGCAGTTTTTCTGGAAGTGGCCTGCTCGCCCGCATACATAGCATTTTCCTTTACATACAGAAAAAATGTCATCATTATTAGCATACTTAGACACATTAAACCTTTTGTTTTTAACATAACTCTCATTTTTATGCACTGCCATTCCTGCTGCCTTTCTTGCCCTATTTCTGAGGCGCCCACTATCTGTGCCTCGAAATAGCGCTCAGCTAAATTGGCTGCCTCATTGGTATTCTGGCAGTTCTGCAATGTGAGATATTTTTTCACTTCATTTGGGATAGCCTGGAGGAACTGCTCTAAGATAATTACATCAAGCAGTGATTCCATTGTCCTCTGTTCAGGAGTCAACCATTTATACGCTAAATTCTTTAACCTTTGCTGTAAGGCTTTTGGGGTTTCTTGATTCCTCATCCTGGATTCTCTGAATAATCTGTGATAATGCATACTGGACAAACCTAACCGGTCCTTAACTGCCTTTTTTATTTCTTCATAATTGGTAGCAAGGATGGCAGGCATGGCCTTATACGCAGAGAGAGCTTCCCCTGTAAGAGAAACAGCAAAGCGTGTGGCCCACTGCTCAGGTGGCCATTTTAATGCCCCCCCTATTCGTTCGAAGGCATCGATAAAGTCATCTATATTGTCTCTTGGACTTAATTGTCCCAAAGTAAATGCCTGACTTGCATTTAGTCCTACCCCAGCAATGTAGGGGTTTTCAGTCCCAGCACCTGGTGACTTCTCAACGAACGCCTTCATGGTTTCCAGGAGTGGCCTCTGCTGCTCCATAATCATCTGGGCGGTTTGTTCCTGCATACGCCATGCCAACTCCAATTGTTTGTCCCATTGGTGTTGCATCCAGCTCATAATGTCCTGGACCTCCATCTTCCGGTTGTGACCCTGCGTAAAAGGAAAGAAAAAACACCACCAAGTGCGGTACTTTTTTTTAAAAGCTCTTCCCCCTTTCCCACACCACAGGAGCACCCCCTTTCTTGCCCTCTGCTATCCTCCTACGCGAGTGCCCCAGGTACCCTTTACCTTAGGTTCTGTGTAGACTCGGGCTTTGGCAAGAGAGGTTCTTGGTCAGCATCTGGCCTGTCCTGGGTGCTTGCTTCCTTTTTTGGGTCTTGTTGTCCAGCAGTATTTTTCTCCTTTAAAAGTGTCCTTTTTTCCACAGTAAAAAAAATCCTTAAGACGACGCCACTTTCATGTGACCCACTAGCTGGCCCAGAGGCTAAGAAGTGCTTGGACAGCTTGATGGGGCAGTATTTTACTGGCAGTTACGTCCCCGGGAAGGCAGTAGCAAAGCCTTCTGGTTCCCGTAGTTTGTACCTTGTACCAATAATTGTAGTTGAGGCAGAGGGTAAGGTTTAACTTGGGTTTTATTCCCCGTCCGGGGCGGATTCAAAACCATGGAACAAAAGAAACATAGACCATACGTCTGGTAACAATCAAAGGAAAATACTGGAACAAAAATAAGCTTCCTTCAGCATTAATTAAACAGCACAAAAGTAACAGAAACAGTTCTTTCCACTCACGTGTAAACTTGCAGCTGTTTCTTCAATCAGCACTTCTTGCTGCTTTAGCATAGAGAATTTATACAATCTGACAAAGTGTAAGTACAGTCCATTTCTATACCCTCTGAAATATCTTCAGGAAATTCCACTTGCATTTCTCCCTCGTCAGACAGAACTTCTGGCTCCAAAATGCCCTTTAAGTTAAACTGTCTTTGCCGAGGAGTGAACAGATTCTCTTCTTCCACTATCCTAGTGGCTTGTGGGAAATCACCGTAATGTTTGTATTTAGAGTCCTGAGCTCTACATAGCTCTTCGTATGTGCAGAGGAAGTCTGGGTGTTCTAAATCCCTTCTACTAGGGAGAATACGTCTCTCTCTAGATCCTAATGCTTCCTGCTTTCTATGACGTGTATAGCTCTGTTCTGTTCCCCTTCTCTCACGGCGTTTTTCTAACTCCGGCCAATGTGCCTCAGGGTAAGAACTTTTCCCTTCTGCTTGCCTGGAGTTGAATTGTTTGTAGCTTGTAAGCTTAGCTGTAGGACTGCCCTTCCTTATTGCCTCACTGCAATACTCCAGAGGATACTGGGAGGATATGCATTGCTGTTCCCCACAGCTTCTTTGCAAGTCACCAACCTCTGACTCCTTGGAGCTTTTCCTTGGCTCTGTCCTCACAGCTCTCTCACGAGTTCCTTCCTGAGCTTTCTCTCATGTTCTCAGTACCTCTCGTGTTCTCTCTCGTATTCTCTCTCCCTGCCGTGTTCTATCTGTTGGTGAGTAAGTCCTCAATATATTGCACTTGGTGTTAGCCTGGGCTCCGCCTCCCTGCAGGTGCTCCCTATTCTCTAATAGGCTCTGAGCTCCGTCTCTGCTCGGGCGTTCCCTAACACCTTGTGAGTGTGTTTTCCACCGTTGCTCTTAGCAACCCTTTCCCATTTGTGAAGCAGAGCTGTCATTTTCCCTGCTGTTTTGCTCACTTTCCCTTACCTCCATGGGCTCTGCTGGCGTTACCTCGTGACACGAGCTACTTAATAAAGACAACATATATTCCTACTGTATATGTTTTTATAAATAGCTTAACAACGACTGCAGAAATCACTGCTAAAATGTAGCCTGTTCGGGAACAGGTATAAATGCATGCGAGTGAAGTATGTGCATAAGCGCAGATTTCAGAAACTGTTCCTAATTGCATGATTTGTGCCCGATGCTTGTTAATCACCCCAATTGCTTCAGCCAAATCCACCTATTTAAAAGCTGCTCCACTGGTGTCAATGCTTAACACAGTGTTTAAATTAATACTATATTCAGAACTGCTATACATGTACTTCATGAGCTCTCCCCTTCCCCACATTCCCCCCAAACAATATCCACAAACACATCTACACCGGGTCATGTAAAAGTGCATGCCTTCTTCTTTTATGTACATTGCCTTATTTATTTATGTAAACTTGATTATACATGCTTTTAAAAATACAAAGCATGGTACAAAACTAACCCATAGCCCTGTAACCCCCAACCTCCTCATACTGTAGATATAAACAAAATTTGCCTCTAAAATTAATACTCTTGAATTTAAAAAGGCCCTTCCAACCCCTTCCTACTTCAAAACATTCCAGAAAATTCAAAAGATTATCATTCACCAAGAAAAGATTCATGCCTTAATCACGGGGCCAGGCCAACCATCAGACAAACTAGGTGGTTGCCTAGGACAACAATTCTGGGGAGGGGTGGGCAAAGACCAGGGAATTCAAAGCTGAACAGTAGATTTTGACAGTCAGGCGGGGGGTGGGGTGTAAAACTTAAGGTCTGCCTAAGGTGCCAACACCTTGAACCATCTCTGTGGCTGGCTCTGCTTAACCAGTTTACAGAATCACAGATTTAACTTACATGAATCGAAAATAAAAACATGTTCCAGTGTTGGTCCACTGTAACAAAATCATACATGCCATAGAATGCTCAGACGTTGCTGAGAGGACCAATTTATGCTCTAAAAATCCTTTATAAAAAGACTCCAAAAGAGGGTAATTTTAGAAGAGATAAAGATGAGATAGACATCCCAAAATGCCAACATGGACGTCACAAATGCTAGGATATGCTGAAGGTGGTTTCGGTCCTGGTCAGATATGCATGTCCCAGTCTGACCTTCCTGGGTAGACGTGTTTGGGGGTGTTTGCGTGTGGCTATGGCACAGCAAGCGTCTATGCCCAACATGTATTTTGCATAACATTCGGAACATGCTGGGCATGGTAGCCAAATGTCCCTCTCTATACATCCTATAAATTATGAATAGGTAAGGGAGTTTGCTGTCTGTACTGGCAATGGAAAAAGGAGCCAGATGATGAAAACAGTAATCAGCACAAGCACTGGCAAGTTAGATGCAAGGCACTGATAAGGCAGGCAAAGAGAGGATTTGTAAAGAAGTTTGCCATGAAAGGGAAAACTCACAATAAATACTTTTTCAAGTACATTCATAGCAAAAAAACTGTGAGAAAGTTAGTTGGACCTTTAGCTGATAGAGGGGTAAAAGGGACAGTAAGGAAGGACAAGGCTATAGTGGAGAGACTAAATGAATTCTTTGCTTCAGTCTTTACTGAAGAAGACATCAGGAAGTTACACGTCAGTAATGATATTTAAAGGTGAAGTATCAGAGGAATTGAAACAAATCTCGATAAACCTGGGTGATTTAATATAGCAATTTGATAAACTAAAGAGTAACAAATCATCTGGACTGGATGGTATACATCCTAGAGTGCTGAAAGAACTCAGAAATGAGATTGCAGACTTGCTATTAGCAATCTGTGAATGATCAATAAAATCATATCTAATGCCTGAAGATTGAAGAGTGGACAATGTAACCCCAATTTCTAAAAAGAGTTCTGAGGTAATCTGGGAAACTACAGACCGGTGAGCCTGACGTCAGTAACCAGGCAAATTGGTAGAAACCATTATAAAGAACAAAATTACTGAACATACAGAGTGTCATGGTTTACTGGGCAAAGACAACATGGAAAGTCTTCTCTCACTAATCAAGTATGGGCCTGATATTCAGCGCTGATGACTAGTGCTGCTAAAGTGGCTAGATGTCGGCGCTGAACTTTAAACCCTAATATTCAATGCCGAGGCCAAATTTGGGTTCTGGCATTGAATATTTGGGCTGCCTGGATTGTCATGAAGCTAACTGGGCAGTGGCGATATTCAGTCAGTGCCCAGTTGGCTTCTATAGCGAAGGTTAGGCTAGGGTTTCCTGTGCCTGACTTTCATCGCATATTACTAACCAGGCTGTGGCTCAATATTGCTACTGCCAGCTTAGCAATGGGTGCTGCCCCAGAGTGCTCCGTCATACCCCATGCTCACTGGTTAGCATCGGGGTGTGTAGTGGTGGCACCCGCAGATGTTCAGCATCATTAACCATGTTAGTGCTGGTGAATATCCCAAAGAGCAGCATTTACATGGTTTGCAGGTCTGCAAAACATGTAAATGACTTTGAATATTTCCCCCCCTAATATATTTTTGAAGGTGTGAAAAAACAGGTAGCTAAAGGTGAGCTAAAGTTGATATAGTGGGGGGATATTCAAAGCAATTAACGCGATTAGCAGTCCTGCTAACCATGTTAATCGTGCTTACTGGGATATTCAGCGGCACAAATGCAGATATTCAGTGGTTAGTGCTGCTGAGTATCCATGGTGCTGCCACACATCTTACCAACCAGTTTCCAGCTTACCTTTCAAGATGAAAATCATAGAAAAGACGGTACAGTTACAACTGCAGGATCACATCGACTCATATGCGCCCCTGGATCCACATCTACATGGATTCAAGCCAAACCACGGTGTGGAAACATTGCTAACTGCACTCTTTGATCACAGAGGAATAGACAATACAAAAAAGGGCATTATACTAATATTTCTCGACATGTCAGCCACTTTTGACTCTGTGTCACACACTACTAAGACGCCTACAGGAGATTGGTCTGTACAATAGCACACTGAAATGGTTCCAGTCATACTTAAATGTGTCAGGTGTGGAGGAGACACATCCTCTCCTTTCACATTAAAGCAAGGAGTCTCACAGGGGTCAGCAATATCAGCCCTGTTATTCAACCTATACATTCAGCCAATTTGTAATGTCATACCAAAACATAACATCCACTACAAAATTTATGCCGATGACATCATGTTGTGCACATCCTTTGATGTCGACACCCCGGAACACAACTATAACTGAATGCTTCACTGATATCTCTGGATGGCTCAATGCCCACAACCTCAGAATAAACTATAGCAAAGCGGAAGCGTTCACAATAAGAAGTAACAAGAACTTCACTCCTTGCACAATAGCCCTAAATGACAGAAACATAGCCGTCAAAAGTGAGGTTGAATACCTAAGGGTCATCCTCGATCAGAACTTAAACCTACAAGCCCAAATTAGCAGAACACCACAAAATGCATACCACAAATTGAAAGTCATCAGGAAACTAAAGCCCCTCCTAAGCTATAATGACTTCAGAACGGTACTACAAGCTATTCTAACACCAGTGTTAGACTTCTGTAACTCACTAATCAAGGCCTGCCAGCAAACACCTTTCATTCACTGCAGATGGTCCAGAATACAGCTGCGCGCATTCTCACAGGAATAAACAAACACGAACACATAATGCCAACATTGGCCCAACTATACTGGCTCCCAGTAAGGAGTCATGCAAGGTTTAAGGCAACGAATAATATGTTCAAAATTCTGCAAAATGAATCAGCGAGTCACTCCAAGGTCTGATAAGACGATATCCCGAAAGCCACCCAATGAGAACAAATTGCAAAAACATATTAGTTGCTGCAAATGAACTCTCAAAACTAATCAGACCACATCCAACAGGGCTTTATCACTTTATGCAGAGAGCTTATGGAACTCCCTCCCGGAGGATATCAGAAATATGAAGGATACCAAGGACATTCTTGTTTATTGAACATTTTGGCAGTATCGCATAGTAAAACATGTACTATCCATTCACTCAGGCACCGGACAATAAATAATGAATAATGCTGCACGACCACGAAGCATGACCCCAAATTGTAAATAAGCTACAATTGTAAATAAGTTATGAAAACATACTGTTAATGATTACTTCTGAAATTTCCCGCATGATGTGCAACCCCAGCCTCTCCATGATGTTATAATGTAATCAAGTTATTGAGTTGAATGTAAACCATGTTGTTATAATGTAAACTGTTGAGATCAATGTAAACCACCTTGATTTGAGGAAAAGGTGGTATATAAATACTGTTAAATAAATAAATATTTGGTCCTATCTGTTTTTCTTAAATAATTGATTGAAATTGCCTTAAAAAATCATTATTTTGTTTTCTGTGATCAGATTTCAGGAACAGCCATGAGAGCCCCTTTTACTCCTTTACTAGCTAATCTATATATGGCAGTTTTTGAGGAATGATTTGTGCAATCATCGGAACATAGTCCCTCCATTTATCTTTGTAAAAGGTACATCAATGACATTTTTGTTTTGTGGCAAGGTTCATTAGAGCAATAAAACATTTTTTATACATGGCTAAATGGCTGCATTTCCCATTTATATTTTGAGATCTCTGTCGATGACAATGAAATCCATTTTTGGGATGTCTTCGTAATACAAATGGATGAGAGCTTTCAAACTACTACGTATACAAAACCCACTGACTGGAATTCTCTTTTTATGTTATGACAGCAATCATCCTAAACATTTGAAGCATAGTTTATGCTTCTCCCAGAAGCTGAGATATCTGCTCTTCTGTGTCAGAATATAAAAATCAAGGATGAAGACTGAGCGCTAAGCTCCTTCAAAGAGATTACCCCTGTATGGTGGTGAAAAAAGCATATTGAAGGGCACTCTACAATGATAGGACTGATTTGTTGGAAACAATCGAAGACAAGATTTGGAAGACTGCATGATTTATGTTTTAAGATAGGGGGTGTTATTTTCTTACAGTAGTAATAAAAAATTGAAAGAATTATTCAGTCCCTCCAACATCAATATAAATTTTAAGATCCTACAATCTGATTGGGCATTTCAAATGCAGGAAATGTAAATTGTGTGAAAACATGGAGGAGTCTGCTCATCTGATGGATCCACAGTCAGGTCGACAGTTTCTCTTGAGATTTTGTACCACTTGTCTCACTGATTTCATTGTTTATTGCATTTAGTGTCCTTGCACTAAGGTTTATTTTGCAAAACCACTAGACCACTGAAGGTCAGAATGAATGAACATCATTATAGCCTTCAACATAGAAGGAATCTGCTCCAGTGGTACAGCATTGTCTAGAGTATTCCCATACCTTTGGATCATTATGGATTATAGTGATTGATCACATCCTTTTTTCCATCCGAGGAGGAGATAGGCATAAATTGTTGCTTCAGCTCGAGTCAAAATGGATATTTATTTTATGAACTGTTCATTCTGATGGACTTAAGCTTCAATGAATTACTCAAAAAATTTTTTAGGTTCTTTAGAGTTTCTTTGCAACATTCTAGGGGAGGGTTTTTTTTTCCAATGAGTGTTATTATTTTTAAATTATATTTTACCTAATTTTGATTTTTTGTCTTTACAGAAAGTGGCTCTTTTCAGGCTGGTTAACCTTACTTGTCATCATTGTTGAGCCCATGATTACTAAGTTGAGTAAATGTAATGGCTTGAGTGTAAACAGCTGCTAGAGTGGCAAAATTGTTACTCACGTATTGTATCCAGTTCATGTCATGGGAGTTCTGGTTCCTTTTTGATAATGGTAACCTATTAAAAAAAAAGACATTTTGATGGCGGGCAGTAATCTGCTGACTGAAGAAGAATACCTTGCCAACAAATAGCAGTAGTAGCATTGCCAGTAAAGTTTTTTTCTAATGTTGGTCTTACGTTTGCTGTGTTTTTACTATTAGTAAAAACCTTTCAGCATGTTTCACCATGGGAAGAGCAACAAAGGTATCTGGACTCTATTTTTAACATTTCATTGGTGTTAAATGAAGAGAAGTATGTATTGGATATAAGGCTTTCTTGGTGTCTCCAAGGCAGCACTTGTACGTTTTCCGGCATAATTCTGTAAATGAATTGTTCAATGTATTTTTATATGTCCTTCAATTAAGATAGGAAAAAATGATGACAGATTCCTGTTCTTTCTAGCCTGTTGGCTACACACTTGAAGCAGTTTATTTGCAAAATGCAGCTATGTTGAGTGTAACAATATCAGATGTAATGACATTGGCTGAAAGTTATGCACAGATAAGTTTGCATTTTTGATTTTTCACTTATTGAATGAATTTTTTTAATTTTTTCAATAAATTAATAAAGTCATTTTGGTGAAGGGGTTTTTATGACCTATAAGGATGAGTGCCAAGGACCAAATATGGGATCTAAATTATACTTATTGGGGCAGTACTGAGGTCTTTTCCCCTTCTTTTATAGAATCTTGTATAAAATGTTATAAAATATTTGTTTTTATTATCATTTTTTCAGTGAAGGGGAAATGTGTTTGAATTGCTATTTATGTGATATTCAGGAAGTTTGGTTAGTTGTGCTTCAGTTTTATTATGCCTTTTAAAATTTCTCCCTTATTTATCAGAATCTCAGTGGGAAGTATTAGGGGTCTGAAAATTAACTAGTCGGGGGGGGGGGGAGGAGTGAGGAAGGAGGGAGTACAAGGCTGAAAATTTTAAGCCTCTTAAATTAGGATGAATTTTCAGATGAAAACTTAGGCTCCTATGTGTGACTGAAAATAGGGCACAAATTCAGGAGTCTAACCTAGGAGCCTACATTTAGAAGCTCAGCTTTTTTTGATTATGAGGCCCGTAATATTTTGCTTTTCTTCATAAACACTTAGGGAGGATGTTTAAAGGCATACAAATTCTGTTCTGTGGGATATTTGTGAATATCCATGAGTGACGACACTACACACTCTGATGCTAACTAGCTAGCATCTGGGAGTGTTGGGGTGTTCTGGAGCAGAGTGGAAGTGGAACATACTGCTAACTGGGCAGCAGCGCTTTTGAGCCACTATCCATAGGTGTCATTTTGGAGGGGGCATGGGGGCAGTAGCTCCCCCCAAATGTTGCAAGTGCTAATGGTGATCTGGTACCCCTGCCCACACTATCAGTATGACTTTCTTACCCTTTGCCCCCCCCCCCAAGTAATAAGGCAAACTCCACCGATACCGCTATCTGGCTAGTGCTATGTGGTGAAAGCCAGGCACATGAAACATTGGACTATCTTTTGCTGCATATTGCTAATCAGGTAGCGACTCAATATTGATGCTCTCGGTTAGCGATTGGCAAATGGATGCAACCCAGATATTCAGTGCCAGGGCCCAATACGTTCAGCGACGACTGATAGTCAATTTAGCAGCACTAGCCACCAGTGCTGAATATTGGGCTCTTAGAAATTAGCCTACTACAGTTATGATGTAATTCATTTGCTGGTACCATATGGAGCCCAGCAGGATGTGGAGGTACCTATGTGTCTTTATAAAATACTAGAGAAAATAGAGGCTGAAATTGCACCTGAATTGGAGTGGAGGAGTAGCCTAGTGGTTAGAACACTGGCTTGGTAACCAAGCAACCAAGGTTCAAGTCCCACTAGCACGCCTTGGGCAAGTCACTTAACCCTCCATTGCCTCAGAAGAAAGGCCTGGCAATCTACTTCCAGTGACACTGCCAAGAAAACCCAGGAGCTTCTGGGTCGCCAGGAGTCAAGACTGACTTGAAGGCACACATTGCATTGAAGCTGCAGATATATCATCCTGCTTGGGAGCAGGCATAAATGTCTATGCCTAAAGTATGCACATCTACACATATTTTATAAAAATTGCCACTCCGCCGTTTGCTGTTGCCAAATTTCCTCCAAGAACATACTTACGCGCGGGTTGCATAAAAGTGCGTGCCTTCCTGGCACCTTGCATACTTTTCTACAAGTAACCTCTGGGGTAATTTTATAAGAGGCAATTTATATGCATTAAAAATCCTTTTCACTTGAAAAATCCCTTATAAAATTATCCCCCAAAAGTACTCTGCAGGTGGCGAAATGATTTAAACATTTGGCAATGGCAAGAGAATAGGGTATGAAAAGACCTAATAGACAGCAAAATATACTCGTATTAGAAAGCTCTCAAAGTCTGAACTAACTTTATACTGTTTGACTTTCTGTTTTTCATTAGTGAGATGACTAATGTATAAAGTGTGTAATGCCAAGTGTCCAGTCCTGCCTCCCTGTAATATTTCACTTAATATACTCATATATATCATGACCTATAACAAATAACATTTCCTAAATAGCAGACTTTGCCAGTGAACATATGTTTTCTTTCCTTAACTGTGGTTCCACTCAGTGAAGGAATGGAGCGGCAACCTGGCTGAGGACCAGGGAAGTCAGGGTTTAGATCCTGCTGATGCTGCTTGTATCCTTGGGAAAATCATTTCACTCTGTTACCTTGGTATGAACTTAGGGCAAGATTTACTTATGTGTGTAAATGCACATTTACATGAATTGTGTTTGTAGGGGGCCCTTTCACTAAAGTGCGGTGAGTGTTTGTACTTAGAAACATAGCAATATAGAACTATGACGACAGAAAAAGACCACATGACCTATCTAGTCTGTCCTTCCATATCAACAACTACAACAGTCCCCTTTTTTCCTTTAGAGACCCTCTGTGTTTGTCCCATGCTTTCTTGAATTCAGTTACTGTCCTCATCTCTACCACCTCCACTGGGAAACTATTCCACGGATCCACCACTCTTTCCGTAAAGAAATATTTTTGCATATCACTCCTGAATCTATCCCCCTTCACCCTCATCCCATGTCCCCTCGTAGCAGAACTTGCTTTCAATTGAAAGAGGCTCTCCCCCTGAACATTTATGCCACAGAGGTATTTAAACATCTCAATCATATCACCTCTGTCCCGCCTTTCCTCTAAGGTGTACATATTAAGGTCCTTAAGTCTGTCCTCATATGCTTTATAATGAAGACCAAACCATTTTAGTAGCCACCCTCTGCACCGACTCCATCCTGTTCGCATTCTTTTGAAGGTGCGGTCTCCAGAATTGCACACTATACTCCAAATGAGGTCACACCAAAGACTTATACAGAGGCACTATCACCTCCTTTTTTCTGCTAGTCATTCCTCTCTGTATGCACCCAAGCATCCTTCTAGCTTTTGCCATCACCTTTTCTACCTGTTTAGCTACTTTAAGATCATCAGACACAACCATGCCTAGGTTCTACTGTTCTTTAGTGGACAAAAGTACTTCACCCCCTATACTATATTGCTCCCTTGGATTGCTGCAGCCCAAATGCATGACCTTACATTTTTTAACATTAAATCCTAGCTGCCAAATTCTAGACCATTCTTCAAGCTTAGTTAGATCCCTCCTCATGTTATCTACACCTTCCTGGGTCTACTCTATTGCACATTTTGGTATCATCCGCAAAGAGGCAAACCTTACCCGACAGCCCTTCCGCTATATCACGAACAAAGATGTTAAAAAGAATTGGACCAAGGACAGATCCCTGGAGCACACCACTGGTAACATCCTTCTCCTCAGAGTGAGCTCCATTTACCTGTACTCTTTGTCGCATCCCACTCAACCAATTTCTAACCCAAGCAGTAACTTTAGGGTCCATCCCTAGGGTGCTCTGTTTGTTTATAAGTCGCCTGTGAAGAACGATGTCTAAGGCTTTACTGAAATCCAAATACACCACATCTAGGGCTCTCCCTCGGTCCAACTCCCTGGTCACCCAGTCAAAGAAATCAATCAGATTTGTCTGACAAGACCTGCCTCTAGTGAATCCATGCTACCTCGGATCCAGTAATCCGCTGGATTCCAGAAACCTCACTATTTTCTCTTTCAGCAGCGTTTCCAATAATTTACTCACCACCGAAGTTAAACTAACCGTCCTGTAGTTTTCAACCATATCCTTGCTTCCGCTTTTGTGTAAAGGAACCAAATGAGCCTCTCTCCAGTCCTTTGGCACCACTCCCGACTCTAACGAGGCATTGAAAAGGTCAGTCAGTGGAGCTGCTAGAACATCCCCAAGTTCCCTCAGTATTCTAGGGTGTATCCCATCCGGTCCCATTGCTTTGTCTACTTTAAGTTGAGCTAGTTTCTCACGAACACAGTCTTCTGAAAATTGTTCAAGATGTCCCTCACTTCTGTTCCTGTTTGTGGGTATTTTCTGAGGTCCTGCTCCTGGTTCTTCATCTGTGAACACAGAACAGAAATATTTGTTAAGCAATTCCGCTTTATCCTCATCAGCTTCTACATATTCCTCCCCTTCACCCTTGAGCCTGACAATACCACTTTTGCCCTTCCTTTTCTCGCTAACATATCTGAAAAATGTCTTATCCCCCTATTTTATTGCATTGGCTATTTCCTCCTCTTTTTGAATCTTTGCTTTCCTGACTACTTTGCTAGCTTCTCTAAGTTTTTCCAGATATAGATGCCTGTCTTCTTCTCTCTGTGATCTCTTGTATTTCATGAAGGCCTCCCTCTTTTTCTTCACTTTTTCAGCTACTTCTTTCGAAAGCCATAGCGGTCTCCTTTTCCTTTTACCTTTATTTACCATTTTAACAAAAAGGTTGGTTGCTCTTAAAATATCCCTTTTCAGTTTTGTCCACTGTTTTTCTACATCCCCCAGCTGTTCCCATTCCGCTAAGGACTCTCTGAGGTATTGGCCCATTTTGGCAATGTTAGTCTGCCTAAAGTCTAAGACCCTCACCTTTGAATGGATTCTAACAGCCCTAGTCCTAATACTGAACCACACCATCTGGTGATCACTGGATGCAAAATGATCTCCCACTATAACATCAGAAACACTTTCACCATTGGTAAGCACCAAGTCCAGAATGGCCCCTTCACGTGTAGGGTCTGTTACCAATTGCCTGAATAGTTCTCCCTGTAGAGAATCCAGGATCTCTTTACTTCTAGATGATACTGCAGCAGGAATGTGCCAGTCAACATCTGGCATATTGAAATCCCCTATCAGTAGCACTTCCCCTTTCCTAGCAATGCTGCGTATGTCTTCAATTAACTCTTCCTTACTCCACATTATGTGCAAAACGTTTAGGCGACTTTCAAAGGAGCCTCCTTTTTGCCCTGGCAATGACTTAGGGGCATGTTTACTAAATATTAATGTGCGTTAAGTGCCACTGTGCCAGTAGAAATAAATGGGTGTTGCTGCACTTAGTGCATATTAACATTTGTGAATACGCATTAATTTTAGATGGGTAACATATGCATTTTAAAATAAAATAAATTAAATGTATGCAAATGAGGTCCAGTGGCTATGCAAATGAGGCCCTGCAAGGAATTTATGCACATGGCCCCACATCACCCTTGTGCCGCCCCTGAGTAGGAGTAGTAAAAAAGAGAAATGGAGAAGAAATGATGGGGGAATAAAATGATCAGATACAACAAAGGCAAAAAAAGTACTTTATTTTGAATTTGTATTGATTATAATATACCAGCTTTAGGAATGTGCATTTCATAAGTGTCACCCATGATCCATGACAGCTGTTGCACAGTACCCAGGTGCAGGACCGGTGCAAGGACTGGAGGCGCCCTAGTGGGCCCTCCATTCTGCTGCCATCCCTTTCCGGGGCTAGCAGTGTCAGCAATGGCTCAGAAACTGCAACACAGCCCTTACCTACTATCTCCAGGGCCGCATCGTGGTACCTCTCTCAGATTATATCTGCTGCTTCTGCCCCGCCCCCACCAACACTGACTTCTGGTTTGACATAAACTGGAAGTCTGAGTTGGAGGGGGGCGGAAGCAGCAGATTGTGCAAGAGAGAAACCGTGTTACAGCACTGGAGACTGTAAGTAAGCACTGTGTCACGGTTTCTGAGCCATTGCCACCACTGCTGGCCCTAGAAAGGGGTGACAGCAGTGGCAATGGCAGTAGCAAGTACCCTGAAGGACCAGTGCTCTAGGCGACGTCTAGTTTGCTTGATGGTAATGCCGGCCTCACCCAGGTGCATCCTAAGTTATTTGTTATAATTAGCACAGCTCAGACTTGTATGCTTAGTGCCAACCCATATTAACCTTGAGCCCCCCCAAAAATCATGTCTGGCTACTTCACTAACTGAAACTCTTCAGAAAAAATAACCCCTCTAAGGGAATATTCTGTGATATGTGAAATATAGGCTTAACTCCATTCACCAATGCTCCCTTATTTGGTCTTTCCACCTCTAAATAGTCCTCATTAGAACTCCAAGAGATCTCCCACGTCTTGAAGTCCTGGGCACCCCAACCTTAGGCCCAACTATCTTCACAGGACAGGAGATGAACAAGAAGAAATGTGGAGCACAAGGGTTCATGAGTTTTGTTCACATCACCTTTGGAAATCCCTCCCAATTAAGAGAGTGTCAGTGAACCACTATCCTCTCACTCATCTTTACCTCATAACATAGCAAGTAACCCTATAAGGAGCCACATAAATTTATGTGCCATTTGCATGCATAGTGGTAAACTAGTCATTTATGTGCGTGACACAGTTGTGATTCTATAAGTACGTGCACAGAACCCATCGTGCATACTTTCACTGTGGATTTGCATATGGACAGAGCTTGAGCAGAGTATGGGCGGAATGCACATTTCTCAACCCAATGGGCCACCAAAGACTTATCTGGAATCTGTCTTTTGATACAGCTCCTATGTCTTACCAATATATAGCAGATTGCATAGTCACATGACGTAGATGTCATTTTCAGTGGCACAATTCATGAAATCCATGAACCAAAACTTTCTCCCAGAGGTCGGATATTCGAAGAAATTCTTCACTGAGAGGATGTGAACAAATGTCGAACATCTGTCGCATTGGAAATGTCCTCTTATGCGTGGCAGTTTGCATCTTTCAGGGATAGTGGATGGAACAAGGTGATTAGTCAAATTGTTATATCGTTTGTAGGCAACTGTAACATTCTGTTGAGCAAAGACTGGAAGGGTTTGTAGGATATGCCATTCCTCCCTAATGATGTGAACTATTCCACATGACAAACTTTTAAAAAAGAAGAGGCATATGATCCTATCCATGGGGTCATGCTTTTTTTCTTCAGTAAGTCAGAGCGCACCGATGTTTTAGCCTGGTGAAAAGCTTGCAAAATAGGATATCCTCTCTCAAGAAACCTATTCTTCATATCATAAGAATGGCAGTTAAAATCTCTTGTGGTGAAACATTCTTTTAGTTCTAAGAGACTGCCTGGTTGGTAAGTTATTCTTAAGGGATCTGTTATGAGAACTGGTTTAATGCAGGAGTTGATTCCTGTCAGTGGGCTTTCTAAATAAGTCCATTAGGAATCCACTAGGTCACTTTTTGATAACAATATCAAGATAAGGAATAGCAATGCTACTACAAGCATATTGAAACTTAAATTAGAATCCAGACCATTCAACCACTTGAAAAAAGATTTGAATATCATGTCCATCTTCTCAAATCATGAAAATGTCATCTATGTATCTGCGTTGAGCAAAAACAAAAGATCTATCATATACAAAAAAGGAGGGAGCACACTGGGAATCTGTAACAAATTGACTAGCAGTCCCTTCCAACACAAAACCATAGAGGGAACTGGCCAACTAAACCACACACCCGGCGGGGATACTGAGATTGAGTCCTGAAGCGGGCCCAATAAATTAAAACAGGTGAAACTTGAGTTGACTTGGTTGTCCCCAGCATACACCCTTGGTGATCTGAGATTGCTCTCCAGTCTTTCTAGCCCCACTTGCCTTATTGGGTCAGCAGTCTGGTACCTCCGCATACTACTACGTGGATGATATTCTTCTCCTTCATCACACTGATTCCTCCACTCCTGTTCTTTCTTTGCTAAATTCCTGTCTGACTACAATTTCCTCCTGGCTGTCTTCTAATTACCTTCATTTGAACCCCTCTAAAACAACAACCACTTGGATTACCTTTGGGGCCCCTTCTCCTTCGTTAGCTCCCCTTCTCTCCTCTGCTCCAATACCTCTGGTCCCTTCTTTCTGTTACCTTGGGGTTACCTTGGATTCTGTGCTTTCCTTTGCTGAACACATCTCATCCCTTACTCACCGCTCCTTCTATTACCTTCATCAGATCCGTACAGTTTGGCCTTTTCTCACATCCACCTCCCTGACTGCACTCCTTCTTTCTCTTGTTATCTCTCGAATTGATTACTGTAATGTCATTCTGGCCAGCCTTCCACAGTACCAGCTCCATAGACTTCAGCTACTCTAGAACACAGCTGCATGCCTCCTCACCCACTCCTTTCACTTTGACCATGTTTCTCTGCTTCTCATTCGCCTCCATTGGTTACCTATTCGCTTTCCCTTTCAGTATAAAATCCTTACATTCATGTATAGGATCATTCACACCTCCACCCCCAGTATCTGGCTGACCTTTTGCATTTCCACAATCCCCATCGCCTTCTACGCTTTGTTCATACTCACCGCCTAGCTCTTCCCTCCATCTCTAGAGCCCTGCCTCAAATGCATCCAGGGTGCTGCTTTTTTCTTACTGGGTCCTGCATTATGGAACTCTCTCCCTCACATCCTCTGCTCTGAACTTTCTTTCACTAGGTTTAAGGCTGCTTTAAAGACTCATCTTTTTGTGTTGGCCTTTGATCTTCCTACCCCCCCCCCCCCCACCATGAGCACTTTGCACCTTCTCGGCCTCACTATGGTCTCCCTGTAGATTTTTCCTCTCAACTTCTCTTTTTTTCTTCTTTCTGTCCTTTGCCTCCACTGTCCTGTCGGTTATTGGCATTCCTTTTCTTTTTCTCTCTTTGCAGTCATTTTATTATATGTTGTGAACCGCCTGGATGCTTTGGCCAAGATGGCATATTCAGAAATGAAATAAAGATAAAAAAGGTTGCATCACGTTGACTTATATCATTGCATTGATCATAACGCTACTGTAGTTTTTAGACCATGAGTGTGCCTTTCATATTTCTATATGTTTTTATACATTTTAAATGTTCCTGGTATAATGAGTTCCTTATTCTTTCAACTTGTTTTATATGAAATTGCTATCTTGACTATTTATAATGTTTTCATATATTAAGGGTGATTCACTTATTTCATTTTAATTGTGTTCTTTTATTACAATTTAATATTAATCATTATTAGTTTTCATATTATCACTAACTAATGTTTACATTAACCTTTTTATTAATTTTATTATTGTCTTTTTTAATTAACCATTATTATGTTTTATGTGATGTTGTCAACATAAGTTGAATTCTTATTTATTGTTTTATCAATGTTATAGATGGTTTTTATAAATTAGATTTTAATTTCATATGTGATATATGTTCTGTAGAACTATCCAACCCCTGACAAAGGCTATGCCGAAAGATGTTGGGTGACTGAGAATTCTCCTTTAAATGGATATCCCTTGTTTTTCAATAAAGCTAGATTGCGACTACCTCACTCTGGGTTTAGTTTGCTGGACTTTTTTTGTGAGTGTAGGTTGTGCTTTGGTTTGCTGAACTATACACGGAGAGCAGTCAGCACTAGAGCTATCCAAATAGTGGTGACATTCAGGAGCATAAAATTTTGCCGTTTTTCAGATAACTTGGTTTTCCACTCATGCACTGCCCTAACACTGTCCAGCTTGTGCTGAGGTGGTCTGTGAGGATTTTTAATGGGACTATGCGGATAGTGTTGCTGGAAATCCATGGATAGTACTACCTAAGGGAATTATCCACATAATGATTGTTATTATCCTGATAATTCTCTTTGACTATGGGGGCTATTTTAGAAGCCTTATTCATGCTTTGGACATCTGAAAATGGGCATAGAGACATCTCCAGAGGCATTTTAGAAGCTGGGTCTGTAGATGCCCCCAGCATGAGGACATCTAAGTCTGAACAAGGATGTGGTAGAGTCGTTGCTAGGGTGTTCCTATGAAGCTGTACATCACTGCCTGATCTCAGAAATGTTCGGAGTCATGTCTAAGGTTATACGTGCTCCAGGCATGAATAGGCATCAGGAAAGTATAATTTTGGCCATACAACATCCACAGAGAGTAGAGAAGATGGCACTCCACCATCCCCAATAGTCTGAACAATCACAATAATAGCAGCAGTGGGATTTGAACCCTGGCTCTTGCCCACTATTTTAATCATTAGGCTATTCCTAGATGACCAAGATCTGGAATACTATTCAGGGGATGTCTATGTAGATACCCCTGCAGACATCCATATTGGGCATGTCCAACTTTGTGAAATGATGCCTGAGTTTGGATGTGCCTGCTTTTTTTCTTTCCCAGACATTCTGGCATGGACATCCCAGATTGAACTTGGATGTCATAAGAACATAAGATATGCCATACTGGGTCAGACCAAGATCCATCAAGCCCAGTATCCTGTTTCCCACAGTGGCCAATCTAGGTCATCAGTACCTAGCAGTTTCCCCAAAAGACAAAGGTTCCACAATGCTTGTATTGGGCCAAGCAGTGATATCTTGGGTCCCTTTTAATAATGGTTTATGGACATTTTCTCCAGGAACTTGTCCAAACCTTCTTTAAATCCAGCTACACTAACAGCTTTTACTACATCCTCCGGTAACAAATTACAGAGTTTGATTACACGTTGAGTGAAAAAATATTTTCTCTTATTAGTCTTAAATAGGTTACCCTATAGCTTCATTGCATGTCCCCTAGTCTTTCTATATTCTGATGATGTAAACAATCAATCTACGTTTACCAATTCCACTCCTTATAGACCTCTATCAAATCTCCCCCCTCAGCCGTCTCTTTTCCAGGTTGAAGAGCCCTAACCTTTTTATCTTCTCTTCAAAGGGGTATCCTCCATTCCCTTTACCATTTTGGTGGCTCTTCTCTGTACCTTTTCTAAGAATGTTATATCCTTTTTAAGATACGGCGACCAGAATTGCACACAATATTCAAGGTGCAGTTGCACCATGGAACAATACAGAGGCATTATAATATTTTTCGTTTTATTTTCCATTCCTTTCCTTATGATACCTAGCATTCTATTTGCTTTCGTGGCTGTCGCTGCACATTGGGTGGAGAGTTTCAACATGTTATCCATGATGACACCTAAATCTTTTTCCTGGGTGGTGGTTGCTAATGTGGAACCTTGCATCGTGTAACCATAGTTTGGGTTGTTCTTTCCTAGGTGCATAACTTTGCACTTGTCCACATTAAATATCATCTGCCATTTGGATGCCCAGCCTTCCAATTTATCAAGATCCTCTTGCAATTTTCCACAATCCTTATGGGTTTTAACAACTTTGAATAGTTTTGTGTCTTCTGCAAATTTGATAATCTCATTCGTTATTCCCATTTCCAGGTCATTTATGAATATGTTAAAAATCATTTTGTAATTTTCCCCATTTTTTTTAGTGTTTGAGGGCATGTAAATATAGACAAGAATTCTTACAATATTTTCCCTCCTTCACACAGATTTCACATAGTGAGCGTGCTCTGTGTACTTTCTGGGCCCTATTCTAGATGTTGTTGGTTTTGTGCGAGCAACTTTATATGTTTAAAAGGAGAAAACAAGGCTCATGCATATTACCAGAAACCTGATAATAGATCCTATGCTGGAGAATAGGCACAACTGTATTTAAGATGCTGGTGCCGATAGGCAGGGCCAGAGAATGGTGAGGAGAGGAAGTTTCTCTCTCAGAAATCATCGAATATAGCCCTAAAGCAGGTGGAATCGTGGTCCGGTTTGATGTCTATGTCTAAATCCAGGCCCGAGAGTAGGAGCTGGTTTAAAAGCTTTTTCAAGATGCATGGCTCCTCTTAACTGTCTTTTTTCAAACATAAGATCAAAATATTTTCTTCCCCCCTTCTCAAGAAATAACTTTCTGGCCACTCTGCCTTATTGTCACAAGACTTCAGTATACTTTAATGTTTCCAGTCTGACGGCACAGGGGCGCTTAATTTGACAGAAACAGTAAAACACAGGACAAGTACATCATGTACTTCTCATTTTAGGTTTCGAAGCACATTGACACATACAGAAAATATTCTTAAGGAAAAGCTTGTATGTCTGTTAATTAGGTTATGTAAACAATGAAACTCTTAGCATTTGAATTAATTTCATTATCCAGGGTTAAATTTGTGACTCTGAAAGATTTCAGCAAATGTTTCTTGGTGTTTTTCAAAGGGAAGAAATATGTTTACTTTATCCAGTGCCTAGTCTAAAAAAACAGTTCCGATATGGCAGATGTTTTTCAGGAAACAAGCTATTGATTGGGTAATGAACTCAAACTTTACATTCATTTTCCCAATTAATTTTTTTTCTTGCACCATGGTATACGTATAATCAGTTTTTGAGATTCCGTGGCAAATGCAAGGTCTATTTCTATAAATTAGCATATATTTTTATATTTCTGAATATGCATAAGAAGTCAATTTTATTTATTTATTTCGACAGTTTTGTATACCACCTTATCCTTCAATCAAAGTGGTCACAACACAATTTGGGGATACATTTAACATGAGGGGATATGAGACACATACACTAATACTTACAGGGAACATGGGCAATGGAGGGTTAAGTGGCTTGCCCAAGACCACAAGGAGCACCTGTGGGACTAGAAACCCCAGTCCTTCCGGCCCAAGGTTGCTGTCCTCTAGTGGGATTTGAACCCCCGACCTTCCGGCCTGAGGTAACTTGCCCCAACCACTAATTTTATGTAAACATCAGCAGGGCAATGTTCAAAGTGATTTGTTGGCCATATTCCTGGATGCACTCGTATTTTGTTTGGGAGAGAAAAATTATGTGCTTAAATTGTATCTTCATATTTATGTGCATTGTTTTCTTTTTTAAAAATACATTAAGAAAAAGCGGGTGCAAATGTCGTGTATGCTTACCTGTGACAAGTTTCAGCGTGAGGTACTTGGTTACTTTTGATTTAAAAACTGGTGCAAACTTTCAAGGTTAAAGCACCTATGAACTTAGTCAGAATGTAAACTGCAGGAAAATTTACCCATCAATTGTAAACATTTTCATTTTTTGGAAACAGCTAGAGTTACTAACATGTGCATCTTAGCAAGCATTGACACTGTTAACATATTATTTTACCACAATCCCTTTTTATACAATGGGATCTAGTTAGTAATAATGAACATTAAGAACCATATCAAAGGCTGTGCAAGCGGTGTGGCCACAGAGGGCGCAAGTACAGAAAGGGCGCTGATACCACTGGGCTTCCAGGAAGCTCAAAACCAATGAGTTACTTGCATGTGACTGGGACAGAAGGGGGCACCAGATTTGTTAGTCGCACAGTCCTGGCACATATTAGTAACTCTAGCTTTAAGACACACATTTGCAACAATGTGTGAATACATTAATTTGCATTAAATACCTGCATTAATTAATGCATATGATTAATGCTCATTAAGGCTATGTGAAAATGATTGCATTAATGTTAACATGCTTCTTGTAACTATTAGCACAAAATGTATTTGCATAAAACAACAAATATTTAAAGTTCAAGAGCCTGATATTCTAAATGGTTTATCCAGTTAGCAGGACATGCTAACTGGATAAGCCCCAGTGAGTCCAACATTTGACACTATCTGGAAAAATATTCTCCATGGACAAGCAGCATATAATCAGCCGCACACATGAACTCTTTGGGCATGCGTGAGTACTCCCTCCTGTGTGACTGTTGCTCCTCCTCTCGGTCTTTTTCATCTGCAAACTTGTATGGATGCAGGTCTCCTTTTTCTCTCACAATTTTCCAGTACTATCCAATTCTCCCTCCTTTACAAAATCTTTAAGGAAAGGAACATCTGCCATTAGTATTGTAACCATTCTTCCAGTCTGACTTAACAGCATCGTGACTGCTGCACCTCCATTAATCGTTTTTTCATCTTTACACATTCAGTCAGACCCAGTGCAGGCACTGACAGGAGAGTTCTCGTGGTCTGCCTGCAGCTGTGCTAACTAGAGCAGTTCTCCCTCTCGTAGTGGCAGCGCCACTTTAAGTGTATGGTCGCCAGTTCTGACATTGCTGCTCTGTTTTATTGCCATGACAGTCATTTCAGTCTGCATTTTCAGCTGTGCTATCCAAAGCAATTCTCCTCCACCAGTGGCAATGCATTCATGAGCATAAAGTCCCCAGTTCAGGGACTACTGATCTACCTCACTCATCCGAATCTGGATGCCAAGCAGACTGTGCCCCAAGGGGCTCAAGAACTAAGAGTTCCCAAGGAACTTGATTCCCAAGCTTATAATACCGTTCCAATCATTGGGGCATCTACAATGAGCAGGAGAACATCGACACAGGTCTCTATATTCAGTGGCATTGTGTTCCGCTAACAGTTGGCAGTGATAATAGCAAACATACCCCATGCAGGGACCTCTATTCCTCTTAGATCTCTCGCTGGCGATTCAGGCATTAGTGCTTTCCCTCCTCAGGCAGCAGCACGCTTTCCCTCTCGTTCCTCCATAAGCGCTAGTGCGATAGTCAAAGGGCAGACCTGACTTTTGGAAATCATTCTGCCCACACTCTGGGATGGAGAAGCCGCTCTTTTGATGTTGGTCACTGGTAAACCAGTCACTGATGTGTATGGCTCTCACGACCTTGTTCACAAGGTGAAAACTGAGTTTAATGTAAACCATCTTGATTTAAGGAAAAGGTGGTATATAAATACTGTTAAATAAGTAAATAAAATAAATAAATTATTTGACTCAGGTGCTCTGGAGCACACTGCTTGGCAGCCTACCGTGCCCCTCTGACTACTTGAGGAGCATCGCAGGCTTATTTGGCTCTATAACTTCTCTGCATGTGGTGCCACTGGTGCTGTGGGATAGAACACGGATCTCACCACCACACAGGCAGTGGGGAGATGCTGAACTTAGTTCTAGGGAAAGGGAAGCCACTCCTATCCTGTTATGCTGTCCTCTACTATGATGGACTAAATAACACAAATGTCCCCAGGAAGCCAAGAATGCCAACAATAAAAGAAAAACTCCCAACCAGGCACAAATAGAAAAAAACAAAAATACAACAAAATAAACGAAAATGTCAGAGTAATTAAAAAAATACCAAACTTAGAGCCAGCAAAAATACTTTAAAAGAGGAAAAAAGACCTCAGCCAACCCTTCTGCAAATATAATCAGAAAGGATGAGCCAGTCATATGGCAAAAACTGGATAAAGACCATGCCACAGTAATGCTCAAATAATGAGCTGTGCTCAAGAAGGTCATCAGTGGTCAGAAAAAACCTCTATAATGGGGAGCTGAGCCAAAACGTAAAAACACCCAGACAACCCCAAAACCAGCTCTTAGTGGTAACAGCAGTCGCAGTAACTAGCAATAGCCAAAGGAAATAATGAAAAAAACTTAGCTTGAAAACAAGGCGCAATGTTGCAGGGCAGCTCAGCACAGCAGAACAAAACCTCACTGAATCCACAGCAGTCAAGGCAACAACCTGGAGCCCCGACATCAGGTGTTTTGCCGAAATGGCTTCATCAGGGAGCTCTTGTAAATAACGTTGCTAATCCTAGAACACAAAAGGAAAATACTCTCACAGTAAACATAGGCCAAAAGAAAAAAAAAGAAAACCAAGAAGAACTCACAAACTAAAATGGATCAAAAGGAAAACACCGCTGAGGTTGCTGAACTCGCAGCTGAGACAGCCGGTAGGAAAAGCAGAAAAATTCTGAATATGCGCAGTAGAAAAAGGGGGCGTACCGAATGATGTCAGGGCATCCCCAAACACTTGGCAAGCAGACGAGCCTAAAGAGCGGCCTATCAAAAAAGCTTTTAAAAAAAAAGAAAAAAGAGAAGCATCAAAAAATAGCCACCCAGCCCACCCTAGCAGAAAAAATGTCCAAATGAAAAGCAGGTCTCCCAACGAATGATAATGTCATGAAACCCACGTAGTTCTGACAAAGTTTGATGTTCAACTAACGATAGACAATGAAAGACTTTACTATGAGCAGTCATTTCTAGCTTACATTATCTAGCTGACATTATAGTTCGTCGGGCTGATAAAGGAGAAGTGGTCATAGTGATGGATGCTTCTCAATATCTTGTTGAGGTCTGTTGTCATTTAGTTGATGATACCACATATATGCTTTTATTTATTTACATTCTCTTATATACTGTGCTATTCTGCATCAGTGTGGTTTACATTGAACAAACTGAAATTACATTGAACAAGGCATTATAACTTGGGGATAACTATTTTACAGGGAACATGGGCTATGGAGGGTTAAGTGACTTGCCCAAGACTACAAGGAGCACCTGTGGGACTAGAAACCCCAGTCCTTCCAGCCCAAGGTTGCTGTCCTCTAGTGGGATTTGAACCCCTGAACTTCTGGCCTGAAGTACCTTGCCCCAACCACTAGGCCACTCCTCCACTCCATTGTTCTGAGTCTTTTACCTAATGATCCTATGTTTCATCTTCAAGCTGTCATTAAAGAGATGGTACTCGGGCTCTGGCATAACATCTGGTGGACAAGAAAGAAGCTTCATTCCTTTATGCTGAATATCCTCTCACTCCTCATTTCTATATTCTCCCAAAGATTCATAAAGATTTAACTAATCCTCCTGGAAGACCTATTGTTTCTCTACGGGGTTCACTTCTTGAGCCTATCAATATATGTTGATTCCTTCTTACGGCCACTGGTATTTAAGATTCCATCTTATGTATGAGATACAATGCATTTTCTTCAGATTTTAGCTGCGGGCCACGATAGGGATTTACCCACAGGGTTAATAATGGCTACAATGGATGTTTCATCACTCTACATCAGTATTCCCCAGCAAGCAGCTTTGTTGGTAGGTCATGAGACTCTTTCAGCTCGTCAGGATTTGAGTGTTTCTAAGGTGGATTTCATTTCTCAACTCATGACATTGGCGATGACGAAGAATTTCTTCTGTTTTGATGGAGAACTTTTTTCAGCAAATAAAAGGGGTATCCATGGGGGTTACTATGGTTCCATCAATTGCCAGTCTTTACATGGCTCACTTTGAGAGGCGATGGCTGGTAGATGGACCCTTTCAGTCTAACATTCATTTATGGGTTCGGTACATCGATGATGTTTTTTTCTTATGGACTGGTTCTGTGGAATAATTACTATCCTTTCATCATTGGCTCAATCATTGTGACAATAATCTCTCTTTTTCTTAATTACAGTACGACATCCATCACTTTTTTTGGATGTTTCTCTGATACGCCAGGATCCAGTTTCCACGGTCTATTTCAAACCTATTCATCGGATGGCTTTTCTTAATTTCTCAAGTGTACATCCTCAACGACTTAAGAATAGTTTGCCTTTTGCCCAGTTCCTTCGTTATCGTCGGAACTATTCCACCGTTTCTGAATACAAATCACGTTCACAGAGTCTTGAAGATTCTTTTTTAGCTCGTGGTTATCCGTTTCATCTGGTTCGTAAAGCTCGTGTTCATGCATGATACAATGATCATACATGGTTACTTACCCCTTGTGATCATTCTGAGTCTTTGGACACTTTTTTTTTCATTATGTCTCTCGCTTCAAACCACTTAGTTATCGCCTCTCAAAGATTGTTCATTGTCATTCACACATTGTTCGTCTAATTCCCTATTTATGTCATCTCCAGATTAGATCTATTTACACTAAGAATCATAATTTGCGTGATGTCCTATGTCCTTCTGCCTATACTAAGGTCATGTTGCGATGTCCCACAACCCCAGGCCAGAGTAGTAGTGGGAATTGTTCAGTCTGCTTTATGATGGAGATTTGACAATCATTCCATTATAATTATCAGACATATAGTCTATATTCTGCCACTACCTGCAATAGTGTGGGAGTCATATATTTGATTTTGTGCCCTTGTGGTCTGGGCTATGTTGGGAAGACACGACGGACATTACGGACACGTCTTGTGGAACATAGGAGTAAACTTCAACACCAGATTGAAGGGGCGCCTTTGGTTAAACATTGTCAGTTATGTCAACATCGCTTTGAAGATCTCAAATGTCTGGTGATCACTCAATGTTTGTCCTCAGTCTATGGGGGTAACTGGGCTAAGACTCTGATTCATCTTGAGCAGCATTGGATTTTTCATCTTAATACAGTAATACCAGCGGGTTTAAATGAGTCCATTGAGTGGAAGACCTGCTTTTGATTTGGACATTTTTTCGGCTAGGGTGGGCTGGGTAGCTATTTTTTGCTTCTTCTCTCTTTTTTGCTTTTTTTTTTTAATGCTTTTTTGATTGGCTGCTCTTTAGGCTCATCTGCTTGCCATGTGTTTGGGAATCCCCCTTTTTCTACTGCGCATGTTCAGGGTTTTTCTGCTTTTCCTGCCGGCTGTCTCAGCGGCAAGTTCAATGAGCTCAGCGGTGTTTTCCTTTTGATCCGTTTTAGTTTATGAGTTCTTTTTGGTTTTCTTTTTCTTCTTTTGGCTTATATTTACTGTGAGAGTATTTTCCTTTTGTGTTCTAGGATTAGCAATGTTATTTACAAGAGCTCCCTGTTGAAGCCGATTCGGCGAAACACCTAGTGTCGGGGCTCCAGGTTGTTGCCTTGACTGCTGTGGATCCAGTGAGGTTTTGTTCTGCTGTGCTGAGCTGCCCTGCAACATTGCACCTTGTTTTCAAGCTAAGTTTTTTTCATTATTTCCTTTGGCTTTTGCTAGTTATTGTGATTGCTGTTACTGCTGCTGTTGGGGTTGTCTGGGTCTTTTTAGGTTTTGGCTCAGCTCTCCATTATAGAGGTTTTTTTCTGACCTTCTTGAGGACAGTTCATTATTTGGGCATTACTGTGGCATGGTCTTTATCCAGTTTTTGCCATATGACTGGCTCATCCTTTCTGATTATATTTGCAGAAGGGTTGGCTGAGGTCTTTTTTCCTCTATTAAAGTATTTTTACTGGCTCTAAGTTTGGTATTTTTTGAATTACTCTCACATTTTCGTTTATTTTGATGTGTTTTTGTTTTTTCTATTTGTGCCTGGTTGGGAGTTTTTCTGTTATTGTTGCCCTATGATGGACATTCTATTGGTGACACTTCTCCATTTCCTGACTGATGCTGTAAGCACCTTGGGTGCTCCGGCTAATGTGGCAGTGATCCTTACACACCTTCCATTGGTAGCAGCTCTCCAGCTCCTCATTGGTAAAACTACACCCCCTTTTGATAGAACAAGCCTGCATCTAAGATATCAATATTATGCATCTTTCTAATACAGAATACAGTTTCTCGACTCCACAGAGCAGCCTCTCTCTAGAGCCAGTTAGTATGCTGAATGCCACTCTATTCATCATAGTGATCGCAGCAGAGGAAACCACCAGCTCTCTGTCCACTTAACTGCCAACACAGGGGTGCGTCTTATGTCTCTCAGACTAGCAGGACTCAATTTCTACATCACTGAGGTCTCCCACTGCACCATCAGACATACCATTGGTGAAGTAAGGCAAGCCAAGTTGAGTCAGAGCCAGGCCAGTCCAACCACTGGGTGGACTAAGTGTCTACTGAGGGTAGCAGGCTTTGGGGGGTGGCAGATTGGCGTCGGTCAAAGGGAATGCCTTTAAAGGCACTGTCAGTAGAGGACATACGAGCATCTCTCTGCACGCATGCTGAAGGCCTGCTATGCCTTACGCCCTCCGATATGTGGTTAGGAGGGGCAGGCCTTGAGCATGTGCATGCATGTAGATGCTCAATGGCCCACTGCTGACTGTATCTTTGAAGGGATTCCCTTTGGCTGGCTGTGCTGCAACCCCCTCCCTGAAGCCTGTACTTTGATCTTCCATTGAAGTAGGGAGATAAGGGGGAGAGGAAGAGAGGGGAGATGTTGGACCTTGGAGGGGGAGAAAGGAGGGAGGGGAAATGCAGGACACTGGGGAGAGAGGGAATGAGAGAGATGTTGGACACCTTGGTGGGGGTGGGAGGGGAGGGAATGAGAGAGATGTTGGATACCTTGGGCTAGGGAAGGGGAGATGCTGAATAGCTGGGGGGGGGGGGGAAATAGGGAAGGGGAGATGCTGAAGAGCTGGGGGGGGGGAATAGGGAAAGGGAGATGCTGGACACCAGGGAGGGGAATGGGATGACTATGGGGAGAATGGGGCAGGGTAGGGTGAGGTGGGATAGGGTAAATGGCTGATGGTTTGCCAAGGGCTGACCCTTGTCAGAGCACAATCCATGAGGTTGACTTATGTGTATACTAATTGTCAGTTCAATCCCAACCTTTGAAGTGCTTCCTAAAAAAAAGAAGACCCCCACCATGTATCCTGGGACAGAAACCAGCATTCTGTTTCAGGCCTTCCTTCAGAGATTCTTAGTATATTAGTTTTTCACATTTTTAGGGGGGCACAGCCATTTCTCTCCAACAAAACTCCTTTCTTAAGGAGTCATCAGTCTATTTAAGTCAGGTTTCTGAGCCAGATGCCCTCTCTTTATATTATATTATTTCCTTCCCTTAAGGAAGCTGCCAAGTCACGAATACAGTTGCATGAGTTTGAACTATTCTGAGACTCTTTACTGCAAGTACAGTAGCGAGGTAAATGCAAAACCATCCAGTTGAGTTCTGGACTTTCTTGCCTACCACCTCTTCTTGCTTTTCAAAATACATGTTTCTCATATACAGAAGCTCCACTCCCTAACGGGCCTTTTAAGACCTTATCTAGCAAATAATCCAGTCTACAACTAACAATGAGACTTCAGTCTTTTGCAGTGCTACCATGGTGCTCCAAGTGCCTCCTTGAACCTACAATAAAGTTCTAAGTCAGATATTCCATTCCTATTACATAATTGTATTGTCTGTGGAGTCTCTAGTAGATGCTTTCAATAGATTCTTCACAGGGAACATCTCATTCAAGTACATATGTTCACTTGAAGGGAAAGATCCAAAATACAAAGATTTTGATTCTCTGATGGCCCTGGGAACCTAGTATTCAATGACAATTGGGAGTTCATCCTTCATGACTCTAGAGATACACATGGGTTGCCACAAGTGCCAATACTTTGGATGTTCAAAGTTTTCAACCATCCCACTTTCCATGACAGCTTACATATCCTTTCAGTAGTTCAGAGTAGAGTACGATATAATTTAATCAATATTCAGCTTCCATCCACTATCTGCACTGAGCAAAGAGCTTAGGATAGTGATAACAGCACAGAGTTCAGAAGCACCCACTATCCTTGTGCTAAATTATCTTAAGCTATGACCAGGCAAATGTGAACTTCCCCCATAGTCTACAACAAAGGATAAATCTTAAGAGTCCACAAGTTGCTCTGCCTACTGATTTGCATTTTAGCTTCATCTCCATTTAAAAATAGAAAAAAAGAGTAAGACTCCTTTTGGAAATTTGGTCAAAACAATCATTGGCATACGAGAGGGCTTGGCTCTTGATACCAGTAAAAGACTACTGCTCATCTTGAATATTTTACTCTACAGGAATCATGAGCTATGCATTTGTTCTGTTGTAATCTGGTCTCAGCCACTCTATTGCATGGCAAATCCCCTATGAGCTCCTGACAGCTATTATGTGGTTGCAAACTTCCAGCTACAGCAATGTCATGGCACCTTGTGTATTTTCACATCCATCCAACTACAGGCAGAGCAAATGCCATATGACCAAGACAGAGTCCTGCCAAGATGATACTATTGTGTAACTATAGCATGGTGCATTCAGCAAGTGTACCCTGCTGTCAACTGTGGTATAAGAATCTTGACCAGACCAAAAAAAAGAAAATGAAGAGGATGATCTAAACCTTGTGAGACCACCTCATCTCTTCATTCCTTTCAATTCATCACTGTTCAGGAGAACTTGTATAGCATTTATCACTGTTCATATTCCACCTTTATGGCTCAAATTAATTTCACCATCATTGCCCAGTGGGGTGTGGACTACTGATACCCATGCCCTTAGGATCTCATCCACAACCTCAAGCTGCCATTCCACGCCTTCTGGATCTCCAAATTTTTGCAACCAGCAAGCTACCCTTGTCGAGCCTGGGGAGCCCTTCAGATTATCTGAGTATGAATCACCACTATGAGATGGCCTGCTTGATATTGTGAATGATTAAGCAGACTGAAGAAATTGCATCCATAAGGAAACTTTCCACGTACTCCTGAGCATAGCCTGCCACTTCACAGGATACCCTTCACAGTGTCTACAATGGTTACACATGCTGCAATAATTACCGAACTACAGACAGCCTCTCAAATACTCCAAATTAAAGCTGTAAATCCACACCTGTCCATCTTCAGGAATAGTTAAAATAAAATCAAGGCATACTGTCCTAACTAAATGAACATACTGAAGCCTACAAGTTCCAACAGGATTGTGGTCTGAAGAACTCAGTGAAGTTATACGAAGTCTGGGGAACGCAAGGAAATCATATGTTTCTCTGGGCCTTGGAAAGCCTCAGATACAATGAGGTCAAAGGCCCATCCCCTAAAGGGGGCTCACTAACTACCCCAATGACTGCACATATGATATAAAGCACTCCTTTATGGCTTTGTTCTTTGACATACAGAAGTCATTCATCGAGCGTTCCATGAAAATTGCCAAGTACATCATTCTCTCTCTATCACAAATTTCCAGGTAAAACAGGCTTCCACCCTAAATCAGGACTCAACTGAGTCCCTCTATTGTCATGGCAAGGAAGTGTTCACCTGTCTCATTACCATGCATAGCTGTTCATCTCCTGTGTAAAAATCTGCTCGTCCATTTGAGGCATTCAGTCCGACTTCGTGGACACTTTCCAGTCATTTCAAGATTATAAACATCTTTCATGGACAACACTGTGCCAAAATGCATCCAAAAGAAAAGAGAAAAAAGGGAAGTCAGTCAATCGGTATTATTCCTTCCTTGTGTAAGATCACAAAGATAATTGCCTGCCTCATCAAAATATATGACCTAACAGAGAAATGTGATTATCCCTGTCTGGAGACCCACTTTTGAAGTTTAGATCGCTAGCTAATTGCCAAAATATTTGACTCCTTGCACCTTGGAAGGTGTTGCATTCCACTTTCAGCAACATCGCCTCCTTGAGTTCAAGTGCACATTAGTCACTCCAAATGACTAATTCTTATCAAATCCTTTTCCTTCCCCTTATTTGATCAAAGAGGCCTAGCCTATAGAATCCAAGTTGTGCTGGAACAGCCCTCCCAACTTAGGAAGCCCATAGGATCTTACCAACATTAAAAAAAAAATTCTCTTACCAACTTTGCTACTACAGCACTGACACTTGGGTTACATGGGCTATCAATTAGTAGTCTGCACACCAGCATCCTTAACTTGGGAGTTACTCATCCCATGTGTGTGGTTGATTATATCCTGCCTGTCCATGGAGAAAGTAAGAATACCTACCTATAGCATGGTTTTCAGTGGACAATAGGATAAATTGTCCTTATAATTCCTCCTACCTCCCCTTCCAGTTGAAGTTGAACCATGCTGCAGGTAAGTAACCTCACTTTCAGTTTATATCTTAACAATTTTCTGACTTTTCCCAATTTTGCATGCATCAACATTTTTAAGGTGCATTAACGAACCGAGTGTGCACTAATAGATGCACATCCCTAAGGTGAACCCATCAATTAATTAGCATACAATCAACTTGCATTCATTAAAATGTTTTATTTTTATTTTTATATGCCTATCAATAATTGTATGAGTATAACATTTGAAAAGCAAAGTGGTCTCAGGCAAAACAACATGATGTAGCAATAAGGTACAAAGAAAAAACGTAAGTGCTAAATCAGCCCACAATACACGAGGGAAACATTACTTCCAGGAGGAATAATGGAAAAAAAGTAAATTAAGAAAAAGAGAGAGAGAAAAGGCACATTTACATACATTTGCAAGCCTCAGTTCACTGCAGTAGAAAGCTGAACAAGACGACTAGAATGGGAAAGACATTTGACTGTGAGTTCAAAAACTAAGTATCTAGCATTATTCAACCTAAGCAAATATTTACAAGGAAAACACAACACAAAAGAGGTTCCTAAATCCTGGGCTTGTTTGCACAGAGTAATAAACATCTTCCTCCTCTTTAGATCTTGAATAGTTCAGGCAAAATCCAAATCGTAGCCCCCATAAACAGCTGAGATCTATACTTACAGAATAATCTCAAGACGTGATCTCAGTCCTGAGGGAAAACAAATGTTACCAACAAAGTTCCATGCTGAGGAATCTCCAACTTGGAACTCTCAAGAAAGGCAGTCAGATCCAAGGACGACAGCAGGTCCCAGAAAAGTATTGACAGAACCTGAAAGTTCTTCCTTCTCCGGCAGATAATACAACTTAGAGAGGGAGTATTGCATTCTCAGGGAGCTGTATAATTTCTTCAAAATATTTCTGAACAATTGACTGTGGTGATAACCAAGGCGTTTTAGGAAAATTAACAAATCTGAAAAGCTCAAAGAGCATTTTCCAGATTTCCTAATTTCTTAGCTGTCAAATTTTTATCCTGAATTAAAATAGTTTGAGTCTCACCAAACTTCAGCACTGTGCTCCAACTGAGAGTACTCCAAGTCTTTAGTTACCAAGTTAGAATGCATTCAGTGTTAGTGTAGCCACTGCTTGCCAGACACTTTCCAGAGTCACATTAGGGAGTCTTTCCAGTGGCATTTTAATCCTGATTTCTCATGGCAGCCTGAACAGCCACACCCTGAGCTGTTTCATCACCTCTTGCTGCAGACACACTCAAAGGAGCCTTCCATGCCAATTGCTGTTTCTACCTCCACAGGCCCCTTCTCCAACACAAACTGTGCAGAACTTCCGGGTCAGTCACCACTTGCCTCGGAAGCCTCTCCTTCAGTCAGAACAGGCTTTACACTGCTTCAGTCAACCATCTGGCCAGATGCCACCTGAACGTCTGATGTACACTCAAGGGAGGTGAAAGGTCTGCCAGTGGGGCTCAAAGCAATGTCAAAGCCAGTAGCAGATTGGTTTCCTAATCATTCTGCCTCAGCAGCCGTATTCCCCGGCATACCCTGTGCCTGAGCGGCTAGAAGCTCTGAAACTCTGACTGTCAAACGGCAGGTTTTGGAATGAAAATGGAGTCCCTGTCTTGACTTTCCCCTTCCATTTACCCATATAGGAAAAAGAGATAAAAGGCAAAAGTTAATGCAAAGAAGAGAGAGCTGCTGCTGTGTCCCTTCTCTACGGCGCCGTCTTGCTTCCTCTGCATTAAAATGTTCAAATGTGCATTAAAATTTTCTCATTAAATCTAATGTGTGACATGAACTGAAAAAATCCCTGAAAATCATGAAAAAGTGTAACAATTATCCAAAAATGAACCAAACAATTTTCCCATGGACCTGGCTAAGAAAAACTGATCAAGGCTTAAAAAGCAAAAGATCCATCAAAAAGAGGTGAGAAAACAAAAGAAATGGCTATGTTTACTAAAGTGCATTAGTTGCTACTGCAGGGCATTAATCCAGTGTTAGACTCGTGGTAGCAGCTAACCTATGAAAAAAGCAGATATCGCAGGCAATTTCCTGTGGTATCTGCTTTTCCCATGGTGTAGCTCCCTAGAGGCGGGATCAAGGTGGGGATTGGGCGTGGCCATGATTGACAGCCACCACTCAAAAAAGATTTCACGTGGTGGCTGCCAAAATTGGCCATAGCCGCAGCAGCAGATAACACCACCTCAAGAGATGGCGTTATCTGCTAGGAGGCCTGATAATGTGGATTCTTCCTTGCCAACAATTGGGCCTCCCTCCCTACAATATTGTCAGTAATGCGGTGCTGCGATCCATAGTACTGACAATATTACAAAGTGAAGAATGTGACCCCACACAGCACTATTCCCTCTGGACAGCTTCCGATTGCTATTGGGAACTGCCTAGGGAAGATCAATGTAACCTCCGATTTAGAAAAAGTCTGGCTAACCAGTCTGTTAAGCCTACTGTCTCCCCCCCCAATGGTGATGTAAAAGGGTGGGGGGCCCCGCAGCCCCTCCCCACCCTTCCTTAAAAAAAGTGAATCCTGGCTTGTCAGCTGGCAAGGGGTGGGGAGGCCCCGCACCATCCTGGCCCCTTTCTGCACATACCTGGTAGTCTGTGGTGGTCTAGTGGAGAACGGGGCAGGAGAAATCCTATACAGTCCTGCCCCATACACTGGCCAATTCAAAATGGCCACCATCACGAGTTGCTGCACCAGCAACTTGGATTGATGGTCATTTTGAATTTGCCAATGGACAGCGCAGGAGCGTATAGGATCACTCTTGCCCCATTCCCACTAAAAGGGTGGGAGGTGGAGGGTGGGGGTCACGGAGTCCCCCTACCCTTTTACATCGCTATCAGTGAGAAGGCAGAGGGCTTAACCAACTGGCTAGCTGGGATGTTTTCTAAATCAGGGGTAGCACCGATTCCCCTTAGGCAGCCCCAAATGGGGATAGGGAGTTGTCCAGGGGGGATCGGTACCGAAGTGGGGGCACACACTGAACTTTTTGATATTGTCAGTGCTGTGGATCTTTGCACTGCAGCACCGACGATATTGTGGAGGGGAAGCAGGCCCGATCATGGCAGTTTGGGGGAATGGCAGCGATCAGGGCACAGAGCTGCTGACAGCTCTCTACACCTGGTCGCTACCATCCCTGCCCATGGATTTACCATGGGGATCCGCAGTACCTGCCTCGGCAGGCACTGTGGGACTATTCCCATGGTATCTTCTAAGGCAGATAACGTGGGGTTCCCGTGGGAAATCCAAACCGCCACGGTATCTCCAGGACCTCCCCTGGGAATGCCTAGATATAGCGGAGGTTTGCTCCTTACTGCACGGTTTTGTCAACCAAAGTAACGCAGTTTAGTAGACATACCTCAAACCTTGAAGAAATGTAATTTTAAAAATGCTTTAATAAAAGTAAAAATAATACACCCAGAAATCCTCCATGGAATCTGTAATAGAAATAAAATAAAAGGACCATATCTTAACAAATTAGGGCATTTAGGGTACTTTGAGACTGAATTGATATCACTCAGGAATGGATATTCCACATATACTGTATGAGACTTTACATTTGGCTTAATACCTTAGCATAAAAGTAGCCCGAATTTTAGACAAATCAGCTTTCATAAAAAAAAAAAAGCATTCCTCTTAACTTCAGTCAGTCTTGAAATATCAGGAAAAATCCTGATCCTTCAGTCTGTAAACAACTTAGAAATATTCTTGAAGAAAAGTTTCATAGTCCAGCGTTTATCAGGGTACAGAACAAATGTAACTAGCAAAGTTCCACTAGCGGGGGCACATTCAGTGGCGGTAGCCAGTGAAAGTGAAGCTGCTAGCCATCGTCGTATTAATTTAAACTTGGCTATTGAATGCCAGAGCTATATCCAGCCAATGGCATTGAGTATCCGTATTGTCTGGATAGCCATTTAGCTATTGGGTCAACAGCAATATTCAGCCACTGGCTGGATAGCTAAACTGGCTCGTTAGGAAGCTTTTTTTGGCCTAACCTTTGCCTGTTAGGGTTACCCAGACAGTGACTCAATATTACCACTGATCAGCTAACCCTCAGTGCTGCCCCCACTCCACTCTTGGAATGCCCTGTTGCTTTGGGGCGTTAAAACTGAGTAGGGGAGATATTCAACAGCATTAAATACTTTAGTGCTGGATCGCAGTTTAGCCAGTTAGCGGGTCTGCTAACCGGCTAAACATTTTGAATATGGACCCTAAAGCTTTTTCAATTGGATAGGAAAAAAGGCCTAACTTTTATTGACTACACCAAAGCTTTTGACTTCATAAACCATGAGACACTCTGGGCCACATTAAGAAGCATGGGTGTACCAGAACACCTGCTAGTTCTCTTGCACAACCTTTACACTGATCAAGAAGCAACAGTTGAATGAAATAAGGAGAAACAGAATGGTTTAAAATCATTAAAGGTGTACGACAAGGCTGCATACTTTCCCCCTACCTGTTTAATTTATATGCAGAACAAATCATCAGAGAAGCAGGACTGTGTGAAGACAAGAGAGGTGTGAAGATTGGTGGAAGATTCATCAACAGCCTTCACTGGTTGAAATACTGGTTAAAAGGGAAGACAATCTGAAACATTTGCCCTCTCAAAATCAAGAACAGTCTTAAAATGGGCCTGCTCTTTAATGTAAAGAAGACAAAGATCCTGACAACTGGAAAAATCAATACGTTCATCATTGATGGAGAAGAAATTGTCAACTTTAACCTGCTTGGATCAATAATGAAATGACAAGCAGTCAAGAAATCCAATAATGCATTACTCTTGGTAAAATAATAATAGAGGACCTAGACAAGGTTCTCAAAATCAGAGATATCTCTCTCCATACAAAGATTTGACTTGTCCAAGCCATGGTATTTTCAATAGCATTATATGGATGCAAAAGTTGGACATTGAAAAAGATAGGAAGAACACTGTGTATACCATGGGCTACCCAAAGAAGAGACCAGTCAGTACTGGAGGAAATCAAACCTAAGCTCTCTTTAGAAGCTCAGATGACAAGACTTCAACTTTCATACTTTGGACACATCATGTGAAGAGAGGGATCATTAGAGAAAGACCTCATGCTTGGCTAGGTTGAAAGTCAATGCCAAAGAGGAAGGCCAGCAATAAGATGGATGATACAATAACAGCAGCTATGAATGCCACTCTGTCAATAATGAGTTGCCTGACTGAAGACCGAACACAGTTTTGGACAACTATCCAGAGTGCCGCCATCAGCCAACACCAACTCGATGGCACTAACAACAACAATCAGATATAGCCTGAAGATATGAAACATTTACTACTAACATTGTTAGTTCAAATTGCATTTTGGAGAAGTTCTATCCTCCAAGCAGAAATTACACGACCTTTCAAAACTGCCGATTTAGGGGCCCTGTTACTAAAACATACTAAGTATTTAAGATGCATTTTAGGGCACTCTTGCTGTCCACAAAACATCTAACATGTGGGCATGATAGTGAGCGATCACTCAGACATGAGTTAATTGAGCATTGCGCAATGGGCTGAGGATTGGGTGGGTTAGGGCAGAGTGTGGGCATTGACTATGCATGGTGTCATTAGCATATGCTCACTGTCAATGTGGCAATTAGCATGGGTGCACCTTACAATACCTCTATGGGTATCATTAGGTGCACCCATGTTAATTGCACTGCAAGTTAGCCTATGTATCTGCACATTAAGTGCTGGGAACATACTGGTGTACTTTCTGTACACATTACATGCACAATCTTAACAAGATTTAATAAAAGGGCTCTTTAAATTTCTGATAGTCTTTTCCACTTCTTAATATTGTCTGTTATAGTCCTATTCAGCACCGATTGGCACTCCATTTTAGACTGCAAAATTCTTACCTTCTGTTTTAAAAACTTCACATCTAGCAAAAAAATAAAAAATAAAAAAATAAAATCACTAATAGGAAGCCACAGTGTCCCTAATTATATCAGAAGGAACTCTGATGCCTTGAACAACAGATCGAGGTGCACCAGATGCACTTTGTAGCTGTGCACAGGACTGGCCCAACCACTAGGCAAAACTAGGCTGTCACCTAGGGCAGCAGCTTCTGAGAGGCAGCAAAGAGCAGGGTATTCAAAGCTAAACAAAAGATTCTGACAACAGGGGGAGGGGGAGCATGAGGCTTAAGGTTTGACTAGGGTGCCAACACCTTGAACCAAGTCTGGGGCCAGCCTGGCTTTGCAGTCACCTTATTAGCCAAAGAAGCGCTCACCTTTGACTTCAAATCTGGCCTGCATGCCAGCTCTGACTCTTGAGCCCACAAACGTTTAGCTGGGTTGAAGCCTTGGATCCAGAAAGATTGCACAAGAACCCTCCCTATCAGTACTGGCATCCCTTTCAAGCTTGTCCAGTCCAGAAGCAGTTATGTATGCCCTGTCAGGCCACTCTCACTCCATTAATCCCAGCCTCACCCACTATCAATTGCTGCCAGATGTAACCCTGGCTGATTTCAGGAGAACACAGCTGCCCTTCATAGCCTGACCTGGATTTCCAGTTGGGAATACCTGCAGGACCCACTTATATTTCAGCACATTTCAGAGAAAAAGTCAGAATCAAAATAATAGATGACAAACAGGAGACCGTTGGGTTTTTCTTCAAAGGTAAAATATGAGTGCATCAAGCAATAGCCATTTCACAGTAGAACTTAGGAGGTGGGAGTGAATATTGGGTCATTGGTGGCCCCTTTTCAGACTTAGGGAGTAATTTTATAAGCGACTTGAACATAGAGAGCAGTGATTTACATGCTCAAGTAGGCCTTGTAAAATCGCCTGTGGATATATGCAATACTCATGTGATACTCATGTAGACATTCCAAATGCCGGAGAAGGAAAAGTTATCTATTTTATAAAATGCAGACATATGTGTGGATTTCCTCATGCAGAGACTTTACTCCTGCCTCAATGCAGGTGTAACTTTTTGCAGCAGCTATCGGGTAAGCTATATCATATAGGCACATATGTTGCATATGTTTATAAAACAGGCGCTGCATTTCTGAAAACTACCTTGCAAATACTTAGAAGGGACCATCAGACTGTGAGCTTTCCATAGCACGTGCATACTTTTAGTACTTTTTACATTCACTGCGTTATGGTGCACTAAATCGATTAGTGGGCATTAAATCAATTCAACATGCACTAAATTTTTTAAGGTGCACTAGCAAACCAAATGCACACAAAGAAATGTGCACTCCGCGAGCTTATCCTGTTGTTCCCATGTAAGAAAGAGATAAGGTTCCATTCATGATTAACCCAGTCAAGCATTAAGGAACTGAGCAGAATTGTGATGAAGACAAGAAGATTAAATCGGTGGTGTTTTGCAGTTGTTACTTACAGCATCTACAGTATTTTTCAGCATTTCTAGCTTACTTTCTTCTATTGTTAATTCTACTGTGTGCAGAATAGTAGAGCTATTTTGAGACCTCACGCTGAGTTAGCTGAAATAATTTCTGTCACAAATCATACGAGTCAAAGTATCTTTCCTCACGTGAAAACAAAAACCACCCGGCCTACACCACGAACGTCAAGAATCCAAAGAAAACATGGCTGTCAAAGGCATGCATTGTCTCACTTCAGCATACACCCTCTGAATTAGCAATATTTTCTTTTATAATGCTGCACGTTTGCCATTCTAAAGAAGCAACACAAGTAAAAATGAAAAATTAAATGCAGCTATTGCAATTGATTTATTCAGAAAGAAAATGGTGGCAGTGATATAAATCTCAGTCCCAAAAAACATGGCTGCTTCATGTCTGGATTATGTACTTAGTATTAACGTGGAATTCTGTAGTTCTGATAGACACATCGGTTTATAGAGAAAGCGTGATTCTTTCCAGATTGTGATTTCTTTCAATGACTCAACCTAAGAATTATTAAAAATGTTCTTGTATATAGGCTTTTTGAAGCACGTTAGAGAAAAGGCCTGTACGTAATAAATCATTGTTGGATAATTATTACCTGACCACTGACATGATATCACATAGATGATTATATCAATGTATACTCTGATGCAGAACCTAGCAGTCTGTAAGTTCGAAACACAACGTTGTGTTGGAATTTCGACATTAATATTTTAATAATACTTTTCACTGATCACTATTAAAAATTAAAAATAAATGGATTTTTGATTAGGGAAGCTTATATAATAGCAGCCTTTTATGCGATAGTCTGACTAAAATTTCTTGTGTTGGATAGCTGGAGGATTATATGGAGTTTTTGGAGAGTCACTTAATGATATTAGAACTTGCAAAGAATCCACATAAATGGTCCAATGCAATAAAACTCAAGAGTAAAATCTTTTCCATGTATGTAAAAACCACACATAATAGGGGTAATTTTATAAGATGCCTTTTTTAAGCACCAAAGTAAGTGGTTATAAAATGCCAAATAATGTTAAAGTACCTGCGTTGCTTGAATCATGCATACTTTCAGAGGGCGTGTACATGGGCAGAGCATAGAAATAGTATTTAACTTTATAAAATAGGCATACACTATGCTTGTGAAACACGTTAACTAGGCATGACTTTATAAAATCACCTTCCACATGCTATGTAATAAATTATACAGTTTTCCTAAGTAGCATGGCTTCGGTACTAATGTGACAATCAATACAAAAATGTGTAACATCTACAGTAACTGCTGGCAAACCCATCAATAAGCAAACAGACCTGAAGGGAAAGAGCATGTTAACAGGGGACTGGCATGTCTTTATGTCACCCCTATGCACAATACAACAAGGCTTTGCGTCTTCAACCCCTTCTCAAAACATAGAGGCCAATGCAGGAGTGATGCCTTTCTCAAAATGGTGGTGCCTGACCTCACACGATGCATCCTGGGATGCACTGCTGGGGGAAGGGCTCAATCTGCCAAATAAGGAAGAAAATTACATATTTGACAGACTGCCCCTCTCCTCCCAACAGTGCATGCTAAGATACATAGCAAGGGGTCAGTCAGTTTCTTCCTAAGCAGCTCAAGTCAGATGGAGCAGGGACCTAGATTATAAGCTCTGATGAGCAGGGATCATCTTTTACATGTGTCTGTACAGTGCTGTGTATGCTTTGTAGCAATATACATATTATCAATAGTAGGAGGAGGAGGAGGAGGAGGAAGGAAGAGAAAGCTGCTGTCTCCTTCTTCCAGCTTCTTCAGAAATTATGCAAAAGAGATCAAGAACTCAAGTGGGTGCCCTTTATGAAAATGTTGAGCAAGAGGACTGCAGGAGTAAGAATTTCTCTCTCTGTCCTGCTCCCATCTGAACTGGTCCACTTTGGAAGGAGTAAGGGAGGGCAGCAGCCAGTACTTCATCCAATTGCCAGGATGGGGAAAAGAGGAGGGAGATAGTGGACCTTTCATTTTGTGTCCAAAGGGGGAAATAGATATGATACAGGTCTATAAATTAATGAATGGAGTGGAACGGGTAAATGTAGATCGATTGTTTACGCCATTAAAATATAGAAAGACTAGGGGGCATGCAATGAAGCTACTGTGTAACCTATTCAAGACTAATAAAATATTTTTTTCACAATGCGTAATGAAATTCCAGAATTCATTACTGGAGGATGTAGTAAAAGCTGTTAGTGTAGCTGGGTTTAAAAAAAGGTTTGGACAAGTTCCTGGAGGAAAGGATACACGAGATATCCATTATTAAAGGATACACGAGATATCCACTGCTTGCCCCAATACAAGCATTGTGGAACCTGTGTCCTTTGGAGAAACTACTAGATCGGCCATTGTTGGACCTTGGTCTGACACAGTATGGCATATTTTATGTTCTTAGGCTAAAAGGCATATTGTACCTAGGGGTTTGGTAAGAGAGAGGGGGCTTGGGAGTTAGTGGGTGCCTGTGTAAAGTGCATTACGTATTGGGAGCAGGGCTCACGGTTCAGATGTTGAAGCCACTGGGTTGCCGTCATTACACATGCTGAGAGCTCAAGGGCACTTAAATTAGACTCATAAGTCTAGGCAATTGAATGGCAATCCTAAATTTATGAGCATAACTTTTAAGCTCTTATATTTAGGTGAATTTTCAGCAAAAAACCTTAATCTCCTATGTAACTGGAAATAGAAGATACGTTTAGGCTTCTGCTTATTAATTGACAACCGACATGATATTAGAGCTTGCAAGGAATTCAAATAAAGAGTCCAATAAATAAAACTTAGGTGCCTAAATTTAGGAACTCAGCTTTTTTTGACTATCAAGCCTTATTTCTATAGGACAATATTTGATTTGCATTTGAGAGCATGTATTTTAGTAAAACCCTGCTAACATCTTCAGAGACCATTTTAACATACATATCTTAAGACTTTACTACAGCTGAGGGACCTAGATATTTCTCATAGGTTTCCATAGATACTGAGTAGCAGTATCCGGATAGTACTATTAAATATCCTTACAGATCACCTTTACTAACCAGATAATGCTGGGGTGTGCGCAGATGGTCTCAGAAATTATCCAGATTGTGTGATATTCAGTCTGCTATCCAGATATTTTTAGGCCAGAGAAAAGGCTGTCCTAATTATCTGGATAGATCACAGCATACGTATATACAATGCTGACCTTTATCCGCATAGTGGTACTAAATCGTTGTTTTTTTCTTTAACTGCTGTGGATGGTGTTTAAAAAAATGCTGACTGTGGTGGCTGAATATTGATCTGACTATTTTTAACATGCCCAAAAAGATACAATGTGCACAATAAACTTTATTGCATGGACTCCAAAATCTTGAACACAAAAGACAGTTTAAGAGGCCTATGAATTAATCTGTGGTCAGTTCTGCAGGAATGGCCTGGTACCGTGAGATTTTCTTTTGTGATACCAGGAACCTCCACGGTTCGTAGATAACATCAGCCATAATCATGAACAAATAAAACACAAACACCCCACCTAAACATACACAATATTAAGCTGCTTTTTCATGATTCCTCTGCTCATTAGTGAATTTTGCATGAATTTTGTCAATGACAAGAATAAAATTATGCATGCCAAAATAGCAGATAGGCGTGTTGAAATTCACAAACATTTCTATGCACTATTTAGCATTTTTTCAGTGTAATAGCATTTGTGACGCTGTTCAGAGGTTAGTACTTTGGCATCTTAGGGGCCTGATTACTAAACGTCAGCATGCACTAACGGGCATTAACATGCACTATCTGCAGGAGGAATAACATGGGTACAGTGGCAGATAGCATATGATAATGCACTAACAGGGTAGATGAGCCCCTTAGTTTCTCAATAGTTATGTTGCTACAGCCTGCCACAAGATACGTGACTGAGTTCATGGCATTATTGCTTTAAGATAAACACGGTTATTTACAGAAGGTTTCCACTGGTGTGCTCTCCTCTCTGTATGCTAATCTACCATCTCTGGAAATAGCTCTGGGCCATACTAGCTTAAGTCCTCTTCAATTACATGTATTTGCTTTGATTCGATGTGCTTTACTGTGGGTTAGAAGAATGTTACACTTGTTCAGTCATTTGCTCTGACGACTGTTCTTTTTTTCCAGTTAAAAGCAGAATGCCATCTCAGTTCAATTACATTTGACGAGACAAATCCCAAGAGGTCAATATGCAGTGGCACTTTATCTGATTCAAAGTTAAGATAACCAGTTAAATTTAACCAGATACGAATACACATATCTGTTAGGTTGGAGACTTGGAATATAACAGATTAAAGTTAACCAGATCACTTATTTATCTAGATAGGCTACTTCAACCAGTTGCCCTTTACCAAATAGTTCTGAATATCGGCACTACGCGGTTCAAGTTTTACCCCATTGCCAGTAAATGTCCAGCTTCTTATTTTTACCTGTTAACTTTTGGCTGGACATCAAATTGTTTGGCTCTTTAGGTAATTACCCCTGAAATGATCAAGCAGAAAGGTAAGGTCCATACCTGCTTCAAGACAGGGTCTCTTATAGAGACAAAAGGCCTATTTGACAGATTTGTTTCAGTTCAGCTGAAAGAGTTACAGCTGATTCAGAAGGGGGTTTCCAGGTTGTTACAGGTGTGGTCTCTTGCAATGTCTGAGTCTTCCATCACCTCAAGTGAATCAGGAGTTGAAGACTCGTACTCTATCCCCTTAGCTGTTCACTAGGTTGGTGTGTTTCATGAGGGCTTGAGGTTGCTATGTTGGCAATGAGATCCGTTCCGGGCAGCTTGTCTGTCAATGAAGGAGGAGGAGGAGAACAGCACTGGAAGTTGAAAGGATGCTGATGTTGGTTCGAGTTCTCAGTATTTGGATTCCATGATATCAGTCGTTCTACATTGCATTGGAGCATGCCCATTTCTCATCTCAATAAGTAAGTAATTTAGAACTATGGGATCTAATAGCAAAAATGGATGAAACTCTTTCAACCTGTCTCTTTCAGTTGTGTTTTCTTAGGAGTGGTAGGTCACTAGTTTCAGGAATTACTAGAGTGATTGAGTGCAGCGAAAAATTGACTTAAATGGAATAAGTTAACTCTGCTATGATTAACGGCAACATCATCCTCAACTCAAAAGTGGAAAAACTGGAGAACGCTTTGAGATACAAAAATCTACACTTTTTGAACTTCTTCAGGAACAAGCTTATTTCATCTGTGGAGATGCTTAAGAAATATCTTGGATTTAACCCTAATATCATCACAGCTTTCCGTAAGTTTATTAGACATGTTGATTTGTGAGTGCGCATTTGGTTCATTTGTGCACCTAAAAATTTAAATACATGGAAATTGCTTGTACACAAACTTGCACAAGCAATCGATTTGCAAGCTTAAAAAAGTTCTAGCATATATATATACAATGCATGCCTAAAGAACAAATATGCGAAACAAACATGAAAAAATGCCTGAAAATCTGGAAAAATTCATTTTCAACAAGCACAGACTTTTTTTGGCCATGCACACCCCTAAGATTTATTTCTAGGATCAGTCCATCAAATAGGATTGGGGCCATGGATAGGGAGTCAGTGAAGTGTTAGACTCCCTTGATAGCCAAAATCTAACAGATTGTTAGGAAACATGGAGAGAAGAAACAGCGAAGTGGAGCTAGACTGATTGTGTCATTTATACTGGCGTCAGATTGGGACTTGGTGCCGTTGTTGTTGTTCAATAAGAGATATTTCCATAGTAGTAGAATTGATGTCTTCCCTGATTTTAACTCTGAAACTCAATCATCATGTAAAAAACGTATTTTTGTTGTTGTGCCTGCAAATTTTAGTTGTAGGGTCTCTTCTTATAAAATATATTTTTAAGTGTATTCTTAAGCATGGGGATCACACAGATTAATATAGACCCTGCACATTTAAAGATTTTCCAGTTCATACTCAGGGTTCTGAAAATCTTGCAAGTGTTTAATTGGTAGGGTAAGTGTGCCGTTGCTTGTGCCTTAGCATTGCTTGAAAATTATGTTGGAGGATATTCAACATGATTAACGCAGTTAACAGACCTGCTAACCAATTAATATGCATTAATTGGTAAATAATGTTTGTTACTGCTGTGTTGTTGTTGTTGTCAAGTGCAATCAAGTTGGTGTCGACTCATGGCAACCCCCTGGATAGTTGTCCTAAACTGTGTCCGGTCATCAGTCAGGTGCTGCTGCTATTGTATCGATCCATCTGATTGCTTGGCTTCCTCTTTTGCATCAACCTTCAAAAGCACGATGTCTTTCTCTAACAAACTCTCTCTTTTCATGATGTGTCCAAAGTATGAAAGTTGAAGTCTTGTCATCTGAGCTTCTAAAGAAAGCTTAGGTTTGATCTCCTCTAGTACTGATTGGTTTCTTCTTTGGGAAGTCCATGGTGTACACAGTATTCTTTGCCAGAACCATAATTCAAAGACATTGATTTTCTTACTATCTTTTTCACTGTCCTGAAATCAGCTCTGTTCGTGCTGCTTGGTGTCCTGCCCTCGCTCCACCCCCCGCCAGCTCTCCCCGTCCTGAAGCACAGGATGTATGAGTCGGTGGGGGAATAGCGTTTAGGCAGATTGCGGGGCTGCATGTCCCAGCGGGATGTGCAGTGCTGCAACCCACTTTCTAGAATGAAGGTCTTAATGTTTCTCTGTACTGTAGACTCTGTGTCTTCCTGCAACTTCTGGAACTTTGAGCAGAGTTCTTCAACGATATTTCCCTAGCAATATTATCTGGAATGTCTGAGCTACTGAATCTGTGTTGTTAATCCTTTCTGAGGGCTCTCAAGTATTACTATTACTGAATACCTATTCAGTGCTTCAAGGTGTACACAGCACTGTACACATAGGCTTTCTTTCAGTTTTCTTTTGTCTTTTCAAGGATCCATCTCACATCTGCAATGATGTTTTTCGTTCCTCGCTCTTTCCTGAATCCTGCTTGCACTTCAGGCAATTCTCGTCCCAGGTATGGTTGTAATCTCTGCTAAATGATCTTGAGTAAAATCTTGCTGGCATTTGGGATCATAGTGATTGTGTGACAATTTGCGGAGTCAGTCAGATCACCTTTCTTCAGTGTTAGTATAAACACAGATCTTTTCCCGCCAATTGGCCATGATGTTGTCTTCCAAATTTCCTGGCAGAACCTTGCAAGTATGGTAATAGCTGCATCAGATTACTGTAATATTTTAGTGGGAATGCCATCAATGTCCGGTGCTTTGTTCTTTGATAATTCTTTCAATGCTGCTTCAACTTCTTTCATCACCAATGGTTCCTGATTATAAGGTACAGGTTGAAACAGCTGTTGGTCCACTTGATCATAGCATAATGCCGCTGTATATTCTTTCCACCTTTTTTGATCTCAGCATCATTAAACATGGACCCCTAAGCATCTTGTAGCATTCCAATTCGAAGCTGGACTTTTTTTTAACTCTAGTAGCTTTAGGAAAGTCGATCTTGTTCTTCCTCTAATAGTTTCTGATTCTATTTCCTTGCATGCTGTATTGTTGCAGTACTTCTCCTTGTCTCATCTTGCTGCATGTTGGAAATCTCTGTTGAGTTCTGTGATTGCCTCTCTTTATCCTCTGGCTTTAGTTTCTCTGCGTTTCTGGGCAATTTTCAGTTTCATCATTCATCCATTTTGCTTTTTCACCTTTTGTAGAGACTTCTCACTTTCTTCAAGCACAGCTTTCTTGATGTCATCCCATAACTCTTCTGGTGCTCTGTCATTTGTATCTAAAGCAGCAAATCGATTTCTCAGGCAATCTTTAAATTCCGATGGTATATTCTCAAGGTCATATTTTGCTATTTATGAGTGACTTGCTCTTTTTGAGCTTTAGCTTGAGTTTGCATATTAGTGATCTGTACCACAGTCAGCTCCAGGTTTTGTCTTTGTTTATGTTATTGAGCTTTTCCATCGTTGACTTCCACAGATGTGGTCAATTTAATTTTTGTACAATTCTTTGGGTGAAATCCATATGTACAGTTGCCATTTGTGTTGCTGGATGAAGGTGTTTGAGATGAATAGATTGTTGGTCTTGCAGAATTCTGTCCGTCTTTTTCCAGCTTCATTTCTGTTTCCAAGTCCATATTTTCCAACCACTTTGCCTCCTTTTATGCCAACCTTTGCATTCCAGTCACTCATTACTATCAGTATATCCTTCTTGCATGTTCTGTCAATTTCAGCTTGTACTTGTTCATAAAACTCATGGATTTCTTCCTCTTCTGCAGCTGTTGTTGGAACATATAACTGAATAATAGTTGTGCTGATGGGTATTCCTCATAGACGATTAGAAATTAAGAGTGTTATATAACTTAGCCTAATAAATTGACCCCATGATTTGAAAGAAACAGACTCAATATCAGGAAACAGAAAATAGAAAGACAAATATGCAGTTACATGATACCGACTTTCTATACATTTCCCTAAATACTTTAAAATGTTCTAGGATATTTTCCTTATAACTATATCCGACCAGGCATATTTTGTGTTGTCATTTCATGTTCTAAATAATCCTGAAATTATAAAAATTATATGCTAACTCTCAGATAGGGAGGAAAGAGAAAAGCCTAGTGTAAAGTAGGAAAGCAAGACCCTTTACTTCATCCTATGCTCATACCCATGTCTATGTACTTTCATGAAAAGTACAAAATAAATACGAATGGTAATGCTGTCTTTTGCTCATTCTGTTCTGGGCTAGAGAAAGGGATGTTGGCTCCTGAAAGCTAGTCAAGAAACGTGTTAAGTTAGTCCAATAAAAAAGGTATCAGTTTATGTTTCTAAATATTTTTATTTATTAACTTTATTTTCAGTAGTACATTACAAATTTTCCAGTAGTCTTAAGTTACAAGACAACATTCAAGGCACAAGCTAGAGTACTTCCTACTTAGAAAACAGGCTGCTGAACTTTCTGTTTTTATCTTTGTTGGCATAAGATAAGAACCTCTCCAGCTTTCTCGGCACTCTTTGAAATTGCAACTAATAGCTAAATACAAGCAGAATCTGGTGTGGGGTGTGATTTTTGTCACATCTGGCTCTGAACACTAGAAAAATCTATAACTTCTTCCTAAAAACGTATGTCTCCTATGTATGAATTTAGAAGAACCATAATGGGCTCAGGTTTGAGCTGGTGCAGCCACCGGTGCTTAAATAAGTACATATATTCAGTGACACTATCCCTATAGGTAGTTGTGCTGAATATACATATTATGAGTTGACTGTGCCACTACTCAGCAGGCCTAAACTACTGTAAATGGATAGCAACACTACTATTGTTGAGTAGATTGTTGCTTGATTTTGAACAGTGCAGTTATCATACGTCTAAAGCCATGTAAACTGTGGTCAACAATATTGGCACCTTTACAGTTCAATCCCTTAATGTCCAATATCTCCTAAAGAGAAGTGGCCAGTGAAATGGCTTTGGACTATATATGCACATATATTTGACACATAAAAGAATCCAAATAAAACAAGACCAATTAAAAAAGGAAATCGTAGGAAATAGTATAAAAGTTGGAACAAGATTATTGGCACCCATATAAACAATTCAAATCATATTGAACAGAAGAACTACATTCCTATTGCAGTAAAATTAGACGCACATCTGATCAATTGTCAGTACTCACATGACTTGAATCAACCAATGAATAATGGTCTAATGTTTAAAATAGCTACATTCACTCCCTGTTCCATTTTCACAATGGTAAAGAGAAGAGAGCTACCTGAGACCATCAGAAAAGCCATTATCACCAAACGTCAAACTTCAAAGGGGTATAAGGCCATCTCCAAAGACCTTGAGATTATTGTGTCTACAGTTTCCAATGTTATTAAGACGCTTTCTGCTCATGGAACTGTCAAAAGCCTCCCAGGATGTGGTGGGAAAAGGAAAATTAATCCAAGAAGTCTTTGAAGCTTAGTGTGAACCATTGGAAAAACACCATGTACAACAGCCGAAGAGCTTAAGGCTGACTTGGAGCAATCAGTAGTGGTGGTTTCAACCTGCACCATATACCATGCACTAAACAAAAGAAGGACTTAATGGGCGAAGGCCAAGGAGGATCCCACTGTTCAAAGACAGACATAAAAAGGAATGTCTGATGTTTGCCCAAACCCACCTTGAGAAACCATAATCCTTCTGGGAAAATGTTATGTGGATAGATGAACACAAACATGAGCTCTTTGGCAATGCAGACCAGAGATACATTTACAGGCAAAGAAATGAAGCGTGTAAGGAAAAAAACATCCTTCCTAGAGTTAAATATGGTGGACGTTCCATAATGCTGTGGGGCTGTTTGGCTGCCTCAGAAACTGGAGGCATGGAACGTATTAAAAGAATCATGAAGTCAGAGCACTACCAAAGTATTTTGGAGTGAAATATGCTACCTAGTGCCAGAAAGCTAGGTCATGGGTAATCCAACAGGACAATGACACAAAATATACATCCAAAAGCACAAAAGAATGGTTAAAAAGGAACAAATGAACCATTTTAAACTGGCCAGCAATGAGTCCTGATCTCAATCCAATTGAGAACCTTTGGAAAGAGCTGAAATCTGCCATTGGTAAAAGGAATCCTGGAAACATTCATGACCTGGACCAAATCGCAGTTGAAGAGTGGGAGAAACTACCAGCAGACAGATATACTAAACTTATAGATGGCAATAAGAAATGTTTGGAGGCTGTCATCACTGCCAAGGGTTATGCAGCCAAATAATAGTGAAGGGTGCCATTAATTCTGTCCAGGTCATATTTTGGTTTTTCTCAAAAATTACTATGTCTAAGTTGCACAGACATCTCTTTTTTGTTGTATACCGGTGAACATACTATTAAAATATTATCATGACATTCAGTTGGAATATTTCCAATTATTTCTCAAGATATTGTACACAATATTCTTAAAATGCAAGGATGCCAATAATGTTGATCACAACTGTAGGACCCTCTTAAGCACAGATAAGTTATTTGCCTCTATTTTGTTATATTCATAAGTATTTTGCAAATTCTGATGAATGGTTAAAACATTGGTGGGGTAAGTGCCCCATTTAGCATTTGGGGCTAATTTTATATAGTTTTACCATGTGTAAAACCCAGTTTTATGCTCTTAAAATTACCCCACAGGATGCACAGTGACAGGAATGTGTGTATTTGTATGCAACCCTGATATAGGCAACTTCTTGGGCAGATTTTAGGTGGCAGGTGAAATCACAAAGTACACATGTTCTTTATAAAATATGTGTGTCCGTGCATATTGTATGTGTATACATTTAAACCAGCTCTTGAGCTGACGTAAATGTCCATGGCTTCCATCTATTCCAATTTATGCCGGTTTACCCACTAGTATTTTATAAAGACACCTGTCTTTATAACATAGGTTAAAAACAGTGGGGGGATATTCAGCGGCGGCAGCTAATGCATTTTCACAGCTAGCTGTTGCCGTTGAAACTTAAACTCGAATATTCAATGCCGGGGTCAGCCACTGCGTGGTTAGCTTCTGCAGTGAAAGTGAGGCCTGCCTTTGCTGTGTCTTACTTTCACTGCTTTGCCATAATTGCCATGTATTGAATACCCCGATGATAACCGGTTAGCATTGGGGCATGCAGAGGCGGCACCCACGGATATTCAGCAGTACTACTCATAACCATGTTAGTGCTGTTGAATATCCTGGATAAGGGGATTAACATGGTCTGCTAACCATGTTATTCCCTTTGAATGTTGTGCCCAGTGTCTTCTTACCGTCCTAATATTACCCCCTACAAGGCTATGCAAAGATAGTGCTCCTAATCATTATGGGGTCTTTTCCGTCCCACAAATAGTGGGGATGGATGTCCCGTCGGGATGTCCATCTCAGCGATTCGTCCCCATTGCCATCCCCGACTAAGCCTCCCCATACAAACAAGGAGTTTTTACGGGGAGGTTTAGACGGGGGCGGGAGGGGGTGGTACAGATGCAGAGAGTTAGGGTGGGCAGTAGGCGGTCAGCAACCTCAGACGTACAAGGCCGATTCTGAAGTTAGCTCTGTACATCCACAGCTGGCAGATTAGATGGGGGACTTATTCCATCTCGGAGGTGGAAGAAGTCCCCTAGACATCAGGGGACGAGAGGCCCAACCGGGATCAAAAAGATGAGGGGTGCAGGAGATTCCCTGCAGTCCGATCCTGACCATGGGAGGCCAGATCGGGGGGTCAGGCTGTGAGGAAAGGTGAAAGTGGTCAGTGGCCAGGGATCATGGCTCCTGAATGGAGTCGCAGTGCCATGGCAACCGGACGCCATCGCATCGCGGCTCCATTCGGGAGGCTGACTGAGTTAGCCGGACAGGGGTCTGTACGTGCAGGCCGATGAGAATCGGGTCCCGGCCTGCATGTACAGGCCTATACGTGATTCTGATCCCGCGGGGGCTAGACATGTCCCGCAGGTTTAGAATCGGGTCTATCTCTGTGCATTTGGTTCTGACTGGACACACAGAAGCCGGGACACGCAGAATGGAATGTGCCTCTATGTGCACAAATATGATATCAACTCACATATTTAAATAATCTCTTAGTTATGAAAACTTTACTGTTACTGTTTACTGTTAGTTTTTTCTTCTCCATTTGATATATTTTTGCTATTAGTCCATGGAGTGAATTATTTTTACCCTTTTGCTGTAATTTTCTGCTTATGAATTCGTACCACGGCCGACAATCATCTTTGACAGTTCAGTGTTGTCCTTCTGGTGTCATTGTTTAATGTCTGTGACTGATCTACTGGCCAGACATGGATAAATGCTTTCATTGCCAGCTATCATCTGCGTCACTAGGTTTTGAATGTGGAGTCAGGACAGGAGGGTAAGATTTTCTTGAGGGATGCTGACTTCCAAATGTGTGTGAGTGCTATAAGTTCTTTTTGACAGCTGGCTTTGCTGCAATGGTCGACTGAATTTGCGCCCTGCATCATATGGTTTCACATAGCAGTCAAGCTCTGCAGCAACTGACGGCATTACTGTGAGGATTCAGATGGCTGGATTTCCCGTTCCTATAGGGCCTTGATCACTTTGGATGACCTGCTGATGGACTGTATCATTGTACCTTCTCACTGTCCACAACTAGCTTGCTCTCTTGCTCTGCTTAGCTCCAGGAGGAGCTGAGCCATCTACCCGAGTCGAAGCCTCATCGAAGGGAGCCTGCCCTGCTCCAGAAGATCGGCGGCAAGAAAAGAGCAAGCCAGCCACAAAAGACCTTGCTGCACACAAAAGAGCTCTTCGGGGGAAGCTGCTTTTTGGCTCCACCCCTCCAGCAGCGTGTATCAGAGCATCTCTACCCAATCGGGGCACAGCTCTCCATTTAAAAGGAGAACGCCACAGGCGCACCCGCGCCTGAGGGCCGCGCAAGAGGGCCCTTTGGCACGGCCCTTAGGCAAAGGCACCCCCAAGATCGTCACAGAAGCATAACAGAAAAAACGACGCTGAGACTACACCTCCCTCTTGGTACAGCTGAGCTCCCTCGGGGTCGAGCTCGCGTACAATCAAGGAACTGACAATCCACCAACTCACAGTGGAAACGCAGAATACCAACTCCGAAGACGCCGAACTGCCTAAAGAGCTGAAACTCTGGGGCACGTAAGTCACACTCATTTGAGTGATTTTTAAACTATCAACACTGCGTCATTACTTATGAATTAACTGCACTCCTAACAATAATTGAATGTATAGTTCTGTTTAAATCATCTGATTGCAGCAGCACCACTCTCTACAGCTAGGATTATCCTCCTGCCTCTCATAAAAATACTAATTTAAAGGGTAGAAATTCATGTTTGGGACTAGAATCCAAGATCGGTGTTGGGCACTCTAGTGACTAGTTCCCTCTGGATACTGTTGTTAGCTTCCAGCGTTTACAGGCCATATTAGGTATTACCATGTTTGTTCAGATCGATACTGTAAACCCCAGGGATATGCCAGTGTTGTTAACTACCATCGTTTATAGGCCATATTTGGTATTACCATGTTTGTCCAGATTGATACCTTAAACCCAGAGATATGCCAGTGCTGATGCAATGTTAGAGCAATGTCATCTTTAGCTAGATAAGAACATAGGGACTTGGGATGTACCATAGTGGGTCAGACCAAGAGTTCATCAACAGATCCAGCTGCACACACACGAAACAGGCTCCCTCCACGGGACAGGCTCCCGCACCGCGACAAACCCAGCTCCACATCCACGGGACAGACCCCCGCAACAGGGCGACCACCACAGATCCGGCTCCACCTCCACGGGACAGGCTCCCTCCACGGGACAGGCTCCCGCACCGCGACAGATTCAGCGTCACATCCACGGGACAGGCCCCCGCACCAAGACGACCGCCACAGATCCAGCTCCACATCCACGGGACAGGCTCCCTCCACGGGACAGGCTCCCGCACCGCGACATATCCAGCTCCACTTCCACTGGACAGTGCCCCTCACCAAGGCGACCTCCACAGATCCAGCTCCACACACACGGGACAGGCTCCCTCCACGGGACAGGCTCCCGCACCAAGGCGTCCGCCACAGATCCAGCTCCACATCCACGGGACAGGCTCCCTCCACGGGACAGGCTCCCGCACCGCATCAGATCCAGCTCCACATCCAAGGGACAGGCTCCCTCCACGGGACAGGCTCCCGCACCGCAACAGATACAGCTTCACATCCAAGGGACAGGCTCCCTCCACGGGACAGGCTCCCGCACCGCAACAGATACAACTTCACATCCCCAGGACAAGCCCCTGCAACAAGTACAGCTCTCCTCAAAAAAGCAAACAGACGAAAACCTAAGGACACAGGCGTCGCCCTATCAGAACATCACAAGCTATCAACATGCACACCACATACTTCCTCCCACTATACCTACTAGTCACACAACTCCTCCCACCAACTACACACCCCACTACACCCAAACAAACACACCATGGTACCCACCAACTGCACTGCCATATCTCGGTCCACAACACACACACAAAGAGACACTCGCAACCTCCCAAACAAAGAGACAAAACAGACACAAATCAAACCCCAACACCGGCCCTAAGGAAGCACACGTCGCAACAACCTCTTCCACAAAGAAAACATCAATTGAGCTCATAAACGCCAGATCCATCTGCAACAAGATACACACTCTGGTAGACCACACATTGAAGAGCGACAGCCAGACATAATATGCATCACAGAGACATGGCTCAACCCTACCGACAGTGTACTACTCAACCAACTAGTACCGAACAACTACTCAGCATACAACTGCCCACGCATCCACAAGCGTGGAGGAGGAGTCCTAATAATAGCAAAAACAGAACTCAAGTTCAAGACACTGAATCTCACAGATACAAAGCAGTGTAACACAATTAGCATCAAGAACAAGAATATTGCAATCTGCCTAACCTACAGAGCACCCCGTGCTCCACCCGACGAACTAGCCTTCATACTCGAAGAAGCCTGTGCAATAACGTCAAACAACAAACCAGCACTACTAATCGGAGACTTCAACCTCAAGTCCGCCAATACAAAAGATGCAGAGGCCTTCCTTCAGGCAATGTCATCACTTCAATTCACACAGATAGTCAATGCACCAACACACAGACTAGGATCATCCCCAGACCTCATCTTCGCATCAAACTACCTAACTTCAAGAGACCTAATCTCTACACCCACCATCACCCCAGTAGCATGGTCTGACCATTACTTAATCAAGACAAATCTGCAATCACAAGAAGACTGGACAAGCGAAAGAGCGAACTTCCCACACACACAAAGACGATTCAAGTCCTTTGACAAGGACGAATTCATCCAGGACACAATACAACACTTGAACATTGACTCAGAGGACCTGGAGGAACAAGTTTCCAACTGGAACAATGTCCTAGCTAACGCCGCCAAACCATCCGTTGACAGGACCAAGAAACAACACCACAACAAGAGACAAAACAAACCATGGTACTCAGCAAAAATACGACAGGAAAAGAGGGAGCTCAGGAAAATTGAACGGAGATGGAGAAAAAACAAAACTACTTCCGACCAACATCTTTACCTAACAAAGCAAAAACAATACAATGAACACATCAACCAATCAAAGAGAGAATTCCACACAAACCTGATAAATTCTTCCATCAACAAACCCAGAGAACTTTTCGAAATAGTAAAAACCCTGACAAAAGAGCAAGCAGCAGAAAGAGAAATACAAGTGGATCCACAGATATTCGCCGACCACATCAAAGACAAATTCCACTCCACAGAGCGCTCAACACCCAGTAGAACCAACAGAACGAACGTCCACCCCAAAACCTGGGGCACATTCCACTCACCCTCAAAAGAGCAGATATCAGACATCATCTCCACAATCAACACAAGCACTGCTCCTACAGACCCTTGCCCAGTGTCATGGGTCAAAGCCACCAAAGCAAGCCTCATACCAAACATTCATAAAATGGTACACAACTCACTCACTCAAGGACTCATGCCACAGCAATTAAAGCTTGCCTCAGTAAGACCAATCACAAAGAAAACTTCTCTCGACAAAAAGGACCCAGCAGCATACCGACCAATCTCCAGCATACCCTTCCTCGCAAAAATAATCGAAAAGACGGTTCAACTACAACTTCAGGAACACATTGACGAACACGGAACTCTCGACGACAACCAACACGGATTTCGTCCCAACCATGGAGTCGAAACTCTCCTGATCTACCTCTTCGACAGCATCATAAGAATAATTGACGACATCAGGAATGGAATTATAATGATCTTCATCGACATCTCCTCAGCGTTCGACACAGTTGATCACAATATACTCCTGGAGAGACTGAAGAACACTGGTATACACGGTACCATTCTAAAATGGTTCCACTCGTACCTAACAGAAAGACAGCTACAGGTCAAGGTGGGACAGGACACCTCCCGGCCCATAAACGTCCAACAAGGAGTACCACAAGGATCCGCACTCTCAGCACTCCTTTTTAACATCTACATCCAACCAATATGCAACATTATGAAAGAGAACAACATCCAATACACAATATACGCAGACGATATAATGGTATACTCCCCGATATCAATCGAAAACCCGGACTTCTCTAAGATAGCAGACTGCCTTACCCAAATGGCGAAGTGGTGCCAAAACAACAATCTAGCTATAAACTACAACAAGACTGAAGCTTTAATCATCACTCGAAACCAAAGCTTCACACACCCACCAAACATAAAGATACAAAGCACCACGATACCGATAAGATCGGAGGTGAGATACCTTGGGGTTACTCTGGACAGTAAACTCAACCTCAAACCACACATAGACAAAACAATCCAAAAAGCATATTACAGGATGCGAATCATCAGGAGACTGAAACCACTCCTCGCTCCAGAACACTTCCGTACAGTCTGTCAAGCACTGATAACCCCAATACTGGACTTCTGCAATCCGATATACCTCGGACTACCAAAACAAGCTCTCAAACCACTACAGCGGGCACAAAACACTGCAGCTCGAATCATATCCGGAGCCGCAAGGCAGGAGCACATCACACCTACACTAAAGGACTTACACTGGCTCCCAATCATTGCTCGCATCAGATACAAGACTATCATAAACCTATTTAAGATAAAAGAACACACATCAGCCAACAGCCTCCACCTGCTCATACAACCGGAAACCAGCGCACGTCCCAGAAGAAGTCAAACACACAACCGAGTCAGCACCCCAAATGAGTACAAGCACACACGCAAGGACACAACAGACAGAGCTCTCTCCATGGCTGCTCCAACAATATGGAACAATCTACCGGACGATCTAAGGACAACTCCAGACCTCAAAGACTTCAGAAAACAACTGAAAACCATCCTGTTCATAGAGCACTATGGTTACATCACATAACCTAAGAGAATGGATAACAGCACTCCAATCCTCCCAAACAACTGAATATATATAAAATATGATTCTAGCACCACTGTAAATAGCCCACCCTGTATATAGCTCAACCAAATCAAGCACCCAACACATCCCTCACACAACTAAGTTTTATCCTCACTGCATGTACAACACACACACTTTACCTGATTGCTTGCTGTGATACCACCTTGATTATTAAGATAAGGCGGTTTAGAAATACTGTTAAATAAATAAATAAATAAATAAACTAGCTGATTACTCTTGCCTCTTGTCATGCTAGAACTTTAGTATACTGAACGATTGTCATTTGATATTGCCTTATACATGCTTTACTTCACCTGTTTACTGTTGGCTTTTGTGTTCCATATAACCTTTGCCACTGTTCTGCTCTGTGTATTGGCAATAATAGTTTTGTGTTTTGGAAATGCTCTTGTGTTTCTACTTCTTGAATGGGTTTGGATATTAGGGTAAGAGATTTTTCTTACACATCCCTCCTTCTTTCAATGATGACTAAGGATGGTGTGCAACTAGGCTTAGTGCAAAGGAAGAGAAATTCCTATCTTTTTCTCTCACTTTTCTATCTCCCCGTTCTCCTGAACGGTTCTGGGTTCTGGATCCTGGCACTTGCCAAATGTTAGGTTTCTGTATTCCATAGCCCACCCCAACTGTTTTCAATTCCCTCTATCCTCCCACTCCAGTACTGACCTCCCCTCCTTCCACCCAAGGTCTAGCTCTTTGTTCCTTTAGAAAGGGCCAGTACAAGGTGTGCTGTTAAAGTTAGCACTACTAAATAAGAGAGTTGTCATTGTTATCATCAGCAGGTTGTCCTGGAGGTCAGTGCCCGTGTGACATTTGCTGTTGCCTGCATCTAGCAGGAGAATCCTGCCTGTATATTGAATGAGTCTGTGGCAAAGTCAAAAGTGCCAGGCAGAAGATCCCGATTCCTTGTCCCCTCCTCACCATACATTGTTTTTTTTCACCCATAAAAATATAAGAACTGCCATACTAGGTCAGACAAAACGTTCATCAAGCCCAGTGTCCTGTTTCCAACAGTGGCCAATCCAAGTACCTAACATATCCCAAAAGTAGCCAGTTTCATGCTGCTTATCCACAAGGATAAGTAGTGGTTTTCTCTTGGATTACATTGATAATAGTTTATGGACTTTTCCTCCAGGAATTTCTCCAAACTTTATTTAAACCAAGCTATACCACCTGTTTTTACTATATTGGCCAGAAATGAATTCCAAAGACTAATTATATGTTGCAAGAAAAAAAAATTATCCTATCTGTTTTAAATATACTACTTTGTAGCATCATGGTGTGTCCCTTAGTACTTGTATTTTTTGAGTAAACAATTGATTTGGTCTGCTCATTCCACTCCATTTAGGATTTTATAGACCTCTGTCATATCTCCCCTCAGCTGTCTTCTCCAGGCTGGAGTCCTAGTGGGATTTCTTATTTACTGCCTTTCATGATATCAAGGTGGTTTACATTGAACAAACTGAAATTACATTGAACATAGCATTGTAACTTGGAGATAACTATTCACAGGGAACATGAGCAATGGAGGGTTAAGTGGCTTGCTCAAGACCACAAGGAGCACCTGTGGAACTAGAAACCCCAGTCCTTCTGGCCCAAGGTTGCTGTCCTCTAGTGGGATTTGAACCCTTGATCTTCTGGCCTGAAGTAACTTGCCCCAACCACTAGGCCACTCCTCCCACTAGCCTTTATAGCCTTTCCTCAAAGGAGAATCATTCCATCCCCTTTAACAATTTGGCTGTATTTCTCTGTACCTTTTAATTTAAATGCAGCTATATCTTTTTTTCAGATGCAGAGACCAGAATTGCACAAAATACTCAAAGTGCAGTCGCACAATGGAGAAATACTGAGGCATTATGAAATCCTTTGTTTTATTTTGCGTTTCTTTCCTAATGATTCCTAGCATTCTGTTTGCTTTTTTGGCTCACCTTTATCCACATGTTTATTCACATCTTCAGAGAAATGGAGCAGATGGTGAGGCAAAACTTCCCTTGGTAAATCCATGTTGATGTTGTCACATTAAACCATGCCTGTCCAAGTGTCCAGCAATTTTGTTCTAAATAATGGTTTCCACCATTTTGCCTTGAATTGATGTTAGGCTCATCAGTTTGTTGTTTCCCAGATCACCCCAGAACTCTCTTTAAAAATAGGCATTATGTTTGCCACCAATCTTCCAGTACCATAGACAATCTTAATGATAGATTTAAAAAGTGTGGAAGCCATGTTGTGTGGGAGGCAACAAAGGGTACAGGTAAATGGAGCTCACTCTGAGGAGAAGGAGGTTACAAGTGCCGCAGGGACCGATTCTTTCTAACATATTTGTTAGCGATATTGCAGAAGGGCTGTCAGGTAAGGTTTGCCTCTTTGCGGATGACACCAAAATCTGCAATAGACACCTAAGGAGTAGATAACATGAGGAGGAATCTAGCTAAGCTTGAAGAATGGTCAAGAATTTGGCAGCTGAGATTAATGCTAAAAATGCAGGGTCATGCATTTGAGCTGCAAAAATCAAAGGGCGCGGTACAGCATAGGGAGCGAAGTACTTCTGTCCATGAAAGAAGAACAGGACCTGGGCGTGACTGTTTCTGATGATCTTAAAGTGGCAAAACAGGTAGAAAAGGCAACGGTGAAAGCCAGAAGGATGCTTGGGTGCATAGTGAGAGGAATGGCCAGCAGAAGAAAGGAGATGATAGTGCCTCTGTATAAGTCACTGGTGAAACCTCATTTGGAGTATTCTGTGCAATTCTGGAGACTACACCTTCAAAAGGATATAAACAGGATGGAGTCGATGCAGAGGGTGGCTGCTAAAATGGTTAGTGATCTTCGTTATAAAGCATATGAGGACAGACTTAAAGAACTTAGTATGTATATATTAAAGGAAAGATGGGATAGAGGAGATGTGATAGAGATGTTTAAATACCTCCGTGGCTTAAATGCACAAGAGGAGAACCTCTGTTGATTGAAAGAAAACTCTGCTATAAAGAGACATAGGATGAGGATGAAAGAGGATAGACTCAGGAGTAATATGCAGACATATTTCTTTATGGAAAGAGTGATAGATGTGTGGAATAGTTTCCCAGTTGAGGCAGTAGAGACAAGGACAGTATCTGAATTCAAGAAAGCATGGAACAAACACAGAGAATTCCGAAAGGAAAAAAAGGGGACTATTGTAGTTGATATGGAAGGACAGACAGGTTTAAAATCACTAACAGCAGCTCTGCATGTTCATCTTTGGGTTTTCTCAACATTCTTGAGTGTAACCAGCTAATCCAGGTGATTTACTATTGTTTATCAATTTGTTCTACTACATCTTCCAGGTTCACTGAGATTTCATTCATCTCTTCTGACTCATCACTATTAAATACCATTTCTGCCATCAGTTGCTTTCTCATATCTTCTTTAGTAAAGACTGAAGGAAAGAATTCTTTTAGTCTCTCAGCTACGGTCTTGTCCTCTGAGTGCCCCTTGATTATTTAATGATCGACTCCTTCCCTGGCTTTTTGCTTCGTATGTACCTGAAAAAGATTTTATTGTGTTTGTGTTTGTCTTTGTGGCAAGCTTCTTTTCAAAGATTCTTTTTGCCTTCCTTATCAGTACCTTGCATTTATCTTACTGGTACTTATGCGATTTCCTATTTTCTTCATTTGGCTCCTTTATCCGTTTTATAAAAGATGTTTTTTTTTAGCTCTAATAGTCTCTTTCACCTCATGTTTTAATCAAGCTGGCTGTCGTTTAGTCTTTCTTCCACCTTTCTTAATAAGTGGGATACATCTGATCTGGTTCCAAGACTGTCATTTTAAAGAATGTCCACACTTGATGTAAACTCTTGACCTTTACAGCTGCTTTTAGTTACTTTCTAAGCATTTTCCTCATTTTATCGTAATCTCTCTTTTGTAAATGAAACACTAACACATTCACTCCAGTTATTAAGTCAAGTGTGATCATATTATGATCACTATTGCCAAGAGACCCCAAAATGATTAGCTCTTGCAGCCCATGCAGCTTAAGATTGCTGCTGCTGGTGGATATTAAGAGGCATACTTGTGCAGTCCTGCACCTGTTTTACAAGAGGCTCTACATTTGGCAGAGCTTCTTGTAAAATACTATGGGAATTTTCCATATCCTGGCCTAGACGTGCGAGTTCCCCTCTCCACATCCAATACAAAATCTATCTTCACATATGTTAATTTAAATGCTAGCACCAGTGTTTAAGTTAATGCAGTGGCTACCACTGCTGAAAATTGGTCCGAATGTGTATTGATTTGAAAAATGCAGTCAAAGTGCACTATTTCCTATCACTGCCCTAAATATGCCCCCAGGAACATCCACTCCTTGCATGTGTAGAAGTACAGGTATTGTTGATTCCTATGTATACTTTAACCAGGTAAGGACTGGGCAATTGTCAGCCAGTTTACTCAAATAAATAGGCAAATGTCTTTTGAGAAATGCCTTCCCAATCCTATTTGCGCATCATTTTACCACACCCCCTTGCAACATAGATGTGATCAGTCTGGACATGTGTAAATTTGGGCCTTTCTAAAATGGTTCTTGGTATGTGGATGCAATTGGCACACCTCAATGAGTCTTTTCGGATGTGAAAATTATGAATAGAGCTTCTAAAATGACCACCTTAGCTTGTCTGTGTAGTGAGAGGACATGGGAGAAATGTAAAGCTGAGAGAGGCGAGTTGGCAAGCTCAGAACTTAAGAGATAAGTAACAAATTAGGTTTTCAGAGCTTATCTGCAAATGGCTTTAAATAAGCAGATTTAGCAGGGAATACTATGAAATGCCACAATGGATTACTTTTAATGGCGTTTCATACTTTGAAACCTGAATTCAATGTCCAGTACAAATTCCAAGTGAAATTAATTTCACCATCTCAACCCAGTACCTAACCAGACATTGAGCTACATGCTGAACTCAATGTAGAGGTTGGTACAGTGGTCTGTTCTGTTTGAGTGAGGTTAGGACTGGAATACTGCAGCAAGGCTAGTGTGATTCAGGACTGCAGCACAACAGTAGGACTGTGTGAGATAGCAAAGACAGTACAAACCTGCATTGTGTGTGACTCTGCCCATTGCTATTTTATTTATTTTATTTATTTATTTTATTTACATTTCTTATATACCGCACTATTTGCGATCTGCGCGGTTTACATAAAAACAAACAGTATCCGACAATAAACTAGAGTCAGGTCATTACAATGAACAGGAGCAATCAACTTGGATAACAGGGGAAACTATCTACATGTGCGGAACATTGAAATAGGTAACTATATACATGTGAGATGGAGTTATTGTGCGTTGATCATACATGGTGGCTGGGATTCGGGGGAGTATGTGAGGTATTTAATAAAGAGGAGGTGTTTTAAGGCCTTCCTGAACTGGCTCAGGTTGGGGATGGCTCTGATGTATGGTGGTAGGGAGTTCCAGAGACTTGGGGCACTTAGACTAAAGGCTCTGTTTGGTGTTACTTTGGAGCATTTTGTCATGTCCCTCGGTATTGCTAGCATGTTGGCTACTGCGGTTCTTCTTAGCCTGTTGGTTGTGGGTGGTTGGATGAGGTCACATAGTGACGAGGAGGAGAGTCCCTTGATAGCCTTGAATGTCATCACTAAGGTCTTGAAGCTAATCCTGGCTTGAATGGGGAGCCAGTGCAGCTGCTTCAGGAGGGGTGTGATATGCTCTCTCCTTGGTGCTCCGAAGAGGATTCGCGCTGCACTGTTCATGGCGAGTTGTAAGGGATGTAAGGTTGCCCGAGGGAGTCCTTGTAGGATGGCGTTTGAATAATCAAAATGAGGGATGATGAGGGCTTGATAGATGGTGCGGAAGTCGCTCAGTTCGAGTAGGGGGCGTATGTGTCTGAGGGATCTGATCTTGAAGTAGATCGCTCTTACTGTTTTGGCTATGTGCTGCTTCATGTTGAGGTTCTGATCCAAGGTGACTCCGAGATACCGTATAGCTGATTTTACTTGCAACTCGGCGTTGTCCACTTCCAAGTGGCTAGGTGGTGTAAACTCAGGATTTCTGGAGATGAACAGGACCTCCGTTTTCTTATGTTGGATACGCAGATTTTGGGAGAGGAGCCATTCGGATATTGCGTTGAAACACTTAGTTAGTGGGGTGAGGTCCGGGCAGTCCAGGGATATTGGCAGGTACAGTAGGACATCGTCTGCGTATATCATGCAACTCATTAGCCATCATAAAACTTCTCCATAATAAAAATGTCATGAGCAGTAATACTATAATAATAAACCAAGACGACTATGTGGATTCACGAGTCATTTCCAAGTTTATATAAGTTCTATAATTGATGGCACTTATACATGGAAGCTGCTGGGAGATAGTGGTCTTTTTTGTCATATATATCTTTTAAACCAATGTCCCACTGCACATATTTTAAAAAATGCTCCACATTCAGGATATAAAGGTCACACAAAACCCCTCCTACAAACACACTGAATTACAAAATCTTCACACTCTTGAGAGGCATAGTAACTGGTTCTAGCATGGATAAGCTCACACTGCTTTTCTGTACATTGGTTTTCAAACCAGTCCTATTCACCCCACAGCTACTTGGGTTTTCAAGATATCTACAATGAATATGCATGAATATATTTGCATATATTGGAGCCTTGTATATGCATATTAATCACTTGCATATTCACTATAGGCCCGATTCCATCCTGGACGTCCTGGCCTTCTGTGCGCCCACTTGGAACCGGATGCATAGAGGAAGTTGCGATTCTGATCCTGTGGGGCATGTCTAGCCCCACGGGATCAGAATCACGAACAGGCCTGTACATGCAGGCCGGAACCCCGATTCCATCTGTCCTGCATGTAAAGGCCTTCCCCAGCTAACTCAGTCAGGGCAGTTCAATGAAGCTGTGATGCCATGGTGTCCGGTTGCCATGGCACCACGGCTCCATTTGAAAAGCTGTGATCCCCGACTGTTGGCTGCAAAGGTGCTTTCCCTGCAGCCCGGCTCCTGATCTGGCCTTCTAAGGCCAGGGTCGGGCTGTGGGGAATCTCCTCTGCCCTTCCTGCTGCTTCCCAGCCCCGGGCCTGCTGATCCCTGCTGACTGGGGAATAAGTTCCCAGTGCAAGCCGCCAGCCCCAGATGTACAGGGCAACATTAGAATTGTCCCTATACGTCTGGGGCCAACAAATGCCCACTGTCCGCCCTAACGCCGCCCCCAATCCACTCCTTTCCTGCTCCCGTCTATCTTCCCCATACAACATGCGGGGAAGGTAGACGGGGTCGGGAAGGGCCTGCTATTTGTGCCTCAAAATGACCCCTTATGAGGATAGATTACACATTAGATGCAAAACTAACATGCGTTAAATGCAAAGGCTGTGCGCTGTTGGGGGCATGGTCAGCTGATGCCCTGCAGCTAGAGGATGCACAGCCTCACATTCAATGCATTGGCAGATAGGGAGGATGCACTCGCACCCTGGGCTGATGTATCCCACTAGGACCTCAGAGCGTCTCAAAATGAAAAGCAAACCTCACGGCAAAGCACCCCAACCCCCCCATTGAGTGGCAAACCTACATTTTTGAGGCCCTGAAGCTTGAACTGTTATGGGGGCTCCTTTGCAACCGCAACGAGATCTGGGAACCACTGTTATCTTCTTCAATGGGGTTGTTCCACAACAGATCACCACATATTTATTAAAAATTTAACCACTACATCTCAGAAGGTTTTTTCGTTTACGGTTAGCCTACATAATACTTTAACGACCTTTTAAGAACCTAAGAACATAAGATATGCCATACTGGGTCAGACCAAGGTCCATCAAGCCCAGTATTCTGTTTCCAACAGTGGCCAATCTAGGTCATATGTACCTAGCAGTTTCCCCAAGAGACACAAGTTCCACAATGCTTGTACTGGGTCAAGCATTGATATCTTCGGTCACTTCTTAATAATGGTTTATGGACCTTTCCTCCAGGAACTTGTCCAAACCTTTTTTAAACCCAGCTACACTAACAGCCTTTACTACATCCTCCGGTAACAAATTCCAGAGTTTGATTACACGTTGAGTGAAAAAATATTTTCTTTTATTAGTCTTAAATTGTTTACCCTGTAGCTTCATTGCATTTCCCCTAGTCTTTCTATATTCTGATAACGTAAACAATCGATCTACGTTTACCCGTTCCACTCCGTTCATTAATTTATAGACTTCTATCATATCTCCCCTCAGCCGTCTCTTTTCCAGGTTAAAGAGCCCTAACCTTTCTAGCCTTTCTTCATAGGAGTATCCTTCCATCCCCTTTACCATTTTGGTGGCTCTTCTCTGAACCTTTTCTAAAATCGCTATATCCTTTTTAAGATACGGCGACCAGAATTGCACACAATATTCAAGGTGCGGTCTCACCATGGAACGATATAGAGGCATTATAATATCTTTTGTTTTATTTTCCATTCCTTTCCTTATCATACCTAGCATTCTATTTGCTCTCTTGGCCGCCGCTGCACACTGGGCCGAGGGTTTTAGCATGGTATCCACAATGACGCCTAAATCTTTTTCCTGGGTGGTGGTTCCTAATGTGGAACCTTGCATCGTGTAACCATAGTTTGGGTTGTTCTTCCCTAGGTGCATAACCTTGCACTTGTCCACATTAAATTTCATCTGCCATTTTGATGCCCGGTCTTCCAATTTATCAAGATCCTCTTGCAATTTTTCACAATCCTCTTGGGTTTTAACAACTTTAAATAGTTTTGTGTCATCTGCAAATTTGATAACCTCACTCGTTATTCCACTTTCCAGGTCATTTATGAATATGTCAAAAAGCAGCGGACCCAGCACAGATCCCTGGGGTACACCACTATTCACCTTTCTCCATTGAGAAAATTGGCCATTTAGCCCTATCCTCTGCTTTCTATCTTTTAACCAGTTCCTGATCCACAATAGTACACTGCTTCCTATCCCATGACTCTTTAGTTTTGCCAAACGTCTCTGATGAGGGACCTTGTCAAAGGCTTTCTGAAAGTCCAGATACACAATATCAACCGACTCACCTTTGTCCACCTGTTTATTCACTCCTTCAAAAAAAAAAAAAAAACATAACAGATTAGTAAGACAAGATCTTGCTTGTCTAAAGCCATGTTGGCTGACTCCCATTAGGTTGTGACTATCTACATGCTGAGTAATTTTATTCTTTATGATGGTTTCTACCATTTTTCCTGGTACTGACGTCAGGCTCACCGGTCTGTAGTTTCCCGGATCACCCCTGGAACCCTTTTTAAAAATTGGTGTTACATTGGCGATCCTCCAATCTTCAGGTATTAGAGATGATTATAATGATAGTTCACAGATTACTGATAGCAGGTCTGCAATCTCATATTTCAGTTCTTTCAACACCCTTGGATGTATACCATCCGGCCCAGGTGATTTGCTACTCTTCAGTTTATCTAATAGTTGTAAGACATCTTCCCGATGTATTGATATTTCCTTCAATTCTTCCGCACCTTTAAATACCACTTCAGTCATGAGTAACATCCCTACATCTTCCTCAGTAAAGACCGAAGCAAAGAATTCATTCAGTCTCTCCGCTATCGCCTTGTCGCCTCTTAGTGCTCCTTTAACCCCTTTATCATCTAATGGACCAACTGACTCTCTCAAAGGTTTTTTGCTACGAATGTACTTGAAAAGGTCTTTATTTCGCGTTTTTGCTTCCACAGCAAGCTTCTTCTCAAATTCTCTCTTTGCCTGCCTTATCAATGCCTTGCATTTGACTTGCCAGTTCTTGTGCTGTTTCCAGGTTTCGTCATTTGGCTCTTTTTTCCATTTCCTGAAAGATGCTTTTTTGGCAACAACAGCCTCTCTGACTTTACCTTTAAACCATGCTGGCAGTTTTTTGGACTTCCTTCCACTTTTCTTAAAGCGTGGAATACAGCTGGTCTGGGCTTTCAAGATAGTATTTTTCAACAACACCCAAGCTTGATGTACGTCTTTAACCTTTGCAACTGCTCCTTTTAGTTTTTTCTTAACCGTTTTCCTCATTTTATCATAGTCTCCCTTTCGAAAGTTAAAAGGTAGTACTATGGATTTCCTTACTATCCCTCCTCCACTAATTAAATCAAAGGCGATCATGCTATGATCACTATTGCCAAGTGGCCCCAACACCCTTATCTCTTGCACTAGATCTGGTTTTCCACTAAGGACTAAGTCTAATATGGCTTCCCCTCTGGTCAGTTCATGAACCAGCTGCTCCAAGAAGCAGTCATTTATTTCATCTAGGAACTTTATCTCCCTAGCATGTCCTGACGTGACACTGACCCAGTTGATACCGGGGTAATTGAAATCACCCATTATTATTACTGCGCTGTAACTTTTGTTAGCTTCCTTGATTTCTTTGAGCATTTCATCATCCATTTGGTCATTCTGGCCAGGTGCTCGATAGTACACCCCTACTGCCATTGCCTTCCCCCTTTTATATGGAATTTCAATCCATATAGATTCTACAGCAGATTTTGTTTCCTGCAAAACTTTAATCCTTTCTGAGTCAATGCCCTCTCTAACATTGAGCGCAACCCCTCCACCAATTTGATCAGCTCTATCATTACGATATAGTTTGTACCCAGGTATCACAGTGTCCCACTGGTTGTCCTCCTTCCACCATGTCTCTGATATTCCAATCATATCTAACCTTTCATTTAGTGCTATATATTCTAACTCTCCCATCTTATTCTTTAGACTTCTAGCATTTGCATACAAGCATTTTAGAGAATGTATTTTATTCATGTTAATTTGGCTATTGTTAGACATGGGTAAATTGGGATCTTTAAGCTCTGTCTGCTCCATACTTGAGGGCATTTGGGCTACATTACTCTTTTGTGGAACCTCTCTGCTTTTGGTAGTATCCTTCAAGGATACATTTTTCCGAACCATCCGCTCTTGGGCGACTGTCGGCTTTCCCCTAATATCTAGTTTAAAAGCTGCTCTATCTCCTTTTTAAAGGTTAATGCCAGCAGCCTGGTTCCATCCCGGTTAAGGTGAAGCCCATCCCTTCGGAAGAGCCCCTCCTTTCCCCAGAATGATCCCCAGTTCCTAACAAATCCAAAACCCTCATCTCTGCACCATTGTCTCATCCACGCATTGAGACTCCGGAGCTCTGCCTGCCTTTTGGGTCCTGCGCGTGGAACAGGAAGCATTTCGGAGAATGCTACCATGGAAGTTCTGGATTTCAACTTCCTAATTTTTATTTTAGCTATTATTTCCTTATTGTCCCTCCAGTCTAGTCCGGAACCTCTGGGTTGTGCTCCTCCTACAGCAGCTTGGACTGAGAAACGTCATCCTTTTCTGATGACACTGGTATGTCCTCACCGGATCCGCCTCCTCACTCCAGTTACCTCAGTCTCCATGCAGCTGGAGGATTGGTGAGCCTGGAGGTCCAGGCTCGGTGTGGAGGAACAATTAAGGAATAGCATTAGGTTCAGTGTAGTACAGTAAGGAGAGGGAAGAAGGTTCATGGAAGAAGGAAAAGGCAGAAAAGTTTTATTTTAAGGGATTGTATGTACCTCAACCTAAGGCTGAGCTGAGGCCTTTCCTCCTCCTCCCCCCCCCCCTCTTCTTCTCTCATGCTGTGTTCATTTCTGGAGCGGTAGTTGCAGGGAGAGCCTTCCACGGTGGCAGCAGGGCTCCAGCACCCGATCCCATTTCAAAGGGTGAGGAACCGGAGCGGCATTGGGTCAGCCAGCGCGTTCAGATGTCATGCCTGAATGCCATTTTCAGCCCAGTTAACGGAATGCAGCCTGTGGCGAGAACCGGTTTGCATGAACTGGGCTGAACCAGACGGATCCCACCACTGTTTTGGAACACCATAGAAGCCAGGGTGTTAGGAGAGGATCAGATGCCTCTTCGGAGAGAGGTGGGGAAAGGCTGGTAATGCTGTGACATGGAGAGAGGATCAGAATATGAGGAGTGATGCTGTTTTGGGGGCTTGGGAGGATTGGAGGTCAGGGTGTAGAGCAGGGGACCGGGGTCATTTAATGCATGAGGCTATGGTAAATGAATTGGAAGAGTGCATGGATCAGGGCAGATGCTGGCTATGTCCCCAACAGTCAGGGCTGTACTGAGGAAAGATTGCGCCGTGCGACTTGCACATCGGGAGTGCCCCAACCCCCCCCCCACGCAGGAGAGAAGAGGCGCACCCGATGTGCAAGCCGGCGAGAAGGTTTAAGGGGCACATTTTAGCTGTCCTGCCACTGCCTGCTGCCACTGAGAGAAGAAAAATTGGCAGCAGCAGGCAACAGAAGACAGCTAAAATGCACCCCTTAAGCCTTTGCGCCCTATGCGGCCGCACCGCTTGCACAGGGCTAGGTACGGGCCTCCAACAGTTACCGCACATGCTTTGCACTTATTGCGTGCTAAGTTTTGCATTTAGCACATGGTGGAGCTGATTCTATAGGAGAAAGTTATACCCTAGTTACGCACATTTTGTAAGTCCCTCTTTTAAAAGACTTGTGCATGTGAATGGGCACTTATGTGTCTGCTCTAGGTGGCTGCTGCTCTGTAAGTACTTTCAGGTACGGAGCTTGAGAGGTGTAGGAGTCTAAAGTTACACATGTAAGACATAAAACAGTATAACTTACATGCAGCTCTGAACAATCTAGGCACAGGCATTTACATCGGCTCTACAGCAGGCGTTAACTGCTACGACTAGACTGAGGTGCATCTTTACACCCCTATTTTACAAAGAGAGCACATACTTCACGTTATAATATAGGGCCCAAAGATATGCAATGTAACGAGGGCTGATGCAAGGATTAGAGGCACTAGGCGGGTCCTCCATCCTGCTGCTTCCCCCCTATGGCCTCTCCCTGCCCCCATTGCCACCACTCTCACTGCTCTGGGGGCCTGCAGTGGCAGCAGTGACTCACAAACAGGAAGTCTGTGTTGCAGGCTGCGGAAGTGGCAGATAGCAGGAGAAAGAAACCGTGACGCAGCACCGGAGTGTGTAGGTCAGCGCTATGTCGTGGTTTGCAAGCCTTGCTGCTACTGCAGGCCCCATAAAGGAGCATCAGCTGTGGCAGCGTGTACCCCCAGAGGCCTAGTGCTCTAGGTGACTGCCTAGTTTGCCTAATGGTAGCACCGGCCCTGGTGGCAACACCCTCTAACTGCGCAGGAATTTATACATTTACCTTCCACAAGGGCAGAAACTTATTCCACTTTAGTAAAAGAGCCTCTAAATCTTTCATCAGCATTAAACAGTAACTCAAAACATTAAACAAGCAAAGGTATGTACCAGTTTCTTCAAGCTCTTAGAGGCCTAGGTCCTGATATTTTGTTGTGAGAGAAAGCAGAGTTAATCAGTGAACTTTATCTGATTTTCAACTGCATTTGTCCAGTTAGAAATGCAACTGAATATATAGATAAAGCTGATTGGACAAAACTTGATGTGGTACCATGCAGCTACTAAATTTGTCAGTCTGTCCTCAACATGCCTGTCGCCCAGTCCCTTTTTGTCCACACAAAATTACTGTGTGGACAAAGAATAAGATATTTTTAAAGCCAAATATTTATGTAGGTAGATGCTGGCCTTATCGTCTGAACCTTGAGCTCCTAGCATCTGCCGCCTTCATCCACCTCCCGCCAATCAGAAGTAGCGGAGCATCAAATCAGAAATCTAAAACATGGCTTTTCCACTTTAATAAAGTTCAAACAGAACAGCACTATACAAAATTTCAATCTGCACTTGCTTACCAAACTAACTATTTAGTTAAGAAGGAAAAGACCCCAGAAGCTCAGTAATGAGTAGAAATTCCCTCTATAAGCTCTTTCAGCACATCATCTGTCTGAAAAACCTCCTTTACATTTAAGAAAACATTCAAATTGAGAAGCTTTGCTGATAGGCTTGTCTTGGACTACAGAAATCTAATCACATTAAAACTGAAAAAAGGAAACTTCCAAAATTAGTAACCCTCACCCAAAATGCAAAGTAGTTCAAAAGAATCTGCAAGAACTTATTTTCAAAAACATTCCATGTGAGAGCTTTCATGAAAAGCCTTTTATGACAGGAGATATTCATCAAAACCTAATATGATATTCAATAGGAATATGCATTTGTGAGCACGCATTCAGTTCATTTGAGGGCCTAAAAATTTAAATTGCATCAAAATCAACTGTACACGTAGACCTATGAGGTAACAAACATACAATCGACTACATTTTAAAAAGTTCTTGAGTGCATTCTATGTGCGCCATAAAAATCTTAAAAGACGTAAGTAATGAGCATGAAATGTGCGCAAAAACTGGGAAAAATGTATTTTTAGTGAACATGAACCAAACCTTTTTGGCTGTGCACATAATAGTCAGCTGCTGTTTCCAAAACTTGAAGCGAATAGAGCCCATGGTGATTACATTTTCCTTAACTTGAATCTTTTTTTTTTCATGACAGATGAAATTGAGGGAAAAAAATAGAATATCCTGCAATATCTTATGATCCATAGACTATTTCTTTCTAGCCTTGGGTGGGGGTGGGTATGGGGGGAGACAAGGGGAGGAGAGTTGCAACCAGGGTAAGACTGTCTAAAGAGGAAGGAGGCACAACCTGCTAGCAGGCTTTGAGGCCTCCTTCTAAATGTCCGCTTTGGACCCTAGCATTCCTAACACTGGCCCTGCCTCGTTTTGAGAGTGCTCAATATTCTCTTTTCTCTGCGTATGCCCTGAGGGAGTGGTTCAACCTTGACATTTTCAGTCAACTGCACTGTACATCTTCAACAGAAAACCTGTGAAGTGACACAGTATCCATACATAGATAGGCAAAGTCACTTTTATCACTTGCAGAACATTCTGTTTCTGTTTATGGTCATGCATGATTCTTCTGAATATATTTTTCTTTTGTAAATCCTTCAACTCTCCCTGACTGTGAACTTTAGCTTCTTTTTAGGTTGGGAAATACATCTCACAAACCAAAGGGAAACCTGAAAATATAGGGAGGGGAGGGGGGAAGGGAGATATTCAAAGGTATTTACATAATTTGCAGACCTGCAAACCATGTAAATACCCAGGGCCGGACTGTCCATTAGGCGAGCTAGGAGGCTGCCTAAGGCAGCCGGCTTGGGTGGGCAGCGGCAGCTGCACAGATGGGCAGCAGAGGCAGTGGTGGCAGTTGCCGTGCTGCCCCTAGTCGCCATCGCGATTCCATCTTGGGAGGGGGAGGCGGGCAGCGGTAGTGTTTTCAAAGCGTAGACAAAAAACGCCGATTTTGGAAATGCTGTCTCAGCTACTGCCTGCTTCCCCCCTCCCAAGATGGAATTGTGGCGGCAGCTGGGGGGGAGGGCAGCGCCAGAAGCAGCATCAACAGCGAGCGCGGGTGGGGGTGATGCAGCGGCAGAAGCGGCATCAGCAGCGAGCGCGGGTGGGGTGATGCAGCGGCAGAAGCGGCATCAGCGTAGGGGTGGTGAGCCCGGGGTTTCTGCCTAGGGTGGCAGAAACCCTTGGGCCAGCCCTGTAAATACCGTTCAGTGCTGCTGAATAGTCCCGGTTTGTGCCGCTAAATGCCCCAACACTAAGTATATAGTGTGGGGTGTTATGAGGGTGGAGCAGGGGCAGCAGCACTGCTGAATGACTCCTAACTTTAGCTGGTTTTGCAATCCAGCCAGTGGCTAAATATCGCTGCTGATCAAACTGCAATATCATAACCCGGGCAACCCGGATATTCAATGCCGACATTAAATATCCAGGCGAACGTAAAGTGGTGACAGCCAACCGTTTAAGTGTGCTGGCCACTGCCGCTGAAAATCTCCCCCTCCCATGATTATTTCTGCTGCCTAAGAAAATAACTTTGTGTTGGTTGTGTACCTGGCCTGTCATGTAAAACTAAACAAATATTTTATAAACAGCATATAAAAATAGAGGTAGCCATTTTGCTACATAAGGAGATCATTTTAGAAGGTCTATTTGTGCTTTGGATGTCTGAAACTATGAAAAAAACAGATACCCAAATCACAGAGACATCCTCTGAGCTATTTCACATCATGGGTTTAGAGATAGCTTCGGAGCGGGCACATCTAGTTAGGATGGGGGCATGCCGGAGGAGTGTCTGGGGTGTTCCCCTACTCTTAGATGTGCATGACCAATTTCAGAAACACCAGACACCTCTATGCCCCCATCCAAGTCTAGATTGCTCCAGGGCACGAATGGGCATCAATAAAGTGCTTGGGGTTTTGTTTTTTTATTAATATACTGCAATTGTTTACAAAACAAGAAACAATACAGAAAAGAAGTAAAAAGAAGGACAAATACATCAAGCACTAATATCATTACTTCACAAGTCCACCTTTAGGGGAAACCAATACCAGCAAAATAAAGGAGTAAGAAAATATTCCCCAATAACCCAGCCACTGGATAATACGTATGTTAAACCCATTTATACTAATCTATCTAGCAAAACAACTTCAGGTGTCAGCATCATTAGCTACAGCTATATGTGACTTCAGGAAATCTTCAAGTTGCAGTACATCAAAGAAAACAAAACTACCCTTCCCTGACGTTACCAGACATTCAACTCTTTGAAGACAAGAATCTAATGCAGTACAATAAAATCGTGTTGTGCGAGTTTCCCAACTGCTTCCTTTGTAAAGTCAGCAAAGTGGGAGATGGTAGTGCTAAAGGAAGCTTCCATCTGTGAAAGTACAGCCCAAATATCAGATAGGGAAACGTATGCTGGCTGTCCACCAGTAGAAACACCACCGAAAGTTACGCTCAGGGGTTTAGGAGCCTCGGAAGTCTGGAAAACCTGCAGCAGTGACAGCACTGCACCTAGCTCACCCAAACTCCGAGGCAACCCATCCCCATTAGCCACCTGGGCCGGAGGCGACCCAACCATAACAGGTGAGGATGATGCTGGGCCCAGAATCACATTACCAGACAGAGGGGTTGGGTTATCATCCCCCAAAGCCAACGAAGGGGAAACCAAAGAGTCCTGGCTAGCAGTAGAAAACATTAAAAGAACTTCCAGGCCCTTGGCCATAGCCACAGTGTGCTTGTCCATAGGACCAACAGCTTTTACCGTCTTAGTTGAATTTATAGCACTCATGTTAGATGCTCTCTTTTTCCGTTTACCCATTCGGCAAAGCCAGGATCCTTGTTACACCTTCTTGCTCCAAAGGGGCATAACGTGCCCCTTTGGACGTGCCTGCGGCCGCATCCCACAGAACAAGGCCACACATTAAAGACCCCTACATGACATCCGGGGATGCAGTGTTGATGGTCCTGAGAGCACAAAACGCAGGGCTCCAGCCCACTGCCTGTCCTCGACAAGCACAAAGTGCTTACTCTGGATAGGCAAGCTAACACTCCAGGCAATAGTGTCCCAACTGCTTCTGCTCAAAGCCGCGGGAAAGCTAACACTCCAGGCAATAGTGTCCCAACTGCTTCTGCTCAGAGCCGTGGGCAAGGTAACACTCCAGGCAATAGTCTCCCCAAAAGTGCTTGTTTTACCAGCAACACATCTGGCGGGTGTCGAGAGGATGGTGTTCTACTATCCCCTGTACATGCCACATGCATAAAGATATTCATAGGGAATTAGAGAAAAAATGATTTGTAACTTTGGCACTGTTGAATGCTTCTGCCTGCAGAATTTCAATACTTTAGGTCTGTTTTATAGAGGATACAATCATTTGCTAAAAATACAATGCCTTCCTCCAAACTACCGTCTTGAGCTAATTATCTCCTAAGATGTATAAGTCTTCCAATTGTTTAGATGTGATTTAATTAGAACCGGGTCTCAGACTATTATCAGTACATTTTATGGGATGAAATCCCCTCTGTACTTACTTTGCATCAATGACCACAGTTCATTAGTTGGTTCCTGAACTCTAGCTTTCAGATTTGCTGATTAACATGGTCTTTAGACTTCCGAGTTCACATTAATATGGTAATATGCAAGAATGCAAAAAGTAACAGGAACTTAAATTTTGGTTGAACTCATCTGTGCATATAGCTGAACTTTCCCCGACGCCACCAGTCGGCACCGCATTCGCGTTTCACAAATGTTTCATCAGGGGTTAAGTTTTCATCCAAAGCTTATGTAGTAACAAAAATTAGTCTTTCAAGCGCTAACCTGCGTGTTCAACATCGAGCTCCTCGGCTCAAAAACGACATGCTGGGACATATCCCCTGTCTGAGATGCGGTTGCAGGAACATCTATGTAGATGGCCCTGAAGATGTCCATATTGGGTGCATTCACATTTCTGAAATCATTCCTGAACTTGGATGTAACTGGCTTTTCTGGGCATTTTTTTACATAAATGTCCCTAATTGCAACTGGATATCATTTCTAAAATATGCCTTCACATATCTATGTGCAGCCACTTATATGAATGTGCGGCAGAATTAGTAAATCTGCACATCCAAGAGTAGCTAATTATGAAGCCAACTTCTGAATGTCAAGCTTTGTCCCAAGGGAGGTGGTTTTCGAAGTGAAAGAGGTTATAGCACATTTTCTCCCTCACGCACTCCTCCCAGCCCTTGCTCTTGAAGACAAATTAGTCAAGGGTTATATATGACTTAGAACAGGGGCTGATGGCCAAAGGTACAATTTTTAAGGTGCACGTGTATTATGGGTTAAATATGGAATATGTGTATAACTAGAAAGCCTGCCTAGAGCACACCTCCTTTTAAATTTACATGTGCTTCCATACATATAGTCCAAGATGTTTGGGCTCATTTTTATTTGTCAGGATATACCCGTTTGGTTATTCTTCAGGAACTGAACTATTTGTGTATTTGTCCCATTTGTCCCCATGAAACTTTATGGGGGACGCTATTTTGCAAGGGAATAGGGAGGCTTGCCATCTATTTCCAATCAAACCCAATAACATATTAACATAGTAAATGATGGCAGATAAAGACCAGCATGGCCCATCTAGTCGGCCCAGTAAGTTAGCTAGAGTTGTGCTTGCTGCTCCGTGCAGGTTACTGCCCCCTCTTTTAAGTTTGCTTTGATAACATCCACTTGTCATATAAGGATCCTCTGTGTCTGTCCATGTCATTTTGAATTCCATCATTGTTTTTGCTCCCAACACATCCATCTGGAGGGCTTTCCAGGTATCCAGCACCCTTTCTGTGAAAAAGTATTTCCTGATGTTGCTTTTAAGTTTACCTCCTTGCAGCTTCATTTCATGTCCTCTAGTTCTACAGTTTCCCCTGCTTGAAACTTGATGACAGGCATCTGCAACAGCACTACAAGCCATCAAGAGTGTCACAGTGCACCCAAGGGCACCAGCAGAAGGGCAATGAGAACATATAGTGATAGGATGAGTAAAAGAAACCACCATCAAAGGGGCAAAGTGGTACAAAGAGTGCAATGAACACCTCAAAACATCAAGGCACTTTGAGAGGAATAAAAGGTCAAGGAGACCAGCACAGTAGCCAGATTGACTGCAAGAACCTAAAATACAGTACAGAAAGAGCACTAGCACAACACCTTAATTGCCTCTAAGGTCCTAAAACATGCCAAGGGTACTAACTCGGCACAGCACCCAGATTGGCTGCAAGGCCCTAAAACACCATAGGAGAGCCAACATAACAGCAGAAGAGGCAGACTGAGCCCACACGGCAGGAGCAGATGAGCTCAGCTAAGTTGTGTACCCACAAGTTAATGTCGTGGCGCTGATGAGTTTGGTCCAGCATAGGAACCTTAAGTATAGAGGAAGATGCCACTGAGACAGAAGAAGCATTCGTACGCTCACTGCTTAGATGACATGTTGAGGGATTTAAATAAGAATCAGAGGATGCACCAAAGTGAAGGTCCCAAAAGCAGTGGGAGTGGGGCTGCAGAACTGGCAGTGAGCCCAGAAGAGCTGAAGAAGATCAACCCAGCAGCAAGATAGGCTGGAAGCCCCTATAGTGAGGCAGAAGACTGATAGTCGACAAGTATTGTAATGACAAATGGTGGGTCTGTCACCCCATGATTGCTGGGGTTGATTCAGCTATCAGGCTGGCTAGACAGGTGTCCCCTTCCTCTGTCAGCACTCACATGCCCATCTCCCCTGTTCTCTGATCAAGGGAATAACAGAAGCCGTACTCCCTTGCTAGAACCTCAAAACGTACAGTAATGGAAATGTGAAAAGAACTTAGAAGAAAGAGCACAAGGCTCATCGATGATGGTAGACTGGCAATGTCTCCCCATTAGGTGTGTAAGTGGTGGGATATGCATGGCAAATCTAGGCGCAATCATTACACCCACCCTAGGACTGGTATAAATGCATGTGCCCATAGGCAGAGAAAAGGGCTAGGCCATAGGGGCCATGACCCAACCAAAATTTTGCCCAACACAGTATCGGCATCTAGAGAGCTTTGGGGAAGCAGCTTGGACTGGTTTGTTTAGCTTCTCCAACCAAGAAGGTGTTATAGTATTTTATAACTTGCATGTGTAGATCTGTGCTCTGCCTACACTTCACCCAAGGTGTACCCCTGTGCATGCCCACAGTGAAAGTACATGTCCTCGGCCTGGCGCGTGTATGTATAAAATAGCAACTGGCTCAAGAATGCATGTAAAGGTCTATCAACACACGTAAATCATTGAAGATGCATGATTGACGTGCATTAATGACATGAAACGTTCAGCGTTTCCTTATACAATTACCTCCTATATATGTAAACAGCACCTAAGGTTTCTAAAATTTACTCTTAAACCTATAGGTAAACAATACTAATTTCAAAACAAGGACATTGCACACCAATGTACAGGAAAGGATGCTCCCTTTCTTAGGGGCAATACCTTATGTTTTATTCCCTTAACACATTCTTTAGCTTGACTAGAAAAGCATGCTGCAAGACTGCAGTCAAAATTCTCATCTGCGATTCAGGTAATTCTCATAGGTTTGCAGTCCAAGTTTTGATAGAAATGATCCCGGTTAAATGTAAGCTAAAAAAATATAGTGCCTTCACAGAGTTAGGGCACCACTAGAACTTCTTTGTACCCTGATTTTATCAAATAGGCTTCTATGTAATCTCAGATGTGGATACACTTAAGCAAAATCTACTGCACAGCTTTTTCCAGACTAAGATATTATGAGTTTGAATATAGCATGTGGTTTATTTTTTTCCTTTTGAATACATATTTTTTAATGTGGCATTGGAAAGGTGGGAACCTGGCACTACGTTTTACTTTGGGGAAAAATATAGTAACCCGACAAAAGCTTTTGTTTCGCCGAGTAGGCTTCTTCAAGGTTTTTTCAATAACAATATCAACGTTTCACATCCTCCGTGTCGGATACTCAGTATCTTTCTACTTGCACTTCAATAGCGTCTGACATCAGTAACTTTTAAAAAGCATCTAAACATATGATTCGTTCACAGAGGGTGACGTAATGTCTTCCCAAAACCCTCATTCAATACACACTAAAACTCTTTCAACAGCGAACCAACAAAAACCCCAAAAAGAGTTAATTAAAAAGATTCACACAAGGAATTAGACCAGAACTCCAGTCACTCAATATTTATTTAAATAAAAAGTGCCCATTCAATTTTATCATTCAATCCGTTTGTCGGGTTGCTATATTTTTCGCCAGAACGGTGGGGTTATTATACCTCTTGCCAGGACGGTGTACCTTTTATGCGATTTGGCGTTTGGACAAGACTGTTGTATGATGTCTGCTTGCCGACATGAGCCAGATGTCTGAAAACGTTCAGATAAGTGAATAAATTTATATTAAAAAAGGCATATATTCTGCTGTTTAAAGAGAAAATATTTTTCTTTTCTCTTTTAGGAAAATAATTGAAGAATTTACATGCTCCGGTTCTATGCTGTAACGCAGGCACTTTTTATAGTTTTTAGGAATCTCAATAAATGTTTTGTTGGTAGGTGGTAAGGTTGTGTTATATATTGTTAATGTTGTTAGACTGAGGCTTGGATTGAAAAGGTATAGAGGCAGTGACCCATGATGTGAGTGTCTGCTCTTAAACCCTATGGTGACTAGTTCGCCACATGTCAGGGTAAGACCATCCTGAGGTCGTTTTGTGCCTTATTGAAGTGAATGAAACAGTAATTTATATTGAAAAATCAGTTTATTCATGAAGGTGAGGTCAAGGGCACTGTTCCCTCTAAGCTGTGCGCGTGTGTGCGCGCACACACCTCGCCGAGTGAGCGCACATACTTTACAACAGAGCGCACAAAGATTACGGTTCTGATTCTGATAGAAAATAACACAGACGTCTTAAAATTTAAAAGTTGTGATTGTAATTACTAGAAATTTTCCGCTTCATTTAGTAATCGTCTATTTTCATTTAATTTGATTAAAATCAATGTGGTGTACATACTGTATTCTGACCTGTAGTCAAATTTTAAAGTATATAACTCCGAGTGTCGTTATGTGGCACACAAAAATTTAACCTTCCTTCAAAAGCTGCACAGCTGATATTTTATGCGCACATAGCCTAAAGAAAATTAGAGGGAACATTGGTCAAGGGTGTTGGTTTGTGTTGGATTAGTTTAACTCTTGTGCAGTTGTATTAATTGTTTTGCCCATACCATGACAATAATGAACCAGGTATGTGGAGTATGATCTCAGTCTCTTAGATTTACTGCTAAAGCTCCGTGTAGTACTTGCATCGTGATATTGCTGCAGGAATTCCATGCCTGCGGCAACACTGGGAGTCAAATCCTCAGTTATGTAGTGCAGCACCTGATTAAGTATAAATGAAAAAGGACTGGCATTAAAAAACACGGATTGTTTCCAAAATCACAGCTTCCTATGGTAAATGGTTATCGTGCTAGTATAAAGCAATATTCTCAACCTCCCCATCCCTCCCCCCAAAACCCCCCGGACACACCCATCTGTGGAAGTCCTTCTGCAACCTTGTCTTCAATAACACCTGTCCAATCCTGATGTGCTGGGGGGTTTGCCCTGGTTACTAGAAAAGGAAGGAATGGCAACCTCATAGTTTGCCGAAACCAGTAAGGGAATGCATGGACAATTACGATTCAAGAGCTTTCACACCAATCAGTTAGTTATTCTGCTGCAAGAAAGTCTGACAATGCGGATGGTGCTTTTGTTTGGCTCTGACAGCTAAATGAGCTCTTTAAGCGACCATTTTGACAATATAATCCCTTAATCTTTCAGTTCAGAAAAACCGGGGCTGAAAGTAGGTCAGAGCAGTCATTAGTCTATTTCCCAAAAATTCAGCTCCAGAATTGGACGCTAGGTTTAATAGTAGTAGTAGTAAACCTCTGGTAGCCAAAGCTCGCAGTTTGCACCGTGCATAGCTCAGCGTGCGAGCAGCCACCATCCTTCCCATGGCATAGGCGTTTTTGGCCAGTGGAAGGGGCACAAAAGCTCTGTTGTGTAATTGCCCAGGTATTTTTTTCGTTTTCTGAGGCGGGGGGGAACGGAAAGCTTTCGGTTTTGTGTTCCGAAAAGTGGCTGGCGGGGTTCCAGACGACACCCGGGGAATTTCAGCAGGCGTCCATACCGGGAGGAGTTTAGGACCTTGCGGAAGACGAGCGAGGGGATGGGCGGGGCCGGCGGCCGCCTCGGCTGCTATTGGCGCGCTCTAACTTGGCTCTCCGAGGCGCTCTGTACACCGGGCGGGGAGCTGCGCGCTCTGAAGCGCTGGCGGACGGTCTCCGCAGTCCTGCCTCTTTCGCGATATGAGTGGCACGGGCTCTGGCTGAGCCGGGACCGCGAGCGCCGCTCTTGATGGAAGCAATGTCGCCTCAGCAGGATCCCGTCGGACAGGCTCGGTCCTCCTCCCTGACCGGGGACTGCAGCGTGTCCGGGCTCGCCGAGAGCAAGAAGGTAAACCCGCGCCAGCTCCTGGCCGCCTTTCACGTGGACGGTGCCCTGGTGCCAAGCGCTAGGCTGCGTGCCCCACTGAAATTAATCTCAGCTAGCTAACGTTACACAGCAACCTATTTTTAATCATTGCATTAAATAAGCAGTTTTAACTTGTACTAGATTAGCTGCAATTTATCTCTTACATTTTGCTTACAGGGGGATTATATGCTGATCCTTTTCGTTTTGACGATTGCATGCAGACGTTTTATCTGTGCTAGCTATTAGTGGCTGATAGAGTGGCACGGGCATCCGTAGCTGTTGTTATTGTATGGAATTAGCCACCCGACTGAAGATCGAGGAGAGTTTAGGACGACTGTCCATGAGTCGACATCAAGGACGTTCTTAACAACACTATTGGTGGCTGAAGAGAGTGACATGCCTCTCTGTGAAATCGCTTTAGTTGTTCGGTGACATGAACATGGTGATATACCTTAGATTCCTTTGGTATGGGCTTTGCTAGTTTAGTTTAGGTCCCTTGGAAATGGCATCCCCAGCCTTGCTTTTTTGGTGGGTTGGCTGGCTGCTCCGCGTCTTTCTTCTGCCCCTTTAGACTTCCAGGGTAATGTCACCTAGCCACAGCTGATGTCTTCCTGCATTATCTACTCCACCTTTATTGTCTAGTTCGGTAGTGGGTTGGGAGTTACAGATTTTGGCTCCTTTAAACCCAGTATGTAAATACTCGGAACCTTTCCCGTAGTGCCAGTCCTTATAGCTGGGATTCCCTCATTCCCAGAGCTCAGAAGTGGACCTCAGCTGCGATGTCTGCGACAGAAATATTTGGGTTTGGGGGAGCTGAACTCAGATCTCTGCCATAGCGTTAGTATTCACTCCCCAGTCTTGCTTTAAGCAGCTTTGCTGTTAATGCTTTTCACCACTAAAGTGCTGATAGCTGCAAAACGTATCTCTGAGAGAATTGTTACGTAAATAAAGAGCTGTCTATGGAGTATAGTCTAGACAAGCACTCAGCGCTGTGATTTAAAGGTATGATCTTTAGCTCCCTTTACATGCATCCCTGTCCTACAGCAAATTCCGATGTAAAGGTGAAAATATATATGTAACATATCATAAAATGATAAACTTTAATAGAAGTGAAAGTTCCCCAAACCTGAGTCAGTGCTTCCTTTACCCTAGGTAAAGTGATGCAATTTCCCGTTGAACAGTCAGGTGAAAGTCCCGTCCTGCTGTTCAGCCTTGGCAAAGAAAGCCAAGAGGATCTTCACAAAGCCCAAAAAATTACCCCATACATGTTTCATCTTATGAACTCCAGGAGGAGGCTGTCTTTGGCAGATACACACTGCAAGTGTTAGCAGTAAATCTGAGAGACAGATTGTACTCCACATTCCCTGGCTTAGGAGTGAGGTTCATGACTGTCATGGTATGTGCAAAACTATCCCATTTGGAGAAATTGCCCCCCCCCCCCAAATTCAGTGAATCCAAAGATCAGTGTTTCAGCACATCAAGGGAGCAATTTTTTTTAAAGGATGTTCGGCATGTAAAAAGTCTGTTTTACCCATGGAAAAGGGCATTTGTAAAAGTGTGTGGTTGTATATGCACATGTAAGTAGGCATGCCTTTTAAATTGCATGGTCGCATTCCCAGGGGCATAGCATGGGAGGGACAGAGGCACAGTTGCGATGTACACGGTTCTTTTGGGCACATGCGTAGAGTAAATCAGTGTACTCCCCAGAAGGTTTTTCCAGCTGAGTGGCATGAAGAAGTAGCCAGTGGGCCACACTAAAAGCTGGCCAGTAGTGGACAACGTCACTAGTCATCTTTCAGGAAGTTCCACATATGATGTGTTTGTCACTGTTTGAAATGCATTTAAGTGTCTAATTCATTTGTATTATATTTACACAAACAGTTACATTTTTAAGTGTTAATTACAAAATCTCTCAAATCATTTTTCCATTTCTGCTGGTTATTGTGCCATGTCAGTTCATTAGATTGTTAGCCAGGTGGTGCGCTCATTCAGAGGGTCCTGTGGAGGACACTGCTACAGCAGGTGTAAATTTGGGCATGAGCATTTGCACACTACTGAGTCTATTTCTGGGTGCCTCTCTTATAAAGGGACATAAATGCCTACGATGCCTTCATGAAATATCAAAACTCATGCACTCAGATCCAAAAGACAATGACTATAGGACTGATTACTAAATGGGACCATCAGAAACAAAATGACTTGACATCAGGTTTTGGCTCTGAGTCAGGGGTCAGCACTGCAGCTCGTCACTTGCAATGTTTGGCCCGCAATGTTTCATTTCATTTTTAATAGCTGCAGTGCTGCTAAACTCTCAAAATTGATTCACCGTCTTGCTCATAATTCTTCCATACCACATTTAAAAAATGGAATTCAACAAGTTTTATTCAACTACACAAGCATGATTTGGGCATCTTTTTGTTACTTTCATATAGTGTCGTCTTATAAAATTACCAAGTGCCTGCTTGGTGGTGGTAGTGGGGGCAGTTAAAGTATTCACTGATTTTCCTCCTATACAGGTCACATTATCAGTTTGCTTGGGACTTATATCTAGCAGTAATATGGTTTTGGGTTAGGTATGGGGTCACTTTTCTTTCTTGTAAAGGTTTATTATTTCATGAGATGTTCTGTATATACTTCGATAAAGCAGTGTGGTTGCCATGTCATTCCACTTTGATGGTAGTTACAAACAAACAAGGAAAATAGTGTGATACCTTTTTATTGGACTAACTTAATACATTTTTAGACGAGCTTTTGAAGGTTAAAACCTTATTCAGATCCTGAAGAAGGATTTAACCTTTAAAAGCTACTAGAAAGAAAGGTAGATATTTGTGCTGAAATACAGAGAAATCTTGCCTTTTTCCAAGGAAAGAATATCAAAGAAGACACGTTTCTTGAATGCTGAATCCTGGTGGTATCAGTTTGCAGCCTCTCATGGGAATATTGTCTTGTATTATGAATATGAATGATGTTCTCTTTTTCTGTAGCCATAGATATTATTAGATCATTTGTTCTAATAAACCAAAAATGATTTGTTTCCCTCTTAGTTCTGTGTGCGGATTGCTGATCCTTTGCAGCACAAGTATGCCGAGCTTAGTTGTTGCATAGTATGGGGTGAGGGATGGGGGATGGGGTGGAATTAAAACTGTTTGCATAGTAAAAGGTATATGAAGCCTTTTCTCACACCAGATTTGCAAAGCCAAATTCTTTGCTTATTTATTTTATTTAAGTTTTCTATACTGCTATATCTCCAATTCTAAGCGGTTTACATAAAACAATGGATCCAACAGGGCTTTACATAGAACAGCATTAATATAACATCATAAAAGAATAGGAATTAACAGCATAACATTATGAACGTGTAACTATATTATATTGAGCTGAGTGGGACATTAAGGGGGGGGGGGTTGCATAGGTTATGTAGGCCATTCAGGTTGATTAGCTAGGCTGGGTATTTCCACTTTGAAACCTGGGCATAGGGAAACTGCGTAGACATCTACAGAACATCTGTTCTTTGGCAAACAGAATTTTCATGGCTAATTTAGGTACAGTTGAATTTTTATAAATGTGCACCTAAATGCAAACTCCTCCCCACCTCTGTCTTGGGAACGACTCCACTCAAACTAAGCACTATGGAAATGCTTTGGACTATCTGTGACCAGTTTTGGGGTAGAAACCTCTGAGTTTCATGGAGTTGGTGAGAGAACAATTAAAGGCTTATATACTAAACCACTTTAAAGTTTTTTATTTAATGCATGTTACTTGCAAAAGAGAGCTTACAGCAGCTGCAAACCTTGATAACTGCTGGAGCTGTTTCCAGCTCTTTGAGGAAGGCAGCCTTGCCGCTATTCAGGGAAATGGTCTCTATCATGCATTAACTGCATGATTGCTAATGCTGAAGCTGAATGCAGGAAGCCAGGCCTCTGTAGGTGTGGCTAAGTGTTCCCCACTTTAGCTGTTAACAAATGGTAAAGATCCCTGCCCACTACGTGTCCCCTAATAGGAGTTTCCATGTTTAGGTTTGAAGGTGGCATTTAGCGTGCCTTGCTGACTGTTAACATGCATGACAAGCCGCGGTGAATACCGAAAACAGTTTAGTAAATGGGCCCCTTTATGCACCGCAGTCCGAACACAGGATTGTCATGGTGCCATGAGAAACTCGTCGAGAGAATAATGTGATCGCTTTACCTTCGCAACTCAGGTGTTCTGCTGATAGAATTCACATATATTCATCCCAGGGATGTGGCTGTAACCACTGTTCCCTCTAAGCTGTGCGCGTGTGCGCGCGCACACACCTCGCCGAGCGAGCGCACATACTTTACAAGAGAGCGCACAAAAATTACGGCTCTGATTCTGATAGAAAACAACACAGACGTCTTAAAATTTAAAAGTTATGATTGCAATTACTAGGAATTTCCCGCTTCCTTTAGTAATTGTCTATTTTCATTTAATTTGATTAAAATCAATGTGGTGTACATACTGTATTCTGATGTGTAGTCAAATTTTAAAGTATATAACTCTGAGTGTCGTTATGTGGCGCACAAAAATTTAACCTTCCTTCAAAAGCTGCACACAGCTGATATTTTATGCGCACACAGCCTACAGAAAATTAGAGGGAACATTGGCTGTAACCTGAATGGAAACGAGTTATTCTTGCAGAAAGCTTAGCACTGAATGTATGGTATAGGGACTTCCCTCCTGCTGTGCACTCCATTGTCAGCTATTACAGACCCAACTAAATGGGATAATTACTCAGGTCTGCATACAATATCTCACCCTGAAGCCTGAAAAGCCATTTATCTTTGGTGCTCTGCACTTTTGATGCAGTGTGTACCTATCCCTTGGTGGGGAAGACAGTACTTGTTTACCTTTAATTTGTGTGACTGAAGTTTGTTTTTCTACACCAGCGAACAGTTTGCTAATTCTAACTGGATTTTCTGTGCATAATTATCGGGAGGGTAGTGTTAAATATAGAAAGCGCTTTGAATTGCTTAAAATAGTTTAGATTAGGTTGGAGTTCAAACTGGTATTTGGAGAACAGCTTGCTAGCTTTTTAAACTGAGGCACTGGGCATTCATTTCAAGTGGGCCATTTCCATGATACCTATGGAAGAGGGAATTATCTTTCTGAGCCTTGACGTCTTTATTGTTGGAGTTCTCATTATTCTTATTGTTCTGTCCATGAGGGTGTCAGTGAGAATCAGTTAAAAGAAATGAAAAACAATTACAAAGACACAATTTGGGTGCTGCACTAGCTGTAGTTATCTGCCACTGAAGAATAGCTTGGAGATGTTCATTATTTCTGTGCTGCCCTGAGGCAGTATGATGTCTGTTTTACTGTATGTATTTGTATGTACTGTTTACTGGAAAAAAGTTCTGAGTATATGCCATTTTCCAGGCCTCTCAAGTGATCCCGGAGCCAGAGAGCCACTGAGCTCCATGCTGTTCTTGGGGGTCAGAGCGGGTAGTCATGCAGTTTTATTTAGAACTTTAATAAATAAACTTTGTTTTTGCTTTACCTAAATTTTGGGAGTAATTTTATGAAGGATTTTTTTATTCGTTTAAAACCTTCTATAAGACTACTGCATGCGTGAAAGTATGCATGGTGACAAGAGGTGGATACGTTTGTATGATCCGGGGGTAGGCATATTTGAGTGGAACATGGGCGGAGTCATGAAGTATGTGCATGGCTTATAAAATTCTCACCCATGTGAATACTTTGACCAAGTATATTTACAGCAGCAATTTTGGCTTCTTTTGTGATGCTATTTTATAAAGACACATAGATGCCTATGGGGGTCATTCCAGAACACGAATAAGCCCTTTGGACATGCGACGTAGACATTTTTCTAGCAAAAACATCTACGACCGTATTCTGAAACCCCTATGGCCCTGCACGTACACGGCGCTAGCACGGGGATCTCAGAATGTGGGCGGGAGGGGATGGAATGGAGGCGTGGTCAGCAGCGGAGACATACAATGCGTATTCAGGAAAGACCCATGTATGTTCTGCATGTTTCCCGTGGACGTTCGCATTATACCAGCAGAAACGTGGAATAAGGCCAGGACGTAGACACTGTTGTGCTCTGCTCTGCAATGCGTCCCATATAGATGAATGGCTGTGACAAAGATGTTTTGAACCGGTGTGGCTGCAGTCTGGAAGACCACATGATACAGTTGTAAAGAACAGAATGCAGAGGTGGAGGAAAGTTGTATGGTAAAGACACATTAATAAACACCTCTACAGAAATATTCAGAGGTGCAATAGTGATTATTCCGGCTTGCTGACAATTTCTGTGTGAGCTAGAGGAGATAATCTAGGGCACCCTAACGATTCCTGTCTTCCGAGAAGTGGGACTGTTGTTGTAGGGATTGTATGTGAGTGGGTATAGGATGGATTCATGGGTGGATGAGAAACGTAGATCAGATTGGTAGTCCTAGGCTTCATGCCATTATGTTATATTACTGCAGATGTATGCTTTGTGTGACTGTAAGTGAGTGTGTGTGTGTGTATGTGGTTAGAGGAATGCATGGGGGGACCTGGTGTGCGCACAGTTTTGGGGGGAGGGGGGACATCAGTGCCTGGCCTTCCCTCTCAAGACAGCATAGGAATTGGCTTCTCTCTCTCTCTCTTTTCTCTCTCTCCCCCCCCCCCCATGGTTCTCATAGACTGCTTCTGTCCCAGGCCTCCACAGAAGAAGCAACTGATTTAGCTGCACCTAGAGGTTTCATCTTAGGCTATCTACTGATCTCCTTGAGCCTCTGCTGCAGCCTGAAGGCATCAACCTAGATACAGAATTCAACTTAGGGCTTTTGTTTTTGGTGCTTGTAAATTTAGAGGGTTTTTTGAGGGTACAAAAATGATTTATCAGCGTTTTCACACCATGGGTACTATTGCTGGGTAAGGTTTCTGGTGGAATAAAATATGTACTTTTGTGTTACCAAATAGTTGTCAGTACAGAAAAAGCACAAAAATGAATGAGAATACAAGAGAATTCAGGGATGGGTGACAAGGTATTTGGAGAAATAGTGTTTTTGTGGTATCTATCCAGTAAATACCTACAGTATGTTTGTTATTTCTCTTTGCATCAGGAGGTGTTTTATTTGTGTTTAATCCGTTAGAACCTAAAATCAGAAGCCTTCATTAGATTAGAGAAGCTTCAGATGCCAGCATTTCCTCTTATTGCGCCATGGGTGAGAGGAAAGAGAAAATCTTGCTGTGCATATTCTAGGGTTTCTCATTTGTTTTAACTTCTTCTTTTCTGGGCCAGTGCAGAAAGACTAACATGCCCTTTGCACGCAGATAACGCAGCTTATACATACATGTTTATTTTAGTCTGTAAACCACCCTGATGTCTCACCTGACAAAGGGGGGTATACTAAGAATTAAATAAGTAATGAACAATAAACTTCTCATCTACTTATACCCAAACAGGCTTGACTCTTGAGGATCATGTCACAGCTCATAATGTTGGAGCCATGGCTGGGTTGATGGCCCACTTGAGATCAGCCTCCATGGAAGAAGTCTGCAGGGCCACAATGCTTCTTCTATCCACACATTCACATCTCATTACTATTTGGAAGGAGCACAGCACCTTCGACCAATCCGTTCTTCAGAATCTGGATGGGGAATAGAATCCAATTCCATTCTTTCTTAGACCCAGTTATTTTCTATTCCAGGTCACCCGTTAAAAAAAAAAAAGAACAAGAAGAAAAAGCCATGCAAAAGAAAAACCTCATAAAATTATAGAATGGCCTCTTGCCAGCAGCGTTTATCCAGTGTCAGCTAGGGGTGACACTTTTTTCCACTTTTTTCTTTTTAGGCAGCCTATAGCTAGGGAATCTCATGTGTGAGCACTTATCCTGCTTGTCCACACAGAAAATTGAATTGCTTATCTGTAGCAAGTAATAGTTTCCCAATAGAGGTGGTAGAGATGAGGACAGTATCTGAATTCAAAGAAGCATGGGACAAACAGAGGATCTCTAAAGGTAAAAAGGGGACTGTTGTAGTTGTTATGGAAGGACAGACTAGATAGGCCATGTGGTCTTTTTCTGTCTTCATGTTTCTATGATCTCCATAGACAGTGGGATAAGTCCTCACAATGCTTCCTCCTCCCCTTTAGTTGCATTCTACCTTCAGTTAGAAACTGACTGAGGAGATGAGGTGCTGCGGCAGCAGGTGAGAAAGGGCACACAAGTGCATTGGAGCTAATCCAAAAATTCTAGAAGAAACTGGGAGAGGTTTCTCACACTGGGCTTTATTGATGACATCACCCATTTGTGGGGACTTATCCTGCTGTCCACTGAAAAGTCCACGCTTGGGTTTTTATTTAACTGCGGTGGCCAGCCAAAAAAATACTGACTGCTGTGGTTAAATATTGACCCGTGTAGTGGTAATGTTGAACATGATTATACCTGGAACAAACTACCTGAGTTGGTATGTCAGGCTCCCGCTGTGGCCCTGTTCAAATCCATTCTAAAAACTCACTTCTTTGAGACTGCTTTTGAATCCTGATCCCCTTAGTCTCGTATCTTCTTCCTAAGTGTTTCCTTGCCATTCCCCTAGATACAGTATATCCTAGTCCCCAGTTGTTATGTTGTCTGTCATGACTAGGCTGTAAACTCTTATGAGCAGGAACTGTCTCTTACATGTTTCTGTACAGCGCTGCGTATGTCTCGTAGTGCTAAAGGGTGGTGGGTGCTCGGAATGCCGTCCCGATGGAAGTGGGGGGGGGGGCAAACACAGTGACGGAGTTCAAAGTGGCATGGGACAGACACAGTGGGTCCCTTTACAGCAAACAGGATAAAATCAAAATAAACCGAACCATCTAATTTCTCAACAAATAGGGGTGTCCTACACAGAGTGGCAGGTTCACCTCTAAGCAAAGACATGGGGAGGGGTGGCCTGCACAGAGTGGCAGGAGCACCCACTCCTGCCATCTTGCTGGGCAGACTAGATGGACCATACTGGTCTTTATGTGCCGTCATTTACTATGATACATGTTCCGCCACACCAAATGCAGAAGAGAGATTGGCGCACGCGTAAATAGCAATGGAAAAGTCTTCGCACACAGTAATGCCAAGTGTATTTAAATAATATGCAAATGAGCTGTGTGTATTAAAATGGCGTGCTGATAAGGTCTGCGCCCGATGCAGAGAAACGCATAGAAGATTATGTAATCGGCAAAAGTGCCAGTATCTCTACGCCTGCTCTGAGGTGACTTAATCATCTTGCATGTCTAGGGAAAGACTGTTTCAGGGTATGTACCCATGAACAGTTACCTTCGACGTGAACATTTTCTGCATGTATCTTTCGGCATATAAGCGAAAGTTCAGCATTCAAGAAGAAATGTTTTCTTGCTTCTGATCCTTGTGTGTTTTTTGAACTCATTTATATTAGTCATCTTTTATTTTAGGTCTCTTTGTTGTGATTTCATAAAAAATGTTTTTGGGTGAAATAGTATTGGTTATTATGGGATGAGCATCCAAAGAACCTGCATGTCCTGTGCCTATAACGTGAGCCTTTGACATTTACAGGCATGCGTACATGGACATTTGTAGCGCGTCTGTTGTTTGCGCTTGTTTTGGCTCCCCTCCTTTCAACTTTACACCGATGTTTTGCGCACAGCTCATTTGCATACATGTCCTTAGTGCGAGACTTCAGCGCCAGTATGCAGCAATCGGTGCGCTATGAAAACATGTGCACAGCTAACCGCGCGTGACTTCAGCACCAGCTTTCTGCATCGGCCTGTTAGAGTTTTGTATGGTGTTGCAGCCACAGCATTGCATCAGCCACCACTAGGGTCAGCATCTTATCCAGGTCAGCATAAAGAGGAAGATCCAGTTTTGGTTGAACCCCATTGCTTGCATGGATGACATGAAGCAAAACTAGGTCTGGATCCACCTCTCCAGACTGATCTGGATGAAGTGATAGCCCTAGCAGAGTGTATTTAGAGCTATGAAAGGACAGACTGTTTAGGTTTTGTTTCTTCTCCTGTGGCTTCTCTTTGAATAGTTGGTGCAAAGTATACATTAGAAACTCAGGCACCAACAAGAATAGAGTTACCTGTTTGGTAGCCTCCTGTCCCCAATTCTGGCAGTGGGGACTGAGGGAGTAGAAAAAAAATGTATTTTCAATTTAGCAATTTGAATATATGTTTTTTAGAATTTACATCCATTCTCTTTATATTTTGCAAAGTACCGGGGAAATGCATCACTGTTTCTATTGTTATTGATATTAGTTGCTGTCATGTGATGGATGGGGGGAGGGGGGGGGCAAGGTAAGGACTCCTCTTTTCTACTCCATGCCTTGTTGCTCAAATCTGGAACTAAGGTGCTCCTTCCTCCCCTCCTACCTCCTGAACCACACTTTGGATAAGTGTCCCAGAGTTTCTTACAAAAAATCTGGTAACCTTAAACAAGGACAGCATGAGTTTGATAATGTAATTTAGAAAATGAGAACACCTGATACTCGGGGTCAGCTCGTCCACTAGGGGGCTAGGCGGCTGCCTAGGGTGACAGACCTTTGTGGACAGCAGGCCATGTGCTTTGGCACACATGACCTGCTGCCCCCTCCACGTGCCCAGCCGTCCCCTGTTGCCACTTATTCAGTCAGTTAGGCTTGGCGGCAGGCCATGTGCTTCAGCACATGGCCTGCCGCTGTTGGTGAGCAGCCCGCTGCCGGAATTAGTGCAGCAGTGAGAAGGGGGCATGCCTCATCATAGGGGGGGAGGGCGGCACGGCGCGGCATGGAGGGGGGTTGGCGGCATGGAAAAAATGATGCCCGCTCCTGAGCAGATGTAATCATCTGTGGCTTCAGATTGGGCACGATTTCTGCTACTTTAGCCCTAGTATTTTATAGAGACGCAAAGGCACATACATGTTTTTATAGATAGGCTTAAAATAGCTACCTACTTGGCCTTCACACATAGGCGTCCAGTTATAAAACTACCCATCCTAGGTATTAAAAATATATCCTATGGGTTTTCTGTAATTTTAAAAAATGAAGTTAATTATTAAGTATGCAAAGCAGTTTTCTACATTTTTCCCTTGTGACCTCTGTTGCTGTATTTTCAATGGTAGATTTCTGTGACAAATCCATTAGAGTGCATTGAAAACTGAGTCTTTCACACTGTTAACATTTATCACACAAGCTTAAAAATGCTTTTGTTGTTAAGCTCTTCTACAAAGGAAACCGATTTGACAGTGATTTCTGTTGTAATTCTGTGCTGATGTTGTTGCTGTGCTAATTTCATTGCAAACCTATGAAAAGTCTGCCACACTGGCACAGAAGAAACAGTAGTGGAAGTTAAAATGCTACTTTAAGCAGAACGCTAGTTAATTGCAGTAAATTTTTAGAAACATAGAGGGGCATGTTTACTAAACTGCACTAACCATTAGCATGGGCTTTACTGTATGCTAAGGGTGCTTGACTAACAGCATGGGGCCCCGTGCTAACCAGTTAGCATGTGATCGGGCAGGGACTGGGTGGGTTCAGGGTAGAATATGGGTGTTGAGGGTGACTTGCATTGTGGCATGCACTAACAGCGAATGTTGCTGTTAGCATGGATGTACTTAATGTCACCTCAGTGGGTGGCATTAAGGGCACCCGAATGCCCATTAGTATGGTGCTGCATGTGAGCATTGTGCTATCAGCAGGGGACAGATGCATGTGCCCCCAAATATTAGTACAGGCCTCCACACTAATTTGGGGGCACAAATATGTGCTGCCGGCTTGCCCATTAGTTAACATGCCCAAGAGATTTACAGTGGTGTGCAAAGGTCTGGAATCACTTGTGAGTTTTACGTTTTTCGTACTTTCTAACGTTTTTTTTTTTTTTTTAAATTTTGCGTTAGCCCAGCATATTCATCTTTCTACCACGTTAAAAGGGATACATTTGGCTATTAGAGTTGACTTTTTTGCATTCGTTGCTTCCAATTTAAATACTTTACAGACACTGGGAGATAGCTACTGCGAATTTTGTGGATCCTGTGCCAAAACTGGATCGAGATTATCCAATATGCGCACGTTATTTCTGAACAATCAGGAGGCTGGTTTCACTAACCAGTCACAATGCAGATATCTAGCCACTAGTGCAGCTATAAAAACGTGCGGAATTTTTGAATTTCATACGCTTTCTGGATCGACCATGAAGATGACTTGGACCCTGACGTTGGAGGAGTGTGTTCGTGTGTCCTTTATGAGCGATGAATGATTTTCAAGCCGTCAGATAGCCAGGAAAGTTGGCTGCAGTCAGAGCGCTGTTGTTAAGATTGTACAGAAGAAGAAAGAAACGGATTCAGTGGTGGATAAGCCTCGTTCAGGTCGTCCATGTGCATCAACATCATGCCAGGACTGTGCACTGCGACGCATTTCACTGACTAATCACAAGTTGACTTCTCTTCAGCTACTTCGAGAGTGGTCAGACAAGAGTGAGGTCAGTGTCAGCTCATCAACAGTTCGTCGCCGGTGCCTGCAGTTTGATCTCCGGGGCTGCAAAGCATGGAATAAGCCACTGATGACTGACATACAAAGGCACAACCGGATCGTGTGGGTGAGAAAGCACTCAACCTGGTCGACTGAAATGTGGGAAAATGTGCTATTCAGCGATGAAAGCACCTTCTGCCTGTTTGGTAACCAAGCCCACACCTATGTGAGGAGATTTCCTGGAGAGGAATTCAAGCCTGAGTGTCTCAACCTCACTCTGAAGCATCCTTTGAAGGTCATGGTCTGGGGCTGCATGGCTGCCAGTGGCGTTGGACATTTTCACATCGTCGATGGAATGCTCAACGGGGCCAAGTACATCACCATACTGAAAAAGTGTATGGTGCCATCAGCACACCAGCTGTTTCCTGGCCAGTTCCTTTTCCAAGATGACAATGCACCCTGTCATTGCTCCAGACAGGTGAACAGCTGGAAGCAGTGGAACACCATCAAGTCAATGGACTGGCCTGCCCAGTCTTCAGATCTGAGTCCAGTCGAGAATCTGTGGCACAAGATGGCCTTGGAAATATCCAAGAGGCATCCGACATCAAAGCGTGAGCGGATTGAGTCACTCATTGCAGCTTGGAACCGTGTTGTCACCAACGATCACCTTGTCAGACTGGTTCATTCAATGCCGACAAGGTGCAGTCAGGTGATCAAGAACAAAAGGGTAGCCCATCAAATACTGAGCCATCACTGACACACAAAAACGGCCTTTTTCAAGGCCACATACAATAATTTGAAGGAAACCTGGCGTGTGGCCATAATATTTTAAAGCATACTTACAATAATATATTGTTGGCCAACGATGTACATTACATGATTTTCACAGAAAATCTATCAACAGGACAACTATGGGGAACAAACTCAGAAAATAAGGGCTAAACCAATACTAAAAGTTGGCCCTAATAGCCAAATCTATCACTTATCATGAGATACACAGAAAAGGCCACTGGAAGGAAAAAGAAATTAAGATATAAGGTCACAAAGTTGAAAAAACTTCAAATTTACAAGTGATTCCAGACGTTTGCACACCAGTGTAGTTTTACAGTAGCCGTGGCTGAGCATCTAACTGAGGGGCTTGTTTATCTGTCATTTACTATGTTCGTAAAGACCAGAATGGCCCATGTAGTCTGCCCTGTTGTACCCGCCACTCTATGCATTTTAACCCCTTCTATTTTTAAAGTGTAAATGTTAAGTTTTTCCTTTGATTTCATCCTCTTGCTATAAAGGGATCCTTCATTTCCTATCTTCTAGTTCTACAGCTTCCCTGTCTTTGAGAAAGGTTAGTTTGGTCATTAATATCCCCTGCTGGAACCAGACGATTCCCATACAGTATGCCAAGCAATAAAACCTTCTCATAGACTACAGCAACATAATCTACCAAGGACTACCCAAGCACATACTGTATCCACTTCAACTGGTTCAAAACATAGCTGCACGAATAATATACGAATCATCACAGCACAACCCATATCACCCTCATACTGAGGCAACCGCATTGGCTCCCCATCATCGCCCAAATCAAATATAAGCAATACTCAGCATATTGAAAGTAACATACAACCAGTCGGCGAAATAGCTATAGACATTAATAACAGAATCCAGGAGTGAGATTAAGAAGGCATAGCACGCAAAACCTCCTTGCCATATCGCACCAGAAAACTAAGAGCAAACAGTATCATAGAGGTCCTAGCAGACTTCCAGAATAAACTAAAAACATATCTCCTCTCAGAATTCTATGGCCCAGACCTCCAAAAAGAATAAACATACAGCAACCTTGCCATGTCAAGCCAAAACCCCACCGACCATAAGTTCACCAGACATCAAATCAAACACCCCCCACCCGCACAGCCCAACCATCCACGGAAGGGCCAACACAGCATCCCCATAAGACACCAACTGGGTCCAAAAGGACTGCCACGACTTGCGCATTGTAAATATGTTAATGAAACTAACATGTAAATTAGTCAATATAGCCAACCTAATCTCCTGTTACCTAGTTCTTTTGATACCATTATCTGTAAGATACCCCATGTATTCCATGGGTCTGTCCAATTGTACTTGGTTTATTGTAAACTGCTTAGACTCTTAGAAAAGTGGTATAGAAAAAGTGTTAAATAAATTAATATCCTTTAAGTATTTAAATGTCTGTATCATATTTCCCCTGGCACTCCTTTCCTCCAGGGTATATATATTTAGGTCTTCTAGTCTCTTCTCATATGCTTTCTGCACAGGCACCATATCATTTTCATCCCTTTGTTTGAACTTCTTATATCCTCTTGTGAAGTATGGTCTCCAAAACTGAATACAGTACTCCAAGTGAAGCCTCACCAATGACTTATACAAGGACATTAACCTTTGAGAGGCCGCTCATAGAAGCAATTGCTTCTAATAATTGTTATGTATTTTAGTACACTACATGTAAATATGTCAAATATAAATTTTCAGCTAATTTGGATATGTACTTCCTAGGAAAAAGCATGTTCCATTTGTGGAACGTTGGCCACTCCAAGCGTCATTTTTTCAAAAATTTTAATTGCTTTTTTTATTGAATATCGTAAACTGGAAACAAACAAATACTTCAATTAAGCAATTTTTAAAAGTAATTAGACACAAACGGAGATGACTGTACAGAATAAAGCTTGCAGGGAAAATTTCAGCGAGAGTGAAAATCCGGAAAACACCTCTCGTGCAGGCGCTTGCCACAAAACTGGCACCATTTTTTTGTATTCTTCGAGCAGACAATGCAACGACCTTGGCTTGTAGAAGACAAATAGTGACTGGTGTTAGCTGAAGCTGTAATAGCAGAGGGAATCGAAGCTGTTGGGCCACCTTTTCAAGAACGATAGCCCTCAAGTCCAACTTTCATAGCCACCAAAGCAACCTCGCGGCGGAAATCCAAGTGACTCAGGGCTTGTTTGCCCAAAAGATGACATTGCAAACGCCAGGCAGCAACAACGGCCATATTTAGACCATTGGCAAACAAATTCCACCACCATTTTTTGCTTCGTAATTTAGGACGGTAGTTACCTAGCAAACGAGCTAACAAGTCGACACCACCCATACTTTGGTTATAAGCTCCAATCAATTTTGGCTGCTTGATAATGATTTTTTGCTTTTGTTTGACAGAATATCGATTGGCATTTTGAAGAGGTTTTGGCTGCATCCAATTTGACATGACTGTAACCACACTGTTGTCATTCCAATGGACACACACCACATTACCATCACCACGGTAATCATATTCGCCACGAGGCTTTTTGGCAAGCTCCTTTGAAGAAACCAAGGGGCACTTGCTGGTACGGTTTTCACGAACAGTTCCAACAGCACGAAAGCCTTTTGCTTTCAGATCAATCATGAGATCATATGAAGTGAAATAGTTGTAAAAAAACAAGCTGTGATTTGGATTTTCAACAACTGATATCAAATCAAGAACAACTCTAGTGCCAAGTGGAACATTGTACTGAGGACCATCTTTTTCCTTGGCACCAGTGTAAATTTGCATCAAAAATGGATACCCAGCAGGGCAGCACAACATCCACACTTTTTGAAACCGAATCGAATTGGCTTACCTCGATATATCTTGCAACTGTGGTGCCCGTAATATGGCACCATTGATTCATCAATACTCAAGTTTTCACTGAACACTCCACCGACTTTCACAAACTGTGCTGTGAGGTGATCGTAAAATAGCTCAATTTTTGCTACTTTTCCAGGTTGCAAATTGAGATTATCAACAATGTGGAAGTAAGTTTTCAAATCCCGGAAACGTTTGCGACTCATTATCTTTGGGACAATATTATTGCTCAAATCCTCGGCGGTCGACCAATAGTGACTTTCTTTGGGCAACTGGTGGTATCCACTGAGGAACAAAATGCCAAAAAAATGAATCAACTCGTCCCCATTTGTATCAATATTTGCCAATTTCTGCTGAGCATAAATATTGGTCATACTGGCAAGATGATCAACGTAATCATCACCAAAAATTTGCATAAAGAGGTCAAAGGGAGATTTATCAATCAAATCAGTGCGAAGATCGGCTAATTTTTCGGGAGATGCTTCTGGCATTGGAGTGAAAAAGTCGTCCCTCTTCATCCATTTTGGGGTTGATTTTATCCACTTACGGTTTTTTGCTGGTTGAGCTGACTGATAAAATTAGATAAGAGCTCACTGTCACTGTCACTTTCTACAAGTTGATCACTTCCCTCGGATTCCACATTAGCAACTTTTTGAATATCCAGATCTAATTCACCACACACTTCGCCAGGCTCAATAGACTCCAAATTTTCTTCATCAATTTCTTCAATGTCTGAAGCAGCCATTTCATCATTGGGTGGCAAAATCAAAATGTTGGCTTCTTTTACATCTGAATCTTCCGCAATGCGTGTTACTGCTTCTTGAAGCGTCAGGCAACGGTATTTAGGCATTATAACTATATAGAATTAGTTGAATAACAATCCTGCAAAAAATATGGCAGAAATTGTAAAATGAAAAAAATGACACCCGGAAGTCCCAACGTTCCACAAGTGGAACACACGGAAAGAAGTAATCACAAAAACATGAATAGGTTACCGGCATGCATAAAACCTGACCAACACACTCATAAAACATTCCAGAGTATGAATCTTACCCTAATAAGACAGACGGACATGTGAGAACAAAATTGTAGAGGGATATATTACATAAACCATAAAGTGCCAACTTTGGTCTACTTTGGCATACTGTAGAAGGGGGTATATCGCCAATTGGAAAAAAAAATTTTATTGCTCAAGAGGGTCAATGTCTATAAACTCATTGACAAAGTTTCATCTAATTTGCTTGAAAATTGATAAAGCTATATCATTGCAAAAATATGTTCCACATGTGGAACGTTGGCGCCTACCTCCTTCCTTCTGCTGGTTGTGCTTCTCTGTATGCAGCCTAGCACTCTTCTGACTTTGGCCACTGCCTTGTCACATTGTTCTGTCATCTTGAGATCCTGAGACATTATCACCTCACGGTCCCTGTCCTGTTCGTTGCATACCAGCCTCTCACTCCTTATCACATACTACTCCTTTGGATTTGTGCATCCCAAATGCATCACTCTGTACTTCTTTGCATTAAAATCTTGACTGTTCAGCATTAGACCATCCAATTTTTGTTGATATTTTCTCATATTGTCTACTCCCTATGAGGTGTCCACTCTGTTGCAAATCTTTGGGTCATCCATAAAAAGACAAATTTTTCTTCTAATCTTTTGGCAGTATCATTCATAAAGACATTGAATAGTACTGGTCTCAGGATCGATCCCTGAGGCACTCCACTACTTGCTTTCCTTTCTTCTGAGGGAATTCTATTTATCACGACCCTCTGTCATCTATCAGTCATTTAAACTAGGGAAAGGGTGATGGATGGAAAAGAACAAGTTCAGGATGCCACTCCCAGCAAAAGCATAATAAATTTGGAAACAATCACACTTTTAAACCACACATCAATGCCAAGTGGGAAGAGGAGTGTAAAACAAAATCCATGCAAAATACAGGCAAACCAGTCAACAAATGCTGGAAAGCAATGAGTACAAATGCTCGAAGCCTAGCCAGCAAAGTTTCTGGAAGCCCTAATGGTGGAAATGGACTTGGACATTGTGGCCATTACAGAAACATGGTTTAACAAATCGCATGAATGGGATATAACCATAGCTGGTATAATCTATTTAAAAGAGATAGGAGAGGGTAGAAAGAGGGGGAGTAGCCCTATATGTCAAAAGCAATATTAACAAGTATCATACATCAAATTTTTACGCTCCACTTTTAACCTAAAGAGGTATCTTTTATTATTGGCAGCCAGATCTCAGACTGTGAAAGAGCTAGATATTGAGTTTAAGATAAAATCCTGAACTCTTGCTCTTTAATTGCATCTGTTACGTTGCCTATTCTATTTGGCTTTTGTTTTTGGCGCGGCGTCTTTGTAACAAACTGTGAATGGAAGCAATGAAAGATGACAGCCACGGTTAAATTTGCAAATCGGTGTGTAAACTGAGTACGGAATATGACCCCTTGATAAAACATTCCAGTGAAACGCAACGGCGCATTGGTTGGCGTTGGGGAAAGACAACTGAACCAAGATAAGTACCCTGGTACCACTATCTGAAGAGAATCGATAGTGGACTCATTTGATATCTGGTTTGGGCCGAACAGCGTTAGAACACTCGATTTACTAATAGAAGATACGCTGGGAGCTAATACAAATATACTCAGCTAAAATAAACCAATAGGAAAAGTAACAAAAGTCAAATAGAATAGGCAACGTAACAGATTGTTGATGCAATTAAAGAGCAAGAGTTCAGGATTTTATCTTAAACTCAATATTTAGCTCTTTCACAGTCTGAGATCTGGTTGCCAATAATAAAAGATACCTCTTTAGGTTAAAAGTGGAGCGTAAAAATTTGATGTATGATACTTGCTAGTATAACTCGCTCTGGAAGGTGATCGCTTTTAGTTTTTAAAAGCAATATTAAAGCTGCTGAAATGCAGGGGACATGGGGAAAAGAAGAAGTGCTCTGGATTGTGTTGCAAAGAGGAGATGGCACCGTCATCCATACTGGTGTAGTCTACAGGCCTCCAACTCAAATGGAAGAAATGGATAACAAATTGATTATTGATATTGCAAAGATAGCAGCCACAAAGGGGGAAGTGATCATATTGGGTGACTTTAATCTACCTGATGTGAATTGGAGTATTCTTTCTGCAAATCTGGAAAGAAGTAAAAAAAATTGTGGATGCCTTCCAAGATGCATTACTTACCCAAATGGTGATGGAACTGACCAGGGAAAGCTCAATGCTGGCTTTAGTACTCACCAATGGAGATAGCATGTCAAATATCTGGGTGGGTGCCCATGTGAGCAGCAGTGATAGAATCCAATCACAGCAAGTTCAAAGTCCTAGACTTCAAAAACACTGACTTCAGTAAAATGGCAAAGTGCCTAAAGGATGAATTGGCAGGATGGGAGGGGAAAAGGGAAGTGGAATTGCAGTGGCCTAACTAAAGGAGGCAATAAAAGGGGCAACAGATACATATGTAAGGAAAGCAAATAAAAACAAGAGGAAAAGGAAGCCTATTTGGTTCTCCAAAGAAGTGGCTGCACAAATAAAGGCAAAAACCACAGCTTTCACAAAATTCAGAAGTTCGCAGAGGAACACAGAAAAGAATACAGGATAAAACTAAAAGAGACAAAAAGAGAAATAAGGATAGCAAAATCAAAGGCAGAATAAAAGATGGCTAAAGATGTGAAGTGTGGCGACAAAACCTTTTTCAGGTATATTCAGAAGAGGAGGAAAATCAGAAGTGGAATTGCAGGACTAAAAAGTGCCGGGAACGAATTCATGGAAAGTAACATTGAAAAAGCGAAAATGCTAAACAAATACTTCTGTTCTGCTTTTACTAAAGAAAATCATGGAGAAGGACCACCTGTGATTGACAAATATACAAATGGGAACTGAGTAGATACCGCACCATTCACAGAAGATGATGTGTTTGAACAGCATGCAAAACTGAAAGTGGATAAGGCCATGGAACTGGATGGAATACATCCCAGGATACTGAAAGAGCTTAGAGAGGTGGTTGCAGGGCTGTTAAGGATGTGTTTAATACAGTAGATCCTTGGAGACAGGAGAAGTTTCACAGGACTGGAGAAAGGCTGATGTGGTACCTCTTCACAAAAATGGTAATAGGGAAGAAGTGACAAACAGGCCAGTAAGCCTTACCTCCGTAGTGGGAAAAGTAATGAAGGCGCTCCTGAAAGAGAGAATAGTGGGCACTCTTGAAACCAACAGGTTGCATGATTTGAGGCAACATGGTTTTACCAAAGGATAGTCTTGCCAAACAAATCTGATAGAGTTCTTTGACTGGGTGACCAGAGAACTACATCAAGGGCATGCAATGGATGTGATCTACCTAGATTTCAGTTAAATCCTTTGATACTGTTCCTCATAGGAGGCTTATCAATAAACTAAACAGCTTGGGGATGGGTCCCAAGGTGGTGAACTAGATCAGAAATTGGTTGACTAACAGACGACAGAAGGTGATGGTAAACCGAACTCACTCAGATGAAAGGAAGGTGATTAACGGTGTGCTCCAGGGTTCGGTCCTGGGACCGGTACTGTTCAATGTATTTGTGAGTAATTTTGCTGAAGGACTGAATGGAAAAGTCTGTCTTTTTGCAGATGACACCAAAATTTGCAATAGAGTGGACTCCCCTGAGGGAGTGGATAACATGAGGAAAGATCTACAAAAGCTGGAAGAATGGTCTAATGCTTGGCAGGTAAGATTTAATGTGAAGAAGTGCAGTGTCATGCACTTGGGAAGCAGAAATCCATGGGAATTGTATGTGATAGGGGGGCGAGCGGTTGGTGTGCATGGACCAGGAGAAGGACCTCGGAGTGATTGTATGTTTCTGAGGATCTCAAGGTGGCAAAACAGTGTGACAAGGCGGTGGCCAAAGCCAGAAGGATACTGGATTGCATACAAAGAGGAATTACCAGCTGAAAGAAAGAGGTACTAATGCCACTGTACAAGTCGCTGGTGAGGCCTCACTTGGAATATTGTGTTCATATGTCACAAAGGATATAAAAAGACTGGAAACGGTTCAGAGGAAGGTGACCAAAATGATTTGCAGTCTGCGCCAGAAGACGTATGAGAAGAGACTTGAAGACTTAAATATATACACTCTGGAGGAGAGGATGGACAGGAGAGATATGATTCAGACTTTTAAATACTTAAGAGTAGTAATGAAGAAGCAAACCTCTTCCAAAGATGGAGAAGCTGTAAAACTAGAGGGCATAACATGAAGTTGTAAGGGGGTAAACTGAAAGACAGTGTTCGGAAATACTACTTCACTGAAAGGGTGGTGGATGCTTGGAATGCCCTCCCGATGGAAGTGGTAGGGGAAAATACAGTGACAGAATTCAAAATGGCCTGGGACAGACACAGGATAAAATCAAAATAAACATAACTATCTTTTATATCTCAACAAATATGGGATGACCTACACAGAGCAGTGGTACACCCCCAAACAAAGGCATGGGGAAGGGTGGAGCGGCATGTGCACCTACTCTTGCTGCCTTGCTGGGCAGACTGGATGGACCATGCTGGTCTTTATCTGCCGTCATATACTATGTTACTTTGTCAACCAGTTTCTGATCCAGTTCTCTACCTTGGAACCCATCCACAGGCTACTCAATTTATTCATACGCCTCCTATGAGGAATGGTATTAAAGGGTTTGCTGAGATCTAAGTATATCACATCCATTGCATGCTCTCGAGTCAGCTAGTCATGTTCCCTAGCTCTCTAGGTTCCCATCCTTATGGAAAAAGTTCACTTGTACATATCTATCCCTTTTTAATTCACAATTTTTATTTTCAGATTAAATAATGAAAACAAAATATAGAAGAAATACTATTATAGACCAGAGGAAGAAATAGAAAGAGAAATGAATACATTTCCTAATTTAAGAAAAAAAACAAAAACAGCAAAACTGCAAAAGCCCAGGACTGCCATTCCATGAGGGGGCTGCAGTAGTATCTTTCAATATTTAAATGTCAGTATCGTATCTCCCCTGTTGGATGTCTCCTCTAGAGTAGGTATATTTAGATCCTCAGTTTTCATCTCATATGTTTTCTGGTGCAGACCCACACCAGTTCAGTTGCCTTTGCTTGGACAGTCTCTAACCACTTTATAGCCTTACTGAGTTATTGCCTTCCAAAACAGAAATCAGTATTCCAAATGTGGCTTCATCAATGACCCGAACAGTGGCTTAATAAACTCTCTTTCTTTCTAATGGTTATGCATCTCTCTCTCTAAGCATTTACATGGTTTGCAGACCTGCGGCAAAGACTAGCTTAACTTTGCCTGCAGAGGCTAACCGGTCTGCGGTGAGCTCGATATTCAATGCTGGTGGCCGGATATGGACCCAGCATTGAATATCTGGGGTTAGTTTTCAGCGGTTACAGCTAGCCGTGTTAGCAAGGCTTGCTGTCCCCGCTGAATATCTCCCCCAACGTGTCTTTGGACACGGCTGGAGATAGAGAATGATGAGAAGGGAGATCAACACAAAGTGACTTAGACTCAAGAAAGAGTGTTACAAAGAGAGATAAAAGAAGTTTCAGGAGAGAAATGTTTATTTGATTGTATGGATTATTTATATTTTAAATTGACGTAAACTGCCTTACATGACTATTAGCCACTAGGTCTATATATAAGCTTTGATAAATTAATAAATGAAACAGGAAAATGCTGTCGCATCAAGAGACAATGACTAGATAGTCCTAGCCCTTCAGCACATAAAAAATGTTATGTGAAAGTTGCACACTCATGTTGAGAGCACAGTTTACTAAGGTACGTTACTTTAAAGCATCTTATTAGAAAATGTGTCCCATTGCATCAAACAACGGGTATTTATGCATTAGCCCCTTTTAGTAAATCTAGCCTTAAGACTGATACATACTGTTAAAAAATAATGGAATTTTCTGTATATGTAGCCATTGTATACCTTTAATCTGTTATGCAAGTTCATATAACAGCTGGTCAAACAGATGGCGTAGAGTAGTGTTTCCCAAGCCAGTCCTAGAATACCTCTTAAGCCAATTTGGTTTTCAGAATATCCATAATGAATATAAATGAGAGAGATTTGCATGTAGTGCCTGTCTGTCTGTGTGTTATCTTCCTCCCTCAACTTAGACACACCCCTGGGAAGGCCTCCTCACAGTCTGGTTAAAAGTACAAACCTTATGGAAGCCAACACATATTTTTAGTTAGTCTGAGGAAGGCCAATTTTCAGATAGCCAAGTTGCTCCAGCTTTGAAAAGTATTTTGCTTGTTTTGCAGTATGAATTTGATTTCCCACTAGGGAAAAATGGCTTCAGGGCATTATCACCACTTTTCTCCCTACAATAATTCCACACAGGGCTGGCCCTGCTACTTGCCAGACTAAGGGGTATGTTTACTGAGCAGTGGTAGTGGCTTCCGGGTGATATCGGTGCGGCTCCGATATCGCACGTAAGCCGCTACTGCAGCTAAGTAAACATACCCCTAAGTGTGTGCCTAGAGTGCCAGGCTTACTGTGGCGGGGCAGCAGTACAGCATTTCCCCCTCCTCTCTCCTCCTGCTGCTGTGCCCCTCACAAACCACCTCCGCAGGATGCCAAAAAATGGGGCTTCGGGAGGCAGCAGTGCAGTGCCAGGAAAGCCCTTTAAAACCACTCTCAGCAGCGGACATTTTAGCCTTTGTGTGTGCACATGCTCTGGTGCTTAAGGGCTGATGTGTCCCGACATGACAGGTCATGAGTATGCATGCACGTGCGCTCATAAATACGCGAAAGGTGGCCGCTGACAGCAGTTTTAAAAAGCTTGCCTGGCGCTGTCGGTGCTGCACTGCTCCCCCTCGAAGCCCTATTTTTGGACCTCCCACGGTGGTGGGGATGGCAGAACAGTGTTAGGGGGAGGGGAGAGATGCTGGATACCTATCATTTTGTATAGCGCTACAAGGTGTATGCAGTGCTGTACAGAGACATGTAAAAAATGGTCCCTGCTCATCAGAGCTTACAATCTAGTCAAGACGCACAACACAACAGTTGGGGACAAGGATATGTCTAGGGGAATGGTAAGGAGATACATAGTTGGAAAGCGGGAGACTATGAAGATCAGGATCAAAAAGCAGGGGGAAGAGCATAGATGCTGGAAACCTGGGGGAGGGAGTAGGGATGAGGTGATGCTGGACTATGAGTTGCGTGCGGTCGGGATTCATGGCTGAAGGTTCACCTAGGGCATCAGATACCCTTGGGCTGGTCATGACTCCATAGAAGATGTTTGGAGTCTCTTTAAGCGTTATGGCCAAACCCTCAGCTTTCTTTTTAACCACCTTCTCTAGCCTTCAGATTCTTTTCTTATCCTCCACCTTTATCAAAACTTAGCAGGGTTTAGGCACATCTGAGCTTACAAGGCTCAGAAAACCTTTTTGCTAATATCTTCTGCCTCCCAAACATAGATCTATCCCCTTGGATTATGGTAGCCTTGCCAGGGAGCTAGTTAGGAGTGACCCTCTCCATGCAACTATCCCCTCAAGCCATTCTTTAGGCTTTTTTTTGACATTTCTGGATCTTTTCTCAAGCTTTCTAGTCACAACTCATTCAGATGTCAGATGTAGGCCCTTTATTCCAGCAGGCTAAAGGGAAACCCACAAGCACAACACCTCCATTACAAAAGTCTGCAATTTATTATAAAAAGAAAATGAAAAATGAGCAATCATAAAGGCCAGGTTTACAGAAAGTAAAAGAAACAAACCCATCTAACAAGATGAGGGATTTTTTTATTGAAGCAACAAAACTGATGTAAGTACTAAGACTGAGACAGTTTGTTTGCCCTCATACACCGAAGGTTTTTGGTACACTGCCATACTGTATGAAAGTTTGAAGGGTACTGGAAAAAATATTGTTAAATTAATAAGACTTGGTTAAATAATTGATTTCTAGAGAGTAAATATTTGCTTCGACATAACCGTGAGGAGGGAACCATAGAGTTGTAGAGTTACCTGTCTACCAGGCTGATGCACAAAACTGGTGCTAGATGCACGCCGAAGACAACTTTAACACGGCCCGACAATGCACATTTTGTAACGCCGGATGCAGCAAAGATAGGGAATGCAAATGACCCCCGCGTTATCCTGTGCGCATGCAGATGAGCCATTGCAGCGTTAAATTGGGAGAGCAAGCCAAGCACATGTGTACAAGAAGTCTGTGCTAATTTGGCTTGCTCTCTGGGTTCCGTGTGACTAATTTGCATAGCAGCAGTATTTTGATGGTATTGGGGGACAATTGCAGCATCGGGAAAAGCCCCCAATGCCATCAAAATACAGTTGGGAGCTGTGCCCGACAATAAAATTATCCCTGGTGGTCCAGCGGCCCCGATCCCATCTCCGACAGTATTTTGATGGCATCGGGAAAGGCTGCCAATGCCATGAAAAGACTGTCGGGGGCCATGCCCGACAATAAAATTATCCCTGGTAGTCTAGTGGCCCTTCCCCCCCACACTAAATAAAAGAAGAACGTAGTGGTCTAGTGGCCTCTTTTCCCCACCACCCCATATTAAATAAAAAATAAAACCTGGTGCTCTAGAGGCCCCTACCTGGTGGCCTGGCAGCCCTCAAATGCACCTAAGCGGGAATGCTGCCTACATGCTCCCACTCTGCGTCGGCCATCGCACCTGGGATGCACCGAATGACGTCAGACTGCCATATAAGGTAGATTATGGGGGAAAGAGGCCACTAGACCACAAGGGATAATTTTATTGTCTGGCACGGCCCCCAAGAGTATTTTGATGGCATCGGGGGCCTTTCCCGATGCCATCAAAATACTGTTGGGGCATGTGTTAGAGGTTTACTTCCACTCAGACCCTGCAGTAAAAATTTGGTGCTATGGCTGGTTGCGAAATCAATCATCTGCACCTGTCTCTGCATCGGGTGTAGCCATGATTTGCATACCAGCCCAGCAGATTAAAATACATTTAAATAATTAAAGATTCATTTAAATACATGCGGTGTTAATTGGGCGCTAGTTCTTACGCCGGCATTTATGTCAGTGTCCTGCATTTAAACGATCATTAAAATGTGCTTAAACGTGGCATTATGGGCCTGTAAAGCCTGCGCTAGTTTTCTGCATCAGCCTGTATGAGTGTTAATATTCCCGTGAAGCTGTATGGGAGTTTGCCTCTGCTGCTATTGGTAGAGGGAGGTGCTGTGATATTGCATGACTAAAACCACAGTATCACAGCAGCTTTCCCTACTGGCAGCAACATGGGTGGAGGACTCCAGTGCAACTTCGCAGGAACCTTGGACCTTGTGTAAATGATTTAGTGAAGAGTATTAATAGCAGTATTTCTACCTTTATTGATGGGGCAGAATTGGATGAAGTAGTGATTATAGTAGAAGCCATGCTCTCACTTGCCAAAGATCTGGATAATTTGGGGATCTAAAACTGAATGCCGGGGGCTGAAAATAAAAACAACATTGGTGAAGGGAGGAGCCAGGATGGTGGCATGTTTGTTGCAGTGCTTGGGCTGACCTCTGTGCACCTTCTTGCTTTGCCTTGTTCATGATGTTGCTGAGAAAACGAAACAAGCTACTGGCTAAGACCACTAAGGCCGTCGGCACTGCGTCACAATAGAGGAAGCTTGACGACATGCTGCAACTCACCCCCATACCTAAAGACTCCTCAGGCAGGACTCCATTGAGGTGAAGGAGAATGGAAAGTCAAAGCTGCTTGGGAACATGGAGGCATCTGGCCACAGAGCAGCCATGATCTCAAATTTGGCAAGCAAACCTGTGGGGAAGAGGGTGGAGTTGGAGGCAACTCTCAGGACTGGTGGTTCGCAAGGGAGTGAGCAACCTCCGAAGATCACCTGCAATTAGCCAAAGATTTCCAGGAGAAAACTTCAACTTTGGAGAAAAGAATAGATGATTCTAAGGGGGTTTTAGATGCTCTCTTGAAAGATAAAACCATTATTCATCAACATTTGAGAATCAACTGTGTTGTTTGAATCTTAGGTTTTTGAACTTTTCAAAGGTGCCTGGGCTTTCTGTTCTGGAGTCAAAGAAGTTATATTTGACTGGATATCATTCCTTCCAGCAAAAAAGCCACAAAAGGTTCCTCTTGAAGAACCACTGAACATGTCTGCATTATTAAAGGCTTCTTTGATGGAGGTTCATGATAGAGCAACCCTATTAGTCAATTTTGTTTTCGAGCGGGATTTAAGAAAGCTAAAATCTTATTTTATGATCAGAAAGTATGACTACTTCCAAATGTAGCCTGCAGTTCCCAAGAGAGAAGGAAAATATTTCTGGAGAAACAACAGGAGACACTGTCACTAGGTGCTGCTTTTTTCCTTAGATATCCTTGCAAATGTATTGTTAAATCTCCAGGAACAAGCAGGAATGAGTCTTCACATATGGGTACGTCAGTACCGACGGAGCCTGCGCGGGAACGCTCCCCAGCATCCAAAAAGAAAGCTTTTGGGAGCATCCCACGCGCATGTGCGCTGCCTTCCCACCCATTTCTAATCAGTTTTCTGCGGAGCCAGCAGGATGTATTCCTGTCACCGCAGAAAATTCTTCTTTTTATTCTTAGTTTTTTGTGGTTGCGTCTGCCTTCCCTCGACGCCACCGGTACCTCCGGTGCTTTTCTTTCTTTTTCCTGAAGAATTTCTTCTTTTCTTAGAAATTTTTTCCTGTTTAGTGCCTGACAGTTTCTAGGCCAAGTGGAGGAGTAGCCTAGTGGTTAGAGCAACTGCCTAGTACCCAGAAGATCAAGGGTTCAATTCCCACTTGCACTCCTTGTGACCTTGGGCAAGTCACTTTACCCTCCATTGCCTCGGAAGAAAAGGCTGGCAATCTACTTCTGGTGATACATTGCCAAGAAAACCCAGAGGTAGTTGGGTTGCTATGAGTCAACACTGACTCGATGGCACTAAAAAAAAAAAAAAAAAAAAAAAAAGCCTCTACCCTTCCATTATGGAAAAGCCAGCCACTATCCTTAAGAAGTGCTCAAAGTGTGGCGGTACAGATATATTTTTAGACACTCATACTTGGTGTCTAAAATGTTTAGGTCCTGACCATTGTCCTCTGGAGTGTCTCTCCTGCTGGAGCTCAAACAGAAGAAGTCTTAAGAATCGAGCACAACTCGATACCCGCTTCACATCGCTCTCAATGTCACCAGCTAGAATATCGTCTTCTTCACAGGATCAGGTAACCAAACAAAAGTCTGTAAACACTAGTCAGTCCTCAAGTGGTAGATCTCCTTCTCAGCATCGAGATAGCTCCGGCCTTGCCCTCGAGGACATCTTGGCAATAAAACCCCGGCGGGAGTCTTCGGGCTCCAAAGCATTAACGGGGCTCCAGGTTGTTCCCGGGGTTCTTACCTCGATGAACATACCTGGGCCATGCTCAGTGGTTGTGGCCGCTTCGAGCGGTACCCACACCCCGGCATCGGCTATGGTGATGGATGAAACACTCCTCACCGATGAACATAGTCTAGCACTCTCGGCTACTTCGGTACCGCTAGAGTTGCTGCAGACCGTTCCTCGAGTATCGGTTTCGGTACCGGTATCAACATCGGCATCAGTGTCGGTACCGTCCATGCTTGCTTCGACAGAATCGCTTCCCTCGATGCCGAGCCTGGAATTGATCTCTAGCATGGAGGATTCAGTACCGACGTCTCGGTACCGACCTCGGGTGGTACCGAAGACATCGCTTTAAGGAAAATCCGATGCTTCATCCTTTCAAGTCTTCCGATCCCGATGACTGGGATGAATCCATCGGTACCAAGGCTGATTTTTCTACAAGTCTAGCCTTTACCCCTCATTTTAGAGGGGCCTCCTCGGGGGAGATTTCTTTTCAAGCTTTCCTGCTTGTTCCTGGAGATTTACTTGCCATTTCTATACCTGGTAAAGAATCCCTACCGGGGAATTCAGAGACACTGCAATTCCCCTGGATTCCAAAGGAGGTGATCATGCTTCCTTTGCATCAGCTCTTACAAGATCTACTATTAAGAATGTGGGAAACTCCTTTAACGGTATCCCCACATTCTAAGACACTTGATACTATGTACAAGGTGCCACCTTCTCCAGGTTTTCAAAAGACTCAACTTCCTCATCATTCTATTGTTGTAGAATCAGCAATGAGGCGTATTAAGAGTGCAAAGAAGCACTCTTCTTATCCGCCAGGTCGTGAGTCTAGGACTTTAGATGCCTTTGGACGTCGATGCTTCCAGGCATCCATGCTTTCAGCAAGAATTATCTCATATATTTTCTATATGGGATTATCTCTTGAAGAGTTCACAAAGAACTTAAAATTTTTGAACCCTTTTCTTCCAGAGCATAAAAGAGCAGACTATTCCTTATTAGTCAATCATGCTCAAAATATCTCTAGGTTCCTTAATCGTGCTTCCCTGGACTGTTTTGAGTCTATTAGCAGAACTTCTGCTATAGCCATAGGAGCACGACGCATAGCCTGGCTCCAAGCTTCAGACTTGGACAGATGGGTTCAGGTGAGGCTGGGAAATACTCCTTGTACTGGTGAAAATCTCTTCAACAAGGAGGCTTTATTTCAAGCTAATCAGTTTAGCACTGATGCTGTTACTTTCAGAAGATTGTCAAAACTTTCCTCTATCCCAGCTAATAAAAAATCTCCTAAAACGTTTTATTCCCCCAAGGGAAAAAGGTTTTAGCCATCTTCTACCCATTCTGCAGATGTTTCCAAAGATGGGCAACATCACACCAGGCTAAGAAAGTCAAAACCTCAACAGGCTCAGCAAACCCAGCAATCGCAGGGTTTCTGATATTTTATTCATTTTTTCTGTGTGAGGTTTAGAACTTTTGAGTCTACTTCTTTTCAACAGAAGCATCTAAAATTAATCTCATCCATGCTGAGATATCAGTCATACATTGACTCAATCCTCCACTCTGGGCATGAATCTCTTGCTACAAGAGAAATCTATCCTTCTAGCTCTAAGAGCTATTAAGGACTATCATACCCCAGAGATAACAGGTTCCTCCTTTTAAAACAAAAGGAGGCCTAACAACTAACAACAGGGTGAGTTATACCCTTCACCTTGTCAGTTTTACTGTACAAGTATATCTCATACTTTTAACTGCAAGGGGACCCTATCTCTTCAAAGACTTACCAAATTGTAAGTCTTCTCAACTCTGTATTACTTTCTATCCCTCTTAGCCCAGACATTCAGTCTCTAAGAGTACTACTACTCAACTGGAGGGCTTATTCTCTAAGCCATAGGATTTTCTTCAATACCTACTCCAGTAAGTAGTTTCCATACAGAGTTTTCTCTCCCTTTGCGGTTCATCTTCTTCTCAGATATCTTTTTAAGGTAGCTTTTCGGACAGAAGTTGGGTATCACTACTCCAAATTGTGTCTCTCGGTCCTCTCCAATCCATAGGACCTAACTTTTTATGCTGCCTTAATAACAGATAATTCCAAAAGAGGTCCAGAACTCATTTGGACTGTTTATTGTTGCAGGCTTCAGGCCTATCTACTATTCTTAGCCACCTTCAGTTCTCTTTGGCTTCAACAGAATAGATTAGGTTGCACACTGGTAATTCAACAGCCAGGTCTAAGCAACCTACAACATGCTCTCTGCAATTCTACAACAAAGCTCTGCAACTGTGGGCCTTTGCCAGAGAGCCTCAGAGCTACTCCTAATAGGTAGCGGCCAGATAGTTAACAAGGGCTTCAGCTGGTAGACTCTACCAGTCATGCTTCTACATGACTGTTTTTTTCCTACTCTTACCATATTCCTTAAAAGTTTCCTTTTAAGAAAAGGTAACCAGGGTTTAGACCACGTGAAAGCATAGAAAATTGCACAATTCCCTGGTTTGTTCCACATCTCACTGGAACTTCCACATCAGGGATGCATTTTTTTCACTGCAGTTGGTCCTTATTCACTACTTTCCTTCTAATTCCTATACTTCATGGTAGCTTATGTTGAACAAGAAAACGCATGACACTCATATTGCCCTCATAAAGAGGCAAACATGGTATCCCCTTATATTGCGTTTTTTTCTCCAGCTACTATTTGAAATTATAGAAGGATCCAGACTTGCTGTCTTAAGACTAAGGATCTCCTCTGCACTCATTCACGTACGTCTCGAGACCTGGTTATTTCAGGGGCTAGATCTTTTCAAGAAGTCTAGTCCTATCCCTGTAAGTGAAGAACATAATATCAGTTTCCACGAAACCTCCTCTATAGTTCTTCCATATTTAACCAGACAGAGATTCTCCATCAATATTCTCAAGTAGGTCTTAATCCTTCTTGTTATTGCGTCAATCTCTATACAACATCTGACTTTGAAAGATCTTCAAGAAGTTGGGGGCTCAACGCCTAGTACAAATGTCTTTGTCTTTCATTGGAATAAAGGGGGGGGGGGTTTAAAGACCTATCCCCTTTTTTCTGCAAAGGGTATTTATGCCTTTTCATCCAAACCAGTCAGATTATCTCCACTCTTTCCTAGGACCTTATTCTGCTCCAAGGACAAGAAGTTCAATTTTTTGGACTTTACAGAAGTTTTAGCTATTTCTCAAAGGTCCAACCTCATTGAACTCCCCCAGTACTTCTTCTGGGGTTAGTTCTGGCCATGAGGGCTTATCATCTCTTCCTGTATTGCAAAAATTTATTTTTCCCCCTCTACTTCACATTGAGGGAATCTCTTTGAGGATAATGTACTGGCTCTCAACCACAGATCCATATTACCCTCAACAAGTATTTTTGCAATATTTTTGAGTGAGATCCACATTAGAAAATTGGAATTCAATATTTTTCTAACATTTATGATTTACACAAGGACTCCCCTCTGGATACCTTGTTTAGTCAAGCTGTTCCACAGCACCTCTCTTATTTTCTAGTTCAACTCCTACCCTCCATCCCTTGGATGCCTGAGGTTTTGAGGGATAAGCATGGCCCATCTTTAGATTTGCAACATGCTGGGGCCTCCTCCAGGCATCTTAGCTTGGGAGTCCCCATATGTGAAGACTCATTCCTGCTTGTTCCTGGAGATAGCACAGTTACTTACCTGTAACAGGTGATCTCTGGGAACAGCAGGAATAAGTCTTCACAACCCACCCACTTCCCCTAGGAGTTCTCTCTCTCTCTCTCTCTCTTTTTCTCTCTAATTTGTCTACTTCCCTCCTTCGGTCTCAGATACAAACCCAACTGATGAGAGGGAAGTAAATGGGCGGGAAGGCAGCGCGCATGCGCGTGGGATGCTCCCAAAAGCTTTCTTTTTGGACACTGGGGAGCGTTCCCGCGTAGGCTCCGTCGGTACTGATGTACCCATATGTGAAGACTTATTCCTGCTGTTCCCAGAGATCACCTGTTACAGGTAAGGAACTATGCTTTATCTTGATGTAAGATATATTTTATTTCTTCCTGAATAATGATGTGCCTTGATAGATTTGAAGCAGTTATCTAGCTCTACTCCACTCACCTGAAGGACTTGATGTGTCGTAGCTTTGATATATAGTGAGGGGATTTGTGCCTATTGCTTAGACTTCTCCTATAATTGTTTTCCCTGCTTTCTTTCTTTCTCCACTTTTTTCTCTCCCCCCCCCCTCCGATGTTCTTGATGGTGGCTTATTTTGGGGTGATACGGCATTTATATTTTGGATTACAATTCAATTTACCTTTAGAATTGTGTTGCTTCTCTTGTCCCACCTCTATTTTCTTATTCACACGTATACTTGTAAATTGTTAAAAACTTCTATAAATAATAGAAAAAAGTAAAATTATTGCAGAATCCTGTTTGGACCACACATAAAATATGACAGAGGTTCTGACTCCATATTTCAGGATAGGTGTTAGAAAAAAGAGGAGTTGTCAAAGAAAAAAAAAAGACCAGCAAGGTAAATCTTAAGCTAGGCTCTGCTGCTCTGGTTAGAAAATAAGATGACAAGAGACAAGTACTTTTCACATCATACATCAAAAGACTTTATGAGCTGGCCAGGGTCTTGCCCACATCCAGAGCTATGGAGAGACCAAGGGGTTACCCTATGAGGTCAGAAGGAAGGAGTTTTCAACACTTAAAAAGGAAAAATGTTCATTATATTATACAGTGTGCTGCCTTTTGAGATTGCTCAAGACACTTGAATAAACATTTTTATGAGTAACTTGGAAACTTGGATGAAATCCTAGAACTTAATGATATTCAAGTTCACGAAAATTTAATTGACAGATGCAATTGCAAAGAAAGGTGGTTTTTTTTTTTTCATTGAGTGAACTCATTTTATTGCTATAAGCGGCAGAGATGGTGGCAAGCAATCCCCGCTTTCACATTCCCAGGATCAAGCTTTCTTCTCTTTCCTCTCTTCTCTCTGTGTGTTTCTTCCTGAACAAAGGAATAGAATTAGGTGAGTTTTAACACTTAACCGTTTGGGGCCAGGGCAAAAACCCTATGTTAGAGCCCCGGTCTAAAGCTCAGCACATGTTTCCAAACGCAGGTCTTTCGCTCTCTAATGTTTAAGCAAACAGACGGTAAAGTTGTGCGCTAAACAAGGAGAGAGCAAGCCAGACGCATGTGCATACAGGTCTGCATTAGCAGCCAGCATCTGTTGTGCACACAACTCCCCCCCCACCCCCCACCACTTGTGTGCATGTGCTGGAATGCTTTCTAGTGCATAAACAGCAGTGTTATTCTGGGCAGTAGTTCCACACAGAATAATATTGGGCTGTGTGTCTGTGTGTGTGCTGTCGAGTCAGTGCTGACTCCTGGTGACCTAGCAGCCCCTGGGTTTTCTTGGCAAGGTGTGACCAGAAGTAGATTGCCAGGCCTTTCTTATTGGATTTGATGTTTATGTGCCAGGTAAATTCAGCACATGTGAATGACCTTGTTCCAGCACATCTCCCTGTCGTCTTTTTTTTTTTTCTCCGCTCCCTTCAGCAAAGCTAGAAAAACATTGTGGGTGCTGTATGCTCAAGATAGAGAAGAAACAGGCAAAACTTCCTTATCAGTGCTGACCACAGACCTGAGCGAGCCCTTTATGCCTCCTTAGATCTTGTATTGAAATACCAGCATCGAGCTCAGCCTTCTGGTCTTCTGCACACTTCTTTGCATTTGCGCTGAATAGCTAATTGCTCCATTACCGTGGATTTAAATGTGCTGTGCGCTGCTGTCTATTCAAGGCTTTGTGCACACGTGGCTCATGCACAACTCCTTTCTGCATTAGTAGTGCATAAAATTGTGCACAAAACTGAGCTAACCTGTGCGCAAAGCCTAGCACACTTTACCGCATTGGCCTTTTTTGCATTGCTTTGAAAAAGTTGATAATGTTCCAAACTGTACATAGTTATATCGTTACATGTAAGCTGAATTTGTATACGTTGTACAATTCATTGCTGTTCCCTGTAAACCGCAATTGATCTTTAGGAAATTGCGGTATAAAAATGTAAAATAAATAAATAAAATAAATAACTAAATAAAAGCAAAGGGCAGGGTAGAAACTTCTGTTTTAGGGCAGAGCTCTCTCATTTGTAACTCCACATATCCTTCCCCTCATCAGTCTATGCCATATTCTGGGTTTCTTGTATAGATTAGTTATGGCCCAACATTTTTACTTATTTGTCCAATTAAAGTGTCCCCTGCTGGCAATTAAACCCCACCTATTAACTTACCTATGACCCTAAATCTTTTTTTTTAAATGCAATTCTATTTAGGTGTCATTTTGGGTTCTGTAAGCATAGTGTCATTCAAGCATCTTGCTCAGAGTGTAGAATCACCTACTAGGGATATATATGCAAAGGAAAGTATATTTTGGCTTGTTTTCAAAATTTTCTTACTTTTTTCCCTATTTTGGGGAGTTTTATTTGGTCCCTTGAACACATTGATTTTACTAAAAAAATTTTTAACATGCATGAAAATGTTTTTTAACGTGCAGATTAATTGTATGTTAATGCTTGTTAAGTTAATTTTGCATACACTACAGTTTTTTAAGGCTCGGTGTGAATCAAATGCCTGCAGACAAATGCATGCCCCCAACACCTTCCCACCCCACTGACTTTTTCTTAAGTAGGCATTTTAAAAAAGTCTAATTCCTTTCAACTTACTCATTATTCACTCTGTTTCATTTTCTTTCAATCATGGACCCCCTGTTAACTCAAAGGTTCTGGCATATTTTTAGTTTTATTATCTTGTCTGTCTGTCTTTACTAGATTTTAAGCTCAGAGGAGCAGGGGTGGTCTTTCTATGTATCTCTGTACAGTGCTGTATACCCTATGTGCTATGCAAATGATTAATAATAATAATTTAGCAAACTGGTGCATATCAGTAAGCCGTCATTCCCTTAATGCATCCATAACCTTCATACCTTTTGTTAACTTGCGGCCTGATTCAGAGAGGTGACTTGCGGGGCTGAACAACCCCGCAAGCCATCCTCCCCCTATTCCCCCTCAGGCCCTCCGCACATAGCTAGAGTAGCATTACAGGGAGAACCGGGAGGGGGCGGAGTCTAGGCAGAGGGGGGGTGGGCCGAGGTGGCAGGACGTACAGGGCCTCAAAGGTGGAATAAGCAGCATAGACCGGGGCCAGAAACCCCCCCCTCCAGAGGCTGGGACTGGGGGCTGGTAGGTCCCAGCCGCCCGATCCAGGCCATGGCCGCCCGATCCAGGCCACGGCTGCCCTGCTGTGGGTCAGGCTGCGGGGAAGAAGAGGGTCGGTGCCGCAGGTGATAGGGGAACCTGCGGGGAGGACGTCCCCGCAGGTATGCAGGGATACACTGGGCCGTCCTTGGTCCAGATTCTGTATGCTGCGAGAACATTTTGCTTCCGCATTACAGAATTGGGTCCTAACGGGACCGTCCTGCTCAGGGATGTCTAGACCTGCCCCTTTCTGAATCAGGCTCTTAGCAAATAGTTCACGTTTTATAAAAGTCAATTACTTGTGAACAAAATATACTAGGTCTAAACATTCCATGTCTGTTTGAGACAGTGCAGCATTAGATGTTCTGTAAGATCAAATTAATGTTTTAGACAGAATCTCTATCTTAATGCTTTGTTAACTTTAGGCTGTTTCGTGGTGCAGATATGTTGTTGCTTTTACTAAATGTGTGTCCTTGTTTTGTGTTGTCTTTTTTGCCCTTCAGATTTTATGACGAGAGATTTTTACAGTGATTGAATAAAAATTTGTACATATGGGGCATGTTTACTTAAGCTTAGCATTCATTAAAGGGTGTTAGCAGGCGCTAAGTACCCATGCGGCCATAGTGATAAAATTGCTGCGGTAGCACTTACCATGCATGCGCTGTGTTAGCAAACATGCCCCATAATTTGTTAGAGATGTATGATTTTTGGCCATTCATTTTGGTCCCCTAGATATTCAATATCTAATTGGGATATAAATTAGAAGGCTCATAAATATAACCTTTCTGGGCGGCAGTTTATAATAATGGTCCTTTAATTGCACAGTTGGCAAACTTGGATTAGTAATTAGGTTAGACTCGCCCTTCATAAGCCATATATGAAAAATTAAACTTTAATAGGAAATGTAAAACATTGAGAGAGATACTAACAGGAATAATTAATACCAGCGAGCGGAGCAAGCAAGCAGAACCTCTCAGCATGCCTGCTCTGTCCTGTGCTGCTTCAGAGGACTCCGCGGCAGACATAGTGGAGTGCTCTTTATTTTATAGGACAGCCATTGGTGGTGTGGCCTTGCCTTTAGCATCAGCATTGCAATTTCAACTCTTTGTTTCCATTGTTTTTGGCCTGCTATGCCTGCATGCTTACTATTTGGCTAATTACATTTGGCTTATTGACTCAAGCTACATTCCAGTGTCTTTGGTTCACCCTTAAGCACTTGATGTGTTTGGTTTAGACGTTCTTTATTCACTGTTCTAACCCTCACGAAACTCCAGACACATGCATGTTAAGTTTGACATCATAAAATAACAAAATGCTGCCAGATGATGAAATAGTTCAGTTAAACAATTACTGGCAGCTTTCATTGGCCGCCATTTTGTAAGACGAAAACAGAGGGCATTGCGCTGTGGAAACACCCTCATCGAGATTCATTGTTTCTTTTGGCATATCATTTAGAAACAAAATCTATAGTAGTGTTTACCTTAACAAGGTAATTTTGAACTAGCAGTGTCCATTGTGCAACTGATTGCAAGTGTACTTTTAAGTGTACTTTTAACGTAAGTAAGAAGCTTTTAATTAGTACGTCCTGTCGCCAGGAGTCGGCATTGACTCGACGGTACTTAACAACAACAAGTTGGAAGAATGGATCCTTCTGAAATATTTATATTTTAGATGTCAATTGCAGTTACTCTCAACTGTACTATGGGAAAGAACAGTGTTGGTCTTTGTGAATGGAATTGTGTTTTTAACACAGACTATGCATTGTTTTATAAAAAAAATCAGAAACAAGTAGTTATATTGTAGAACATTATTGGCATGTTGCCACCACTCCAAAAAGCAATATTTTTCAATGAACTGAATTTTTTTTTGCCGCCTTTTACTATTGCCAGCAGGATGCATGCAATATGGCAGGGGATCATTAGTGTAAAGAAACATTGGGGTCAGTGTTCAAAAGGTATATCTGGGTAGCTACGTAGCCAGACACACATTAGCTTTTGAAAACTGCAACCTGTGGACCGATTTAAAATGTAACTTGTTAAAAGTAGAGGGGAGAGAAGCATGCTGGGGACGCCATTGCACTTGTAGAAGGGAATTTTCTAACAGGGAACCTAGGTTAAAGCAGCCAAAACGTGCTTATGTTATAATGACAAGTAGGTGCCTACTTTTCTTTATAAAATAGTAGTGTGAGTGGCGGAGATTCCAAGGTGGACATTTACACCTGCCCTACGGCAGATATGAGAGAAGGCACGTTAAATATGCATTTTATCAATGTGTGTCCTTATAAATGCTGCCCATGCTCCACCCAGACCACACCCCTGACTGTGCCTATCGGCAACGGACACACTTTCATGTAAACGCACCTAGTTTTACTCCAGTTGGTTTTTTATAAGAGGTCATTAACGTGCCACATGTGCATGTTAATGACTTTATAAAACTTCCTCCTAATTGGTTAGCGGGGGTAGGGAGTAATCAAGGATCAAATGGCCATGCATGGAATGTAGTAAGATGGGAAAGGCATGCATCGTAGTTTCTGTTGATTGCTGTTGTGAGTGTAGTATTGTGTGGTCAGGGAAGGGGGTGGGGTGTCCTCTGTTAGATATAGCAGTAGCAGTCTTCCTGTCATAGAATTTAGTTTATTTGTCTTGATATCGCCTTTCAATGGTTAGGTCAGCAAAGCTCTGTATATCATTAACAGCTAAAATATTTATAAAAACAAACTTAAACATCAGAACATTATTTAAATATATAACGTAGAATGAAAGATTAGGTATGCAATGGAAGGATGTATGTTATGTGAAAACAATGGAAAGCACCCTAACCAGTTAAACTGATAGGGAACAGAGGCGGCATCCTCTCTCTATAGACCTTTACTGTCATCTAACCACTTCAATGAGCTTCCTACCCATCATTCTTCCCAGGTCATTTCCACTCAAATGTAAAATCACTAGATCCAGTAAAAATGAAGCCATCAGTTGGGATCTGATCTATGAGAGCAGTTGGTTCCAAAGCATACCCCAGAGTCCAGGTCAGACTACCCTCATGTCAGATAACTCCAAAGCCAAGTGGGGCCTGTATGGCCTGCCCAAGGCCCTCTGGATTCCCAAAACCTGATTGCCATGGGATGTTAGACTCTGCTGTTCCCAGTGCTGCCTCCTGCAGGTCTAAATCAATTACTAATAGGATTCTCATTAAGACACCTGAAAACTGAAAATGAGTCAATGGGGAACTTTTGCAATATGCTAAAAATTGGCTGCCTTCATCTGCCATATAGCCAAAAGGCCAACAATATGAACTGGGCGTGGTGGTGTTGTGCCTGCTTCGCCCAAAGATAATACTTGACCTACTCCCAATTGATCCAGTTTTGAGCACCTTCTCTCTGCAGGCAGGCCCAACCAGGTCCTCAGTGTGTGCAGGCCCAACTAGGGCCTCAATGCACTAAACAAGACCTCAACAAATTTTTATAGAATTTAGAAGCCAACCCAAAATGTTAGGAGCCAGAGGCTGACATCTTCCCCCTTCCACCATCTGCACTAAGCTTGTCTGGGAGGGATCCCTTCAAAGGCCTAGTAGCACCTTTAGAGTCTGCAGCACCCCTTCCCACCTAGTCTCCTGCTCTTTCTCTCATTACCCCACCTTATTATCACCCAGGCTCTCTCTCATTCCCCCACTCTATCGCTTGCCCCCTCTTGCCACCCAGCAGCCGTAGCTTGATCAATCCTTCTATTTTCTGACTTCCCACGTGCCCCACAGCAGCTGCAACCTCCAATCAATTCCTCTGTTATCTGCAAGGGCTGTAGAGTCAGTTTATCTGTGTGGTTACTCCTACTGCTACTGCTCGGAAAATTAAGTTGCTCCACGTAAGGCGCTTCTAACATTTCTACCTCGGCTGCTGTTCAGAAGGATGGAGTGTTAGCAATAGTAATGCAAATCTCCTCTTAGCTACTGTAATCAATTGTTAATTTTTTTAAAATTTAGTTACCTGGGTGCAGTTGGTGGTCCATAGAGACCATTGGATTGCGGCAAGTTTGTGCATGGCAGTACTGCAGGTTTTGGTAGTGCTGGCATTGGGGAAAAAAAGGAGGCACGGCTGTATTTATGTTTCAATCTGTTTTATTAGTTTTCAATAACCCAGACAGCTGGCATGCCAGTTATCATACAATGTAGCAAAAACAATAGAAATAACAGCAAATGGGCCCAATAGCCCACTCCGTCTACGTATAGAGAACAACAGAAAATACATAACAGTTCCTAAATAGATATAGCTAAATGATAACAAAACAAAAGTACCACAAAAGGGAACAATATATGCCAAGGGACCACTGCAGCTACAAGAGTCCCAGGTAACAGTGCGTGCTCAGAACTGCAATCAGCAAGTCAGCTGTCCCCGCCCCCTCCCCCCTTGGATAACAAGCAGGCAGACAGATAGTCCAGCAGAGGGGCAAAAACCCGGGTAACCGAACCAAACCTGAAGGGTATGAAAGAGGAATACCGACAGGCCCGGGGTGGATTCTGCTCCCAGGCCCGCCAACCCCTCAAAAGGGACCCAGGTCAGCCCCATGCACCTACACCCCCCACCTAAAACTACCTACACCTCACCCCCCACCCTCCCTACTTATACTGCAAACCAGTCTAAATCACAGGGTTTAACATGTTGCTATATGATAGTAGGACGCACTCATACACACCAGGCTGTCTGCGAGAAAAAAGCAGAAGGTCAACAGGACCCCCCCAGAGGATCGAGTAAACGATAGCGCCTGATAACAGAGCCTCAGGGCAAGCTCAAGATCCTATTACGCTCACGCAAAGGTAAAGATTGCAGGTGGGGACCCCAACACTCCAGGAAACGTTGCCACCGCCAAGCCACCCCACTGGCCCTCAACTTTTCCATGAGCAGAACCCGATGTAAATGCGTTCTCCATAGGCCATACGTCGGTCCCCGACCAACCAACCACTGTTGCAACACCGTCATGCGAGCAGTCACCAGCACCAAACGCAGCCAACGCAACCTCGCCAGGCCCAAGGCTATCCTCCACGAATCATCCCAAACATCCAACACCAGGTTCCCCACAGTGAGAGGAACAATTCGCGAAAAACAAATCGTCAAATAATCCTGCACCCGCCGCCAAAAGGCCTGAACCCTCGGGCAGGCCCAGAACATATGACCCAACGACGCTCTGGGCTCCCCGCACCGGGGGCAACAATGGGAGTCCCCCACACCAGCACGCCAGGCCCGAATGGGAGCGAAATGCAGGCGGCGGGTAATTTTGTATTGTGTATCTCTGTGGGTCACCAACACACTCAAGGAGGGAATAGCAGCTAAGCCGCACAAGAGCCCCTCAGGCGTGATCGCCTCGCCCAACTCCGCCGACCACACCGCAGCCAACGCATCCAAATTGAGAGGCAGAACCGCGTCCCATAGCATTTTATAAAGCCAAGAGACACGTGCCACAGATTCGCCGCCTAATAGCGCCACCTCGAGGTCAGAGCAGATCTCCCCCTCAAATGCTCCCCAGGGAGTGAGCGTAGATAGCTACAAAGTTGCAAATAGGGAAAAACGTCTCGATCACCCAAGGGATACCGCCGGCGAAGAACTGAGAAGCACTCCACCCCACCATCCGGGGTCAATACATGCTCCAAATTCACTAGCCCCAGCTGTGCCCAGCAGGCAAAGCTCGCCCCACCCAGGCCCGGTAAAAAGTCCGCGTTGCCTCTGAGAGGGAGATAGGGTGAGATGGACGCTGAGATCCCCCGCCCGAAGCAAAATTGCCGCCACGCTGTCCGTATGGGATCCAACACCACCTGCGAAAAGGAAGCCGCCAACCCCCTGGGCGGGTTAGCGTGTAAAAGATACCGCAGATGAAAGGGTCGTGCCACCGCCCGAAGCATCCCCAGCGGGGAGAAGTCATCCAAGTCCCACATCCAGTCCCGGGCAAAACGCAGCAAACAAGCGATGTTGTATTTACGTATATCCGGGAAGCTCATCCCACCCAACGACCAGGGCTGCCGAAGCACTTCAAGACGTATCCGTGGCCATCGCCCCCTCCACAAAAACCGATTCAGCGAACGCTCTAGCCTTTTGAGATCCAAACGCTTAAGAAGCAGCGGAAGAGTTTGAAGCATATATAAAACCTTAGGGAAAATGGCCATCTTACACAGGGCAACCCGTCCGCCCAAGGATAGCGGTAAATCACACCATTTGTCTACGCAAGACTTCACCGCCTGGAGAATCCTGGGAACATTCAAATGGTAGAGGTCACTCGGGTTCGCCGGTAAGTATATACCCAGATATTTGAAATGTCCTGCCGCCCACCAAAGGGGGAATTCACCCTGCCAGCCATGCCGTCCGTCTGCCCCAATCAGCATTGCCTCAGATTTGTCAAGATTAAGACGGAACCCCGAAGACCGCCCGTAGTCCTGAATCAGTTGTAGCAACTCCGGGAGCCCCGAGCATGGGTCCTCTAGGTGAACCAAAAGGTCGTCAGCAAAGGCCGCTACGCGAAACTCTTCCTGCCCCAGCGAGACACCATGAAACTGCTCTGCTGAGCGAATCCGAACCAAAAGGGGCTCCAAAGTCAAAACAAAAAGAAGAGGAGAAAGCGGGCAGCCCTGACGTGTTCCTTTCTGAATCGCAAAGTCGGCAGTCATGACCCCATTAATCAACAACGCCCCAATCGGATTAGCGTATAAGAGGCGGACCACCCCGACAAAGAAACCAGTAAAACCCATAGCGTCCAAAACTTGATACATGAAGCTCCAATTAACTCTATCAAACGCCTTTTCAGCGTCAAAACTTATGAGCAAAGAGCGAGACCCCGCCTCCCGTATCGCACAGAGAGAAAGCAAAATACGTTGGAGACTATACGCCACATGACGGCCCCGAACAAAGCCCACCTGGTCCTGGTGAACCAAGGTCGGCAAATAGTTGGCCAAGCGATCAGCCATAATTTTAGCCAAAAGCTTAATATCGACATTGAGGAGCGAGATGGGTCGATACGAGCCAGGGAGAAGAGGATCTCGCCCCGGTTTAGGTAGAATAGTAACCAGGGCTTTATTGGCCTCATAGGGGAACACCCCCCTCTGCACTAAGTCTTCAAAGTAACCCACCAGGGGGGACACCACAGCGGTTCCCAGAACTTTGTAAAACTCACTGCGGTACCCATCTACGCCAGGGGCCCGGCCATTTTTGAGATTCCGAATGCCCTCCTGCACCTCCCGCCCCGAAATAGGCTGATTAAGAGCGTGAAGGTGCTCGTCACTAAGCCTCGGCAGGGCACAGCTGGCCAGAAAGTTACGCCCCTCCTGTTCCCAGTCCCCCTCATTCGCGTACAACTGCCGAAAAAAATCAGTGAAGACTCGTTCAACATCCCCTGCAGTTCTGCTAATGGTCCCATCTGGACGCCTGATAGCCCCAATATGCCTAGATCCCCCTGCGGGCTTCATCAAAGAGGACAGCAACCGGCCCGCCTTGTTGCCATGCTGATATAGCCGATATCGGTAGTACAACATCGATTTTTGGGCCCTCCAGTGGAGAGGCAACTCCAGCTCCGTCTGAAGTTCTCGCAACCTACGTTGGGTTTCTACGGTCCTATGGCCAGCCATCACCCTCCTCGCTTTGCCCAAGTCACGTTCCAGCTGCAGAATCCTTTGATTGAACCGCTTGCGCCGCTGACTGTGATAGCTTATAATCTCGCCCCGAAGTACCGCCTTACCCGCCTCCCAAAAGAGAGTTGGAGAAATCTCCGGTTGATCGTTAAAAGTCACGAATTCCTGCCAGCGTTCCCGAACATAAGACTCGAACTGCACATCCCCGCTGAGATCCAGCGGATATCGCCAGAGACGGTTCCGACAGGAGGTACTGCTAGGAAGCTCCAGGAATACCATCGCATGATCCGACAACACTATGGGCCCAATCTCCGCCTTAGTCTCGGAAGCGTTGTTTGGTTGGGTTTCTAAGAAAAAGTCAATTTGGGACCACGTACCGTGTGCCCGAGACAAGTGGGTATAGTTCCGTTCTCCAGGGTGCAGGACCCGCCAAATGTCCAGGAGCTTATGCGCTTCACGAATACCCCCAAGCCGCCGTCGGGCCCTCCGGTTCCCCCCCCCCCACTGAGCCAGAGCGATCCAGATCAGCCTCAAAGACTTCATTGAAATCCCCGCCCATAATAACCCGGTATCCTTCAGTATCTTCCAGGAAATGCGAAATAGCAGAGAAAAATCCGGTTTCGTAGACATTGGGACCATAGATTGAACACATAGCCACGTTGTTACCATTAAGCAACCCCCACACGCAGACATATCGGCCCTCCGCATCCGCTACTACTCTCTCTTCTATCCAGCTAGCTGACTTAGTAATTAAAATAACTACCCCCCGTTTTCTCCCAACAGCCGGTGCCCCATACACGTGAGAAATGTGGCCCTTTCCCAGCTTCGCATGCTCTGCCGCAGACTGATGTGTCTCCTGCAACATAATAACACTCAACCGCTGACGTTTCAAATGTTGCATCACTTTATAACGCTTCATCGGGGAGCCCAGCCCACAAACATTCCAAGAGGCTATCCGAGTGCTATCACCCAGGATCCAAGACCCAGTGGAGCAGCCAGACAACAGCAATCCACCAATCGAAAAGGCGGAAGCCCCCCCAGCCCGGGGCCCCCACCCGCAACCTCATCATACCTGCCACAGACAGCCATACAAGCACTCCCACCAGACATCCGTCCACGCCCACATGCAAACCCCATGTACTAAGTGAATAGCTCCCCCCCCCATACGCCCCATCCTTGCCCTGCAATGATCCCCGAACATGAATTACCCCACCCTCCCCTCCTCCCCTGACCACCCACCCCCACCCCCCCATCCGTCCCCCCACCCATCCCATCCTCCGCTAAATGCCAAGCCATCCGCTCTGGCCCCACCTCGACTTCGTAAGCATGAGGAGCCCGCCTCCCCCCCCTCCCCACCACCAGGCCGTATCCGCCCCCCCCCCCAACTTCTACCCTCACTCAAGGAGCAATCCCCGAGCCCCCCCTCCTCCCGGGCGTCCAACTGCCAACATCCCCCAGCGCATCGACTACACTTAAGAGCCCTAGGCCCCTTAGACATTCCAGAGCCAAGCCTCCATCGCCCGCCCCTGCTCCAGTGGTCCCAGGACAGACCGAAAACACCTCCCCAGGCTCCGGGCACAGAAAAAGCGAGAGAGTAAAATGAGAAAAAGGGGAATACCCGCCCTCCTCCCATCTCGCTGCCACCCCCTCCCCCATGCTTCACATAAAGGCAAACCAGGAAAGCGTCAGTGTGACATCCCGGAAAGGCTGCAACCCCAGGCCAAGAAGCACTAGCACCATAGAGAGCACCACACAGCACAGCCCAAGCAAGTGCAAATGGCCCTCAACATGATATACATGAAACGAACATTTAATTAAATGAAATAAGGTACCGTGAATGGAGTTAACGTAACAAACTGTAAATAAGACTAAGAATAACTTAAGTTTAATAAATAAACTAAGTTGGAGAACAGGAATATTATCAAGCAAAGGGAAAGTAAAAAGAACGAGCCAATGTGAAATGGAGCCAAATAAAAATATATCATAAGATAATTAAAAGGAATAAGCATATAAAATAAATTATATAAATAAAATATATTAGAATAAAATAAAAACAGAAATAAAAACCAAAAAACAAAGCAAAAAACAACCCCGGGAGGGAGGGGGAAGAGGAATGGCACCAGGGATTCGGCTAGGCGGGACAGACAGGGCAAGCATGGACCAGGCCAGCAGGGCGCAAGAATTAAAGAAGACAAATCTGCAAAAGATAACAGTAGGTGGGACAGGTGTCGTGCGCCCCTCCACCCCAACCAGAAAGAAGAGAGAAAACAAGAAAAAGAAAGGAAAAAGAAGAAAAAGGAGAGGGAAGAAAAAGGAGCGTAGAGAGAAAAAGGGAAAGAGAAGGGGAGATAAGTGAAAGGAAAGATTGCTCCCCAGCAATAAACAGCTCTGCCTCAGTACAACAACAACAGCAGGCAGGAAAGGCACAAAAAATGGCAGCAAGCTTTAAAGAGCGACCCTAAAGGTAGCTCACCGCACATGCGATAGCGCAGAACAAATAGTATCATCGGTGCAAACTCACACACTTTAACGTAAGTCAAAAACAGTCCATGCCCCCACTGAAAGTCCAGCCCGCACCGAGGCAGACCGAGAGACTCCACACCCACCAAGGGAGGGACCGTCTCCAGGTCCGGAGAGTAACGCTGGCTCCCTCGCCGCCATATTGGCAAAAAGTCAGACCTCGACTATAAGGCCGCAGGGCCCACTCAAAAGGAGTATGATCTGAAGATCGAGTCCCATGGGTCGCTTCAGCCAGGGTACTCCTCGTGCTCCGCGGTCAGTCCCAACAGCACCAGTCAACCCAGGCTATCGCAGAACGCTATCGCTTCTTCCGGGGTGGAGAACACTCGTCGACCCCCGCCGCTATCCACACGTAGCAGCGCAGGGTAGGCCAAGGTAAAGCGGAGGCCCTTCGCCACCAATTTCCCGCAGGCCTCTTTAAAAGCCTTCCGGCGCAACGAAACTCCAGCTGAGTAGTCCTGAAAGACCAGGATCCGGCTGGCGTTCGTTCCCGACCTTCTCACCTCCCTCGAGGCTCGCAGCACTCCCTCCTTCTGCGCCGCGTTCAAGAAGCGGGCAATGACAGCCCGGGGTCTGTTCTCGCCGGCACGAGGGGGTCCCAGCCGATGCACCCTTTCCAAGACGATGCCGCCAATGCCGTCTTCCAAAGGTAGATGCGCCAGTATCCATTTCTCTAGGTAGGTACGTAGGTCTTTATCAGATATTGACTCGGCGATTCCTATAAAGCGTAGATTGTTGCGCCTGCTGCGGTTTTCCAAGTCTTCCAGCTTATCATGACACTTGGTTAAGGCCTCCTCCAACTTTTTGATACGCGCCTCATCCTGAACTTGCGTGTCCTCCAGGGTGCCGATGTGGCGTTCTGTCTGCTCCACCCGGCTGGCGAATTCAGACACCGCCTGTGCCACAGCAGAGATTTGGGTAGCCAGACCACCCAGTCGGTCTTCCAGGGCAGACACCACTGCCTTAGACACTTCGGCCACCAGCGCAGTCGTGGCCACCTGCATCGGAGCATCTGGGGTCCCCTCCGCCATCTTGGCCTCTCCGCCACGCGGTTTCTCCCGTCGGGGGGTTTTTGTGGCCATGCAGGTCTGTTTCCCAACCCGAGCACGCGGCTGAAGGGAGCTCCGGGGGGGTTGGATAAGAGTCCCCCACGATTAAACCGCAAAGAAGCAAATAATTTGTTAAACTGAGCAGGGGAGGGAGAACGGGCTCCGGAGCGAAGTGGGACGCGTCCCGCTCAGCTCACCATGCCACCGGAAGTCCGCACGGCTGTATTTAAAATAATAAATAATTAAAAGGATCCAGAGCCATGATTCATGGCAAATTGCAGCTCCTATGATGTATTTTAAAAATAATGCTCCAGCTTTCCTCAGCCTTACTCCAACTTCTTCTGCTGGCCCAGAAACAAGGCCGATTCAAGGGGTTGTAGCACCCTGAGGCAACGTTTGCTCTTATGCACCCCCTTGGGTCCGATCTTGCTGTGCAAACAGGAGTAAATTTTCAGCCCACTGGCTTGTTAAATGCCAGCCATTTAACGTAATCTGTGAATTCTGTGCCGCTATCCATATAGACAACGGCACTGAATATACATACAGTGATAATGCGGCATTGTATTATCTATTTAGGCTAGACCTGATATTCCACAGGCCTAAACTAAACGTGTAGCTTACCTGAATAGTGGCGGAATATTGCCACTGTCTCAGTAATTTTCTCACTCTCGCTTCTCCCCTAATATGCCCCACAAGTATACAGACGGAGGGGAATTTTAGAAAGGACATCCAAGTGCAATCTGTGATGCCAGAACACCTGAAAAAAAAAGGAGAGTCCAGGTGCAGACTTAATTGCACAAACGAGGATGTGCCCAATATGGACATCTACGTGGACATCTACATAGACATCCCCAGAAGCATATTTTAGAACCTGGACATCTAGGATAGTCTAATGGTTAGTGGGCTAGGAACAGGGCACTGTCGTTGCTGCTAATGTTGACATTGTGCTGAGTATTGGGGCTGATGGACTTTTCAGGTGCTTGGAGCAGAATCCAAACAGACACAAAGCAAGACATCCATGATGTTTCTGAGATCAGCCGGGGGCGTCCATGTTCCTGGGAATGCCCCAGCCATACCTCCACCATGCCCCCATTCAGATGTAGACATTCTCACACTGTGGATGTCCACAGAACTGGCTTGTAAAATCGGTTCTGGAGACGTCTCTGTGCTTTGGGTGCCTTTATGCTCATTTTCAGACATCCAAAGCATGAACAGTGCTTCCAAAATGATCCGCATAATATCTGGTCATTCTGTAATTTAAATAGCCTGATATTATCTGTATATTTTTTTGAAAATTATGCATTTGCCAGTGAATACCTAATTGCCTTTGAATAATTATGGTCTATCAGACTGATATTCATTCGTATGGAACACTCCCAGACTCACCAATGAAACTCTCCCAACAACAAATGCAGAGAACAAATAGGGTGTTTCACTTTACAACTCAACATACAAAATAATTATATTCAAATTCTAGTCTTACATCAGTGGCAACAGCACTGACTTCCTCCACTGCTAGACATTGTGCATCATATATAGCAGAATTGGAAAAGGTACAGAGAAGAGCTACTAAAATGGTAAAGGGGATGGAAAGATACCCCTATGAGGAAAGCCTTAAAAGGTTAGGGCTCTTCAACTTGGAAAAGAGACGGCAGAGAGGAGATATGATAGAGGTCTATAAATGAATGATGAAGTAGAATGGATAAACATAAATAGGTTGTTTACTCCATCAAAAGTAGAAAGACTAGGAGACACGCAATGAAGTGACAATGTAACCTATTTAAGAGTAATAAGAGAAAATAGTTTTTAACTCAACGCATAATCAAACTCTGGAATTCATTACTGGAGGATGTATTAAAAGCTGTGAGTGTAGTTGGGTTTAAAAAAGGTTTGAATAAGTTCCTGAAGGAAAGGTCCATAAACCATTGTTAAAGAGGACACGGGAAATCCAAGCATTGTGGAACCTATGTACCTTTTTGGGAAGCTGCCAGGTACTTGTGACCTGGATTGGCCACTGTTGGAAACAGGATAGTGGACTTGATTGTCCTTGGTCTGACCTGATATGACATTTCTTATGGTCTTATGCACTCGAGTATCCATCTGGGTTTTGTTATCATCATCTTATAACACAAAACTCTGCAAATGGACACTTGACACCCAGCATCAAGAACTCAAATTGCACAAACACTGTCTATGGAAAATCAGCACTGCAAATATTCTAGACAGGGCCAGTCCTATCGTTAGGCGAACTAGGCAGTCGCCTAGAGTGCTGGCCCCCAGGCTGCCAATTTCCGCCGCTATTACCCTTCTTGGGACAGGCAGCAGCAGCAGTGTTCACAATCGGCCCCATGGCAATTACCTTTAACATTAACACAGCCATGGGAGCAAAAGCAAATGCTCCCATGGCTGTATTGAGCATTGACGCAGCTGTGGGAGCATTTGCTTTTGTTCCCGCAGCTGTATTAATGCTCAGTACAACAATGGGAGCATTTGCTTTTACTCCTGTGGCTGTGTTAATGTTAACACAGCTGCAGATTCGGAAGCAGGGGACAGGCTGAGAGTAAGCCAATGAACCAGGCTTCCTACACACCTATTCTGGTATACCCTGAGCCAGTTCTTAAGCCGGCCCTGCCCAGAACCCACTGGCCTCCAACAGCCAACTGATCTTGGCCGCAACCATGCCAAAGCCTTGCTCTCCCATGCTGCTGCAACAATGGAGAAGGCCACCAGGCCCCGATCATTGCTCCTGCCTGCACCAGCGCACTCATTATCCCTTAGCCTTTCAGACCTTGGCCTTTAGACAGTCACCTGACCGCACATCCAGCTGTGACCTGCAGCCCCAACATAAACCTGGAGCTTCTTACCGTGACTCATTTGCGCTGGCCATGGGACTTCCAGTAGCAGCACTCCTGGGCCCAAGATGTTCCCTGGAACTGTCGCTCTGATTGCAGCTTTGAATTATTTTAATTATTTATTATTTTAAACACCACGCTGCTGCCCATGTGCTCCAGCTGCAAACCCTAGGCGCCAAGTCTGAATTTTTAATTCACCATGGTGACCTGGCTCCTGGGGTTTGTCGAGCCCTGTGGTAAGCGCTGTATTAGATCGCTGTGCTAAGCTCCAGCATTCTATACATGTATTAGAATAAATGTTTACTCGTGATGCCATGCATATTACCAGTGCATTAAAGTGTGTGCTGTCAGAAAAAAAAAACAGTGCACACTGCCACGGTAATGTGCACGCATTTGCTGCATTGTGAGTAAATACCTCTTTTCTTGTGAGATTGTGAACAGGGATTAGCTTATGTGCTCCCAGGAAGGGAGATATAAAAAGAACACAGGCCAGACTCCCTGACTCCTGTCCCCATGCTAAAAAAAAAAAAAATGCCCTGGTTTCCTAGTGCACCCTGACTTCCTGTATTTCCTCCCCTGATGCTCCCAATCACCTTCTGCCTGACCCCTGACACTCCCAACTCCCCAGACCCCCCTCCCCAGGGCTATCCAGGCTAGGCACCCCGACTCAATCTGCCAAATAAGGCAATGATTCCCTTATTTGGCAGACTGAGTTCACACAGGGTCAGGTATTGCCATTTTCCAAGATGATGGTATGGAGGCAGGAGCGAGTGAGCATCTGTCCTGCCTCCCAACTCAGAGGTTGGTCAGGGAGATTCTTTGTTGTTATCTGGGCATCCACATAGACACCTAGCGTATGTTTTATGAAGTCAGGGTAAGTTGTGTGGGTGATGTAAGGGGCCACTTGGGCCAGCAGGGACATCTTCAGGGTGGGCGGATCGGGGGGTGGTCAGAGGCCATTTGGGTCACTAGAGTTTTCTGTGGAGTGAGGGGGGGGGAGCGGAGGCCAGGAATCCAATTGAGCCACCAGGGATCTTTGATCATCTGGAGTGGAGGAGTGGCCTAGTGGTTGGGGCAAGGTACTTCAGGCTGGAAGGTCGGGGGTTCAAATCCCACTAGAGGACAGCAACCTTTGGCCGGAAGGACTGGGGTTTCTAGTCCCACAGGTGCTCCTTGTGGTCTTGGGCAAGCCACTTAACCCTCCACAGCCCATGTTCCCTGTAAAATAGTTATCTCCAAGTTATAATGCCCTGTTCAATGTAATTTCAGTTTGTTCAATGTAAACCGCACTGATGCAGAATAGCGCGGTATATAAGAGAATGTAAATAAATAAATAAATCTGAGATGAAGTGCCGTACTTCACATCCGATGACCCCTTTCTTGCATTTTTCTCCAGCTCTGATTTGACGAAAAGATTCAATGTTAAATAACAGAAGAAATCTGTGCTAAGTTTCAACACAGTTTTTTACATTGGGAGCAATTTCATATTCAGCTGTTTGCATGAAGTCTTTTTGCAGTGGGAGTAAGACTAGCATGAGAAACGTTTGAGTAAAGTGCTGTTCTAAAACATACAGTAGCACAGTTTACTGCAGTGGTCCCTAAGTTTCCTTCACACTTGACCCCACAACCGGCAACCCCATCCACAAAGATTGAAGAAATGCTATTGAAAATGCATTATGGAATCGGCAGGTCTCCGAACTCCAAGCTGCATATTCCTTCCAGTGCGACTTGCATGTTGCAGAGTAGATCGAGTGTTCGGCCATCTGTGATCCTCGGAGATACCTTTCAACTATACCCAACCTGCTAACACCCTTTGCATGGCAAAACTGCTAAATGGATTACCCTGCTCTGACAAAATGAAAAACTTGCCAAGGCCACAAGTACTGTAGAATGGGACAACCCGGGCATCTATGCTGAATTTCAGCAACAGATTCTCCTCCCCTTCCATTCTTTTCCTTCCAGATATTTTCCAACTCTGAAGAGCTTACTTATAAGCCACCCACATCTCGGAGGATACTGATTTGCTACAACAGCTCCCATGCTTATGGGTTTCTAGTCACCACAGATGTGAAGGAACAGATATCCCATGCTCCTCTGCTCCTGGCCCAAGCCTCCAGAAGGTGGGCCACATCGAGTGGGATATAGCGTCCACTACTGAGTTGTGAATTTCAGGTGCATGCTTTGCTCATACAGATAATTTTAGTTGCAAGCACTGCTAGACAAATTCCTGCAACTAGTCCACCACCTGCAAACACTTCGCTGACTGTTAATTTACAAACTTCCACATACCTGTTGTGCATTTTCTCACCCCACATCTCTAGTACTTTTATGAATGGGAACAGTTCCAGAAGCAGGATGGTCCTAAACACCCCAGACTCCTCCCAAGAGGGTGGACGTGAAGCCTCAGACCATTACCCCCCCCATCCCAAAGAATGCTCCACACCCTCTTCCCTTCTGGCATCATCAGTGAACAACTTTACATCCTCATGGGAAACAGAGTCTTTCTGCCAAAAAGAAATGCCATTGAAATGCTATAAAAAGGTGTCCCAAACTGTCAGATCATCTCGCTCAAGATTGCCTCCAAACTTCCACTATAGATGCAGATAATATCTGAAACAATACTCTGGCAATAGGTAAAAACAAAGGTGAAGTTCAAACTGCCAAAGACCGTAGCACCTTAGTGTCGCTTTTTTTAGCATCCTTAACCTCATTCACCATATTATTTACGACAGTCAATTTTTCTTCAGGCAATCATGAACACGTAGCCACCAAATCTAATTCAATGCCCAAGAAAAACACAACTGCATGGCGAGACCTTCAGTTTTCCCTCACATGATGGACACATGCAGTTATTTTGCTACCTCCAGAAAAACTTTGAACATTCATATGCAATCTCCAGATGACACTCTTCTTGCAAAAAGGGAATTGTCCAAATATTATTCATGTCATCCTATCTCATTACTCTCACTATTTGCGTGGAGGCCGATTCTAAGACATCTGGATGGCCAGGGGATGCACCTGATTCTGCTCCCGTGAGGGCTAGACCTCCACACGGGAGCAGAATTGTGGCATAGTGGCTGGGTGTCCAGACGTACCCCGATTCAGGCAACCCGGATGTCCAGCCAACTACCCGACTAGCTCAGCCAGGCACCTGATTGGAGCCGCAGTGCCATAGAATCTCGTCGCCATGGCACCATGGCTTCATTCAGAAGCTGATATTTCCGGCCACTGAAAATAAACCTTTCCCTACAGCCCGACCCTCGATCTGGCCTTGTCATGGCCAGTGTCGGGATGTGGGGAACCCCTTGCACCTCCTCACCCCTTTAATGTCATCTGGCTCCCCAGTCCCCAGTCTACATGGCTGCCCTGGATGTACAGGGCCAACCTCGGAATCGGCCCTGTACGTCTGGGGTTGCGTTCTTGTCCACTGCCCACCCTCGCTGCTCCCCCAGTCCACCCCCTCCCGCCCATGAACAGAGCTCTCTGCACAAGTTGGCTATACATGCAAGGAGCTCTGTGGCCGCCAGTGTGATCTGAATAATTAGCGGGTCTAAACGTCTGGATCGGAATGACCCCCATAATGAACATTGAAGGAGGTACATGAAATAAAACTTGTCATTGGTATACACTTGTTAAAGCAGAAGTCTCCACTGAAATGAAAGTAAATGAAAGATGGACTCCTCGTCTGCTTTTGCCATCTAAGCCCCAGATATCATCTGCTGGACTAAGTCCACCACCACATCAAAGGTAGCATATTGCACCAAGCATAGTTCCTTGGGGATGAAGTCTTTCACCGAAATGCCCTCAAGGAGGGATAAGTTCACTATCAATCAGTATTTCCCAGCTTCCTCCTTAAGAACCATGGATAATGGAAAGCCACACGTTTTGGGAAATGGCATGTCCTTAAATGGTTCATCAGTTTCCCCAGCTTAATACCCCTCTTTCTCCAAGCTTGTCAGTCTTGAACCCCTTGAGACTAAAGAGAAATCAGAAGACCTCAAACCCCCTAAACGCCCTGTGAAGGGAATACAAAAACCCTCTGAAAAAAAAAAACACTAGGCACCCTATCATCTTCCCAATGCAGAAAGTTCTCATGGGCTAGAATGACCTCGGGGAACTCCAGAAATTAGGTCTGATCACCCTGAGGTACCTTTGCCTCCTCAGCTTGTCCACTCCTAAATATATAAAACACTTCAAAGTCTCTGTTAGTATCTTATCTAATGTAAATAAGTTACAGTTGGTTATCTTGTACCTTTGTTAATTATTGTTTATTGTAAATGTTTGCATTCTTTGTAAACCACTTTGATTTGATAAAGCGGTATAAAAAAACTCTCAAATAAATAAATAAGCACAAAAAGACCTTTGCAGAAAGCCCACTTAAGGTAGTCTATTCTGGGGCCACTGTTAAACTTCATTCTTTCTCCACCCACCCCCTTTTATCCCTGCCAGAAGATGTTTTCCCCAACTATAAATCCCTTGTTTCAGTCCTGTGCAAATCAGGAAAAACACATGACTTTCTTCATCCTACATGTGGTTTTTTGGAGTGCATATACCCTTTTCTTACCACCATTCCATAATCTAGCGAATACAGAGCATGACACTGAGTTTCCATTATTCAACCCCTGGTCAGTCCGCCACCATTCACATAACTCCTTCTAAGCTATTTCCACCCATAGGCGGGTCGTGCTTGGTGGAATTTTAGCTATCTTCCACTAGATCTCCATTTCTATTCTCTGTGGGGTGTCTAGATGAAGAGGTGTACACTTAATCTCCATCTCAGAGGGAGGGTCATTAGACCCCACCTCTCTCCTACAGGGCGTTTTCAAGCCCTATCTCCCATCTCAGAGGGGCAATTTTCTGCATCCTGAGAGGGATCCCCTCCCTCCCCTGGATAGGGCCGCAAATTGGGTATCCATTCCCAGGGTCTCCACTGGGTTGGTGCCTGCCGGGAAGTCTTTCTTCCTCGCCTTTCCCTGCTCAGAGTCCTACTTTTCTCTGCCAGCACCTGGGACAGGACATACACCTGGGAGCAAGAAATTAGCCAATTCCATAATACCTTTACTGTTACTGGAGAAGAAGTTCTGAAAGGATCCTCTGTAAGGATCCACATTCAACTTTGTTAGGTAATATCAGGCATTAGCTTTTTTTCTTTCAGAATGATTTTATATGCTGCAATAATATAATTGTTTTTTAATGTTTTATTTAATTTTATTGTCATAAACCACTTTATGTGCAAAGTGGTATAATAAGCAAATAAATAAAATTTGAATCTGCCTATTGCCAATGGATGCCCTCGTTTCAGACACTTAACAGTGAGGTGAATGACACTGTATCTCAAATAAAGATATTTAATGGACGGCTTTGTTAAAGCAGCAGTAGATATCATAATCTCCACTTTCCTACCAGACTAGGTCTGACTCTACCTACTGTTCCCCCTGTGACACATAATGACCAACCAGATCCAGCAACTGCAGTTTGGGACTCGGCATTCCAACAGCCCCAAAATGGACCTTTTTTGCCATTTGAGTCTATCACAAATGAATGCCATCAGGAACCCAAGACATAAACTTATTCCCTGTTATTGTGTGCTAACTATCGTAATCCTTGTGCACTCCCACAATCATGTTAGTGTAAGTCAGCAAGGAGCCATACTGTGAAGGATTATGATGTCCCTTAATGCTGACTAAAAACAAGAAAACCTGGATCCAGTTAATAGTGGTCTTAAGGATTTTCTTAACTCCATCCTCAGTGTTCACTCTGTTTTTCCCACTTCCTCTGTGCCCCTCTAAGAGCTTAAATATGCCAACATACTTTGTCTTGCAGATGCACTTGTGCAACATACATGGGACCCCCCTCCTACAGTTCAGTCATGGCCATTAGCACTGGAAGCCATCCTCCTCTAGATTCCTTCCCTGCCCAGGTTGGTGCTCGGGGGATGAAATACTGGAAGAGGACCTAGATTCTAATGAATTCTTCTTGCTTAACCCAGAAGATAAGACTCTGTCCCTTTTCCTATTTCTTCTTTTATCATTAGCTTCTAGGATTTGGCTCTATCCCTAGATATCTGTCCACCTGTCATTGAAGTATCTGTCAATTCACTATGTCTAGTGCCTGTGGCCACTACTGCTCCGGAGACAGATTGGTTACAGTATTCTGTCCTCATTTCCACAACACTGGATCTGTCAGGGCAACGATGGCAACCCACTACCAGATGCTTTCTGTTCACATTTTTCTCAACTATAGGCCTCATCAATTGTCTCCAGGCTTCATAATGCAATGAACTGAGCGGATCTTCCTCCTAGGTGTCTGACCATCTTGTAAGAACTGAAAAAAAGTGAGAAGTTCCCACCTCCCCATATGTCTCCTAGAGCAAAAGAAACAGTCATTAATAATATTTTCCCTTATCTCCATAGAAGGCAGGAGATTCTGCCAGGCCAACTATGGAGGAAATCACAAATCCCACCATTTGTTTATTTAACCATTTTTTATACCGCTTAATCTTTCAATCAAAGCGGTTTACTTAAGAACTCAACAGTATGCATAGAACATTTAACTGTTATAAGAAGGATTACTTAACCATTATACAATAAAGCTCAAATAGGGAGAAGGGGGGGGGGGGTGTACCAATAACAAGTTAACATGTGTATAGGGTCATATGTTTGACCAAACTATGTCGAGGAGAGGTTGTTGGTTCATGGCCTGGAGTCAATAGGTGATGGAATGTATATTTCATTGGTCGGAAGATTAGGTAATGTACCCCAGATGGTCTGTGTAAAGTAGAGTTTTGAGCTTCTTCCTGAAGTCTTTGATATCAGTAATCGCAAGCATGTTATCTGGAAGTGAGTTCCATATTGATGGGGCATAGAGTTAGAATGCTCTTGCATATGTGGATTGTTTGGTTTTCTGAAACTTGTGAGGTGTGATGATCATGTTTGTGTTAATTTTATCTCCTGGGTCGGATGCTTGTATCTCTTGTTATGAGGTCTTGTAGGGTGTCGACTGTTAATGAGGAAGGGTTACCACTGCCAGCTCTATGCTAAAACCCCACGTGACCAGGCCATCCATCCCCCTGGAAAATCCTGACTAGCCCTCCTTCAGGGATCAGGCTGGGCTGCAGCTCTGGCCTCAGTTAATTTGTGGGCATTTTCCCCCAGAAAAATTCAGGTCAACTGTAAGAATCCAATCTGCCACAAAGGATGCCCACTCTGCCCAGCCTTCAACTGACACTCCCAAAAGACAGTGACCTTGAATCATATCCATCTGGGGAAGGGGGTAGCTGTGTACCTCCAAGACCTTTGCAGTCATGGGTGCACCTCCATGGCCTAACTACCCTTCATGTAAAGGGGCAACCTATGCCATACAGCCTACTTCATGCCTAGAAGTCACCACTCTAGAGCAAAATTCCTGCCCGTGAGGCTCACCTCGTGACCTCCTCCCCTCCTTGTGGGGCCTGCAGAGCAGATGCACACTTGTCTCCATTATTAAGTTCCTGCATATTCTTTTAGGTTTTGCAGCCTCTTCCATCTGGTTCCCATGTGCTGCTGCATCTGATGTTCCTCTGGTTCCTTCCGCATATGTGTTTCTCCCTTGCAGCTCCAATCTCTGTGCACCGTGGCCCTGTTCTGGACTCTCTTTTGACTCCTCTGCTCCCACTGTTGCTGCCCCAAAGCTCACAATTCTGCTGATAACTCTCCAGATCTCCACTTTCCATGTGAAAGCTCTCATTTGACCTCCCTCATCTGAGCTCTCCACCACTGGATCACCAGTGACTTCATCAGTGGGATAAGCTCCCATTGCTACCAAAAACACAAGGACTTTATTCACTGAGAAAAGAGTGAGCCTGCTTCTTTCGATTTACTGCACTGGCAGGAAAAGAAGCAGCACATGGACCTCTTTTCATTATGTTCCCTAACCTGTCATGCCATTTGGGCCCCCTATGTTCATCCAATCTGCAATCAGGAAACTAACTGGAAGATCTGAAAAAAGCCTCCTCCTAACTTTTCCCTCTTGGTGTGGTCTCCTCCTACCCCCTCCCACCTCACTATCCTCCAGCTTGGGGCAATATTAAAACCAACTGCTTGGACCAGTCAGACAGACTCTCCTGTTAATAAACTCCTAAGCAAAATTTAAACTTAAAAATGAAAGATTTGGATTCTCAGAATTCTAATATGCCTCTAACAAGATGTTTATGGGTCACTAATCATTCTGATAGCATAGAAGGGAGCATACTGCCCTAGAAATGCTAAAACTAAAAGTGTGAAGCTTGCACTTAACTAAGTATTGAACTAGAAATATACTGAGATCATTTTTGTGCGTGAATATGAAATTTCATTGAAGGAGTCTTAATGATAGCTAATTATCACCTGCTGTCTTTTGGGAGATTAAGATAGCATTACATAACCATGCTGCTTGCTTTTTTTAAAATCTTCATCATTTTTTAAATGTATACATCTTTCTGTTGCCATCAGCTTTGACAAAGTATGTCAGTTGAAATAATATACAAGGGTTTATTTATTTATTTACATTCTCTTATATACCGCACTATTCTGCATCAGTGCGGTTTACATTGAACAAACTGAAATTTCATTGAACAGGGCATTATAACTTGGAGATAACTATTTTACAGAGAACATGGGCTATGGAGGGTTAGGTGGCTTGCCCAAGACCACAAGGAGCACCTGTGGGACTAGAAAGCCCAGTCCTTCCGGCCCAAGGTTGCTGTCCTCTAGTGGGATTTGAACCCCCGACCTTCCGGCCTGAAGTACCTTGCCCCAACCTTATTTTTAAAGTAAGGTCCAATTGGCTGTAGCTTTGTAAATTTTTTTCCCCCTGTAGAAACAAGCATGCGTGCCGGCTTCCGGCATGCCTTGTGCAAAAGCAGATGCCATTTGCAGTCGTAGCATCACTTTGTACAGTTTATACTGAGATGTTAAAATGTATAAGACAATTGAGCGGCCCTCCGACTGTGAAATGCGGTCTGTGATTCAGTTTTTGACAGCAAGGACCATGTCACCACCAGATATGTGAGGTGTACGACCCCAATGCGATGAGTGACAGCAAAGTGCGTAAATGGGTGAGATTGTTCAAGGATGGGCGGGACAAACTGCTCACGATGGGTTCCCAGGCTGCTTTCCGAGGAACACCAAAAAAGGAGAATAGCTAGTGCTTTGACATTTCTGATCCGATACAATGAGGAAGGAGATGAACTTTTGGACTACATTGTCACAGGGGACGAGACATGGGTTTTTCACATGACTCCAGAATCAAAGTGGCAGTCGATGGAATGGAGACACATGTCATCTCCAGTCAAAGTGAAAGCCAAACAGACAATCTCAACACGCAAGATTATGGCAACTGTGTTCCTCGGAAAGCAGCCTGGGAACACAACACGAACACAATTTTCTGAACGGCAATTTTTCAGAAATGATTTTGTATAGCACTGACCTTGAAACTTGTGGAAATTTCAGTGACAAAGTGGAAATCATGAATCGCTGTTCTTCGTGAATTTTTGCGTCAACTGTGTGCACCAAATCTTCTGTGATTACTGAAGGTCGACCCTATCGCGGTTCATCATGCACATTGTCCCGCCCGTCCTTGTACAATCTCACCCATTTATGCACTTTGCTGTCACTCATCGCATTGGGTTCGTACACCTCACATATCTGGTGATGAATGTCCGCTTATGACACGGCTGTACAGCATTTCTGCATAATTTTCTGTGGTAATGTGGGTGCCAATGTACAAAGGGATTTATCGCGAGCGTAACACAAGTACACTAAAAAAAATTTTTTTTAAACTGCCTCTAATGTTTCGATTGATTTTTACGTTTTTTGGTGCGCTGAATCCAAATCTGGTAACCAATTTGCTCCATCACGTACAGATTTTTTGCTACATTGGGTTAGCAGTTTGAGGTGAACGATTCAGATTGAGTGCGATCGAGATAAAAGTTTCTTGGATGAATTCTTTATACTAATTGTTTAGTAGTTATTCAAATAAGAATAAAGAAAATTGTAACAAGGCAGCACATAAGAATAGAGTAATGTCAACAAAACACACTGTGATGGTAGCAAAATTGTCTGCACTTAAAACAGCCACATACATGTGCACAAACATTGAGCCTATAAGAGCGAGGTTAGACACAAAGCAAAGCAAAGAAATGTGCAAAAAATGTTGTACAGGTATGTATGTAAGAATAGAAAACGCAAACCGCACCATTACAATACATGAAGACAAACACCTGATGGTGTGAAAATAAAATTCTAATAAATGAGATCCGACACTGTGGTAATAACTAGCAAATTTTTATTTCAAAGTTTAGTAAAAACACGATATTTGTCAACACAGTTTAGATTTTAAAGTCATTCTTGGGTCAATCAATCTCCTGGTGGGCCCGTTTCTTCTTCCCCCGAATGCTTCTCTTGGTGCGCTGCTTGGCGTATTTTTCATCTGGGGTTTCCCGTAGCAGCAACCAGCAGAAATCAGCCATCATAGTGGTGTTCCATCTTCCTTGGTACCTTCTTTCTGCGTCCTTGATGTCCTGGTGAAACCTTTCACCTTGTTCTTCACTGTACGCCCCCAAGTTTTCGGGAAAGTAGTTCACATGGAAGTGCAAGAAATGGACTTTCAGGCTCATGTTACAGCCTTGTTCTTTGAAGGCATTGAGCATCCTGGCAACAATATCCTTATAGTTCTCATCCCGCCTGTTCCCCAAGAATTTGAGAACAACATCCTTGAAGGAATCCCAGGCTTCTTTTTCCTTCTCAGACATCGTTTCAGCGAATGCTCCATCTGAAATGAGTTTCCTTCTATCAGGGCCAACAAACACTCCTTCCTTTAGCTTTGCTTCAGAAAGTCGGGGGAACTTTGAGCAAAGGTACCGAAAGCACTCACCATCTTTTGGAAGGGACTTGATGAATTGCTTAATGAGACCCAACTTAATGTGGAGAGGTGGTAATAGAATTTTATCACGAGGTACCAAGCTCTCATGAAGAACATTTTTCTCACCGGGTCTCAAATACTCCTGAATTGGCCAGTCTTTTTTTCCCCCAGTGTAGGTCGCGGGCCCGGCTATCCCACAAGCAAAGGAAGCAGGGATATTTGGTGAAACCGGATTGCTGCCCTAATAGCATGGATAGAATTTTAAAGTCTCCACAAATCATCCACTTATGCTCATCATAACGAATCTTCTGAAGAATCAGGGCCAAATTCTCGTATTTTTCTTGGAGAATAACCGAGTGAGCAATAGGAACTGAAGCGAATGTATTGCCATTATGAAGAAGAACACCTTTTATGCTGTCTTTTGACGAATCAATGAACAGCCGCCATTCAGCAGGATCATACTTGAGTTTAAACTTTTCCATCACTCCGTATATATCGTTGCAAAATACCAAATCTTCCTCTTTGCTGAAATACTTCAAAAATTGTGTCTCGCGGTTGCGGTACCAATAAAAAGTTGTTCCTGGTGACAATAGATTTTTTGTTTAAGCCGAGAACCTAGCAGTTGGGCAGCATCTTTTGGGAGTCCTAAATCCCGGACTAAATCATTCAATTCAGCTTGAGAGAAAAGTTCAGGTTTCGGATCTGGTTCAGTTTCAAACTCGGAAGTACTGGACTCATCGGGAAAAGCCATCTGATGAGTCTCATCATGATCAGAACCGTTCACACAAATATGATCCAAAGATTTTGGTGGTTCAGGCACAGGTACTTCGTTGCTATGAGGCATAGGCCTAATTGCTGAGGGAAGGTTGGGGTAACTTATTACGTTCTTATTTTTTAAGTTGTATCCCTTCACAATGCAAGAGCAAAAATAGCAGTCACTGCTGTGGTCTCTTTGTTCACGCCACATCATAGGTATTCCGAAACGAAATGCTTGTTTTTTACCTTTCATCCATAAGCGTAGATCTTCCTCACATGTCTTGCACACTTTGTGAGGAGCCCACGGTTTGTCTTGATCACCTAACTTCAAACCGAAATAGGCGAAATATACTTTTTTAATAAATGCAGAAATGTTCCTCTGCCGCTTTTTCACGGTATATTCCCCACAAATAAAACAAAAACTGTCCGGAGAGTTGACACAACCTCTGGCTCTGTGAGCCATTACAAATACACAGCACTGCAAACTAAAACTGTAGTGAACCACTTCGGAATAAAGCTGGATTACGACTGAGCAAACAAAAGGTAATAATGAACTTGCAAGAAACTGAAATTTGACAGGAACGTTCATGTCGCAACCACCGTGTTTGAGCGAGCGAGCGAACGAGGCGAGGCGAACAGGAAAGAACATGCGCCAGCGCGAGTACTGGATTTAGCCCCCCGCCTCCCAGTTGTCCTGTTAATGTATAAAATGAATACAAAACACTAAAATATCATGAGGGAATGTTTCTAGTTAGTTAACCATTACAACCTCTATTTTGGGCCAAGAAAATAAACTGCAGTCTGCTAAAAAGAAATTATGTGAACATTCCTTATATGGGTAAGAAATCTAATTTTGCAAGAAAACGTGACGTGATGGAACATTTTGGCTATTTTTCCTGGATTCAGCACCCCAAAATCTATAGGAATCAGTTGCAAAACTGGAGGCAGTTTTTCGGTAGTGTACCTGTATAATCACTGCGCAGATGCCAGCTTTAATGGCAGTGCACAACCTATTTAAATCAATGCAGAATAGATGATAATTAAGCAATTAGCTATGCCATGCAAATGCAGAGAAGTGCACAGAAGAGAGGAAGGCTGAACTCAATGCTGGAACTGTAATGCCAGTTTGGAGAAGACTTAAGGGTTCGCTCAAGAGGTTTGCGATTAGTGATGAGGAGGAATGTATGCCTGTTTCTTGAGTGAACAACCCTACAGCTGTTTTTTGGCTTTGCTGAAGTACGACCTGAAAATAAAACGGCATGGGAAGCGTGCTGGAACCGTTGTATGCACATGGGTTGAAATGCTATGGGGCCAGGGCCGGATTTACCTATACGCCATGTACGCCATGGCGTAGGGCCCACAGCTGGCAAGGGCCCACAAAAATGGAACAAGTTAAATTTTTTTTTAAAATAAAATTAAAAAAAAAACCTGCTGGCTGCCGCCGCGGGGCCCCCTCTGCTGCCGTGGCAGCATGGACTGACCCGCGGGGGCCCCCTCTGCAAGCTTGATCCCTCCCTCCCTCCCTCCCATGCAGGCTGTGAGAGACGCGAAGGCAGACTGTCTCCCTCGCGTCTCTGTTAAGCCCGCAGGGGCTGATGGGAAATTTCCCATCAGCCCCTGCGGGCTTAACAGAGACACGAGGGAGACAGTCTCCCTTCGCGCCTCTCACAGCCTGCATGGAGGGAGGGAGGGACGGACCGACGGATCGAGCTTGCAGAGGGGGCCCCCGCGGGTCAGTCCATGCTGCCGCGGCAGCAGAGGGGGCCCCGCGGCGGCAGCCAGCAGGTTTTTTTTTAAAATTAAATTTTACTTTAGGCCGACGGGGGGGGGGGGAAGTAGGACTGGTAATGGGCTATTGGGGGGGCTGGGCCTGGGACTGGAAATGGGCTGGGGGGTTAAGGCTGGGGGGGGTTAAGGCTGGAGGTGGGCTGATGAGGTTAGGACTGGTTACGGGCTGTGGGCTGTTGGGTTAGAACTGGTAATGGGCTTTGGGGGGGTTAAGACGTAATGCGCTGTGGGCTGATGGGGGCTGTCTGGTAATGGGCTATGGGGGGGCTAGGACTGGAAATGGGCTGGGGGGTTAAGACTGGAGGTGGGCTGATGGGGTTAGGACTGGTAATGGGCTGTGGGCTGTTGGTGGGGTTTAGAACTGGAAATGGGCTTTGGGGGGGTTAAGACTGGTAATGGGCTGTGGGCTGATGGGGGCTGTCTGGTAATGGGCTATGGGGGGGCTAGGATTGGAAAGGGGCTGGGGGGGTTAAGACTGGAGGTGGGCTGATGGGGTTAGGACTGGTAATGGGCTGTTGGGGGGGTTTAGAACTAGTAAAGAGCTTTGGGGGGGTTAAGACTGGTAATGGGCTGTGGGCTGATGGGGGCTGTCTGGTAATGGGCTATGGGGGGGCTAGGACTGGAAATGGGCTGGGGGGGTTAAGACTGGAGGTGGGCTGATGGGGTTAGGACTAGTAATGGGATGTGGGCTGATGGGGGGGGTTAGGACTGGCAATGGGCTATGGGGGGCTGACTGGAAATGGGTTGATGGGGTTAGGACTGGAAGTGGGCTGATGGGGGGTTAGGACTGGTAATGGGTTATAGGGGGGGGGCTTAAACTGAAAATGGGGTGATGGGTTAGGACTGTAAGTGGTTTGATGGGGGGCTAGGACTGGTATTGGGTTGGGGGGTTGCTAGGACTGGAAATGGGCTGATGGGTGGCTAGGACTGGAAATGGGCTGATGCAGGCACTATAAGGGAATGGATGCTGGGTGAGGCTGGAACTAGAAGGGAGCTGATGTTGGGGGAGGATTAGAATGGGATGGGGCTGGAAGAGTAAAATGGAGAAGGGAAAAATATTTTGTGTGGGAGGGATAAAAAATCTACAATTGGCCGGGTATTGGGAGAGTAAGTGGGGATTGAGGATGGAGGGGTAAAATTTGAGTGGATGAAATAGGAATGAGGAAAGAGCAAAAGGAGAAAGATTAGTATGTTAAAGCAGATGTAGAGAGAGAATGGAAAAAAACTAGAAGAGAGAAGAAAGGACAAATGGACAGCAGACGATGGAGAGTTAGCAGAAGACACGAAGAAACCAGAAGAAAGTGGCTGGAGCAATTGCAGCTGAAAAAAATGCACAAAAGGTAGAAAAATATCTCTTTATTTTGAATTTATTAATTGGAATATGTCAGCTCTGGTAAATGTGCATCATTAACGTCTGCGCTTTGTTTAGTACAAGAGCAAATTAATGTATAGTTTTATTTCTACAGTGTTGTACATTCCAAGTTTGGCTTTTGGGATTCCCAGTTTAATTATTGTCTTCCTGTTTCTAAATTGTGATTACTTGTTTGGTGATGGTCTATGTTCTGCATGTGTAACTGAGCTGAGGTGTTCTGTTTATATAATTCTTATTTGACATTGCCACTTGTTCTCTTTCCCCAGTAGGTCATGTATTGTTGTTCTCTGAAATGTATTGGTTTAATATTTGCAGTGTTGCCTTTTGATTGGTAGAGTATGGTGCTTTGTGAGTCCTGGTAGTGCTGTTAGGATACGGCGGGTTTTGCTATGGGTTCTAAATGGGCAGTGTTTGTAGTAGTTCCTAATGTGTCTGGCAGTTGGCACTGGATTATAGTAATGTAGAAATCTTTTAGTCTTTCTTTATCCATACACTCATTAAGAGGCACGTTTACTAAAAGTTAGTATATGGTAACATTATGCAAATATTTATGCAAATGAGGCTCCTTATGCAAATGAGGCCCCGCACCCCCCTTGGGCCGCCCCTGCTTGGGGCCCACAATTTTTGTTGGCGTAGGGCCTCACTCAAGGTAAATTCGGCCCTGTATGGGGCACATAATTTATTTATTTAACCAGTTTTCTATACCACCTTATCCTTCAATCAAAGCGGTTTACATTATGTAATCACTACAGACAGGTACTGGATACATTCCCTTGTCCCCAGAGGGCTCACAATCTATGTGTACCTTAGGCAACAGAGGGTTAGGTGGCTTGCCCAAAGCGTGCCTATAGGACTAGAAACCCCAGCTCCTCCGGACTGAGATTTCTGTCCCCCAGGTGGGACTTGAACCCCCGGTCCTCCAGCCTGAGGTACTGTGTCCTAACCACTAGGCAACTCCTCCCTCCTAAGAGCAATTATTCTGCTCAGAAATTCAGATCAGAATAGTATCAATGTTCCAAGACACTATATTGTTCTAAGCAGAACGTCTGAGGAGAATAATACAGCCTTTCTGTGCTCAGGATAAAGGGGCCGCTAACGCAGACACCTGTGCACATGTGCCTGGCTTGCTCTTCTGGTTTAGCACTGACGTTTTGCGCACAGCTCATTTGCATACTGTTTGCTTACAGCGTAGCTGCGCAAAACGTCTGTGCTAAAACTGCTTTTAAAAACCCTGTGGGCACAGGGTTTCTGTATCGACCCCTAAGTGTCCTATACACAACTATGCAACCAGTTCCCACACCCATAAAGCCCCCCAAGTATGCCACTGAAAATGCAGTGCGGAAGAGGCAGGTCCTGACTCTCAAGCTACATATACTGTCCATTGCAATCCACATACATTGCAAACTGGAATGAGTGATCTTCAGAAATGCAGTTCAGCCACTCCCAAACTGCTAGCACCCCATAAGGCTGCCCTGCTTACACTGAATGCTCCACAAATCCAGCCAGAGAAATCCATCACTGTTCTCCTTTCCTCATGAAAATATGACAAAATTGACAAAACTAATATCTGTTTTCTTAAGAGTTTTTAAGAGATTTTTGATTAGTGAAATAAAACATGATTTAACCCAGGAATGAATCAACTTTTACACTGTGCTATACTGAAAATTATTTGTGTTCCAATTCAGCAAAATCACAAGTGCGTTTCATCTGAACAATCGAGAGACTAACTGCCAACTCAACATTACATGGTCCAGGACTTCACTATTCCACTGTCCAAACCCAGTTTACCTTGAAGTTAGCCTTGGCTGAACCATCTCAAAAGAAAGAAGAGCTGAATAAAAATGTCAGAACTGAAGAGTTATAGCAGTAATTTATATGTATTGGCTCAGCAGTTTGAAATGAAGGTCTAGCGCTTCAGCTATCTGAGCCACTGCTCTGGGCTTAGCTTCTCATCCACTAGATATGCTTTATATTTATGGGAAAAGCCACACACGTTGGGGATAATTTTATAAAAAATATATTTTTTTCATGTAAAACCTGTCTTACACTTAGAAAAGGCCCCTTTAAAATGACAGTATTCACAGCTATGCGTACACGTGCTAATATACATTCCCAGGGGCAGTGTTGGGGCAGAGAGGATATAGTTATGATGTGAGCACATATTTTATAAAACACATGTACAGTACATGCACACATTTACATCTTTTTTTGAGCTGGTGCCACTGTATGCCCTACAGGGGCTGTTCTGATAATGGCAGATAGGCTTAAATAAATCTCTCATTAGACTTTCCACAAAATGTCCCTCAGTCCACTGCTGAATAATAGAGATTTTTCTACAGGATCAGGCTTTAGGGGAACAGTTTTTTTTTCAAGGGATTGGGCTTGGAAACAATATGTTGGCTTTACCTTCCTCTATGACAATATCTTTGAAAGTATTAGCTTCACTGTCTGCAGGCCGATACTCTCAGGGAGAAATCAACAACACCTTGCGAGATATTAACTTTTTGAAGAATAACGCAGCTTGCAGAATTTAACCCAAATGAATATGTAGAAATTTTTTCAAGAGGAAAATAATGATATAGAAAGTGGTGAAGAATTATGTTAAGGGGTTATTAGATGAAGGGTAATGTAAGAAAGTATGTAGAGGAACAAGCAGTGGGAGATGAAGAAGTAGCTTGCTTTTTGTGGAGACAATGTGTCGATTAAAAGAGGGTTTGCGGCGGGGGGGGGGGGGGAATGGTGGTTTAGTGAGCATGGAGATGGAAGAGCAAGAGAGAGTGGATGGGAAGGAAATGATGAGGTTAGATAACTTTTGTGAGGTTTCAATAGAGGGGTTGACAAGTTTGGTGAAGAACTTAAATTCTGCATTCTCTTCTTTATATCCGGCCCCAATATCATTATTTAGAGTGTATCAGAAAAAATGATGGCAAGGATAGGAAAGTTAGTGTATCTGTCTCTGGAACAGGACTTTATGCCAGCAAGTTTGAAAAAAACAGTAGTGATGCCAGCATGGAAGAAAGAGGCTGCAGATGTTCACATATGCAAAAATTATAGATCTATTATCAGTGTTATCTCACATTATAGAAAAGGAAGTATTGATGCAGGTAGGGACTTATACTGAGGATAATGCACGATTAGATGAAGGACAGGCAGGGTTTGGAAAAGGCAGCGAACAGAGCCTATGCTACAAGCAATGCTAGATGAAGCATACTATTGGTTTGCTTAAGGGGAGAACAGTATTATCAATATCTCTGGATCTTCCTACCACATCTGATTGGATAGAGCCTGCATGTTTGGTGGAGAGATATGTGCAGTTATTTTTATTTTTTATTTTAGGTTTGGGAGGTTAGGTGCTGCAGAAGATTCAGTCTTTTTTTGGAGGAGAGAACATTTAGATTACTACTTTTTAAAAAAAAATGTTATCTTTACGCAATTTATACAATATACCAAGAATAATTCTCATACAAAAATTGAGAAGGGTTGACAAGGAAAAAATCAGAAAGTAAATCACGATATGATTATTATGTTTAGGGTATAAACCACAACCCATCCCACTCCAGCCCACAATGAGAGAGGGATGTTTCAAAAAAAACAACTATAAACTTTGCATCGAAAGGAAATAGGCTGGTTGTCTTGCCTAATCTATCAAAAATTTCATGGAGACTCGGCTAAGACAAGGCTGGGGTTTCCAAGTGTCGGGCATTTATGAAGGCTTGCAGCTGGGAGGGCTCATAAAAAAAAAACATGAAACAGACTGAAATTTTACCAAGCATTTGCATGGACACTTCAGGAAAAAGAGCGATCCCAGTTGCTGGACCCCCGGCCGAAGGAGAAACTCACATCATCTCTGAATATCTTTGGCAAGAGCGGTGAATACACGGACTGGGAGGCCCCGAAACAACAGGTTCCTTTTTCTAAAAAATAACTTCAGTAACCATTCACGGCCTGACAGGAGAGCAAATGTGACCAACAAAGTAGAGGGAAGAATAAGCTCTTCCTGAGAAGTTTCCAAGAGAGCCGAAACATTAAAAATATCAGCATGTTGTAACCCAGCAGCTTCCCCTGTAGATCTTTTTTTACTAGAAGGTAAATAGTATACTTTTACCATCGGCAGATGGGATTCCATTGGTATAGCCAAAATTTCAGTCAAATATGCACGAAACATCTCTCTTGCTGTTTCAGTTGAAGCTTTGGGGAAATTGATAAATCCCAGGTTAGCTGCCCTGGTTGCATTCTCTAATTGCTCCAATTTAAACTTAATACTGGAAAGTCCTTAATGAAAAAGTCTGAATGTTCCTCTAGGGCAGCTATTTTAACCTGTGGCTCCAAAATGGAGTTTGAGTTTCCAAAATCCTACCAGCAGATTGGTGGAAGCAAAGAACAAATGAAAAGCCGAGGTTTCAGTGACATCACTCCCATGCCTCTGTTTGTCTCAGCCACCAGAGGTCCTTTCTGTATTTCTTTGTCTCCAGCAGATAGTAACATAGTAACATAGTAAATGATGGCAGATAAAGACCAGTATGGTCCAGCTAGTCTGCCCAGTAAGATGGCAAGAGTAGGTGCACCTGCCGCTCTGTGCAGGCCATCCTTCCCCATGTCTTTGTTTAGGGGTGAACCCACCACTCCGTGTAGGACACCCCTATTTGTTGAGAAATTAGATAGTTAAGTTTATTTTGATTTTATCCTGTTGTTTTAAAGGGATCCACTGTGTCTGCCCCATGCCATTTTGAATTCTGTCACTGTATTTGCCCCTACCACTTCTATCAGGAGGGCATTCCAAGCATCCACCACCCTTTCAGTGAAAAAGTATTTCCTGACATTGCCTTTCAATTTACCCCCTTGCAGCTTCATGTTATGCCCTCTAGTTCTACAGCTTCCCCGTCTTTGGAAGAGGTTTGTTTGTTCATTATTTCTAAGTATTTAAAGATCTGAATCATATCTCCCCTATCCCTCCTCTCCTCCAGAGTGTACATATTTAGGTCTTCAAGTCTCTTCTCATAAGGCTTGATGCAGGCTCCAAACCATGTTCCTCTGAACAGTTTCCAGTCTTTTTACATCCTTTGCAAGATATGGTCTCCAAAACTGAACACAATATTCTAAGTGAGGCCTCACCAGTGACTTATACAGTGGCATTAGTACCTCTTCCTTTCTGCTGGTAATTCCTCTTTGGATGCAACCCAACATCCTCGTGGCTTTTGCCATTGCCTTGTCGCACTGTTTTGCCACCTTGAGATCCTCAGAAATAATCACACCAAGGTCCTTCTCCTGGTCCGTACACACCAACCTCTTGCCCCCTATCGCGTACATTTCCCTTGGATTTCTGCTTCCCAAGTGCATGACACTGCACTTCTTTGCATTAAATCTTAACTGCCAAGCATTAGACCATTATTTCAGCTTTTGTAGATCTTTCCTCGTGTTATCCACTTCCTCAGGGGAGTCCACTCTGTTGCAAATTTTGGTGTCATCTGCAAAAAGACAGACTTTTCCATTCAGTCCTTCAGCAATATCACTCACAAATACATTGAACGGTGCCAGTCCCAGGACCGAACCCTGGGGCACCCTGCTAATCACCCTCCTTTCATCCGAGTGAGCTCCATTTACCATCACCTTCTGTCGTCTGTCAGTCAACCAATTTCTGATCCAGTTCACCACCTTGGGACCCATCCCCAGACTACTAAGTTTATTGATAAGCCTACTATGAGGAATAGTATCAAAGGCTTTGCTGAAATCCAGGTAGAAGACATCCATCGCATGCCCCTGATCTAGTTCTCTGGTCACCCAGTCAAAGAACTCAAGCAGATTTGTTTGGCAAGATCATCCTTTGGTGAATGGATTTTCTCTGAAGAAAATCTGAGGATTGAGAGAAAAAGACTGATTAAACGCTTGTGAATGATCACCATGAGAAACAAAGCTGACTCTCTCACTTGAGTGCGACATGGGAGGCCATAGGAGGAGGGAAAATTGGTTCAGCTCCACGCTCTTACCCTGGATAAGAGCCTGTTGTGCAGCCAGAAAATTGGAAGGATCTGGAAGGATTGCAGAATTCAGCAGCCTCACACAACCTCAACGCCCCCTCCCTCCTCCTCTGTCCTCCTCTGCTCTCTCCTGAAGATTGCAGAAGGCTGTCAGAGAGATATGCCTGCTAGCTACCTTAAATGCTGTACTGCACAGCCAGCCAGTATCACAGTTTCAGGGGAATAGAGCTGAGCCTGGCATGGATCCTCTGCCTGGGACTCTCAAGGAATGAGTACCAAGGCTTGACCTTGTCATTGTTTTTGTTGGGGGCTCCTGATTCCGTCTTCCTGGGCTGCAATCCAGGGTGTACCGCTGGTGACCATTGTGTGGTGCGCAGGTTTCCTGCCATTTTCTGCATGCATTAGTAGCATTTTTACCTGTTGTGTGTTTATCTGATGGTCACTTCCCACTCAATAGACTCCAATGCATGCTCCTTAGTTAGCCCTGTAATTCTCGTTGCATAAGAGCACAGTTAATGCGTGCCTCCAGGACGCCGCAGCCTTAGCATGTGCAGTTGTGATAATTGCATGAAATACATGATAATTGCATAGAATACATGACAAAACAGAGGGAATACAATGAGCTCATTCTAAATCAAAAGAAACAGTACCACACAAATATCATCATGAAATCTTTAAACTGCCCAAGAGAGCTCTTCGGGATAGTATTAGATCACCATAAAACCAGGTCGTTGCTACAATAACTCCAGAGGCATTCACAACTCATCTCCAGAACAAAATCACTTGCACAAACCAAACTCCTGCTCCTAAGACAAAACCTGAATATCCAAACAACTGGTCCTCATTCAACTCAATCACTGATGGACATTGCAGCAAGCTACTGAAATCTCTGAACACAACCACATCACCACTCCACCCTTGCCCAACATCCTGGATAAAGATGACAATACAAGAGCTAGCACAGACGATATGCATAATAATAAATCTATCTCTAACACAAGGATTCATGCCACACTACTAAAAATCTCTTCTATAAGACCTTACTTAAAGAACAATACACCCGACCCAAACTCACCATCTTCATACCGACCCATTTCCAGCATACCTCTACTAGCAAAAATAATAGAAAAAAAACAGTTCAATGGCAATTACAAGATCACATTGACTCAACCGCCCCACTGTTTCCACAACAACACGGGTTCCAAAAATACCATGGGGTAGAAACACTCTTAACCTCACTAACACAGTACTTAAAGGAAATGAAAACATCAAATAAGGCTTCATAATCATCTTCATAGATATAACATCTGCATTTGATTCAATCCACTCCATACTCCTGGACAGACTGATGGAGATAGGAATCATTGACACTCCTTTGACATGGTTTCGCTCATACCTATCCGATTGACAGTCAAAAATCAAGAACAGAACTTCCAGACCTTTCCCACTGCATCAAGGAATACCTCAGGGCTCTGCACTATCTGCCCTTCTATTCAACATTTTATTTATTTTATTTTATTTAGTATACATTTGTATACCGCTACTTCCAGCGATCAGCAGCGGTTTTGATTACAGATTGGAAATTGTCAAATCATGATAGGAAATTTTTGAGGTATAAACACATTGATTAGACAGGAAAGCACAGCACACAGAGAACATGGGCTATGGAGGGTTAAGTGGCTTGCCCAAGACCACAAGGAGCACCTGTGGGACTAGAAACCCCAGTCCTTCCGGCCCAAGGTTGCTGTCCTCTAGTGGGATTTGAACCCCCGACCTTCCGGCCCGAAGTACCTTGCCCCAACCACTAGGCCACTCCTCCACTCAAACATATACATACAACCAGTCTGTAAAATTATCCAGGAACACAATATACAATACCACCTATACGCAGACAACCTGATCATCTATACCCCATTCGACACCAGAAAACCCGATTCCTTATCGTTCCTCCAGTTTAGTCCTCTACTTCTGGGTTGTGAACCTCCTCCTGCAGCTTGGAGACTGGACTGTCAAACTCGTGACATCACTGGATGTAACCTGCTGGCATCTCCCATCAGCACCAGTGTGTCCAGTCTCCATGCAGCAGGAGGACGTAGTGAGCCTAGGTACTGGGCTCACTAGAGGAACAAATAAGGAGAGTTTAGTTAGGGTTTTAGAGATCTATTTTCCCTTTGTTACAAATTTTTTTATTCAATTGATTTGGTATATTTAAATTTAGTTTCGGGGTTCCTGTTTCTTTAAAAAAAAAAAAAATGGAGTTTAAGTCGGAAAGGGCTTCCCTGCCGGACCAAGGCTATTTCCCTTTCTAGGATCTCCCTCCCTTGATGACTCGGGGGAGAGCTCCTCAACCGGCTAATCGGTGACCTGACTCCCGCGGAGCTGTGACTCACCGCTCCGGATTCTTGCCGGACGGCGTGCTCACTTGTGTCTCCAGTCCTCCCTGCCGACGCTGCTTGCTTGGTCTTGAGCAGCGTCGGCAGCTTGAAGGGCCAGCCGTGCACCCGGTAAGTTTTTGGTTGTTTTCTTCTTCCCCCGTCAGGGCCGGTACCGGGAGTGCGTTTGGAAGGTCGCAGGGGAGAGACAGTTGATCTGCGCGCCAAAACTCTATCATCCACAGTGGCGGCCATTTCAAACACGCAGCAACTGCCGCGTGGCTGATAAGTGCGGCGGCGAGCATTAGCATTCCCGGGGTGGGGGGGGGGGGTGGTGTAGTTTCGCCGCAGTTACTCTTTTCACTGCAATTAGGTTTAGATATGATTCTCTAGTTTGCCTCACTTGCCTCTTTAGGTTGGGTTTTAAAGTTGGGTTTGTTTTGTTTTGTTTTGTTAAGTTTTTTGTTATTCTTATTCTTATTTTTAGTTGGGGCCCTGGGTTGGGTCAGCATCCGGGGGGTTGCTATAATTTCTTCATTGTAAAAAAAAAAAAAAAAAAAGAGGGAAACAGAAAGAGGGGAAGCCTTGAGGAATTAAAAAAAAAAAAAGCAGTGTGTTGCTGTCTGTTTCCCGCTCCGGCCTGGTGAGCAGCACATCATATGTCAGCATGCCCTCAGTGCGTTGTCTGCGGCTCCCACAGAGGCACGGTCGCGGACACCGGCATCTGTTGGGGTTCTGCGGCTGTTTCCATCAGTGTGGAACAGCAGATGGAAACGTCAGTAGTTTCAGTCCCCCAGGGGTCCACGGCAGGGATAGAGGGAGAAACGGGAGTGGCTGTTTCTTCTATCCCCGGACTAGAGGCCTCAGCTGATCATTCTGGTGCGCTACTGGGACCGGATCTGCAGCTGGGGGATTTCTGCCCGGATTTCATCCTGCTTATGCACCAGGCCTTTTGTCTTCGGCGTCAGGGTAAGTTGCCTGGTGCCATTCCTTTTCCCTCGGCTGTGCCACAGTCTGGGATTCTCGACGGCGAAGGCATTGCGCCACGACCGCCAAAGAGGTCCTGTCCACCAGAGCTGTCTCCTTCGGATTCGGGGTGGCATGAAGCAGAGGAAACAGAGTTAGACCTGTATGAAGATATGGAAGAGTTGGAAGAGGGAGCGATTCCGAAACCTGAGGATCAGGCAAAAATTATTCAGGTATTCTGGAAGGACAAGCTGACGGCGCTCATTACGGAATACCTGCAGATGCTAAAGTTGGCTACAGCGCAGCCGGACGAAGAGGGGGATGGGGAAGATCCCATCATTCAGGCAGTGCGTCACACACAGGTAGTGTTTCCCGTCCACAAGGTGGTGGATAGGATGATCCAGGACGAGTGGGATCAGCCGGAAGCGGGACTCAGAGGGCTTAGGACCATGAGTAGACTCTATCCTTTGGCGGATAATGACAAAGACAAATTTCGCTGTCCACGGGTGGATGCAGCTGTATCAGCCGTTACTAAAAAGAACACTATACCTGTGGAAGGTAGCGCGGCTTTAAAGGATGCGCAAGATAGGAAGGTGGATAGTTTGTTGAAGCAATCCTTTGACGCAGATGCAGTGGCTTTGCAGGCTTCCATTTGCGGAGCTTGGGTTGTGCGAGCCTGTCAAAGGTGGTCCCAACACTTACGGCAGTCGGCCCAGTTGGAGCAGGAAAGTGTTCGTTAGCTAGAGCGGCTTGAATCAGAGTCAGCTTATCTGGCTGATGTACACTACGACTTAATCAGGGCCTTAGCAAATAGCATGGCGTCCCTGGTGGCTGCTCGCAGGTCTCTGTGGCTTCGGAATTGGGCGGCCGACGGCTCTTCCAAATCACGACTCTGTAAACTTCCTTTTAAAGGGAGGTGGTTGTTTGGTGAGGACCTTGACAAACTGGTTAAGGATTTAGGGGAGTCCAAAGGCGGAAGGCTGCCAGAGGACAAGCCTAAGCAAGCCAAGTCCTTTTTGGCCTTTCAGGGCCAGCCTAGAGATTTCAAGCGATTTTGTACTTCGCGTTTGGGCGGTTTCCAAAGGGGAAGGTTTGCTTCTCAGGCCCACGGGTTTCGTTGAGCAAGTAGAGGGTTTGCAGCGGCATCTGCAGGTGCCGCTCGGAAACCGCAATGAAAGAAGGTGGGTCCCAGCAGTGGGCCATCCGATAGGGGGGCTGCTTCGGGGATTTCTTTCTACCTGGACCCAAATAACTTGCGACCAGTAGGTGCTGGAGGTCATTTGCGAAGGTTATGCACTGAATCTGGCAAGACCAGTACTCAATTTGTTTGTGATGTCTCCTTGCTGAGGTCAACCAAAGTCTCTAGCAGTTCGTCTAACACTGGATCTCCTTTTACAATTGGGAGCCGTCGTGCCAGTGCCAGTTGCGGAGTATGGAGTGGGTCGATACTCCATTTATTTCGTGCTTTCAAAGAAAGATGGGTCACTGCGGCCAATTCTAGATCTCAAAGGGGTGAATTGTTGTCTTTGGGTACCGCATTTCAGGATGGAAACGCTCAGGTCCGTCATTGTGGCAGTACGTCAGGGAGAATTTTTGACGTTGCTCGACCTCATGGAAGCTTATTTGCATGTTCCGATTCGGGCGGCCCATCAAAAGTTCTTGCGGTTTGCGCTTCCTTGGGGACATTTTCAGTTCCAAGCGCTACCGTTCGGTCTGGCGACAGCTCCGCAAGTGTTCACCAAGATCATGGTAGTAGTAGCAGCGGCGCTGCGAAAGGAAGGCGTTTTGGTTCACCCGTACCTCGACGATTGGTTAATTCGGGCGAAGTCCAAGGACGAGAGCGAGCGGACCACAGCCAAGGTGGTAAGCTTCCTTCAGAGTCTCGGCCGGGTGGTCAATATGGCCAAGAGTCACCTGGTTCCGACTGAGGAGCTCGAGTATCTGGGAGTACGGTTCGACACTCGCAGCGGAATGATATTTCTACCGGACCGCAGAAAGCAAGCACTTCAACAGCTGGTACGAACCTTCCGGTCTACGCCTGCACCAACGGCGTGGACTTACCTTCGGGTGCTAGGGACAATGGTGGCAACATTGGAAGTGGTGCCGTGAGCCAGATTCCATATGAGACCATTACAGAGCTCGTTACTTCACCGGTGGTCGCATCAATGCAACACGCTGAGCAAACGTCTCCTGTGTCCTCTTTGGGTCAAACGGTCCCTCCAGTGGTGGCTTCTGCCAAAGTCCCTGGGGGCGGGAATGCCTCTGGAGCAACCAGAATGGCTTCCCCTGTTGACAGACGCAAGTCTTGCAGGGTGAGGAGCGCACTGCGGAGACCTCTGTGCACAAGGCACTTGGTCAGCGGCAGAGGGCAGCTGGTCCATCAACCGGCTGGAACTGTGAGTGGTCTTCCTTGCCCTTCAAAGCTTCGAAACAACGGGGCAGGGCGAGCAATAAGAGTGCTGTCCGACAATGCCATGATGGTAGCCTACATAAATCGACAGGGCGGCACAGGAAGTGTAGCCATGGCACAGGAAGCACAGGGACTGTTCTCTTGGGTCGAGACATGATTACAAACAATTTCAGCAGTGCACATTGCTGGGAAAGACAATGTCACAGCGGATTTTCTTAGCAGAGTTCGGGTGGATCCCGCGGAATGGGAACTACACCCGGATGCTTTCGCGGAGTTAGTGCGCTGTTGGGGGACGCTGGTTATGGATCTGATGGCGACGTTCCAGTCAGCAAAAGTGAGTCGGTTTTTCAGCAGACGACGAGAGCAGATGTCGGAAGGAAACAACGCCTTGATTCAGCCTTGGCTGTCGACAGGTCTCCTCTGTTTTCCCGCCGTGGGCGCTCATTGGCCGAGTGGTTCAGCCCATCGAAGCACATCGTGGGTCAGTGCTGTTGATAGCCCCGCACTGGCCAAGACGCCCATGGTACGCAGATCTCATGCGGTTACTCGACGGGAGCCCGTGGCGGTTTCCGACATCAGAGAGTCTGTTGCTACAGGGTCCAATTCACATGCCACAGGTGGATCGGTTCTTGCTTACGGCTTGGCCATTGAAAGGGCTTGGTTAAGGAAGAAAGGTTATTCCAGTTCGGTCATTTCAACTTTGCTCCAGGCGAGGAAAAAGTCCACTTCGTTGGCCTATGTACGTATTTTTGAAGATTGGTGCTTGAGGCATCAAGTACACGTGGTAACTGCGTCCATTCCTTTGGTATTAAGTTTCCTGCAGGACAGCTATGAGAAAGGTCTGGCTGCTTGAAGGTCCACTTAGCGGCCTTGGCCTCTTATAGAGGTAAGGTCAACGGTGGGTCACTTGGAGCTCACCCCGATGTCGTGCGTTTTCTTAAAGCGGTCACCAGAATGCGGCCATCATGTAGGATCGTGGTCCCGCCGTGGGATCTTAACTTGGTGCTAGGGGCCCTCGTAAAGGCCAGGCGTCGATCAAGGACTTAACTCTTAAAATGGTATTCTTGGTAGCCATTTGTTCCGTGAGGCGTATTTCAGAATTGCAGGCTCTGTCTTGTAGAGAAACATTTTTGTGCTTTTCCAAGGAAAAGGTTGTGCTGTGCTCCGTTCCGTCCTTTTTGCCCAAAGTGGTTTCTCTGTTTCATTTGAATCAAATGGTCTCTTTACCAATACTTAACACTGGGGGTGAAAGTTTAGCTGAACACGGTCTTCACCGCTTGGATGTTAAAAGGGTGCTTCTGCACTATTTGAAGGTTTCCGAGTCATTCCACAAATCGGATCGTCTTTTCGTGGTGTTCAGCGGTCCAAGGAAAGGTGAAGCGGCAGCTAAAGCCTCCATTGCACGATGGGTTATGGAGGCAATTGTGTCAGCATATATTTTGCAAGGTCGTGCCGCGCCGGTGGGTTTGAGGGCACATTCCACTAGGGCACAAGCGGCCTCTTGGGCAGAACACGGTTTGGTTCCACCAGTGGAAATTTGTAAAGCGGCCACCTGGTCCTCTCTGCACACATTTAGTAGACACTACCATCTTGATGTGCTAGTGGCGAGTGATGCCTGTTTCGGATTGGCAGTGTTACACTCCGGTTGGAAAGGTCCCTCCCGTTAATACTGCTCTGTTACATCCCAGAAGTAGAGGACTAAACTGGAGGAACGATAAGGAAATAAGAATTACACGTACCTGGTAATTGTAGTTCCTGTAGGAACTCCAGTTTAGTCCTCATTCCCGCCCAGGGAGTGTTTGCGTACCAGAACAACTGGCCTGATGCAATATTCAGAAAATTGCAGGTGGGTGTGATTTTCATTTACACTCGCTTTCACTCTTTATCTTTGATTGTTCTGTCTCCTCTGTCCACGTCTCTGGTTCAGCAGGGAGGAGAGGAGCCGTTATGGCCTTCAAACCCTTCAGTTAAAGGGGAGGGGGTTTGTTCATTACGTTATCGCTTATACCTTTAGTTTGGGTATTATTCATATGTTTAACTACTTGTTGTTTTGAGTCTGCTTTGTCAATAGTACACTTGTTTGACATGTCCAGTCTCCAAGCTGCAGGAGGAGGTTCACAACCCAGAAGTAGAGGACTAAACTGGAGTTCCTACAGGAACTACAATTACCAGGTACGTGTAAGTCTTATTTACTCCATCACTTCTTGAATGACATCAGTTACAGAATGGCTAGCACAATACAATGTACTTCCTCAGCCGGCACTCTCTGCATCTTGGAGAGTAGGAGTTGAAATGAAGAAAGGCTAAAAAGGTTAGGGCTCTTTAACCTGGAAATAAGACGGCTGAGGGGTGATATGATAGAAGTCTATAAATTAATGAACGGAGTGGAACGGGTAAACGTAGATCGATTGTTTACCTTTCAGAATATAGAAAGACTAGGGGACATGCAATGAAGCTACAGGGTAAACTATTTAAGACTAATAAAAGAAAATATTTTTTCAATCAACGTGTAATCAAACTCTGGAATTTGTTACCGGAGGATGTAGTAAAGGCTGTTAGTGTAGCTGGGTTTAAAAAAGGTTTGGACAAGTTCCTGGAGGAAAGGTCCATAAACCATTATTAAGAAGGGACCCAGGATATCAATGCTTGAACCAATACAAGCATTGTGGAACCTGTGTCTCTTAGGGAAACTGCTAGGTACGTATGACCTAGATTGGCCACTGTTGGAAACAGAATACTGGGCTTGATGGACCTTGGTCTGACCCAGTATGGCATATCTTATGTTCTTATGTAGGAGGCATTTCAGTTGATTCTGCGCCAGTGCCAAAGTTTGCCACTTCAGTTGCTGCACAGAAATGGGGTCCAAGGGTGTCGACGCCCTGACCCAGCCCTGGCCATGTCAGCATCTGCTGTATGTGTTTCCTCCTTGGCCCCTGGTGGGGCATGTACTTCTGAGTATAGAATGCCATCTGGACAGGATTGTTCTGTGGTACCGGATTGGCCGAGGAGAGCATGGTTTAGAGACCTGATGTGGCTCCTACAGGTGCCTCCTCTTAGGTGGCCTCCATCTTGGGGCCTATTATGGTAAGGACCAATCATCCTGGAGGACCCGGTTCCCTTCTCGTTATGGCTTGGCTCTTGAAAGGAGACAACTAGCATGTAAGGGCTATTCTCCTGTGGTGGTCTCTACTCTGCTTGGAGCCCAGAGGAGATCTACCAAGCTGGCATATGTGCGGATCTGGTGCCTCTGTGAGCAATGGTGTGCTGCTCAGCAGTTGGTTCCTGAGGTGGCCAAGGTGCCATTTCTGTTGGCTTTTCTACCAGATGGCCTGGAGAAGGGCCTTTTCCTCAGCTCCCTGAAAGTTGAGGTGGCAGCTTTATCCTGTTTTTGAGGTCCGGTGGCTGGTGAGTCTCTAGCCTTGCACCTGGACATCTTACACTTTCTTCAAGGGATTTGGCATCTGCGTCCTCCCCTTCGCTCTATGATCCCTTCCTAAGATCTGTCTCTGGTGCTCAGGGCCCTGATGGCACCCTTTGAGCCTCTGAAGTGTGCTACCTTAAAGGATTGATGCTCAAGATGGTCTTCTTGATTGCAGTTTGTTCTGTAAGGCGGATTTCCGAGCTGCAGGCTCTGTCTTGCCGAGGTCCTTATCTGTCTTTTTCAAAGAAAACCTGTGTCTTCCTTCTTATCTAAGGTGCTGTCTCCCTTTCACGTGAACCAGGTGATCTGCCTGCCCTCCTTCTAGAAGGAGCAGTGTCAGGGGAAGGATGAGGAGCTTCACCTTGTGGATGTCCAGAGGGTGCTTCTCCAGTACTTGGAGGTTACGAATTCCTTTCAGAAGTCTGACAATCTGCTATTTGCTGGGCCACGCAAGGGTGATGCAGTGGACAAGTTGACATTGGGATGCTGGATTAAGAAGGCCATTGCCTTGACATATCTCTTGTGGAACTGGATGATTCTGGAGAGTTTACACACCTATTCTACCCGAGCACAAGTGTTCTCGTGGGTGGAGCAGAGCTCAGTAGCCCCAGCAGACATTTGTCGGGTAGCATGTAGGCATCACTTTCCACTTTTGTTGAATATTTCCACTTGAATGTCCATGTGTGGGCAGACATGGCCTTTGGCTCAAGGGTTTTGCGAACTGCTGTGTCTTCTTCCTGCCCAGTGGAGTTGTAGCTTTGGTACATCCCACTTGTCTGGACTGATCTAGCAGGATGATATGGAAGGAGACATTTTACTTACCAGTTAATGTCCTTTCCTTGAGTTCTGCTGGACTAGTCCAGGACTTGACCCTGGAATTGTATTGCTCTGTTCTTCTGCTGCAGTATGCTTGGGTCTACTCTGATTTTCATATGTGGCTCTGCAGGTTCATCATCTACTGTCAGCTTTATATTTTATGCTATCCTGTATATAGTTCTCTACTGTTGATCACTCATTGCTGCCCATGGTTCAGGTTGTGTGAGGCTTGCCATGTTTCTCCCATATGCTTTGGAATGAATATTGAAGGGACTTCTGGTGACTTAGGTGAGTAGAGGCATGGGAGTGATGTCATTGACACTTGGGCATTTCATTGGTTCTTTGTCTCCACCAGTCTGCTGGTAGGGGAACACAACCCATTTGTCTGGACTGGTCTAGCAAGACTCGAGGAAAGGACATTAACTGGTAAGTAAAATGTCACCTTTTAGTAACTAGGGCCAAACAAGTTCTAGATGATGCCTTTTTATGGACCAATTTAATATTTCTGTGGCAAGCTTTCGCGAGGTATCCTCAATTCATCAGTTAAGTGAAGAAGGAGTGGAGGAGTGGCCTAGTGGTTGGGGCAAGGTACTTCAGGCCGGAAGGTCAGGGGTTCAAATCCCACTAGAGGACAGCAACCTTGGGCCAGAAGGACTGGGGTTTCTAGTCCCACAGGTGCTCCTTGTGGTCTTGGGCAAGCCACTTAACCCTCCATAGCCCATGTTCCCTGTAAAATAGTTATCTCCAAGTTATAATGCCCTGTTCAATGTAATTTCAGTTTGTTCAATGTAAACCGCACTGATGCAGAATAGCACGGTATATAAGAGAATATAAATAAAAAAAGAGAGAAATTCTCTGCTCAGTTACAAATTAACTTTTAAAGAAATGTAATAGCAAAATTCAGCCAAGTCAACAGGAGAAACTTAAAATATTGGGGTGTTGCAGTTAACTTAGTTGTCTTCTTCCCCTGTATCTTTTATTTTCTTCATTAGAAAAGACAGTCAAGCTTCCTTGCTTTTTCAATTCCCAAATTATTTTGAGCATGGACCTAGCCAGCTGTAGCATCAATGGCCCTCCCTGGCATAAGCCAGATGCAGTTGCATCTCTGTCTGGGTCTGGTCCTTGGTTTGGGCTGGCAATTGCATTTTCTCTTTTCTGACATGGACTGACACTAGGTACTGATTTTCAAGTTCCTGAGTGACACCAGGTACTGATTTTCCAACCCTCTGTATCTATCTGCATATATTTGGTTTAAGAGCCAATTTTGGTTGAGAGTCTCAGACTGGGTTTGGGAACCTCTGCTCTGTGCAGATTCACTGAGTCATTCATTTGATCCAACAATAGCGACTGAATGTGAAAGTATGACACTTTATGATAGGCTTTGATTAACTTTTGAACTTTGCTTTGTACTCATGAAGAGATGATATGCTGGATTAGGGGGATCGTGAATTTTATGGGTGATGAATGTGTAATATGGAACTAGTTTAGTTCTTTGAGATTTCACCCGTGACTGAGGATACTTTCCCAACAACAATCTCAATCAACAATACATCTATACCTGTTAAAAAAGAGGTAAGATACCTGGGTGTAATAATAGATCATACTCTCACCATGATACCACACATAAAGCAGACAGTAAGAATCATATTTCATAAACTCAAAACCATACAACACCTAAGGCCCCTCCTGGACACACATGACTTTAGATCGGTTGTCAATACACTCATCACACCCCACTTTGACTATTGCAATAGTCTACTAATTGGCCTACCACAAAAAAACACTTACCTATTACAAAGAGCTCAGAATATCTGTGCAAAAGTAATTACTAAAGCACGTCTAACAGACCATGTGACCCCTATACTCCTAGAACTACATTGGCTCCCTATAAACAGCCGTATCAGATACAAAATTCTCCTAACAACCTTCAAGCTCCTAAATGACATCGCCCCATCACATCTATCAACACTATTACAGACCCCATCCGAATCAAGAGCTCGCAGACAAAATGCAGCCCACTCACTTGATATGCCAAAATCATTCACGAAGACCAAAAAATCCTCAAGTGACAGAGCCTTCACGTTCACTGCCCCCATGCTATGGAATGATCTCCCACTAGACCTCCGCATCATAAAAGACCTCTCCCAATTTCGGAAGGAACTTAAAACATACCTATTCTCCGAATATTTCCAATACCCCCCATGCCCTGTCCCACAACATCCACAGACACACCAACTCAGAACCCCCAAAACCACAATTAAATAACCCCACACAGTCCCCCTTCACACACACAAAACCTATGATAATAATGGAAATAAATTCCACCACCTACACATGACACACCATCATTCTGTAACACATTGTACGATTACTCTATAACACATTTGTATAGAACCACTTGTAAATAACTTATGTAAATAGTTTGGACAGTTTTATTTCTACATCTGTTATTATATGTAAAAAGTTAGAAAGTTTCTTTCTGTTCAATGTAATGTATACGGAAGTATACTTAATTTGTTAACTTGTTCCATGTAAACCGCCCTTGATCACTGCAAGGGGCGGTATAGAAGAAATAAATAAATAAATTTAAATTATGAGAATCATTTACCAATGTAAAAAGGACTAAAAAATAGCCGTTTGAACTTTGAGACATTTAGGGTTTTTTTTTGAGTTGGTAGATGGCACTCTGTTAAATAAATAAATAAATATATACATTTTTTAACAACTTTTCTATACCGCCTTTTCATTTAATCAAGGTGGTTTACAATAACTTTAACTTTTATAAAGAACTTGCAAATTTAAACCATAACAGAGAACTTGCAATTTTAAACAGTAACATCGTAACTTTGAAAACTTAAATAGTCTCTTGTAGCATCAACTCAACTTATATACATCTTAGTAAGTGTAGTGGGAAGGTTGACTGGTGTAGATAGCTTTGCTTGTATAAATCAGCTTGTGGAGTGGTTAGTGTGATTGGGGGTCTTTGTTGAATTGTTCAATGAATAGGGTGGTTTTGAGCAGCTTCCAGAAATCTTTTATATCAGTTGTTGATCTTAGATTTTCTGGGAGGACATTCCAAATAGCAGGGGCAGCAAGAGAGAAGGCTCGCATGGATGTGGATTTATTGGTTCTTGTGAATAGACTAGGGGTTGGTATAGTGTTTTTGGTGCTGTTTCTGTCTGGTCTTTTGCTTGCTTTGGTTCCAATGAGCTCTTGTAATATTCCAGCTGACATGTTTTTAATTTTGAAGATGGTGAGTGCTGATTTATATTTGGCAGCCAGTGCAGATTATGTAGTATGGGAGTTATATGGCCTTGAATTTAAGCGCCAGCAATAATACGGGCAGCAGTATTCTGGACTATTTGAAGGGGACGAGTGGATTGTTTGGGTAGACCTTGGAAGAGGAGATTACAGTAGTCCACCACAGGTGTAATGATGGCCTGGCATACTGTGCGGAAATGTTCTTTGAGGAGAGGTCCTAGTTTAGTCTTTTGTTTTATATTCTGCTAACATGAGGATGAAATGTAGCACAGTAACTGTTAGGGATGTGCATGGCCAAAAGCGTTTGTGCTGATCTAAAATGAAATTTTCCTGATTTTCAGATATTTTTTATGTTTGTTTCACATATTCTTTAGGCATGCATTGTGTGCATACTAGAAATTTAAATGCGCTAATCAATTTCATGTGCATTAATTCCTAGGTATATGTGCATACAGATTTGCATGCAGGGCTGGTCTAACTATTAGGAAAACTAGGCGATCACCTAGGGCAGCATCTTATTTGGGGGAAGGGGGTCAAAAAGCAGGGCATTCAAAGCTGAAAAATGGAGTCTGACAGTTAAGAGGAGATAAGGCTTTAGGTTTGCCTAGAACTCCAACACCTTGAATCAACCTTGGGGCCCAGCCCTATTTGCATGCACTTTTAATTTTTAGGCACCCAAGCAAACCAAATATGTGCTTATGAATGCACATCCCTAGTAACTGTCAGTGTATAAGTAGCTCTTGGCCCTCCTGTTTGCTCCTACATGCAGTGTTACTGCCAGCCTTGCCTGATCACCAATCTTTTCCCTCCCTTCCACTTACCATTATGGTTTATAGGTTTTAATATACTGCCTTTCTGCACGCAAGCAACATGTTAGAAACAACGTGGAAAGAGAAAACAAACAGAAGAGAAGGTAGAGAGCTTATGGACAATAATGAACAAATTATGGCTTACATCTGCACACATCAAATATGCCCCTAGCAACCACCACTGAAAGCTTGTTTGAAAAGGTGTGTCTTTTAGGAACTTTTGAATTTTTGGAGTACTGACTCCAGATGTAGGTTCATTGGAAGACTGTTCCAGAGTGTGGGGGCTATATAGAAAAATTTTGAGTTGCACGTTGCTTCAAATTTTGCCTTAGCTAAAGGGGGTAAACGTAAGCGATTAGCATGGATAGAGCATAGGCAACGTTCAGAAAAATAAGGACTGATCAGAGAAGATATTCTGGGGATTTATTTTGAAGTGCTTTAAAGGTCAAAAGGAGACTCTTATATCTGATACGGAAGTATACTGGGAGCCAATGGTCGATGAGAGTTGAACTTTTTAGCATGTGAAAGAATACGGACTGCTGTATTTTGAATGGATTGCAGGCGTTTTAATTCATATTGTGGTAGACCTGAATAGATGATATTACAATAATCTAACTATGATGCAATTGTGGCCAGAAGAACGGTAGTTTGGGCAGCTGGATCCAGAAAGGAATGGATGGCATGGAATATTCAAATTCTGTCACCATTTTGTTTGCTGCCACATCTGGTAAGTTTAGTCCAGACACTGACAGCTTTTTCATTACAGAAGTATTTTCCTCGCATTTCTTCTGAATCTTCCCCCTTCATGAACTTACATTTTTATGGACAGATTTTTATCTTACTGATGGTTTTGTAATAGCTCCCCTTTTTCTTCTTTCCTCCAGTATATATGTTTCAAGCATATATTAAGCTTCTCTGTCTAGGTCTTTTATTGCAGGCCCTGTACTATTTTGAACTACTTTCCTGATTCTGAAGTGGGGCTCTTGGGCAGAGTAGAAGGTTCTGCCTGGTAGTAGATCTTCTGACGCTTTCTTATTTAACTCTTTAGTTTTGGCTTTTTTGGAGGTTCTGCCTGCTGGGATGCCACTTAGTACCAACCCTGGCTGGTGGTTTGTTGGCACTGCTGAAGCACATTCTTTAGCATTACGTGGTATAACAAGAATAATACATTTGTGGTCTCAACTAGGACCACCCTCTTCCAGTTATGAGGTGTAGAAACGAGAGGGAAAGGGGAGGTGATTGAGAGAAATAGTAGCAGCTACTGCTTTAACGGTAAAATAGCTTATCTAGAGGGGTATCAGCAGTCGGGGTTTAGAATATTTTTCGTATGGAGACTGTACTGAGATCTTTGCTACATTTCCTCTGTTGGTGGCTAGATAGAGGGCTATGGGTCCGGTTCTGAGATGTCAGTTGCGATTCAGGTCATGGCCCTGTATGTCCTTCCGGGTCAAAGGAGATGTGCTGCTTATTCCTCCTTGAAAGTGGAATAAGCAGTACTGACCTGACAATCGGGCCCGGGGATCCCCTCTGGGCCTGGGGCCGGGTGCAGGGTGGGCCCTGCCGCCCGATCCAGACTCTAGCAGGCCAGCTGTGGGTCGGGCAGCAGGAAAAAGGGGAGCCTAAGCCACAGGAGTCGGGGCCGCCTGTGAGGAGGATGTCCCCGCAGGCAGCAGGGGCACGCTGGGCATCCATGGGCCTGATTCTAGGCATCGCGGGAACGTTTTCTTCTCATGGTCCAGAATCAGGTCCTAATGGGCTTGTCTTGCTTGGGGCCATCCAGATGGCCCGGAACTGCCCCTTAGTGAATCAGGCTCCACGGGTGGGTGTGTTTCTTTAGTAAGTTATCATTTGTCTATACCAAAAATTATATAAAAAATACTCATGATGGTGTACCGTAAGGTTAAAAAACCGCAATCATGTAACAAATTACCATATTTTCACAGAACAATAAGGGGGTGATTTTAAAAGCACTTTTCGCAGTTTGCACATCTGCAAACCAGCATGCAGATGTCCAAATCACAGATGTCCCTAGAGACATTTTAGAAGCCGGGTCTATGGACATTCCCAGCGCGGGGACGTCCAAGTCTGAATGGTGGCATGGCAGCGGCATTCCTAAGAACCTGAATGTCCCAGCCTGATCTCAGAAATGCTCTGGACATCCCAAATTGTGTCTGAAGTTATAGCTGCATCAGGCAAGAACAGACATCCAAAAAGTGTTTGTTTTGTCAGACAAACGTCTGGAAGATATGGAGAAGGAGCTACAATGCTACCTCCTGTATTTTACCATTTGTCAGTGAATACCAATGGGAAATGGGGGCTCGTGCTTCACTTTGCTATGCTACTGGATGTCCCCTTATGCTAGCTAGTCTTAGATGGACATCCCCCACCCTCGCCTCCCTAATGGGGATGTCTGTGTGCCCAGCTGCACACATGTCCATATCAGGGACATCTATGTTCCTGTAATCAGCTGGAGACAGACATACCTGGTGTTTTTCTGCACATTCTGCCCTTGATGTCCCCAATTTCACTTGGAAGTCCTTCCTAAAATCCCCCTCCACATTTATATACAATTAAAATCAAAACACCTGTATAAGAAATACAGTCGAGCAGTCAAATAATCTTAGAATTTATCACTGAATGGTTTTGGAAAATAAACAAGCTTTTAATTTTCTCCTAAAAGGCAAGTGCTCATTCCACAGTCATAATATTTGGGAAGATTATTCCATTGCTTTATTTATTTATTTTATTTGGCATAAATTTATACACCGCTCAATCCAGCGATCAGAAGCGGTCCTTAGGTGGACAAGACAAGGGAATATGTACAGCATAAATTTAGGAATACAGTCTGATTAAGGTAGGGGGGGACTAACAACCACCAGATCACAGTTATACATTTGATTATTCAATAAATTACAGATTGAGCAACCAGAGAGGTTATAATTGTACATAGAGATCGCAAAAATACAAGCAATTAGCAGAGCAATATATACATATAAACAATTTTTTTTTAAATCATCAAGGATGTGATGCATCAATGAGAAATGGGTTCCTATTAACCTTATGCTTAAGAGGTAGGAAGGCAGCATGGGAAGATATAGTTGAGATCGGCTAGGTGATGCCGTAATGTGATTGGAACAGGTGTGTTTTAAGCTCTTTTCTGAAGGTGTGTAAGGTTTCAAGGCTACAACTAAAAAAGTTGGAGCTATAGAATGCGGAGGTCAAATTTTGTTAATGGAGGTACACGTAATAATTCCTCTTTCTGTGTATGTGAGGAGTGTTGCAGAATGTAATTATTGTCCGGATCTGAGCCTAAAAACATGAGGCTAGAACCTTGAATTGTATTGACAGGCAATGTAATTCTTGTGATGTAGGGGAAGCATCATCCTATCTCTGTAAACCTCAAATGTGATTTGAACTAACTGCAAGAGTGATATCAATCTCTTCAGAATTACAGTAGTCTAGGCAGGATGATAATCAATTTTGAGCCAGTGATCTTAAATCATCTTAGGATAAATACTCTGTGGACATAATTGATAAATTATCCTCAAATATACTGTATAACCCTTTGGACCATTTTAGAAAAATGTTATTTAAATTTCAAATTAGAGTACATCTAGATTTCCTAGATCATGAATTAAATCCTTAATCATGAACATTCCCTTTTCCCAAATCTAAACTTATCATTTTCTTATTAATTTTGTCTCATATCCAAAATGTTTCTGTCTTTGCTTTCATCAGCATAGCTTAAACTGAGGGGGCATTTTCAAAGCGTTTTAGCTGGTTAGCAGACCTACTAACCAGCTAAAATGTGTTCACTGTGATATTCAGTTGCAGTAAGTGATTAGTGTTGCTGACTATCCCCATAGATTACCCTGATTTTAACCATGTATTTTTTCGGCAGTCTGTTGGTGGAGAGGGGGCGGTGACAACTACTATCCAGTCAGTGGCAATATTCAGCCACAAACTGGCCAGCTTAAAGTTAAAGTTAGGACAGATGAATAGCCGTCCTAACTACTGTATGAGCGGATAGCGCCTGTGGTCTCCTACCAGCCTGGATATTCCATAGGGGAAACCATATATGTTCATGAGAACATAAGAACACATAAGAGATTCCAGATTGAGTCAGACCAAAATCCATCAAGCCCAGTATCCTGTTTCCAACAGTGGCCAATCTAGGTCACAAATACCACTAGCATAGCTGCTGGCGCTGAATATGCCCTCCTGACCAGTCCAGATGAGTGGGTTATTCCCCCCACCCAGAAGGCGGAGGTGGCATAGAGCAACTTTCAGTGATGTCATCACTAAAATACCCACTGGTGCAGCCGCTGAGAGAGGCCAATATGACACTTCCCAAGCAGAAATCAAGACTGAAAAACTCAAAGAAATCTATGAATCGACAGTAACTCTTGAAGAAAACATTTGGCTTTTTCACCATAACTGATTGCACCAGACACTGATCTGACAACACAATGGTATTCTTGGCTTTTAGAGACTGATTTTCCCTCCACCTCCCCTGGAAAATAATATTCCTTATTCCCGAGGGTTTAGGGAAACTTAGGCAGTTTCAGAACAGCATGCACATTTTTTTTCCTTATAGAGCTGTACCTGTCGTACCTGATTATAGTAAGGCCTCTAAAATCATCCTCACCTACTGTAAGGCACTGTTCCTGTTTCATATATTAGCTGTTAACAGGGAAATTATTGTGTTTTATCTGCTAAGGCACCTTAATGCAACAACTAGGACACAAAAACAATATCTGCTAATACAACTTATTAAATAAGCCCCTATGGGTTCTTGAGCAAAGCACTTAACCCTCCTATGATAAATGTTATGGGGCAAAAACGTTGTTACAGCATATTAACAGTAGTATTTAATAGTATTACTGTATAGGGGACAACATTCAGAACCTTTAGCAGGCAGGCCAAAGAGAGGCTGTCTGGCACTATCTGATTAGTGCAGGTCGGTCCGTGGGCGGAGTTGGTACAATCCGGATATGTGCTGACTTTATCTGGTTAGCAGCATTTTTGAGATGGCACTTATCCAGGCAACTTAGGCCGCATGAAATGCTGTTCTCAGCTGCAGTCTGGATACGTGCTGGCTGAATATTGCCCTGCCTGGATTACGCTGCTCAGCCTGTATTTTCAGCAGCAGCTCCTATCCAAATACTGACTCTGATTATTTAAGTGCCGTGGCATTTCAATATCGAGCCCATAATACTTAATAATATTTAATAGTACTTAACTTCACAGAGGAATGATGTAGTTGACTAAACTCTTGGGGATATGATAGCCTTGCTAGGCAGAGCCGTTTTAATTATATATGATGCATAGCAGATGCTGCAGTGACCTTTTTGTACTGCACTTACGTTTTCCAATACAAGGATAAATTCATTGCAACTTTAGTATTTCTACTTTCCATGGTTCTTTTACAGTATATATGAAAATGTGTTTTGTTTCTCTTTCTAACTAGAAAATGAAGAGCTTGGCCCAGCGACGTCAGTCTGCACCGTCTCTTGTCCTCAGCAAAGCACTGAACAAGTCCAAAACTCTCAGGAGGTGAGTCAGGGCACTGATGCCTATCCCTGCTCGATCCAAAGCTCTGGAGATTCTCCTGGCATCAAGCAGGGTCCTGCTAAAGCTTTACTCAGCACAGAATTTGATTACTGTTAACATGTTTTATTGGCATATGATAACCATAGATACACTATAACAAACTTTAATAAAAGGAAGCTTGATACCAGTTAATTACCAGGCCAATTTGTGTCTAATTTGTATGTTGATCTTTCTTTATTGTTGTGAAAATTTTAATTAATGAAGTACTCTTTGGATAAGTGGAATGAGCCTTCATTGTATAAATTGTGCAATTGAGAGAGTTGACAGACATGTAGGGATTCTAGCATGAAATACAAGTCTCTTAACTAGTATCGATCAGGTACATCTTTTATAAGCCAAAAAGCAGAACTTCACAAGATCAAAACTTAAGATTACAGAAGTACAGAAGCTGAGAAGGCAGAACTAAGGGGTGCCAAAAGGAGATGCTACATTGTGATAATTTCTCAAGTCTGCTTTAGAAATATATTGTTAACCGCAATGTTCCTGTCTTTCTTGCTATCTATATCTCTGCCCTTATTCCTATTGGTCAGTTGATAGAGCTTTTATGTTTATGTGTTTATGTTTATTCATTTGATAAAAAACGCCTTTCTATGACAATCAAGGCGGTGTACAATTTAAAAACAATTAAAAGGAGGCCAATGGCCAGCGAAGTAGAAAGGAGAGTTTACAATGTTCTGATAGGAGAATAGAAGAGAAAGAGACAAGACAGGACATGAGTAGGTAACAAATTCTGGGAGGGAGATAAGAAGAGGAGGGAAGGAGGATATCACACGAAGGGGGAAGGGAAGTCAAAGGCCAGGGAGAAGAGATGAGTCTTTAGATTTTGTTTGAAAGTGGTATATTGGAGTTCCAAATGGAGGGAAGTGGGGAGGGCATTCCAAAGAGCGGGGCCAGCAAAAAAGAAGGCAGAGGAACAGGTGGATTGGAGGTGAGCACGGGAGGGAGAGGGAAGGGAAAGGCGATTGAGATGGAAAGAGTGAGGGGTGTGCCTGGGGGAATGAAAGGAAAGGAGATCCGTTAAGTATTGAGGGGTACTGGTGTGGAGAGTTTTATGAACCAAGGTGAGCAGTTTGAATTGAGTGCGGAAGGGGATAGGTAACCAGTGGAGGTGGAACAGCAGAGGGGTGATGTGATCCCGGAGAGTGAGTAACAAGACGAGCTGCAGTGTTTTGAATCCGCTGAAGCTGAAGCAATTGGGATTTGGGGAGACCAGTGAAAACCGAATTGGGAAAAGTCCACACGCAACATAACTAAGGATATCAGTAGCGTAGTGAGGGCTGATGGGGAAAGAAAGGGACGGATTGCCCGAATTTGACGAAGAAAGAAAAAAGAGGTCGTAGTAATGTGCGAGATATGTGCATGAAATGATAAATCTGAATCGAAAAGTACACCAAGGTATCGGAAGATGGAGACTAAAGGGACGGGGGTGCCGGAGAAAGAAGGGGCCACTGAGGGAGATGGGCTACCGTGAGAAAACCAAATAGCGATTGTCTTGGCTAGGTTAAGGTGGAGACAATTATGTGTTAGCCAATTGGCTACATCAGAAAGACAGGAGTTCAATACAGAAAGATCCGGACAGGAGGGGGAAGTATGGTGGAGCAGAACTATGTCGTCCGCGTAAAAAAAGGCAGATATTCCAGACTGATGTATTAGAAGAGCAAGGGGGGCCAGGAAGAGATTGAAGAGAAGGGGAGCCAAGACAGAACCCTGCGGAACCCCACATGGGAGGTGCAGAGAGTCCGAGGAGGGGGTGGACGAGGAAGAGGAGAGAACGGCGCAAGAACGAGAGGAGAGAAAAGAGTGAAACCAGCGATAGACAACACTACAGAGACCCACTTCCCGTAAGTGGAGAAGAAGAAGGGAGTGGTCAACTAAGTCGAAAGCAGCTGAAAGATCAAGGGCAACCGCCACCGAGATGTCACCACGATTGTGAGCTACATGCAGTGCATTAGTGAAGGCAAGCAAGACAGTTTCAACACTGTGACCCTGGCAGAACTCAGATTGACGGGGGTGAAGAAAGTTAGTATAGTCAAGATGATGTGAGAGTTGTGCAAAGACAAATTTTTCCAGAAGTTTAGAGAGAAAAGGGAGGTTGGACACCGGACGGTAGTGGGCAGGGACCGAAGGATCAAGTGAAGGATTTTTGAGGAGAGGGCGGATCAAAGCGTGTTTCCAAGAGCGGGGAAACGTCCCTGTGGAAAGGCTAGAGTTAAACATAGTAAGAATATAGGGAAGAAGCCCTAGAGGAGGGGCAAGAAGCCAGGAAGAAGGAATGGGATCGAGAGGACAGGAGGTTTTCCTAGAAGAAGAAATGAGTCGATGAAGCTCAGGGGCAGTGATCAAGGAGAAAGAGGCCCAGTAATGAGAGAGTTGAGAAACGGGAGGGGGAGAGGCGACTGGAGGGGGAGAGTGAATAGGAGCGGGAGAGTGAATAGGAGCGGGACAAGAAGGTAGAGACGCTCTAAGGGAGGAAATCTTATCACTGAAGAAGGAGGCCAGAAGTGAAGGAGGGGCAGAGGGATGGACCGAAGCAACTGAAGCTGAGGTGTGAAGGGAGGTGAGAGACTTGAGGGTGGAGTAGAGATGCATGTCTGGTTTGGGGCGTTGGAAATAGCGTTGGAAAAATAAGTGCGCTTAGCAAGATGTATGCTAGAGCGGTAATAGGAATAGTTTGACTTAAAGAGTGCTAACGTGGTTGGAGAAGGAGTCTTGCGCCACAACTGCTCGGCTCTGCGAAGTTGGGAACGCAAACGTCGAAGACCGCTATGATACCAAGGATGTGTGGGCCGGCGACGTGATGATCGAGGACGAAGGGGAGCTATGCGATTGAGGGCAGTGGAGAGGATGGATGACCAGAGGGCAGATTGGGAATTAGGTGAAAGAGAGGGAAAATCAGTGGGAAGAAGCTCGGATGCCGCGGGAAACTGCTGGATTGTGAGTGGAGTGATGGTGTGAGAGAGCTGGGAAGAAGAGGGTGAAGTGGAGGAAGAAAGAGAAGAGGGAGAGGACACTCCTGAGTGCGAGCAGGAGACAGAGAGGCAGACGTGGTCTGTCCACGGGAGAGGTGTAGAGCAAAGATTGTGAAGCGTAAGTGAAGAGGAAGATGACGTTAAAAGCAGGTCGAGAGTGTGACCAGCATGATGGGTGGAGAAGGTAACATGCTGGGAAAGAGACAGAACATGTAGAAAAGAAATGAAAGATTGATCCCTGAACGATGTAGGAGAATCCACATGAAGGTTAAAATTTTGCCTCATTTCCCTGACCAAGCATTCTTGACCAATGTTTAACCTTTTGTGCTCCCTTTTCTTATCTTCAGCAAGGCCCATCATGGGCTAACAGACATGTTGCCTTTGCCATTTAGCTCTTCTTCTTCTTCCAACATGTGTTTATGAATGCCTTGCTGTTACTTGAAGCTCCTAACGGTAATCGGCACTTAACCATTTAATAGAAATAAAATAAACTTTTAACAGTTTTATTCCTCAGTTCCTCCCTTTTGAACATGAATCTATCTAATTATTGATCCCTTGATTAACCCTTTACAGGTTTATTTCCATCATTCTGCGCATTTCCCCATATTCATCTAAATCCATTTCTGTCTGCCGATCTCTTGGGTTGAGATACATAGTTTGGGAAAGCATTATCGAAGTCAATCTCTTAGGGATACATAGAATACATTGACATCCACAATGCAAGCAAACACAAATAATAATAATACACACTATCATTACTACGATAATTTACAACAGTCATTTTCTACTCCAAGCCATAGTAGAGAAATACAATCGTGTTTGTAGCAATTTTATTAAAGATACTTATGTTTTTAAGTTTTCCATTCTGCTAGAGGACTACCATTCCTGATCAGTCAGTAAATATACACTTCACCTCTTGAGAGCTCTTATCCAAGCTCTCCCTTCAATGGAAAAGGACTCTATCCAGTACAGGCTGTCGTCCACCAGGCGTCCTCAGGATGTTCTCATAGTTAAAGGACAGGTTAGGCATTGGGGTCTGGGAGACCAGGCAAGACTGAATTGTATGTTTAAGTTCTGTGCTCTTCCCCTAATCCAGGATCTTCAGTCCCCAGGTGAGGGAAATGGATGAGGATATTCTTAACTGCATTAGTCATGTCTCTCCAGCCCTCAGTAGTAGTCTCTATCATCTTCTTTTCTTCTTCTTCCTCTGTCAGGGCTATATTCTGGATCACACACAGCAAGAGGGTTTTCATCCTGTATAAAAGGAAAGCAGGGAGAGAATTCTTGGCAGGAGCAAATAAGGAATAAGGATAGGACTCAAATCAGGATGGATCTAATTTAAATCACATTCACAATGTCAGCTATATACATATTGAAAGTTCTTCCTTTTTTCCAGTTTCTAGAAATGCATTCAAAGCAATATTAACATAAAGGAAACATTCTGTAAACATACGATAGCAAACTTTTATTGCAGTTCTATTAAAGTCTGTCTTTTAGGGCAATGGAATAGCAAGGACCCTTTTCAACAGATAATCAGATTCAAGACCTTGGGCATATTGAGGCAAGGTATTTGAGAAGTTGTTGTCTTGATAAGAAGTTCCCACCGTGGTTCTGCTGCAAGAAGAATGCCTTGATCCATGTTGAGAAGTCTGATCACTTGACTGCTATACCGGTGCTGAGGAATACTTGATAACTCCTTTCCAATGAGGTTCTAATGGAAACTTATACTGAGATATCTTTACATGTCCAAATGGTGGCAATATCACTGTGCTCAAGTTCCTTTATTATCATAAGGTCTTTTCATCTTCAGATAGTTGGTCCTGCTTCCCAGAGGTTCTTCAGGACTCTTTAGATTTACTTCACCTTTCTCTGAAGCTTGAGCCTAATTTCTCCAAGAGGTTGCTAAAGTATTCACATATCTACTAGTACAATAACATGAGGACAATATAAGTTCTAATAGAAGAGCAAGCCTTGTGCATTCCGTCTCTCTTTCTCTCTATATATAGATATATTTTCTCTGTTCAGCCAGCCAAAAGATTCTTTGACATACAAGATACTGCTACCACCTTTAAATCATGGAACTAGCAAAATTATGTTTAGTTTCTCAGTAGAGTTAGGACTGTAAAAAAACAGGGTTAATATAAAACCATTCCATTATGCTCTGTGCTAACAGTAACATGGAAACTACCATAGAAGAGAAATCACAAAAATGAAATGATCACCAACATTAAGAATTCAAGATCCATATTATAAGAATCTATAAAAGAAGGAAAAAATATACTGCAGGACATTCTTTCAATTTTTACCCCCCTGAAACTAGAGTGAGGAAGTCTTCTAAAACAAAGAATGCAGACACATTTTTTGCCTGAAAAATATATATCACATTCAAAACCTATATACAGAAAAGAATTACCTTATGGGTCAATACTAGATATATATTTATCCACAGGATAATATACTTGTATACTCCCTGAACACTTAGGGGTCTATTCTGTCCCGTGTAGACGTCCATCCCCGCTATTTGCCACCCTTCTGTCCCTGGCAAAAGCCTCCCTGTACAAACAAGGAGTTTGCAAGGGGAGGCTTAGACGGGGGGCAGGAAGGGGCGTTGCGGAGGCGGAATGAGGGCAGGCAGTGGGCAGTCCGTGACCCTGGACATATAGGGGCCAATTCTGAAGTTGGCCCAGTACATCCGGGGTTGGCAGACTGGATGGCGCCATTGAGGTGAGGGGGTGCAGGAGTTCCCCGCAGCCCGACCCTGGCCATGATGGAAGGCTAGATTGGGGATCATGCTGCAGGGAAAGGAAATTTTGGTTGGTGGCTGAGGATATTGGCTCCTGAAGGAGCCGCAGTGCCATGGCAACAGGACACCATGGCACTGCAGCTCCATTCAGGAGCCTGACTGAGTTATCCGGGCAAGGATCGGTATGTGCAGGCTGATTAGAATCAGGTCCCGGCATGCACGTACAAGCCCAGACCCGATTCTGATCCCACAGGGCACATTTATTCCCCGTGGGATCAGAATCGGGTCTGCCTCTGTGCGTCCCGATTCTTATTGGGCGCACAGGGGCCTGGATGCACACATTGGAATGTGCCTCCACAACAAACAGAAAAATTAATTCCGTGTCAAATTAATTCTCAGCAAGTAAATTCTATGGTGTACTACCCTGTCCATCATTTCTATAAACTACAATCGGGACAGATTAATTACTGAAGCAAGTTACAGATTAACTAAACCTTAATCACAAAGACTATGTATTTACACTTTGCTGACCAAAAGGACTTGTTGAATCTTTCTTAAGTTTCAGAATCTGTGTTTATCTGTTACTGGTTTTCCCTCTGGATTGTAACCGGCTATGATGTTTCATACCATTAGTGGTATAAAACTACTGCAAATAAATAAATAATAAATAAAATGAATACATTTAGAGAGAATTGAATAAACCCCAGTTGAAAATGAGGAAAGGCTGCATAGACTTCCTCGGCAACCCTGAAGAATTTAGAATTGTGCAGAATTTAGAATCATGCCAAATTTGCAGTTAGAATTGTAAATCCATCATTTGTAAATCATCATCACCCCTTTGCCTCCATGTGTCTGGCTGTGACGCACGGAGGCAACGTAGGGAAAAAGGACATCTGGGAGCATGTCTGGGCATGAGGGGCTTTTTCAGATGCATACTGAAACACAAACACCGATATGATCCTGATCTCTCTCTTTCACATTAGTCTACAATAGCGAGGCAGAATCAATATCTAAATACAGTACCCACATTTCTATTTGAATGACTAAATATCTGAATATCAACCTGAAGGGGCTGCACATCTCAAAATCTCTAAACGTCACACCCTTTTTCTTTTCCCACATACATCAGCCCTTCTCAAAACTAAAGCTTCAAACAAGGTATAATTGTATCAGATAAAGAAATTAGTGGTTTTCCCTTCTAAAACATTTTCGCAAAGCAAAGCATCTGCTGCCTCATTTTCCGTTAAGGGCAGACAGTCTTAAAGAATCCACCGTCTTATCCGTCTTGTTGCATCTATTACATTTCCAGAGTTGAAGGGCCATGATCTCTTGCTGAGAACAGCTAGTTTCTTGTTTTCTTTTTTCTCACAGTGATCTTAACAAAAATAACTAGTATGCTCTAAATGAAGTACTACATTTCCCAAAATTCATCTGAATTAACTTGTAGTCTTCAAAGGGTGCAAAAATGATTACTTTTCCATTTACTGTTTGCCTCTCTTTACAGATCAGAAAGGAAAGAAAGAGGAGCAATAGGGGGAACAGGCTACTTCCTCTTTTGGACCGCAGGCAGAAGGAAGACTTACATAAGAACATAAGATATGCCATATTGGGTCAGACCAAGGTCCATCGAGCCCAGTATCCCGTTTCCAGCAGTGGCCAATCCAGGTCACAAGTACCTAGCAGTTTCCCAAAAGACACACAGGTTCTACGATGCTTGTAAAGGGGCAAGCAGTGGATTTCCCAGGTCCTCTTTACTAATGGTTTATGGGTTTTTCCTCCAGGAATTTGTCCAAACCTTTTTTAAACCCGGCTACACTACAGCTTTTACTACATCCTCCGGTAACCGATTCCCAAGTTTGATTACGCGTTGTGAAAAAAATATTTTCTCTTATTAGTCTTAAATGGGTTACACTGTAGCTTCATTGCATGCCCCCTAGTCTTTCTACTTTTTGATGGCATAAACAATTGATCTACATGTACCCGTTCCACTCCATTCATTAATTTATAGACCTCTATCATATCTCCCCTCAGCTGTCTCTTTTCCAGGTTGAAGAACCCTAACCTTTTAAGCCTCTCCTCATAGGGGTATCCTTCCATCTCCTTTACCATTTTGGTGGCTCTTCTCTGTAGCTTTTCGAATTCTGATATATCCTTTTTAAGATACGGCGCCAGAATTGCACACAATATTCAAGGTTCAGTCGCACCACGGAACGATATAGAGGCATTATAATATCCTTGGTTTTATTTTCCATTCCTTTCCTTATAATTCCTAGTATTCTATTTGCCTTCTTGGCTATTGCTGCACATTGGGCAGAGGGTTTCAACTTGTTATCCACGATGATGCCTAAATATTTTTACTGGGTGGTGGTTCCTAATGTGGAACGTTGCATCGTGTAACCATAGTTTGGGTTGTTCTTTCTTAGGAGGCCAATTCCAAAAACATGCATGTCCCGGGCAGAGGGCACATCCGAATAGAATCCAGTTCCGCACACGGGATAGATGCACCCGCGTGCACAGAATTAACCACATAAACATGTTAGGCGCAGCACGCACATAGCACAACATTGTACGAAGAAGGGTATAATCTGACAATAGCTTTGTATGACCACGCGCTCACTGTATTCTGAAAAGACGTATGTCTATGACCCTGCCCATCTCAGTGATATACCCGCAAACGGCCTCATCCCCCCTTTAAAACGTGCAGCTATGAAGCTGCCATGGGCACGGACAGTGCTGTTATGAGGCTGAATGACAATGAAAGTTGGTGATACATATAGGTGGATGCAAGTTAGACAATAGAAACTAGTGTGTGGCATGCCCAGACCACTACAAAGCAATCGCAGTGCACAGTAATGTAGCAGGAAAACATGGAGAGTGAACCTACTGGCACAAGATGCAGTGCTGCACTATATACATGGCAGTAGATGACCTCCTGAGGTATGCCAGTTGTGGATGGCTCAGGAGCATGACTGTGCAATGCAAAGTAAGGACATGATCCCAGCAGAACAGGCCCCCCTCTCCCCCCCCATAGAGAACTACCCAAACATTCCCCCTGCACTACTAAAGGGCCATTGGAATGACAACAGTCAGCAGTGCAAACACCACACAGACATGCCCAGAGGAACCGTCATCGCTCCCAACAACTATGCACATTTTTAGAGACCAATGCTGGTGCACCGGGGAATGGTGTACTGCGCTTTGCACAGCTGCACGTCCTCCCTCTGAGCTCCCCTTAGTACCGACGGGGAAGTTTCTGGACAGGGAAGCGATTGTGGAACTGTCCTGCTCTCTCCTGCCAGTATTACTGGCACCTGGTGATACTGCAGATAGCCCTATGGTTAGGTACCTGCCAGGTATACTTGTGGATGAGCAATCTAGACCCCCCTGTTTAGCCCCTCAACCATGCACCCATGTGCACTCTCACTTGCAGTCCTACAGAAACAGCCCTCTGCCAAACGAATGCCCTGCATCGAATGTCTTAGCTGATGGAAAGGAAACCATAGCAATCAATACTTCCAACCCAGCATCATACCTGCTCACTGCAGTTCTATGTGGCTATGTACATACATGATAATTACAATAGAGAACTTCTAACAGATACAGAGCTGCAGTAGGCCCAAACAGCCCTTCCAGTATGTCAGCCTCAAGGTTGAACCCTGTATGTGCTTTGCATATCACAGGCCCACATGTGCACAGGTCACTGTTGCAGTTGTTTGCATAAGATATATGCCATATAGCCACCGGTGTAAGATATCCCCAATATAATGTTCTGATGGGTATCTCATATGCCCTTATCTGCACCAGGGGACTGTGCACATTGCATAGAGCATATTGTAGAAATCCACTGTGTGGAGCGCAACACTCCAGCTGGCTGGGTGCTGCACATTGCACCGATGGCTGGGCTTCCATGTTCACATGGGATCCTAGGGCTCCGTCACCAGTATCATTGCCAGGATGTGGGCATTGTTAGGTGGCCCTAGATGTGCCCCTTTAGCTAACACAGCAACTGGAATGAGCACCTCTACTCTACTGCATACAGTTGCGGGAATGTTTGCTTCTGCTGCTTTGACTTATATCCTCCTTCTCCTCTGCTTTCTGTTCTGTAACTCTGCATGCTATGGTTTTCTGAACTGCAGTCACACCAGTGCACAGCATAGGTTAGACATCCAGTCACCACTCTTGGCTGCATTGGGGTGAGAAGCAGTAATATTTCTAAGTCATACCTTGGTTTTGCAGGTATAACCTGGACGTCTGTGGCACTGACTGCAGACATACACGGGTGTGACCGGAATATGCTTTATACGTCTCCATGGCTGACCACGCCCCTGTTCCTCCCCTTCCCATCCATGTTCTGCAATCCCTGTTTGTAGTGCCGTCTACATGCAGGCCTGCGGAGGTTCGGAATAAGATTCTTTACGTTTTCGCAAGATAAACTTCTATCTCACATGTACAGGCGGCTTATTCATGGTTCAGAATGACCCCCTAGATGCATAACTTTGCACTTGTCCACATTAAATTTCATCTGCCATTTGAACTTCTAGCCTTCCAGTTTATCAAGGTCCTCTTGCAATTTTTCACAATCCTCTTGGGTTTTCACAACTTTGAATAATTTTGTGTCATCTGCAAATTTGATTACCTCACTCATTATTCCTGACCTGTGCTATTCCTCTAAAAACCTTGCAGGGTTTTTTTTATACCGTATGCACATGACATGTGTCTAGTGGGTGTATTCTTACTGAGGTTTCAGAATCTTTCTGATTTCTCCAGCATCCATATTAACTCAGTTTACACACGTCCCACTTTGCTATTTCAAATTGTTCTTTCTCACTTTCTGTTGTAATGTAAACCTGATCAGTACACAGTAACATAATAACACAGGTAGGATCGTCGGCATCAGAAGCAATCTGTAACTCTTGCTGCCACTTAAGAAGATTCTCCCCAATTTTGGGAAAGTGTTTAATGATAGCTTTTATCTCAGTGACACTCCAAGGTATGGGACAGGAACCAAGCTGTTCTTTTCTCTAGGCAACAGCCTGAGAGGCGTTTCTGGAGTGAACAACCTCTCACAAGACCTGGTCTTTTGCAGCCTAGATTCAGAAGATCCCAGGCATGCACTAGCGTCACACTGACTTCTTAGAGATAGGGAGGAGTGGCCTAGTGGTTGGGGCAAGGTACTACAGGCCGGAAGGTCAGTGGTTCAAATCCCACTAGAGGACAGCAACCTTGGGCCGGAAGGACTGGGGTTTCTAGTCCCACAGGTGCTCCTTGTGGTCTTGGGCAAGCCACTTAACCCTCCATTGCCCATGTTCCCTGTAAGTATTAGTGTATGTGTCTCATATCCCCTGGTGTTAAATGTATCCCCCAACCGCTTTGACCCGGTGAAAAGCGGAATATAAATGCAGCTAAATAAATAAATAGGGGATTACATTTCCCTGCAAGCTAAGCTGCTTGCTCCTGATGACTGACTGTGGAGGGGATTTACTGTTACTGATGAGATGTTGTAACCTATCATCCACTCCCTCCTGCTCACAGAGCTTTTTCAGCTGAGCCACTGGTTCCCTATTCTCTTTAAGGGAATGTCTATCCACTAGTCTGTCAGCTAGCAAGGTTTATAATTCCTTGATATAATCTCTCCTGGTTTTAGGAGAGGAATCTGGTGGTAGCCGTTCTGTCTCTTCCTGATCTCTTTTCCCCTTCTCCGTGCAAGTGTAAAGCAACAGATCCTCTTCCTGCTTTTCCAATTCCAAAGCGCACCCTCCTCATACTTGGGCAGAGGTGCAGCGAGGGCTAGAAGAGCAGGGTACAAGGATCCAGCCTTAACAGCTTGCCAGCACTGCTTTTGAAATTGGAATCCTTCTTTTTTGTATCTCAAATTTCTTATCCATAGAATTTTTCACCCCAGCCAAGGCAGACACCTTGCCCCTCTTGACACCCTCTGAGTATCAATTGAAATACTGGGATCACTGGGCATCCCTTACTGGAATTTGGAGAGAGAGATCGTCCCTGGTAATATGGTTCCAGTTTGATAACTAGGCACACGATTCCGGGCTATAGTTCTTATACATGTAATTTGCTGGAGTACCTGAAGGGGGCTCCTCCCTTACCTTTCTGGAGGGATTCCCTATGTCTGCTACTTGATATTTGCTAAGTATAGTAAAAGTTAATTAGACCTGAAAAAGAGAGAAAAGAAAATAATTTCCTGTGTAGTTCTCTAGTATCTCTGTAAGAAGGGTTTATGATTCCCCCCAGACACAGACTGCAGTTTCTCCCCTGCAGGGGAAAACCCCTTTGCAGAACCTGGTCTAGATACCAACTGCTTCAGCATGCCCTGAAAGCTACCCGCAACTGAAAGGCGCTAGCAGACCCACACACTCTGAAAAGCAGTGCACCCTGCTACCCACTAACTGGGATGCGCCAGAAGACCCGTGCGCTCTGAAGAGTGCCATGTCCTGCTGCCTGCAAACAAGTAGTGAGGCAGCCATGAGGTAGCTATAGGTAGCCCTTCCCCCAAGCCATGCTGCGAACTGTAGATAGCCCTTCCCCCAAGCCATGCTGCAAGCCATGAGGCTCTGATCAGCCTGACCCTTCCCCCGCAAGCCATGAGGTAATCAGCCTGCTAAGAGAGACATTGAGATTCCAGTAGGCACCCTTCCCCCACTCCAGGTCTGAGCACAGTATTTCCCTAGCCCTGAAACCAACAGACCAGAGCATACCGGTTTGGACAGGTCACCCAGGTACCTCCCCAGGGGCTGCTGATTGGTGGGCAGGAAATACCTGTGGCAAATGGGATTGTAGAATGAGTTTAAAACTGTACTGTATATAAGGCATTGTAGGCCGTCCCTCGGGGTTCAGACCCTTGTGGAGGTTGCTGGTATCTCTGTCTGATCCTGTGCACATTAAAGATCCTGTTTGCATTCCAGCCTGCCTGTGAGTTTTCCTTCTGTGGGTGAGTGATTGAATAAGAGCTTTTCACAGCGATTGATGCAACATTTTGGTGCATTGGCCGGGAAACATTAAAAGAAAAGCCTCTCTCATCACACCCACGGTGGGAAGACTTCTGCTTTTGCAGCATCTGGGCCTCCACCAGTCAGGGACCAGCCCCTCCAGGTGATTAACGGTCCTTGGCGCCCCCGGGCCACTTTGTGCTCGGAAGGACACCTTGATTTGTCTGGACAGCTGGTCCCTGCGGTTGAATCCCCGATTGAAAAACCAGCTGGATAGACTGGCATCCAAACTTCCTGTCTGATCAGAGTTCTGGTGAGTACTGCTACCTTGTCTGGGGCTAGTTCTGTACTCTATCTGTGAGTCCTGGTAATTTCTGGGAACCTGTAGCAGCCTGATCAACTGCACGAGCAGTCCTAGTACGGGCCTTAGTGGCCCTGAAGCCATTGCTCGTCCTGTATCTGAATCTGAATACCGGTAAAATCTGAATATCTGAAACTGCAGTAATCTGAGATCTTTTAAAAGCGCTGCCGAAAGAAAAAATGTAACTAAATATAGCACTTGATAAGTTAAACATACCTGAGATAAAGAATAGATCGCTGCTTCTCTTCTTTCCGTTCTGCTTGTGGAGAGTTTTCTGAAGCGTGACTGCAAGGAGAGGGCTCTGATATGCTTCCGTTGTGTTCCGTTTCTAGTTTGTGTTAATTTCTGCTCCGATGTTGAATTCTGCCCTCCATGTGCTCCGGTGTGGTTTTACTGCCTTTCTCTGAACCCCCGATGTAATTTCTGTGCTCCGATGTAAGTTTCTGTTCCCCCCATGCTGCTACTGTGTGATTTCTGTGCTCCGATGTTGAATTCTGCCCTCCATGTGCTCCGGTGTGGATCTACTGCCTTTCCCTGAACCCCCGATGTAGTTTCTGTGCTCCAACGTAAATTTCTGTCCCCCCCCCCCTATGCTGTCCGATGTTGAATCCATGCTCCCCATGTGCTCCCATGTGAATTACTACCTTCTCTTGGGCCTCCGCTGAGGTTTTGTGCCTCTCGGTGCTGTCCCGGTGCACAGCTGACCCCCGCTGAATTTTCCGGTGTTCCCTGAGCCCCCGCCAAGTTTCTCTGCCTTCCCTGGGCCCCCGCCGAATTTCTCTGCCTTCCCTGGGCCCCCGCCGAATTTCTCTGCCTTCCCTGGGCCCCCGCCGAGTTTCTCTGCCTTCCCTGGGCCCCCGCCGAGTTTCTCTGCCTTCCCTGGGCCCCCGCCGAATTTCTCTGCCTTCCCTGAGCCCCCGCCGCATTTCACTGCCTTCCCTGCTCCCCCGCCGAATTTCTCTGCCTTCCCTGCGCCCCCGCCGAATTTCTCTGCCTTCCCTGAGCCCCCGCCGAATTTCTCTGCCTTCCCTGAGCCCCCGCCGAGTTTCTCTGCCTTCCCTGGGCCCCCGCCAAATTTCTCTGCCTTCCCTGGGGCCCCCGCCGAGTTTCTCTGCCTTCCCTGGGGCCCCCGCCGAATTTCTCTGCCTTCCCTGGGCCCCCGCCGAGTTTGTCTGCCTTCCCTGAGCCCCCGCTGGGTTTCCTGCCTTTAAAACCAAAAATAAATAAATAAAATGCTAACCTTTTGTTTTTTTTGGTTGATTGAAAGAGAGGTGATGCTTGGAAGTCCACCATTTCCCCTTTTTTTCCCATCTGTGGAGAGCCGGTGTGGAGGAGCACGAGGAGGTAGCAGCCATCTTGTGGACACCACGTGCGTTTCTCTGCAGAGGTATTGGGCTGCCCTGGAGTGATCCTGGAGCTCCATCTAGTGGTCATTTAAAAACTAGCTGTATTTTTATCCTTATGGTTAAAGTGATCCTGGAGCTCCATCTAGTGGACATTAGAAAATAGCTAGCTATATTTCTCATACTGTATTTCTAATATCCTCATGGTGAAAGTTAGATCCTATGATACAGCTAGAGAGAGTGTCTGTGATGTATTTGTAACAAGCTGCTGCTGGGGAAGGAGAGTGTGTGAGTATTCGCTGCTGAGACGTCTCTGTTTTCTGTTTTCCCTCTTTCTTTTTCCCTTTGTGGTCCTGTGTGTTTTGTGCAGCCAGACTCTGCCTGTTACCAGGATTATATTGTATGTTGTATTCCCAGAGGTGAGATTAGAAAATTTACACTGAACATTGTGATTTGTGAATTGTGATTGGAGCATGGGGTCCGGAGGCTGAATTGTGGTGAGGGAGTATCCGGACCAGCTTCCCTGTATGGATTCATGGCTGGCCCATATAGTTAATGTACTGTTATGTAAAAATTGCTAGTGGCTCTGTGTTTGTTAGTGGCTCTGTGTTTAGTTGTGACATTAGGGAAAGAAAGTTTTTGTCCAGACATTAGGTCTTTATATTTCAGGATTGATTTTGATACTCTATCAGTAAAAGGTGAAGTTATTAACAAATCGCCCCTGTGTCCCCAAACAGTGAAAAACACCAGGTCTACTGATTGCAGGGAAAGGGACAGTTTAGAAAGGGGGGTGGGGTTTGCTGTGTGTGGACTGTAGTACTGGTATATCAGTGAAGGAAGACAATTGCATTGTTTGATGCATATCCAATTTCATTGCTATGTTTCATGCATGATCAGTGGTCATGGAACCAGGTGTTTTGGTCACACCTCTCAGCGGTGACTGGGGGATAGTTGGAACTGCTGAAATAGTTTGCATAGCTATAGAAAGATACTGGGAGGAGTTCCTTCTTCTAGCAGATGAATGGAGGCCCATTAGAGAGGACAAAAGAAAAAAAAATCATCTAGGAGTCTTTCTCCTAGAGGACAAAGAACCCCAATTCACCTAGCCTGCAAACAATCCTCTTGTCATCAATTTTAATTGTAGAGTTTGAGCTTCTAGAACCATGAGGTGCCTCCTTTGAGCATCCTCAAATGTCTGCTGGAAGCAAACAAAGGCTGGAGAAAAATCCTTATAAGATCATGAAGAAATGAAGATTTTTTTTACTTGTCCTTTAAAGCCTGGATTTTCTCTGGTACATATATTCGGTTTTGACTGCACATACAAACTTAAGCAAGTAATACTTCTGCATGATATGCCATCTTTGGCAGTTTATTCTGCAGACAGTAAATGCTGTGCTGATGATTGCGTTCTTTCCTGCTTGGTACATTAAACTGCCTTGATCAACTGTATTCATTTTTCTGATACTACAATGATATTGCATTCCAGATATCCACCAACCTTCTTATAAAGTATCAGTTTCATGCCTGTTTTGAACTATAAGATACAAGGTAATCACTTTGCCTTGTTAAGCTCTGTGCTGATGAATGATGAACAGGACAGTAACATCATAGGTGCTATTTAGAATAAATTCACCTGTCCTGCTGTATTTGAATTTTACATGTTGGTGTCCAGAGTTCAGGAGCACAATATATTATAGCACTGTGAGATACAAATCTTTTTAGTTTATACATTTGTACTTTGTTACCAAATATACTGGTAGGAGTACATTATGTAGAGGTCCAGTATACACAGCAATAAGATGAGTAAATATTAAATTTTGGAAAGGGGCTGATCTGAAATCGCTTGGTTCCCAAGTATATAAAGCAAATTTAGTGGAAAGATGGAACTGTGATTCCCAGAAATATGGAAATATTTGTAAAAATATTATTTACAAATATAATGATAACATTAACTCGAGTTGATTGGATAAAACTAAATCTTACTTGTCAGCAATGATCCAGGAGAGCTTTGAGAAAATGAATGAGAGAGAGGGGCAGAAGGTGAGACGACAGCCTAGGAAAAAGGCAATAAAACGTGCTACTCCAAGTGTGATGATCTGGGCCACTGGAATTCTGACTGCTCTAAGACTCCTCGAGGACCCACAAGGCCTGAGAAAACACGAACCTTGTACATTTATGCCTCTGAAGAGACATGAATAGGCAGGGGGGAATAGGCCAAGAAGAACCCGAGGAAGTATTGCCATGAGGCCTATTCACAAATGCCTTGCAGGCCAAGAAGAACCAGAAGGAGTATCGCCATGAGGCCCAACCACCAATGCCTTGTACCCTCTTTGTCTCTCTCATCCTGAGGATCTCTTTTGACACCATAATTAATGGATAGCTTACATAAATCTTTGTGGACCACTGCATTTTCAAGATCAGTCCAAGTATTTTTAAGTTTCCTACAGTACTCTCACTGGGAACCAGGTGTACAATAGACTCTAGTCATACATGAGAGATATGTGGCTGTCATGTTAGGAGCCATATTTCTTTCTATTGGAATTGATGTATCGTTTTATATTGAAGATTGTTTAGACAGTCGCTATTTAGAATGAGCACCCATGCCAATCTAGAACTGCACCAATTAAGTTAGTGGGAAATGGACACTGTTTACAACAAAACTATGTCTCTAACAATTGTTTTAGCAGCCTTGCCAGATAAGGATACATTAGTATGGTATAGAAAAAGAAAAAAATTGAAGGACCTATGTATGTAGTTGGTGGAAAGTGTTGTGAGGGGTAAAGTGATATATTAAGAGGAAGGACTCTGATGGACAGTAAACTGATGAAGGTAATTAATGATGTGGAAGGACTCTGATGGACAGTAAACTGGTGAAGGCAATTTAATGATGTGAAGTGATGTATCTGGCTAATGAATATAAGAAATGATGAGCATTTTATTCAACTATGCCATCTCCAGTATCTTCAATTTAGGAAGTCATCTAGGCCCCACCACAATACTCAAAGATTGTAAGTAGGCACCTGGAGACAGGCTGGGTGCACCTTGCATCCTGATGAGCTTTGGAAAAACCCCGCACTGACCATGTGGTACTTCCAGATGTTTTTTTTTGCCTTACTTTTCCTGTGTGTCCTGGCCAGGCATGCAGAGGCAAAGGGGGATAAATTGATGACAAATTCTCACAGGCAAAAAAATTGGTGTGATTCTAAAACTTGTCAGAATTACAGAACACGCGCGTGCACTTGTCTGATCTGTAAACATGTGGAGATCGGTCAAGGGCATAATGGAATATTTCCCACCAGCAAAGGAACCTCCAGTGATAATGGATCCAGGAGTGGAAGCAGGATCTGCTGACTCCCCAGTGGCGAGACCCGTATACTGTTCTGCGGACCACCCCCACGGCTGTCAAGGTGGCTGAAGTTGCTCCGAGGATCCATCACTCTCGTGTCAAGGCCGCTGCACCAGAAATTGTTCCAGCCTGGACTTCTGTCACAGTTCCAAACCAGCCCCTACGCTTTGACACTTCTGCCCAGTACGGGGTTCTAACAGACTGCCGACGAACTCTGGACCACCGGAGAGACTGATTTACAGACACCTTTCCTGGAACCGGGATCAGACTGAGAAAAGGTGCCTTAGCTGATATAGACTTGCTTTCAAACAAGTGCAGAGACTACTAACACAGCAGTATTACTTGCCCAAACTGCTCTGAACATGCAGACCTTTGTATACGTAACTCTCTACCTTAACTTGTCCCATTGCTGTACCGTACATTCTAACCAAGTGCCTTTTTCCTTACAGGTTGTTTCCACCCTTGGCACCCTGGTAGAACGCAAGGCGGCTGCCACGGTCATGGCCCTGACCCAATATACTCCTCTGCGGCTTGCCTCCAGTAATACAGCCCTCAACCGCCTCTAGCGGTTGAGGTCTTACTTAAAAAGGGGGGAATGAGGCAGCCATGAGGTAGCTATAGGTAGCCCTTCCCCCAAGCCATGCTGCGAACTGTAGATAGCCCTTCCCCCAAGCCATGCTGCAAGCCATGAGGCTCTGATCAGCCTGACCCTTCCCCCGCAAGCCATGAGGTAATCAGCCTGCTAAGAGAGACATTGAGATTCCAGTAGGCACCCTTCCCCCACTCCAGGTCTGAGCACAGTATTTCCCTAGCCCTGAAACCAACAGACCAGAGCATACCGGTTTGGACAGGTCACCCAGGTACCTCCCCAGGGGCTGCTGATTGGTGGGCAGGAAATACCTGTGGCAAATGGGATTGTAGAATGAGTTTAAAACTGTACTGTATATAAGGCATTGTAGGCCGTCCCTCGGGGTTCAGACCCTTGTGGAGGTTGCTGGTATCTCTGTCTGATCCTGTGCACATTAAAGATCCTGTTTGCATTCCAGCCTGCCTGTGAGTTTTCCTTCTGTGGGTGAGTGATTGAATAAGAGCTTTTCACAGCGATTGATGCAACAGTAGGGATCAATTTGCTTCACCTTGTTCTAGATGAAGGTTTTAAATATGTGAAATCAGTCTCTGGTCAGAGCAGACCACACACCCTCTTTCTTTTACATTGTAGCCTCAGTACTACAGCAGACACAGCACAAGCATTTACAGATAAGATGGCACTGGGAAATCTCCCTCCAATTCCCAATCCCTTCAACTTTAGCCTCAAAGGCTTTCCCAATAAATTTCAACAACCACAATCACAAGATCTTCTGGTTTGTTTTCTGACCTAACACTCTATGGAATACACAATAAAGATAAATAGAACAAGATATACCCCAAGGCAGAGTCAAAACAGGTACATCACAGCAAGCATGAATAGCAGTTTTCATTAATAGGAAAGGACAGGACCAAAAACCATGCACGAAATGACAGTTGTGCCGCTCAAATCTTTTGTGTCCGAATGCAGAGGGTTCAGCGCATGGCCATCTTGCAAGCAGGATGCTAGAGAGCTCTTTTCAGTTTTGATCCAAGGAGACAAACAAGCAAGACAAACACCAAATATTAACCCCTTAAATAAAGGCTCAAACCAACTCACATAAAAATTTGAACCGGAATTCAAAGCCTTCATCCTGAACTCAACCAGCAGCGTGAGGGAGCCTCTCCTATCTTTTAATTCTTACCTTATTCTTTAGTACGCAAGCAGGAACCTTCTCTCTTAGCCGCAGTGAGTTCAGGGGTTAGCATTTGTATTGCATACATTACTCCACCAAATTGTTGTGAAAATTTTAGATAAAGAAGTACTCTTTGGATAGTTGGAAGGAGCCTTTATTATATAAATTGTGCAGTCGAGAAAGTTGATAGATGTGCAGGGATTCTAGCATGTAATACAAATCTCTAACTAGTATTGATCAGGCACATGTTTTATAAGCCAAAAAGCAGAACGTCACAAGATTGAAACTTAAGCTTACAGAAGTACAGAAGCTGACAAGGCAGAACTAAAAGGTGTCAAAAGAACTACATCCTGATAATTTCTCAAGACTGCTTTAGAAATATATTGTTAACCGCAATGTTCCTATCTTTCTGGCTACGAACATAAGAACATAAGAAATGCCATACTGGGTTAGACCAAGGCCCATCAAGCCCAGTATCTCGTTTCCAAAAGTGGCCAATCCAGGTCACAAGTACCTGGCAGTTTCCCAAAAAGATACACAGGTTCCGCAATGCTTGTATTGGGGCAAGCAGTGGATTTCCAGGGTCCTCTTTAATAATACTTTATGGACCTTTTCCTCCAGGAACGTGTCCAAACCTTTTTTAAACCCACCTACACTAACAGGTTTTACTACATCCTCTGGTAACAAATTCCATAATATGCTTACACATTTGAGTGAAACGATATTTTCTCATATTAGTCTTAAATTTATTCCACTGTAGCTTATTTGCATGTCCTCTAGCCTTTCTACTTTTTGATGGTGTTAAACAATCAATCTACATTTACTCGTTCCACTACATTCTTTAATTTATTAAACCTCTATCGTATCTCCCCTCAGCCATCTCTTTTCCAGGTTGAAGAGCTCTAACCGTTTAAGCCTCTCCTCATAGGGGTATCCTTCCATTCTATTTGCCTTCTTGGCTGTCACTGCACACTGGGTGGAGGGTTTCAACGTGTTATCCACGATGATGCCTTAATCTTTTTCCTGGGTGGTGGTTCCTAATGTGGAACTTTGTATCATGTAACCATGGTTTGGATTGTTTTTTCCTAGGTGCATAACTTTGCACTTGTCCACATTAAATTTCATCTACCATTTGAAGGTCCAGTCTTCCAGTTTATCAAGGTCCTCTTGCAATTTTTCACAAGCCTTTTGGGTTTTAACAACTTTGAATAATTTTGTGTCATCTGCAAATTTGATTACCTCACTCATCATTCCCATTTCCAGGTCATTTACAAATATGTTAAAAAGCAGCGGACCCAGCACAGATCCCTGGGGTACTCCACTATTCACCTTTTCCATTGGGAAAATTGGCCATTTAGCCCTACCCTCTGCTTTCTATCTTTTAACCAGTTCCTGATCCACAATTGCACACTGTCTCCTAACCCATGACTTTTTAATTTCATCAGGAGTCTCTCATGAGGGACCTTGTCAAAGGCTTACTGAAAATCCAGATATACTATATCGACTGGCTCACCTTTGTCTACCACTTCATTCACACCTTCAAAAAAAATATAGCAGATTAGTAAGATAAGACCTTCCTTGGCAAAAACCATATCGGCTTTCTCTGATTAAACAATGACTAGCTACATGTTCGGTAATTTTGTTCTTTATAATGGTTTCTACCATTTTGCCCAGTACTGGCGTCAGGCTCACCAATCTATAGTTTCCCAGATCACCCCTGGAACTCATCTGTAATACCTGAAGATTGGCGAATGGCCAATGTAATGCCAATTTTTAAAAAGAGTAATGTCTCTGAGATATTTAAGTTGTTTACTTACTTAGGTTTGCTGGGGATACTTATGTTAATACAACTATACCTAATATGTTTAATGGACTTTGTTCACCTCAAGATTAATAAATCTCAGGTCCTTAATTAATGTAGTCCTGATAAGGATAACCAGCCGCACCTGAAAGTGAATATGAACTACTTCTTCCCTTTAATAGTTTAAAGAGCCTATAAAGCTAAGATTATCCCTAGGGTGGGTGGGAAAGAAGACTTAATAAAAGCTGGCTTCCTACACAGTGCCCTGACCAGTGCTTCTAAGGTAAAAGTCTTACCATTTTCCTGTGTGATTCACACAGCCCTTGGTTTGATAAAGGGGGCCTTTTAAATTGCCCCTTTGATCTGTCCCTTGCCTTTAACACATATCTAAGACAACTTCACAGATGTTTGCCTCCTAACTGGAGGCCTCTTTGTAAAGATATCTAGAAACTAGTTTATTTCTTTCTACTCAGAGACTATTTATTCTACTTGTATGCTAAGCTATATTCTGATTTGATTTAAATAAAAAAAAATCTCTCTAGAAACAAATTTATTTCCGTGATTATTTACTCTATTTTACTTTCTATGTTAAACTGTACTCTGATTTTATTTAAATTAAAAGCTCTCTGGTGGTACTAAGACCTGACTGACTCGGCAAAAACACTGAATTCTAAAATACACAGATTTATCAGCTTTAACCCAAAGAATTCCCTTTTCCCCATGATTTAGAGTACATTCCAGAAGATAAATACTTACAAGTGCATATCTATTTCCAGAATTGTAGTCCCTTTTGGTAGAAAGAGCTTTTGCCACATTTCCCTGACCAAGCATTCTTGACCAATATTTAACCTCTTGTGCTCTCTTTTTTTATCTTCAGCAAAGTCCATCTTGGTCTAATAGACATGTTTTCCGTTCCATTTAGCTCTTCCTCTCCTTCCAGCATGTGTTTATGCAAGCCTTGCGGCTACTTGAAGCTCCTAACAGTAATTGTCACTTAACCATTTAATAGAAATAAAACCAAGCTTTTAACAATTTTATTCATCAATATTTATTTATTTATTTATTTGACAAGTTTTGTATCCCGCTTTTTCCTTCAATCAAAGCGGTCAATACAATACTAGGATACAGAGGTAAGGAAAACAAACAGCAGTTAACATCACAACAAAGTAGTGGGACGTGGGAGTACATAACATAGGGAACACAGCATTGCGTACAATAGATTATATTAAACTATATTTAAAACAAAATCAAACATAAAGCAGCCATTACTTGATACTGCACGGTCCCACACAGTCCTACGCCTAAGGGCCACGCCAAAGGGCCCTCTGGCGAGGCCTTCAGGCGTGGGCCCGCAAGGCGCGGGTGTGCTCCCGAAGCGGCGGTTTAATGCCGTTGCTGGTAACAGCTGATTGGTGGTGCCTGGAGGTGATGAGAAGCTCCCGCTCACTCCCTCTGCTGCCACCTGCTTGATCTCTGTATCATCAATATGTATCGTTTGACATTGAAGTTACCTTATTTTGTGCGCAAGGTTATTAAAGTAAGTAAAATTCTGATGTCAGGTTACTTTCTAAGTAGTTGATTATAGTAGGGTTTTACTCTTGGTTAAATTAACTAAGGAAATAAAACAGATTATTTTTGAAGCAGGAAATATTACAAAAGCTAGTTCCTCCTTTTATTAACTGGGAAAACCAAATTAGAATCAAGCAATCTTGTTTTTCTCTGGATCCTAGATAGACTGGCATGAATTTAAATAAATAAATAAATTTATACCCCAGAATTTTTTCTTGGGTTTTAGTTGAGAGCTTTAGCTACTGCAAAGAGAGGCCCGACTATCCAAGGGTGTTTTCCCATTCTGTGCTTATAGCAAAGTTCTTTTGTTAAATGTATCCTATATTATATAAGAGCTATTTGCTTCTTTGATTTTAATCATATGTATTGTGAAAAGCAGTAGAGTTTGATTATCAAATCAATGATTGCCATTTTGAAGATTTTATTTAACACTTTATATGAGGACTTCTCTGATGTATTCTGGTGACTCAACAGGCAGGTGGATTTTCAGGATATCCACATTAAATATGCAAAAGATAAATCTACTTCCTAGTCGTCCCTCCAGTCCAGTCCCTCACCTCTAGGTTGTGCTCCCCTTCCAGCAGCTTGGAGAGTGAGCACGTCATCTTTTTGATGACACTAGGGTATATATACCACTGGCACCACCCACCAGCTCCAGTATGCTCAGTCTCCAAGCAGCTGGAGGGAGCAGCACGCCAGGGTGATAGGCTTTCTGGAGAGACAGTGAAGGAGAGTGTAAGCTTTTTTTTTCCTTTACCTTTGTTTTTCTGGGCTCCTGGAAGATCTCCAAGGTAGTGTTTGGGCAGGGGAGGAGACTCCCCTCCCCTTCCCCTTTCTTCTTCATCGGGCTGGGTCCAGGAGGAGGACATCTTCCAGAGACCTTGGTCACCGGAGCGGCTCCCGATCCTGTGAGCAGGTGAGGAGCCGCTGACTGGAGGAAACAGTGCCTGTGGGGCAGCTGCAGTCTGTGACGTTCTGTCTTGCTGCCAAAGCTCATAAAGGCAGCTGAGCGCAGGAACAGGATGGCGGTGTGTGTGTGTGACGGCGGAGAGAGGAGCTTGAAGAGGAGCCCAGCGGGATTCGCCAGAGTCGGCAGTGGTGTTGGCGCGTGGCGGTGGGCTGCGTTGTTGAAGGAGGCCTACCTTTAGGTGCCGGAGAATTGAACGGGTTTAATTTTCCAGGGCACATGGGGGCACGTGGGGGATTTAGTTTTGGGGTTAGCTTTTGTTTTAGTTTTAGTTCTAGTTTTAGTCTAATTGTAAGTGTTTATTTTGCTTAGCCAAAATAATAAAAAAGAGAGGGGGGAGTAGGGTATGGTATAGTTTGGCTAATCCATATCTTGCTGTCTTTCCTCCTGTTCATCTCCTTGGTAAGGGGAGTAACAAATAGGACCACATCTGTCGCCATGCCAGCGAGACCGCAGTGCTTGGTATGTGGCACCCGGCGAGGAACTATTTCAGACGCAGGTGTGTGCGGCGGATGCGCTATGGAGGCCATGTCATTGGAACAAGGTATTCAGACGTGTATTAGCCAGGAGCTCCCTCTCTCCCTCTCCCAGGAGTCGAGGGATTCCACTGAAGCGGAGGTTGGGGCAGAGTTCCTCCCTTCAATACCAGAGCCGCCGGCCTGTCCTCAGGCCCCTCCTAGGCCCTCCACGTCTCGGGGGGTGGAGGAGGAGGGATGCTGGGGAGGTTTCTCTCCAGAATTCGTGTTGTTATTGCATAAGGCCGTTTGTCTGCGTCAGCAGGGGGCACAGGGTCTGGCGCCAGGACAGGAGCGAGCGGGGAAGCGAGCCGCAGACCCCAGGGAGATTGGGCTTGCGGGAGAGGTGGCCAAATGGGCCAGGTTCAGAGACGAAGGGGAGCAGCTTTCTCCTCGGTCCAAGGCTGGGGACAAAGAGTCCCCAGACCTGGAAATGGAGGAAATAGAGGAGGAGCTGGCAGAGGGCTAGATCTCAGAGGAGGAGCAGGCCTGGACTGTGCGGGTTTTCCACAGAGAAGAGTTGCCAGCTTTGATTGGTGAGACCGTTAAAGGCCCTTAATATCTCTGCGGGCCTTCCTGCAGAGGAAACTCTGGAGGATCTGCTGATTCAGGTGGTACGGAAGACTCAGTAGGTTTTCATCCAAGATGAGTGGAACCAACCAGAGGCCGGTCTCTGGGGGGGTATGTTCCATGTCTCGTTTGTACTTTGTATCCATTACTGGAGCAAGAGAGAGAGTTGCTGCAGTCTCTGAGGGTGGATGCGGCGTTCTCCGTGGTGACTAAGACGACCATGATCCCAGTTGAGGGCAGTGCTGCCCTCAAGGACACCCAGGATAGAAAGCTGGATACGTTGTTGACGCAGCGTTTGATATTAATGACCTAGGAGCGGGCAGGAGCTCTAGTGCCTCTTCCTCCTCCTCTTCTTCGGGACCTAGAAAAACACAGTGAGGCGAGGGGGGTCCAGGTGGAGGTACTGCCAGTGGAGGTTGCCTGAGGCAGTTTTACTTCGCCTGGGCCCGGGCCATGTTCAATCAGTGGATCCTGGAGGTCGTCCGGGATGGGTATGCTCTTGAGCTGGCATGCCCAATTCCTCCTTCATTTGTCCAGTCCCCCTGCAGGGCTGCGACCAAGCTCGTGGCGGTGAGGGAAACCTTGACACGACTCCTGCTTCTTGAAGTGGTGGTTCCGATACCTGAAGACCAGTGTGGCTGCGGTCAATACTCCATTTAATTTGTGGTCCCCAAAAAGGAGGGTTCCTTCCAACCAATTCTCAACCTCAAGTGAGTGAACCATTGCCTGAGGGTACCGCACTTTCGCATGGAGATTCTCAGGTCAGTAAATGTGGCGGTTCACGAAGGGGAGTTTTTAACGTCCCACGACCTCATCGAAGCATACCTGCATATTCCCATCCACCCAGCCCACCAACAGCTCCTGTGGTTTGCGGTGCCTATGGGGCACTTCTAGTTTCAAGCATTGCCGTTCAGCCTGGTGACAGCCCTCCATACCTTCACCAAGATCATGGTCATGGTAGCTGTGGCATTCCACAAGGAGGGGATTCTAGTCCATCCATACCTCAACGACTGGTTGATCCATGCCAAATCCAAGGAAGAGAGCATAAAGGCAACAGAAAGGGTGGTGAGTCTCCTGAGGAGCCTAGGTTGGGTGATCAACCTTTCCAAGAGCAGGTTGGTTCCTTCTCAGGAGATAGAGTACCTCGGGGCGAGGTTCGACACCTGCAGTGGCAAGGTCTTCTTACCTGAGCGCCGAGCACAGGAGCTATGGCACCTGGTGCTGGGGTTCTTGGCCATGAGGGAGCCCTCAGCCTGGCACTACCTTCGGGTGCTGGGCACCATGGTGGCAACTCTCGAGCTTGTTCCCTGGGCAAGGGCGCATATGAGGCCTTTGCAGCAGTCCCTTCTCCGGCTCTGGTCTCACCAGCATCAGCCATTGTCAAGGAGGCTCCCCTGTCTGCCAGTGACCAGAAGAGCACTCAAGTGGTGGCTCCGGCCAGGGAACCTGGAGCAGGGCATGCCTCTCGAGGCCCCTTTGTGGATCCAGTTGATGATGGATGCCAACTTGACCGGATGGGGAGCCCACTGTGATGGGCATTTTGCCCAGAGGCGCTGGAGCGTGCTGGAGGCCCAATGGTCGATAGACTGGAGATGTGAGTGGTGGCTCGGGTACTCAGGTCCTTTGAGAGCTGGGTCTGCGGGAAAGCAGTCCGGGTGTTCTCTGACAATGTGACCACGGTGGCCTATATCAACCATCAGGGGGGTACAAGCAGCGCTTCCTTGGAGGAAGAAGCGGAGAGTCTGTTGGACTGGGCGGAAGCCCACTTGCAGGCCTTGTCGGCAGCGCATGAAGCAGGGGTTGAAAATGACACGGCAGACTTCCTGAGCTGGGTCCAGGTGGATCACAGTGAGTGGGAGCTCTGCCAGGAAGTGGTTGATCAGGTGGTGAGCCGCTGGGGCCTTCCTATCATGGACCTCATGGCAAGGTGGGGGTTGGCCAAGGTGGGCCGCTTCTACAGCAGAAGAAGAGAAAGGATGTCGGAGGGCTTGGATGCCCTGGTACAGAGGTGGCCCATAGAGAGGGGCTTCTGTATTTGTTCCCTCCATGGGCTCTCATAGGCAGGGTCGTCCAGCACATAGAGGCTCACCAAGGCTTGGTCATTCTGATAGCCCCAGATTGGCCAAGGCATCTGTGGTATGCCGACCTAGTTCGGCTGCTAGAGGATTGGCTGTGGAGGCTTCCGGCACAAGAGGATTTCTTGATGCAGGGGCTAGTACGGATGTCACAGGTGGATTGATATTCGCTTACGGCTTGGCTCTTGAAAGGGTGAGGTTGTTGAAGTGAGGGTATTCTGGTTTGGTCATCTCTACTTACAGCTTGGAAGAAGTTGACCTGTCTTTCCTATGTTATGGTCTGGCGTGTCTTTGAAGGGTGGTGCACGGACCGTGAGAGTCGTCTGGCTGCTGCTACTGTACCGGATATCCTAGACTTCTTGCAGGCAGGTTTCAAAAAGGGCCTGGCTGCCAGCTCTTTGAGGGTGCAATTAATAGTGATTTCCTGTTATCGGGGAAAGATTCAAGGGAAGTCTCTGGGTGAGCATCAGGACATGGGGCGGTTCCTGAGGGTGGTGAGTCGCCTTCATCCGCTGCTAAGGTCAGCGGTCCCGTCTTGGGATCTTAATCTGATACTGGAGTCCCTTATGGGGGAGCCCTATGAGCCGGTGGGGCGGGCTTCTCTGAAGGACTTGACCCTCAAGACGGTCTTTTTGATAGTGATTTGTTCGGCCAGACGAATTTTGGAGCTTCAGGCTCTTTCTTGTCAACCTCCGTTTCTTGCCTTCTACGAGGAGAAGGTGGTCCTACGGATGGTGCCTTCCTTTTTGCTGAAAGTGGTGTCAACGTTTCAGGTGAATCAGCCGGTTTCCCTACCCTCCCTGATTCGGGTGGGGGAAGAATCTGTGGATACTCGCCTGCTCCAGTTGGACGTTCATAGGGTGCTGAAGCATTATTTAAGGAGGACGGAGGCATTCCACAGATCAGACCGTCTGTTCGTCTTCTTCGGGGGACTGTGTAAAGGGGAGGCAGCGGCCAAGGCTTCCATCTCCAGGTGGATCAGGGAAACTATTACTTTGGCATATATTTTTGAAGGGCAAGCCCATTCCAGTGGGATTACGGGCGCATTCTACGCACGCCCAGGCGGCCTCGTGGGCAGGCTAGTGCCGCCTTTGGATATCTGTAGGGCAGCAACATGGATCCTCCTTGCATACCTTTGCTAAGCATTATTGTTTAAATGTCCAGGCAGTGGAGGATGCAGTTTTCAGTGGAGCGTTTCTTCGGATCAGGCTTACAGGTCCCTCCCATGGTTCGAACTGCTCTGTTACATCCCAGAGGCGAGGGACTGATCTGGAAGGATGACTAGGAAAGAGTAATTAGACCTTACCTGCTAATTAGTGTTCTTGAAGGAACTTCAGTCCAGTCCCTGATCTCGCCCAGTGTTTTTGTGTTAGATATCATTGAAGCGTCCCGGCCCAAAGGTGTGGGCTGGTGTGGAGTGGACGCATTTAGGCTCTGTGCTGGAAAAGCGAAGGTGATGAGGCGGAATGGCCGAGCTGTCTGCCCCCTGCTCGGTGACCTCGGCAGTGAGTGGTCTCACAGGTAATCCGCCTCCTCCTCTTCGGGGGTGAGGGGGGATTCTCTTCCGAGGTGGGGAGGAGTTTATAGGTTGGATTTTTTGTTGAAGTTCTAGTAAGTTTGTTCTACTTGATTGTCTCTCCATTGAGTCTGCTTTGTCAGTAGGATACTGGAGCTGGTGGGAGGTGCCAGTGGTATATATACCCTAGTGTCATCAAGAAGATGACGTGCTCAGTCTCCAAGCTTCTGGAAGGGGAGCACAACCCAGAGGTGAGGGACTGGACTGGAGTTCCTTCAAGAACGCTAATTAGCAGATAAGGTCTAATTACTCTATATATTAGATCTCCAGTGTATGCAAATTTATCCCATGTATTATCTCGTAAAAGACTGTTATACCAGTGGACTCTACAGAAGCAGTAATCAAATAAAAGTAGGTGGTTTCCAAAATAAATTAGTGTTTGGTGCTAGCAGTCAAACAGATATAAAGTTGATGCATATAATGAAAGCTGAGAACATTGTTAGCATGAAATACGTATCACTATAAACGTCCTCACAATTACAGGTAGGTCACCAACATTTCAATTTATCAAAAACTTTTCCACAGGATTTATGTGTCTCTCATCTGCTGAGGTATATTTGGAAATGTCAGTGACATCACAGTTAATGAGATTGCTTATTGAAAAGTTATAGAAATTCTTCAAAGAAAAAGAATGTAATTTTTATTTGGTTGAATAACTGCAATTTATTGCCTTCTGCAAAGCATATGATTGTTGCATTAGTTGATATCGGTTGTTAAATGTGATGATGCAATTCTGTTAACAGTTCAGGAGCAGTTAACCATCATTATTGCCAAAATAGTTGGTAACAAGTTGCTTTCCAGGAACCATAATCCATAACGTGTAACTAGGTGTTCCTTGAGCAAGTAATCAAAGCCACTGATTTTTAGAGCTGAATAGCCAAATCTAATTGTTCTTTTTTGATTAACCTTTAAGAGTAAACTTAACAGCCCTCTGATTGCATGCAAACCTGTGAGTGTATCTGTTGGTCAGGTAGAGTAATTTGTGTACATCATACCACTAAGTTCCTCTAGAGGAAACAGAAGTGAAGAATGCTGATTTAGCATGACAAAGTCATGTACTATAGAGACAGCAGGAAACAAGTCTGGGTTTGAGACCAGATAATAACTGTGAACTACTTTGTCATTGCCTTACTATGTTCAAATGAAAAGATTCATGAGCATTTTGTATAGAATAATATATGGATGCTGTGTTGGATTCAGGTCTACCAAGTGAAATCTCCTTTGCATCAAAGCATGACTAATAGCATTGCTCAACCCTAAGGATTTATCCCCCTAGCACAGTGATGGCTAACCTTTTTGAGCCCGAGTGCCCAAACTGCCGCACAAAACCAAAGAATTTCCTCAAAGTGCCAGCACGTCAATTTGCATAAATATTTGCATAATGCTAACATACACTAACTTTTAGTAAACATGTCTCTTAATGAGTGTATGGATAAAGACAGACTAAAAGATTTCTACATTACTATAATCCAGTGCCAACCGCCAGGCACATTAGGAACTACTACAAACACTGCCCATTTAGAACCAATAGCAAACCCGCCGTATCCTAACAGCACTACCAGGACTCACAAAGCACCACACCATACCTATCAAAAGGCAACACTGCAAATATTAAACCAATACATTTCAGACAATAACAATACATGACCTACTGGGGAAAGAGAACAAGTGGCAATGTCAAAAAGGAATTACATAAACAGAATACCTCAGCTCAGTTGCAATTGCTCCAGCCACTTTCTTCTGGTTTCTTCATGTTTTCTGCTAACTCTCCATCATCTGCTGTCCATTTGTCCTTTCTTCTCTCTTCTAGTTTTTTTTTTCCATTCTCTCTCTCTACATCCGCTTTAACATACTAATCTTTCTCCTTTTGCTCTTTCCTCATTCCTATTTCATCCACTCAAATTTTACCTCTCCATCCTCAATCCCCACTTACTCTCCCAATACCCGGCCAATTGTAGATTTTTTATCCCTCCCACACAAAATATTTTTCCCCTCTCCATTTTACTCTCCCAGCCCCATCCCATTCTAATCCTCCCCCAACATCAGCTCCCTTCTAGTTCCAGCCTCACCCAGCATCCATTCCCTTCTAGTCCCTGCATCAGCCCATTTCCAGTCCTAGCAACCCCCCAACCCAATACCAGTCCTAGCCCCCCCCCCATCAACTCACTTCCAGCCCTAAACCCCCATCACCCCATTTCCAGACAGCCCCCATCAGCCCACAGCCCATTAGCAGTCCTACCCCCCCAGCCCATTAGCAGTCCTACCCCCCCGCCCGCCCATTAGCAGTCCTAACCCCCCCAGCCCATTAGCAGTCCTAACACCCCCCTCCTGCCCATTAGCAGTCCTAACCCCCCGCCCGCCCGCCCGCCCATTAGCAGTCCTAAACCCCCCCCGCCCCGCCCCGCCCATTAGCAGTCCTAACACCCCCCCTCCTGCCCATTAGCAGTCCTAACACCCCCCCCTCCTGCCCATTAGCAGTCCTAACCCCCCCCTCCTCCTGCCCATTAGCAGTCCTAACCCCCCCCTCCTGCCCATTAGCAGTCCTAACCCCCCCCCCCCCGGCAAATTTTTTTTAAAAAAAAGCAGGCTCTGGCTGCTGCCGCGGCAGAAATTCAATGTCCCGCGGGGCCCCCTCCGCCCGCTAAGCCCCTCTGCAAGGGCTTTCAGATTCGCGAGGGAGAGCGTCTCCCTCGCGTCTCTGTTAAGCCCGCAGGGGCTAATGGGAAATTTCCCATCAGTCCCTCGCGTCTAAAGGGGCTGATGGGAAATTTCCCATTAGCCCCTGCGGGCTTAACAGAGACGCGAGGGAGACGCTCTCCCTCGCGAATCTGAAAGCTCTTGCAGAGGGGCTTAGCGGGCAGAGGGGGCCCCGCGGGACGCTGCATTCTGCCCTTGCCGCGTCCGCGGCAGCAGTCAGAGACAGCTTTTTTCTTTTTTTTGCGGACCTATTGCCCGCGTGCCAGCTGCAAGGCCTTCGCGTGCCACAGCTGGCACGCGTGCCATAGGTTCGCCATCGCTGCCCTAGCACAATACAATCTTAACATCTTTTTCTCTTTCTCATGGATCCCCCAATCTCCTCCTTTCCAAAATGACTCACCCCTTCAATTAACTTGTTAGCTTCTGCTTAAGAAAAATTGAACCATCACTATGGGCTCTGGGCGATAGCACCTGAATGTAAGCCCCCTCCCCCCCCCATTTCTCCCTCATTAGTGATTCCCTCAAGACCATATATTCTGTTTAGCTTCCCAATGATATATGGTAGTTGTTTGCAAGACATCTTAACCCACCAGATTTCCCACAGGTTAGTGACCTCATTCATGTCTAACTTTTCTTCTCATATAAATGATCTAGGAAGTAAAATTACATGGGGACTTTTGTACCTGGTATAGCTGAAAGTTAGCTATACCTCAGTGAGTTCTTTCCAAAACTGGCATGTGAAGACATTTTCATGCAGTGGTTTTCATGAAATTCAAAACCAAATAAGATGCTTGTATACGTTTGTCACAGCAACTCACACATAGCAGACTAAGAACAAAATGTTTAATCTCCAGGAACAAGCAGGAATGAGTCTTCACATATGGGTACGTCGGTACCGACGGAGCCTGCGCGGGAACGCTCCCCAGCTTCCCAAAAAGGAAAGCTTTTGGGAGCATCCCACAGCGCCTGCGCGCTGCCTTCCCGCCTTTCCTAACCATCTCTCCCCAGTTCTTCTTTTCCGCGGAGCCAGCAGGTCGTCTTCCTGTCACCGCTGAAGAAGTTCTTTGTTTTATTTTTTCTATTTATAACTTTTATTTATAATATTTTCTTGAATACAACACAATCATAAAGAGAATTTTAAATAGTACACCAGAATGATCCATAGAATAAATTGTACCACATAATAAGAAACACATCAAGAGAGAGAAACCAACCCATAATATAAAGAAAAAAAAAATACAGCAATTAGGAGTTACAAACTCCATATTAGGGAGCTAATTACCAAATCCATTCCCTCCCATTATTACCCCGCAGTTTCTCTTTCACTCAGAAAATTTAACAAAGATGAAACATCAGTAAATGAGAAGGTCTGCCCCTCTAAAGTTATAATACATCGACACGGAAATTTTAAAAAGAAAGAAGCTCTGAGAGCCACAACTCGAGTTTTCAGACCCAAAAACTGCTTCCGACGAAGCTGGGTATGACGGCCGACATCCGGGAAAACCTGAACTTTAAAACCACAAAAGAGAGCCTCTTTGCTTTTAAAATAGGCCCTCAATACACACAGTTTATTGGACTCAGAACCAAACTGCACCACTAGGGTGCAACGTTTGGAAATGATATCCTTAGAATCCTCTAGGAAGGCTGTGAGATCCTGGCCAACAGAGCCGGGAGAGGGCTCAGAACCCCCTACAACTGGCGGTGAGGAGCCAGTGCCACCAGCCAAATAATACATGTGGTGAATATCCATATTACTTTGTAAATGTAAAACCTCAGAAACGTATTTCTCTAGCAAAATATTTGAGGACAAGTGAGTCATAGGGAAATTTAGAAAACGTAAGTTGCACGCTCTATGCTGATTCTCCAGCACTTCCAACCGATAGGATAATAAAGAAGAATCTCTAAGGCAATTTCAGTATCTCGAAAGGATTTAAGCTGGGTATCAGACTGTGCAACTAAATTATTAAAGAGCCAAGTTGTTGATCTACACTTTTCAACTTACAAACAGCATCTTGGGAAAATTTACAAAGTGATGAAACAGTAGAAGTTAAGCGACAATCAATATTTTGGATAGCAGACCATATGTCTCAATGTCACTTCCCCGATCGGGGGAGCAGCAGAAACTAATTCTGGAGTCGCCGAATAAACCGGAAGTGGCAACGGATGTAAAACTTCAGAAGGGCATTCTAATATAGTGGATGAGAAAGGAGCTTGCGGGAGAGGTGGAGGGGACCGAGATTCAGGGCTTAACGAAGCCCCATCCGGTGACAGGATGCCTGGCAGCGAGGGAGTCAAGTGTTTGTCCATTGGGCCCACCACCTTACCTCCTTTTCCACTCTCATTCAGCTTGGCTCCAAGCTTCCCTTTCCTCTTGCCCATGTTGCTTGAACAAACACTCAGACTACCGGCTCCGATCAATTCTCCTGACGTGCGCCGAAGGGGCGCAAAAGGGGCGTAACCTGCCCCTTGGTTCACGCCCCTTAGACCACGACACGCGGCCACATGTAGGAACCTCTGGGCTTTATAGAGCCAGCACGTCGTCTTCCTGTCACCGCTGAAGAAGTTCTTTGTTTTATTTTATTTCTTTGGTCGCGCATCTGCCTTCCCCGACGTCGGACCGGTACCGCCGGTCTGTCTTTCTTTTCTTATAAAAAAAAAAAAAACAACAATATTTTTCCCTCACTTAGTGTATTTTTCCTCTTTTGGGCCTTAGGCCTCATAAAGAATTTTCCTCATGGAAAAACCAGCCTCTGGGTTTAAAAAATGCACTAAGTGCAGCGGTACTATTTCTGTTACCGACACCCATGAATGGTGTCTTAAATGTTTGGGTCCTGACCACTCCATTTTGGATTGTTCGTCCTGCTCCTTGATGTCCAAACGAGGGTTACAGAACCGAGCAGCCAAGCTCCATCTGCTGTTTCCCTCTGATGCAGCTTCAGTGGCATCGACATCTTCCAGGGCTTCTTCTTCCTCCCATGGATCTCAGGTAACCAAACATAAATCAGGTAGATCTCCTTCCAAGCATCGAGATGCCTCCGGGCTTGCCCTCGAGGATCCTGCACCGGCAAAACAACCCTGGGGGAAGCTCCGGCTTCCAAAGCTCCACCTATGGGGTTACAGGTTGACATCGATGGCACGGCCTCGACCGATCACCTGTTAGAATGCTCTGGGGTACTGGCGCAACCTTCCGGTACCGAATTCCAGGCATTCATGGCGTCGATGGATCAGAATGTCCTATCCATGCAGCAGGCTATCACGGCCTTCATTCAAGCTGCGACGCCGCTGATACCACAACAAACTCCGTTGTCGGTATCAGCTCCGGTACCAGCACCAGTGTCGGTACCGGTACCGACTGCATCGACATCGACCAGGATGCTGATTGCAGCGGTTCCCTGTCCAGGGATGCCCATCGGTACCGAACCGGTACCGATGACGCCCGATGTCGATACCGCTCGGTACGCGTATCGAGCTCTGGAAGAGCACCCTGACAGTCGATACTTTGATTCCTCCAAAGATTCTGATGCATCGGAGGGGTCTGCTGAAGTATCCATAGCCCTTCCTGAAGAGCCTTCTTCTCCAAAAAGAAGAATGTCTCCTCCAGAGGACTTGTCCTTTCAAGACTTCATAAGAGAAGTGGCTAAAGGACTTTCTATTTCAGTAACCTCTGAATCAGAGTCTAGAGCTAAAAAATTGGATATTTTAGGTTATTCTAAGGCTCCTAAGGAGGCAGTCACCTTGCCAATTCATGAGATTCTTTATGATCACATGATTGACTTATGGGAGACTCCTCTTACTATCTCTCCTCATTCTCGTAGATTGGACACTATGTACCGTGTCCCTCCTTGTCCTGATTTTCATAAAACACAGCTTCCTCACCATTCTATTGTGGTGGAGTCAGCTATGAAAAGGATAAAGAGTGCAAAAAGACACTCCTCTGCTCCTCCAGGAAGATAATGCAGGACCTTGGATGCTTTTGGTAGGAAAATCTTCCAAGCCAGTATGCTCATTGCCAGAATCAACTCCTATAGTCTTTATATGGGTATATTTCTGAAAGAAGTTGCAGATAAACTGCACACTTTCCTCCCTTTTCTTCCAGAGGATAAAAGGGAAGAATTCCTTATTTGGCTTAAGCATACTCAGGATATTTCAAAGTTTTCCAACCTTGCAGCTTTTGACTCCTTTGAAGGTGCCAGCAGAGCTTCGGCCATTGCCATAGCTGCTCACAGAATTGCTTGGCTCCAGGCTTCTGATCTAGAATCTTGGGTCCAGGATGGCTTGGGAAATCTTCCCTGTACAGGTGAAAACTGTTTGGCAAAGATTGGCAAATAAAAGCCACTCAAATGGATGCAGAAAATTCTGCTTTGGATAGACTTTCAAAGTCATCCTCCATTCCTGCCAAGAAAAAACCTTTCAAGAAGTCCTTTTTCAAGAAAAGCAGATTCCATCCTGCTTCTGGCCAACAATCATCTACAGGTCGTTTTGCTGCTAAGCATCAGCAACCTAAACAGGCCAGGCCTAAGCCTACAGGGGCTGCTGCAACTCAGCAGACCCAGCCTCCTCAGGGCTTTTGACTTGATTCTAGAGAACTTAGCCTTTCTGGCTCTGAAACAGCCAGAGCCTCTCACCATTCCAGGAAGGTTAGCTCATTTTGCTCCCAGATGGGAGCAAATTACAGCAGAGCAGTGGACCCTCTCCATCATAAGAGAGGGCTACAAACTTCATTTCTCAAACCTTCCTCCTCACACCATGGTGAGACATTTCAATTCTCCAACATCTCTCCTCGACCTTCTAGGTCAGGAGGTGGCTACCCTTCATGCCCAAGGGGCAATAGAAGAAGTACCTCTTCTTCAACAAGGATCAGGGTTTTACTCCCCCTATTTTCTGATCCCAAAGAAAACAGGGGGCTACAGACCCATATTAGATCCCAGAGAATTGAACAAATTTCTATGCAAGGAGAAATTCAAAATGCTTTCTCTGGGCACTCTCCTTCCATACCTTCAGAGTCAGGATTGACTTTGTTCTCTATTTATTTATTTATTTGGTATAAACTTGTAGATCTCAAGGATGCGTACACACATGTCCTCATCCATCCATCTCACAGAAGGTTTCTCCGTTTTCTTTTCCAAGGAAAGCATTACCAATACAGGGTGCTTCCTTTCGGTCTGGCCTCTGCTCCAAGAGTGTTCACCAAATGCATGGCAGTAGTAGCTGCATTTCTACGCACTCTGGGAATATTTGTATTCCCATACCTGGACGACTGGCTCATCCGAGCTCCATCTCAGTCAGAGGCCCAGATTTCCCTGGACTGCACAAGGCGCATTCTGCAGTATCTGGGACTTGTGGTAAACCTCCCAAAGTCCCAGCTCACCCCTACTCAGTCCCTAGAGTTCATAGGGGCCTGGCTAGATACTACCACTGCAAGGGCCTATCTTCCTCAGGCCCGTTGCCTACGCCTAGTGCAGTTAGCCTCCCAGATTCAGTCAAAGAGCCTTTTAACTGCCCGGGAGATGCTACAACTGCTAGGCCACATGGCATCCACAGTGCATGTGGTCCCCTATGCTCGTCTTCACATGAGAGCAGCTCAGTGGACTTTGTCCACCCAGTGGACTCAAGCAGCAGGGGCTCTGTCAGACAAAATAGCAACCTCCAGGCGCCTCTCTCCAGTGGTGGAAGTCCACCCAAAATGTGTTGCTGGGGTCCCCCTTCCAACAGTTGTTGCCCCAAGCAACCCTCACAACAGATGCCTCCCAAACAGGTTGGGGAGCTCATCTGCAAGACCTCTCCACTCAAGGCACTTGGTCTCCACAGGAGACCTCTCTACATATCAACCACTTGGAGCTCCGAGCAGTTTTTCTAGCTCTCAAGGTCTTCCATACCCTGCTCAGCTACAAGACAGTCCTCATTCATACGGACAATCAGGTAGCCATGTTTTACATAAACAAGCAAGGAGGAACTGGCTCTCTGTCGCTTTGCAACGAAGCTTTAAGATTGTGGGCCTTCGCCAGAGAGCATCAAATCCATCTCCTGGCCGTATACCTTCCAGAAATCCAAAACTCTTGGGCAGACAGACTCAGTCGAGTTCTGCTTCCACACGAATGGTCCCTGCACATGGACCAGGTACTCAGAATCTTCCAAGAATGGGGAACCCCGGACATAGACCTCTTTGCAAGTCCGTGGAATGCCAAACTTCCCCGGTTCTGTTCCAGAATTCCGTGTCAGGGAGTTCAGGCCAAGGATGCCTTCCTCCTTCACTGGGGTCAAGACTTCCTGTATGCCTTTCCACCCATTCCCTTGATTCCCAAGACTCTGTTCAAGCTCCAGAGGGATCAAGGATCTATGATCCTCATAGCTCCACGCTGGCCACGCCAAGTGTGGTACCCTCTACTTCTGCATCTCTCTCAAGCTCCCTCCCTGGACTTGGGAGCTGCTCCAGACCTTCTGTCCCAGGAGGAGGGGACTTTGTGGCACCCAAACCCCAAGTCCCTTCACCTCAGAGCTTGGTTGCTGAAGGCCTAGACCTTCAAGGTTGGAATCTTTCTCAGCAAGTAAAGGATATCCTCCATGCTTCCAGAAAACCTTCTACTAGACGTTCCTATGCTTTTAAATGGAAAAGGTTTTCCATTTGGTGTACTGAGAAGGGTCTTGACCCTCTAGCACTACCTATGAATTCTCTATTGGAATATCTCCTGCATCTCTCTAATGCAGGCCTTAAGACGAATTCAGTAAGGGTCCATTTGAGTGCTATTGCAGCATCCCTTAAGCCTATCAATGGACAGCCTATTTCCTCTCATCCTCTTATTGCAAGATTCATGAGAGGCCTAACTTTAACTAAGCCTCCCATTAGGCCTCCTCCGGTGGCATGGGACTTAAATCTGGTTCTTGGTCAGCTTATGAAGCCACCTTTTGAACCGTTAGCCACCACCTCCTTGAAATTTCTTTCCTGGAAGGTTATTTTCCTCATTGCAGTCACCTCAGCTCGCCGCATCAGTGAACTGCAGGTCTTAGTGGCTAATCCACCTTATACCAGGTTCTATCATGATAAGGTAGTCCTTAGGACCAATCCACACTTTATGCCTAAAGTGGTCTCACCTTTTCATCTTAATCAAGAGGTGTATTTACCTGTCTTTTTTCCAGGTCCTCATGCATCAAGTGCAGAGAGGAATCTTCATACCCTGGATTGTAAGAGAGCTCTTGCCTTTTACTTACAAAGGACACAGCAACATAGAAAGTCTTCTCAACTCTTTGTTGCTTTTGATCCCTCTCATTTGGGACTTCCAGTCTCTAAGAGGACACTGTCCAATTGTATTGCTCAGTGTATTTCTTTCGCCTACCAGAGTAAGAACCTTTCTCTGGAGGGCCATGTCACAGCTCATAATGTGAGGGCCATGGCCACCTCTATGGCTCATCTAAATTCTGTGTCCATCGACCAGATCTGTCGAGCGGGCCACCTGGGCCTCAGTTCATACCTTCACAGCCCATTACTGCTTGGACAAGGACTCCCGCCGGGATGCCTTGTTTGGTCAGGCTGTTCTCAAACACCTGTTCCATGCTTAATCAACTCCTACCCTCCATCCCTGGTTGGATGCCTGAGATCCATGGGAGGAGGTAGAGCCCTTCTCAGGGTCTCACAACCTTGGGGATCTCCCAGGCATCTCTAGCTGGGGAGTCCCCATATGTGAAGACTCATTCCTGCTTGTTCCTGGAGATAGCACAGTTACTTACCTGTAACAGGTGATCTCTGGGAACAGCAGGAATAAGTCTTCACAACCCACCCACCTCCCCTAGGAGTTGTATCTCTCTATCTATCTTTCCTTTCCTCTCTCTCTCTTTGTCTCAGCTTTAAAGCTCGAACTGGGGAGAGGCGGTTAGGAAAGGCGGGAAGGCAGCGCGCAGGCGCTGTGGGATGCTCCCAAAAGCTTTCCTTTTTGGGAAGCTGGGGAGCGTTCCCGCACAGGCTCCGTCGGTACCGACGTACCCATATGTGAAGACTTATTCCTGTTGTTCCCAGAGATCACCTGTTACAGGTAAGTAACTGTGCTTTACCTGCAAAGGGGCAAATTTTTGAATATGTCAGCAAACGGGACTTTGCACAGAAAAATGTATGAAAACACAAAGATTTTGGTGATTTTTATGTGTTTCAGGGCATTTGTTATGTTTTTCCACATGAAGCCCTGCTTGCAAAAAGATGTCACAAGTTTGTACATTGGCTTCTAAAGAAGGACTTGGCTGGCTGAAGCAAAACTTTTGAAAACTGATCAGGGTTGAGCAGATTAACTTTTAGCTGACTAGGTAGCTTAAATTAGCTGGCCAGAAGTATGGTTGGAGTAGGGAAGACTTAGCTGGCATGTGCATTATAACCAGCCCTAGGCAGCTAGGAGGCAGGTTGACTAAACGGTACTAGGAGTGCGTGAACGGTATGTGCGCTGAGATCCCATGTTATTCAGTGGGACCGTAGCACAAATACCACGAGTGCATGGCTAGCGCTGCTTAGTAAGCCTACCTCTAGGTTTCCTTTGATAACTTTTAGCATACTAATATCAATCCTAAAGCTGTCTTGCTAAGTCCATCTTTAACTTTGCTGGCTGTCTTTGGCTGGTGAGCTTTAGCCAGCCAACAGTGCTTACCTAGCTACATTTGATTCAGCCAACTGCAAGTATTTAAATCCAGCCAGCTGGATTTAGGTTTATTTTCCTCTGAAACTCTAGCTGGCTAGGTTTAGCAGAAAATCCACTAAAAGCACAGTGATCAAACTTTGGCTGGCAAAGTGAAGCATTGAGCTGTGACAGAACATAGACCCCAGTGCCAGAACAAGGTAGTTCAACCCCTGGTGTAAGCAGCAGGAAATGCGTCCTTTGAACGTATCTGTTCTGCCCTTTCTTCTTCAAAGCAGTGCTGGAAGCATCCTCTGAAATAAAGCACCAGGGACAAAGCCCTGATCACCACCTTAATTCCGGCCCCGATAGACCTCATTGTTACATCTGGAACAAGTATTATTTAAAAGAACTCGTTTCCTCAGATAATTTGGTTGCCATAATCAAGGGCCAGTATGTTTCCTCTGCAGTTTCTGAAGTAGTGAGGATCCAACTCGGTTTTGTACCTAATCAGAATGGTGAGCTAGGTCTTTACAGTCCAATCTGATTTTGTTGTAATTATGCATATTTAAAAACCTTATTGGCTGACTCTTTGAAGCAAGAGATCTGTGTCTTTTGGATTGGTTGGACATAGGTACACACGGAGGTGATACCCCTCCCCAAACCCAGCCCATTTTTTATCAGAATAAAATCTAGCTGTTAGTGAGTTAAGCGGCACAATTTTTTCAACATGCTTTCAACTTTTAAAAAAACTGTATCCATGCAAATACACTGTACAATCTCACATTCATTAGTTTCTATAAGCCAAATCTACTGGTTAAACCCAGTGGTCTAAGACGGTACGTCAGTCTGACCACGCATGACGTTTGAATTCAGTCATTTTTCCCTTTTCTGTAGAGTTTAAGTAGCTTCTTGTTAGTATCCTGCTTTCCTAATCTCTTGAGTTTCAGTTACTGAAAGACCACTGGCAAGCATGAAATGTGCTGGCAGATTACCGAGTGTCCAGACCTTATTTCAGCTCATCAGATTGGCAGGAGGCTGGCAGTGCTGCAGAAACAGCTTTCAGGATCCCCGGGAGAGTCTCAGCAGCCAGATAGCAGCAGTCCCTGCACACTTACTTATTATTGTGCTTCAGTTTATTGATAGCCCATGGCCCAGAACAATATTTTTTGACATAGGACCCGATAATGAGCCGTCATGGCTATGTTTTAAATGAATGTGTATATGTAGTGCCACTATGTATATTAACAGCGATTCTGAAAATATGCGCAATGTGGTCGCCATGCTGGCGCTCTCTATAGGTCTGAATTGAATGTATAACTTATCCAGATAGTGACTGAATATCACCACCGTCCAGATAATTTCTCGGTCTGCCCTTCTTCTGCTCTTTCCTTATACAGATTGTAGCAGGCTGTTCAGGCATATTTTCAGTTCAGTACTATCCAGATCAAATTCAAAAATCTATGGACATGTTCACCAGCTGCTAGTGAATGTAAATATTGTTCTGAAAATCAGCCAAATGCTAAATAAAATACAACAAATATTATAATATTATTATATATATTATATATATTATTATAATTTCCCTGTTTTCTCTCCCATGTTCAATTCCCTGTTCTTTGTAAACTCGGTGTTATTTGTATACATTGCAGTATTCTTGTTCGATGTACACCGCGCTGATTTTAATAGCGCGGTATAGAAGAGAATGTTAAATAAATAAAATAAATAAATAAGAGCATAATCAAAATAAAATCAGATTTAAAATAAATCGAAATGTAACCCATAAAGTAAACTAAACATCAAATCTTAACCAATATAGATGAGCAGGCTGATATCTAAACTCCACAGTCAGTATTTTAAGTGCCGTTCATGGCGTTTAAAATGAAACTGGATATTCATCTCCAGAATCCTAATATCCTCCGACGCTGAATATCGCTTTCAGAGTTGACTGGCAGTGTTATCCACATAACAGGGATATTCTGCCGCTATCTATAAAACAAACTGCATAAAGTTAGACCTGGTTTTTTTTGTGGCCTAACTTAAGGGCATGTTTACTAAGCACCATGCCGGTACCATACATTTTATTTATTTATTTAAAAACATTTGCATACCGCTGTTTGCTAAAGAATTCACAGCGGTTTACAATAAAATAAAAATACAAGCCCATTGATCCCACCCAGCAGGATCCCTACCCCCTTAACAAGTGCTTAACAACCTGATCCTGAAACCACCTGCCAAAAAAAAATGAACCCCCCCCCCCCCAAGAAACCACTGCCAGTCCTCACAGAAACAGGAAGGTTTTTGATGCTTTCCGAAATAACAACAGGTTTGTCTCCAACCTGAGTGCCAAAGGCAAGGTATTCCACAGAGCGGGAGCGGCCACTGAAAAATGTCTCGCCTGCCAGCGCTGCAAAGGAACCTGGGACCAACCAGGGAGCATTTGGGCTGCGTTACCAGCACGGGGCTGTGGACTAACGGCAGGAGGGCACTGTTCCCTCTAAGCTGTGCGCGTGTGCGCACGCACACACCTCGCTGAGCGAGCGCACATACTTTACAACAGAGCGCACAAAAATTACGGCTCTGATTCTGATAGAAAACAACACAGACGTCTTAAAATGTAAAAGTTATGATTGTAATTACTAGAAATTTCCTGCTTCATTTAGTAATCGTCTATTTTCATTTAATTTGATTAAAATCAATGTGGTGTACATACTGTATTCTGACGTGTAATCAAATTTTAAAGTATATAACTCAGAGTGTCGTTATGTGGCGCACAAAAATTTAACCTTCCTTCAAAAGCTGCACACAGCTGATATTTTATGCGCACACAGCCTACAGAAAATTAGAGGGAACATTGCAGGAGGGGTGGGTACATCTGTCCTTCTGCAGTTGCCATGCTTGAAAACAGCAAAATGGCCACAGGTGCAACTAAATTCACCCATTAAGGTGGCATTCATTGCACCCACACTACTTGCATCTAGCTGTGCCACTGCGGGAACAACCCTGCCCCACTCAGTCATCAATCCAATACGTGCTACCAAGGTAGCATGGGGTTTTTGGCCTGTAGCCCTGTGCTACCTCTTAGCAAAGCACCCAAACTGTGCGCCAAACTCTGCACTGCTGGGTAGCACGCTTTAGTAAACATGCCCCTTTATGCGGGTTGTTATCTAGTTAGCAGACTGAATATCACTGCTAACCAGATAATATTGGGAACTGCCCTCAATCTTCTCATGTATAGCCCCAGCAATGCTGCAGCGGTCAGAGGAGATATTCAGTGGCACTGTCCAGATAACGGCGCTGTATATTCCTCTCGCTGGCACATTTCTGGTTAGCAGGTGCTGCTAATTGGATGCCTTTGAATATCGGGCCAAAGAATCACAACCAAAATAACCAGAACTTCATGCATTAGTGAAAAATTAAAAATTTTCTACAGCACTTTGGTTCTAAAAGTGAGGATCTCCAAAGTTTAGTATCAAAGGTGAAAAAGGATCTTTGGTCTGTCTCCATATACTTAATACTAGAAGGTTCTGGAACAATTAGGATCACAGGTGGAATTGCAAGACTCAAAAGTGCCGAGAACGGATTAGTGGAAAGTGACATTAAAAAAGCGAAAATGCTAAACAAATACTTTTGTTCTGTTTTTTACTAAAGAAAATCCTGGAACAGGACCACCTGTGATTGACAAATATACAAATGGGAATGCAGTAGATACCACACCATTCACAGAAGATGATGTGTTAGAACAGCTTGCAAAATTGAAAGTGGACAAGGCCATGGGACTGGATGGGATACATCCCAGGATACTGAAAGAGCTGAGAGAGGTTCTTGCAGGGCTTTTAAAGGATGTTTTTAATAGATCCTTGGAGACAGGAGAAGTTCCACAGGATTGGAGAAGAGCTGATATGGTACCTCTCCACAAAAGTGGTAATAGGGTAGAAGTGAAATACTACAGGCCAGTAAGCCTTTCCTCTGTGGCAGGAAAAGTAATAGAGGTGCTCCTGAAAGAGCGAATAGTGGACTTTCTCAAAACCAATAGGTTGCATGATCCGAGGCAACATGGTTTTGCCAAAGGACAATCATCCCAAACAAATCTGATTGAGTTATTTGACTGGGTGACCAGAGAACTAGATCAAGTGCATGTGATGGATGTGATCTACCTAGATTTCAGCAAAGCCTTTGATGCTGTTCCTCAAAGGAGGCTTATCAATAAACTGAACAGCCTGGGGGTGGGTCCCAGGGTGGTGAACTGGATCAGAAATTGGTTGACTGACAGACAGCAGATGATGGTAAACTGAACTCGCTCGGATGAAAGGAAGGTGATTAGTGGCATGCCCCAGGGATCGGAACTGTTCAATGTATTTGTGAGTGAGATCTATTCCTGAAGGACTGAATGGAAAAGTCTGTCTTTTTGCAGATGACATGAAAATTTTCAACGAGTGGACTCCCCTGAGGGAGTGGAGAACATGAGGAAAGATCTACAAAAGCTGGCAGAATGGTCTAATACTTGGCAGTTAAGCTTTAATGTGAAGAAGTGCAGTGTCATACTCTTGGGATGCAGAAATCCAAGGGAATTGTATGCGATAGGGGGCGAGAGGTTAGTGTGCACAGACCAGGAGAAGGACCTTGGAGTGATTGTTTCTGAAGATCTCAAAGTGGCGAAACAGTGTAACAATGTGGTGGCAAAAGCCAGAAGGATGCTGGGTTGCATACAGAGAAGAAATACCAGTAGAAAGGAGAAGGTACTAATACCACTGTACAAGTCGCTGGTGAGGCCTCACTTGGAATACTGTGTTCAGTTTTGGAGACCATATCTTGCAAAGGACATAAAAAGGCTGAAAACAGTTCAGAGGAAGGCGACCGAAATGATTTGGAGCCTGCGCCAGAAGATGTAAGAGACCTAATTATTTATACGAGAGTAGAGGAGGGACAGGGGAGATATGATTCAGACCTTTCAATATTTGGAGTATTAACAATCAAACCTCTTCCAAAGACGGGGAAGCTGTAAAACTAGAGGGCATAACATGAAGCTGCAAGGGGGTAAATTGAAAGGCAACGTCAGGAAAAACGTTTTCACGAAAGGGTGGTGGATGCTTGGAATGCCCTCCTGATGGAAGTGGTGGGGGCAAATACAGTGACAGAATTCAAAATGGTGTGGGACAGACACAGTGGATTCCTTTATAGCAACAGGATAAAATCAAAATAACTGTAATCATCTCTGCAATCTCAACAAATAGGGGTGATCTGCACAGAGCGGTGGGTACACCCCTAAACAAAAGCATGGGGAGGGGTGATCTGCACAGAGTGGCAGGTGCGCCTACTCTTGCCACCTTGCTGGGCAGGCTAGATGGACCATGGTGGTCTTTATCTGCCGTCATATACTATGTTACCATGTTTACTAAAGAGTGGTAAAGGTTTGTACCTACTGTGCATTCATTTCTTCATTTAGTACATGGTAAGTCAATAGTCTGTGCGCTAACTGTTGGGAATGTTCCATCATGTTCCCATACAGTTATCTCACAGAATGTTCTACTTTATCGCACAGTAAATGTATTGACTGTATGATTGCACTTAACTGCTTCTCATTGCACTAACTGCAGTGTGCAATACATGCCAATTCTTGACCCATAAACCACCTGCTTCCCGCACCATGATATACAATGCAATTAGCATATGAATTAGTGCACACTAACATGGTCACTGCTCATGGTCACTGCTCTCTTCCATTAACAGTGTGCTAATTCGTATAGTAACTGCTTAGTTCACATTAGTAAACAAGCCCTTTAATTTCAGCCTTTGTGATAAGTAAAGATTCTAGAGGAAGCCATAGCCTATGACCCTTTATCAACAGCTGTCACTGAGATGGCCAACTTACTGAGGGAAGGGAATGAAGGACTACATCTGGAAAGGGGAAAGGGGAACCCTGTGTATGGCAGTAGGCAACCTTCAGCTGTTATGGTCACCGAACTATCTGGGTTTTCAGGGTATCCCCAATGAATATGCATGAAATTGATTTGCATGCAAATGTGTTTTCATGCATATTCATTAAGGATATTCAGAAACCCAAACAAACTGGCATCCATGGGAGCCTAGAGGTTACCACTCCTGCTTGTGTAGTTGCAAATGAAGACTCATAGCAACTGTCCTACTTGTGGCAAGTTCAGATTGAACTCAAAATCCAAAACAGCAGGAGAAAGCTTTTGGTCCATATTACCACCCCTCTCTGCATGCCCCTAGGATTTTATACACACACAGTGCTTTAATTTACTGTATATACTATATTCAGAATATATTAAATTGTATCACATTTTTCCTCCTCCTATTTCTTGTGCGTTTTGGTATGAAAGTCAATTTCAAAGTGATTTCTACAGGTAAAAGGTTTTTCCAGGGGTAAATGACCTGTCTGAAAATTAGCCAGCAAGCAGACTTTTAGCTATCTTGAGGAGGTGTTCCCATAGGTGTGTTTAGGTTAGGGAGGAAAAACATGTGTGTAGTTGATGGCATTTTCGAATCTACAGATGCCGTTTCCAAGCAAATTTCTGCCCGCACACAAATCAGGTACACGTGGCTGCCCATACTTTGAACTAATCTCAGTGAGAACAAATTTCCCTTTTGAAAGTTAGTGCAAAACACACTGGTAGAAGAAGAGTGTGATATTCCTTATCATCCCTCCAGTCCAGTTGAGTGGGTTATCTCCCTCCACCAGCAGCTGGAGACTGAGCAAGTTGTGATGTCAGCATGGAAGAGCTTCCTCCTATGCTCTTACAAGCTAGTATCTCCAGCAGCTGGGGAGGAGTGTCTGCTTCATCTGAATTCCATAAATTAAAAAGATTCAATGCTTCAAAATACTAAATTTTAGATAAAGAGATTTGAAGGAGCCTGCACAATCAGTGTTGTTGAGCCTGGGCTGGAAAGTAGTTTGGTGGTTGTACATATCTGAGGGAGCAGGGGACAGAGTCTGCTCTTCTTACTTTCAGGCCATTGGGTTGGTCAGAGAGGGTGTAGGGGTCAAAAACATGTTGATCCAGGTCCTTTTCCTCCCCAGCTGGAAATTTCAGTACCCCTTGAGTGGGATACTCTGGTTTTTCCCATAGAGGACTATTACCTCCATGTTACTTTAATAAAAAAAAAAAAGTTCAGTGAGTGCAGTGCTAGCATTGGAGATCATGAAAACCGGTGCTTCAGTGCAGAAATTTACAGACGGTGTACTTGAAGTGCTCTTTTTTTATTATCTGTTCGGTAACAACAGTTCTGTTTGGGTAAGTGTTACACTACCTTCCTTCTGTCGCGGCCTCCACCGATCACTTTTGTTTTTGGCAGGAATACATGCAGGCGCTTAAGACTCCCTGTCTTGCCTGTGGCAGTAAATGCAGTTCTTTGTCTACAGCTTGGTTGTGCCACTCCTGCGTCAGAGAAGGCAAGTTGGCAGAGGCCCGTTTCACGGTGGATGAGATGGATCCGACATTGGGAGCAGCTGATAAGGACTCCTCAACACTAGTGGTTCCTGCAGTTTTGGCGGGAACCATGACCATTTTGTCTACAGCAACCATGTCAGCCTCAGAACCCCGGGGACAGCAGGCTAAGCCAAAAAAGCAACATTCGAGTTCGGGAGACTCTAATTTGAAGGGAAAGAACGTTTCAAAGGAGCTGTTCTCTCCAGATTTTGTTTTGCTGATGCACAAAGCCTATTGCCTAAGGCAGACCAGGGCATGCCACTAAGGAGGAAAAAGCGCAGAGGGGGAACCTGGTTTAGAGGTTCCATCTTGCAAAAAACAGTGCTCTGAGGAAGACTCATGGAGAGCACAGGAATCTCCCCAGTCTGGGGGCTCAGAGGGACCCCTTAGAAGGACCGTCGGATCTCTGGGGGGAGATGGCGGTTCCAGAGTTTGAGGATAGTGAGATCCCTCTGGAGAGGACCCCACGGTGGTCATGGTCTTTTGGTGGGAAGAGCTTGCCTCGCTCATTACTCATTCCCTGGCAGCAATTAACATGACTCAGGCACCTTCAGAAGCGGAAGAACCCTTAGAGGATTCATTCCTACAGGGTTTTAAATCTGGGAGAGCCTGCCGATCGGCCAATTCTTGCGCTTGCGTCGCATATGTTTATTTTTAAATGATTTTATAGATAAAGCCAAGGATCTGTGTCAATTGTTGAAATGAGGTTACCTTATACGAGATATTCAGCGTGCTTTTAAGAGAGCTAAATATGAACATTGGGAGAGGTTATTGTTGTCTGGGACTTCGGGTCAATCCCTTTTTGAAATATGGCCCCCTTATAGCAAAGATGATCAGGCAGAGATGGTGCACCCTGCAGGCATTGAAAGGTACCGGAACTAGCTTTCTGTTTTGCCTATAAGTGTAGCAGAAATGTTCAGAACTATCTTCAGATGAGAGTTCCGAGTCCTGCTGAAGGGATCCATTTGAGCTGTGGCCACTGTTGGTGGTGTGCCAGTACCTTAGTTGAACCTTGTTGGATTCACCCAATTACCTTGGAACAGTTTCATTCACGTTTTACCATTTCTTATGAATCTTGTAATGTTATGTATCTTGTCTGTGCCCTAAACTTTATGTGGGCAATATAATTTGTCCTATTCACAAGCGCTTGAATGAGCATTTCTACAGGATCTCTAATGGTACTATCTCTGCTTCGATGGTTTCTCACTTCATTAAGTGTCAACATCAGACTTCTCAGTTTTGTTGGAGAGTCATAGATCAGGTGATTACAGATTGGTGAGGAGGTGATTCCTTGAGTAGACTCAGTTATTTGGAGTAAAAATGGATATTTTGTGTAGGTTCATTAGAACCTTCTGGATTAAATAATGAGATTGAGTGGACCTCTCTAGCCACTATTTAATTCATTATTTAATTATTCTATTTATTTTATGTCATGATTGATTGTTGGGGAAGAGCTATATATTCTGATGCTAGTTCTGGGTTAGTCAAAACAGCTTTTTGTTTGTTAGGCTACGATGTCAGGTTGGTTGTTTAATGTATTCCCCTGATGTAAGGCTTCTGCTGGCCTAAAACATGATGTTATGTTGGGTTTTGATGATACTTTGTATCCAGCTAAGTAATTGTATCTGTATTTAGTTTTTGTCTTAACATTTGAAACATTTCTCATATTGGTGTTCTCCTCAGATGAGATCAATGAATGATAACGCTTGGATTTACTATATGAATTTTATCCCTCGTTGTACTTCCTAGAGCGAACATCTGAAGGTCTCTCTGTGGTTTAACATTTAATTATGTGCTGTTTTAATCACGGACTATTTATAAATTGGATTAGAGTGAGTATTGATTTGTGTGGAATAATCATGTCCTGGCAATGTCCCAGTTTTTATACTATTTCCTACTATTTCCTTTTTTAATTGGTCTTGTTTTATTTGAATCTTTTAATTGTCAAATATGTGTGCATACATAGTCCAAAGCCATTTTGCTTGCTACTGTTTTTTAGGTGCTATTGAACATTAAGGGGTTGAACTGCAAGGGTGACAATTATATTGACCACAGCTGTACTTGCATGAATGGGCTTTAGGCAGTGACAGTTCTTTAAGCGAATGCTTATGCCCCATCATGTGTATTTTCAGTTTGGGTGGGCACAGGGGTGGAGTTGGGAAGAGCGCAGTCAAGGCCTAAATTTACACATGTACATTATAAAATACTAGAACTACGTGCCTTTTTTACAAATCTAGTTGCGAGCATTTACACCATGTCTAGTTGGTGTAAGTGGCCCCTGGGCCTAGATTTGGCATTCATATCCCAGCACTTACACCCCTATTCTATAAAGTAAATTATACTCATTCTTTTGTTTATAGAATAGGCCCCTATATATGCACATAGCAGTGCATGTTAACTACACGGAGTTTAAAGAATTACCTTCTTAATGTCATTATGGGGGCCGTTTTATAACACTGTGCCTGGGTTAATAGGGCAGGAAGGTGCCTTTTTTAGCCCAAATCCCTTATGAGGATAAAGTTGAGATGAAACTAAAACCCCAGAGAAAATGAGGGTAACAAGCTGAAGAACTTAGTCTTCCCAGGTGAGTCCTGGACTAGTTGAGGAAGCTTTAAGGAAGGAAATAAGGAAGATGAAATTTGGCAATAACTGGTAATCATCCTGCTAGACCAGTTCAGGCAAGGGGAACGTAATGGAGTTAAGGCCATGGGTGGGAGGAGGCCCAATCTAATCTAATCTAGCACAATTTTATATACCGCAACGATCCCATACTAGATAGTGGTTCTGTATGGTTTACAGCAAAGAAAAAACATCCATATAAGAAAAAACATTAATTCTGATTAAACAACCGTGTTTTCAACCTTTTATGAAATTGAGGAAAAGAAGAAATACATTTCAAGTATTTGGGCAATTCAGACCAATACTGTACCACCAAATAAGCAATGGTGTGCCTAAAACATAATTTTAAATGAACACCCCTACAAGATGGATACAGTAAGGCACTAATAGATTTTAAGCGCTTAGTTTTACAAGTCATTAGCGGAAGTAATAACAATGAAAGATATTCCGGAGCAAAATCGCTAAAGAATTTGTATAAAAACATAAAAAAACTTAAAATGAATCCGGTTAGTGACCCTTAACCAATTTAATTTATGTAGCCCAAATGAGAACTGTCCATCCAAAGATATTTTATAATCTACAAATGTAACTTTGTGCTCTGCCCATGTTTCGCCAACCCTGTGCACACCTGTGGTGAAAGCATGCGTGATTGAGCCGACGCACATACTTTCATTACAGCAACCCCATCAGATGCACACTTAAATGCCCATTTATGCATATATGAGACAAAAATACATAGATTTAGGCACATACACGTCACCGAACTCATATAGACCCATCTCTAGTATACCTTTTATGGCCAAACTCATAGAAAAGGTAGTTCAAACCCAAACACAGGAATACATTGACACATCAGCTCCCCTTGACGATCAACAATATGGCTTTCGCCCTGGTCATGGGGTAGACACGCTTTTAACTGTACTCCTAGGCACACTAGTAAGAGGAATAGACAGCCCTAAAAATGCATTCCTACTACTTTTTCTAGACATATCTGCAGCATTTGACAGTGTTCACCATACACTAATGCTCAATAGGCTCAGACAAATAGGTGCCAACTCAATAGTTCATAAATGGTTCACATCGTATCTATCCAGCAGAACTCAAACTGTCAGGATCAACACTCAAACCTCTAACACATACAAACAGGAAATAGGCCTCCCCCAAAGATCTGCTCTCTCTGCACTCCTTTTTAATATATACATACAACCAATTTGCAACATCTTTAAAAAATTCAAAATCCTTTATCACATATACGCGGATGACATCATGTTGTACATTACTTTCACAATCCCTACGCTTCCACTTCAACTATTAACTGATTGTTTCAAGGAACTAGCAACTTGGCTAGAGGCCCACAACCTCTATATTAACCATGCCAAAACTGACATACTGATTGTGACAAAAAACAAATCTTACACCCCCCCTACCCACATTACACTTCAGAAACATGACCTCCACATAAAAAACGAAATAAAATACCTAGGGGTTATACTAGATACACACCTTAGTATGAATACCCACATAAGAAATACAATGAAGAAAGTATACTTTAAACTCAAAGTTTTAAAACAATTACGCCCACTAGTCCCCTGCATGACTTCCTGAGCATCATTCAAGCCATTATCACACCACATTTTGACTTCGCCAACCTCTCTCTACTAGGCACAACTAACCGAAACATCAAAAGGCTCCAATTGGCCCAAAATGCTGCAGCCAGAACCATAATGAAGATACACCCTTTCGAGCACATATTACCCTATCTAGCCAAACTACACTGGCTCCCCATTCAATGTAGAATAAACTATAAGTTAATAATAACCACCTTTAAAGCATTAAATAACACTGCCCCAGCTACCCTAAATAAACTACTTACTAAAGACACTCCCCAACCCACACATAGAAGAGGCAATGCCAATAAAATAAGGATTCCAAAAGAATTCACAAAGACCAAAAAAACAACCAATAAAAAAGCATTCTCCCATGCAGCCCCTATACTCTGGAACTCACTACCTGATGAAATCAGAGCCTTAACCGACCTTAAAGACCTACGCAAAACCTTAAAAACTTACCTCTTTATCTCCCACTACGGTCCACTGGCAAATTCCCAACACCAAAATGAAAAGGGATAACTATTTAACACATTGAACCTAACACCGCAATGTCTCATGATATTATGACCATTACACTGTCTACGATGATTATACATATCTACCTTTACTGTTGAACTCACTTTTCTAACTGTACATAGTTAATTGTACATAGTTCTCCAAAGTTTAAAAGTTTAAAAGTTCAATTGTTAATGTACATAATTTATGCAATGTTCAATATAAAAACAGAAACGTTATCCTGTTTCCTTGACTGTTATATGTAAACCGCACCTGATCACTGGAAGGTTGCGGTATATAAAAGCTTGTTAAATAAATAAATAAATAAAATAAAAATACACAGCATTTCCTTTCAGAAAGGGCAGATTGTACACATTGCTTTCATTTCTGAAGTTTTGCATTTAACACTTATCAAACACTTTTTTAACTTTTCTTTCTCTGTAACCAAATGCTTTCCACTTTCAAACTAATGTCGGCCTGTGAAAGTGATTTGCTTACGTTTCCTATCAGTATGGGCCTAGTGCTCATGATGGCAATGTGCAAGTGGCACTTCTTTCTTTCCAAAGTTGCTTAGCCAAACAGCTGCACTTCCTTCACCTTAACCAGATGGTCTGGCTCAATTTTTCTTTAAATGACGCATGTGACAAGAAATATTTACGGTGGCAGGGCAGGCCAGTCACACTCTATCTAGAGCAGCTTACAAGACAGTGTCCCTACATGTAACGCAATGTATCCAGTACAGTAAGAAGTTTAACCCAGTCATTAAAGGCTTTAGGTGTTATTTATAGCACTGATTCACAGATAGTATTTTGAAATCTGGAGATGGCTACTTTAATATGGAGGTTTCCATTATTCCTAACCATTTATGCCACAAGGGTGAAACCACGACGAGAACCTGGACAATCCAACAGCACAAAGAAGATTTAAGAGCTTTGACAGAGACCAATTTCTACAGGACACTCTATGTTTATGTTTATTAAATTTGATAAAACCGCCTTTCTACTGGAATCAAGGCGGTGTACAATTTTCAAAAAACAAAGGAAAATCAAGGCCAAGGCCAAGAGAAATCAGAAAAGAAATTACAGCTCTTCGACAGGAGAAAAAGGAGAAAAGGAAAGGTAAGACGAGACAGTAGAGCATGCATTCCGGGGTAGAAACAATAGGAAGAGCGAGAGAGGTCAAACGAAAGGGGAGGGAAGGTCAAACGCCAGGGAAAACAGGTGGGTCTTCAGGTTTTGCTTGAAAGTGGTGTGGTTGGTTTCTAAGTGCAGGGAGGAGGGGAGAGCATTCCAAAAAGCAGGGCCGGCGAAGAAAAAGTCAGAGGAGCGAGTGGATTGTAAGTGGGCAGATGAAGGGGAAGGAAGGGTGAGGCGGTTGAGGTGGAAGGAACGTGGGGTGTACCTGGGAGAGTGCAAGTGGATGAGGTCTGCTAAATACTGAGGGGTGCTGGTGTAGAGAACTTTGTGGACCAGGATAAGTAGTTTGTATTGGGAGCGGACGGAGATAGGTAACCAGTGGAGACGGAAAAGTAGTGGAGTTACATGGTCGCGGAGGGTGGCGTGTGTGATGAGACAGGCTGCAGTGTTTTGGATTCTTTGAAGTCGAGATGATTGAGTTTTAGGGAGACCGAGAAGGACAGAGTTTGAGAAATCGACGCGTGACATGACTAGAGACAGAGATAGGGTAGTGAGAGCTGCAGAGGAGAGGAAAGGACGGATGGCCAGGATTTGCCGAAGAAAAAAAAAGGATGTTTTGGAAATGTGTGAGATGTGATCCTGAAACGAGAGTTCAGGATCGAAATGAACCCCAAGATAATGGAAAGAGGTGACTAAGGGAACGGAGGTACCAGAGAAGGAAGGGGCGAGTGAGGGAGGGGGAGCACCATGAGAAAACCAGATTGCAACAGTCTTAGTGAGGTTGAGGTGGAGGCAGTTTTGGGTTAGCCTGTTGGCCACGGAAGATAGACAAGAATTTAGTACGGAAAGGTCAGGACAGGAAGATGAAGTGTGGTGCAGTAGGACAATATCGTCTGCATAGTTGAATGCAGAGATGCCAGATTGCTGGATTACGAGGGCAAGGGGGGGATCTACCCCACCTGAACACAGAAGCAGAAGATCTAGACGAACAAATCAGAAATGTAACAGCATCATCAATGCCGCTGCCAAAGCCACTGAATACAGACCCAAGAAAACTCGCCGCACCAAAGCACATCACACATCCTGGTACTCAAAAGTCATACGGAATGAGAAGAGGGGACTCAGGAAGTTAGAATGTTGATGGAGACACACCAAGTCACCCAGCACCCAGGCCCTGTACTTAACAAAACAAAGAGAATACAATGAACTCATCAACCAAACGAAGAAAGAATACCACACAAACATCATACTCAAATCCAACAACAAACCGAGAGAGGTCTTCAAAATTGTGAAAACCCTCACCAAGGAACAGAAAACTGAGAGCGAAGTACAAATAGACCCACAGGCATTCGCAGACCACATTCAAGAAAAATTCCATTCAGCATCACAACTTAAAACAAACACAAGCATCAAATCAACCACCCCACCCCAAGAAAAACATGGGACAAATTCAGCACCCCATCCACAGAGCAGCTCTCACACATCACCACTCTCAATACAAGCACGGCCCCAACAGACCCATGCCCAGTGACATGGATTAAGGCGACAAAGTCAAACTTCATCCACACCATACACAATATGGTGCACAGTTCACTAACTCGAGGAATCATGCCGGACCAGCTAAAACTCTCCATAATAAGACCAATCCTGAAGAAATCACCACTCGACAAGAACAACCCAGCAGCTTACAGACCTATCTCAAGCATCCCTCTACTGGCAAAGATCATTGAGAAAGCTGTACAGCATCAGCTACAAGACCGCATCGACAACCACACATAACTGGACCTCAACCAACATGGTTTCCGCCCCAACCACGGAGTCTAAACACTCCTGCTATACCTATTTAACGACATACTACACCTCATAAACAACAGCAAGAACGGAATACTCATGATCTTCATTGACATTTCATCAGCTTTGACACAGTGGACCACGGAACTCTACTAGCAAGACCATCGGACTCCACGGAGCCACCCTGAGGTGGTTCCACTCCTACTTAACGGACAGACAGATACAGGTCAAGATCGGTCCCAACACATCCCGACCCATAAAGGTCATGCAAGGCGTACCGCAAGGATCCGCCCTATTGGCGCTATTATTTAACCTATATGCAGCATCATAAAAGAACACAAGATAAAATACACAATCTATGCTGACGACATAACAATATACACACCGATCACCCTCGAAAACCCAGACTACACCAAGATAACAGAGTGTCTCATGCACATGAATAGCTGGTTTCAAGACAACAACCTGACTATGAACTACAACAAGACCGAGGCGCTGATCATCACACGAAATGCCAACTTCATCCCTCCACTTAATATCAAGATAGACAACACAACCATACCCATACAACCAGAAGTAAAATACCTCGGAGTAATGCTAGACAAAGAGCTGAACCTTCAGTCCCATATCAGCAGAACAAACAAAAAAGCATACCACAAGATGAGACTAATCTGACGCCTCAAGCCCCTCCTCCCAGGAGCACTTTCGCACAGTATGTCAAGCACTAATAACCCCAATCCTAGACGTCTGCATCCCAATATATCTTGGCCTAACAAAACAGACACTCAGGCAATTGCAATTGGCACAAAACACAGCAGCACGCATAATAGCTGGCACCACAAGACATGAACACATCACACCCACTTGAAAAGACCTCCACTGGCTACCAATCAGCTCCCGCATCAGATACAAGACAGTCATAAACATATTCAAAATCAAACAGCTATCAGCCTTCAGCCTACAACCACTCATACAACCAGACAGCAGCACAGGGCCAAGGAGGAGAGGCACCACCAACCGCATCAACACACCAAAAGACCTCACTAAGGTACGCAAGGACACCGAAAAACGAGCCCTATCAAAGGCAGCACCAACAATATGGAATGCCCTCCCTGATGAGCTACGGTCAACAATAGACATTAAGGAATTTAGGAAACTGCTCAAGATGACCCTCTTCATATAGCATTACGGTGACGTCACCTAACTATGCAACGGACAGTACCACAGCTCAACCACCCTCCCTGTTCGACACATACATAGTATTGAAGTAAAGTCCTGATGTACATAGTATTGTATATAGCGCACGTTGTAAATAGATCACAAAGAATCAACGACCCTCTACACACACACGCATTCACTGTTCAATGCAGGCGCACACTAGACACTGTATGTTGATTGCTTGCTGTGTAGACCGCCTTGATTGTAGGAGAAGGCGGTATAGAAATCTGTTTAAATAAATAAATAAATTACACTGTTTTCTAGAGTGAGTGGAATACAGACAGAATTCTGTTGAACTCTTTAGCAACCATAAGGATAGTGGCCTGTTTCAGGAGAACAAAAGATCCTTTCATCAGCCTGTGACGATGGGGCAGGCTTTTCTAACCAGTTCTGTTGGGAATCTTTGCTGTGGGCAGTGTGGATAGAGGCTCTTCAGCTATTTCAATCACATATGTAGCTACAAGTTCCCTCCTGAAAAGTCCTGCGAAAGCAAGGCATAACACATTCTCAGCCTTCCTTCATATTTTGCCTTAAGGTTTAGCATAGAGGAGCATAAGATCTTGTTTGGGGATCAAACTCAATTGTACTATTACTACTACTATTTATCATTTGTCTAGTGCTACATGGCATATGTAACCTTGTCAAGTGTAATATCACAAAAGGAAGAGGTTATTATAGTGCATTGTTCAAAGGATAGTTTTAGAAACTTTGTGAAAGATTTCTCCAGGGAAAATATCAGATACTATTAGTATAATCATTATTAGAATTTATCTTATTCTAAGGCCATTCATAAAGATATGACTAGATCATTAAAGCTGAGTGTTTGTATATCGTATGCTTAAGATCCAAATAGCATTATTCTCTTGACAAATATGTTCTTCTAATAAACCATTTCTTTGAGAAGCCCTATGGCTGTTGCCAAGTGTTCATGGATAGCCAAGAAGTGCATGCATTACATAGAATATTGAGCAAGGCATAACAGTACTCAAATGTAGCAGGTCCCCAGAGGCTCATTCCTGTAGTGGGGGTCCAAGGCACAGAGTAAACAAGAGCAAAACCTAATATTTGAAAACATAGGGCTTGATCCACCCAAAATAACTTTGATTTCTGGGAGGCTAATACTGGCAAAAGCAACTCCAACTGTTCTAAAGGCATATATTTGACCTCCTTTGACCTCTCCCCACCTCTCCTGTAAATAAGCATGTAAATAGTTTTTGTCAATGAAGACTCCCCATGGACAAAATTACTTATATTAACCATTTATACCCTCATTATGTTTGTTTCTGTGTAATCAGTTGAAATATACTGCTGTGTTATGTTCTCTGTAAACTGTCTTGAATTGTAGAAAGACGGTATATAAAAGCTGTTAAATAAATAAATATATTTGACCAAAAAAAAATCCCGAGGAGACAAAAAAAGGATATTTACGGCTGGAGGAAGAGGGTACCATAGGTATTCTGTTAATAATCTGTCTTCCATTTCTAGACCTGCCTACAAGAACTGATCTATCAGAAGACATATGTACCTTTCTTTTACTTCCTTGAGAAGATTTCCTCCTGTCTCAGGCAGAACTAACTTTAGTCCTAAGCCCTTTTGCTAGCCCATAGTTACCATTTACATTAACAGAAGTGATTTTGGCACCGTAAACCCATTATTGTCTAAGAGAAATATTTTACTATCAGGCTCTCATTGTTTAATCAAATTTCTACAGAAATTCTTTTCCATAATGCTTTTTCTATTTTCCCAGCTTCTTAAAATTTCCACGGCAAAGGATTTTTTTGTTGCCATTTACTGTATAACAACTATAGCATGATGCATAAGCAGAGAATCCAATCAAAGTGCCTCCGACTCGACAGTAGTCTACATACAACCAGTCTCCTCTCAAACACAATAAGATAAATCCCAGTAGAGACCTGATTTTGTTGAAAGGGCTTACTAAACTCAATGTTAGCCCTACCATGAGCATAACTATGTAATAGAAAAAAACTCCATCATCCCCCTTCCCCCCCATTCCCATCCCTACTCATACTTCCCTCTTTCAAACCACTGAAAGAGAGTACTAAAATGAGATCACTGATAGCTCCTCACGGGAAGGCAAAAGATGTTTTTAAAGGGCTGACATTGCTTTTCCTTGCTAGGATAGTTGTGGTCACAGCTTATAAACTTCTTTAATCCTTTACAGTTCTTAGGGGCCCTTTTACTAAACGCTGCTAACAGTTAACGCACATTTTAGCGAGCGGTAGCTGGCCACAGTGAACTGTGATGCGCGGACATGCCTGCAACTGGCTGCTGAAACGCACATTAACTGGCACTCGCAAGCTAATATGGACAGTGGGCAGGTTAGGTTGAAGCATGGGAGTAGTGAACACATTAGTGAAGCTAACATGGCACTTAGCATGAGTTCACCTAACGGCAGCTCTATGGGTGCCATGAAGTGCATCAACGTTACCCTGCTGCTCGTTACGGTACTGAGACATGCATTCGTTTCCAGGAACACTCCTGACAGCTAACACGGAGGCTTTGCACTTAACATGCTTTGGTAACACTCGTTAAGTGTGAAACCTTAGCGGCGTTTAGTAAAAGGATCCCTAACAGTATCCTAGATAGCATTCACACCAACTCTCTTAAGCTTTTATAGTCAAACCTTTTCTTTCATTCATTGATTTATGCCCTCTGTCCCGCCAGACAGCCACTTATGTGTGGTACACATGTAAATATCCATTTTTACATGGACGCAAATCATTAATTGCATATCTGTTCAAAGATTCAAATGGACAATATTATCATTTAATGCGGCTGTACGTCCCTAAGTGATGGTGTTTACCCTCAACAGTGACACATGAGTTTTCAGCAACTTTGTGCTACCCCTGAAAAAGGTGTGAGCTAAATCCAAAATATCTTCTCTTATATATCTTTTGATGCAATATAAGACTATATTTATTTATTAGGATTTGGTTAATCGCCCTTCACAATTGCAGCAGGGCATTGTACAAAGTTTAAAAATTCATTTAAAAGCCAGAGGAAGAAAATAATGCTATCAATAAACAGGAGAGGATTAAAAAAACATTCATACTGGTAAAGGAGAAATGGGAAAGCTGAAAGCTGGGGAAGGAAACAGACAGGGAAGGGAGACTAGGGAAAGAAGGAGAAAATTAGGAAAGCTATAGGCATGTGCTATGCTAAAGAGGTGGATTTTCAGGAGAGTTTTGAACTTGGAGTATGAAGGTTCCAATCAAAAGGAGGGGGGCGCGTGCATTCCATCTGACAAGGGCAAGAAGGTAAAAAGCAGAGGCGCGGATAGACTCTAGCCTTGCTTGAGTGGTGGCGGGGAAGATGCAAGTGGTTCACGTGAGTCTGTCGCCGCCGGGGCCTGGACGTACCCGTGATGGCAGAATCAGGGACTTAGACACCTGTGAGCTCCCCGTATGCTGAACAGATCAGCATATGGGGAGCTGCCCATCAATTCACCAGAACACCACTGCTGGTGCGAGTCAACAGTGGCGTCTGGCTCCGTGGCAATAAGCCGTCCACAAGACAGCTCAGAATGCCATTTCAGACAACTGCACCTGCAGCCCTCTGTCCAGCAGTCCCTGGCAGCCACTGTGGGCCGGAGCGTGGTTGCAGGGGCAGAACATGTCATCTGTGTCTGCTGTGGGGGTGGGCACTTCTCAGTGTGGGGGGGGGGAATGTACACGTAACTTATTCCATCTTTGAGGTGGAATAATTCAGGCGTGCAGGTGAGAGCCGCGGGATGTACAGGGGCCTGACCTGAATAGGCCCTGTATGTCCCGGCAGGTAGCCACACACATGCTCCACCCTCACTCCACCCCATCACCGCCCCCTTCCGGCCACATCCAGGACTCCCCACACAAACCCTTTATATGTGCGGGGGTGCTGTGCCTGGAATCACTTTCTGGCCCTGAGCGTGGGTTGGATGTCTAACCCTGCTATTCGTGGTCTGGAATGACCCCCTTTGTGTTTGTTTGTTTTCCAGGTTTTGGGTGGCTAAGCAACAAAACTGTGTCCTATAATTTCAGATCCAATACTGGAGTTAGAAATAATGCTTTTGAGAAAACAGAATTTGTCAGTTGCATTTAGCTTAGTGCCCTTATTGAAAACTGTATCCCTGTATCCTCAACATAGGGTTAGATGAAACTGGCCAGTACCTGACCTACAGTACATTTTTTTTAAGATAAGACAGAGCCTTGGCAAACCACTCTCTAGTGATTTTGATGTCCTCCATGAGGGGGCTATTAGTGCAGAGTTACCTGCAAACAAGAAGTCTCTAACTGCTGATTCCACCACCTTAAAGTGAGCCTGTAGATGTCTCAGTTTGAGTAATCCTCTATCAAATCATGATGGTGTATAAATTCCTCATTCTATGTCTTAGAAAGAACATCATGGAAAAGACAAGAGAGAAGAGACTTGGTACTAATACATATGGTAACATAGTAAATAATGGCAGATAAAGACCAGTATGGTCCATCTAGTCTGTACACAGCCTTGTTTCCTTATTTGAGTCAGAGGAAGGATAAAAGAATACATCACATTCAAGGACCTTGGATAGCACTTCTTCTTGGAAAGACTGATGATGCATACTAACTTTCCTGGGCAGTCAAGGTTCTGTAGGATTTTCCATAGGCCATTGTGATCGATTGAATCAAAGGCCTTTTCAGGTCAGTAAAAACCCTATTTAGATCTTGGTTTTGCTTAAGGCACTTTCCTTTAATCAGTCTTGCTAAAAATACTTTGTCCTTTGACTGGGTCTGAATCCATACTAGGATTCTGGAAAGATGCTCTCCACATGTTGCTCCATCATTATATTAAGAATTAATCTTGCCAGCACTTTCTCATCAATAGATACAGTAGCAGAGAAATTCTATGGTGGTTATTGCAGCAGATTCTGTCACAGATGGACAGTTGATAGTTTTACAGTTTATTAAAAACTTGATATACTGCCTTTTGACAATGTATGGAGGCAGCGTACAACTAAAATGCTAGACAGAAAGAAAAAGGTGAAAGAAACTCCAAAATCAGATAGGACAGTTAAGGAGCATTCAAACAGCAGAAAGAGAAGAAGGGTAGGTCTATAAAATAAGGGTATGGAAGGGATAGTAAGGATGGGAGATTATAGACTTGGTGTAACGGATGACTTTTGAGAAGTATCTTAAATTGCTTAAAGGATTTTGGCTGGAGTTCTGCTGGGAGAGAGTTCTAAAGATATGGTCTGAGAAAATAGAGGGTGGAATGACGGGTAGATTCCAATCTTGCTAGAGATGGAGGTGGTTAGCATGGATAGTCCAGAGGGTGCGTTGAGGCGCATGAAGGATGTCATTAGTGGCCTAATAGAAAGGGTACCGAAACGTAGTGACTTATGAACCGAAGTAAGAATTTTGAATTGAATACTGAATGGAATTGGTAGTCAATGATTTTGGCTAAGTAGGGGTGTAACATGGTCAAATTGAGTGGCATGGGAAAGCAGTTTTACAGTAGTATTCTGAATTGTCTGTAGCTGTTTTAGTTCATATGATGGAAGTCCAGCGAAGATGATGTTGCAGTAATCGAGGCATGAGATAATAAATGAGAGGAGCAGAGTTGTCAGCGATGTAGGGGGAAGAACTGACCTGAGAGCCCTATTTTGTCGGAGAGAGAAGAATCCATGAAATTCTTGGGTACAGACCCATTCCAAATATACTGGAGGAGTAGTATAAATTTCAGGAGCATGTACTCACCTTCTTGCTTGAAAATCTCAGATGGTATGCCATCTGGTCCTGGGGATTTGCCTGACTGACCTCAGGCAAAGAGAGTGATATGTCCAGCAGTACAATATTGTTGATTAGGAGATGTTGTTCAGAGCCTCTTCAGACATGCTAGATTTAGCAGAGAGTATGAAATGTTCTGTCCAATGGTCATGATTTAAGCATCTGTTGAATAAATGAGTTCACTGCTATTTGATGTAGAGCCATAAGCAGTGTAGAGACCATAATAGAAATTGATATTGTGTTTATCTGCTGTTCCCTACTGTTTTCTGGCTTTTTTCTCCCAGCATTTTCGTCTTTCCTGGGGCTTGTCATTAATGTATGCACTGTGATATAGGTGCATCTTGTTTAGAACTTGGACTGTTAATGTGTTATTGCCAAACTAGTCCTAGTGGTTTCCTTTAAAAGAAGCTAAGAACATCAGCACTTGCAGGGTAGGTTATATCATGAAATTTGCTCCATGCCATAACACAGTCTGTCTCTGCGCGGTGTGCATCTCCACATTGTAAATTGCAGCTATCTGAAATCGCTGTTTACATGTGTATATTATATACACATAAAAATGCCTCTATATACATGCAGAGATGCTTCTAATATAACTTCCTCTATGCATTATTATCATTACTAAACAAAATGCTGCATAGATATGTATGTTTGCTTCATCTCATATACACAGTATCTACACTGACAGTTTACCATTCTTATCTTCCTGGTACATACATTAGAGATACACATTCATTAGCACACTTTTGGTTCATTGGTGCTCCTTAAAAAATTTAGGGTCTCTTTTACTAAAGTGCACTAATGGTTAATGTGCATTTTAGTGCCTACTAAGTGGTTAGTGAGGGCTGCAGTAACTGCTATTGCATGCAACAAAGCAGCCAGCGTGGTAATATCTCACCCTACATGCTTACTGCATAAAGTGGCAGGGACTGAGTGAGTTAGAGTAGGGGGGATGTGGACTGCACATTGCGGTTAGCGTGGAGGCATTAACCCACACTAATTGTCAATGTTGCAAGTAGTGTGAGTGCACTTAACACCACCTTAAGAGGATATATTAAGTGTATTTGCGCTAATAACAAATGGACTTAGCTCACAGTAAGGGGCATATTGAATTGTTAATGTGGGTTAAGTGCCCACAGCCCTTTTATTTCTGTGAGCACAGTAGCACTTAACACACGTTAACCTTTAGTAAACATACCCTAAGTGACTGTCGAGTGTGATAACTGCTAGGAACATGCTGGGCACATCGCTGACAGTTACTGCATGACTTTTGCACTTTCCACACATTTGTTTTTACTTCTAAAGCAGGTAAATGCAAAAATTAATCATACTTTAATAAAAGGGCCCCTTAATGCATACAGGATCAATTTAACACATTAACCTATGAATTAATGCACATTAATGAGGGTATTTGAGAAGTTCCATTTGTGAAATGGATGTGTGAAACGTGCAAAAGCATGGTGACGTCCCAGTGTCATTTTAGAAGATGAGTATATAGAGGTCCCCAATGCAAGAATGTAGCAAGGGGGTATGGTGGAGCATGACTTGAGCAGAGCAAGGGAGTTGCAGTCGTGATGCAGGTTCAGAACGGCACTAGCACAGCTGGCCCTGGTTGGTGAGGCATCCAAACCTATATCTGCTCTGACCATAAATAAGGTAAAAGGAAGTGCTCATTTCATGGCTATAAGTTTCCAGGGGGACGTGCATAATGTGCTTATATTGCCACAATTATTATTTCCTGCCTGAAGAAACCTAAGCGCAAATACATACTCCAAACCTTTTACTTGCCTGCCGCCATACGTCTGAGTATCTAAAATGGCAGGCCAAGATGTGCAAGTCTGGTACCATAGACGTCCTCCTTCAGGGATACCCCTGCCAACAAGTCCAAGTTCCTGGTTTTGAAGCCATGCAAGTTGGGGATGTCCATATTTCTGAAACAGGCGCATACCCAGCCTTGCAACCTGCATGCCCCCCCCCCCCCCCGCCTCCATAACTGGTTACGGGAATGTTTATTTTTTGGGGTGAAGACATAGCGATTGTAGAAGCCACTTGAACAGGTCTCCTTTCACTGCTGCCGCTCCCCTGGATTTTTGAACGTTCTGCTCTGGACGTTTCTTCTAAAATGCCACTTCAGGTGTGTTTGCATGTGCTGTGTTCCTTCCAGCATGCATTGTTATCAAAATGAATGTGTGAAATGAAGTAAAATAAACATTTGAAAATCAGGTAGAGGGGTCAATAATCAAAAAATGAACCAAACATGCACATTCCTAACATACTATATAGTTCATGCAGGAAGTATTGCCATGCATATATGTAGAATTATTTTACAGAAAATAAAGAAAATGACTTATCTCTCAGGCCTCTACGCAGTAAGTGTTGTCGTTAAAATGTTTTGCTAAATTTCAGCACACAGTATTCTAGTACATGCACTAAAAAATCTTACCCATAATTTGCCACACTTTCTTTCTCCAATTCACATTTCCAAACCACAGCTACCAAATAAAGACAATGTTGAAAAACAGAAAACCTTTTACTCCTGATGCAGTAAACTAAGGGCATGCAATCTACCAGGATGTTAAAAAGTGTGCACTGTCGTAAAAAATAGTGCACGTTGCCACAGTAGTGTGCAGCCATTTGCTGCGTTGCAAGTAAAATGGAGATGGGCTCATGAACTGACAGAAAGGGGGACTTAAAAAAAAAAACAGGCCTGTTGAACTCCCATGTCCTGGTCCTCCATCCTCATACTACAAAAATTCCCTGGGCCCTGGACCCTCCCTAACTCACCCCGCAAAAATGCCCTCCTGACCCAATGGGCCTCAGACCCCATAGATTCCACCAGTGCCCCCTGAGACTCCCCAGCCTTCAGGATCCCCCTGAATCCTCCCTTGAACGTCCCGCTAGTGCTCTGGTTCAGGGCACCCCTGGCCCAGGCCAGAGGTTTGGTCCACCATTGGAGGCTCTTTAGTGTCAGTGTCAGGATCAGGGGTACCCTGACCAGAGCCCCTGAAATAGAAAGCCTGATTGGAGTAGCCTAGCGGTTGGGGCAAGGTACTTCAGGCCGGAAGGTCGGGGGTTCATATCCCACTAGAGGACAGCAACCTTGGGTCCCACAGGTGCTCTTTGTGGTCTTGGGCAAGCCACTTAACTATTTTACAGGGAACATGGGCTATGGAGGGTTATCTCCAAGTTATAATACCCTGTTCAATGTAATTTCAGTTTGTTCAATGTAAACCACACTGATGCAGAATAGCGCGGTATATAAGAGAATGTAAATAAATAAATAAAATAAATAAATAAAACCTCTAAAGTTGAGAGGCAGGAGTGATCCTGCCTCCAGTGCTGTAGTCTTCCAAAATGATGGTGCCTGACCCCTAGCAATGCATCAGGACGCACCGCTAGGGGTTAGGTGCCACCATTTTGAAGATGATGATGCCAGAGGCAGGATGTCACCCCTGTCTCCCAACGTTTGAGGTGGGTGGGGCATCTTGGGGTGAGAGGTCTGGGGTTCCTCTTGATGTCAGGTTCTTTTATGAGAAGCGACCTGCTTCTGAAAATCACTTAATAAAATTACCCCAAATGCTCAAAGGTTTCCAGGACCTGCATATATCTTGGATTGAACAGTGGAGGACAATCAATGTAACATTTAAGCATTGCACTTGGTTAATATACAGGAAACATACAATGAGCCATTTTGTCACTCAAGCATGCACTGGAAACATCAGCCTAGTCAGATACAGAAATATAGTTATGCAACATTGAAGAAGTTGAAAACATTATACTCAGGGCTAGTGCTAGGGTTTCTGATGCCCTCCTGCAACCTATAGATTGACGTCCCCTCCCTCATTATTAATGCTGGCTACACCCTACCCTCCTTTTTACCAAAACTCCTTTGTGAACTCTTTTCATGTGATACAAGTATTTCTTCTTCAAATTCAACATTGTAAGAAAATTGCAGTGAAGAGGCAAATGTATAGCCAGAATAAAAATAACTACTTAGCAGTAAATACCTGGCATCATATGAACAGGCTGTGATAGTCCAAGAGCATGCTGAATTTTTGATATGGATCAAAAGAAAAACACTCAGCTGTAAGCACAACTCGGAAATATTGTACTCATTGAAAAAATATGCAGGAGAAAGATTTTGTACAGAATGAAGGAATCAAAAACAGGATAACCATGTAGTTGGTGTACATCTAGAAACTATGAGCAAAACTGGTATAATGTTAATGCAAAGAATAATCGCAACGTAGGAAGACAGTGACAACATTAATAAACTTCTGATTTAAGCCGTATGTATTAATCAGGCTTCAGTGACAAACCAGTAGGTTGCAAGCAGTAGCACTGTGAAGAATAATTAGTAAAATAGGCCAACAGTATAGAAGAATGTCATTAGACTGCTGTAAACTGAAACATATACTCTGAATATTTTATTCATATGCCAGCATTTCATGCTTTGCTGTGCCCAGGCAATTCACTGTTAATAAAGTGGACCAGGAAACCCAAATATTAGTGGCCATAAAATATGTTAAAGCAATCTGATTACTATTTTTTCCCTAAAATGTTTTACTGTGCTATGTTTTGATAAAACAAACAACCTTCCACAAACCTCCCAAATGTGAAAGTCACATCCTTAAACACCCAACTGGTATTGCAAAAGATTATCATTTAGGGCTACACTGACCCTACATCACTGAAAGAGCTCCCAAAGCTCCAATGGGGCCACAAAATCAGTTGCCCTTGCCTCCTCAATAAACCCATGCTTTCCTCTAGCTGGATCACAGGATGTGGTGTTCTAGTTTTCTCTCGCTTTAGTTTCACTTCCTACTGACAGACATGCAATCAATGTAGTGGCAGTAGAAAGTGAAGCTGGAGCGAAAGAAAAGTAAGAATAACAAGGCCACTTTCCAGCCAGACCAGGGAGTAAGTTCCACAGGCCCAATATTTGAAAGGCGGTTACACGGTTTACAGACCTGTAAACTGTGTAACTGCCGCTGAATGGAATATTTCAGAACGCCTGGCCTCGGTCACACACTCAGAACACTGTTACAGATACAGAATAAGTGACTGCAACCTAAAGTAAAAATAAAAATATGTAGATAAAGATTAAACTGAAACCCCAAAAAGCCAGACTCGGCATTGTGCAGAGAAATAAAAGAGATGCATTTCCCCATACTGTGTAAAATATAAAGATAACGCAACGTCCAATCACTAAACTGAAAATAAAATTATTTTTTCTACCTTTTGCTGTCTGACCATTTTATTCTCTGGTCATCTTGGTCCCAATCTGAGGCTTCTGTTTTCCTCTGTCTTCTGTTAGCTTTCTTTCTACATTCTGTGGTCCATCTGCCATTTCTTGTCTCTCCTTTTGTTTTCTTCACTTCCTTCTATCTTGGATATTGATTTTTTTTCTGTCAGCTTTCTTCCATTTATTTCTCTCTCTCTCTTTCTCTGTCCACTCAAATTTCCCTTCTCCTTCTTACTATCCAGTTCTCAGTCCCTCTCTTTTTTACTCCATCTACCTACCACTTTTCAACCCTCACTCCAGTCCTCCCATTCCCCACCTCTTCTTCCCTGCTCCATTATTCCCTAGTCTTTTGCTCACTCTCTCTCTCCCTCCCCTCCATGTCTAATATCTTTCACCTCTCCATGTCTAACATCTCTCACCCTTCATCCAGTATCTCTCTCTCTCTGGCTCGCTCTTTCCCTCTATCCAGTACCTCTGCTCTCTCTCTCCCCCTATCCTTCCATGTGTGCCCTCTCACTTCCTATCCCCCTGCAACAATCCCTTCCCTATTACTCCCATGTCCAGCATCTCCTTTTTGGCCTGTGTACCCCGTGTCCATCTTCTCCCCTCTCTGTCTGTAGTACCTCCATATCCTGCATTTCCCTCTTCCCTTATTACCCTTTGTCCAGCATCTGTGCTGTCCCCCTCTCCCCATGTCCATCATTTTTCCGTGGAACCCAATTCTGAAACGGGCATGTCCGGTGGCCCTGAGCAGGACAAGCCCATTAGGATCTGATTCTATACCGCAGGAGCAAAACATTCCTGTGGCATACCAAATTGGGCCCAAGGATGGCATGGCATGCCCCTGAATGCCTGCAGGGATGTTCTCCCCACAGGCTCCACTGGCTCCCGTGGTGCCGAGACTCTTCCTTCTCACCACCCGACCCAGGGCTGGGCAACCGGGGCCTGGATCAAGCAGTGGGGATCTACCCACGTTCCCCCTGACACCACAGGACATACAGGGCCGTGACCAGAATCGGCCCTGTACCTCCTGGTACCTCGGTCCACACCCACTCCACCCATACGCTGCCCCCCCCTCGCCAGCTCTTCCCATCCTGCTGCTCTAGCCATGCGGGAGGAGCTGGAGGGGGAATATTGGCTGGACAGCTTTCAGGGCTGCACGTTCCGCTGGGACGTACAGCCCTGCAAACTGCGTCTTAGAATTGGACCCTTAGTTTCCTTATAACCCCCTGGCCAGCATCAGCACTCCATCTCCTCTCCTTGCTTCTCCTTATGCCCATTCCCCCATGCCCCTTCCTATGTCTAGTATCTCCCTTTATCTCCCTAGCTCCCCACCTAGCTTATACCCTCTTCCCCCACTGCATCCAGCATCTCCCTTCTGTCTCCCTGTGCACATTGATGTCCAGCATATCCCCTCCACCTGTCATTGACCGCCCATGTCTACTCTCCCCTTTGCAGTGCCTCCACATGTCCGTTCCTCCTCCCCTTGTATGTACAAGGGGTAGAGCCTGCCTGTGGAGCAGCATGTCCCAAGGGCAGGGGTTGTGCAAGTCGCGATCCCAGCCCAGTGAAGCGGGCATGAGGGCTGCCTTGCACAGTCCCTGCCGGCGGGAGCAGCATGTCTTCACAGCCCCTGCCCATGGAACATGGTACACCCGCAGGCAGGCTCTGCTTCTCTGGTCTGCAATTACTGCCTCTCACAGCCTTTTGGCTGTGGGAGTAGCATATCCCGTGGGCAGGGACTGTGAGAGGCCGCATTCCGCACCATCATGGACTTGCACAGCTCCTGCCCATGGGACATGCTATTCCCGCAGGCAGAAGGCTGTGAGAGGCAGTGATCGTGGACCAGAGAAGCAGAGCCTGCCTGCGGAAGCAGCATTTCCTGTGGACAGGGGCTGTGCAAGGCAGGAGCAGCCTGTCTTTCAGGAAGGCTTTCCTCTGTGCCGCTGACACTGTACAGGTCATCCTAATTGGGGGATGGCAGCTAACGATGGTGCCCTCCTGACATCGTTGCCCCCCCCTGCCATGCTTACCTAGCTTACCGGGTAGTGCCAGCTCTGACTATACTGGTCCTCTTGCTGTACATGTTGAGTTAGAGTTGCCAAATAATTAAGCAATCCAGAAACTGAAATAAATAAATTCTTGAGTTAGCTGCCTGGGATTTTCTCTATATGTTGGTGGAACTTATTATTCATACTGGACGGTGGATGAAATTCTAGCAGGAAGCTGCCCCAACTACTCCCCCTAGACCAGAGGTTCCCAACTCCAGTCCTGGAGGGCCAAACACCATTCAGGTTTTCAGGCTGTCCCTAATGAATATGCATGAGATACATTTGAATACAATGGGGGCAGTGCATGCAAATGCATGTCATGCATATTTATTAGGGACAGCCTGAAAACCTGAATGGTGTTTGACCCTCCAGGACTGGAGTTGGGAACCTCTGCCTTAGACCAAGAGGCCTATATGATAAAATGCATTAACATGTTCATGTATGTTAAGGTTAACACATGCGCTTGCCTTACTGTTAAAACAAAAATACAAATTTGCATATTGCTGGAAACATTTTTATGATCTGTGCAAGTTCATGCAAAGTAATTCAGAGCTTGACAAGTGCCAGGTCGCCATGGTGACTGAAAAATCAGACCTGGTGTCTGGGGCACATGTGGGCAGAAGCACATACTATATGGGCAGAAGGGCTGTACAAGGGATCACGGCCGAGACTGGCGCTGTCTCCCTCTCCTTCACAGCTGAATGATGTAGCAGAACTAGAAAAGGTACAGAAAAGGGCAACAGCAACAATAAACGGTATGGAATTGCTCCTTTATGAAGAAAAGCTTGTCAGGTTAGAGCTGTTCAACCTGAGAAGAAGCGAATGAGGAGGGTAGATGGGCATAGCATCAATAGAGAACGGTGATGCACATGCACCTCCATCTTGGAAGAGTTGTGTATTGTGCACTACCAGTGTTGTACCAGCCATTAGTCTCTTCCCAATCCTGCCGACTAGTCCAGCAGCTGATACCTCTGGCGTTTTTCTTCCTACCAGTGCAGCCATGCAATTCATTGATCATCAGTTGTTTGAACCATGTGGCCACTGTATCTATGTAGCGTTGCATGGTTCAAGCAGCAGATAATCAATGGACCATGCAGCCACACTGATGAGGAAGATGGCACAGGAAGAATTTGAGAAACTAATGCCTTCTCCCTCAAACGTAACTGGAGCAAGCTGACCTCATTGATAAGTGAGTTTTGTCTTACTGCTTCTCCTCTCAAACAGCATCTTCACTAGGGCTCCAGAAGGCTCATTCTGTAATGTGGCTGCCACATCTTCTTTCTGTCCTATGACTTGCATGGTTCAACATCACTTGTTTGAACCATGCAGGTCTCCGTAGATACAGAGAATAATGCGATTCAAACAGCCAATGTTAAAACCTCATGAGTCATAGGAGAGATGGAAAAGGTTGTGACCCTGCTATAGAAAGGATTGGGAGAGAGTGGGAAGAATCAGGACTCTGGTACTGGGTTAGAGAAGGGGGCTTGGGAATTCTGTGATGGGAGGGAGAGTAGATGAAACATGCAATTCAGGGGGTGGGTGGGGATTGGTGAGAAGAGCAGAAGATAAGCATGGGGAGTCGGGGATTAAAGAGAGAATGGGAACTCGGAGGTAGTGTGGACTAGGGAGCAGAACAGGAATTTGAGGATTGGGGAAACTGGGATTTGGAAGCTGAGTGGAGATTTGGAGGGTGAGTGGAAACTTGGCAGTTGGATATGGGTGGGCTTTTATTAGTTGGGCTGGGTGTATGAATATGGATATGAGATAGGAACAGAGAAGGGGGCTGAAGAGTGGAAAGGGAGTAAGAGATTTATTTATTTAACAATTTTGTTTATACCGCCTTATCGAGGAGGTTTACATTGCAAATTCAATTTTACAGAGAACCTTCAAGAAATACAGCTAACAATTTAAACCATTACTGGACAACTTTAATAGCATGCAAAGGGAGGGGGGGGGGGGACGACTTGGAGTGCTAAAACATGGCTTATGAACAAGGTAACGTATATGCAATTGATCATGTGGAGTGGGCATGAGATCCAAGTAATGCTGTGGAATTAGGGGTGTTCATTGAAGTGCTTGATGAAGAGGAGATGGTGTGAAAGAGCTGAACGAGTGGATAGAGAGTGAGAAGCAGTGGAAAAGAATGGGATGCTGTGTAGGGGAAAGAGAAAAGGATGAATTTGAAGGGAGTGAGAAAGGATTGGAATGGGGCTGTGGAGGTGGTAAAAGAGGGGTACCAGGAAGCTGGGTAAGGGAAAAGATAGAGACTGGAGGCAGGGGAGGGCACAAACAGCAGGAGTATCTATGGCTGAAAGGGGATTAGAGGCAGATACATATATTTGGGGACTGCAGAGGAAGTGAGTAGAAGAAGTGGATAAATGTTTCGGGGTTATCCCTGTTTATAGCCTCCAGGCCTAGGGAATCCCCTCCGTCTGCTTTCTTTGTTCCTGTTCGGCTGCCTGGAATTCCAGGGGAATAAAACTCACAACCACACAGAAGGAAAGTGTGTAAGTTTATTCCATACATTAGAAGTGCAGTCTATCTTTTATACAGTAACAAAAACATATATATGTCATAAACCCATCCCAGCAGCCTAGCACTGCTTATCAGCAACCGTACAAACTGGTACCTGTCTCTGTGAAGATCACTCAATTTTGCCTTAGCACAACACATTCCTTTCCATCTAGGTATGCACAAAATATCCATGTTCCCTTGTGGGCCTTATGGTCCCTCTGTACAACAAGAAACTTATTTTCCCTACAATATACTTATTTTTCCCTACAATTCCCCCTTTGGGCCTGCATAGGCCCACTAGAAGAACAGCCAAACAATCTACTACAAAACAATTAAACAGGCATTATTAACTGGAGGTCAGTGGCAACATGCTCAGGTACATCAGCCACCGTGGAAACGGGTGTATAAAAGTACATTAAAGTGGTGGAGCTCTGCAGAGCCTTCCAACAACAACCAAGGACAAATGAGAATATACAACAGAAAAGAACAAGGATTATAAAACCGCTCAAGGTCTTGCTTGTAATTTTGGGAATAAACTTGCACACTTTCCTTCTGTGTGGTTGTGAGTTTTATTCCCCTGGAATTCCAGGCAGCCGAGCAGGAACAAAGGAAGCAGACGGAGGGGATTCCCTAGGCCTGGAGGCTATGAACAGGGATAACCACTAACAATAAAGGGAATAGGAATTGAGGGGATAGGATAGTAGAGAAGGAATTAGAGCAGGAAGAAGGAAAGCCGGATAGGTGATGTGTAAACTGGGAGACTAAGGACTGACATGTGAAAGAGAGAAGAAATAACATGCGGCTATGAGAGGAAGAGGCACAAAAGAGAAGTGAAAGTGAAAGTAAATAGTTACCCCCAACGATGCCCAAGTTACAGCAGCTGTTCATTGTAAATACAGCGCAGCCTAGGCCGCACTGTATAAGTTACTGTTATATGTAAACCGCACTGATTTTAAATAGCGCGGTATAAAAGAGTCACTAAATAAAATAAATAAAGATCAATCTTAGAGAGATGGAGAGGAAGAAACAGGAAATGGAACAGAAACTCTGGTCAAGGTTTTTGAAGGAGGCTGATGAGGAATATGTAAATGAGATTAGACAAAGGCGGTTATTTTAGAAGTCTTATTTGCGATTTGGTCATCTGATAACCTGCATGAGGATGGCCAAATCACAAGGATGCCCCAGAACAATTTCACAAATTGTGTTTGAAGATGTCTCTAGAGTGGGGGCGTCCAAGTAGGCAGAGGGTATAGTGGAGGTGTGTTCGGGGCAGGACAGTGGACATAGAGGTGTCCAAGTTTAGACCAGCTCCAGACACAAATAGGCATTGGGAAAGTGCTTGTTTGGGACCTAAACCATCTGGAGGGTGAAGATAAGATGGCACTTCCCTGTTCTCCGTACTTTCCAAAGTCGCAATGATTTTTTTGTGCTTTTGAGAAACTTGTGTTGTGTTTACACCACCGCTGCATGCCTCTTAGATGTCTCCAGTATTGAATATTATACAAGAGACATTCGTGTAGATGTCCATATCGGGCATGTCCACATTTGTAAAATCATGCCAGAACTTGATCATAACTGCCTTTTTTTTTTGGACGTCTGGCTTGGACATCCCCGATTGCACTTGGGCATCTTTTGTAAAATGTGCCTTCACATGTCCAGTCAACAGAGGTGGCAATCAGAATATGTCGGCTTTGGCAATGCGCATCCCTTGTAGAAGAAATTGCATTTCTGTTTGTGTTTCTCCATTGTCGCGCTACATGCAGAGTCTTACGTCTTGCGGTGCCCAGTTCAATGTTTGTTTGCAGAGTTCTGTTTCTAATGGGTGGTCATTTATTCTGTACTAGGCGAGGGCCTGCGCTGCTGAGGCATTCTGCAAACCCGTAGGTTTTATGTAGAGGACTGTTGTGCTTTATAAGACTGAAATATTTTTGATGTGCTGGGATGAGATTGTGGGTTGGAGGGGGATCTCAGTCAGCTAGTCTCTTCTAATATCAAAAGCATTAACTTTACGCTAGCTTTAATTTAAGAACTGTGTAAAAGATAAGTATGTGTTTTAACATTTTGTAGCCTAGAAGACATAAAAGAGCTGCACAGTGAGATTTTAAGCCAGAGAGAGGGTCAGATATAATTTCCCTGAAACATAAACTGCATTCACTTCACTGACTTCCAGTAGCTGCTAGGCTGGAATTCAAATTGCTGCGTTTAACATTCAGAACCTTATATGGTCTTTCTCCTGCTTATCTATCCATCTTATGTATGTCCACGTTTAATGACCAATTCTCCTCAAGAGGATGTGATCAAGGCCAGTAAGTAGTATTACTGGGCTTAAAAAGGGGTTGGACACATTCTGGAGGTCAGGCCCCTTCACAACTAGTAACCAAGTAGGTTGCGGCAAGCCAGCCTCTTATTGCTGGGAACTAATAACTTGGAATATCTCTTCATTTTATTTTATTGTTTCTTTGATGCTGTCATATCTACAAGTCTAAATGGCTCAAAAAAACCACATAAAAACAACAAATCTGCATTAATCATATACCAATTATTCACAACATCAAAATATAGCTAACAAAGGCACAGAGACTTACTGTTTGGTCTGCAACAGACATTTATCATTACATTGCCATAAACCTCAGAAAACACAACTGTCTTCATCATTTTCCTAAACCGCAGTTGATCAGAACATACACGCAGTTCCTCGGGCAACGCATTCCAAAATATAGGCTCCATCACACAAAATGATGAGGACTGAACTCCGCTCACCTTAATATCTGTGACTGACGATATAGTCTGCTTCTGAATATTGTTGGGTCGTAAGTTAATGGTCAATGTTGCTAGTTTGAGCAAGACAGTGAGATGGGGTTTGCCTTCATGCAAAAGCTGGAAAACTAAACAGCCTAGCTTATACTGCACCCACTGTTTTACAGGAAGCCAGTGAAGCTGTTCAAAATAAAGTATTAATTTAATATGGACATTTTAATCTTACAGCTTAAGATGATTTTGAAGCAAAAATATTTAGAAAACCATATCATAAAATATAAAAAGTGACCACTATCTAGACGTGGGTACGTAACTGTTATACAAAACCAATTACATCATTGATATAAAGCAGAAAGCACAATTAAAAATACATAAAGAAGATTATAACAAAAGTATAACTTGAGATGATATTAACCAAGGTTTTAACGTTTGGCTAAATTGCATATAAGAGGTTAATGCACGCAATTCTAAAGGAAGTGAATTCCACATAAAAGAGCCTGGATAGCGCTAACCAGTTAAAGTTAGGACAGACATTCACAATTCCAAACTTTAAATGGTTAAGCTATCCGGTTAGCTGCTAAATATTGTCACTGACTGGATAACTGTCATCATCCTGGGTCTGTCCCCCAATCTGTCCGCAGACTGCTCCGGTCATTTTTTTCTGCAGTCTGGGGATATTTGGAGGTGTTAACAGGTTAGTGTCACTGAATATCGGGCTGATTAAGTTTTAGCTGATTGGCAGGTCTACTAACTGAGATGGATTCTAGGCATTATGCATTTGAATGTAGTCATTTCATAAATTTATTGACGGCAACAGGAAAACTAAGTTTCCTAATGACTTATCAAGTCCACGGTATACCTACATAAAACAAAATGTCCGGCAGATCTGCCTCCACGGAGCAGCCAGTGTGGTGAGCAGAAAAGCCGGGGAAGCGTTGGAAGCTCCACCAGAGGCTTGGAGGATTTGAATTAGGAGGAAGAAGAAAAGGGGCCTTTTGCAATGTGCGTACTGCCGAAGACATACCCTGCATGCAGGCCGTTAATTCCCGCACCCCGAGGCTTATACTGTTAGGAAGCAGAGGCACCTGTGACTACATGTGAGCTCAGGCAGTGACTCCTGCATGCTTAAGGACCAGGGCTGCTGTCTCCTGTTGCTGCAAGATGCCGAGAGCAGAACGTATGGTCTGGTCTGGATCTGAGCATCAGGCAGCGGAGATTTTTCTGTGGTACACCTGAGCAAGTCTGAAGGCCCATCGCCATGCCATGGGACACGGGCTGAGAAGCACTGTCTAAGCCTTTTCTCATGGCCACATAATGGAAGCAAAGCCTTAGTGAATCAGATGCTTATTGTGATATTCTTGAGTCACTCCTGGGCTTCATGGTCCTTTCCTTCAGCTGCTTTCCATTCCGGTTTGTTTATTTTGCGAAATAGATTTGTTTTGCATTACTGCATAAAAACATGCTTATGGTTATGTTTATACACCTGGAAAGTACCGAGCGCCGACTCCTCCAGGGTTAGAGAGACGCTGCTTCCTATTAAAAGGAAAAAGCAAAGAAGGAGATGTGGTGGGAGGCTAGACTGTGAGCCAGTTAATAGGTTAGGACTAAGTCTAGATATTCAAAAGTCTAGACAGAGTTCACTAGTTGGTCCTTAATTTGATTTGATTTTAACTTCAGTTAACGTTTATGACACTTTTCAAGAAAATGTGCCCAGTGCTGAAGTATCCCTCAAGAGAATATAGTTTGCAAAGTGAAAAATTTTTTAAGATGCAGTCTACTAATTTCATTGGATGCTTTGTAAATTATGATATCTTTTTCTGAAATATGCTACACGAGTTTCTGCAACCATGACAGAGGTTTTGTTAAGATGAGAAAGGTATCAAAATATACACAGAAACCAGTTTTCTCCAGATCAGATACCACTAGAAATTCTTGTATGTCATCGGAACCTTTTTTGGGTGTTGCTTGCTTGTTGGTCCAGCAGTTTGCTCCTGCTTTTAAGGACTTCCAGCCAGGGTCAGCCCAAGGGTTTCTATCACCCTAGGCAGAAGCCCCGGCCGTGACCCCCCTGAGCCATGCTGCCCCCCGTGTGCCAAGCAACACTCCCCCCTTGCTGAGCCGCACTAACGCTGATTCTGGCAGCAGGATCAAGGGGAGGGGACAGATCGGCTCAGCGGCAGGCTATGTACTTCAGCACACATGACCTGCTGCTTCTGACTCCCATCTGATATAACTTCGGGAGTTCAGAAGTCACAGGCCATGTGTTCCAAAGCACATGGCCTGCCGCTGAGCCTAGCCGCCCCCCCCCCCCTGCTGCCAGACCAGAGTGGCACAGCTCTGCATGGGGGAGGGGCGGCAGGCCATGTGTGCCAAAGCATATGCCCTGCCGCCCACAAGATCATCTGCCCTAGGCGGCCGCCTAATGGGCGGGCCGGCCCTGCTTCCTCCTAAGCTAGGACTGGCCTTTATTGGACTATGTGAGCCTTTATTTACTGGCTTGTGGCTCACTGCCTTCTCCCCCATCTAACCCAGCCATAAACTCTTCTTTAACGAGGGGTATACTGAGGAAAAATGAGTTTTTAAAAATATTGTTTACTTTCATTTAATTTGTGATGACTGGAACCCCTTCCCCTGCTATCAGCAAACACTGCCCCGGCAAGAGGAATGGAAGCTGGGCTCTTGAATTTAATTTAACTAATAGATTTATCATCCACCATTTCATTTTTTTTTTAATATACAAGGAAAGGTTAATTAAAAATCAATAAAACTAATCAAAACAACAAAATAAAACACCATTAAAAATCTCTTCTGCACGGCACCTTGTTGCAATGCCACTGAGCCATTGGGCTGACCCTTGTTGTTTTCATGTAAATGTATTTTAAATGTGGAGAACAGTTTCCACTTTCTTGGGTAGCTCTACGTTGGGGCAGCCAGCACATTCTGTTGTGTCTATTTTAGTACATGGTTGAGAACTGAAACACATGAAAATCAAATTATCTGTTATTGTTTCTTTCCTGACCTTAAGTAGTATGAGTATCTGTATTTAGGGATATGGAGGCTGACTGAAAATTTAGCCACAGTGGCGAAATTCATCTGCTCTCCGGATAACTTATCCATTTAAGTTAGATTGGCAAAATAGCAGGCCTAACTCCAAAGGATAAGTAGCGTCTCCGGCCGCCACATAAAAGTATATTCAGTGCTTCTACTTAAACCCATAGCACTGCTGAATATAGGAATATTGAAAATATTGTAAGGTCCACGAAGCAGAGGCTGTCTGTTGTGTATGTGTGTATGTATATCCAGCAGCAGAAATGATATATAGCAGCAGTATTAATAAAATAAAGGGCTTTCACCAGTACTTTATCCAGCAGCCTGCGGCACTGAAAGTCAGACTGTAGGTGTTCATTGAACAGTGGGATTTTCTGATGCTGCCTTCATTACCAGTAGCATCTAGGGGCATATTTACTAAGATGGACAAATGGTTAGCGTGCACTATTTATAATCATGTCCCACTGAATAACTTGGGACCTAGTTGCAAATAGTACATGCTAACCATTATCCCAGTTTAATAAACATGCCCCTTAGAGAACAGAGAAATAATATTTAATAGAGAACTGGTAGGGATGGTAACAGAAGACCTGGCATATGTCACATGGAGGGTAATTTTATAACACAGTGCCTAGTTTAAGAGGCCAAGTAGGCACCTACATAGACGCTATTTTATAAAGACATTTAGGTGTCTATTTGTCTTCTTAAAATACTTTAACAAAAGTGTGCATAATATCTCTTTAAGAAGTAAGAAGATAGCCCCATCCGTTTTCTTAATCACTTGAAAAAGTTCGTAGAAGGTCGTTGATGCGAACAGGCACTTGAGTTGGACAAGTTATAAGTCCGAAAAAAATGTGCCAAAAAAGTCTGAGACCTTCAACGAAGATAAGAATCAGATTTAACAGTTTAATATAACCACAAGGAATAATAGAAGATTTTGGATCCGTATTGCTATAATTGATCATCTTGATTGATTTTTGTGTTCTTAAAATACTAGCATAACTGAGAGAAATTGTGCCTTTAATGCAGGTGTGGATATTAATATCTTCTTGAGAGCAGGTGCCAGTATTCACACATAAGTTTGCAAGTACGCACGTTAAAGAAGTGTATAAGCAATGCATATATTCGTGAACTCCGCCCAAGCTTCTCCCAGACCACAACATTGACTATGCCTACTAGCAAAGCATACACCTTCTTGACAAGGCGCAGGGCTGGTGCTATCGGGTGAACTAGGAGGTGACCCAGAGCTCTGGCCCTCCAGGGGCGCCTGCTCCTGCCCCTCTCCAGAGCTGGCATTGGTGGCAGTAACTCTGAAACTGCAACACAGCACTTACTTACCATCTCTGGGACTGCGTTACAGTTTCTCTCTTGTACAATCTGCTACTTCCACCCTCCTCTGACACACACTTCCAGTTTATGCAAAACTGTCAGCGTTGGAGGGGGAGGGGAAGCGGTTGATAGTGCAAGAGAGAAAGTGCGACAGAGCCTCAGTTGCAGTTTTGGAGCCATTGCCACGGCTGCTGCCCTTGGAGAGGGGGCAGCAGTGGTAGCAATGGACACAGGAGGGGGGCGGCAGCATGGAGGGCCCACCTAGGGTGCCTCCATTCCTTGCACCAGCCCTGACAAGGCGTGTACATTTAAGCCAGTCAGCATTTTATAAAAGGTCTCTTACGTGCCTACGTGACCACATAGGCCTGAAAGACTTCACAAATTTATTCCCCAAATGCCTGAATCCTGTGAAAATGGGAATATGAAAGGGTCGATAAGTCACTGTTGGGTTAAAAAAGTTGAAGATATGGCCATTTTATCAATGATGTCTAGAGGAAGGTGCAGCTAATACAACCACCATGAAGCAGAACTACTTTTTGTGAAGCACTGAATGTTCTTTTAAGAATATTTTGGCTTGGGCAAATCCAGCCATATGGGATATACATATCTGTGTGTTCTGTTATTTATTTAACAAGGCAAATTCCTCCAAGCAAGCAGAATAACAAATTGTGCTATCATCGAGATTTAGAGCACCTTCATTATGAGAAATGTAGTAGTTTCATATTAATCAAAGTTCATCTATTGGCAGTGGAGTTGCTCAGTGCATTCATTGCTAGCCATTGGTTTTAGGTCCCACTGTAAAATTGTTTAATATCTTGATTTATTTTTCTCTTATGCAACACCCAGAAGACGTGAGTTAATTTCTATGTTCCTTTTTTTTTGCCCTTTTGGCAAACAGCCCCTACCATGACTTCAACAGATTGATTATTTGCCTACTGTATAAACATTTTTGGAATTTTTATGAATTTTGTTTCAGGCTGGTCTGTGTGCCTTTTCTATTTATGCGTATGTGTTGGGGTGGGAAGATTTAAGGGGGTTCAGTATTAATTTTCTAATATTTATTAGTCACTGCTGGCTTGGCATAAAATGACACTCAGCAGTGGAGACGCAAGGGTTGCGAAGAGTGCTTTTGCAAGAGCATCATTCTTGCTACTGGAAACATAGATGACCCTCACGGATTAACAGCAATACGAGACTTCATTTTGGACTGCACAACCTGAAAAAGAAAGGACATAGTTCCATTATATTTATACAAAAGATACTGTGCTTTATAATAAAATGATAGTTGCTTGATTACTTTATATAAATAAAATGAAATGTTGGAGTTTTTTAAGATCTGTGAGGCATGGTCCTAGAAAAAATATAATTTCTTAATGCATGATGTTTGTGCATATACAGGGTGGCCCATAAAAAGTGAGAACATCTCGTAAATTAAAAGCTTAAATAGTTTACTTATTTATCTTTTTTAGCTATATAACGTCTTTATTTCGACAATTTCCGGTCGCCATCTTTTTTTTAAAAAATTTGTCAATCGTTTACATCTGTCTTTGAATTTTTAAATAACTTATATGCTACGAGATGATCTCACTTTTTTTGGGCCACCCTGTAGAAGAAAGAAAAAATTGAAGGACAAATTCTGAGGTATTTTTCCTCCAAAATATATTTATAAAGCATTTGAAATAATTCTAACATAATTGGAAGCAGCTTTAACAAATGGGCTGGATTCAACAATATTTGGATTAATATTGGAGGTTTTGTATTTATACGTAATTAGTGGCCAAGCTTACACCAAGCGGCATGTTTTACAAAAGGTCAGCATGTGTTAACAAAAATTAACGTGTATTAAGCACTGCTACGGCCCTTTCATTTCTATGGGTCACGGCAGCACTTGACACCCTTTAACTTTTGTTAGTGTGCATTAACCTTTAGTACACATGCCTCCAAGAATTGTTGGTTATGATTTCTTTGTAGCACTACCCCTTTGTGTACACAGAGCTTGTACAGTAAGTCTGATTTTTTTCCTTTTCTTTATTAAGTAATATTTCACTTCTAGGAGGCCCTTTTACTTAAGGGCGCTAAGTAGTTAGTACAGGTAACGGCACCTGCTAATCCTGTGCTGTGATCTGCTGTAACTGTTAGTGTGGGGCCTGCACAGTTAGCGCAAACTGATTTCCGCGGTAACTGATGCAAGCGTAAGTGGGCAGGGTAGGGGTAGAGAATGGGCGGAGTGAGCGTGCCTCACACCAACAGCAAGACATGCCATTAGCACACGTGCACTTACCACCCCTCCATAGGAACATAGAAGCATGACGGCAGATAAAGACCATACGGCCTAACCACTCTGGCCTTCCATATGAACCACTAAGCTTTACGGTTCCTTTTTCCCGTTAGAGATCCTTTGTGTTTGTCCCATTCTTTCTTGAATTCAGATACAGTTTTGTCTCCATGTATCCAGCTCATCCAAAATACAGCAGCTCGCATCCTTGCCCATGCCTCCCGCTTTGTACATATTACTCCACTTCTCATCCATTACCACTGGCTCCCAGTAAAATTCCATCTGCAATACAAATTACTCATCCTGGTTCACCGTGCATTACACTCTGGCCTCCTCCACTATCTCTCTGATCCTTTGCTCCTCCATTCCTCACATCTTGCTCTCCATAGCATCCATGCCAATCATCTACATTTCCCCTGCGCTTCTCAAGCCCAGTTGACATCTACTTGTTCGTCTGTCTTTTACTTAATTGCTCCCGCCTCCTGGAACTCCCTCCCCACTGCCTTCAGCCTTGAACATTCTTATGTCAAAACTCTTTTAAAGTCACATTTTTTCAATACTGCCTTTGACTTGCCAGTTCCCTGACCTCCTCTTAGTTTCCCCCCTCCCCTCTGTCCTCCCTCCCTCGTATGGTTGGTTTTAACGGTTCTTTTTATTTATAGAATTCCTTTCTGTCTTTCCTTTACATTATCTTTGTATTCTTTGAATTTTGGGAGGCAAAATCTTAAATCTGACCCTGACTACTGTCACAAAGTAGGTTTAACAGAGCCCATGGAAATAGGCAAAGATGCAGGCAGTGAAACTGATTCTGACATTTCAGAGGAGCACATATCAGGATGTTGCTATAGGCAACCCAAACAAATCAGGTCACGAGCTAGAGAAACACGCCCAAGCAGCAGAAAGGCTGAGGGATCAGTATGATGAAGGCCAGCTGGGAGGGGGTGGAGCTGACACACACGCAGATAAACTCAATGCACATGGAGTTAGGGGGAGAAGCAGAACAGAACCCGGAAGGAACACAGGAACAGGCAGTCGTGAGTGTTCAGAGAGCCAAGGACGTGCTGGGAGAAGCTCAGGTTGGAATGAAGCCGGTGGAAGAGCTGTAAAAGCTAAAAAGTTTTATTCCAAGGGAGAGAGTGAGAACCCAGGTGCCTGTGGTGGAAGGCAGAGCACAGAAGCGTCAGAGCTTGGCAGAGGTTATCTGAAAGGTAACGGAGAGTTCAATTGGGAAGCTAGTTGGAGGAAGCCTGAGGAAACTATTTACCCTAGTAATTGGCACAGGAAAAGTAAAGCTTTTGTACCTGAAGATAATCTTGTATCTGGGAGAAGGACAAAAGGCAGGAGCTGTGGAAAGCTTCCACTTGACGTTACTCTGGTGTCTGCAGCAGCAGAGAGAAGCCCGAGTCAGAGACTGCCAAGAGGTAAACCAATTGTGTAATTTCCCCTATGGTCCTCAGCATTTGGAAGGCTCCCAAATTAAGTACTCCAGTGAATGTGGTAGTAGCCTGTCACACATTCTCACAGAGAGAGAAAGAGAATCTCTGAATAACAAAGAGAGACTGTTTAATAATGTGCCGAACTGTGCAAGAGAGGAATTGTTAAAGGCAGAAGAAGAGGATATGCAGTGTGAGGTACCGGGGGACACAACGTGTAATGAATACATGGACTGTACGCTTACAATTTCTGATAATATATCTTCTTTGCGGTGAACAAGTTGTGATACTTGCCAAGCCTTAAAGCTACAAAGAAAAGGATTTTTGTGTGCTGGAAAAGGGCTGTTTAACTACTTTTGTTTGCATGTTAAAAGCTGAAGATAAGCATTTTTCTGTTCCCATTTTTGTTTCTTTGTATGTGCCCAAAGTGGGGCTGTTTACCTTTTTGTTTTGACCACTGAAAGAATCCTCCCGGAAGGGGAATAAAACCTGTTTAAGCCTTACCTTGTTTCCACAACTTATTCTTTTGACTGGCCTAAGAAAAACTACATATCCCAGAGTGCCAAGCAAGGTCTCTGGGCTGGTTAAACACAAGGCCTCGGCTTAATACCCCGCCGTAGCTTGAAGGGACAAGCAACGGCGTGACACTACGGCTTCTCATTGAAGAATCAGTGGAAATTCCAGTTGTGAGCTGCTAATCGGTTCTTTGGACAACACAGGAGGGCCTGATGTTCAGTGTTGGCACCTAGTGCTACAGAAGTGGCTGGCCACTGCCGCTGAACTTTAAACTCAAATATCCGGGCCCCGGCATTGAATATCTGGGTCACCCGGATTGCCGGGAAGCTAAGATGATAATCATGTGAAGAATTTAGATTTAATGTTCTGCATGGGTTATTGTAGCAGCATCTCCATGAGTAAATAGCTGCAGCTACACGGATAGATTGGACTACACATGTAAATGCAATTTTAGAAAGCCACTGTTTGCACATCGAGATCCTCACCATGCAGAAATCCTAAGGGGGGGGGGCGTGGTTTGGGCAGTATAAGCTACATGTAAATTCTCTCATTTACAAAGGGAATCCATTTAAATGGTTTTTAAAAAGTGCTCATTGCATCCAGGGCTTTACATGAGGGATTAAGGGAGTGATTCTCCTTAATCCCCTATTGTTTATTTCTTCCTCCAAAATGTAAACGTTACAAAATTGTGGGCTTCCTACTTAATTAGTGGGACTTCTACATATATAATGTTCTAAAATGGCCCAGAGGCATGTGGAAGTGCTGGAACTTACCTGTGAAAGTTGCAGAATTGGCACTGCCACGTGCCAAACAGCCCCCACATGAAAGTGGGCTTATTTTGAGGGGTACACGGCGGTACGGAGTACCGGCACATTTTTCATTGCCTGCTAAAATTGACCCATGGTCCTCATATATTAGTGACAGAGCCCTGCACATCCTTTGTGCTAGGAGAAGACGCTGCACATGAAGATGCGTACAATGGCTCCTCCTGCTGGGCACTGAGGCAATGCCCTGTGCACTCCCGCATATCCTGATATCTAGTTTACACAAGGCTCTGCGTTTGGTACGTTGGTGGTAAAACGCAGCGGGAACTTTCTATGCCCTGACTTGGATGTCCTAATTCCCCTCTCCATGACCTCTCTATAACTGGCCTTTATGTGTGTTATTCCATTGTGGCAATTTGTTTTGGAAAGGCAGTCTGTCTAGATCAACTGAAAGAAAATCAATCAATCAATAAGAGCCCCACTCCACACGGGGGTCAATTTAATAACTCTCCGGTTATGTGAGAAGTCTTGAAATGAACCTTATATGACTTGTTTTGTAAATTAGGCTCTTGATGCAGCCCAGTGGTGCATAAATGCCCTTGCGGAAATGTATACCTGTAAAATATGTGCATATATCCAGCTCTGTCTCTGCTCCTCGCTGACTACACCTCTCACAATGCCTACGGCCAGGCAAACATTCTTGCACTTATTTTTTATGCGTGTGTGCAGTTGTGCGATTTTATAAAAACCCTTTTTCTGTGTGTAAAATAAGCTTTCCACATGGAGAAAGCTTTACAAAATTACTCCCATATTGTGCCGTTTTCCTTTTGATTCTGCAGTACAGAGCACAACTTAGATTCAGGACACACAGCTGAGGAGCAAAACATCCAGAAAAGGATTAGTTTAGCCATGATGGGCAAGGAGATTTATGTTAAACTTTTTTAAAGTAAACACCTTGTAATATCAACACTTCAAAACTTTAATCTAAGTCATCCCAGATTCCTATCTGCCTTCACCCAGGCTGCACATACTTTCCACACATGGAAGAGAGCAGACCTGAAAACCCCAGAAAAACTTTACGTTATTGAACACAGCTTGTAAGTGGCCTTTTATAAAGGGCGTCCCAGGGCAATCTGGGATGTCCAGGGCAAAACGTGCAGGAAAATGCCAGGACATCTGTGTTTCGGTCTGATTTTAGAAATATAGGCACCGCTGATGTGGACGCCCGTTACAGTGTCCACCTAGACGTCACCACTACAAAAACTTGGGGTGGGGACGTCTGTCGGTGTGGCAAGATGAAAACAAGAGCTCTCATTCCACATCAATGTTTGTTCTCCACAGCGAAAAGACAGGGGATATTACTGTACCTACTTCGCCACACCCTCTGGATGTTTGGCTGGCAAAACAAGTACTTTTCTGATGCCTGTTCATGCCTGGAGCAGGTATAAACTTTGATGTGGCTCGGGACATACAGGGTGTTTCTGAGATAGGGCGAGGACATCCAAGTACTTTGGAATGCCCCCGACATGCCTGTACTATGCCCTCGTTCCGACGTGGACATCCTTGCACTGGGGATGTCTTTGAAACCATGTTCTAAAATTGCTCTGGGGACGCCTCCATGCTTTGGATATCAGAAGCACAAATAGGGCTTCCAAAATAACCCCCTGTATGTAAAACATTTTTCTGGATGATTTGTATTGTACTATTATGTTTAATACTTCATGACGAATAATTAAACGGTGTTGCTTTGAAGATAATTGCTTGATCGCCATCTGGGAGGTATTGAAGAATTATTATTATTGTTAGACTTTTTTGGCACAGAAATCTCCTTCTGCTCCTTTGGGGTTCCAAGTCAATCAGAAGCAGGGCTGGGATCTGCCACCAAGTTGTCTTTTGCAAGTACTGGCGATTTTCCCTCTTATTTTTTATCCCCATCCAACTTTCATAGTCTAGTCATTCAAGCGACAGCTGGGGACCATGCACCCAGAGATCCTTTCAGAAACCTGAAATCAGACATGGGCCCTAAAGCCATCCACGCCATCACTGGGATTCCCTCCACTCCGCTGCCTCTGCAGCATCCCTAGCCTCAGCGGACTCAGAGTGGAAGGCTTTAGCCGGGAATTGAGCCCAGGTCCCTTCACCGCACTGCTAGGCCTGCCCAAGTATGGATAGGTTTTATGGCCATTACATTTGATGTTTTTTTATGAGAATCCTTGCAGAAATGTTTACCAGGGATGTTTTACCTTGATGGATAAAGGCTGAGTCCTTTTAAGGGCTAGTCAATAGTTTTTTAGCCAGGATGGCCACAGTTTAGATTTAAGCCCCCCCCCCGCCCTCCAATGCTAAATATGTTTATTCAGTGGTTCTATCCATGTAGGTGTCACAGAATATACCTGTCGTGGAAATTACTACACCATTTGGGACTGTTGACCGAGATATGGGTTCATCTTTTTATTATTAATCAGAACTGGCAAATAATTGTGGATATCTAATGGTCCCTATCACCAGTTTAAGTGCATTGGGCTTCTTCCTAGCTGTATTGCTCCTTTGGCAATCGTGGTTATTATTTTTATTTTTCAGATAACTTTGGCATTGTTTATCACAGCATTTAAATAAAATACATATCTTTAGCTCCACCTACTATCTGGATAGTGCAGTATTTAATTTAAATGCCATAGCTGGCATATTTAAAAAAAAAACAAACAAACCTGTGACTGAGATGCTGAAATATTGAACCATTGGTTATTTGGGGGGTAATCTTTCTACAGAACCACAGAAAGTTACGTGCTGTCAACGAAATCACATATTTACAGTGATTGGGCTTTTACTTGGATACTGTAACCACTATTTTGTAAGTATGCATGTCGGGTCGATGATGCTCATTTCCCTGGGGGTATGGACATGGGCAGAGCTTAGGCAGAAATACTATAATTTATGCTCATTCTTAGGTGCAGTCATTTCTGCCAGCCATAGGACTGGTGTTAATGATCATGCCTAGATTAATGTGTGTTTTCATAAACGTATGCTCCTGTTTTGTATAAAGGATTGTGGTGTGTTTTCATACACTTATGCGTAGATTTCACTTTATAAAACAGGAATGAAATATATGCAGAAAACTTCACGTCAGCTACATGGGACTTTATAAAATTACCTCCAAAGTGCGGAGAAAGGTGGATCCAGTCTGTCCTCTCTGTTATCAGAGTTCACTCCTCCTTTAGCCGTTCCCACAAAGGCTGATATTCTTTGACCTAGATAGGTCAATCATTGATTTTGCTTTATATTGATTACTGCAATATTATTTATTTAGGCTTATCAAAAAAATATATACGTATACTCTGCAGATAATTCAGAACTCTGCCACGTCTGATATTTGGCATTAAGAAAAGATCAGATTGCTCCAGTTCTTGTGTCTCTACACTAGTTGCCAATTTCAGCTATGTCTTTATTTAAATGTATCTGGTTGATTTTTAAAGTTTTCCAGCTCTTGGTACAAAATGAGTTACTTGCTCGCTTTACGAAATCTGTGACTGCTCCTAACTTGCGAAATAATCAAAAAGATGTTTTGACTTTGCCTCCTCTCACTTTGGTACGAAAGCTCTTAACAATAAATAGGGTGCTATTGTATGCAGACTCATACCACTGGAACAATTTATCAGAGTCATTATGCAAAAATCACGATATGCCAGTTTTTAAAAATGTTTTAAAAGCCAATCTATTTCATTGATCTTATGGCTTGTTTCTGGAAATTGAATAAGTAACTTTGATGTTGGAAATGGAATAGCAGTAATATTGTTTTTATTTTCATTTTAGTTAATGATTGTTTTACGTTTGTTCCATTTTTGTAATATTACTTGGCTCTTATAGATGTTTTATTGTAAATTGCATGTATGTTTGTATAATATGAAGTATATGAATACAATTCATAATAATAATAATAATAAGAGCCTAAGGACATAAAATATGCCAAACTGGGTCAGACCAAAGGTCTATTGAGCCCAGTATCCTATTTCCAACAGTGGCCACTCCAGGTCACAAGTACATGTCAGGTTCCCAAAAGATAGACCGAATCCATGCTGCTTATGCCAGAGGTAAACAGTGGATTTTTCCAGTCCACTTTAATAATGGTTTATGGCCTTTGCCTCCAGGAACTTGTCCAAACACCTTATAAACTCAGCTAACTAACAGCTTTTACTCTCAGAGGGAACTGCAGAGTTTTATTACACATTGAATGAAAAAATATTTTTTCCAAATAGTCTTAAACATTGTAGTTTCATTGCGTGTCCTCTAGTCTTTCTATTTTTTGAAAGAGTAAACAGCTGATCTACATTTACCCGTTCCACCCCACTCATTATTTATTATAGATCTTGGAGGGGATTTTCAGAGGTGGTGGCCAGCACCGTTAAAGTGGTTGGCCGTCACTGCTCTAAATCTGCCCCAAAGCTCTCCATACGAACAGGTGATTTGTATGGGGAGCTCTGTTCGTTGGAGGGAGGGGACAGGACAGAGGCAGAGTGAGGGTGGGCGGTGGGCAGAGAATGACCCCGGACATACAGGGCCGATTCAGAGGTCAGCCCTGTATGTCTGGGGTCGGCCACAGAGATGGGGGCTTATTCCACCTCAGAGGTGGAATAAGTCCCCCTGGACGTCAGGGGACCTTGGCGCTGGGCAGACACAGAAGGTGAGCAGTTGCAGGGGGATCCCCGCAGCCTGACCATGAGCTGTGGGAAAAGGATGGTGTCGCTGTTGACTAGGGACCGCGGCTCCTGAATGGTACGCCATGGCACTTTGGCTCCATTCAAAAGCCTGGCTGAGTTAGTCGGGTATGTGGGCTGGGGATGCGGCCGATCAGAATTGGGGTTTGGCCTGCACGTCCAGGCCGGTGACCCAATTCTGATCCCGCAAGCACATCTAGCCCCCTGTGGGATCAGAATCGGTTCTACCTCTGTTCGCCCCATTTCTTATTGGCCGTACAGGAGCTGGACGGCCAGTATGGAATCGGCCTCTATGTGCATAACTTTGCACCTGTCCACATTAAAATTTCAATTGCCATTTGGGTGCTCAGTCTCCCAATTTCTCAAGGTCATCTTGCAATTTTTCACAATTCGCCTGTCATTTACCAATGTTGAATAATTTTGTGTTATCTGTAGATTAGTTCACCTCACTCATTTTTACCATTTCCTGGACATTTATAAAGATGTTAAAAAGCAGCAGACCCTGCACAGATCCCTGGAGTACTCCTTGATTCACCTTTCTCCACTGAGAAAATTGACCATTTAGTCCTACTCTCTGGTTTCTATCTTTTAATGAGTTTCCTGTCCACAGTAGTATACAGCATCCTATCCCATGACTTTTGAATTTCCTCAAGAGTCTCTCACAAGGAACCTTGTCAAAGGCTTTCTGAAAATCCAGATACAGTACACTGTATCAAGCGGCTCACCTTGATCTACTTTGTTTTTTCACACCTTCAAAAAAAATTAGATCAGTGAGATAAGACTTTCCTTGGCTAAATCCATGTTGGCTTTCTTCCATTAAACCATGAATATATATTCAGTAATTTTGTTCCTTATAATGGTTTCTGCCATTTTGCTTGGCACTGACATCGGGCTTATTGGTCTATAGTTTCCCCATATCACCCCTGGGACCCTTTTTAAAAACAGGAGTTGTATTGGCCACTCTCCAGTCGTCAGGTACTACAGGCGATTTTAATGATAGTTTACAAATTACTAATAGTAGGTCTGCAGTTTTATTTTTGAGTTCTTTCATTACATCGGGATGTATAACATCTGCTCTTAGTGATTTGCTTCTCTTTATCAAATTGTTGTATTACATCTTCTAGGTTTATCACAATTTGTTTCAATTCCTCCGATACATCATCTTTAAATAATATTTCTGGCATGGGTAAGTTTCCAAAAAAAAAATCCCACCCTGGTAGTATTAAAACCCATGAACCAAAAAAGGAGGGTTCTATTTATAACTGGCAGAAGCCACGTCTATGTCCTTACAGTTCAGGTCAGCAAAGAGTAGGATTTGATTTGTCATCAGAGTCCATTATCAAGTAAGGAAGTAGACTCTAAAGAAAATTATTCTGGAAGATGTGAATTTGTCCGAGAAAAGAAATGGAATCAACAAGGCTTTTTTATACTAGGGAGGGAACACATACGGCCCTTATACTCGGGCCCGGAGAAAACAGCGACAAAACCAGTAAAGTCAAGTGTGATTAGCTTGTTATCTGTACCACTGACTTTGTCTCAATTAAATGTCCTATCTAAGGGATTATCTTATGTGCCAGGTCCCTTCTATAACCCTTTTGATAGTTAAGTGGCAGTGGAAAGATTGATTTGTTCTTTGCAAATAAAGTTGTTATTTGAAAATAAAATATCTACATATGATCCTTTTGTGGTTCGTTTAAAATTGTCATGGCCTCCACCAGGTCTTTTGGATCCAGCATTTTTGACTTTTAAGAATCTGCAGTTGAAAGAAATAGCTGATTTTGAACAGACACGTTGTGCCCTTATATCCAATGGGATCTATTTGTGCCTTCACCCGGCCTCGACTAACTTCCCTACCGGTTGTGTGGGGAAGTTAGACAGGGGCGGCTCGGGGGCCCAAGTGTGGGCGGTCGCTGGCCCTGGACGTACAGGGTTGATTCTATTGTCGGCCCTATAGGTCCAGGGCCAGTGACATGTGCGGGGAAGTTATGCCACCTCTGAGGTGGAATAACTTCCTTGGACGTGTCATATTTTAAATGCCGGGGCACGGATGGGGAAGGGGGGACTGGAGGGCATTCCCCGCAGCCCGACCCTGGCTTTAGGAGGCCATATCGGGGGTCAGGCTGCGGGGAATTTGCTTTATTTTGTGGCGGCCGGCATCACGGCTCTTCAATGGAGCCGTGGTACCATGGCAACATGACGCCATGGCTCTGCGGTTCCATAGAAGAGCCTTGACTGAGGTAACCGGGGGCAGTCCTGCACATTCAAGCCGGACTGAATCGCAGTCTTGGCCTGCATGTGCAGGACTGTTTGCGATTCTGATCCCACGGGGCTAGACATACTCTGCGGGATCAGAATTGCGATCTCCTCTGTATGTCCGGTTCAGATCAGACGTACAGAGGGGCTCTACGTCTGTGATAGAATCGGGCCCAATCTGTCAAAAATGGAATTACAGAATCATCCTTAGCTCATCATTAAATTGGCAGATAAGGGAGGAGTGATAGTGGTGATGGATGTATCTGTGTGTGAAATGGAGGTCCAGCATCATTTGACCAATACAGTACACTATATGCTCCTGGAAGCAGAGCCTACTGTTTCTTTACAAAATGATATCACAAGTTTATTTAAAAAAAAGCGCTTGAATGTGGCTTTGTAACAGAGAAAGCGTTCTCTTTTTTGAATCCAAAGCATCCCAAGGTTCCGGTATTTTATCTTTTGCCAAAAATACATGACACTGTTGAATACACCCGGTCAACCTATACTTTCTAGTAATGATTCATTATTGGAATAAGTGGGAAGATATTTAGATCAATTTTTGAAATTTGAGGTTCCTAAAATTCGTTCTTATATTAAGGACACATCTCATCTTTTGTAGATTTTACAGCAGGTACAGAATGTGTCTTTGGTCCAGTGGATGGTCACGATGGACGTTGCTTCACTTTATACCTCAATACCACAAGATGAGGCCTTACAATTGCTTGAAGACATGTGGGAAGGGAGACCTCGCCCCCATAGAATTACAACAGACTTTTTAATGCAGTTAGTCGAGTTAGCACTTAGAGAAAATAATTTTTCTTATAAAGATTGTTTTTTTCAACAGATCTTGGGGATGGTGATGGGGGCTATTTTTGCCCCATCCCTGGATAATCTGTACATGCAAGGGCTTGAGAACAAATATGTGTGTCCATCTCAATACATGTCTTTTGTTATTGAGTGGAAGCGTTATATTGATGACGTTTTCCGTTTATGGGGAGGAACAAAAGAAGATCTTAAAACGTTCATTCTTATCTGAATGGTTGCAATTCTGCGATTAAATTTGATATGGTTTGTGATGAAAGAGTTATACATTTTTTAGATGTATTTATATGGAAGATGGAAGATACATTTGTAACTACGTTGTTTTCAAAACCTACAAATAGGAATGCGTTAATTTCCAGGAACAAGCAGGAATGTAGTCTTCACATATGGGTAACGTCGGCACCGACGGAGCCTGCGCGGGAACGCTCCCCAGTGTCCAATAGGAAAGCATTTGGGAGCATCCCACAGCACCTGCTTGCTGCCTTCCCGCCTTTCCCAACTGTCCTTCTCCAGTTCTTCGTTTTCCGCGGAGCCGACAGGTCGCACATCCTGTCACCGCAGAAAATTTCCTTCTTATACTTCTTTTTGTGGTCGCGTCTGCCTTCCCTCGACGCTATACCGGTACCGCTGGTTCTTCTTTTCTTTTTTTCTAAAACCCCCCCCAAAACCCCTTTGTTTCTGGAGTCTTTCTCCAGTAATTTTCTTCTCGGGTGCCATGGGTAGATCTCCTTCTAAACATCGAGATGCCTCTGGCGTTGCCCTTGAGGGACTTTCACCGGCAAAATTGCTCCGGCGGGAGGCTTTGGCTTCCAAAGCTCTAACGGGGCTCCAGGATGTTCTCAAGGCTTCAACCTTGGCAGAACTACTGATGCCATGCTCTGGGGTTCCGGCTGCTTTAACCAGCACCGATACCCAAGCATCGGCAGCATCCATAGACCAGAGATTCTTGGCTATTGAACGCAGTCTGGCGGCTCTTCTCATGGCCTCGATGCCCCTGAAACCGCTTCAGACAATTCAACCGGTACCAGCACCGACTGCATCGACATCGGCAGGTATTCTATCGGGACCGAGTCATGCGTCTCTGTCCGGCATCGACAAGTCGGTACCGGACCACTCCGATGCCGACTTCGATCGGTACCGGTACCGTGCCTTGCACGATCACCCAGATCAGAGATACTTCGAATCCTCGGATGAGTCTGAAGACTTTAAAGGCTCTGCCAATTCCAGAGTACTTCTTTCCGAGGATTCCTCTTCTCCTCAGCGTAGGATGTCTCCACCAGAGGATATGTCCTTTCAGGATTTTATCCGAGATGTGGCCCGAGGTCTTTCCATCACAGTGGCTCCTGAAAAAGAGCCTAGGGCAAAGGAATTAGAAATCCTACAATACCCTAAAGCGCCCAAGGAGGCAGCTACCTTACCTATTCATGAGATCTTGCATGATCTTATGTTAAGGATGTGGGAAACACCTCTAACCACATCTCCTCATTCTCGAACACTCGACACCATGTATCGAGTTCTTCCTTGTCCTGGGTTTCAGAAGACTCAATTACCACACCATTCCATGGTGGTGGAATCGGCCATGAGACGGATGAAGAGTGCAAAAAGACTTGCATCTAATCCTCCAGGACGTGAGTATAGGACTCTTGACGCCTTTGGATGTCGATCCTTCCAGGCTTCCATGCTTTCTGCTAGGATCAGTTCCTATATCTTGTATATGGGAATGTTCCTTAAGGAAGTCACAGGAGACTTAGAGCTTATGAGCCCTCTCCTTCCTGATGATAAAAGGCAAGATTATCTTACTCTTGTTAAACATGCTCAGGATGTTTCCAAGTTTGTGAATCATGCAGCCTTTGACTGCTTTGAATGTATAAGCAGAACCTCTGCAATTGCCATAGGTGCACATAGAATTGCCTGGCTCCAGGCATCTGACTTAGAAATCTGGGTACAGGACAAACTGGGGAATATACCTTGCACAGGAGAGAATCTCTTTGGCAAGAATTGGCAGGAAAAAGCTAATGAGATAGATGCTGACAATATCGCTTTGGATAGATTGTCCAAATCTACAGTTGATCCTGCGAGGAAAAGATCCTCTAAGAAACCATTGTTCAGTAAAAAGAAGTTTTATCCCTCCTATACCCAGCAGGGACATCGTTCAGGTTAGTCTGCCCAAAAGGGACAGCAGCAACAACCTAGGCAACAAAGGAAGCCAAAAGCAGCTAAGCCTCAACCGGCTCAGCAGACTCAGCCTCCACAGGAGCTTTGACGTCTATCTAGAGGACTTTGCCTTCCTGGCCCTGAACGGCCCAGAACCCTCCACCATCCCAGGAAGGTTATGTCATTTTGCCACCAGATGGTGTCAAATAACAGCAGAAAATTGGACTCTGTCTATTGTATGAGAGGGGTACAAGCTTCATTTCCTCAGCATGCCCCCTCCCACAATGGTAAGACAGTTCAATTCTCAGACCTCTCCCAACGACCAGTTAGGTCAAGAAGTCACAATGCTTCTTGCTCAAGGAGCAATAGAAGAGGTGCCCATTCTCCAACGGGGTACAGGGTTTTACTCCCCCTATTTCCTTATTCCAAAGAAAGCAGGAGGACACAAACCCATTCTAGACCTCAGAGAATTGAACAAATTCCTGTTCAGAGAGAAGTTCAAAATGATTTCTCTAGGAACTCTGCTGCCATGCCTTCGGAGTCAGGATTGACTTTGTTCTCTAGATCTCAAGGATGCGTACACTCATGTTCTCATCCATCCAACTCACCGAAAGTTCCTTCGATTCCTGTTTCAAGGGAAGCATTACCAATACAAGGTTCTTCCTTTTGGCCTGGCTTCTGCACCAAGGGTGTTCACAAAATGCATGGCTGTGGTAGCAGCATTTCTCCGCACCCTGGGAATATTCGTCTTCCCTTATTTAGACGACTGGCTCATTCGAACCTCTTCAGAGCCAGAGGCCAGGGTTGCTCTGTCTCGCACAATGCGCATCCTTCAGTATTTGGGACTTGTCATAAACTTCCCAAAATCCAACCTTGCTCCCACTCAATCCCTAGAGTTTATAGGAGCTCTTCTGGATACCAGACAGACAAAGGCCTTCCTTCCACAGCCCCGCTGCCTTGGCATTGTGCAGTTAGCTTCCCAAGCAGTGCTAAAACCTCACCTCACTGCTCGGGAAATGCTACAATTGCTAGGCCACGTGGCATCCACCGTGCATGTGGTTCCTTATGCTCGCCTCCATATGAGGGCAGCCCAGTGGATCTTATCCACTCAGTGGACTCAGGCGTCTGGTTGCCTGTCAGACAAAATAGCAAACTCAGATCACCTTGTTTTGTCCCTCCAATGGTGGCAGTCACCCAAAAACCTTCTGGTGGGGTCTCCTTTTCAGCAACCCCTACCCCAAGCCACTCTAACAACAGATGCTTCACAGGTGGGTTGGGGAGCCCACCTGCACGGCCTCTCTATCCAGAGTACCTGGACTCCACAGGAGGCCTATCTCCATATCAACCTCCTGGAGCTCAGAGCAATCTTCCTTGCTCTTCGAGTATTTCACACCCAGCTCAGCTACAAGACAGTCCTAGTTCAAAAGGACAATCAGGTAGCTATGATCTCCAGGAACAAGCAGGAATGAGTCTTCACATATGGGTACGTCGGTACCGACGGAGCCTGCGCGGGAACGCTCCCCAGCGTCCAATCAGAAAGCTTTTGGGAGCATCCCTCAGCGCCTGCGTGCTGCCTTCCCGCCTTTCCAACTGTCTCTCCTCAGTTTTCGTTTTTCCGTGGAGCCGGCAGGACGTCTTCCTGTCACCGCAGAACATTTTTTCTTTAAATCTTTTACTTTTTGTTTTCTTGTGGTCGCGGCTGTTTCCCCGACTCCACCGGTACCGCCGGTGGTTTTTTTTCTTTTCTTTTTCCTAAAACTCAGGGAGTTTTTTTCCCTCTGTTTCTGTCTTAAATTTTTGGGCCTGTAAGGCCTCTCCATTATGGAGCCTTCTTCTCCTAAGAAGTGCCTTAACTGTGGAAATACAGTTTTCTTTTTAGACTCCAATAACTGGTGTCTAACCTGTTTGGGTCCTGACCCCTTTCCTCCAGAGCCATTCGGCTGCAATTTTATGAGAAGAAATTCTCCATTTCGAGTTTCCCTCGATGCAGTTTTCCCTTCCAGTGTAAGGGCACCGACCATTTCTTCTCTACAGGATCAGGTAACCCACAAACAGTCTTTTAAGACTAGAAAATCCTTGGGTGGTAGGTCTCATGCCAAGCATGATGACGGCTCCGGCCTTGCCCTCAAGACCTCATTGGCTTCAAAACCCCGGCGGGAGTCTTCGGTCTCCAAAGCCTTTCAGGGGTTTCAGGTTATTCCTGAGCCATGCTCGGGGGTGGCATCCGCTTCGAGCGGTACCGATAACCCGGCATCGGCACTGGTGTTGAGCGATCCACTCCTCACCAGGGATCGTCATCTGGTGTACTCAGTACCTTCGGGACCGATCGATACCCAGATTGACTTTCCAGTATCGGCAGCTCCGTCGATACGACCCCTGACGTCGGTACCATCTAGACATGCATCGATAGATTCGCTTCCTTCAATGCCCAGTCTAGAATTGATATCTAGTCTGGAAGACCGGGTACCGACGCGTCTCGGAACCGACACGCACCGATTCCGGATGCGCGGTACCGAGGATATTCACCGAGACTTTCGAGTTTCCTCGGTACCGTTTGAGCAGCCTCCGATGACTGTTTCGATGTCGGTATCGCCTTCGATTCCGGCTCAGCTACCGGTATCGGTATTGATGCTGGTACCTGCAGTAAGATCGGGACCAGCTCCATCCATGCTTTTTTCACCAGGATCGCTCCTTTCTATGCCTAGTTTGGAGTCGATACCTAGCATGGACGATACAGTACTGACAGTTTCAGGTCATACCCGCCAGTCCCAGTATCCATTCCTTAGAGATCCTGTTTTGCACCGGACAAGTACTGGTGCCCAACCTAGTTCTTCGAGTTTAGCCTGTCCAGGAATTGTTCCCATTGGAGATCCTTCTTTTCAGAAATTTCTCCTTGACATGGCAACATTCCTGGCTATTCCTATCCCTGGCTATGATCCTACACAAGGCTTTTCTGGGGAAAAGGAAAATATAATGCTTCCTTTACATCATTCTTTACAGGATCTTCTTCTGAAAATATGGGAAACACCTTTAAGGGCTTCCTCACCTTCTCCAGCAACTGCTCTTCTGTATCAGGTGCCCCCCTCTCCAGGGTTTCAAAAGACTCAACTTCCCCATCATTCCATTGTAGTGGAATCAGCAATGAGGAAGGTAAAAAGCAAGAAGAAGCATTCTTCTTTCCCGCCAGGTCATGCATCTAGAACACTAGATGCCTTTGGACGTCAAACCTTCCAAACATCTATGCTGGCAACAAGGATTCTCTCATATATTTTTTATATGAGTCTATCCCTTCAGGAGGTCACAGAGAAATTATCTCTTTTGACTCCTTTTCTTTCAGAGCCTAAGGCTGCAGACTATTCCTTGCTTCTTAGTCATAGCCAGAATATCTCTAGGTTTCTTTCTCGTGCTCCCCTAGACTCCTTTGAGTCTGTTAGCAGAACCTCTGCTATAGCCATAGGAGCACGTCGTAGAGCCTGGCTCCAAGCTTCAGACTTGAGCAGATGGGCACAACAAAGACTGGCTAACACTCCTTGTACTGGAGAAAATCTCTTCAACAAGGAGTCTTTGCGTCAGGTTGCTCATTGCTCCACTGACTTCCCTGCTTCTGAGGGCCATCCTAAACCTTCTCCTTCCCCAGCAGGTAAGAAATGCCCTACCAAACCTCCTTTTCCTAAAAGAAGAAGGTTTTATTCTTCTCCTGCCCATCATGCCGATGTTCCCAAACAGGGGAAACCTCGCCCTTGTCTGAAGAATCCAAACTCAAGCCAGGAAAACTAACCCTCAGTAGGGTTCCAATTAATCTGTTATAACATACAGTTCACTTCTTCTCATTAGAAGCTTTTTTACTGTTTTTTCTTTTAAACCTCTACACTTGGATTTCTGTTTCTAGGACATCCACTTGTTTTTACGTATGCTGAGCTGTCAGGATATTCATGTCTATGGGTCACAGGATTTTCCTCCTCTTCCTACACTGAAGAGAGGTTTGCCAACTATCTCATGATAGTTTTTCTGTACCACCATAAATTTTTCCTTCTACAGACTTACCATATGGCAAGTCTCACCTCAGCTCCTATTTTTTCTTTACCTTCTTTCCAGGGTTCCCCTGTAAGAGTGGTATCATACCAATGGAAGGCTTTCTTAGCCTTTCCAGTCTTCCTTTCCATTCCAGTGTAGAGTTCTTTCTCTTGAGTAAACCCCTTTTTTCCTGATTTGGGCAGCTTGTCAGACAGGGACAGGATATTCCCTCTTGTTCTGTCTGTTCTCTCTGTTAAAAACAGAAAGATCTTTCTGCACTGCCATTCAGCAGCTGCCCATGCAGGAGCTTCAATGATTGGTCTACTGGTACTTTTCTATAAGTTCCAGTATTGTCTTCCACTACTTTTTGTCTAACCTTAGTAGTGCTCATCTATCTTGGCTAATCCTTATAACTTCTTTTCTGCCATCTCCAAATCCTCGGAGTTGGCAGCATAGTTGAGCTGACGGCTGGTTGTCTCCAACAGCCAGTTTTCTTTCCCAACTCTCCTGCATAATGCTCTCTGCAATCCTACAGAGAAGCTTTCCACTATGGGCCCTTGCTAGAGAGCATGAGGGTTTTTTCTCTAATGACTATCCTATATGGTTGAAAAAGGCTTCCTCAGTCACCTCCCATGACTGTGAGGGTTCTCTATACCCTTCTATTTCCTTTTAATAAGGGATATAAGCCTTTCTTACGTGACAGTCTAAAGAGTTACCAAATTCCTACAGGAAATATGCTCTTTTTCCTTGCAGCTTGTCCTCATGGTGTCCTAATCCTTCATGGACAGCACCTATTTAACTAAATAACGCATGATACCCCACCCCTTGTCCTCAAGTGGATCTACCTATGCGTATTCTGTCCCTTCACCATGTTAGAGTTCTACTGGACTCAGGACTTGCTGTTTACAGACTAATATTATCCTCTGTTTTTCTCGCAACCAACCTGGTTATTTTATTGGGTAGCATTCTACTCCATCTTAACCAGAGGGAATAGATTCTCTTTATCTTCTCAAGAAGGTTCCACCTTCTTGTTATGAGATGAATCATTCCTCTTCACATCTTCCATGTGAAGATTCCTGTAGACATATCTCTTTCTGCTTAATTGCAGACGTTTCTCTTTAGACCTATATATATATATTCATATAGGTTCATATGTCTATATGCTTTCTTTAGATGCATATGTCTGTCAGCCATGTGTGCATAGACTATACCCCCTGGATCTCGCCATAAGCATATCTATATCTCTCTCTCTCTCTATATATATATATATATGGCCCTATATATATATATATATATATATATATATATCTACACATATATCTATATATATATCTATATATACATATATATATGTGTTTATCTGTCGAAATACTTCTTTTAGGTAGATATGTATTCACATACTTATCTTTCTAACTCTGTGCTCATAAAGGTGTTTTTTCATTCCTATTTGTTCCAGACAGTGGGTCTTCACATGTTCATACTATTTCACAGTATGTTTCGGTCTTATGCACACAACCACTGCTGTGGTACAGACAGTTTTTACCATAACCTCAGGTTCAGCTATCCCTGAAGCTCCCTATTCCTTTATCTTCCTACCTCTCGTCAGTTAGGACAGACATGGGGGATCTTCAGTAGCTCTGAGGTTTCCAACTCCTCAGACATCTGTCCTTCCTTGGGATTACGGGGTTTTTCTCCATACCCCTTCTTCCCTCAAGGACTAAGCCAATTTTGTCCAACTTGGTCAGTCTTCCTCTTTTGCTCCTAACTATAATTAACTCTGTAGCCAAAAGAGTTTTCAGTTTTTCCATAAAGCTTTCTACTAAAGACCTACCGTTTTTGTTCTTCCCCAGTTGAATCCTGGGGTCTCCTGTCAGTTCCAGATTTTGACCTTCAACTCACTTCTGTGAGGTCATCTTGAAGATTCCTCTACTGGATCCCCAGTAGATTCCATCAGCCTCTCTACTTCCTGCAATCCAGTAGGTGAGGTCCATATGGTGATTGTTCATTTCAATACATTTCATGATACTTATCATGTAGTCCTTTTTTAAGTCAGCTGTCTCCTACAGCTCCTCTCTTCTTCAACTCCTACCCTCCATCCTCGGGATGCCTGGGCATATGAGGTGGAGCATGTTTCAATCACCAACATGCTAGGGCTCCAGGCATCTTAGCTTGGGAGTCCCCCATATGTGAAGACTCATTCCTGCTTGTTCCTGGAGATAGCACAGTTACTTACCTGTAACAGGTGATCTCTGGGAACAGCAGGAATAAGTCTTCACAACCCACCCACCTCCCCTAGGAGTTGTATCTCTCTATCTCTCTTCCTTTCCTCTTTCTCACTTTTGTCTCAGCTATAAAACTCAATTGAGGAGAGACAGTTGGAAAGGCAGGAAGGCAGCACGCAGGCGCTGAGGGATGCTTCCAAAAGCTTTCTGATTGGACGCTGGGGAGCGTTCCCGCGCAGGCTCCGTCGGTACCGACGTACCCATATGTGAAGACTTATTCCTGCTGTTCCCAGAGATCACCTGTTACAGGTAAGTAACTGTGCTTTCTATGTGAACAAGCAGGGCGGGACAGGCTCTCTGTTGCTGTGCAATGAAGCTTTGCGACTATGGGCCCTCGCCAGAGAGCATCAGATTAATCTCCTTGCGGTGTATCTTCCAGGTATTCAGAACTCTTGGGCAGACAGACTCAGTCGAGTTCTGCTTCCACATGAATGGTCTCTCCATGCAGATCAGGTGGCCCAAACATTTCAAATTTGGGGAACCCTGGACATAGACCTCTTTGCAAGTCCGCTGAATGCCAAACTTCCCCAGTTCTGTCCAGAATTCTGGCTCGAGGTTGTCAGGCCAGGGATGCTTTCCTCCTTCATTGGGGTCAGGACTTCCTGTATGCCTTTCCACCCATTCCCCTAATTCCCAAAACCCTGTTCAAGCTTTAGAGAGACAGAGGTCATATGATCCTCATAGCTCCACGTTGGCCACAGCAACCGTGGTACCCTCTGCTCCTACTTCTCTCTCAAGCTCCACCTCTGGAGTTAGGATCTGCTCCAGATCTTCTTTCTCAAGAGGACAGGATGCTGTGGCATCCCAATCCCCAGTCTCTGCATCTCAGGGCCTGGTTGCTGAAAGCCTAGAACTTCACGGTCTTAACTTTTCCCAGCAGGTAAAGGATATCCTTCATGCTTCCAGGAAACCTTCCATAAGACGCTCTTATACATTTAAGTGGAAAAGGTTTGCCATATGGTGCTCGCAGAAGGGTCTTAACCCTCTTGCGATACCTCTGGAATCATTACTGGAGTATCTCCTTCATTTATCAAATGCAGGGCTTAAGACCAATTCAGTGAGAGTCCATTTGAGCGCTACTGCAGCTTCTTTCAAGCCTCTAAATGGACAACCTATTTCCTCTCATCCTCTCATAGCGAGATTTATGAGAGGCCTTCTTTTACCGAAGCCTCCCATTAAGCCACCACTGGTGGCATGGGACTTGAATCTGGTATTTGGGCAGCTCATGAAACTGCCCTTTGAACCATTAGCCACTACCTCTTTGAAATTCCTTTCCTGGAAGGTTATCTTTCTCATTGCAATCACATCAGCACGACACATCAGTGAATTACAAGCATTGGTGGCTGATCCTCCTTATACAAGGTTCTATCATGATAAGGTAGTCCTTAGGACTCATCCACACTTTATGCCAAAGGTGGTTTTGCCCTTTCATTTAAACCAAGCGGTTCTTTCCAAGGCCTCATGCCTCAAATGCAGAAAGGAACCTTCATACTTTGGACTGTAAAAGAGCTTTGGCCTTTTACTTGCAAAGGACACAGCAACATAGAAAATCCTCTCAACTTTTTGTTGCTTTTGATCCTAGTCATTTGGGACGTCCAGTCTCCAAAAGGACACTGTCCAGCTGGATTGCACAGTGTATATCTTTTGCCTATGAGAGTAAGAACCTTCCTCTTGAAGGCCATGTCACAGCTCACAATGTGAGAGCCATGGCAGCCTTAATGGCTCATCTTCACTCTGTGTCTATCGACGACATCTGTCGAGCAGCTACTTGAGCTTCGGTACATACCTTCACAGCCCATTACTGCTTAGACAGGGACTCCCGCCGGGATGCCTTGTTTGGCAGGCTGTTCTTCAACAATTGTTCCAGACTTAATCAACTCCTACCCACCATCCCTGGTAGGATGCCAGAGATCCATGGGGGGAAGTGGAGCCCTTTCACAAGGGCACACAACTTTCTGGGGCCATCTCCCTGGCATCTGCAGCTAGGGAGTCCCCATATGTGAAGACTACATTCCTGCTTGTTCCTGGAGATAGCATAGTTCTTTAACAGGTGATCTCCGGGAACAGCAGGAATTTAGTCTTCACAACCCACCCACCTCCCCTAGGAGTTGTATCTTCCTATCTCTCTCTCTTTCCCTCTCTCTTTTGTCTCAGCTTTAAGCTCAATTGGAGAGGGACAGTTGGGAAAGGCGGGAAGGCAGCACGCAGGTGCTGTGGGATGCTCCCAAAAGCTTTCCTATTGGATGCTGGGGAGCGTTCCCGTGCAGGCTCCATCGGTGCCGAGGATACTCATATGTGAAGACTAAATTCCTGCTGTTCCCGGAGATCACCTGTTAAAGGTGAGTAACTATGCTTTACAGTATAATAGTTTCCATCCAATATCTTTAAGAAATAGTTTGTCTTTTTCTCAGCTGTTAACGATGCCGGAGAATATGCTCTACTAAAGAAGAGTTTCAACGGCAAGCATCTTTAATGGCAAATAAATGTGTGGGCAGGGGTTACTATCGAGCAGTGGTAAAGAGGGCATATAAACGAGCTTCCCAGAATCATCGGGAATGGCTTTGGGCCCCTTCTTCTAGACTGGAATCTAGTGCCCAGTCTGAACATTTTACTTGTGTGTTGCAATACTCTGCCTTGTCTTCGAAGATTGCAACACACAAGTAACACAGATTGGAACATTGGCTGGTATTGCCAGTACATTCAACTTTTGCCCATTTGTGCCCTAGAATTGCATATCAAAGAGGTCGAAACTTAAGAGATGTTCTCTGTCCTACTGTTCCAAGGGTGCCTTTGGTGGGTGTGGGAGGACATGTACATTTTGCCTTATAATGGATGAGATCAGTACATTTACAGTATCTGGCAAAACGTTTTCTTTAAAGTTCAATACATCATGTATATCAGACCATGTTATTTATGTGATACGCTGTCCCTGTGATAAAATCTATATTGGTAAAACTACCAGACCTTTGAAGACGCGTCTTTAAGAGCATAAATACAGTTTATCAAAACAGCGGAAAGAAGCACCACTGGTTGAACACTGTATTCAGCATATGCATGTGTTTGCAGATTCGCACTGCTTTGCAGTTGATCAAGTTCCATGCTCTTTGCGTGGTGGTGATTGCGGGAAAATTCAGCTTCAGCATGAGCAGTGGTGGATTTTTCTTTTAAATGCTATGGAACCTGTTGGTTTAAATAACAAAATAGATTGGAACATTTTTTTAGAACTTATTTTTATAGTGTGCTGTTTTTGGGGTGGTCCCTTTATTTCTTTTTCTTTTTCCTATTTCTTTGGAATAAAAAATCCACTGTGTGGCTCCGCCTACTTTTCCTTGATTGGCTGTCTGAAGATTTAAAAATGGTGGCAGTGAGACAGTTTCTTGCTGCTGGAATGAATGCTGAGAACAAACATTTCGTGAGAATCAACCCTGACGAAGCTGGGAACGGCGAAACAGAGATCTTTGTTGGGTGACTGTGGGTGATTGTTCTGCCTGAGGAGCTGACTATTGCAAGCTAAGAACTTTTGAGCAATTGTTTGTGGCCATTTGTTGCCCCTCCAGTAAAGTTTGCTGTTTTCTGTTGCAGGAGAATTGGTACCATTGAGGGGCGGTGAAATGATGTTGTTCACACTTTTTTGTGGAAGTGCTTTATTTTGGTGAAGTTTACTTATTTTATTGAAATATTATTGATAAAGATTTGGTCTCCAAATTCAATAATAGAAATTATATCAGAGAGTTTTTCTGCCTGGTGATGGTGAACAAATGTATTCCTTTTGGGCAGGTTTCTGCTGTATAGAGAGAATATGATAGAATTACTGAGGCCTTTTCTCGCCATTTAAAAATTTTGAAAAAGTTGATAATTTACTTTGATTAACTGTTAGAGCTGTAATTTATGTGTATGTGACCCATTGTGTGTTTTGGTTCTTGGGTAAGTTTCCCACAATCTCCTTCAGTAAAGACTGAAGCAAAGAATTCATTCAGTCTCTCTTCTGTGGTCTTGTCCTCCCTTAGTGCCTCTTTTACTCCTCTATCATCTAATGATCCAGCTGACTCTCTCACAGGGTTTTTGCTACAAATGTACTTGAAAAGATTTGTATCATGACTTTTTACTGCCACAGCAAGTTTCTTTTCAAATTCTATCTTTGCCTACCTCATCAACGCCTTGCTTCTGATTTGCCAGTGTTTATGTTGTTTGTTTCCTGTGAAAGGAAATGTGCAAATTTTATTTTCCTCATGGGAAAATCATGAGATCCAACTCATAACACTTTCTTTTGTTTGCCTTCAAATTCCTTTAGAGTGGAATTGAAAAAAATGGCAGTGAAGAGTTAGAGGAAAGTCTAGAGCAAGCCATGTTTCACTGCTTTTAAAGAAACAGTGCCATGACTGCTGAAACAGCTATACCAATATTGTTCTGGGAAGACCAAAGGGAGGAAGGGTAATTGCCTCTTGATGTAGGTGGAAGAAACCCTGTGGTCATTGTTTACTGTCCACAGAAGCCTGTCTAGGAAGGGTACAAAGAGGGTGTTCTCTTTTTGTTTTGGCTTTTCAGTGGTAGTTCAAGGTTATTTATATTCAAGTAGTGTAAGTAATTTCCCTGTCCCCTGAAGGCTTACAATCTGAGAGGGTCATTCTATAAAGTGGCACTTGGTTATGTTGTCATGTGTGCTTTATTCCTGTTTTATAAAGTCACGTACGTGCATACTTGAATTTATAAAATAAGCGGTAAGTGTGGAAGTATGCATGTATGTTAAGGCACAAGAACATACAGCAGCCTTAGAGCTATTATGCATGTATGTTAAGGCACAAGAACATACAGCAGCCTTAGAGCTGGTGTAAAGGACCATGTCTAGATTTGTAAACAATGTGCTTAAATTATAACATTTTATAATTTATACACATCCATGTGCGCTCAACCCATGTTCCGCACAAACTACATCCATGTACATTCCCACGGTGAAAGTATGCATGATCAGGGCAATGTGCAATACTTAGAAAATCACAACCATGTCATTTATATGCGCACATGCCCATTTATGCACATAAATCACTAAAATATCATGATTTATGCACTTTGATGGTGCATAACTTTAGATGCCTCCTTATAAAGTTACTCCCTAAGAGGGTACTTTTATAACACCTTACCTATGAGTGAAGGGAAAGTTGAGAACTACTCTAAACCTATGTGGAGCCTGATGCAGGAAGGGGGCACGTCTGGGCTGTCTGGATGTCCAAAATGTGGACGGCCTGAATTTGTACCCGATTCTGCACACCAGGGAGCTAGTCATTCCCATGGGTGCAGAATCAGGCACTTAGATGGGTCGGATTGGCCCCGATTCTGCTGCAGGAGACATCCAGCATGCTGCACAGATAGCCAGCCCTTTGCTTCTGCTGGAGCGCCAGTGCTACGGTGCTCCATCGCTATGGTACTTGGACGCCCAACCAGAGCCCCGACACCCCACACCTATGGCAAATCTGCTTTTACCCCCACCCTCAACCCCCGGTGGGCCCTGCCGGGTTCGGGTGGAGTGGATCCCCTGCTGCCGCTCACGTCTGCACCAGTCACTGCTGCACCCAGTCTCCACAAGCAGGGGGACTTATTCTACCTCCGAGGTGGAATAAGTCCTCCATCCGTCTCCTGCAAGCCAGATATACAGGGCTGTGACCTGAATTGGCCCAGTACATCCAGGGTTGTAGGCCCGCCTCTGCTCTGCCCATTCTTCGCCAGTTCACCGTCCCTTCCTGCCCAAGTCCAGCTCTCCCCGCACTGCAGCTCTGTGTATGTGGGGAGATTTGGAGGCAGCATGAAGTCCCAGTGAATAGTGGGGCTGGATGTCCAACGGGGACGTCCAGCCCCACTATTTGCGTCTCTGCATGAGGGCCATAGGCAGCTATCTGTCTTGTAAAATACCAGCACAAATCCTGCAGAAATCACAGGTAAATGAATCTGTGTACATTGACACCCACGTGGGAGTAGCTGTGGGTGTTTACATGTAAAGTACCAGAAGCAGTGGAGATACTTTCTGACCAACATGCTAAATTGTGATTCTGCTTATGCTCCACCCAGCATCCTCTCCCAAATATGCCTGCATACAAGTCACAAAAAAGTACATCTCCTCTTGTCACCATGCAGGCTTTTGCATGGTAATTTTATAAGGAGCATTTTATGCAAATATACTGGCATATTTGCATGAAAAAGCCTTTATAAAATTGCCCACTCCCCCTCCCCAATGCCATATCAAGCTATAATTGTACACCAGGACTTTGGGAATAATGCAGCCACACAGGGCACAAGTATAGAAGGAGTGCTGATGTCATCACTGAGCTCACAGGAAGCCCAACAAGAGTGAATTCCTGCACTTGGCTGGGTGGAGGAGTCTCCAGGTTTGCCAGTTGCATTTCTAGCTTGGTATGGACCTGTTGCACTATGTGTGATTTGAAAACCTGGCGCCCTCTTAGCCACATTGTCTGTGGCTAAGGAATTGTCTGTGCTCTTATCGAGTTTTTGCAGTGTAATTTTTGTGCCCTTCCATAATTGCTCCCTGTGGGGCTGCATTTCTCACTCAACCCTTTGTATGACCCTGTTTGAGGATGTGGAACCTGATTCTGAGAGGGGCACATCCGGGCCATCTGGACATCCCCATGCAGGACGGGGTCATTAGGACCCAATTCTGTACCGCGGGAACAAAACATTCCCATGGCATGCAGAATCGGGCCGAGGATGGCCTGGCGAGTCCCTGCCTACCTGTGGGGATGTCCTCACTGCAGGCTTCCCTGACTGCTGTGGTTCCCCTCTCCCCCCCTTCCCCACTGTCTGACCCACGGCTGGCCAGCTGGGGCCTGGATCGGGTGGCGGGGACCCCCCACTGCACCCTGCCCTGGCGGGAGTGATCCCTGGGCTTGATCGCCAGGTCAGTGCTGCTTATTCCACCTTCGAGGTGGAATAAGCAGCTTGTTCCCACGGACCCCACAGGACATATAGGTCCGTGACCTAAATCGGCTCTGTATGTCCTTCTGGGCTGGCCCTCCCCCGCTGCGCCCCTTTGGCTTTCTCCATCCTACTGCTCAGGATGTGCAGGGAGAGCAGGAGTAGGAATAAGGTCCAGACAGCTTGCGGGGCTGCATGTCCTGCCCCGCAACCCGCGTCTCTGAATCGGGCCCATAGAGGGTTAAGTGAGTTGCCCAAGTTCACAAAGGAGCATCAGCAGGATTTGAGCCCTGGTTTCCCTGGTCATCAGCCTACTACTCTAACCACCAGACTGACCTCCACTTCATCTACTGTCCACTTTTACTAAGATGGATATGGGTTTGAGGTATTTCTCAGTGGCTGTAAGAGTGCATCTACTCTTTGATGAATATTGCGAGAGACTCCGGACTGTCTACAGCAGATTGTTCGTCTCAGAGTAGATTTTGAAGGGCTGAAAGAGAATTAGTACCTAAGTAGCTTAGAGTTAGAGTTCTGATCTTCAGGCAGTGTAAGATAGTCGGTAGCTACCTGGTGCTGTATGCTGGTTACCCTCATGGCTTGTTTGATACGGTGAAAGTAATGACCACTTTGCATTATCTGGTTACACCAGATAACACAGAACACATTAAGGCAGGTGGCAACAAACATCAACAAGAGCACAGGGATTTTTGAATTCTCATTTTACTGATCATTGTAAAAATCCTGGTTATTTCATATAAACACTTGCTCGAAATTTATTATGATGGTCGAGTTCGCTGTCTTACTTATGAGAAACTGTATCCAGTGTCAGTTTGTCTGTTATAAAGATAAGCTGCTATAAAATAATAAGCTATTACTAGCTGACACCAGCTGAAATTCTCTGGGAGATGTTTGACTACCTCTGTCGGGCTGTGTTTTCTGGCGATGGTCCCTCCAAGCTGGGTGCGAATCCTCAGCCCACATTACTGCTGCTTGTGGGCCATCGTTTGAATCGCAAGGAGCAGGTAGGTCCCTTGGGAGTCCTGCAGAACGTGCCTGCTTCTGTGATTGAACTGGTGAAAGTGAAGCACCCCTCACCAGCAGGAATGCTGGCAAAGGATTTGTATGGAGCTTAGGCGAGTGTTTCTGTCTGGGTCTTGAAACATGGTTGCTGACCATCTCCATCTCCTCGAAGTCTTGCACTGATGTTGCACACGTACGCTGGTGGGCATATGCGCACATTGCCGGTCACCAATAGACACCACTTTCCCTGGCAAAGTGTTTTATGCATAGAGAATCGCAATCAGAATAAAAGGGCAAGCAAAGGTACTGTATGTGTGGAGGGTTGGGGGGAAGGGATAACCAAAACAGCATTTCATTAAATATAATCACACAGTAAAACTGGACTCTGTGATAATGAACACTCTTTCAAAGGACAGACACTGAGAGTTATTGTTGTTAAACCAGCAGTGCTAGCAAAAGCATTGAATGAGAAAAGTGAAAAGAAAGATGATTAAAAAGTACAAATAGAATTTTTTCAAAGCAGTTATACCGCAGGGAGTTTCTGCTTCTTGCATTGTTTCCCAAAACTTCAGTTCCAATGCCATCATTTCCATTTTACCTCTGAGAAGAGAAGAAGCTGATTTTCCAGCCCTGAACTCAGGAACAGTAAATTGAAGATGGTAGAGATAGGCAGTGGACTAGTGGCAGTGTATACAGGAGTTCTGACTTCATTTCCTGGTCCTGACTTCTGCACATTAGGCCAGTAGGGGCTGGGGAGGCTGAATGGAAAAATTCACATCCCAGAGCAAACATCGCAACTATCTCACGACAGCAGCATGTGTGTTGTTGTAGAGTGCATGCATATCATTAAGGACACTACCATCTGTGCTCCTCACCATTGACTGCTGCTGTGATGACTGTTTTTTAGATGTAAGTTGGTGGAACATGTCAGGAACCAGCCTCTGGTATCTATGAATGAAGGCACGTGCCACCTCATCTTGGGACTTCCCTGGCAATGAGCAGAGTTCAGTTAGTTTTCAGCTAGATTGGAAGCTGAGATATGCAGGAAAGCAAGCCATGGGAAGACAGGGTGTTAAATATGGCAAAGAACCCTGTAGGGGGTGTGAAGAGTGATGAGAGATTCAAAGGGAGACTAGTATGAACGGCTTTATGCATCAAAATCAGAACTTTATAGTGGATTCTGAAAGAAACAGGGAGCCAGTGTTGCTGATACAGAAGGAGGGAAATGTGATCAGACAAAGAAGAGTGAGTGAGCATGCGAACCGTTGAATTTTGGACATATTGAAGCTCCTTGATTTCATAGTTCAGCAGACCTGCAAAGACCGTATTGCAATAATCCAACCTGGAGATGAGACTAAGAAGTGTAGCAAGAGCAGAGGGAGTCTGCCACAAAGTGAAATAGGAACGTTTTACATTGTTGCTGATATAATCATGAAATGCCAAAGCAGGGTCTGGAGTTAGCCCCAGGTAGCTGCAGGAAGCTGTCCAAGTGATAGGAGAGCCATCTAACGTAGGGGAAAGTGTTAAAGACCAAGAGGAAGAGGATAGCCAGATAGCTGTGGTTTTCTGGAGATTCAACAGGAGGTGATTGTCTCGTAATCATGAGCTAACAGCAGAAAAAGGCATTCACAGTGAGAGATTGGGAGCCAGAGGGTCCGTATGAAGAATTAATAGGATGTCATCGGTGTAGAATTATGCCGATATGCCAAACTGCTGAACAAGAAGAGCCAGTGGAGCCAGGAAAATGTTAGAGGGGAGGTGCAGGCATTGAACCCTGAGGAACCCCACAATCAAGAATAGGAGGAAGAGGTAAGAGTTAAAAGAAAAGTTAAAGGAATGGTTCACCAGAAAGGAGTGAAACCACTGAAGAACTATGTTCTGAAGTCCAATATTGGCAAGACAAGAAAGAAGAGTGTGATTTACCAAGTTGAAAGTAGAGGAAAGATCCAAAGACACCAAAAAATAAACATTGCCCCCATCAAAAGATTGGTGAATGTCACTGAGGAGAGAAATGAGAGTTTCGGTGCTATGCAAAGGGCGGAAACCAGATTGATGGGGGTGAAGAGTCTGTGAGCGCTCGAGGTGATTGGTGATATAGGCGAAATACAGTTGTTCTAGCAGTTTAGAAAGAAAGGAAAGGTGGGAAACGGAAGGAAATGACTGGTCAGGGGATGGTTTTTGGAGCAATGGGCAGACAATAGCAGATTTTCAGGCAGAAGGCATTGAGCTGGAGGAAAGGGAATAATGAAGAATTGAGCAGACCTTCGGCAAAAGGGCCAGATAATCAAGTGAAATCCAGGTGGAAGGAATTTGATCAGAAGTACAGGCCATCTTGCGCATATAGCTGACAAGATTGGAAAGGAAGATGAGGGAATGGAGAGTGAAAGAGAACTATTTGCATGGAAAAAAAAACAGGAGGGGCAGCTAGAGGGGACAAGGGGGAGAAAGGAGTGGAGGATGGAGGATAGGTCATAGGAAGTGAAGGTGAGGAGGGGAGCCCAAGGGGAAGAAGACAGAAAGCGGGGATGAGATCTTCAGGACGAGAATGAGGAGAAGCGAGAGTGGAGATCCAGGATCTTGTCTGTGAAAAAGTGGCCCACCAGTTCTGCAGGCAGTGTAGAAGGAGGTGGGGGAGAACACGCGGGCTGAAGGAATTAGGGGAGGACATGACAGCATTGGTAAAATAGGCTTTCTTTGCAGAAGTAAAGGCTAAATGATAGAGTGCATAACAAGAATGGAATATGGTCAGGAGGACAGGAGACTAGGCTTTCCTCCAGTGGCATTCAGCTTGCCTTACCAGATGGCGGAGGAGGTGTAAACTGGGATGCTACAGATAAATGGTTTTTGGAAATAACCCCTATTATATACGAGGGTTGCTCAGAAAGTAATGCTCCACATGTTTTTTCTCAGTCCAGAATGAAGATAGAGGTATGAAATTGAAAGGATAGTAACTTGGAACTTCAAAGGACACGTGTGTAATTTTACAGTCGTCTGACAAATAGCGAGGCGGTAGTGATCCTTCAAATGGTGTCTGAGTGACAAATGGTACAAACAACGAGCTGTAATTGAAGTCTTGGTGGAGGAGAAAGAAAGTATGAGAAACATTCACAAACGGTTGTGTGCTGTGTATGGAATGGACTCCCTTTTAGTCTCTGGTTCATAGTGGTGAGCCCAGATTTTGTCACCTGTGACGATCCGGCACAAAAAGGCCTCCCCCTCAGCTTTAAAACGCTCCAACAAATCAGAGCAGATGTCTTTCCTTTGGCGTTTGTGTTTGTTTGTGAGACTTCATGGAACCCATCTTGCACACACCTTTGAATATCCCAAAGAGTCAATTGCCATTGCACTACCTCTACTGATGGAAAGCTGTATGGACAATTCCCGACTCGTGATGTGACGATCTGCACGAATAATGTCATCAGCGCGCTGCAACTTGTCTGGACTGGTGGCTGAGGCAGGACGCCCAGACTGCAGCCGATCTTCCAGTTCCATTTTTACCACTTCCTGAAGCCTTTACTCTCTTCACCCATCGTCCAACGGTGCTCCTATCTACCACAGAACTTCCATACCATTTGTACCGTGTGTCACTCACAGACGCCATTTGAAGGATCACTGCCGTCTTGCTAGATATGCCTGGTCAGACCAAGGTCCATCAAGCCCAGTATCCTGTTTCTGTAGCCAATCCAGATCACAAGTACTTAGCAGATTCCCAAAAAGACACACAGGTTCCACAATTCCTGTATTGGGGCAAGCAGTAGATTTCCGGGTCCCCTATAATGGATTATGGACATTAAATTAATCTGCCATTTGAACGTCCAGTCTTCCAATTTTTCAAGGACCTCTTGAAATTTTTCACAATCCTTTTGTGTTTTAACAACTTTGAATAATTTTGTGTCTGCAGATTTGATTACCTCACTCGTTGTTCTCATTTCCAGGTCATTTATGAATATGTTAAACAGCTGACCCAGCACAGATCCCTAGGGTACTTCACTATTCACCTTTCTCCATTGGGAAAATTGGCCATTTAGTCCTACCCTCTGCTTTCTATCTTTTAACCAGTTCCTGATCCAAAATTGTACACTGTCTCCTATCCCATGACTTTTTAATTTCGCCAAGAGTCTCTCATGAGGGACCTTGTCAAAGGCTTTCTGAAAATCCAGGTACACTTTATCGACTGGCTCATCTTGTCTACTCATTTATTCACACCTTCAAAAAAATATAACTGATTAGTAAGAAAAGACATTCCTCGGCTAAATCCCTGTTGGCTTTCTCTTATTAAACCATGACTATCTACTTGTCCAGTAATTTTGTTCTTTATAATGGTTTCTACCATTTTGCCCGACACTGACATTACGCTCACCAATCTATAGGTTCCTGGATCACCCTTGGAACCCTTTTTAAAAATTGGTATTACATTGGCTATTCACCAATCTTCAGGTAATACAGGTGATTTTAATGATTGTTCACAGATTACAAATAAGAGGTCTGCAATCTCACATTTCAGTTCTTTCAACACTCTTGGATGTATACCTTCCAGTCCAGGTGATTTGCTACTGATTAGTTTATCAAATAGTTGTAGTACATCTTTGCAGTTTATCAATATTTTTTTCAATTCTTCCGATGCATCACCTTTAAATACCATTTCAGTCATAGGTAACTTCCCTACATCTACAGTAAAGACTGAAACAGTCTCTCCGCTATGGCCATGTCCCCTCTGTGTCTCTTTTACCCCTCTATCATCTAATGGTCTAACTGACTCACAGTTTTTTTGCTATAAATGTACTTGAAAAAGTTGTTATGCATTTTTGCTTCTTTAGCAAACTTGTTTTCAAATTTTCTTGCCTGTCTTATCAATGCCTTGCATCTAACTTGCCAGTGTGTATGTTTCCAGTTTTTGTCATTTAGCTCCTTTTTCCATTTCCTGGAAGATGCTTATTTGGCTACAACAGCCTCTCTGACATCACCTTTAAACCATGCTGGAAGTTTTTTGGACTTCCTTCCACTTTTCTTAAAGCATGGAATACAGCTGGTCTGGGCTTCCAAAATAGGACCAAGTCACTGCTGAAATGATCAAAGCTGGGGGAGACATCCTGTTGCAATGGCTTCATGTCCTCATAACACTCATCTGGCGCATGGAAGGCATTATATCAGCATGGAAAAAGCCAACATTGTGCCAATCCTGAAGAAAGGCGATAACCGGAAATGAAAGAACTACCACGGCATCAGCCTCCTTTCAGTCGTTGGCAAGATGTTCATGAAGAGCATATAATCAAGGCTACAGAAACATCATGAACAGACCAGCCAGTAAAAGCAAGCTGGATTTAGGCCACATTGGAGTTGCATCTATCTAATATTCACCATTCGTCAACCGGCAGAGGAAAGGATTAGATGTGGAAAGCGAACCATCGTCTTCAATGACTTCAAATCTGCATTTGACTGTGTCCACAGGCCTGCCTTGTGGAGGGCATTGGAGAATGAGCACATTGTCGCTGAAGTTCATCCAACTTCTCCAGGCATCGTACAATGGCTCAATCCGAAATGAACTATCCAAGGAATTTCCTAACCAAATTGGAGTCCACCAGGGAGATGTCACCTCACTTCTGCTTTTTAATATCGTGATCAATGCCATTATGAGGAAAATATTTGAGGACAGATGCGGGATCCAGTATGACTTGAACAACTTCCTGACCGACTTGATGTTCACAGATGACAGTGCCATAGTTGCTGACATGGATGCAGAGGCCACTGACATCCTTTACCACATTGCCCACATAGCCCAATCTTATGACCTAAGAATCATGTGGATAAGACCAAAGTTATGATCACAGATGGATCACAGGCCAATATTCACCTCGATGGAATCCAAATCAAGAAGGTCCCAGAATGCAAATACCTGGGATTGTTGGTGCAGGAGAAGGTGGCATCCACCACCGATGTCCACAGCAGGATTGGCCAGGCATCATTAGCGTTCGCCTCACTCAAATGGTGCTTCTGGAAGAAGGCAAATATCTTCACCAAGACCTAAATTTGTCTCTGACGAACATTGATCCTGCCAATTATCCTGTACGGATCGGAAACATGGACTCTGCTCAAACCTGGCATGAACACCTTGAGGTCTTTCAAATGCAATGCCTGAGAAAGGTATCTCTTTTGGTGATCGCCATCAAAATAAGACAATTCGGACAAGGTGCAACCATCAGCCTTCAGTCGAAGAACAAGTCCAAAAATGCAGACTGTGATGGTTTTGGCCATGTTTGCATAATGAACACTAGTTGGCTGCCATACAAACTCCTCTGGCGAGACCGATCTGTCCACTAGAGGGTTCAACGAGCAGCACCAAAGAAAATGTGGCTGAAACACATCGAGGAAGACCCAAGGAACCAGCGACTGACCATTGACGAGGCCAAAAATATTGCCACTGATCGTCAAGGTTGGAAGCATATTGTGAACAACACACAGAATCCAGCGGCACATACAGTAGTGTATTGGTTGAGAGGACAACTTGCTCCCCAAAAATCAGCTAAGGATTAAAGAAGAGAGAAAATTTTTTAAAGAACGCCCTTGCTTGATGTAAATCTTTAACCTTTGCAGCTTCTCCCTTTAGTTTTTTCTTAACTACTTTTCTCATTTTATCAGTCTCCCTTTTGAAAGTTAAAAGGTAGTACTATGAATTTTCTTGCTGCCCTTCTTCCATTTATTAAATCCAACATGATCATGCTATGATCACTATTGTCAAGTGGCTCCATCTCTTGCACTTGATCTTGTGTTCCGCTAAGGACTAGGTCCAAAATGACTTCTCCTCGTGCCAGTTCATGAACCAGCTGCTCCAAAAAGTAGTCATTTATTTTATCTAGAAACTTTATCTCCCTAGCATGTCCTGTCATGACACTGACCCAGTCAATACTGGGTAGTTGAAATCACCCATTATTATTACTGTGTTGTAACTTTTATTAGCTTCCCTGATTTCTTTGAGCATTTCATCCATTTGTTCATTCTGGCCAGGTGTTCAATAGTACACCCCCACTGCCAGTCACCTTCCTCTTTTAACATGGAATTTCGATCCATAGCGATTCTACAGTGAATTTTGTTTCCTGCAAAACTTTAATCCTGTGTGATTCAATGCCCTCTCTAACATAGAGTGCAACCTCGCCACCAATTTGATCTACTTTATCATTGCAATATAATTTGTACCCAGGTATCACTGTTTCTCATTGGCTGTCCTCCTTCCGCCAGGTCTCTGAGATACCAATCGTATCTAACCTCTCATTTAGTGCTATATATTCTAATTTTTCCATCTGATTTTTTTAGACTTCTAGCATTTTCATACAAGCATTTTAGAAGTTGTATTTTATTCATATTAATCTGGTTATCAGCAGACAGGAGTAATTTGGAATCTTTAAACTCTGTCTGCTCTGTACTTAAGGCATGTGGGTTACTTTTGTCTTTATTGAGACCTCTCTGTCGATATGCCCTAACTTCAATCTTTTGTTAGTATTCTTCAAGGATACATTCTTCCGAACTATGCGGTCTTGGGCGACTGTCAACTTTCCCCTATTATCTAGTTTAAAAGCTGCTCCATCTCCTTTTTAAAGGTTAATGCCAGCAGCCTGGTTCTATCCCGGTTAAAGTGGAGCCCATCCCTTCAGAAAAGTCCCTTCTTTCCCCAGAATGTTGCCCAATTCCTAACAAATCCAAAACTCTCTTCCTTGCACCATCGTCTCAGCCACACATTGAGACTCCGGATCTCTGCCTGCCTTTTTTGTCCTGTGTGTGGAACAGGAAGCATTTCGGAAAACTCTTCCCTGGAAGTTCTGGATTTCAATTTGCTACCTAAAAGCCTAAATTTGGCTTCCAAAATCTCCCTCCCACACTTTCTTATGTCATTGGTACCGACATATACCAAGACAGCAGACTCCTCCCAACACTATCTAAAACATTATCTGGGTGATGTGTGAGGTCCACTGCCTTTGCACCAGGCAGGCATGTTTCCAGGCAATCCTCATGTCCACCAGCCACCCCAGCTATCTACATGCCTAATGATCGAATCACCAACTATGACTATCCTAATCCTTTATGGGCACATGACTATGGAGAAACCTCCTTGGTGCGAGAGGATTTTGCATCACCTGGAGAACAGGTCCTAGATACAGGATCACTTCTTTTTTTTTTTAATTTTTATTTATAGAATATTCAATAATTACAAGGATATAACGCAAGGAAATCGGGAAATCAAAGAATACAAATAAGAACAAAGCCAGAGGAAATACATTTAACTGAAATTCCCGCTCACGTCCACAATGTGGAGAGATCCAGTAATAGAAATAATAAACCAAAATACTCTAATAGAAATTAACAGAGACATATCAGCCTAACTTAATCAAGAGGGAGTAGAACAGGAAATAGTCCCACCAGTAAGGGCCCTTCGGGCATTCAAAAAGGAAATCAATTGTGATGGAAAAAAATATATATGTTACCTTCTAATTTTACAAGACACTCACAGGGGTATTTCAAAAAGAAAAGCCCACCCAATTGAGAGACCCTTGGACACAGAATTAAAAATTCTTTCCTATGCCTTTGGGTTTTTCTAGCCAAATCAGGAAACATACAGATCAGGCAACCTTTAAACATAGCATTTTTCTTATTAAAAAACATTTTCAGAAGCCATTCCCTATCAGATGCCAAGGCAAAGGTTATTAAACAGGTAGCCGGGGTAACTGCCTCTGTATCTGATGACTCTAACATAGCTGTAACATTTAATATGTCTGAATCTTGTACACCAGGTACAGCAAAATCTGAAGAAACCTTAAGACCCGTAGGGATGTAATATATCTTAACCAATGGTGGACAAAGCTCAGAAGACACACCAAGCACATCTGACAAATAGGTTTTAAACATATCTTTAGCGGAAATACCAGCCACTTTGGGGAAATTAATCATACATAAATTAGTCAGTCTGTAATAATTATCCAAGGCTTCCATCCAGCTTCTCAAATTACTAAAGTCCTTCATCAAAGCGCTCCACAAGACCAGAGGACTCAGATACTGTAGACTTCAAAATGTCGATGGCCTCAGAATTCGAGGAATAGGTCCTCTCAGCCACCGCCACCTGAGCTTGCAAGCTTTGGACCTGAGGAACAACAGCCTCTCCAAGTTGTTTAATCGCTGACCAGATGGCTTCTAATGTAAATTGCTCCGTTCTCTGCAGTTCAAAGGTAAAAGGCAGATGCTCAACTGAAACAGCAGCCATATCAGGAGCCAGGACCGGTGCAGAGATTACTCCACTTACTTCCACCGTCAGCTGCTGGACTTCAAGCACTCCTGGGTCAGAAGAAACTCACGAGGTAACTTGACCACTCACCAAAACATTTAGTGGCGACCCCAGCAACTCCGGAGAGGCACCTACACAGGGACCCACAGTGTCCTTGCCACTAGACCGCTCCCCAGGACATGCTAGCTTCGACGGTCTCCTCACTTCCGGGGGCGTCCGATCACTGCCCGAGGGTGACGCCGAGCTCACCAGCTCCAGCATACACAAAGCCGGGCTTCCCGCCCCCAACTGTGGCTGACCTTCCTGACGAATAAAAGAATCCAATGGGCTAACTACCACGGCCCTCTGAGGTAAGTTGGAGGACACTGGTATGGGAGTCTGAGGTACACTCCCCACCCGGACCTTCCTCCGACGTGGCATCAGGAAATGATGTCAGGAACAGCTGACTCTGTAACACGCTATCTATCGGATCTCTCCACAGGATCACTTCTTGCCACACCAGAATGATGCCCTCCTGTCACTTGACCTTTCCATGGCAACAGGGAGGCTTCAGTACTACATCCCTATAGGTCTTGTCTGTATACCTCTCTGTCTTCCTTATGTCCTCGGTCTGCTACTCCAGTCTCCAGAGATTGGACTCGTTCCATGAAGCCAAGAGCTCCTTGCACCTAGTGCATATGTAAGACCTCTCACCAACTGGAAGAAAATCATACATATGACACTCGGTGCAAAACACTGGAAAGCCCCTATCTCACTGCTGGACTACTGCCTGCATCTCAGTTTTAAGGTTTTGTTTATTTAAGTTGTTTACTTAAGTTTGCTGGGGATATTTATACTAATACTGCTAAACCTAATGGGGGTTATTCTGAGACATGAATAGCGGGGATGTCCATTCTCACTATTTGTGCCAGCGGCAGCTCCCGACTAACTTCCCCGACAATGGTATGGGGAAGTTGGGTGGGGAAGAAGTGGCCCAGGGTGGAGAGTGGGCGGGCAGTAGGTAGTCGCTGGCCCTAGACATACAGGGCCGATTTCTAATGTCGGCCCTGTATGTCCAGGGCCAGCGAAATGGCCGTGGAAGGTATTCCATCCCCAGGGTGGAATAACATCCCTGGACGTTTCTCTTTAGTGATGCCAGGGCGCAGAGGGAGCTAGTGATTATTCCTCGCAGCCTGACCCTGGCCTTAGGAGGCTGGATTGGGGGTTAGGCTGCAGGGAATAAATAATCTCTTTAACCCGGCATCCGGCATCGTGGCTTTTAAATGGAGCTGCGGTGCTATGGCAACATGACGCCATGGTGCTGTGCTCCATTTAATAGCCCTGACTGAGTTAGCTGGGCTGTGGCTGTATGTGCAGGCTGGGACTGAATCAGTCTCGGCCTGCACGTACATGCTTAGTTGCGATTCTGATCCGCAGGATCAGAATCCTGATCTCCTTTGTACATCCAGCTCAGACCAAATGTACAAAGGGGATAGCCATTTGGTACAGAATCAGGCCCAATATGTTTAATGGGCTTTGTTTACCTCCAAGATTAATTAATCTCGGGTCCTTAATCTATGCCTGATGAGGATAACCAGCCACACCTGAAAGTGAATATGGGCACCTCCTTCCCTTTAATAGGTTTAGGAGCCTATAAAGCTAAGATTATCCCTAGGTTGGGTGAGAAAGAAGACTTAATAAAATCTGGCTTCCTACACAGTATCCTGACCTGTGCTTCTAACGTAATGTCTTACTAATTTCCTGGGTGATTCACACAGCCCTTGCTTTGATAAAGGGGGCCTTTCAAATTGCCCTTTTGATCTGTTAATACATATTTAAGACAACCTCACAGATCTCCTCCCCCTACAGAGCACTGGATCGGCATTGGGGAGGCGAGCAAGAAGGCAAGCCCCTCTCCAATCGCTCCCACCAGGCCGACCCGACCCATCGCACCCAAGCAGCACAATTTAAAAAGCAGCATCAGCAGGTGCACCTGTGCCTGAGGACCTCACCAAAGGGCCCTTAGGCGTGGCCCTTGAGTGGGGCACTGAGCAATACGCTGGACCAGCATCTACACCGGATCATCTAAACAGATAAACGCAGAAGAACAAAGGCAAGAACAGCCCAAGCATTTCTCAGCATACCAACGCTAATACAATACAACACAGACACCCAAGCAAGCAGCCAAAATGATGACAAAGGACACTCTCACACCACGAAGAAGTATACAATAAACAGGTGACATCAAAGAAGACAAGCAAAACTGTAAGTAACAAAGAAAAGAAACACACCACCAGCAAAAAAAACAAAGTCCACAATGTTTATTCTCATTGTTTAATTTGATACCAGATAAATACTGTATCAGAGACTTTGTAACCACTAACTCATGTCAATGTAATTAACATCTACTGTGGCAAAAAAATGCTGCTATTAACTGCAGCAATTCAATTTGTACAAAATCTCATTACTATAAAGTTATTTAACCAGCTTTAAAACTATTATACCAAGACTACATCATAAAACAAAGATTTACATATCACTATACTCAATTCTCACTCTCATACTTCTCACACTAACACACAATAACCCACATACACCTCAGTTCCTCAAACCTATACCATACAACCAATATATAACATACAACTACATTATAGCACCCCCATCACGCCTACTCACACACCCCAACCTCACACAACAGTACACAACAAGGAGAATCATAAAAATACAACCCTCTCCATATATCCTCCTAGACACCCCTAGCACTGACAAAGCAACACAGGTAATCCGCTATGCCTTAATTAATGCCAAGTCTGTCAGAAACAAAATACAGACAATCACAGACCTGCTAAAAGAATACCAACTTGATATTCTATGCATAACCGAAACTTGGCTCACAGACGCAGACAACGTTCTTGTCAATCAAATAAAAAAAACAGATGGCTACTCCGTATTCCAATGCATAAGAAACAGAAGAGGAGGAGTACTAATCCTACACTTCCGACCATTATTAGCCAACAGCACAGATGAAATGGACACAATCATCATCCCCAATAACAAGATTACCATCATCCTCAACTACAGAACACCCTCATCATCAATGAATGACTTATCAACAATAATTAAAAACTGCATTGAACACTCAAAATCCAAAAAAGACCTGATTTATTCTTGGCGACTTCAACCTACCCTCCCTTCCAATAACAGCAACTGATTCATTCCTCTCAGCAATGGAATCAATAGAACTCACCCAAAGAGTAACCCTCCCCACTCACTACAAAGGAAACACCCTAGACCTAATTTTCACCCCATCCACAACAGTCCCCCCTCCATAAAAACACTCACTACCCTGGACAGACCATAGTCTCATCTCCTTTACCTTACCAATAAAATCACTAATAAAAATAGATCAATAACAAACAACATGAAGATTCGAAAGCTTCAACAAGGCCATCTTTCTAGAAATCACCCTACCATATCTGACCACTGACTCAACAGACAAGACAAAACTAACAGAAAATTGGAACAAGTTGATTGGAACTGCAGCAAAACTACCAGAAAAGCACCCCCCCCCCCCAAAACACACCCGAAAACCCCCATGGTATACCCATACCCTCAGAAAACTAAAAACAAAACTGAGAAGAGCTGAGAGAAGATGGCGGAAAACCACCTCAAATAGAGACAAACAAAAATATTTCATGCTTCTTCAAAGCTATCATTTATTTATTTTTTATTTATTTAGTATACATTTGTATACCGCTACTTCCAGCGATCAGCAGCGGTTTGATTACAGATTGGAAATTGTCAAATCATGACAGGAAATTTTTGAGGTATAAACACATTGATTAGACAGGAAAGCACAGCACACAGAGAACTATTTTACAGGGAACATGGGCTATGGAGGGTTAAGTGGCTTGCCCAAGACCACAAGGAGCACCTGTGGGACTAGAAACCCCAGTCCTTCCGGCCCAAGGTTGCTGTCCTCTAGTGGGATTTGAACCCCCGACCTTCCGGCCCGAAGTACCTTGCCCCAACCACTAGGCCACTCCTCCACTCCTATCATAGCAGCACAGATCAAGCCAAGAAAGAATACCACTCAAAACTCATCAGCACAGCAGCAAACCGTCCAAGAGAACTATTTGACATAGTAAAATGACTCACAAAAACACCAACAAACCCCAATCAACATCACTCATTAACAGTTAGTTGCACATTAGAAACAACTACACCCTGACCCTGCTCGCAACATCCCAACCCTCACTGAGAAAACTACCACAGGGACTTGCTGGCACACATTTGAAACAATTGATATCAAAAACATCTCGAACATCCTAACAAAGTTAAACACTACCACCTTACCACTAGATCCATGTCTCCCTAACTGGATCAAGCTAACAAGCACAGAAATCACCCCATTCCTAGCCAAGATAGTGAACAAAACACTCCAACAAGGAATAATGCCTCCCAATCTTAAGATCTCCTCCATCTGCCCTACACTGAAGAAACCAAATATAGACCCTACAGACCCAACATCATATTGTCCTATTGCCAGCCTCTCATTTCTCGCTAAAGTTATAGAGAAAACCATACAGATCCAACTACAAAATCACATTGATGAAAACAATCTCCTGGATCCCAACAACATGGATTTTGCCCACTACATAGTGTTGAAACCCTCATGACCTGCCTCATTGACACCATAACCAAAGGAATTCAAGATTATACACAAACTTACTTTTTACTATTCCTCGACATCTCCTCAGCATTTGACACAATCGATCACAACATATTACTACAAAGACTAAAACTATTTGAAATCTATCACACAGTACTCAAATGCTTTAAATCATATCTTACAGAGAGAAAACAACAAATAAAAATTGGAACAAGCATATCCAAACCCTTCAAGCAAACACAAGAAGTATCTCAAGGCTCCACTCTTTCCACACCCCTCTTTAACTTATACTTGCAACCCCTATGCTCTTGTTCAACATACATACCACCCTACCCAGAGGCACACCAGCATCACACATATCCAAAGAATGCCAACAAAGTATACAGCCCACAAACCATACAGGTTTGGAGGAGTGGCCTTGTGGTTGGGGCAAGGTACTTCAGGCCGGAAGGTTGGGGGTTCAAATCCCACTAGAGGACAGCAACCTTGGGCCGGAAGGACTGGGGTTTCTAGTCCCACAGGTGTTCCTTGTGGTCTTGGGCAAGCCACTTAACCCTCCATAGCCCATGTTCCCTGTAAAATAGTTATCTCCAAGTTATAATGCCCTGTTCAATGTAATTTCAGTTTGTTCAATGTAAACCGCACTGATGCAGTATAGCGCGCTATATAAGAGAATGTAAATAAAATAAATAAATAAATAAATACAATGCCGCACGTAATATACCCTCTCACCACACAGATAGCGAACACACAAACCCAATCATAACAACAGACATCAGGTGTGCTCTACTAAACGCCAGATCTATCAGAAACAAAACAAATACTATCCCTGACACAATCCACGACAAGAAGCTTGATATAATATGCATCACTGAGACTTGGCTAAACGACTCAGACCAGGTCATATTAAACCAAATAACCCCAACAGGATACATGGCATTTAACTGCATCAGAGCACAGAAGAGAGGAGGCGTACTAATACTTACCAGAAGGAAATACAGATTCAAAACAATTGCCACCACTAACACAACCAAATCTAACACTATAGCCAACAAGTACCTAACCATCGCCTTCACATACAGACCACCTGGAACCACAATGGAACACCTATCCACAGTAATTGAAACAATATGCGCACATAACAGAAGATACAAACCCCTCGTTGCACTAGGAGACTACAACCAGAGAAACCGCAACGTTCTTAAAAGTCATGGAGTCATTAAAATACTACCAGACAATTAACGCCCCAACGCACCAACATGGTACAACCCCGGATATGGTCTTCATGCCAATGCAACTAGTGGAACAGAACAAGACCACAAAACCAACAATCATGCCAGTCCCCTGGTCAGACCACCATGTAATTGAATTCACCATGACCCTGAATAACCCAGCCCAACGCAAAGAAGATGAAAGAATAACTAGACGGTTCAAAACATTTGACAGAGACTCATTCATAAACGACATCACCCCACAACTTCAACAGGACCTAAACATAGAAGAATGGACACCCTGGACCTAAACATAGAAGAATGGAACACAATAATATCCAACGCAGCATCTGCCCCAGCCATCAAAGAACCTCAAGCACGCAAGAGACCCAACGCCCCATGGTACTCACATGAAATCAGAGTTGCAAAGCGCACACTCAGAAGACTGGAAAGAAAATGGAGACAGGATAAATCACACAACCTCCTAACCCAATACAGAGACAAACAACGGGAATGTAACAATCTAATAAATGAGCGTAGACAGCAACACCATACCAACCTAATCATGAAATCTACTAATAGACCAAGAGAACTCTTCAGCATTGTCCAAAAGCTCGTCAAAGATGACACGCAACAAAGTACCCACCATCTTGACTCACAAAAATATGCAGACTACCTGAAGTCAAAAAACATCAACCAAACTTGCTCTACATCACCACAAACAAACGATCACATGACAAAAAAGCAACATCAAAGATGGGAGAACTTCAACATACCAACAAAGCAGCAAGTAGAAGACATTATATCTGGACTAAATACAACAACTTCACCGTCAGACCCATGCCCAGTGACTTGGATCAAAGCTACAAAAAGCCAGCTCTCTCACCACATCCATAAAATTGTCAAAGATTCACTCCAACAAGGATACATGCCGCAAACCCTAAAGCACGCAATGATACAACCAATACTTAAAAGTAACAGTCTGAGCCCATCCGAACCAAAATCGTATCGTCCCATCTCCAGCCTGCCATTCCTTGCTAAAATCGTGGAAAAGGCAGTGCAAAAGCAACTTCAGGACCATATAGATATCAACGCCCCACTTGACATACATCAGCATGGATTTAAGCCCCAAAATGGCGTGGAGACACTACTCACCTCCCTCTTTGACAATCTTCTAAGAGGCATAGACAACATAAAAAATCGGCTACCTGCTAGTGTTCATGGACATCTCGGCAGCCTTCGACACTGTGTCACACACTAAGCTATTGCAACGCTTACAACAGATAGGACTATGTAAGAATATCCTGAAGTGGTTTACATCATACTTAGAAGGGCGAACGCAACAAGTCAAATGCGACCAAAAGAAATCACTACAATTCCCCGTCACACAGGAAATACCTCAAGGCTCCCTATCATCAGTGCTCTTCAACATCTACATACAGCCCATATGCAACATCAAGCACCACAAACTACACTATCACATTTATGCTGACGACATCATGGTGTACGCTCCAGTCAATCTACTAGCACTAAACACCACAACAATAACAAAATGCCTCGAAGACATGAATGACTGGCTCATAGCCAACAACTTAACAGTCAACTACGATAAAACTGAGGCAATGTTCGTCACCAGGAACCCCACCTTCATACCTCCACAAACCATCAGCATCCTAGATAAACACATAGTAGTCAAAGAAGAAGTTAAGTATCTGGGCATCACACTTGACAGAGCCTTGAACTTAAAGTCCCACGTCACCAAAACCGCAAACAAGGCATATCATCGATTGAAAACAATCCGACAAATCAAACCAATGCTCTGTCAAGGCCACTTCTGCACAGTGTGCCAAGCACTCATCACACCACTGCTTGATTATGGAAATTCTCTATATCAAGACCTTCCTCAACAGACACTACACCCACTACAGATGGTACAAAACACCACAGCATGCATCATTACAGACACACCAAGGACCGAGCACATCACTCCCGTCCTACAACTACACTGGCTCCCAATGGTGGCAAGAGCTAAATACAAAACAATCATGATCATCTTCAAAATCACCCACCATCTCTCAGCAGACGTACTCCAAAACATTATAACAAGGGACATCAGCAATAGACCAAGAAGAAGTAATAATGGCATGATCAGCACACCTGCAGGCTATCCCAAAACCAAACAAACAACTTCAAAAAGAGCACCTTCACTACTGGCATCCACACTATGGAACTCCCTCCCATCGAGTCTGAGGGCGTTAGATGACCTCACAGACTTCCGCAAAGACCTCAAAACATGGTTATTTATAGAAACATATGAGCATTCAGGCAACATCCCCTACCCAAACATAAATACTACTACCTCCGCCAACTAAGCACACACCCACACTCACAAGTCTATCACACCAAGTGATTGAATACTTTCATGTTAAATGTTACTTCAATTGTACTGTCTAAATGCTGTTAAGTAGCTGTATTGTCTAATTGTGTACACATAGTAACATAGTAAATGATGGCAGATAAAGACCAGTATGGTCCATCTAGTCTGCCCAGTAAGATGACCGGAGTAAGATAGCAGGAGTAGGTGCCACTCTGTGCAGGCCACCCCTCCCCATGTCTTTGTTTAGGGGTGAACCCACATACCCTAATGTTAAATGTAACCCTCCAACTGCTATGTGACGTGACCACCTTGATTGAAGGAAAAGGTGGCATACAAATCTGTCTAAATAAATAAAAAATCAGAAAAGACAATATCCATTAGTATATATACGCCAATGATATCATGTGCTGTCCACTCCTCTCTGATCAACCTCATTACAAACAAATTCAAGACTGTTTTATGGAAGTTATTTACTGGTTCTCATCTAACATCCTATCCATCAACTTAAAGAAGACAGAAGCTATGTTCATTACAAAAGATACCACCTTCGTGCCCTCCCTCCCCCGCCCCCACCTACCATAAAACTAAACAATATATCAATAACTATAAAAAATGAGCTGAAATACCTCGGCATCATAATTGACCAACAACTATCCTTAAAACACAAATGACGACAGCAAGGACAATCTACTTCAAACCAAAGACCCTACAGAGACTCAGACACTCCTAAAACCAACAGACTTGAGATTTGTACTACAAACCCTCACACTCCCCCACACAGACTTCTGTAACATCTACCAAGGATTACCTCAATCAAAACTCCTCCCTCTTCAAACTGCCCTATACACTGTTGCATGTATCATACAAGGTGCAAATAAATATGATCATATCACCACATCCTAAAACAATTACATTGCTTGCCACTTAACCAGCAGAATAAACTACAAATGCATCCTCCTCACACACAAAACGCTTCACTCCCAACAAGAAGCCTGAAATCCCTGCTACAGAAACCACAAACATCCACACCACGAAGGCAAGCAACAATCAGTAAACTCAACATACTACAAACCAAATGTAAATACAACCAACAAACATGTCACAGAGCATTTGAGCTGTAAACCCTATAACCTCCCTACATTCCGCAAACACCTATTCACAGAACACTTTGGACCCCCTATCTAACCCTCTAAAATACACAACTCAACAACTGTTCAATGTAAATTGTTTTGTTCTGTGGAAACCGCTTTGATCTGGTGAAAAGCGATACATAAATACAGTTAAATAAATCTTTTGCCTCTTTGTAAAGGTCATTAGAAATAAATTTCTTTCTACTTGGTATTCTACTTGTATGTTAATCTGTACTCTGATTTGGTTTAAATAATAAGCTCTCTGGCAGTATTAAGACCTGATTGACTCAGCAAAAATACTGAATTCTAAAATACACAGATTTATCAGCTTTAACCCAAAGAATTCCCTTTTTCCCCTGAGATTTAGCGTATATTCCAGAAAATAAATACTTACACGTTCAGATGTTTTTCCAGCTGTAGCAGTCCCTTTTCATAGTCCTTCAAGACTGTGGCCATGCCATGGAAAGATGGAGGCATTATAAAATGCTTGGTTTTATTTTCCATTCCTTTCCTTATAATTCCTATCATTCTATTAGCTTTCTTGGCTGCCGCTGCACCGTGGGCAGAGTTTCAACACATTATTCGCAATGACACTTACCGCCGTTTAGTAAACATACCCCTAATGGCAGCAATAAGGGGTTACTGTGTGGTAAGTATGCTGGGCGTATTAGAGGCGGTCCAGTGTTAAGGGATGGTGGAGGACACTTACCGTGCGGTAACAGGACATTAAGGGGAGGTAGTGAACACAGCATGCGGTAACGAGACATGCTGCGGAAAGGTGTCTGGCATGCACCTTAATGCAGAAAAGCCACTGAAACTTTGAAAGGGGGACAGGGAAACCAATGGAGAAGGTATGGATGCAAGCACAAATGGTAGCTGATGGAGTTGACTCACCTTATGCCTGGCAATGTGGCAGTATGTGTGATGAGCATGTTTGACTGTACAGCAGGCCTATGCTGTTGACTAGGCGAGATAGGTGGCTGCTTAGTCAATGATGGTCAATGTGGTGGTTGGCTGTGTCATCGGTGGGTGGTGATGGCAGCAGAGTCAGCAGAGGGGATGCAGCAGCGGGGGGCACTGTGACAGGCGTGCAGTCCTAGATGCTTCTGAAAGCATACACCATGCTATAGTTGCCCCAACACCCTTATCTCTTGCACCAGATCTGGTCCTCCACTAAGTACTAGGTCCAGAATGGCTTCCCCTCTGGTCGGTTCATGAACCAGCAGCTCCAAGAAGCAGTCATTTATTTCTTCTAGAAACTTTATCTCCCTAGCATGTCCTGCTGTGACACTGACCCAGTCAATACTGGGGTAATTGAAATCACCCATTATTATTACTGTGCTGTAACTTTTGTTAGTTTCCCTGATTTCTTTGAGCATTTCATCATCCATCTGTTCATTCTGGCCATGCGGTCAGTAGTATACCCCCACTGTCATCGCCTTCCCCTTTTTACATGGAATTTCAATCCATAGAGATTCTACAGCAAATTTTGTTTCCTGCAAAATTTCAATCCTTTGTGACTCAATGTCCTCTCTAACATAGAGCACAACCCCTCCACCAATTTGATCAGCTCTATCATTACAATATAGTTTGTACCCAGATATCAGTGTCCCACTGGTTGTCCTACTTCCACCATGTCTCTGAGATACCAAACATATCTAACCTCTCATTTAGTGCTATATATTCTAACTCTCCCATCTTATTTTTTAGACTTCTAGCATTTGCATACAAGCATTTTAGAGACTGTATTTTATTCATATTAATCTGGCTATCGGTAGGCATGGGTAATTTGGAATCTTTAAGCTCTGTCTGCTCCATACTCAAGGGCATTTGGGCTACTTTTGTCTTTATTGGAACCTCTCTGCTGGTACGCCCTAACTTCATTCTTTTGGTAGTATCCTTCAAGGCTCTCTCCTATTATCTAATTTAAAAACTGCTCTATCTCCTTTTTAAAGATTAATGCCAGAAGCCTGGTTCCATCCTGGTTAAGGTGAAGCCCATCCCTTCTGAAGAGCCCCTCCTTTCCCCAGAATGTTCCTCAGTTCCTACAAATCCAAAACCCTCATCCTTGCACCATTGTCTCATCCACACATTGAGACTCCGGAGCTTTGCCTGCCTTTTGGGTCCTTCATGTGGAACGGGAAGCATTTCGGAAAACGCTACCCTGTAAGTTCTGGATTTCAACTTCCTACCTAAAAGCCTAAATTTAGCCTCCAGAACCTCCCTACCACATTGTCCTATGTCATTGGTACCAACATTTACCAAGACAGCAGACTCCTCCCCAGCACTATCTAAGACCTTGTCTAGGTGGCGCGTGAGGTCTGCTACCTTCACCAGGCAGGCATGTTACCAGGTGATCCTCACGTCCACCAGCCACCCAGCTATCTATATGCCTAATGATCAAAGTGCCAACTATAACGGCTGTCCTAACCCTTCCTTCATGGGCACATGGCCCTGGAGAAACTTCCTCAGTGCGAGAGGGTTTTACATCATCTGCAGGACAGGTCCTAGCTACAGGATCACTTCCTGCCACACCAGGGTGATGCTCTCCTGTCACATGACTTCTCTCCTCCATGGCAACAGGGATGCTGCCAGACTGGAGTTGGGACTTCAGGACTATATCCCTGTAGGTCTCATCTATGTACCTCTCTGTCTTCCTTATGTCCTCCAAGTCTGCTACTCTAGCCTCCAGAGATCAGACTCGTTCCCTGAGAGCAAAGAACTCCTTGCACCTAGTGCACACGTAAGACTTCTCACCAACTGGGAGAAAATCATACATGTGACACTCAATGCAAAAGACTGAAAAGCCCCCATCTCGCTGCTGGACTGCTGTCTGCATCTTAGTTCTAAGGTTATGTTTAGATATTTAAGTTCTTTACTTACTAAGGGTTGCAGGGGATACTTATACAAATAAAACTATCCCTAATACGTTTAATGTACTTTTTTCACCTGAAGCTTAATTAAGTTCAGTTCCTTAATGTATGCCTGATGAGGAAAAAACATACTGCACCTGAGAGTGACTATGGCACATCCTTTCCTTTAAGAGGTTTAAGCACCTTTAAAGCTACGATTATCTAAAGGGTGGGTGAGTGTTAGGGAGGGAGCAAAAGAAGACTCATCAAAAGCTGGCTGCTACACAGTACCCTGTCCTATGCTTCTAAGGTAATCTGTGACCAATTTCCAGGGGGAGTCCCACAGCCCTTGCTTGGATAGAGGGAGTCTTGGGTTCTAAATTTAACGAGAAAGCTCTCTTCTGTGTGTTAAATTTAAACTGAAAGCTCTTTGCTGCTACTAGGCCCTGACTGATTTAACAAATACACTGGGTTCACAGATTAATCAGCTTTAATCTAAAGAATTCCTTTTTCCCCCAAGATTTAGGAAAATTCCCAGAAGTAAATACTTACAATTGCAGATCTCTCTCCAGAAGTAGCAGTCCACTTTTGTAGTCCTTCAAGACTGAGAATCACAGAACTCTGTTTACTTCAGAAGCACAGGCATAAATAGTTCTATCTGTGATCAATTTTCTGGGTGATTAACAGAGTCCTTCCATGGATAGAGGGAGTCTTTCAAAATGGCCCTTTGATCTGCCACCTGGCTTTAACATCTATTTAAAAAATTTCACAGGTCTCTTGCCCCCTATGTAGAAGGCCTCTTTGTAAAGGTCTCTAGAAATAATTTATTGCTCAAAGAATACTGACCCTGTTTTGCCTTTTATGCTAAGTTATATTCTGATTTGATTTAAATTAAAGCTCTTTGCTACTACTAGGCCCTGACTGAGTATTAAATGTAAACTAGAAGCTCTCTGCTGGATTCTAAATTTAATGAGAAAGCTCTCTTCTGTGTTTTAAATTTAAACTGAAAGCTCTTTGCTGCTACCAGGCCCTGACTGATTTAACAAATATACTGGGTTCACAGATTAATCGGCTTTAATCTAAAGAATTCCTTTTTCCCCAAGATTTAAAATATTCCCAGAAGTAAATACTTACAATTGCAGATTTTTCTCCAGAAGTAGCAGTCCCCTTTTGTAGTCTTTCAAGACTTACACTGTCAGCTAAACCTTGCCTACAGGAAGATGCAATACAGAAACCCCAGCAGGGACCTGAACCTGTGACCCTCCACACCAACTATGTGTTGCACCACAGTGCTGCCTTATGGGGATAACAGCTCCTGTTACTGACATGCTTCCCTTCAGCTGGCCTTTGGCACATGCTGCAATGCGCATGGCACATGCGTCCAGAACAAGGCTTCTGTCTGCTGCAGGCTGGTGCCACTTTCCATGCCACCATCAATACCCCAACATGCAGATATGCCCATGTACTGTCAGTGGTGGTGGTTGCAGTCCCAGCATGTTAAACATGCGGGTTTGGCAGTCGCCTTGTGCACAAGAGTCGGATGGGGGGGCAGGGGCACACATGGATGGTCATGCAGCCCCCCCACCTGCTGTCCATGCAGGAGCCACATCACTGCCTGCCACCGATACATCTCAGGGGGAGGTTGGCAGCCATTGGCACCTGTAATTTCCAGCTACCTGGAGGGCTACAGCTTGTGGCACTATCGGCCTCTTCCCCCACAACTGAGTTCTGCGGCAGGGGGGGGGAGGCAGCCTGGATCTCTGCCTGGGGTGCCAGGACCCTTGGACTGCCCCATGTGGCACATTGCCTTTCCGCAGCAGTAGCAGGACTGTGTGCTGCCACTGTCACTGTGGGATCATGCCAAACATCACAGGTGGTTCTGCGGATGGCAGAATATCCCTTTGTGGAGAGGCTAAAAAGGTTGGGGCTCATCAACCTGGGGAAGAGACGGCTAAGGGGAGATATGATAGAGGTCTATAGATTATTGACCAGAGTGGAACAGATCGCTTTTTTATGCCATCAGACTGTGGACAGACTAGGGGACTTGCAATGTGGCTACAGTGTAAACCATTTGGGTCTTCTAGGTGGAATTATTTTTTCAGTCAACATATAATCAAACCCTGCAATCCATTACCGGAGGATGTGGTAAACAAAGTCAGTGTAGCTGGTTTAAAAATGTTTGGATGTGTTCCTGGGTAACGGTCCATAAACCATTGCTAAAGAAGACCCGGGCTATGCACTGCTTGCCCCATTACAATTATTGGGGATCATATGTGTCTTTTGAGGAAACTGCTAGGTACTTGTGACCTAGATTATGCACTGTTAGACACAGGATACTGGGCATGATGGACCTTGGTCTGACACATTTTGGCATATTTTGTAGTTTTATGTTCCTATGTGCCATCTAGGCAGCTGCCTGGTTGCTCCCACTGCATGACCCATGTGCCATCTCCTTTGCCCCCCTTTGCACCATCAACATAGTGCCCATTCATACTTGGGCACTATGCTGTTGCTGCTAGTGGAGAACTACTATCACTCTCTTGGACTCCCCTGTCTGTGCATCACATTGCAGACATAAAATAGGCTCTCTCTCCTCAAACACCCTTTCCATGAGGTTTTGAATTGGGTTAGGGTTCCTGCCGTTAAGGTGCCTGCATTAAGGGAGCAAGCCGTGTTCCCGCCCACTCCCTGCCCATTGACCCCCACTCTCTGCCCCGTACATACCTTCTCTCCACCCACAGGTCCTGATAGCACATACTAAAGTGGCTGGTACCGTTCGCCCTCGCTAACGTGTTTTTTAGCATGCACTAAGGGTTCAGATGCACAGTTAGCGCGTGCTAACGGCACACTTGCTCCTTTACCATGGTTTAGTAAACATACCCCTTAGATCCTTTTCCTGCATAGTAGTTCCTAATGTGGAACCATGTATCATGTATCTCTAGTTTGGCTTGTTCTTTCCTGAGTTTGTAACTTTGTACTTCTCCATATTCCATCTGCCATTTGAAACGCCAGTCTCACAATTTCTTAAGGTCCTCTTGAAATTTTTCACAATTCTCTTGTGATTTAGCTACTTTGAATAATTTTGCTCATCTGCAAATTTGATGACTTCATCCACTGTTTTCCATTTACAGGTAATTTATAAATATGTTAAATCACCGGGCCCAACGCAGATCCCTGGGGTCCTCCATTATTTACCTTTCTCCACTGAAAAAATTGACCATTTAGCCCTATTCTCTGTTTTCTATCTTTTAACCAGTTCTCAATCCGACCTATCCCATGACTTTTTAATTGCCACAAGAATCTCTCATTAGGGAATTTGTAAAAGGCTCTCTGAAAATTGAAAGGCAATGTCAGGAAATACTTTTTCACTGAAAGGGTGGTGGATGCTTGGAGTGCCCTCCCGATGGAAGTGGTGGGGGCAAATACAGTGACAGAATTCAAAATGGCATGGGACAGACACAGTGGATCCCTTTACAGCAACAGGATAAAATCTAAATAAACTTAACTATCTAATTCCTCAACAAATAGGGGTGCCCTACATGGAGTGGTGGGTTCACCCCTAAACAAAGACATGGGGACGGGTTGCCTGCACAGAGTGGCAGGTGCACCTACTCCTACCATCTTACTGGGCAGACTAGATGGACCATACTGGTCTTTATCTGCTGTCATTTACTATGTTACTATGTCCACCGTTTCACCTTTATCTACTTTTTTATTCAAACATTCAAAAAATGTAGCAAATTGGTGAGACAAGACTTTCCTTTGCTAAATTCATATTGGCTTTGTCCCATTTAAACCGTAGGTTTTCATGTGTTCAGTAATTTTGTTCTTTGTACAGTATTTTGCCTGGCATCGATATGAAGTTTACCGGTCTGTAGTTTCGCAGCTCACCCTTGGAACCTTTTTAAAAGTTGGCATTACATTGACTGCTCTCCATTCTTCAGGTACTATAAATGATTTTAATTTTAGTTTACAAATTACTAATAGTGAGCTGCAATTACATTTTGAGTTCTTTCAGCACCCTGGGATGTACGCCATCCAGTCTAGGCAATTTGGCTACTCTTTGGTTTGTCCAATTACCCTATTACATTGTCCAGGTTTACCAATATTTGTTTCATTTCCTCCAGTTCATTACTTTTAAATATAATTTCTGACATGGGTATCTCTCCTATGTCGTCTTCAGTAAAAACTGAAGCAAAGAATTAATGCGAGTCTCCTTACTCTGCTATTATCTAATGGTCCATGAAAAAATCAAAAACCTTCAAAGATGTGAGCTGCTTGGATTTTTGCGGCCCGTTCACCAAGTTATCAGATAAGTGATTTACACTGTTCATATTCTGTTTTTGGTATTTAATATAAAAGGTCTCTACCGTCGCTGAGTGGGGAGCTTTTCCTCCTCCCCATCTCTTGCCGGTGGCTTCCGACAATAAAAATAAAATAAGTTACTTTTGGTGTGTTTTTGGTTTTTGAGTTTTGTTTTGGGGTTTCTGGATAGCTGTTTCCTGGGCCACCTTTTCATGTTTTGACTTTTTACTATCGATTATCTAATGGTCCAGCTGACTCCCTCACAGGGTTTTTGCTTTGTACATGAAGTTTTTTTTTATCATGTGCTTTTGCTTCCATATCAGGATTCTTTTCAAACTGCCTGCCTTATCAGTACTTTGCATCTAACTTGCCAGTAGATATGCTGTTTTCTATTTTTTTCGTTCTGATCTATTTCCATTTTTTGAAAGATTTTTTTTGGCTTTAACAACCTCTGCCACCTCATCTTTAAAACATGCTAGCAGCCATTTGGACTTTCTTCTGCTCATTTTAACATGTGGAATACATCTGGGCTAGAGACTGAAACTGCGACATTGAGATCATGATGTTTACAGGTTTGGCAGTATTTTAAAAAGGGCAGTTGTGAAATTGGAGCCGTTTATAAAATACCAAAAAGGAAGTGCCAGAGTGCACTGGTTAAAAACAATAAAGGAAATACTGTTACATATACATTTAGGCGCCAGCACCTACCGGCGTAGGCTGGAATTTTGCGACATCCATGTGTAGGTGCTGTACTCGTATATGTGTATGTGTATCATTTAGCAAGCCTACGCAGGTAAATGCTGGCAGGTATCTACAGGTACTGCTTTATTGTTCTAGTTTCAATAAGGAGGGGGTAATAAATAGGAGGGGATTAAGGAGAACAACCCTCTTAATTCTCCCATAAAAAATGCAATGTGTGCCTTCAAGTCAATGCTGACTCCTGGCAACCCAGCAGCTCCTGTATTCTCTTGGCAGCGTGACTGGAAGCAGATTGCTTCTGAGGCAATGGAGGGTGTCAGACGGCTGCCTGGGTGAGAATCTTCAGTCTTGGCAAGTGCATATATCTATATGATTTGCAAGGTATTGTGGGCAATGTAGTTCATTCACACCAGACACAGCTGCTGGCAATAATTTAGTTGTGCTCTTGGGTAAAGCCAGTAAGATATTTATTTATGGGGTTATTTCTCCCAACACAGATATGCTTGGTAGCACATAAATTAGGTAACTTGCTTTCAGTGTTAACTTGGAAAAACAAAGTCAAAATCAGGAAAACAACAAATGAAAAGCTACAAAGCAAGAAACAAACTGTTCTTTTCAGGTTAACTTCTGATTACTTCCCACCTAGATACAGAAGTGATTCTCTCCTAGCTCACAAGCAATTAGGTAAGGCTTAATTGCTAGCAGTCACCAGCTGAAACCCCTTAGCTGGCTTGCTTTGTACTGTGTGGGTCAAATCCTGCTTCAGGAGCTTTTCTGAGTAGATTAAAGAACACATTTTTATTTCTTTGTGATGGTTGCTGTACTTTATAACAGAAAGTTACCAACGGAGTTTGGATAGAGAACAGTCCATATAAATAGGATCCTCATCTGCTATTATTCCCCCTTGTTCAACAAGCATGGGTTCAATATCATGGATTGGCACACATGAATCTCTCAATGGAGCATTTTCAGGAGAATACTTGTTTCCCTGCTGTCTTTCAATGTTATAGCTAGGGCATAGATCAGTGTTCATACCTGAGCTTCCATTGCTGTTAGAGTTCCTCTCTATATAGCCTGGCCAGTATGTAGTCCAGTTCTTATGTCCAGCCTTCCAATCCAGATCCCTGGACACTGGATCTCTCTTCACATACCTTCTGGCACAGGTCTTAGGGTCCCTTCCACGTGCAGCCGTCTCCCTCACAGGTAGCCTCTGGTGATTCCTAGCTCTGCAGCACCATTCCTCTGACTTTCCCCAGTCCAATGGTGTATGCTGGCCCTTGGAATACCTCCCAGTATACGTACTGCTTTGGACTCTTCTAGACCTCTCAAAGGCTTTTCTCCTCTTTCTTCCAGAGGGTCTCTTTCCCTCTCTGTCCATCCGGTTTGGCTTCTGCTTCTGATGATCCTTCAGATGAAACTGATGATCCTTCTCTGGATATCCAAGGTGATCATGAAGATGGTCATCTGTAGAATAAACTCTACTCTTATTCTGCTTAGATGAGTGTTCCTCCCTAACACAGCGCAGCTGTGCTGAATCAGGCCTTGCCCTTTGAGATGAGTGTTCCATCCTAGCACAGTGCAGCTGTGCTGAATCAAGCCCTGCCCTTTGCAATGAGTGCTTGGGGATTACCTCATAGCCCTTTTGATTGAACACACGTTTTCTCACTTCAGCTCCTCTCATGGCTGTTGGAAACCTGGTGCATTCTGGGACTGGTAGTCTTTTTTGGCAAAATTCTGTTTTCTCATTTCTACCAGCACTGACAGGTTGCTTGTTCAGAGACACTTCACCTTTTCTATAGCCCCTTCCTGAGCTATGATAAGCTTCCTTATCACAAGGGTAAATTGACTTATCCAAGGCCACGAGGAGGGCTAGTGGGAATTGAACACTGGTCTCTTAGCTACCAAGCCAGTATGCTAACCACTAGACTACTCCACTCCTAATAAAGACCTGGCTAAAATGAATAGGGGTAAAGCCCCATGTGTACATTTTTGGCCCTACACATTTATTCCTCAAATAAAATGGTGAATACATGTGCAGATTTTTGACCCACCCTGGCCACTCCCTAACGATTCCTCCAACACATTCCCTTGCAATGTCTGCATAGTAAGATATCCATGTGTAAACTGAGGTATTTCTAAAATCTCCATTTACATGTGGATACCATTTCCTCATGTAAGTGCTGGTATTTACACATGCAAAATGTGAATGTCTTCTAAAATGATCTCCTTAATGTGCACTTTCTTTCAAAAGCAGTTAAACAACATATGCTAAAGAAATATACAATCATGCCAGCTTTAATGCACAGCCTATGATATAGTTTTATTCTCATGCTGCAAAATAGATATGTGGAAGGCTGGGGGGGGGGGGGGGAGGCAGTGTTGATAGTCAGATCTACCCACAGAGATTATTTCTTTTGCTTTTGTTTGGCAGTTTGATTGGACTAAGCCTTGAAATGTAAAAATAAGGCATATCATATATAAAAATTATGATTTTTTTTGGTAGCATGTGTACTCTGGTTTTTCAGTTTTGAATTGATATTGTTTTCGGCTCACTGTCATGATTATTTTTTACATTTGTCAGATGTACTCTACTGGCAAAAAGATCTGACAGCTGTTTACTTCTTAAAATAACATTTTAGAAAGCACCAACAGCATTAGTTCATGGGCAGATGCTCAAGCAGAAAATGCAAGTACTTATTTGCCCCCCTGCAGTTCTCGCTTCTGGTCTATTGTGACCATAAGATGCATCTTCTGCATTACTGCCACACACAGAGAAACAGAGAAATTATTTTAACAGCCAAATAACAAGTATTAAGAGTTCAATATTTTATTGCACACCAAGCCGTCTGTTTCTTATTTGTGTTTGGCTTGATATTAAAATAACAAGTAATATTCAAGAAATGAACGCAGAGGAATTCAGCACAGTTTGGAAAACTTGATGCAATTTGTAGCAAAGAGTTTTGTGTTCCACAGAAAATCTCAGCAGGTAAACAAGTTGAAAAGTGTGATGTATAGTATGACAAAATGTCACGTTTCCCCTTTCTCCACTCATGCATGTGGGAGAACAAGATAAAACTGACTGGGTAGGTTAGTGGGGCATTGTATCTCCTCTGTGAGTAGTTTGTATGTATGTTTGTCTGTTTTCCATTAGTGTGTGTGAGGGGTATGGAAGTGAATGCATGTACCTGCAGGGATGGAGGGATGGGGTGGCATGAGCAGCTGAGGGACCGGTGGGGGGGAGGGAGAGTGGGGGGGTGTATATTCACGCATGCCTGACAGGCTAGATGAATGAGGTTGGAGCTGTATGTGTGCATGCCTAAAAGGGTGAGGAGGTGAGGTTGCAGTCTGTCTGTGTGTGTTTGCACATGTCTGATAAGGTGGGGTCTGAGGTTGGGAGCTGTGTGCATACATGACAGGGTGAGGTTGGGGGTTGGTGGTGTCTGTGTATGTGGTTGTGGGTGGGATGAGAGGCTGGATGTGTGTGCATGCATGAGAGGATAGTGAGTTGAGATTTATTTATATATTTATTTATTTTTTATTTATTTATCTATTTTCTTCTATACCGCCCCTTCCAGCGATCAAGGGTGGTTTACATGAAACATCTTAACAGTTGTACACAGTTGTATACATTTACATTGAACAATCGGATTCAACTATTTACATTGAACGGTCAGGTTCAACTATTTACATTGAACAATAAACTTCAACGTTATGATATATTAAAAATACAAACAACCATTACATTATTTACATTGGATATTTACAGTGCTTGAGTGTTGTGTGTAGGGCATGTGTAGTTAGGTATTGGAATTTATTTCCTTTTATGTCGTAAGTCGGGGGTGTGTGTGGGGGTGGCAGACAGGGAATTAGAGGTATTTAGTTTTGAGTATGGGGGTTTTGTGCGTGTAAGTCCATGGTTGTTATGGAGGTGTTTTGGGGGAATATGGGATTTCAAAGTGTTCAGTAAATAGGTAAGTTTTTAGTTCTTTCCTGGACTGAGAGAGGTCTTTTATGATGCGAAGTTCTATTGGGAGGTCGTTCCAGAACGTAGGGGCAGTGAATGTGAAAGCTCTGGAGCTAGTGGTTTTCTTTGTCTTCCTGAAAGTTTTTGGTGTGATAAGGGAGTGGGCTGCGTTTTGTCTGTGTGATCTAGTTTCGGTTGGTGAGTGCAGTAGTGTGGATAGGTGTGAGGGGGCTATGTCTTTTATGAGTTTAAAGGTTGTTAGGATAATTTTGTATCTGATTCGGCTGTTTATTGGGAGCCAGTGTAGTTCTAGCAGTATTGGGGTTACGTGGTCCGTTAGACGAGCTTTAGCTATTACTTTTGCACAGATTTTCTGTGCTCTTTGGAGGAGGTAAGTGTTTTTTAGAGGGAGGCCTATTAATAGACTATTGCAGTAGTCGAAGTGGGGGGTGATTAGTGTATTTACTACAGATCTGTGTTTCGAGGAGTGGTCTTAGGTGCTGAATAGTTTTAAGTTTATAGTAGATGGTTTTTACGGTTTGTTTTATGTGTGGTAGCATGGTAAGTGTGTGATCTATTATTACACCTAAATATTTTACCTCTTTTCTGACAGGTATGGATGTTTTGTTGATTGTGATAGTATCTGGGAAGGTGTTCTCAGAGGTTGATGACCTTGTTACGAACATTGCTTCCATTATTTTGAGGTTGATGCTGAGGTAGTTAGATTCTAACCAGGAGGAGGTCTCGGTTAAGCATTCTGATAGTGTGTCATATGAATGGTTTTTAGTGGTTATGGGGACAGCGAGCATGATGTCGTCAGCATATATAAAGTGGTTAATCTTGTGTTTTTTAAATATGTTTGTTATAGGTTGTAGGTACAGGTTAAATAGGAGGGCGGAGAGGGCCGATCCTTGGGGTATTCCTTGGCCTTGGGGGAATGATTCTGATGCCTCTTGGTCAATTTGGACGCGTATTAGTCTGTTTGAAATGTAGGACTTGAACCATTCAAGGACAGTCCCGCCTATTCCTAAGCTTTGTAGTCTGTTGATCAGTGTGGGGTGGTTAATGTTGTCGAAGGCAGCAGAAATATCTATGAAAAGAAGTAGGAAGCCTTGGTTGTTGTTATCTGTACCTCTGATGAGGAAATCCATTAGGGTGATTAATAGAGTTTCCACTCCATGGAAGGGGCGGAATCCAAATTGGTGTGAGTCAAGTTTATGCTCATCAATGTGTTCTTGTAACTGTATTTGAATTGTTTTTTCTATTATTTTAGCTATAAATGGGATGCTGGCTATGGGTCTGTATGAGTTCGGGTCTTTTGGGTCCAGCTTATTGTTCTTTATTATTGGTCTAAGTGTTGAGTTTTAAGGCATCAGGCATTATGCCTTGTGAAAGGGATTGGTTCACTATGTGTTGTAAATTTTCCGCCAGTTCATCCTTTGCACATTTAATCCATGATACAGGGCATGGGTCGAGTGGGGAGGTTGATGTGCTAATCATTGTTATGATTCTAAGGAGTTGTTTTGATCTATTATTTGGAAGTTTGTCCATTCGTTTATGAGTTTAGTGCTTGTAAATATTGGTGTCGGAGTAGTGGTTTTGCTTTTTAGTTTCGCTGCAAAATGTGTTGCTAGTGTTTGTACATTTATTGCTGGTTGTGTAGGCTCATTGTTATTAGTTTTAGTTAGTGTTTTTATTATCGCAAATAGTTCTCTCGGGCGGTTGATGGCTGAGTTTAGTACTTTAGAGTGGTAGTCTCTTTTTGATTTGTTGATTGCATTTTTGTATTCAGTAAGTAGCAACATGTATTGGGATCTGTTTTCATCTGATTTAGTTTTCCTCAATCTCTTTTCTTGTTTCCTCAGTTGCTTTTTTAGTTTTGTTAGCTCTTTCTTGAACCATTTTTCCGTCTTTTTTGTTTTTCTATGTAATACTTGTGTGGGAACAGCTGCATTTTGAATGGTTAAATTCCAATGTGTTATGGTTGAGTTGATGTCTGGTGAGTTTGTGTTGAGTTTGGGTAATACTTCGTTGAGGAATGTATTTTATTAAAGTGCGCGAAGCGTGAGGTATGTGGAGATGTGCTTGTAGTGTTTTTTGGAGCTTGTACTGGTAGGTAGGTTGTAATAAGGTGGTGGTCGGACCATGGTACTTCGGTCGTATTTGGGGTGGTGTTTGGCTGGTGACTGTAAAGCATAGAGGGAAGGAAGATTAGGTCAAGTATGTTACCCTTTTTGTGTGTGGGGGTCTGTATTATCTGTGTATAACCCATTTGCGTCATAGCTTCAATGAAGTTATTCGATTGTGAGTGGTTCAGCGATGGAAGGTTCAGGTCACCAAGGAGTATGAGTGGTTTGCTTTGAGATGCTGTGCATGCAAGTTCAAGGATAGGGGTGAGGTTTTTTTGATCGGTTGATGGGGGCCGGTAGATGAGGGCGAGGGCAAGGGTTCTATTTTCTATATTGACAATGTCCATTCCGTCTATATTATTTAAGTTTGTTAGGGTAAATTTCAGGTCTTTTTTGGTGAGTACTAAAACGCCTCCACCTCTTTTTATATTCCGATGGCAGTTGAATATGTCATATTGTTGTGTGTCTAATTGGTTTAGTAGTATGGTGTCTGTGGGTGAGAGCCATGTCTCAGTAATGCAGATGATATCTGGTGTTATGTCCTTTATTATGTCATTGATTATTGGTATTTTGTTTCGTATGGATCGGATGTTTATTAGGATGAGTTTTAGGTTAGAGTTTGTTTTATCAGCTTGTTCATTTATTGCACTATAGGGTTGGTGTTTTATTTGTATGAGTCTGTGAAGGCGTTTGTCTGAATCGTTGCGCGAATGATGATTGTGGGGGTTTGTGTATGTAGTGCTGTGTGTTGGGTTGTGATACTGGTTATGGGTGGTTGGGAAATTATTATAAGGATTCCGGTAGTGATTGTGGATGATGGGGATGTTATTGTAAGGGCTTTGGTTGGTTTTGTATGCATATATGTGTTGGGTTAGGAGTGTTGTCAGCAGGAGAGTGAGAGAGAGGTTTGCAGGTTTAGTAGGATACATTGTGTTTGATTTTTTTTTAGTGTAAGTATCTACAGTCAACAGTGTATATAATTACTGGCAGCAGTAAAATTAGTCACTATTAACAGTATATTCTTCTACTGACAACAGTAAATTTAGTTACTTTCAATAGTATATAATTACTGGCAACAGTAAAATTAGTTACTTTCAACGGTATTTTCATCTACAGGCAACAGTGAAATTAGGTACTTTCAATAGTATGTTCATCTACTGACAACAGTACAATTAGTTACTTTCAACAGTATACTCAACTACTGACAACAGTATGTATGGTTGGTGGTCATTATATATAGTACTGGTGGCAGTAGCTGAGTAGTGATTAATCTGTATATATGATAAATGAGCGTTGTATATTGTTAGTGACAGTAGTACACGGGGTTAAATGATTACTGGTAACAGTGTAGATAGATGCCTACAACTGTGTCTAAGGTTGGTGGTTACTGGCAATCCTGTATGAGATTAATAATTACTGGCAACAGTATATGTGACTATAAGTAACAGTAGATTAGGGGTGAGTGGAGACATTAATGGTTACTGACGACAGTAAATATAAGAACAATCTATATGAGAGGTGGCAACAGTGTATACTGGCAAAAGCATATACAGGTGTAGATATTAGATCAAGAGGAATAGGTGGTAGTGAACTAATATTTAACCGTCGTATGTATAGGTCAAGAGCGAGTCGTGGTATACTTGCTGTGTATAGTCCAGTTGCGGGTCGATCTGGTTTAATGTAGATGGAGAGAGTCTGTTTTTCTGGTGCCCCGCCTAAGGGCCACGCCAAAGGGCCCTCTGGCGAGGCCCTCAGGCGCGGGCACGCAGGCGCGGGTGCGCCTAATGACGTGGTCTTATAATCGCGCATGATGGCATGATGGGCTTGTGTCTTGTGTGTGTACCTGTGGGGCGGAGCTCTGTGTGTATTCAAAAAGGTGGGTGGGGTGCGAGAAGGTGGGTAGGGATGTCTTTCTCTTAGTATGCAGGCGTTTTGGCCTCCATCCCCTGTGCACTCAAATTCTGAACCTCTCACACTCTTGTACTCTTTTCTTCCCCAAACTCTCATTCTCCTTCTCCAGCTGCCTACTCTCCCCATCTGCCACCCCACCCCCTTCCACTCTGACCCCTGACCTTCCTACCCTCTCCCCATTTCTATCCTCCCAGCCTTCTTTACCATGGCCTAATAGTACTTCTCTGCCAGCAGGGGTATGGTGTCTTCATTGACGGGAACCACAGAGTGTTTGCCGCAGACACAGGGGGCAGCAAAAACTACAAAGTGGCAGTACAAGGTCACCACCTGTCTCCTGCTGTGGTACCACTGATAGGTTGCGGGTAGAGGAATATGGGAGCTGTGCAGCCCCCAACACAGACAAGAGGAAATAGAAGTCAGGTGGGGGGCAGCACCGATGGAGGACTCGCCAGTAGACAGCGCTGTTCTTGGTTTGCTTGCACAAGCACAAACACATCTATGCATAAGGACAGACAAACAATCACACAAAGAAGGCTGGAGCCTCTCCTATAGGCGCTATTGCTTATGCAAACATGCCTAAAAATGGATCTGCTTGCACAAGTTTCTACTAGCAGCTCACCCTTATGTTGCAGATCTCTTTTTAAGCATGGAAGGTGCCTTTTAAAGGCATGTTCAAGATTTTTGAAAGTATATCTTTACAAAGAGCTTGTAAGACATCCTGCTGTATGAGTGCAGTAATTATCTTTTCCGTAACTGAAGAGATTTTGCAATGCGAACATTTACTCTGAACATACTATAAATAGGCATATATCTGTAGGGTAACTTTCTGCTTTCTGAAACTGTTCTTTGTCTGGTAAGAACATTTAATAAGCAAGCTTCTAGAGCACTGTTCATAGGGATGTTTGCAAGCTACTGCACCTATAGGATATCTAGTCAAACATTTTACAAGAATTTAGATTTCTTTATAGAGACTTTGCACAAAACACAAAGCAGGAATAAACCGAGGCCCTCATTTACCAGATTACGGTAGAAGTTTTAACATGCTTTAATATGAGTTATGCAGTTAAGGGCATGTTTGCTAAAGTGCACTGTCCGGTGGGATGGGGTTTAGCGCATGGTAAAAGTGCCATGCTAAAAATCCCCCACAGCAGGGCAGGGACTGGGCAGCTTAGGGGCGGACTGGAGGCATTGCTGGCCTGGGCATTATTAGCATGGACTAGCCACACTTGCTGCGATCGGCGCGGGCTTTAGTAAACATGCCTCACAGGGAGTAATTTTATAACAGGGCACCTAGACTTGGAGGTGGAGAAGGTGCCTATTTTTAGCCTATTTTATAAAAAAAACCTGCCAAAATCGCACCTAAGATTAAAGACACAGACATGCCTACTCTCAAGCAGGGGTAAAGTACATGCAGATGTGCATACTTTATTACATGTAAATTGGAATTCTGCCCAAACCCCTCCCCTAAGCATGGCTACTCTATAAGCATGCACCGGTTTACACTGCACATACTGTTAGGTGCGACCTCATTTTATAAAAAGCCTTTTATCCCCATAAAACAGCATTTTGCTTGCAAAATGTTGAATAAAATTACCCTCTTAGTAAAGAGGCCCCATGGAGAATAATGGTGCCAGTATGAAATAATTTGCATTAGAAACACAGAAACATGATGACAGAAAAAGACTACATGGCCTATCTAGTCTGTCCTTCCATAACAACAACTACAACAGTCCACTTTTTACCTTTAGAGAGCCTCTGTGTTGGTCCCATGCTTTTTTGAATTCAGTTACTGTCCTCATCTCTACCACCTCCACTAGGAGACTATTCCATGGATCCACTACTCTTTCTGTAAAGAAATATTTCCGCATATCACTCCTGAATCTATCTCCCTTCACCCTCATCCCATGTCCCCTCGTAGCAGAACTTGCTTTCAATTGAAAGAGGCTCTCTCCCTGAACATTTATGCCACGGAGGTATTTAAACATCTCAATCATATCACCTCTATCCTGCCTTTCCTCTAAGGTGTACATATTAAGATCCTTAAGTCTGTCCTCATATGCTTTATAATGAAGCCCACTAATCATTTTAGTAGCCACCCTCTGCACCGACTCCATCCTGTTCACATCCTTTTGAAGGTGCGGTCTCCAGAATTGCACACCATACTCCAAATGAGGTTGCACCAAAGACTTATATAGAGGCATTATCACCTCCTTTTTTTCTGCTAGCCATTCCTTTCCGTATGCACCCAAGCATCCTTCTAGCTTTTGCCGTCGCCTTTCCTACCTCTTTAGCTACTTTAAGATCATCAGACACAACCACGCCTAAGTCCCGCTCTTCTTTATTGGACAAAAGTACTTCACCTCCTATACTGTATTGCTCCCTTGGATTGCTGCAGCCCAAATGCATGACCTTACATTTTTTAACATTAAATCCCAGCTGCCAAATTCTAGACCATTCTTCAAGCTTAGCTAGATCCCTCCTCATGTTATCTACCCCTTCCTGGGTGTCTACTCTATTGCAGATTTTGGTATCATCTACAAAGAGGCAAACCTTACCCGACAGCCCTTCTGCTATATCACTAACAAAGATGTTAAAAAGAATCGGACCAAGGACAGATCCCTGGGGCACACCACTGGTAACATCCTTCTCCTCAGAGTGAGCTCCATTTACTTGTACTCTTTGTCGCCTCCCACCCAACCAATTTCTAACCCAAGCAGTAACTTTAGGGTCCATCCCTAGGGTGCTCAGTTTGTTTATAAGTCGCCTGTGAGGAACAGTGTCAAAGGCTTTACTGAAATCTAAATACACCACATCTAGAGCTCTCCCTCGGTCCAACTCCCTGATCACCCAGTCAACGAAATCAATCAGATTTGTCTGACAAGACCTGCCTCTGGTGAATCCATGCTGCCTCGGATCCTGTTTTCCGCTGGACTCCAGAAACCTCACTATTTTCTCTTTCAGCAGCGTTTCCAATAATTTACTCACCACCGAAGTTAAACTAACCGGCCTGTAGTTTTCAACCACATCCTTACTTCCGCTTTTGTGTAAAGGCACCACATGAGCCTCTCTCCAGTCCTTTGGCACCACTCCCAACTCCAACGAGGCATTGAAAAGGTCAGTCAGTGGAGTTGCTAGAACGTCCCCAAGTTCCCTCAGTATTCTAGAGTGTATCCCATACGGTCCCATCGCTTTGTCTACTGTAAGTTGAGCTAGTTTCTCACGAACACAGTCTTCTGAAAATTGTTCAAGATGTCCCTCGCTTCTGTTCTTATTTGTGGGTGTTTTCTGAGGTCCTGCTCCTGTTTCTTCATCTGTGAACACAGAACAAAAATATTTGTTAAGCAATTCCGCTTTATCCTTATCAGTTTCTACATATTTCCCCCCCCCCCCCTGCACCCTTGAGTCTGACAATACCACATTTGCCCTTCCTCTTCTCACTAATATATCTGAAAAATGTCTTATCCCCCCATTTTATTGCATTGGCTATTTCCTCCTCCTTTTGAATCTTTGCCTTCTTGACTACTTTGCTAGCTTCTCTAAGTTTTTCCAAATACAGATGCCTGTCTTCCTCTCTCTGTGATCTCTTGTATTTCATGAAGGCCTCCCTCTTTTTCTTCACTTTTTCAGCTACTTCCTTTGAAAAGCATAGCGGTCTCCTTTTCCTTTTGCCTTTATTTTCCATTTTAACAAAAAGGTTGGTTGCCCTTAAAATACCCCCTTTCAGTTTTGCCCACTGTTTTTCTACATTTTCCAGCTGTTCCCATCCCACTAACGACTCCCTGAGGTATTGGCCCATCTTCGCAAAGTTAGTCTTCCTAAAGTCTAAGATCCTCACCTTGGAATGGATTCTAACAGCCCTAGTCCTAATACTGAACCACACCATCTGGTGATCACTGGATGCAAAATGATCTCCCACTACAACATCAGAAACACTTTCACCATTGGTAAGCACCAAGTCCAGTATGGCCCCTTCACGTGTGGGGTCTGTTACCAATTGCCTGAATAGTTCTCCCTGTAGAGAATCCAGGATCTCCTTACTTCTAGATGATACTGCAGCAGGAATGTGCCAATCAACATCTGGCATATTGAAATCTCCTATCAGTAGCATTTCCCCTTTCCTAGCAATGCTGCGTATGTCTTCAATTAACTCTCTGTCCACCTCTTCCTCTTGTGAGGGAGGTCTGTATATCACACCAATGCAAATAGATTTCTCTTTCCCTCTTTCTAGTTTAACCCACAATGCCTCCTCTCTTCCTTTTAAGCTCTGTAATTCCAAAGCTTTAATAGTAGTTTTTACATATAGTGCCACTCCTCCTCCCCTTCTTCCTACCCTGTCCTTTCTGAATAAAGTATAGCCAGGTATAGTTACATCCCAGTCATGGTTTTCTGTGAACCATGTTTCTGTAACTGCCACTAAATCCAAGTCAGCCACTCCCACCAAAGCTTCAACTTCAGGGATCTTATTTCCCATGCTACGGGCATTAATACACACTGCTTTCCATATGTTACCCATGTTACCCATTTCCATAAAGGTATTTAATGTATCACCTACCTGGGGGCTTTCACTTACCTGGGGACTTTCTTCACCCATCCCCAACAAATCTAGTTTAAAGCCCTCTTCAGTAGATTAGCCAGTCTACTACCGAAGATGCGTTGACCTTTCTTGGACAGATGGATGCCATCTCTGCTCTGCAACCCTTGGAACAGCATCCCATGGTCTAGGAAACCAAAACGCTCTCGATGACACCATCCACGCAGCCATGCATTCATCTCCAGGATGCGAGCCTCTCTGCCTTGGCCTTTACCCTCAACCGGGAGGATTTTAAGAGAACACCACCTGTGCAGCTAACTACTTCACCCTCTGTCCCAGAGCCATGAAGTCACTTTTGATACGTTCCGAGGTATACCTGGCAGTATCATTTGTTCCAACATGGATTAGCAACATTGGGTAATAGTCAGTGGGCTTGATGAGTCTCAGCAAACTCTCCGTAACATCTTGGATTTTGGCACCAGGCAGACAGCATACCTCTCTGGACATCAAGTCTGGTCGGCAGATGGACGCCTCAGTACCCCTCAGAAGAGAGTCTCCAACCACCACTACCCTTTGTTTCCTTCTGGTCACTGATTCTGAAACTTTGGGGTACTTGAACTCTGGTTCTTCCCTTTCCAGGGATGCTTTCACCTCCTCCACTTCCAGGGCTGCATAATGGTTCTTCAATTCAAGGGCTGGAGAAGTTGGATTGGTGATTTTGCAGGCCCTGGTGACTTGTGTCCAACCATCGACATTCTGTTGGCACCCATCTTCTCCTGTGCTGGAGAGCTTGGTTGCTGCAAGAAGCATCTCATCAATGTACTTCTCACTGTCTTGAATGCTCCTCAGCCTCGCCACCTCCTCTCTGAATTCCTCCACTTGTTTCCTCAGAGCTTCATCATGCAGGCACCCTGCACATGGAACCGGTCCTTCAACTGGCATTAGGACCTCTGTCTGGACCGAGGCAGAAGCTGTAACGGGGGCAACAGCTTTAGCAATACGATTATTCCCAGCCATTGTTCTGTTCGTGGAGCTTAGGTATCTGTTAAAGCAAAAGAGAGATCTACCAAGTACCAGCCGGTTTTGCAGCTGTCCTTTCAGAGAAAAAGCAGTTAAATCTCTTTAATTATATTCAAAATGTGCTGGTCCAATTCTCTGTGATTTGTTAAAGGGGGAGGTGCCCTATAAAGCAAGACTGCTCACTAGGGGTGGGTGGGAGTCGGGGTGGGTAGGGAGGGAACTAACACCTGATTAGATGTTTAGCAGTTTCTAAACCTGAGGAGGTTACTGGAGTTCAGCAACCTACTGTGCTCAAGGAAAGTTCCCCTAAAGCACCAAAAAGAAAGTAACCTTGCTTTAAAAAATATACAAAAAACCCTTTTAAGAGCTCCCAGTCAGAGAGCTAGCAATGTAATATAATAAAACAAACAAACAAACCCTCAAATCCTTACTGTTTGTTGATCTGTGGAGCTCTGGTTAGGAAAGCCTCAACAGGGCAGGGCATTGATGTAGGGCAAAGCTTCTCCACCAGTCCCCAGGACCAGGGCTGTGGCAAGGGCTGTGCGAGTGGCGTGTCTGCACAGTGTGCAAGTACAGAAGGTGGCACCAAAGCCCAAGAAGACCGAGTTCCTTCACATGGTTGGGTGGAGGGGGGGGCACCAGGTTCGCGAGTCACACAGGGTGCATTTCTAGATTGATACGGTCCTGCTCAGGACACACCTAGCTAGTTGGGTTTTCAGGATAACAACAATGAATATGCATGACAGAGATTTGCATACATTGCCTCCATTGCAAATTTTTCTCATGCATATTTGTTGCAGTTATCCTAAAACCCCGACTGGCTAGGTGTGTCCTGAGGACTGGGTTGAGAACCCCTGATGTAGGGTAGTACTGTAAATGAGTCTATCTATGGATCTCTTTATATCTACTAGAAAACAGCAGGAAGGGAGGACCTGATCCTTCAAAAGAGACACATTCCACATAGCACCTAGAAGAATAACAACAACATTTATCTTAAACACTTCAAACACACTCATCACCCAGTAGTCAGATTGCAGGTAACTGCAATTTTCTATTGCCTTTTCAGCAGCCAACTGCTCATATTTATAACCATACAGTGTTCCAAAAACTGAAAACGTACCGCACTGCACTCTGTCCTATCACTGAGGATCATTTTCAGAGCCAGCAATCAATTGCATATGACTAGGCTGCACATAACCATCCAATAGCCAGGATTTTAAAACTTACAAACAGATAAGGAAGATCACAATTTACATTCAAGATGGCAGAATTTGTAAATATTAGTGGTCTATTTAGTTAGGATTTCTATGCAGACAAAAGTAACAGTAAAATCTGAGCCTTACATTCTCATTAATGTGTGTTTAGGCATGTCCGCTTTTATGTAGTACCACACCTCAAACTACAGTTGGCACTCCTCAAAGATTTTATTTACTCACTGGTCAGCTTTCAAAATCACTTATCAGGATAGCACTTATCAGTGGTTCTCAGCCCAGTCCTCTGGGACCCCTAGGCCATTCAGGTTTGAGGTATGCATAATGAATATGCATGAGGTAGATCTGCATACAATAATCTCTCTTATGCATTTTCATTGTGGATATCCTGAAAACCTGGCTGGCCTGGGGGTCCCAGAGGACTGGGTTGAGAACCACTGCTCTGGATAGTGGATGAAGTTAGGGCAGTCCATGGGCAGAACCGAACACTATCCATATAGTGGCGATATTCAGTGCCGCTATACAAATATCTAGCCGGGTAACGTAGGACAAAAAAGCTGTCCTAGTGCTGTCCGGATAACCTAACTCTGTATTGGCACTGCAGTATCAGATATTCAGCACCAGGCACTATAAGGATATTGGCATGTATATACTCAGCACCACGGCAGCAGATGTTTATTGACTGAATATTGACCTGCTAGATATGATCCTATTTCCAAGCTCCGCTGTCTCAGGAAAGCTCTAAGGACAGTGGCCTTCCCCTCATTTTTTTTATCTTTCCAATAATAGTTCTGTAATGGGGACCACAGCTGCCAGAAACTGAATGTGTGAATAGCTGTATATTTATTGATTTGCCTGTAACAATTAGCTTGGAAGCTTTTTGTTGACCTGACCAGTAAACTAGAAAGTGAGAAAAGGGACATTATAGAGGAACAAGAATGTGTGATCTGCAGTATATGGCACAATCATCAGAAAATAGAGACAGATAATAAAAAAAGTAACAGCTGCAGGAAAAAAACCACCAATTCTCCTCTGACACCAGTAGCTACTTATTTATTATTTTTTTATGTACCACCTTTCTGAGATTCAGAGTAGTTTACATTTAACTATAACATAGTTATATGGGTTACATCAAATTTTTGAACAGTGATATTGTACATAACAGTCACAAAACTAACATATACATAATAATTTGTTCATAGTGTTAGGAGAGTACTGGAGTGAATCAACTTGGGAAGGGTAAGGGTGGAAAGGTTAGGGAATGTGTTGCTTCATAAAACTGAACCGGGTGTTACGTTGCGGTTAGATAATGTGGTCTGTTAGAGAGTTTGTTATATAGGTGTGTTTTCAGCTCTTTGCGGAAGGTGGCAAGTTCAGTGCAGGCACGTATTCTGTTTGGGAGTGCGTTCCAGAGGCTTGGTGCACACAGTGAGAATACTCTAGAACAGGTTGATTGTTTCTGACATTCGTGGCAGGGGCAGTGAAGGTGTTTTGGGTACTAAATCTCATGGTCCTGTTCTGGGCTGTCTTTTGTGTATGATGGTTTGGAGACAGCTTGATGAGAGGTTGTATGAATTTTTAAACATCATTGTTAGGATTTTGTATTTGGTGCAGCTAGCCATGGGTAACTGGTGAAGCTGTTTCAGAATAGGAGTTACGCACTCTAATCTTGTGGCATGGTGTAGGATTCAGGCAGCTGTGTCTGGGCCATTTGTAGAGTGTGTAGTGACTGCTTAGGTAGACCCTGGTAGATGATATTACAGTAGTTGAGGTGAGGGAGTACCATGGCCTAGAAGACTATACGGTAAATTCTGAGTGTCAAGTAGTGGGCAGGGTCTGTGGAGAATTCATATCTTTCGGTATATCAAGTTGGTGGTTCTTTTGATGTGTGGTATCATGGAGAGTGGTTGTTTGAGGGTTATTCCAAGATACGGTACCTCAGGTTTTACTTTCAAGTTTGTGAGATTAGTTTGTATATTTTTAGGTGGAGTGAAGACTTTTTCTCTGGTGATGAAGAGGACCACTATTTTCTTGTAGTGGACTGTTACATTGTGTTCTATGAGTACCTCATTGAAGTAGTCTATTATTGTGTTGTAGTTGGGATTTGATGTGGAGAAGGGTGAGTAGAGCTTGATATCGTGTGCCTGTATGAGTGAGCATAATGGCTGTATATATATGTTGAGGCGACAAAGAGTACAGGTAAATGGAGCTCACTCTGAGGAGAAGGATGTTACCAGTGGTGTGCCCCAGGGATCTGTCCTTGGTCCGATTCTTTTTAACATCTTTGTTAGTGATATAGCGGAAGGGCTATCTAGTAAGGTTTTGCCTCTTTGCGGATGATACCAAAATCTGCAATAGAGCAGACACCCAGGAAGGTGTAGATAACATGAGGAGGGATCTAGCTAAGCTTGAAGAAAGGTCTAGAATTTGGCAGCTGGGATTTAATGTTAAAACAATGTAAGGTCATGCATTTGGGCTGCAGCAATCCAAGGGAGCAATATAGTATAGGGGTGAAGTACTTTTGTCCATTAAAGAAGAGCGGGACCTAGGCGTGGTTGTGTCTGATCTTAAAGTAGCTAAAGAGGTAGAAAAGGCGACAGAAAAAGCTAGAAGGATGCTTGGGTGCATACGGAGAGGAATGGCTAGCAGAAAAAGGAGGTGATAATGCCTCTGTATAAGTCTTTGGTGCGACCTCATTTGGACTATAGTGTGCAATTCTGGAGACCGCACCTTCAAAAGGATGTGACTAGGATGGAGTCTGTGCAGAGGGTGGCTACTAAAATGGTTAGTGGTCATCATTATAAAGCATATGAGGACAGACTTAAGGATCTTAATATGTACATCTTAGAGGAAAGGCGGGATAGAGGTGATATGTTTGAGATGTTTAAATACCTCCATGGCATAAATGTTCAGTGAGAGAGCCTCTTTCAATTGAAAGCAAGTTCTGCTACGAGGGGACATGGGATGAGGGTGAAGGGAGATAGATTCAGGAGTGATATTCTGTACGGAAAGAGTAGTGGATCCGTGGAATAGTCTCCCAGTGGAGGTGGTAGAGATGAGGACAGTAACTGAATTCAAAAAAGCATGGGACAAACACAGAGGATCTCTAAAGGTAAAAAGGGGACTGTTGTAGTTGTTGTTATGGAAGGACAGTCTAGATAGGCCATGTGGTCTTTTTCTGTCATATTTCTATGTTTCTATAGAGGGCAAGTGGAAAAACTGTAGGTTGGAGCAGGTGTGGGTGGTCTGTTGTGATTCTCCATGTGTTGTGCTAATTCTCTTGTTTCTGCCTTGGAAGAAATCTGCAAACGTTTGTGGGCAGGGTATGTTGATCCTCTTTTTGTCTGTAGTGTCCTTCATTAGTACTTTGACTATGTTGTATAGCCCTCTTGGGCTATTCAGTGGTTATTATGAGTTTTGTATGATCCTTTTTTGCTTTGTCCACCCTAATGCGATATTGCTATAGCTTGGACATGCATGTGTTTCTGACTTGTGTCTTCTTTGTGGGATGCCATTTATTTTCTAATCTCTCAAGCTGTTGCTTCGTGTTCCTTAGTTCTTGTTCTGGTAGAATATTGTTTAGGAATGCTTCTTTGTTGAAGTGTCAAAATCTGCGGTTACTTTGCTGTGTTTGAGATTCTTCATTTGGGTTTGGCTTGTGTGATGGATGAATTGTAATGGTGTAGTGGTCTGACTATGGTACTGGGGCAGTGTGATAGGTAGGCTGGCTGAGTTGTATGAGTAGTTTTGTGGGAGCGAGTATAAGGTCTAGCATACTTCCCTTTTTGTGGGTGTGGGTGTTGATTTATCTGTGTGTAGTTGAGTGCTTCTGTGGCCTCTATATCGTTCCATGGTGAGACCGCACCTTGAATATTATGTGCAATTCTGGTCGCCGTATCTTAAAAAGGATATAGCGATTTTAGAAAAGATTCAGAGAAGAGCCACCAAAATGGTAAAGGGGATGGAAGGATACTCCTATGAAGAAAGGCTAAAAAGGTTGGGGCTCTTTAACCTGGAAAAGAGACGGCTGAGGGGAGATATGATAGAAGTCTATAAATTAATGAACGGAGTGGAACGGGTAAACGTAGATCGATTGTTTACCTTATCAGAATATAGAAAGACTAGGGGACATGCAATGAAGCTACAGGGTAAACTATTTAAGACTAATAAAATAAAATATTTTTTCACTCAACGTGTAATCAAACTCTGGAATTTGTTACCGGAGGATGTAGTAAAGGCTGTTCGTGTAGCTGGGTTTAAAAAAGGTTTGGACAAGTTCCTGGAGGAAAGGTCCATAAACCATTATTAAGAAGGGACCCAGGATATCAATGCTTGAACCAATACAAGCATTGTGGAACCTGTGTCCCTTGGGGAAACTGCTAGGTACATATGACCTAGATTGGCCACTGTTGGAAACAGAATACTGGGCTTGATGGACCTTGGTCTGACCCAGTATGGCATATCTTATGTTCTTATTTGGAGTGTCTAGGAGGGAATGAGGGGAGATTGAAATCACCCATGAGCCAGAGTTGTTTGTTTTGAGTTGTGTGTTCATACATTGCTTCAAGAACTGTTGGTGGGTCAACACTGTTGGTTGATGGTGATCTGCATATAAAACAAATTGTTAGGGATTTGTTTGATATTATGATTATATCCAGCCCATCTGTGCTGTGCGCCTTGATGATTTCGAAATTTAGGTGTTTTTTTGCTAAGATAAGGAGTCCTCCACCTTTATAGTTGGCTATTGGGTAGTTGAAGATGTTGTAGTTTGTTGGTCTTAGTTGGTTTGTTAGAACTGTATCAGTGTCGGTGAGCCATGATTTGGTGATGCAGAGTATATCTGTGTTGTGCTGTTTGACATAATCTATTAACAAAGGTATTTTATTGAGAGCAGAATGAACATTGAGTGTATATTTCAAGTTGTGTGTGAAATGTTTTCTATTGTAATCTATGGGTAGTTGGAACTGTATCTGTATTAGAGTACTGGATCCTCTATTGCATTTATAAGTAGGGTCCCATGCTTTCTAGGGTGCATTTAATCCATTCCCTTGAATGAAAGGTATTAGTCCCAGTTGTGTTAGGAAGGCATCAGTGTGTGTGATGGTTGCAAGAATGTAAAGGTAAAGGAAAATGGTGTATATGAGCCAAGACATTTTGGTTTCTGGCTAGGGCTAATTAATATTCACAGTGATCTGATTCACAGTGATCTTTTGTTGGTTCTAGAGGGCTATTTGAAAGTTGAAACCATGTTTAAGGGCCATGCCTAATGGCCCTTTGGTTTGGTCCTTAGGCGAGGGCCGCCTTTGGAGAGCTGAGTTGCTTGCATGTTTTTGACTGATGCAGTCACTTTGGATGGAGCTTACTTCCATGATGTAGGGCTGCTTCAGGGCAGATTCCCTGCTCTACGGGGCTGTGGACTTGCAATCGCTGGTCTTCGGGGCTGCCTGGAGAAATGCGGGGGCTGATGCAGCCTTTGTCCTTGCGTGTGGGCTCAGTTTCAGTTACTTGTTATCAGTAGTGGAAGCCTGTAGACCAAGGATGTCCAGAAAACTGCAGAGTGCACCAGGAAACATCAAGCACACTAATGGTGTGTCAAACATGAATGACTATGGCCTTAGATGACTCTTGAACCTACGAAAGCATATTGACTTAATTATGGGGCTATTTGTGCCTTTACCCACAACTAGTATCTTCCCCGCCGGTTGTGCGGGGAAGGTAGACAGGGGGTGGGAAAGGGGTGGCTTGGGGGCAGAGTCTGGGTGGTCATCAGCCCTGGACATACAGGGCCAATTCTAATGTTGGCTCTGTACGTCTGGGGCTGGCGGTATGTGCAGGGAAGTTATTCCATCTATGAGATGTAATAACTTCCCTGGACATATTTAAATTATGTGCCCAGGGTGCAGATGGGGCAGGGGGGGGCCAGGGGACATTCCCCGCAGCCCGACCCTGGCCTAAGGAGGCCAGATTGGCAGTCGGGCTGTGGGGAATAGGCAGTTTTTGCCAATGGCCGGCATTGCGGTTTTAAATGGAGCTGCGGTGCCATGGCAACCGGACACCATGGTGCCACTTCTCCATTTAAAAGCCCTGACTGAGTTAGCCAGGCTTTTCATGTACATGCAGGCCAGACTGAATCGCAGTCTCGGCCTGCACGTACATGACTGTTGGTGATTCTGATCCCGCAGGGCTAGATGTGCCCCGTGGGATCAGAATTGTGATCCCCTCTGTGCGTCCGGTTCAAATCGGATGCACAGAGGGGATCTACGTGCAGGATGGAATCGGGCCCTATGTGAATAAGTATGGGTCAGAGCATGTGACCTAAGAGTAAACTGTTAAGTATCGCTTATGAGAAGGATGAATGGAGGCAGTGAAATATGTGCTTGACTGAGTCTTCAGCAGTGGTGTCAGTTCCAGTGAGGGGCCCAGAAGCAAAACTTTGCTGAGGGCCCCTCGTCATGGTGGCCTACCTGCCTTGTGGGACCCCCCCTTGTGCTATGGCCCCCTCCCAGTGTGGGCCCCACCCATGCGGTGACAAATTTACTTAATCATCTTTGTCGCGCTGTCTCCACTCTTGCAAGTTTTCTGCTTGCCTAGCAGCTGTTCCCCACCAGGCCAAAGCTGCCGGGCCTGCAGCAAACTTACAAGAATGGAGGCAGCACGGTAAAGATGATAAAGTAAGTTTGCCGTGCTGCCTTACCACTGCTCTGTGGGCCCCCCTGCACTGCGGGGGCTGCTTGGGTGGAATTTACACCACTAGTCTTCAGCTGTCCTGAATGAACCGACTCAGCTGATCTCTGAAGGCAAGCAAGGGTGAGCCTGGCTAGTACTTGGATGGGTGACCAACTTGGAACACCAGGGGCAGTAAAATCACTACATGGAAGAAAGGCCGGGCAATCTACTTCCAGTTGCATCTTGCCAAAAAAACTCAGGGCTGGGTCACCAGATGGCAGCATTGACTTGATAGCGGACATTGTGTTTGAATGTGTTGGCATGCGAAATTCATATTTGATATATATATGGGAAATTGTTGGTTGATTTCTAAGACGTATCACATCACATTGCAATTCAAAAGTGGTTAACAGCGTGCATTCCAGTTTTTGTGCTTAGTGGCACTCTGATAGGTGTAATGAGTTCCTAGGAAGGTGCTAAATATCTGTATTGCAATAACATGGCAAGAATCCTGATTTGCAGTCTTAACCTTAACTCTAGAGAGCTTATAATTGCTACTATGAAATTAAGTTTACTTTTGAGATTATGCTAGTGATTGTAGACAGTGCCAAGAAAAATTATAGTTACATTTACAGCTAAGCATAAGGATTGTGTGTGATGTGATAGTTGAATCGGTTTGTGCAATTAAGAGTGAAATTACCATTAGCAGCGAGAAACATTAGAAGACTCTCAAAGGCTTTAAGTTTGGCTTCTGCACAAAACATCAATGAGTCAGTTCTTATGTGAGTAGTAAAAGGATCATGTCTTTCATGGGTATTGAGGTTCTTAATTCCTCTTAGTCCTTCCCAACCACAATGTTTTGGATGCAGTAGATGAACTAGTCTAACCTACTGCATCTTCCTGATTTCTGATGTTGAGTTCTTTTCCTCCTTTAAGCCCCTTGCTAATGGTAGTTCTCAGGAGTCTATCTTTGATGCACTCTTCACTCTTTTTGCTTTGTCTATTTGTGCAGCACATTTTAGTTTTAATCTAAGTTATCATTTAATATGGGGAATATTCAGCTTTGAATGATTATATTGTGTCACTCAGTCTTTATTTTTGTTATCCATTCCAAAATAATCAACAGGAATCCTGTGCAAATCTTCCACATAACTACTTCTGAGTCACTTGGACTTTATTTACCCAATCTAAGACTGAAAAGGATGCTGTGGTGAATAGTTGGGAAGGTCAGCAAATAAGAAAATTTGCTTTTCAATGCTGGTGCAACATTTTTGCGAGAGGCCGAATAATAGTTTGGGCAACAATAAGCTATTTTGCACCCACCTGACTCTGAGCTACTGAATTTATTTGTTTCATTTCCATTTGCATAAGTCTAATTACCCTTTCTTGGATATGCACCATTGCTTGAGCAACATCCGTTTTCTATTAAGAAACAAAGAAAGAGAAAGTAAGCATGTGTGGGACATTACAGCACTACCAAGAAAATATAAACACCTGTTTGTTCTTCATTTCCCAAAGTGCCTCACTTACATACTCTGATATTCCTAATGCCCATCCACATAGACCAACAAAACAAGGGCATTGGGTGCTGAAGACTCATCTGTCACACACAAGGGCTCCATCATGTCATCCCATCTATCCTGTAGCCCAGGCATTTGTGCCTCCATTGAAGAGATTCTCCGATCATGCATCCAACTCCTACAAGCACCATGCCACCTTCAGCAACACAGCCATCATACAAATTGTCATAGGGCCTTCTGGCCTAGGATGACCTGGACACTTCCTGTTGTATGTCCAGAACTCAAGAAGGTAATCACACCATGTATGTATAAATGGACATAACTGGAGGCCAGAGATTGCAGTCGCAAGTTGCTCTTTTGCTTGAAAACTTGCTGTTTAGAATCCCCAGAGCGTAAGATGCCTGCCAGCAATGCAATGGCAGCAGAAATAGATCCTGGCTCTTTCAATGCTGGTAATGTGCTGCCCTTGCAGTGGCACTGGGCACATAACCGTGCAACCACCACCTGCTCATATTCATTGCCTAACTGAGAAGGAAGAATGGCCACAGCTCCAGCTCCATCTGTCACTTCAGCTGATCCTCAGGGCCACAGTTGCAATGAGGAGGACAACCACCGTCAAGTCCTCCTTCCAGTTTTAGGTCTGGCATGAGTAGTATCTGTCATGATGCTTGTCTGTCTTAGTTCTACTGCATATATTCACTCTTCTGTGTGCTCTGCCTTTGCTTTCTTTCTTCATGTATCTTAAAAGTTCATTTAAAACTAACTGTGTAAGTGAACGCAGCCAGTAAAATGGTAATTTTATAAGGAGCTGTGAAAAGTTCCGTGCCATCTACGTATGTAAATCATGCATTTTCAGCGACTTATATGTATCAGTGAGCCTTTATGCCCATACTTTAGCCGGTTGCTGTTGCATATGTACACACGTTAGGCCACATTGGGTGGAGCACACACTTACGCATGTACTTTATAATATCCAGGCATATGCGCAGTCATTTATGCCCACCATGGAGTTGATATAAATGACAGCACCTAGAGTGACGTGTTTCCCACTACTTATGCATCTATTTTGTGAAGAATGCATATACTTGCCTTTATAAAATAGGCATGATTGACATGTACAAAAATGTGTGTTAACCTAGGCATGCTTTACAAAATTACCCTACATAATTGAGAGAGCAGTGACTTTAGAACAGGAAAATACACATATACTTTTCCATCTGAAACTGCTGCTTATATGTGCAAATAGCAGCAGCAGGCATACGAATATATTTCTATCTTATATCTACTCCAGAGGACAAGGCCATAGTGGAGAAATTAAATGAATTCTTTGCTGTGGTCTTTACCAAAGAAAATATAGGGGAGATACCCATGCCTGGAATGATATTTAAAGATGATGAATCAAAGGAATTGAAACAAATCTCAGTGAATCTGGAAGATGTAATAGGGCAATTTGACAAACTAAAGAGTAGCAAATCACCTGGACTAGATGATATGGGTATATGTCCCAGGGTGTTGAACAAACTGAAAAATGAAATTGCAGACCTACTATTAGTAATTTGATTACTTTTTTAAATTGTTCATAGTACCTCAGGATTGGAAAGTGGCCAACATAATACCAGTTTTTAAAAAAAGTTCCAGAGGTGATTTGGGAATTTACAGATCAATGAGCCTGATGTTGGTGCCAGGCAAAATGGTAGAAATAGTTATAAAGAACAAAATTGCTGAACATATAGATAGTCATGGTTTAACAGGACAAAGCAACCATGGATTTAACCAAGATAAGTCTTGCTTCACCAATCTGCTACATTTTTTGAAGGTGTGAATGACTAGGTAGAGAAAGGTGAGCTGCTGAATATAGTGTCGGGCCGTACCAAGGGCTGTGCGAGTGGTGCAGCCGCATAGGGCAAAAGTACAGAAAGGACTCTTATATCATCACTGGGCTTCCAGGAAGCTCAAAAAGAGTGAGTTACTGAATGTGGTTTGGGCGGAGATTGGTTAGTTGCACAGCGTGCATTTCTAGCTTGGTACGGTCCTGATACAGTATATCTGGATTTTCAGAAAGCCTTTGACGAGGTCTCACATGAGGCAATTAAAAAATCATGGGATAGGAGACTGTGTCCTATTGTGGAATGGAGCTAATTAAAAAAATAGAAAACAGAGATTAGTGCTAAATCAGAGGTTCCCAACTCCAGTCCTGGAGGGCCAAACACCATTCAGGTTTTCAGGCTGTCCCTAATGAATATGCATGAGATACATTTGCATACAATGTGCAGTGCATGCAAATGCATCTCATGCATATTTATTAGGGACAGCCTGAAAACCTGCATAGTGTTTGGACCTCCAGGACTGGAGTTGGGAACCTCTGTGCTAAATGGTCCATTTTCTCAGTAGCGAAAGATGAATAATGGAGTACCCCAAGGATCTGTGCTGGGTCCACTGCTTTTTAACATATTACATAAACCTTTTTAAATATTGGGCCCTCAGTTGCTAGTAGTGTCTTCCAAGAATTGAATTTTTTTCTTTTCAACTCTTAGATTTGGAGGATGTCATTTATTTTATATTTATTTATTTTATTTATCTATTTCTTCTATACCGCCCCTTCCAGAGATCAAGGGTGGTTTACATGGAACAAGTTAACAATTATGTATACTTCGGTATACATTTACATAGAACAGAAACTTTCTAACTTTTTACAAATAATAAATGTGATAAACTGTCCAAACTATTTACATAGGTTATTTACAAGTGGTTATATACAATGTGTTACAGAATAATCATAGGTCATGCGTAAGTGGTGGAATTTATTTCCATTTTGTCATATATGTCATATATTTTTAGTATAGAAATGGTTATTTTACTTATTTATATTGATTTAGTAACTTTTCTATACTGCCCCTTTCAGAGATCAAGGGCAGTTTATATTGAACATAACACAATAATGTTACATTATAACATAGAATATACTCATTAACATTTTAACAGCTGGATAACAAAATATGGATAACATATTACAATCAACTTATGTACAATAAAGTAGTTGGGAGTTTTCTTGGTACTCCATTATCCTTGGGTATACATTGATAGTTACTATGGTGGGTATGATGATCAGGGCCCTATGTATGTTGGTTGTGTCTATGTATGTTGTGTTTGCAGATTGTCAATTAAGTTACCATAATATTCAAGGAACAGGTGTGTCTTGAGTTCCTTACGGAACAATTGGAGGTTCTTTATTTCTCTTAATTTATCTGGAAGCTCATTCCAAAGTACTGGGGCAATGTAGGTGAATGCTCTAGTACTTGTGGAGTGGTTGGTGTTGCGAATGGGGTGATCTTAGAACACACACCTCAGTATGAACACCCACATAAGAAACACCACAAAAAATATATACTTTAAGCTCAAAGTACTAAAACAATTACGCCCACTGGTCTACCTGCATGACTTCCTGAGCATAATTCAAGCCATTATAACACCGCACTTTGACTTTGCCAACCTCACTCTACTAGGCACAACTAACCAAAACATCAAAAGGCTCAAACTTGCCCAAAATGCCGCAGCTAGAACCATAATGAAGGTACACCCATTTGAGCACATATCACCCTATCTAGCTAAACTACACTGGCTCCCAATTCAATGCAGAATAAACTATAAATTAATAATAACCACCTTCAAAGCTTTAAATAATACTGCCCCAGCTACTCTAAACAAACTCCTCACTAAAGACACACCCCAATCTGCTCACAGAAGATGCAACACCAATAAAATAAGGATTCCAAAAGAGTTCACAAAGACGAAAAAAACAACAAATAAAAAAGCGTTTTCCCATGCAGCCCCTATACTCTGGAACTCCCTACCTGATGAAATAAGAGCCTTAACTGATCTTAAAGAACTACGTAAAACATTAAAAACTCACCTATTTAGCTCCCACTACGGTCCACTTGCGAATTCCCAATACCAAAATGAAAAGGGATAATGTATAACACTTTGAGCTTAATACCATAACATCCCAAGAAAACATGACCATTAACACCGTTTACGATGCTTGTAAATAGCTACCTTCCTTGTTTAACTCAACATTCGTTGTTTGTACATAGTTCTCTAAAGTTTAATTGTTAAAGTTAAGATGTACATAATTCAAGCAATGTTTAATGTAAAAACAGATATGTTATACTGTTTCTTTACCTGTTATATGTAAACCGCACCTGATCTTTGGAAGGTAGCGGTATATAAGCGACTGTTTAAATAAAATAAAATAAATAAATAAGTGTCTCTACACTGTGAAAAGGTCTGAATCCATGGTGGTGTTAGTCTAGAGGGGCATGTAAATCAATGAAGTCTTCTAGTTGGATCTTATTATTTGATCATTCTAATATGGGCTGCCTTTATTCATCTGCAACTTGCAGTTCAGTCAATGCTGTGGTCGCAGTGTAGCAACAGGATTTTGAAAGCTGCTAAGCAGAAGAAAAGTGTGTTAAAATAAAAGAAAATGATGGAGGGCTTTGTTCATTTATAAGTACTTGTGGTGCTGTTTCACTAATGCCATTTTTTTCTTGCCATGCTTCATCTCTGGTCAGTCTGTACTATGCACATGTAGCTACTGTAGTTATACATGTTTGAATAGTTTGTCATGGAAGTGAGGCTGAATTTTGAGTTCTCGTCACATCATAACTGCTGGACCAATTTTTGGATGTGTCATTTCTCATGCTTTGTGTAAATGTCAAAGAAAGAGGCAGATTTTGTTAACTTTTGTAGCGATTGTTTATTGTACTTATTGTACTTAATATACCGCCTTTCAAGCAAGCAGTCAAAATGGATTACAATTGCAAATTCAAGAAAAGGGCCACTGGCCACGAAAAAAAGAAAAGAAATTACAATATTTAGATTGGGAGTAAGTTGCTGTGGTAGTGTGGTATGCAGTGGGAAGGGGTTTTCTGTTAAAACACCAAACATATAGCAGTTCAGCGAAAACAAAACAGATTTTTATTCAGACCCAGTTTGTTAAACCTTCACAAAGCTGTTCTTCTGGCCTTTCTTTCAGCCCAGTTAAAGTTCTTTCCTTGCCCAGTTAAAGTTCTTACCTTTTGCATGGCTTGCCTTGAACTCCTGACTCCACGGGCCTCTCTCCCTCCTGCAGCCTGCTGGATTTTTAACTTTTTCCTGTGAGCCATGCCCTTCCAGCCCTGAACTCTGGTCTGCAGGCTGTCTTAAAGGATCCTGTTGCCCATCCCTCTCCAGAGGGATTATCAACACTCTACAGACCCCATCATAGTTGCCTTATGAGCTTCCTAAAAAGTAATTGAGTTTCAAGGGGCCTGTAGATCTATCTCTTAAGGTTTGTGCTTTTCCCATCAGAAAGGACAAATTGCGGTTATTAGTTTAGTGAGCTGATTGATTAATTTGCGCTGGCCCTCCCCTCTAGGAGTGCCACAGTGATTCTGTGTGGGATGTTGGTCAGAGAAGGCCAAGTATTTTCTTTGACAGGCTTGACACTTCACTTTAAGTAGCTGTTTTGAAGGATCGTGGAGTATCACCACTTGGAATAAATGTTTTGCTTGGGATTTAACTTTCACCGGGACAGGGGACCCTGATCCAAATTCCAATGGAGAATGATCTTTGCAGGAGTGGCAAGAAATTTGTTTCAGGTGTATCTACATATACTGAGCCATATGAAAAGTTGAAAAGGAAAAGGGAAATGCTCTAGTATTCCAGGAGTCCCACGTAAGAAAGGAAAAAAGTCCAGATTTGAAAGGCACACTTGGAGAAAACAGGTGGAACAAGGTTTCTTGGGGGAAAGTGGGCACCCAGCACCAGTCCAAAGGCAGCCTGAAATCCAGAAAGGAAGTTAGGGTGTCGCAGGTGAGCATTCAAGAAAGAATCAGACATCCTTCTGCTTGCAACTATATTCTGTGAAAGCTGCAACTAGAATTTTTACAATTTGCATGTAAAGAGATGTTTTAAGGAAAGGCTTATTTTTTTGGAAAATCAAAACTCTAATAGGGTATGGAAGAAATCGTGGAGTTGGGCTGGAACATTTTTTTTCATGACTGCAAGCCTGTGGACTAAAATGCCTATAGAATTTTTACAGGAGGGAAACAATGTCCTTTCAGAAGCATCTAAAGCTTTGTTGAGAAAGAGATAAGGGAAAATTGCTGATCTATGCTCTTTCTTTGTTTTCTTTTATGATTTTTGTTTTTATTTTGTGTTGTGCATTGTTTTTTATATTGCATTTCATATATTGCAATTGATGTTTAGTATTTTACATTACTGTATATCACTTTGGGTGACTCTATTTTTAGTTGGGGAAGAAGTCTATACGTTTTTTAAAATAACAAACTCTGTGTCAATTTTATTTATTTATTTAACATTTCTTATATACCGCCTTTCATGATATCAAGGTGGTTTACATTGAACAAACTGAAATTACATTGAACAGGGCATTATAACTTGGAGATAACTATTTTACAGGGAACAATTTTCCCTTGACCTATTTCAGTCATAGACCTTAGGCCCTGAAGGAAAATCATTCCTCCCTCTAGAGCTGGGGTCACCAACCTCCAGAGGGCCGCGGGCCGCACAGCCGACTACCGGGAGCCTTGCGGGCCGCACCCCCCTTCTCCCCGCCCCCGCGAAAAAAAACAACAGACAGGCTGACCTTCTCGAAGACCGCCTTCTTCTCAGGGCACACTTCGTCGGCGATGGCGAGTACACAGTCCTTTACGAATTCGCCGTCGGTGAAGGGCTTGAGACGAGTTGCGGCGAGGTAGGCAACGCGGTAGCTAGCTGTGGTGTTGCTGGTGGCTGCAGTCTGGGCGGCTGTCACGTGCCGTTGAACCCGCAGAGCATGCCGCGGGCCGCAGATACAATGGCGGGAATCCTTGGCGGGCCGCACGTAATGTTAACCGGGGTAGAGCCTCGCGGGCCGCATGAAGGGACCTCGTGGGCCGCTTGCGGCCCGCGGGCCGCAGGTTGGTGACCCCTGCTCTAGAGGATCCACAGCAGGCTTATAAGTGCTTAGGAGGACTGAGTAATGTCCTACAATCTTTGAAGTGTACCTAGAGAGGAGGGACTATATACTGTAAGCATTTGTGCTCCACTATACGTGAGAGAAGTGAAGACTCGTGGCTTTTTATAGCATACAATGTTTGTGATTCTGAAATGATAGATGAGGATATGTCTGCCAGTTAAACATAATTAAAGCCTACACTTCATGTTCGTGGAAAAGCATCTTCTCAGTTTCAGATGAGGCTGAACCACTCTTGGTTTTGGCATGTTTGCATGAACATTAGGTTTTGATTACCGTATGAAAAGCAAGACTGCAAGTGCCTGCATGCAGTGGGAAGAAGGCAGGAAAGGGTCATGTAAAATGAAGCTCACCGGTTGCTCACCTGTAGAGATATCAGACACGTGCAGTTTTCAGCCCATTAGTGCAGTCAGACTGCCGCGTCTCGTTCCTTTCCTGTTCGGCAGTACTTGCATATCATTCATCCCTGGTCAGTCTGAAAAGGATATCTCTACCAGACCAAATCACAAAATATTGCTTTGGCTGTCTTCTGATCAGTACATCATGGTCACACTACAGAAGTGAAACATTTGGGCTCGTAGCGGAAATACAGTATGAGATGATGCAGGCAAGTGCTAGGCTAACAACTTACAAACTACCTTTGAGTGACAGTGAATATAATCTTGACCATTTTTGCATAGAACACATCTACAGTTTTTCTCTTGGGGCGGTTTCTCCAAATGGGTTAATTTTGTGCATGCTATGACAGTTGGTGAGCTCCTTGTTCTCCTCCTTCCCTTTCCTTTCCTTTTGGTCTCTTCTGGATAAATGGATGGATGGTGCTTCCCTGGCAGAAGCCCACTAGAGCAGCCAGCTACAGGTGACATGATGTGTTCATTTTGAAGCCTGTGATGTCAGCCTTCTGCTGTTTTACAGGCTGACATAGCTGACATTACACCCTCAGTTACTGTAAATCTGGAAATGTACAAGAAATGCCTGAAGCCACCTTGTCAACTGGCAGAGTAACAATCAAAAGCAGGCTATCAATTTTTATATTCTTTTCCAAGGTCTGGAAAGTATCAACATGAAATTCCTGTTTTGGAATCTGTGCTAACAACCGGCAACAGTGCACTTGTCTAAAGAAAATAAGATAGAATAAAGACCAGAAAATTGAAAGAGACCAGATGTATTAAAAAGGTTTTTCCCCCTACCCAGTGCTTACGAAGGAAGTGCTCAGTACATCTGGTCCTCTTATTTGTAGGGCTGGTAATGAATACAGGCATGTATGATCCAAAGTCTCTGTGTAGGCCAGTGGGACATATGGTCAGAGTCTCCCATTTCAGTTGCAGGATACACTATACCTGAGAGACCTCTAGTATAACTATGGTGTAATGTGTGGGCTGCAGGAAATTTCATTTTAGATACAGTGGTTTAACTTGAATTGCATCTGGCAACATGACATTCTTGAGGTCGGCTATATGAAAGTTATACATAAAGGCACATTTTAGATAGCACAGGGAGATTGGAATTGAGATGTCGAGGCTCCAATGCACACAATTTCAGCAGTATTTTAGCAAAGCCTCTGGTAAATGGGGAGCCTGTTATAAAATAGTGCATTTGCTGATAAGTGGAGCCTGAGGGCATGTTTTGCACATCTGCACATGGGAAAAATCAACAGGCAACAAATTCCACATATAGTTGCTGACACTTACACATGTATGTTGGCCATTTTGCAAACCTACATGTATAAATGCTGCCAGTTAACTACAGGTGCTGCTATCTTCATCTAATTTCAATGTGGAGGGAGACATAAACAGTGAGGGATTAACAATAGCCCCCTTAATTCTTCCTGCAAAGGGCAGAGTGAAATGAGCACAGGTTGAAATGAAAACTTATACATGTCAGGGAGCGGCAGTAAATCCTGATGTGGACAATTCAGTCATGCACATGTAGATTTGTGACCTACCCGGGCCACTCCCTAACTATGCCCCTGGCACACCCCTTGTAATTTCTACATAGTAAGAATATTCGCATGTAAATTCAGCTCTTTCTAAAGTTGCTATTTACACATGGCTGCCATTACCATATGTAAAGGCCTGCTTTTACCCATGGAAATCACAAATAAGGTTTCTAAAATTACGCCCATAGTGTAGTGAAATGTTTATTACGCATTATAATTATAAGGCAATGAACACTCAAGGGCTCAAATTTTTTTTTTAAGTGCCGTCAAGTCAGTGCTGACTCCTGGCGAACCAGTAGCCCCTGGGTTTTCTTGGCAAGGTATGACTGGAAGTAGATTGCCAGGCCTTCATATAAAGGGTATTTTTATAACAGGGCATCTATGGCAGAGTTGGGAAAAATATTAATTTTAAACTAATTTTAGAAAGGCAAACATAGGCACTCGGAACCAGTCCAAGTGGCACACAACTATCCATGCACCAATGTACATCTGCTCCAAAAAAGGTGTACATTTATGCAAATGTGTTTTATTAAATTTGCACATACATTGCAACCATAGCCATACCTTTCACCCACATATCTCCTCGCTTTTCCACTGCTCGTTCATTTCCCTACATCAAATCCACGCTCTTTGCCCCTTTCTCTCCCCATTTTCCCTCACTACCCTTGTACTATTGCTCATTATCTCTAGATTTGATTACTGTAACATCATTCTCGCAGGTCTCCCCCAATATCGGCTCTGTCGCCTTCAACTTATCCAGAACACCACGGCTCATCTATTCACCCATTCCTCTCCATCCGATCACATCAATCCCCTGCTTTCGCAGCTCCACTGGCTTCCGATCAAATCCCAGTTCGCATATAAGTTACTTACCATCACTCACAAAGTATTGCACACCGGTACCCTCAAATACCTAGCAGATCTTATTCACCATCAGCCCACTCCCTGCCCCTTCGGCCTGCCCATGGGAATCATCTTTCTCCCCTCCCCTACCCAGGCCCGTCTCGAACTTACCCGCCATTCTGCATTCTTTCTGTGCCCCACACTCTGAAACTCCCTGCCACAAACCCTCCCCATTTCCCCGGTTCAAGGCTATGCTCAAGACCCACCTCTTCCACCTTGCCTTTGATCTCCCTCTCCCCGACCCCTAGGGCTTTTCTCCCTTGATCGATCCCCTACCCCCCCCCCCTTCCATGTCTGTCTGATGCATCTTTCCTCTTATTTTCTGTCTGTCTCTCCATCTGTTGCCTTCCTGTCTAAACCATGGCGTTCCTTTCTTTCTTTACCTGTAGTCCTATTAATTGTACACCACTCTGATGCTTTGCTTGGGTGGTATATCAAGCGCTACAGATAAAGATTAAGAAATGTCCTTTACGACTATCAAATTTGGTGCCCCCCCCCCCTCCACCTAGCCACATTCAGTAACTCACTCTTTTTGAATTTCCTGGAAGCTCAGTAATGATGTCAGCGCCCACTTCTGTGCTTGAGCCCTGTGCGTCCGCACCGCTCACACAGCCCCGATTGCAACTTCACCCAAACTCCACCAGCAGGAATACCTATATGCAGATCACTTTAAAAAAAAATAAAGGTGCAATGTTTTGGCGCACCTACGTTTTATACGCATATACCCCTGCACAGTTTTACAAGATCCCTTGTTTGAGTGTGAAATATAATTTACAAGTGGAAAATGCTATGTAACATTGCCTTCATAGTGGTAAAGTCTACATGTTTTTTTTTATACCAGAGTACTTTTATCTAGTTTTTGACAAACTACATGGATAGTTAATCTGTGGAACTTGGCTAAAGATATGTGGGCAAAAGAAAACGTGTAGATTTTGCCCCCTTTTGTGTTGCTGGGCTTTCAGGGAAAAACTATATGCACATGAATGAAAATTCAGTTATAGGGATGGACTTTCCTCTCTGACCCAAACATGCCCCTGCGAACACTTAGGGCCCCTTTTACTAAAGTCTGCTAAGGATTTTCCATTAACATACCAATCTCATGTGTGAATGGCAACACTTCTATGTTAGCTGTTGGCGGCGTGCAAAAGGATTGCCTTACGTGTGCTCCACTAAGGTGGGTTCACTTAACGACTCCTATAGAGGAGTTGTTAGGTGAACTCACTTTAAGAGCTGAGTTGCCGTTGAATATATGGCAGTTGCCCTAGTGCTAGGAGTAATGCGCTCTCGACGCCCACTCTCTGCCCCACCCCATGATTGGCGATTAACATGCATTTTAGCGTGCGGTAGCAGACACTATCACACATTAGTGTTAACTGCCGGTTGCCACACATTAAAACGTCCATTAACCAGCTAACCGGCTTTAGTAAAAGGGGCCCTTAATTTTATCAGCACCTAAATATAGCTGTGTGGCAAAACTACATTGCTATGTTTAGCTGCTCTGCTGGGAACAAATTTCAAACCCAGGATCTTAACACCTTAATCTGTGTTTAGGTATGTAGACCTCCCATTTTTAAAATAAAATAAATATCTATATTAGACTTTGAAGATTTGTTGTTCTGTAAGTCTAAAGGATGTGGATAATATTCCAGGGCATTTATCTGGTTAGCAGTGCTATATGGTGTCAGTGAGGGAAACATGTAGCAGCACTATGCAGATAGTGCGCTGATTATTCCCTCAGAAAGCTGTGGCACCATCCAGATAGCGCTAAGGCAGTCTGGGGAAAGAGCTGGGGCGGAGCAAGCACTTACCTGGATAGTGGCGATTCTGAGCACTGTATCTGCGTAACTTAGGAAAGAAAACAAGCAGCCCAAATTGTATGCAAATCTGGCTGTCCAGATAGTGCTGAATATCGCTGCTGTCCATCTAGCTTCAAGTGCTGGCTGCAGAGTTTAGATATTTAGTGGTAGCCGCTTTCCAGATATTGACGCTGAATAGTCAGATTATTTTTACTGGCGGCAGCCGGCGTTTAAAAAAATTGCTGAACACTGGGGTCTCTTTAGCCGGTAGTTTTTAATGAAAACAATTTCTTGGTCTTCACTTAATTATTTTCAACCTGTTTTGGGCGAAATACAGTACATGCAAAAGAAAGCTAGTTTAAGCCTACTCTATTAGTAAAGGAATAAAAATAGCTGAAGAAAGTGTAGCATTTAATGTACTTTTGTATATTGCTGCACTTTATTCCTCACAAGCAGTTCCCATCCCATCCATTTCAGAGCATAAATCTCTTCGGGGGCCAGCATCCTCTGGGGACAAGACGGTGCCCATCAAATTAACCTCCCTTGAAGCCTGAGCTATAATTTGCATCTAAGTATGCAAGGGGGACAACTAGTCTGCGGATCCATTCTGCCGGCTGTCCCCAACCTCTGCAACCCATCTGCTCTTGAAATATTATGAAAGTTTGCTGCTTGCCCTTAGATTACCGCTCTAATATCATCCCATGCCTGCTGCCACAATGAATGTGTACGGTAAGATTGCCTTTGAAGTTCTCGCATGATTTCCAGTAAAGAATTTACATAGAATGCCAGGCTGGCCTCAACCTGATAAATTCAGATATTTTGTAGACAGTAGTGTGGCAACAAATAAGCTTTTGTTAAGATCGGCCATCGTAATTACAGTTTTCTTAAGCCAGAAAAAAAAGCCCTCGTCTGAAATTTTTGGTGGGCCGAAGGGAAAGAAAAAGCAAAACCAGAAATGAATACCTGACAAAAATGCATTCAAACCACAGCTATGCAAAGAAAAATAATGGCAGTGTGGGGAAACAAGACTGTCTTAGGCTGTTGACAGCAGTTTGTTCCTCGCAGGTTACTGCAAAGGAATCAGAACAGGCTGGGGGCTGATAAAACTGAATAACTTGTTTGGTGCCTCTAATGGAATTTTCTGACCTGCCTCAAAGCCATGGTGGCAAAGTGATATATTCTGTTGACTTACAGCTTATGTCTACTCAGGGGTTTCTTTTAAATTAATTTTTAATAAATTTCTTAACATACAGTAAGTATACCCCCATCCAGCACCCCTAAAGCAAGCAGCGGTAATCACATTCACTAGCTTACAAAGCAGCCGAGGTCCCTACTTCTCTAATACAATAAGACGCTCCCTCAGAAAAGGTAACAAAATAGGATGTCCCAAAAGGAAGCATCAAACTCCCACCATGTGTGAGGGGGAAGCAAAAATTGTGACTCATCCGGAGCACGATACTTCCACAATGGCTTCCAAAACTTACTCCAAGAGGCAAAATTGTTTGATCTCCTCGCTCATGTTCCGGTTCTCAGTCCATTGCTCTAATCAGGTGAGCCGCTAATAAACCACGTTTCATTTGTAGTTGATACTGTACATGTGCTTTCTGGATTTATTTGGTCTAGAGGAACAGTCTAGTGATTAGAGCAGTGGACTGCGAACCCGGGAGGCCAGGGCTAAAATCCTGCTGATGTTCCTTGTGACCTTGAGCAAGTCACTTCATTCTCTGGCCTCAGGTACAAATTTACTGCTGCTACTACTACTACTACATATTTGTATAGAGCTAAAAGGCATATGCAGCAGTTTACACAGAGATGTAAAAGACCGCCCCTACTGCACGGAGCTTAAAACTTGTTCAAGACCGACAAGCAGAGCAAACAGGGCACTGGGGTAGGTTTTTGAGGGAAATTAACACACACAAGTCTTCTCCAGGCATACAGTGCAGCTAAGTGGAATGAACAGAGTATGGATTTGGCAGTAGAAGAGAGAAGCACAGATAAAAGCAATTTCCTGATGAGAGTAGCTCCTGAGGAGGAGATTAGGGAAAGATAAGAGAGGAGAGGTAATGAGGACCTGCAGAGTGAATGCACTCGTAGGTCAGTAGAAATCTGAACTGTATGTGGAAATGTGTGGACTTGTGAAGAGGGGTTACGGGAATGTACCAACAGTGCTGTAAGATTAGCTGTACAGCTTTGTTTTGGGTGAATTGAAGGGGAGAGAGATGAATCGGAGGGAGACTAACAAGGAGGAGGTTGCAATAGTCTGAATGGGAGATGATGAGAGTAGATAAAGGTCTTGGTAGTATGTTCAGTAAGGAAGGAACAAATCTTACTGATGTTCTAGAGAAAAAGTACAGGTTTTAACTAATGTTGGATATGTGCAGAGAAGGAGAAAGAAGAGTCAAAGATGACACCAAAGCTGTGAGCTGAGGAGATGTGGATGACAGGATTATCCACAGAAATAAAAGAGGAAGTGGGTTCATGGAGAAAGATCAGAAGTTCCATCTTGGCCATATTCACTTTTAGATGGCGGCAGGATATCTAGGCAGCAAAGCCAGATAAGAGGGCTGAGGTTCAGGTCTGGATTTCTGGAGAAATTTCTGCTGCAAAGAGGTATAGCTGAGAGTCGTCAGCGTAAATATGGTACTGAAAATCATGGGAGAAGATTAGGGTACCAAGGGAATGAGTATAAAGAGAGAAGAGAAGGGGTCCCTAGACAGAGCCAAACTGATATTAGGATAGGGGAAGAGAGCATACATTAAAAGGAGAAAGTGATGATCGACAGTGTCAAAAGCAGTAGATAATCCAAAAAGGATGGGAATCAAATAAAGGACCTTGCATTTGGCCATAACAGATCACTGGAGACTTTGGCAAGGGCCATTTATGTAGAACGTAGAGGATTTAAGCCTGATTTCAGTGGATCCAGCCTCAACTCCTCAGTTAGCCAATCAGCCATACCACAGCTCCTACCTTCCCTCTAGCTAGCCCTAACATAAGAACATAAGAACATAAGAAATGCCATACTGGGTCAGACCGAGGTCCATCAAGCCCAGTATCCTGTTTCCAACAGTGGCCAATCTAGGTCATACGTACCTAGCAGTTTCCCCAAAGGACACAGGTTCTGCAGTGCTTGTACTAGGTCAAGCATTGATATCCTGGGTCCCTTTTTAATAGTGGTTTATGGACCTTTCCTCCAGGAACTTGTCCAACCTTTTTTAAACCCAGCTATACTAACAGCCCTTACTACATCCTCCGGTAACAGATTCCAGAGTTTGATTACACGTTGAGTGAAGAAATATTTTCTCTTATTTGTCTTAAATAGTTTACCCCGTAGCTTCATTACATGTCCCCTAGTCCTTCTATATTTTGATAGCGTAAACAATTGATCCACGTTTATCCGTTCCACTCCATTCATTAATTTATAGACCTCTATCATATCTCCCCTCAGCCGTCTCTTTTCCAGGTTAAAGAGCCCTAACCTTTTTAGCCTCTCTTCATAGGAGTAGCCTTCCATCCCCTTCACCAATTTGGTGGCTCTTCTCTGTACTTTTTCTAATAACTCTATGTCCTTTTTAAGATACGGTGACCAGAATTGCACACAATATTCAAGGTGCGGTCGTACCATGGAGCGATACAGAGGCATTATAATATCCTTTGTTTTATTCTCCATCCCTTTCCTTATGATACCTAGCATTCTATTTGCTTTCTTGGCCGCCGCTGCACACTGGGCGGAGGGTTTTAACATGTTATCCACGATGACTCCTAAATCTTTTTCCTGGGTGGTGGTTTCTAATGTGGAGCCTTGCATCGTGTAACTATAGTGTGGGTTGTTCTTTCCTAGGTGCATAACTTTGCACTTGTCCACATTAAATTTCATCTGCCATTTGGATGCCCAGTCTTCCAATTTATCCAGATCCTCCTGCAGTTTTCCACAATCCTCTTGGGTTTTAACAACTTTAAACAGTTTTGTGTCATCTGCAAATTTGATAACCTCACTAGTTATTCCCTTTTCCAGGTCATTTATGAATATGTCAAAAAGTAGCGGACCCAGTACAGATCCCTGGGGTACTCCACTATTCACCTTTTTCCATTGGGAATATTGGCCATTTAGCCCTACCCTCTGCTTTCTATCTTTTAACCAGTTCCCGATCCACAATAGTACACTGCCTCCTATCCCATGACTTTTTAGCTTTGCCAAAAGTCTCTGATGGGGGACCTTGTCAAAAGCTTTCTGAAAGTCCAGATACACTATATCAACCGACTCACCTTTGTCTACCTGTTTATGCACACCTTCAAAAAAACAGATCAGATTAGTAAGACAAGATCTTCCTTGTCTAAAGCCATGTTGGCTGTCTCCCATTAGGCCATGACTATCTACATGCTGTGTGATTTTGTTCTTTATGATGGTTTCTACCATTTTCCCTGGTACTGACGTCAGGCTCACCGGTCTGTAATTTCCCGGGTCACCCCTGGAACCCTTTTTAAAAATTGGTGTTACGTTGGCGACCCTCCAATCTTCAGGTATTACAGATGATTTTAATGAAAGTTCACAGATTACCAATAGCAGGTCTGCAATCTCATATTTCAGTTCTTTCAACACTCTGGGATGTATACCATCCGGTCCAGGTGATTTGCTACTAATCAGTTTATCAAATAGTTGTAATATATCTTCCCGGTGTAGCAATATTTCTCTCAATTCCTCTGCAGTATCACCTTTAAATACCACTTCAGTCTTGGGTAACATCCCTACATCTTCCTCAGTAAAGACCGAAGCAAAGAATTCATTCAGTCTCTCTGCTATAGCCTTGTCTCCTCTTACTGCCCCTTTTACCCCTCTATCATCTAATGGTCCAATTGACTCTCTCACAGGCCTTTTGCTACGAATGTACTTGAAAAAGTCTTTATTTCGTGTTTTTGCTTCCGTAGCAAGTTTCTTCTCAAATTCCCGCTTTGCCTGCCTTATCAATGCTTTGCATTTAACTTGCCAGTGCTTGTGCTGTTTCCAGTTTTCATCATTTGGCTCTTTTTTCCATTTCCTGAAGGTTGCTCTTTTGGCAGCAACAGCCTCTCTGACCTCACCTTTAAACCATGCTGGCAGTTTTTTGGACTTTCTTCCACTTTTCTTAATGCGTGGAATACAGCTGGTCTGGGCTTCGAGGATAGTATTTTTAAATAACACCCAAGCTTGCTGTAAGTCTTTAACCTTTGGAACCGCTCCTTTTAGTTTTTTCCGAACTATATTCCTCATTCTATCATAGTCTCCCTTTTGAAAGTTAAAAGGTATTACTGTGGATTCCTTTACTATCTGTCCTCCACTGATTAAATCAAACATGATCATGCTATGATCACTATTGCCAAGTGGTCCCAACACCCTTATTTCTTGCACCAGATCTGGCGTTCCACTAAGGACTAGGTCCAGTATGGCTTCCCCTCTGGTTGGTTCATGAATCAGCTGTTCCAAGAAGCAGTCATTTATTTCATCTAGAAACTTTATCTCTTTAGCTTGTCCTGCTGTGACACTGTCCCAGTCGATACCGGGGTAGTTGAAATCACCCATTATTACTACTCTGTTGTGGCTTTTGTTAGCTTCCTTGATTTCTTTGAGCATTTCATCATCCATTTGTTCATTCTGGCCAGGCGGTCGATAGTATACTCCCACTGCCATCACCTTCCCCTTCATAAATGGAATTTCAATCCATAGAGATTCTACAGCAAATTTTGTTCCCTGCAAAACTTTAATCCTTTCTGACTCAATGCCCTCTCTAACATAGAGCGCAACCCCTCCACCAATTTGTTCAGCTCTATCATTACGATATAGTTTGTATCCAGGTATCACAGTGTCCCACTGGTTATCCTCCTTCCACCATGTCTCTGAGAGTGCAATCATATCTAACCTCTCATTTAGTGCTATATATTCTAATTCTCCCATCTTATTGTTTAGACTTCTAGCATTGGCATACAAGCATTTTAGAGACTGTATTTTATTAATATTAATCTGGCTATTGGTAGGCATGGGTAATTGGGAATCTTTATGCTCTGTCTGCTCCTTACTCAAGGGCATTTGGGCTACTATACTCCCTTTTGGAACCTCACTGCTTTTGGTAGTATCCTTCAAGGATACCTTTGTCCGAACCATGCGCTCTTGGGTGACTGTCGGCTTTCCCCTATTTTCTAGTTTAAAAGCTTCTCTATCTCTTTTTTTTTTTTATTTGCATTTCAGTCATTACAATAACCAAACAAGATTAAAGAAACATATTGTACACCAACAAATAAAAAGAAAAGAAAAAACATTCACCCATTTCAGGAAATACAATGTAAAATGTTGTGACAATATTCAGCCCTCATCAAGGGAGCATACCTGCATCAATTTTTAGATAAACATGATATCAGAGAAAACATCAAACGGAAAAACAGGCCTTAGCGGCCAACAAATTAGGGGTCAATTAATTTTGGACCTCACCATCCCCAGCTGTGCCCTGCTTATCACTGAGAAATTTTTCCAGATGGGAAATATCATGAAAAACATAAGAAGCATCCTGATAAGAGATTAAACACTTACATGGGAAGCGCAGGAAAAAAGTAGCACCCATTGCCAATACACGGGGCTTCAGAGATAGAAAATGCCGCCTTCGCAATTGGGTGCTACGTGATACATCCGGAAAAACTTGTACAGCGGACCCACAAAACTTGATTGCTTTCACTTTGAAATAAGCTTTCAGAATACGCTGCTTAACCAAAATAGATGAAAAAGTAACCAGCAATGTGGAACGCTGTGTGATTACATCCTGGGAGTCTTCTAAAAAAGCAGTTAAATTGGCAATGGAAGGAACAATCACATCAAGATCTCCCTCTACTGGATTAACCTTCTTAGACTTTGAGGGAATGTAATAAATCTGAACCACAGCAATATCGTCCAGAATAAGCAAAACTTCCTTAAGGTATTTCTCAAGCAATATTTTAGAGGACAATAGAGACGAACAAGGAAAGTTTAAGAAACGTAAATTACAGGCCCTAAATGAGTTCTCAAGATTCTCCATCGTTGAGTGCAAAACCAGTGAATCCTTAATTGCAGCCACATTAACTGATTGTAATGGAAGCACCTGAGACTCTAATTTATTGACCTTCACATCCAATAAAGACACTTTCTCATCAAGCTGCCGTATAGACACAGCTGCTTCCTGAGAAAATTGGCATAAAGAACTTAATGCAAAAGTAACTTTAGAATCGATGGTCTTCAAAACCCCCCAAAGATCTTTTAGGGTAATCTCAGCATTAGGAGGCAAAACTAAAGATTCAGATGGACCCTCCAAAGTCGACAATGAAACAGGAGTGGGTACCGCAACTATTACTCCATCTTTAGAAGTCTGCCCTATTAAAATGCCAGGACTAACCAAACTCTGTGAGGCAGGACACACTGGGGGAGATCTCCCTCCGGGGCTTAGAGAAGCTCCTTCGGGGGAGGACTGCACTAGAGGAAGAGGGGCAAAATGCTTATCAAGCGGACCGACCGGTTTAGAAATATCCGGACCGGCCGCCTGTGGCTTATCCTGCAATTTACCCTTCCGCTTACCCATCATAAAAGGAAAACTTATAATTAAGCTAACCAACCTGAACCGGAGGATTCATACAGATATATTCCAAGCAAAACTCCCTCAATACCGCTAGTTCCTAAATGAAATCAACAATACAGCAAACCTCTCTAGTGTCGCAGTGACGTCGAAGGGGCGTCAAAGGGGCAGAGACCTGCCCCTTTAACCACGCCCCTTCATAACACGCCCCGCGGTCGCGCTCCGCGGTCGCGGAAAAAACCCTGCGATCCTTTTGTAGGTAACACAGGATCAGTCCCGGAAGTCCCACGGCCCGATGTACAGGGCCCAGCTCACCACCTCACTCTGCAGGTAGGCTCCGGCGGCAGGGAGACAGAAGGCAGCTTTTAAAGCCTCGAGGTCCCAACAGAGGCTGGCTGCCCCAAGCGTGCCTGCCCGATGGAAAGGGCAGTATCAGCTCCACACACAGGATCAGTCCCGGAAGTCCCACGGCCCGATGTACAGGGCCCAGCTCACCACCTCACTCTGCAGGTAGGCTCCGGCGGCAGGGAGACAGAAGGCAGCTTTTAAAGCCTCGAGGTCCCAACAGAGGCTGGCTGCCCCAAGCGTGCCTGCCCGATGGAAAGGGCAGTATCAGCTCCACACACAGGATCAGTCCCGGAAGTCCCACGGCCCGATGTACAGGGCCCAGCTCACCACCTCACTCTGCAGGTAGGCTCCGGCGGCAGGGAGACAGAAGGCAGCTTTTAAAGCCTCGAGGTCCCAACAGAGGCTGGCTGCCCCAAGCGTGCCTGCCCGATGGAAAGGGCGGTATCAGCTCCACACACACAGGATCAGTCCCGGAAGTCCCACGGCCCGATGTACAGGGCCCAGCTCACCACCTCACTCTGCAGGTAGGCTCCGGCGGCAGGGAGACAGAAGGCAGCTTTTAAAGCCTCGAGGTCCCAACAGAGGCTGGCTGCCCCAAGCGTGCCTGCCCGATGGAAAGGGCAGTATCAGCTCCACACACAGGATCAGTCCCGGAAGTCCCACGGCCCGATGTACAGGGCCCAGCTCACCACCTCACTCTGCAGGTAGGCTCCGGCGGCAGGGAGACAGAAGGCAGCTTTTAAAGCCTCGAGGTCCCAACAGAGGCTGGCTGCCCCAAGCGTGCCTGCCCGATGGAAAGGGCAGTATCAGCTCCACACACAGGATCAGTCCCGGAAGTCCCACGGCCCGATGTACAGGGCCCAGCTCACCACCTCACTCTGCAGGTAGGCTCCCCTCTATCTCTTTTTTAAAGGTTAATGCCAGCAGTCTGGTCCCATCCTGATTAAGGTGAAGCCCATCCCTTCGGAAGAGCCCCCCTTTCCCCAGAATGTTCCCCAGTTCCTAACAAATCCAAAACCCTCATCCTTGCACCATTGTCTCATCCACGCATTGAGACTCCGGAGCTCTGCCTGTCTTTTGGGTCCTGCACGTGGAACAGGAAGCATTTCGGAGAACGCTATCCTGGAAGTTCTGGATTTCAACCTCCTACCTAAAAGCTTAAATTTAGCCTCCAGAACTTCCCTACCACATTTTCCTATGTCATTGGTACCAACATGTACCAAGACAGCAGACTCCCCCCCAGCACTATCTATGATCCTATCTAGGCGGTGCGTGAGATCTGCTACCTTCGCACCAGGCAGGCATGTTACCAGGCGATCCTCACGTCCACCAGCCACCCAGCTATCTACATTCCTAATGATTGAATCACCAACTATAACAGCTGTCCTGACCCTCCCCTCATGGGGACATGGCCCTGGAGAAACGTCCTCGGTGCGAGAGGGTTTTACATCACCTGGAGGACAGGTCCTAGTTACAGGATCACTTCCTGCCACACCAGGGTGATGCTCTCCTGTCACGTGACCTCTCTCCTCCATGGCAACAGGGTTGCTGCCAGACTGGAGGTGGGACTTCAGGACTATATCCCTGTAGGTCTCGTCCATGTACTTCTCTGTCTTTCTTATGTCTTCCAGGTCTGCTACTCTAGCCTCTAGAGAACGGACTCGTTCCCTGAGAGCAAAGAGCTCCCTGCACTTAGTGCATATGTAGGACCTCTCACCAACTGGGAGAAAATCATACATGTGACACTCAATGCAACCTCAGCACCTAGAAAGCCAGTCCTCCATTCCTCCACCCCAGCAAGCTAGTCATTCATTTCCCAGTTCTTATCCTTGCCCCAGCAAGTCAATTAGCCACACTTCAGCCCTTGCGCATTCTAGCTAGCCCTCACTACCCAGGAAGCCTATCATCCACCTTCCCCCAGCCATTCAGTCAGGCCCCCCAGTCCTTGCCCCTTCTCCAGCAAACCAGTCATTCACCACCCTGCAGTCCCTACCCCTTCAGTCCTAGCATCGGCCTCTAATCTCCTACTCCCAAATCCTAGCATCAGCCAGTAGCCTCCAACCCCTTTCTCCTAAATCCCAGCCCCAGCTCATATCTGCCCCACTGTGCTGCTTCTCTTCCTTGGCAAGCAACAATTTTGAAACATGAAACCAGGAACTTCCTGTTTGGTAGAAACTGGAAGTGCCTCCTTTCATGTTTCAAACTTAGTGTTTGAGCAGGAACTGCCTCCTCCCTGCATAGCGTGGTTCTGTGTGAGTTTGAGCTGTGATGTGCAGGAACTCCCCATTGGTCTCCAATTCTCAAGACTCATGAGACCAGTGTAGGGTTGCCAACTGGCCGGTTTTCAGCCGGCCTGGCCGGTTTTTCCACGGCCAGGCCGGCTGCCGGCGCAGAGGCAAAACCGGCCCTTTAAAAGCCGGTTTTTTTGCTCTGGCCGCAAGATCGGGAGCGGCCTGAGCAAAAAAAACGGCTTTTCTCCGCTTCAGAGGGAGCCGGGGAAGCCGGTGCGAGGTCCCGGCTCCCTCTGAACAGCCACCAGCGTGAAGAGCCTTTACCTTCACGCTGGCGGCTGTTCCTGTGAAGCCGCGAATGCTGGGAAAGGTTAAAGTTTGCCCTTTAACCTTTCCCAGCATTCGCGGCTTCACAGAAACAGCCGCCAGCGTGAAGGAAAAGGCTCTTCACGCTGGTGGCTGTTCAGAAGGAGCCGGGGCCTCGCGCGGGCTTCCCCGGCTCCCTCTGAAGCCTCAGACAGCCGCGATGCTGGTCGGGGGGGGGGCAAGGACTGCATGGGCTGTGATGGGGGGGACCTGGACTGGAAAAGGGTTAAGGGGGGGGGGGGGACTTGGACTGGAAAAGGGCTAAGGGGGGGGGACTTGGACTGGAAAAGGGCTAAAGGGGGGGGGACTTGGACTGGAAAAGGGCTAAGGGGGGGGGACTTGGACTGGAAATAGGCTGTGATGGGGGGGGGACCTGGACTGTAAAAGGTTTATGGGGGGTACATGGACTGGAAATGGGTTGTGATGGGGGTGGAGGGGACCTGGACCAGAAAAGGGCTATTGGGGGGGGGGGGGAAACTTGGACTGGAAATAGGCTGTGATGGGGGGGGGGACCTGGACTGTAAAAGGGTTATGGGGGGGGGACATGGACTGGAAATGGGTTGTGATGGGGGTGGAGGGGACCTGGACTGGAAAAGGGCTAGGGGGGGGGGGGGACTTGGACGGGAAATGGGCTATGGTGGAGGAAGGGGGATCTTGGACTGGAAATAGGCTGTGATTAGGGGGACTAGGACTGCAAATGGGCTGTGATGGTGCGGGGGGACTCGGACTGCAAATGGGATGTGATGGTGGGGGGGCCTAGGACTGGAAATAGGCTGTGATGGGGGACTTGGACTGGAAATGGGCTGTGATTGGGGGGGGAGCTAGGACTGGAAATGGCCTGTGATGTGAGGGCTAGCACTGGAAATGGGCTGATGAAGAGCTGGAATAGGACTGGAAATGGGCTGATGTGGGGCATGGGAGAATGGGACTAGAAGGGAGTGGATGCTGGGTGGGTCTAGAACTATAAGGGAATTGATTTGGGGGGAGGACTAGAATGGATGGGGAATGAGAATGGAGAGGGGAAAAAATATTTTGTGTGGAAGAAAAGTCTATGATGGGCTGGGTATTGGGAGAGTAAGAGGGGCTTGAGAATGGAAGGGTGAAATTTAAACGGATGATAAAGGAATAAGGAAAGAATTGGGGGAAAGAGCAAAAGGGAAACAATCAGTATGTTAAAGCAGAAATAGAGAGAGAATGGAAAACATCTGAAAGAGAAGAAAGGACAAATGGATAGCTCGCAGAAGACACGAAGAAACCAGAAGAAAGTGACTGGAGCAATTGCAACTGAAAAATAAAACGCCCAGACAGAAGGTAGAAAAATACTTTTTATTTTGAATTTATTAACTGGAATATGTCTGGTCTGGGAAGTGTGTATTGCTAACATCTTTGCGTTTTTGTTTAGTGCAAGAGGAAATTACTTTATAGTTTTATTTCTCCAGTGTTGTACATTTCATGTTTGGATTTTGGGGTTCCCAGTTTAATTATTATCTGACCAAGGAAGTTAGCCTACACGTATCCTCGGTAATTTTTGTGGGTGGGGCTGGGGGCGGGGCAGGGGTGGGACTAGGGGCGGAGAATGGGTGGAGCATGGCGAGCCACAGGTGTCGGGTTTTTCTCGGTGAAAAAGTTGGCAACCCTAGACCAGTGTGAGAATTTGTGCACAACGCCGCTCAGATTCATACAGAGCCATGCTGTGCAGAGAGGAGGCAGCTCCTAATCAAAGAATGGTTGTGGCCAAGAAGTAAAATAAAACAAGGGTGGGAAGAAAAATCTCAGACTCCAGTTAGAAATTTTTAGTTGCCATGGCAACCTGACACCTGGGATTTGTCAAGCCCTGAATATGGTAAGGCAGGAGAGGAAGCCTCAATGGGTCAGGATCTGTGCAGTTTTGCCACGTTATCAGCTGGGGGAATGCTGTGCACGCCTCCAACAGATAACACATGGCTTTTACAGCTAATGTGGTGCTTTTGCCATAATGCCCGGCATTAGCTGCAAAAGCCTACTGAGCTTTAGTAACATAGCTCTTGTGTTCTTCACAATGTCTTTGCAGGGAGCACTCCTCCCCCTGTAAGAACAGGCTCTCTCAGCTAATTATAGCAAGCACTCACAGAACATTTTGCCTGAGTATAACCCAGCCAAATTGTATTTCCAAATATTTAAAATATGGCAGATTTTAAAAACGGAGCGTTCCTAATACCAGCCAACAGAGTCAGTAGAAAAGCCAGAAAATAGCTGAAGTCAGCAGGTCAGAAAAAAAGATACCAAGTTTAGTGATAGAGGCAAGGGTTCATTTTCTTTCTTAGTGAATAAGAGGAGAAATATAGGTGTAGAGAGATTAGCAGATTTAATACAAAACCAAAATGAATGCAAAAAGCAGAAAGCAGAAGGTAGGACAGCAAGCCAGATTCCAAAAAAAAAAAAAGCTGAGCAAATTAAAAAATAAATACAAATAAATAAATCATTAAGGCACACACAAACAACAACATTTAAGGCCTGATTTACTAACAGGAATTAACATGTTCATGCAACCTTGCTGGGCAGACTAGATGGGCCATACTGGTCTTTATCTGCCGTCATTTACTATGTTACTATGTTACTAAGCTATGTGCTTAATCAGTACATGGGCCCCATTGACAATAAGGGGGGGGGGGGGCTGCATTAACGCACTTTAATGTAACTGTAGTCCTAGGATTGTAAGCCCTCTGGGGAAAGGGAAATACCTAGTGTACCTGGAATGTAACTTAGCTTGACCTACCAACAAAAAGATGTGATCTAAATGCAGAGAAATGTATGTGTATGGACCCTCCCTTCTTTTATACTGGTCTAGTAAAAGATATCACAGCCTCTAAATTATGCAGGCTGATGATATTGAGAAAAGGATTGTCAAAAATGGCAGGCACAGGCTGCCCCTGCTTCTGTATGTCACCATCCTCAGGCCTCTGTTATTGCATCTCTCTGCCGACCTGCATAGATTGCTACATTCCCACAGCAGCGTCTCTCTTCGCTCCAGTGTTCTGGTCCATTGCAGACCAGGTACCTTGAATACTGAAGGGGCAAGCACATGTACACATCACTGCAACAAGTGTGACACTCACAAACCCAACTAGCTCTTGTATATGTGGTGACTTGAACGATGACCTCTGTTCCAGAAAGAACACAACCTGCTTAATACCCCATGTACCATTTTTTTTGTTTTAAGAAGAATGACACAGCCGCATGCAGGCAAGCTGAGGAATTCCTTTTAATGCTAAGAAACAATAGCAGGAGAAAATAACTAGCACATAAATGGATCTCACACGTTTCATAAAATAATGAAACAAATACAATAAACATCTTCACAATAAAACAGCTTTTAAACAAAAGAAGATTTATAATAAAACAAATAGCGAAAGGTCTGGTGTCTTACCAGGTCCTTTTTTTACAAAAATCTTTTGAAATGCCTGATGTATTTCAGCAAGAAGCCTGCATTCGGGGCTTGAATTGAGATATGCTGTTCTATTGCGAAGATGTTTATTGTATTTGTTTCATTATGTTAATGAATATAATAAATTTGTATGATCCATTTATGTGCTAGCTCTTTTCCCCCTGCTATTGTTTCCTGCCATTTTGATTTGCCTTTATAATTTGTTTCGTGTTTGGATTAATTTTAGTGGCATGATTTTTGGCAAAAAAGAGGCACTTTTGCCAGACAGAAATATCATGATGTGTTTAAAGATCTAGATCAAGGATTTTAAACCCAGTCCTCTGGATACATCTGACCAGTCAGGTGTTCAAGTTAACCACAATGAATATGCAACAAATGGAGGCAGTGCATACAAATTTTCCTCATTCATATTCATTGTAGTTATCCTGAAAATCTGACTGGCTAAGTGTGTCACGAGAATTAGTTTGAGAACCCCTGTTCTAGATTAACGGCAGTCAGAGAATACATGGTGTTATGTGGACAAAAATTTGGTTGCTGTTATGAAGACACGTCTTCTCTTAGGAATCTCTATGGCACCTGTTCCTTTTGAGACACTATCAAAATGACTCTCTACAGATATGAGTTCCCCTCTTTCATGGAGTAACCTAGAGGTTAGAGTGGTGGGCTAGGAAGCCAGGGTTCAAATCCCACTGATGCTCCTTGTAGCCTTGGGCAAGTTACGTAATGCTCTATTGCCTCAGGTACAAACTTAGGGGCCTGTTTGCTATAGCATGCTACCTGGTAGCGTGAGCTAACTGTGCAGTTTGGGCATGGAGCCAAAAAGTAACACGGGCTTATATTTAGAATTCCAAGCACCCGTCTGGGCGGCAACTGAGAGTGACATGGGCATTCTCATCTCGGTGCTGCTGTAACCACACCCCTGCAGTTAGCACCAAACCCCACACTAGTAATGCGGCCCAGACCCGCATTATCAGAGGATATGAACAACACAACCAAAGGATAAGGTGAGATCATTGCTGACTCACATCCATGACAAAAACAGAGAGAGAGTTAACATGGGAAAAGGTGAGTGACAAAGGAAAGGGGACCAAAATCAGCTAAAATTAAACTCCTTAGATTGTAAGCCCTCTAGCGACAGTGGAATACCTCCTATACCTGAATGGACTTATCTTGAAAGGCATAAATTAAAAGTAAATAAATAAAAATGATTATCTTTTAGTTGTTTCCTCTATCAGGTCTTTCTGGTACTATCCCAATTATTAGTTGAGCGGAGCTGTGGTCACCAAAGGCTTTTGAATCTGAGATTTTAATTTTGAAATGGTTCTCAGGTAATTTTAGCTGGCCCAATGCAATCTCGGACATGCCGATACTTACACATCTATGTCCACAGCATCACAGTTTTCATAAGACAAGTTTGAAAAATCAGTTTTCCATTTGCAACAGATACGAGTATATACATCTAGTGCATAAAATCCATTCATTGCCTGCTCTGTGGCCCACTTAAGTGGCAGCTAAGCACTCATTTAGACAAGTGGCAAAGGGGGGGGGGGGGACAATAGTGCTTTCTTCTCTTGCATTAGAAGCCACCTCAAAGTTAAAGTTTTGTAGCTTTACTCCTTAAGTGACTCCTCGTGCACATCAGGTCTTGTAAAATCTGGCATTTCTGCATGTAAGAGCCGGCACTTAACACATGTATGATACGGCTCACTCTTATAAACGTGTTCCTTTGTGAAATAGCTGGTTCTATTCGATGTGTGATAAACAAACCAGGGTGTTTCCCACATCCATATCGGCATTTTACAAAAGGCTCTGCATTCAGTGAACCTTTTGGAAAATACTTTGCAAATTTGAGCGTGTAGTGGACATTCCTTTCTCTGCCTAGATGTGGTATGTAATATCAGTGTTTTGATCTGATGTATTATGTTTACCACTTCTTATTTTAGGTTTTAACCAATAAACGCTGATAAAACACCCCAGTGCAAAAAAAAAGGTGTTTATTGAATAAACATCAGAAAAACACCATTTCGCCTAGTATTCTCTTGCCCCTCCCCTTTCTTGCCTTGATATCTCTGTTCTTGGGCCTTTCCATTCTGTTGACTCTTCAGCTGTGCAATTGTAGCTGCACAAATATAAGTTAGCATTGGGACATGTTGGGACGTTCTGGGGCAGTGCCCATCGCTAACCAGCAGTGGCGATATTGAGCCGCTGCCCGGTTAGCGACACGTGGCCAAAGTAAGGTGCAGAAAACGCTGGCCTAACTTTAGCCACAGAAGCTAACCAGTCAGTGGCTGAATATCGCCACTGCCCAGTTAACGTCCGGGTTATGTGGCCAACCCAGATTCAATGCCGGTGGCCAGATATCTGGGATTAAAGTTCAGCACTTGAGGCTAGCCGCTTTAGCAATGCTAACTGTCAGTGCTGAATATCGGAGCCATAATCTCTCCTTTTAAATTTAATACATTTTCAGGAAAAAAGCCATCACCAGGGAAAATGCTCTTGGTTGCAACAACAAAAACTTCCTTTTAAACATGACAACTTAACAAACATTAATAAAAACTATACAAACAAAGAAAAAAGCATACAATGCAATATACAGGGTGTCCCAAAAAAAGTGAGAACATCTCGTAAATGAAAAGCTTAAATAGTTTACTTATTTACCTTTTTTAGCTATATAACGTCTTTATTTCGACAATTTCCGGTCGCCATCTTTTTTTTTTAAATTTGTCAAGCGCTTACATCTGTCTTTTTGAATTTTTAAATAACTTGTATGCTACTAGATGTTCTCACTTTTTTTGGGCCACCCTGGATATTAAGCATTTTTTTATCTACCCAATCTTTAAATTAGACCATTAATAACAAAGACTGTTATTTTTGTGCTAAGCCTTTGTTATGTAATTATTTAACGGCTGCTAGACAAGGTCTGCTGAGGTTAGACTTCTGTTTTTGAGACATGTTTCTGTGTGCACGACTGTAGTGTCAGATGATGTCACTTTCAGACAGCCGTTCGCTTCGCTTCTTTCACACTCCTCTCTCGTTCACTTTTAGTGAAAACAAGTATGATTCTCACGGTCCATATTTACCTGCTACAAAGCTCTACTTTTGGCTTCAGTGTTAAACCCCAGTTCATTTAGTCAGCTTGTAGCCTACACTGGAGCTGGTAAAGCCAGTTCCTCCAAATAACATTATTTCCTACCTACTCTCCTTAAGAATTTCTTATTTAGGGGCATGTCTTCTAAAATGCACTAACAGTTCGTGTGGGGTTTAACACACTGCGGTAACAGTTACCTTGTGGTAAAACTGCAGCCATTGTAAAATTCCTGCACTGACTGCTTAGCGTGGGTCTGCATGGAGGCCGGGCAGGTTGGGGCAGAGTATGGGTGTTCACTGCATAGTTCGGATAGTGTGGCTGTCAGTAGCATGCGCTAATCACACATTTTGCAGGTAGCACAGGTGGACTTACTGACACCTCAAGGGGTGGTAGTAACTGTACCCACTGTCATTGTTGCAAAGCTCTTAGCACGGGGGTGGTGCTGAACCTGTGCTAACTGCGTGAGGACATGCTGTGCCTGCCCCCGTTTGTTAGCACAGGTCTGGCTCACCCCTGCATTAAGTTTCCACATATTGGTAAACATGCCCTTTGGTGTGTTACGCAAACGCCCATGAGCTCCTTCTTGGTTCCTTTTCACTCGGACTCCACAGGACCTGTTGCCTTGGATATCTCCACTTCCATGGATTCCTCCCCGTCTTGTTTCTAATAGCTGCGCCTGTCTAGCTGTAGCAAGCTGTTGATTGGCAGGCCCACTGTCCCCTCACAGGCCCTCTCCTTCCCATAATTCCCTAGAGGAACCCCCCTCATCGCTAAGAATGTAGGGGAAGGTAGCTCTACAGCTGTGATCCTGTCTTTTACCCTGACAGTTATAGTCTGCAGCTGCTTCTGATTTTATAGGAGTTTTTCCATTTCCTCTATTTCCTCCTTTCTTCTGGTTCCTCTGGTAATCCTTCAGTTACTTGTGGGGACACAGTAAAATTCCTTCCCCAATCCTCTTTTCCTTTCTCCTGTGACTCTGTGATGGAACCACTAAAGTTTCTGGATCTCTTCTCACCAGTGATAGCCATGCAAAGACTAACACGCCCTCACTGGAGGGTCCAGGCACTCCTCCCCGCATCTTGGGCAGCCTCTCAACAGAGATGGACTTCACTGTGGACCCTGTACTCCAATACTAAGCATGCCAGGACTGATATCCCATAAGTCTGGGGGCCAGGTGCTCCTCCCTGAGCCCTGACCACCTTCCCAGCAGAAAGTCTCCTAATCTCTATCACTAGAGATTGTTGTACTGCACCATTACATCATTGCTATGGTACATTCACTTAGCACACATCACTCCTCCCAGCATATGGATCCTGTGGAGGAGCAGATGCCACTCCATTCCTTCTCCTCAGCTGTTGTGTTCTCTGTGTTGACTAGATTGTAAGCTCTGATGAGCAGGGACCGTCTTTTAGATGTGTCTGTACAGCACTGCATATGCCTTGTAGTGCTATATAAATGATCAGTAGTAGTAGTAGTAGTAAATTTTGAGGCACACCTATCCTTTTAGAGACACAAGCTGCTATTTACATACAGTAACCTTAAATGCACTTTTTACAAAGGGCATCCAAGTGCAATCTAGAATGTCCAAGCGAGAACATCTGGAAAAAAAGCAGGCATGTCTAAGTTCAGGCACAATGTCACAAATGTGGACATGGCTATTAGATGATCCCGGAATGGCATTTGAGAACAGGGATGTCTAATAGCCTAATGGTTAGAGTAGTGGTCTAGGACCAGGGAAACCATATTCCACTGTTGCTCCTTGTGATATTGGGCAAGTCATTTATTTATTTAGCACGTTTTTTAATATCGCCTTATCCTTAAATCAAAGTGGTTTACATTTCAACTTAAAAACATTATAGACAACTTACAAAGAAATGTGGGTGAGGTTGGCATGCGGGAGATAATTGGAAGCTTAACTTATCTACAGTGTAAAGTATATACATTAGCCTGTTGACATACGTTCACATATCTGGGAGTTACACCATGATAGGGTAGTCCAGAATCTGGAACGCTAGACGAATTCCTTGAAGTGTTCTGTGAAGAAGAAGGTTTTCAGCTTCTTCCTAAAGTCTTTTATGTTTGTGATGGCCCTCAGTGCCTCTGGAAGAGTGTTCCAAAGGGCAGTTGCTGCCAGTGATAATGCCCTCTTCGTGGTAGACTTGTTAACTTTCATGAATGAGCTGGGTGTTGAGATGGTGTCTATGGTGTTCTGTCTTCCTGGCATGTTAGGCTTTGTGCATATCAGGTCCTGCAGTATGTCGACCGACATGTTGTGTCTGATTTTAAAGATGGTCAGAGCTGTCTTGTATTTGGCACATGAGGTGATTGGGAGGCAGTGGAGCTGATTCAAGAGGGGCGTTATGTGATCATGTTTCGCTGATCCAGTAATGATGTGGGTGGCAGTGTTCAGAGCTAATTGCAGAGGCCGAGTGGTTTGTTTCAGTAGCCCATAGAATAGGGAGTTGCAGAAATCCAGTATGGATGTTATGACAGCTTGTCAGACTGTGCGGAAATGGTCTTGGATGAGGAGGGGTTTGAGTCTGGATTGTGGCTATCTTATAAAATGAATTTCTGGTGGTTCTTTTGATGTGTGCTTGTAGGTTCAAGTTGCGGTCTAAGGTAACTCCCAGGTACCTCACTTCATCTTTTACTGAAATAGATGTTTCGGACAGGTTGATTGAGATTGGTTGGGGAGCGGTAAAGGAGGTGTCTCGTGTGATAATTAGAGCCTTTGTCTTCTTGTAGTTGATGCTTAGGTGGTTGTTTGAGAGCCAATCAATCATCTCTTGTAGACATTCTGCCATGGTTGTGTAGTCTGGAATGGCCAGGTGGATTGGGGTGTAGATCATGATGTCATCTGCATATCTGCCTTTTAAAGATGTCACAAACTGGCTGTATATAAAAGTTGAAGAGTAGAGCGGATAGGGAAGACCCTTGTGGGACTCTCTGGCCTGTGATGAACAGAGTGGAGTTGTTTGCCCCAATTTTGACTTGTTGTCGGTCACTGAGTTAAGACTAAAACCACTTGAGTGTGGTGCTGTGGAGACCAGTGTCTTTGAGTATGCCATGTGACACTGTGTCGAATGCAGATGAGATATTGACAAAAATGAGCAGGAAGCCCTTTTTTATATTGTCGATCCTTTTGATCAAGTTGTCAAATAGCTGAGTGAGTAGGGTTTCGACACTGTGGTTGAGTCAAAAACCATGTTGGTGGGGGTTCAGAAGGGCGTGTGAGTCGATGTGGTCCTGTAATTATTGATGTACAGTCTTTTCAATTATTTTGAATAGAAAGGGAAGGCTGGAGATTGGGCTGTTTGACGCAGGGTCTGCGTTATTTATTGAAGTGTTTTGGGGGATTGGATGGACGGTTGCCTGTTTGAGGGATGGGGGCATGTATCTTTGAGTAAGAGAGGAGCTTATATCTTGTGGATACATTGGTTGAGCTTGTCCTTGGCTGATTTTATCCATTCTACTGGATAAGAGTCAGAGGGTGCTGTGCTGGTGTTTAGTGCAGCGATTGTGCGGGCAACTTGCTCAGTTGTGGGTATGTAAAATTCATCCCACGTGTGTCTGGTGGTGGGGCCTGTGCAGTCTTTGGTGTCTACGAGTGGTACGGCTCTCAGAGGGGGCTTGTGCTTGGCGAGTAGGAAGTTCTCAAAGGATTGAGGGTGAATTGTGTCCTCTCCTTTATGGGTTTGTTCCTTAGGGTTTGGGTAGTCTCAAAGAGTTCTCTGGGTTTGTCTTGTCTTAAGCGCCGTTCCTGCTTGCTAAGCATTCTCTTGGCCTCCCTTATTTCATGAGAGTACCAAGGTGCTAATTTTGGTCTTGCCTCCCTGTGACTGGGGTTTACTTGATCAGGAGCTCTTGCGGCTGCAGTGATGGTTGTATTCCAGGTTTCGATTGTCTTGTCTAGATTGGTGAAGTCTTCACCAAGTCTTGGGGGAGGTTAGGGAGGGTATCCTTCAGGAATTGGTCCTTGTCAAATCTTTTGAATCTTCTTCCAGGGTGCGATGTTTTCTTTAGAGTTCTTTGGTGTGGACTCTGCATCTTAAAGTGTATGGCATGGTGGTCAGACCATGGTATTGGTGTGACCAGAGGAGGCATTATATTGTCCTGTTCTAGAAGGTGTTTTGGGGCAAATGTGAGGTCTGGGGTGGAGCCCAGGCAGTGGGATGGTCCCGTAAGTAATTGATTGAACTGAAGCAATTCCATAAGATGGATGGGTGGCCGACATGGAGGGCTGGACAGCAAGGTAATCTTCCTAAAGCCTGCCACGGTGCTGAACTGTTGCTTCACCCCGGGGAGGGGGGGTGGAAGTGGTGTAATACCGTCCACCAGGGCCTGTGCCCTAGGCGACCACCTAGTTTGCCTAGTGGACGGGCTGGCCTCTGGTGTTGGGGTGATAAGAGGAGATCTCAGAGTGAATACACTGATAGATTAGAGTTAGTAGTCTGAATCAAATGTAGAAGTAGATAGAGAGCCAATGTGAAGCTATGAAAAGAGGGGTTGCTCCATTTGTATCTCTAGTGACATGCAAATAGATTGTTCTCTAGTGATAGCATAAGATTCACTTTCACTGTTGGTTAGACCTAATATTTCCCCATGTGTCTGTTGCAGGGAGAGCTGCTCCTCCCCCATCAGCCCGGACACCTGTCCCCTCGTGCAAATGTTTATTTGTGGCAAGAGAACCTTCCTGATGGATGGCCATGTGCAGCTGAAGACAGGCCTGCAAACACAGGAGCGACACCTCTTCCTCTTCACTGACATCCTGCTCATTGCTAAGGCGAAGTAAGTGCTACATCTGTGTGACGTGCTGATTAAAAAACTTATGGGTCAGTGTATAGCTGTGGTGGTCAGCATTTTTTTAAAATGCCGACTTCTGCAGCTAAATAAAAATCGTACATTCAGTGCCAGTATGCAGATAGTGGCCAGCAGTAAATATCTGATTACTGCAGTGACCGGCAGCACTATCTTCAGCACTACTGTATGGATAGCTAGCCAGTCAATCATTTAGGACAGCTTTTTGCTGTCCTAAGCTATCAAGCTAGCTATCCTATAGCAGGGCTGAAAATCCCTGTTAGATGAATAAATGTATTAAGGAAAATAGGTGTTAGATTTAGATTATACACAGTCTGCTGTTTGCCTCATTTGCACTTTCAGAAGGGGTACAAACGGGACACATTGTTGAGGTGTTCCCAAAGATCAAAAACTATCTTAGTAAAATGGTTTAAAGATTAATTACACAAAAACTGAGGACATAGAAATTTGACCACATTATCCCTATTTTAATGGTTACATTGATTGTCGGCAAAAGTTTGGATCCAGTATAAGATTTTGTTATTTAGTTAAGATTGCACAAGGGATGGCCCCACAGTATTTAATTTCAAAACTGGAACGCTGCACACCAGGGAGGACTTTGTGCTCGCAGGATGCACATAGGCTGGTGTTACCTAATATAAGGGCTATCAGAAGCGAAGGACATTGGTCTAAGTTTTTGTCTATGTAGCTCTACTGCTGTGGAATGAACTATCCTTAGATCTTAATAATCTTCAAGATACAAAGGCATTTTGCAGAGATTTAAAAATGTATCTGTTTAGGAAGTTATTCGAAATAGTGACATTGGGTTGGGGTGGTATGTTAGGATTGCCTGTTCTTTTGTATTTTAGTATTTGATGTGTATTTTAGTTGTATCTGATTTATTAGCATAATTCTTTTGTATTTTAGTATTGTACACCGTTTAGAGTGTTCTCGCACTAGTGATAAAAGTAAATAAATAAATGATGGCATCCACAACTAAAGAAGGATCCATCTTAAAATTGTGAATTACATCATTCCAATTCAAAAAGAATTGACCTATCTTTATATTGTTATTGACTCCAGATTGTCATTTTGCTTACAGATAAATTGGGTGGTAAAAAATTCTTTTTATTAGATGCGGGCGGTGAAACGATTACATAGAAACATGTCAGCAGAAAAAGACCATATGGCCTATCTAGTCTGCACTTCCATATCAAATACTAAAGTCCCTTTTTTCCTTTAGAGATCTTCTGTGTTTTTCCCATGCTTTCTGGAATTCAGATATTATTCTCTTCTCTACTCCCTCCACTGGGAGACTATTCCACGCATCTACCACTCTTTCTGTAATGAAATATTTCTGCATATTACTCCTGAGTCTGTCCCCTTTCATCCTCATCTTATGCCCCCTCATTGGAGAGCTTTCTTGCAATTGAAATAGGCTCTTCTCTTGTGCATTTATGCCACGGAGGTATTTAAATGTCTCTTTCATATCTCCTCTATCCTGCCTTTCCTCTAACATATACATATTAAGATCTTTAAGTCTGTTCCCATATGGTTTATAACGAAGATCACTGACCATTTTAGTAGCCACTCTCTGCACCCACTCCATTCTGTTCAGGGGCGGCCCAAGGGGGGTGCGGGGCCATGTGCGGAGACTTGGTGCGGGGCCTCATTTGCATAAGGGGCTTTATTTGCATACATATTTGCATAATGTTACCATACACTAACTTTTAGTAAACATGCCTCTTCATGAGTGTATGGATAAAGAAAGACAAAGATTTCTACATTACTATAATCCAGTGCCAACCGTCAGGCACATTAGGAACTACTACAAACACTGCCCATTTAGAACCCATAGCAAACCCACCGTATCCTAACAGCACTACCAGGACTCATAAAGCACCATACCCTACCTATCAAAAGGCAACACTGCAAATATTAAACCAATACATTTCAGAGAATAACAATACATGACCTACTGGGGAAAGAGAACAAGTGACAATGTCAAATAGCACTTACATAAACAGAATACCTCAGCTCAGTTACACATGCAGAACATAGACCATCACCAAACAAGGAATCACAATTTAAAAACAGGAAGACAATAATTAAACTGGGAACCCTAAAAGCCAAACTTGGAATGTACAACAACAATGTAGAAATAAAACTATAAATTAATTTCCTCTTGTACTAAACAAAGCACAGACATTAATAATGCACATTTCCCAGAGCTGACATATTCCAGTTAATAAATTCAAAATAAAGAGATATCTTTGTACCTTTTGTGCATTTTTCTTTCAGTTGCAATTGTTCCAACCACTTTCTTCTGGTTTATTTGTGTCTTCTGCTATCTCTCTATCGTCTGCTGTCCATTTGTCCTTTCTTCTCTTCTAGTTTTTTTTCCATTCTCTCTCTACATCTGCTTTAACATAATAATCTTTCTCCTTTTGCTCTTTCCTCATTCCTATTTCATCCACTCAAATTTTACCCCTCCATCCTCAATCCCCACTTAGTCTCCCAATACCCGGCCAATTGTACATTTTTCTTCCCTCCCACACAATATTTTTCCCCTCTCCATTTCACTCTCCCAGCCCCATCCCCTTCTAATCTCCCCCAACATCAGCTCCCTTTTAGTTCCAGCCCCACCCAGTATCCGCTCCCTTCTAGTCCCCACATCAGCCCATTTCCAGTCCTGGCCCCCCATCAGTCCATTTCCAGTCCTAGCTCCCCCATCCATTTCCAGTCCTATCCGAGTCCCTTCATCAGCTCATTTCCAATACCAGCCTCCCATCAGCCCATTTCTAGTCCTTTCCTAGCCCCACCATCAGCCCATGTTAAATCCTAGCTCCCCTCCACTCAGCCCATTTCTAATCCAAGCCCCCCATGAGCCTACTTCCAGTTCTTGCCCCTCCATGAGTCCATTTCAATCCAAGACCCCCCACCACAGCCCATTTCCAATCTTAGCTCCCCCCAACACCCAATTCCCAGTCCTATCCTAGCCCCTCCATCAGCCCATTTCCTGTCCTAGCTCCCTCCCCTAAGAGCCCATTCCAAGCCCCCCTTCCCATCAGCTATTTGCAGTTCAAGCCCCTTCCACTCAGCCCATTTCCATTCCAAGTCCCCCTCCCCATCAGCTATTTGCAGTTCAAGCCCCCCACTTCCCCTCAGCCCATTTCCATTCCAAGCCCCGTCCCCATCAGCTATTTGCAGTTCAAGCCCCCATCTTCCCCTCAGACCATTTCCATTCAACGCCCCGTGCTCATCAGCTATTTGCAGTTCAAGCCCCCTTCCACTCAGCCCTTTTCCATTCCAAGCCCCCCTCCCCATCAGCTATTTGCAATTCAAGCCCCCTTCCACTCAGCCCATTTCCAGTCCTAGCAACCCCCCCAACCCATTACCAGTCCTAGCCCCCCATAGCCCACTCCCAGTCCTAATCCCACCAGCCCAGTCCCAGTCCTAAACCCCCATCCCCCACTTTTTAGTTTAAGCCCCCATAGCCCATTACCAGTCCTAACCTCCCCATCAGCCCACTCCCAGTCCTAATCCCACCAGCCCATTTCTAGTCCTAATCCCCCATCACCCAATTTTTAGTTTAAGCCCCCCCATAGCCCATCACCACTCCTAACCCTCTGCTGCTACACCCCCACCCCCAGCCCCCATCACCACTCCTAACCCCCCCACCCCCAGCCCCCATCACCCATCACCACTCCTAACCCCCCCACCCCCAGCCCAGCCCAGGGAAAATTTAAAATAAAAAAAAGCTGTCTGCTGCCGCTTCCGGGGCCGCCGCGGCAGAATCGAGTGTGCCGCGGGGCCCCCCCTGTGCCCGGCAGAGCCTGCCCTCCCCGGTATCAGCTCTCTGTTTCCAGCTTCAGTCACACGCGCCGACTTTCAGAGCGCGAAGGGACTAGTTTCCCTTTCGCGGCTCTGTTAAGCCCGCGGGGGCTGATGGGAACTTCCCATCAGCCCCCGCGGGCTTAACAGAGCAGCGAGGGAGAAACTCTCCCCTCGTGCTCTGAAAGCCGGTGTGTGTGACTGCCTCTGGAAAGAGAGGTGATACAGGGGAGGGCAGGCTCTGCCGGGCACAGGGGGGGCCCCGCAGCACACTCGATTCTGCCGCGGCGGCCCCGGAAGCGGCAGCAGACAGCTTTTTTTTGTTTTTTTTTTAATTTTACTTTTGGATCGGAATGTTTTTTGCGCGGGGCCCCCTGAAACGTGGGGCCCTGTGCAAAAAACATTCTCGCTCAATGGACGGGCCGGCCCTGATTCTGTTTATATCCTTTTGAAGGTGTGATCTCCAGAATTGCACACAATACTCCAAATGAGGTTGCACCAGTGATTTATACAGAGGCACTATCTCCTCCTTTTTTTCTGCTGGCCATTTCTCTTGCTATGCACCCAAGCTTCCTTCAGGTATTCACGTCATCTTTTCTACCTGTTTAGCCAATTTAAGAGCATCAGAAACAATAGCACCCAGATCCTGCTCTTCTTTTATGGACAGAAGTACTTCGCCCCGTACACTGTACAGCTCCCTTGGATTTTTGCAGCCCAGATGCATGACCCTGTATAGTTTTAGTAGGATGTGATTTTGTCTTTAAGTTTGTTCTTCTCTGTATATCTGTATTATGTATATTGTAGTGTTAGCCACATAGACATTTAAATAATGTGTGGAATATAAATATGGTAAATGACAAAAATTGCAGTTCTGCTGCCAGATTGCCCAGCACTATCCCAAGGTAGTCAGACAGAATCCTGTGCTGCAAACCGGTTAAGTGTTTTTGAATATTTAATCATTAATCCTTTCCCCTTCGGTGCATAGAAGAGTTTTCATCACTAGGAAGCCTTAAGCCCCTAAAATTGTTTCTCTTTCCTAGTTTCTGAAAAGTCAGACATTTACCATAATTCACTTACTTTTTCCCCTTGTTCCATTGCTTAACATCCTCTTGCTGTGCAAGGAATGCTCCACTACTCTTTTCCCTTAAACGTAGGGCTTTATGGCACGATATTAATTAGCGACGGCTATGTGCCTCATAGCTGTCACCACCGAACTTTAACCCCAGATATTCAAACCAGGGCCATATCTGGCCAGCGGCATTGAATATCCGGGTTTGCTGCACAAGGCGCAGAAGCGAACCATGCGGCAGGAATATTCAGCCGCTGCCTGATTAGCTTTTGTGGCAAAGGTTAGGACAGCTTTTGCTGTGCCTAACTTTTGCCACTGAGGGATAACTGGACAGCAGCTGAATATCACTACTACATGGTTGTCCTTGGGAACCACCCCCCGGAATGTCCCTACATACCCCAATATTAACTGGTTAGCATCGGGGTGTATAGCAGCAGTATTCCGGGATATTCAGTGGCCCTAACTGTGTTGGCGTCGCTGAATATCATGATTTGGGGCAATTGCACAGTTTACAGCTCTGCAAACCATGAAAATGCCTTGAAGCTTTGGGCCCATAGTGCTTAGGTGCTCGTCAGAGTGCCTAAGAGCTTTCAGGACTGGCTGGAAAAGGACCAAGCTGAAGTTAAGTAATACAAGGCAATTGTTATCTTAACAAGAGCTATCAGGAAACTGGAATGCCCTTTGTTAGTATAATTGGTGGATGGCAGTGTCTTGATACACACTAAGAAGCATGGGTCTGAATTTTAGTTGGGTGGTGCTATGCGCCGTGTCAGCGCATAGCCCGCCCACCTCCCGCCTAACCCGGATTTTCCATTCCAGGGTCATATGCAGCCCCGGCATTGAAAATCCAGGTGTTGCCACACATACTGGAAGCCACAGGAGCTACCTGTGTAACACTGATTTTCAATGCTATACGGTTAGGCCCAGCGCCTTAAAGATAGGTGACGTTTTCCCACGCCTATCTTTAAGGTGCAGAGTGCTAACCGTGTAGCATCGAAAATCAGTGCTACACAGATAGCGCCATGACCTGCCTCTGCTCTTCCCCGGAACACAATAGTCCAAATGGGGTAGCACCAGAGACTTATAAAGAGGCACTATCACCTCCTTTTATCTGCTGGCCATTCCTCTGCCTATGCACCCAAGCATCCTTCTGTCTTTCACTGCCACCTTTTCTACCAGTTTATCTACTTTAAGTTCATCAGATACAATCAAGCCCCAGTCCCGCTTTTCTTTTGTGGACAGAAGTTCTTCATCCCCTACACTGTACCACTCCCTTGGAATTTTGCATCCCAAATGCATGACCTTGCATTTTTTAGCACTAAATCTCAGCTGCCAAATTTTCAACCATTCTTCAAGCTTAGCTAGAACCCTCCTCGTGTTATGTACTCCTTCCTGGGAGTTCACTTTATTGCAGCCACAAACATGCAAACCTTACCCGACAGCCCTTCCGTAATATCACTAGCAAATATGTTAAAAAGAATTGAACCAAGGACAGATCCCTGTGGTACACCATTGGTAACCTCCTTCTCCTCAGAGTGAGCTCCATTTACCTGTACCTGTTGCCACCTCTCACTCAACCAATTTCTAACCCAATCAGTAACTTTAGGGTGCATCCCTAGGGTGCTCAGTTTGTTTATAAGTTGACTGTGTGGAACGGTGTCAAAGGCTTTACTGAAATCTAAGTACACCACATCTAGGTCTCTTCCTCGATCCAACTCTCGTCACTCAGTCAAAGAAATCAATCAGATTTGTCTGACAAGACCTGCCTCTGGTAAACCCATGCTGCCTCAGATCCTGCAATCCTTTGGACTCCAGAAACCTCACTATTCTCTCTTTTAGCAGCTTATCAGCCCTAGTCCTAATACTGAACCACAAATGTACTTGGTCTCTTAGTGAACGTGTGGAATCCAAATTAATAGGTTTCATTGAACTCTAACAATACTTAAATGAAGCTTCTTTGTCACTGATTTTTATTATTATTCAACCAGTTTCCAAAGGTCTCAGACTTCTTGTAGCACAGCTATTGGACTGCCGTCCTGCTGCTGGTGCTTAATCGCATCAACGACCTTTTAAAGAAACCGGCTCTTGCTTAACCTTAACCCAGCTTCTGCTGCACTTTACAAAATTAGCTTTTCAGTGCAAATACGGATATGTAAACGACTTATTTGTCGATTCCATCACTTAGCTGTAAGGTTTGTACACTCTGGAGTCATCCGCTGTGTATATTAAAGATCCCGACGCTCTTACGGGGCACCTCTGAGGCGTTTCGCTGCCTTCAGTTTCTTCAGGGGATCCTCATTCATCACCCTTATTGTGCTTCTATACCGATGCTGCCCGCGTCTTGCTTTTCTCAGGATTTCATCTATCCGAGGTTTGCCTTGCTTCACAAAAACGCCGCGCGGCGTTTTTGTGAAGCAAGGCAAACCTCGGATAGATGAAATCCTGAGAAAAGCAAGACGCGGGCAGCATCGGTATAGATGCACAATAAGGGTGATGAATGAGGATCCCCTGAAGAAACTGAAGGCAGTGAAATGCCTCAGAAGTGCCCCGTAAGAGCGTCGGGATCTTTGGGATCTTTAATATACACAGCAGATGACTCCAGAGTGTACAAACTTTACAGCTAAGTGATGGAATCGACAAATAAGTCGTTTACATATCCGTATTTGCACTGAAAAGCTAATTTTGTAAAGTGGAGCAGAAGCTGGGTTAAGGTTAAGCAAGAGCCAGTTTCTTTAAAAGGTCGTTGATGCGATTAAGCACCAGCAGCAGGACGGCAGTCCAATAGCTGTGCTACAAGAAGTCTGAGACGTTTGGAAACTGGTTGAATAATAATAAAAAACAGTGACAAAGAAGCTTCATTTAAGTATTGTTAGAGTTGAACGAAACCTACTAATACTGAACCACACCGTCTGGTGATCACTGGATGCGAGATGATTTCCCACTATAACATCAGAAACACTTTCACCATTGGTAAGCACCAAGTCCAGTAGGGCCCCTTCTCGTGTTGGTTGTTACCAGTTTCTTGAATAGTTCTCTCTGTAGAGAATCCAGGATCTCCTTACTTCTAGATAACAGCACAGCAGGGATGTGCCAGTCTACATCTGGCATATTGAAATCACCTATCAATAGCACTACTCCTTTCATGGCAATGCTGCATATGTCTTCTATTAAATCTCCATCCACCTTTTCTCCTTGTGAGGGATTTCCCTTTCCCTCTTTCTAGTTTAACCCACACTGCCTCCTCTCTCCCTTTTAAGCCCTGTAATTCTATAGCTTTAATATTCTTTTTTACATATAGTGCCACTTCTCCTCCCCTTCTTCCTACCCTGTCCTTTCTGAGTAAGGTATAGCCCGGTATAATTATATCCCAGTCATGATTGTCTGTGAACCATGTCTCCATAACAACCACTAAATCCAAGTCATCCTCTTCCATTAAAGCCTCAACATCTGGGATCTTATTTCCCATGCTACGGTCATTTATACACACCACTTTCCAGATGTTTCCCCTTTTACCCATTTGTACAGAGGTATTTAATGTTTCACTTACCAGGGGCTTTCACTTACCTAGAGGCTTTCTTCTCCCATTCACAATGAATCTAGTTTAAAGCCCTCTTAAGTAGATTAGCCAGTCTGCTACTGAAGACACTTCGACCCTTCTTGAACAGATGGACTCCATCTCTGCTCTGCAGCTCTTGGAACATCATCCCATGGTCCAGGAAACCAAAACACTCTTGACAACCATCCATGCAGCCATGCATTCAACTCCAGGATGTGAGCTTCTCTGCCTCTGCCTTTACCCTCAACAGGGAGGATTGAAGAGAACACCATCTGCGCATCTGTCTGCTTCACCCACTGTCCCAGAGCCATGACGTCACTTTTGATACCCTCAGAGGGATACTTAGCAGTATTATTTGTGCCGACATGGATGAGCAACATCGGATAATAGTCAGTAGACTTGATGAGTCTCGGCAAACACTGTAATATCGCATATTTTAGCACCTGGCAGACAGCACACCTCTCTAGACATCAAGTCTGGTCGGCATGGACACCTCAGTACCCCTCAGAAGAGAGTCACCAACCACCTCTGCCCTTTGCTTCCTTGTGGTGACTGATTCTGCAACTTTGGGGGGCTCGAGCTCTGGTCCTTTCCTTTCCTGGATGCTTTCACCTCCTCCACTTCCAGGGCTGCATACTGGCTCTTCACTATTCTCTTGTGTTTTAACAATTTTGAATATTTTTGTGTTATCTGCAGATTTGATCTCCTCACTCGTTATTCCCATTTTCAGGACATTTATAAATATGTTAAAAAGCAATGGATCCAGCACAGAGCCCTGGGGTACTCCACTATTTAACTTTCTCCATTGAGAAACTTGACCATTTAGCCCTACTCTCTGTTTTGTCTTTTAACCAGTTCTTATTCCACAATAATACACTGCCTCCTATCCCATGATTTTTTAATTTCTACAAGTCTTTCATGAGGGACCTTGTCAAAGGCTTTCTGAAAATCCAGATACACTATATCAACCAGCTCACCGGTTACATCGAACATTCAAGAGAAAACCGATATATTTCTATGTGACAGGTGGCTGGGCATTGTATATGACAATCAAACAATTCTAAATCTTTGGTTGTTGAAGTGACCAGGGTCCTTTTGCAAAGATAGACATTTTGGGATAAGTCTGTAAGGAGCTGCAGAAATTTACAGGCCATTTATGAGTGTAAATTATGATAGTTTAGTCTAACATGCGTTGAGTGGTCATTTATACGCGTAAATGATGGCACTCTTCTGTAAGTACACATATGGAGCCCATCATGCTTACTTTCACTGTGGGTGTGCACATGGACGAAGCTAGGTTGGAGCATGCACAGCGCATGCATTTGCACGATATTTTATAGAATACGGTCATGATCTGCGCTGTCATTTACAACAGAGCTAGAAGTGGTGTAATAACTATTCCTTAAATTTCCATGCATTGACAACCACTTTCTCTAGTGTTCTATAATGTCTAATCCACTGGAGATGACTTTAGAGAATAGGCGGATTAACATGCATAACATTGTGCATTTCCTATGTGGGCACTTATAGAATTACCCTCTTGATGGACTGGGTACTGCTTCAATAGCACCTTCATTAAAACATAACATCAGGCCAAAGGTCCGTCAAGCCCAGTATCCTGTTTCCAACAGCAGCCAGTCCAGGTCACAAGTACCTATAAGGTTCCTAAAAGGATTTATGGACTTTTCCTCCAGGAACTTATTCAAACCTCTTTTAAATCCAGTTACACTAACAGTTTTTATTATATGTTCTGATAACGAATTCATTGGATTATCATGACTTCAACTCAATTTCTTCATTGGGTGCATACCTGAAGATACAGGTCACCACACAGAAACGTGGTTGAAGTACTAAAAAATACATTTGTGTGTCTCAAACTATATTATTTAGTCCTCCTGGGGAGAGAATTCTCTTTTTCAGAGTAACAATTCAATCATTACTTCATTTGATATTTCTCTTCTCTGCACACCCTGTGGAGGGAAACACCTGGGGATGGTTCACAATACAGTTTCTCTTTTATTGTACAATTCTTTTTCCAAGCCTCTGGAGCAAAAGAATAGATTCTCTGTTAGCTAAAATATATTACTATAGCTCTTAGATTGATCTCTTTTGAGAAAGGAATTGCATCTGCTAGCCATCTATCTCATGCCCCAGTCCATAGAAAGTGCTAGAACTACCAGTCCTTTCTCTTATCAAAACTGTATACAGGAATCATCCAGAGCCTTTATTAGTCTGTCAATGACTAGAGTTCTCTGCTTGACACTGAAAGTTAGAAAGAAATTGGAATGTACAGCAGCACTGCAGACAAGTTTACATCATTTCATTTCCATTTGATATCTTATTATTTCAGAGAGAAACAGTCATATATAAAAGAACACTGAGTGTGAAAGATGCATATCTGAGTTTAGAAAAATAATGCATCAAATTAAATAAAAAGGAAAGAAATACAGCAAGATACATTTAATCTGAACAGTAATACACTGTAATGTGCAGTTAGGGCTGACCCAAGTGAAATGCTCTAGGCTCCTCCTCCTGTCTCCAGCATCTTTCTTCCCTTGCTTATTCCCCCATGCCCCCCATTTCCCCTTCCCTTGCTTACCTCCCATGCCCATGTCGAACATCTCCCCATCTCTGCTCCCACACCATAGTCCACTCTCCTCTTCCTTTGCTTCTCCCTCCCCACCATGTTCAGCAACTGCCCTTCTCTTTCCCACCCCCATAACCAACATTTTCCTTTCCCTTGCTTATCTCCTAACTTTGTGTCCAGCATCTCTTTTCTCCTCCTCCCGCCAGGTGTCCAGGATCTCTCCTATGCCATACCTTCTAGAAGTTCAGCATCTTTCCTTCCATCACTTTCCTTCTCCATGTCCAACATCTCCCCTTCTTTCTCCCATTGTGTCAGCATCTCCCCTTTGTTCCCCCAGTGGCCAGCATCTCTCCTCTCTTCTCTTCCCTCGACTGCCATTGCAGCCACCACCCTATCTCCGCCAAAGCCTGAGGAAATGCAGCATGGCATGGGGCCTTTGGCACTCATGGCCTGCTAAGCCCTGCTGCCTCTAATGCAATCTCCCTGTCAGAGGGGGCAGGACACAGCAGGCCTTGTGCATGAGTGGGTACTGAAAGGCCTATCATTTCACTGACAGTTCCTGCCACACCAGCGCCGTGCCGCAGCACTACCTTCCAAATTCTGCAACCCTTGGCAGACATCTACTCCAACTAATGGTAGATTGGCACTATGTGAAGTAGTCTACAACGGATAAAATTCTGTGGTATGATGCTCTTAATGCAGCTAAATAGCTGATTTGTTTTGCTATTTTTTAAAGTGAAGATTTTTTTTTTTTTTACATTTATACATTTGTAATATATACTCTGTTCATACATCCCATGATGGGATGTTATCTTGCCTGTCATTGTGAGCACTTTAGTATCTCCTGGTCTTTCTCAGCACTCAAGGCACTGCTGTCTTTCTTATGATAGACCTCATTGGTGCTGTTTTCCATTATGTGACGGCTCTGTAACATTTCACATATAGCTGTGAATGTGTGTTTTAATGCCAATTAATCTGTGCCATAACATTCAGTTCCCACCGTAATTAGAACACCATAAATACATTCGGAAACATCACTTCAGTTTCAGTTCAGGAAGTGCAAAGGCCATGAAGTGTTCCAGCAGAACAGTTTACCAGATCCCTTTATAAATATCCACCTCCATGTATGACAAGGGGTGTTTCAAGTTACTAACTCCAGGCTGCTTAATGGCCTTTAATATGTGCCTTCATTTATTTAGGGTCCTTTTCCTGACAAGGCATTATAAGCAGGAACTCTGCAGCCCTTAAAAAAACGATTGCCTTACTGTTAAGTTTTTGTGGTTGTAATTTGCAGACAGGGACTTGTCATGTTGGGCAGTGTCTGCATTTTCTGCTCTGGGCAGTGTCCTTGTATTCAAGTCCAATTATGTCGTTAGCTGCCAGTTTTTTGTTTGTTTTTGGTGGTGAGAGCTTATATTTTCATGCTGATTAAATAGATATGTTTACAGACAAAAAACAACCCTTCATCTCTACAAGCAAATCATTGCAGTACATAAATTAACTCCTCGCTACACTCTGATTCCCTGTTGAAGGTCTGGCTTGTAACTCGTCTCAAACTCAGATTTGGAAAAGGCATGTAATTAAATCTCAAATCCAAATACTGGATGTTAGAGAAAAGAGGTACAGTTATAATTCTTAGGGAACTTCAGTGCTTCAGCCAAATACTAATTTAACATCAAGTTAACACTGAGGGAAACTGACAGTCGCAGGTTGTTTTTCTATGATGCCTGTTTCTAATCAGTGTTTCCATGTACTGATTTTCACAAATGCTATCCTTTCAAACATCGTTAAGAAATTTAAACATTAATGGAACTTTTTGGAATGGGAGGTTGCATTGCCTATCAAACTGATGTATAAACGGATCGAGTTTCTGCCTACAGGTCACCATCTCATTTTAAACTTAAACACCGTGTAAGAATCTGTGAGATGTGGATAGCATTCTGCATGGAAGAGGTGTGTGAGGGGAGCACAAACCCAGAGAAGTCCTTTGTTATAGGCTGGCCGACCACCAATTGCGTTGCCACTTTCGGGTAGGTGTGGAAATGTTATTTTTATGCTTACATTTGTCTACAAAATTCAGCCATTTAAGGATGGCTTCCACTTCCCTTTCCTAAGTTCAGCATTCCAACCCAAAATGCCACAGTCCAGGAGGTGCAAATATGTGAAGGTGCATTGTAGACAGTACACTGAGATCAGAATTGAGGTGCTGAGGTCTCGATGCACACAGTTCTGGCAGTCTTTCAGAAACAGCTCAGCTAAAGGTAGAGCCTGTTCTAACATAGGGCAGGGGAGCACTTCTTTTACTGATGCATGGAGCCGTAGGGCCCCTTTGCAAATCTACGCATGGGCAAAATCAACGGGGGAAACACAGCAACTTATACGTTTAAATGCTGGCGCCTACACATGGATGTCAACCATTCTGCAAGCCTACATGTATAAATGCCAACAATTAACTGCAGATGCCACTATCTTTATCTAATTTCAGTTTGGAGCGGGGAATAAACCACATGAGTTTAAGGAGGATAATCCCCTTAATCTCTTCTCTACAGGGCTGGCAAAAAAGAGCACTTTTCTAAAAACCTAAACGTGCCAGAGAGCAGCTGCAGATCCTAACATGGACAATCGCAGTCATACATGTGGGGGACACATGTAGATTTTTGACCTGTCCAGGCTACTTCCTAACCATGCTCCTGACCCAGCCCCTGGCATTTCCTACATAATGAGGACATCCACGTGCGAATTCAGCCCTTTCTAATATTGCCTTTTACACTTGAATGTCATTTTCACGTATAAATCCCTGACTTTACACCTGGAAATTGCGATTAAGGCTGCTTAAATAACTCCCAAAAGTTCTTTATTTTATCTATTACTACCACAACTTAGCGTTTGTATAGCGCTACAAGGCATGCGCAGCACTGTATATATAAATGTAAGACACCGTCTCTGCTCATCAGAGGTTGGGGCAAGGTACTTCAGGCCGGAAGGTCGGGGGTTCAAATCCCACTAGAGGACAGCAACCTTGGGCCGGAAGGGCTGGGGTTTCTAGTCCCACAGGTGCTCCTTGTGGTCTTGGGCAAGCCACTTAACCCTCCATAGCCCATGTTCCCTGTAAAATAGTTATCTCCAAGTTCAGTGCCCTGTTCAGCGTAATTTCAGTTTGTTCAATGTAAACCGCACTGATGCAGAATAGCGCGGTATATAAGAGAATGTAAATAAATAAATCATAAAACTCAGGACTTGAGTATGGTAGGATACACATAAATGGTGAACAAAAGTGAGGGGCATCAGGATCCAAAAGCAGCCTCGAAGAGGTGGGGTTTCATCCTGGATTTCAGTAGGGCTATCGAAGGAACCTGATGCATTGACTCAGGTAGTTTGTTCCAGGCATATGGAGCAATAAGGTGAAATGAATGAAGTCTGGAGTTGGCAGTGGCAGAGAAGGGCACAGATAAAAGGGATCTGCGAGAGGAGCAGGCTGGGTTTTCACCAGTGCCACAAGGAATATGCACAAGACAGATTTATATATATTGCGCCTCTAACTTATGCAAATCTGTCTCATGCAAATCATGTTTCATTCTAGTTCAATGCCTAGAGCAGTAGACCATGTGCCCTTTTAACTTGGTTCCTTTTCTTTTGTGCCTGTGGGGAAAATACTTAGCAAGTTGAGCACCATCAATCCAAATGGGAATTGGGGGATTGGATTTAGCTCACATCTTTTCTGAGAAATTTCAAGCGAGTTACATTAAGGTACAGTAGGCATTGCTTCTGGTCTGAAAAATTCACTTTCTCCACAGAGCCAAGGATACAACACAAATTACTGAGGAAACAAATCTCACATGACAAAAGTATATTGTATACATTCTAATTTGAGTAAAACACATTCATTACATTTATTTTAGTTATTTATTTAGATTTGTATACCCCATTTTGCTACAATCAAAGTGGTGAGTTGCACAAAATAAATTACAAAAAATAGAAGTGACATAACATTGGATAAGAAGTAATACAACTTACAAAGGGATACTATAAAATTACTTATTATAACAATACTTTATGATTACAATCATGCATTGTTAATGAAGTTCACTGTCTGGTTGATCATAATAATCCATGAATAGGAAGGATTTAAGTGATTTGCGGAAGTCCTTTAAATCTTTTGTGGCCTGTAAATCATCCGGGAGTGAGTTCCAAAGGGCTGGTGCTAATAATGATAAAGCTCTGGCAGAGGTAAATTGTTTTGTTTTTTTGAAATCCAATTGGTGTACGTAATTTATTGTTACTGCTTGATCTCCTGCCATGTGTTGCCATCATCTGTTTCTTGCTGAACTTTTATGATTGTTCATTTGTTACAGTGGGCATGATATAGGTTGAAAATGTAGCTTAAAATGGTCACCCATTCAACCGGCAATCAAAACAGTGCTGAGTTCTGGTAGCTCCCTTGGTTTTGGAGAACGGTGGTGCTTTCCAGGTTGTGATGCTGTCTATTGCAGTCTTTCCAACCCTGTTCTGGAGACACACTTAGCCAGCTGGGCTTTCACCATTGTCACAAGGAATATGCACGAGACAGATTTACATATATTGCGCCTCTAACTTATGCAAATCTATCTCATGTGAAACAGATTTCATGCTGCTTGGACAGGGTTGGGAAACACGGTTCTGTTGGAGCACCACAAGAATTACAAGTGCTATGCTGGAAGAAGGTCTGGGGGAGTTCTCATGTTGGCCTTGTTAAATTTTCTTATGAAAACCAATGGCATCTTACCAAAATGAAGCAGATCCGTTGAGAGCCTCTTGGTGAGAATTGGTTGCATAGCCTCAAGAATTATACTATGGAGATCTGTTTTTCAGATGAAGACAATTGGATCAATTTTATGCTGGTGCAATTAAAGATATCTCAGCCGGGAGATCACGTGATGCGGTGAGGACAGCAGACGTGTGCTGGATGTGCTTCGGTCCCCCTCGCCCCAAACCGGCAGATTAACGTGGCTTTGACGACCCTAATCGGGCTTAATACAACCAGACGTCCTCCCTTACTCCACTTGGGATCGGATTCCTGGCTGAATTACTGGTGTTTGGATGGCTGCATCAACGAAAACGGCTCGGTGGGAGAAGGAGTGTGTGGCCTCTGCGGCCAAAATGGCCGATGGGAATACGATGCCACGATCGCCGTCCTCCCCAGCCTTCCTGGAGGAGGTATCAGCTGCGGTAGCCGAGGCACTTTCTACCCAATTTGCAGCTCTCCATGAGAAAATGGACGCTTTACAGAACTCGGCCGGGGCTCTGGGGAGACGAATCCAGGAGGCCGAAGAGCGCATCGGAAAGGCAGAGGATTCCATTGAGACGGTCACCCAGGAGTTGTCAGCGCTGAAGGCCCAAATGCTAGCGCAGTCAGCCAAAATCGACGACCTGGAAAACCGGTCGCGACGTAACAATTTAAGGTTGATGGGCATCCCAGAATCGATTGCAGACAAGGAGTTAAAACAGTATGTGGAGACCTTGCTCCCCCAGCTCTTTGAGGGAAGTCTGGAGAGCGGTAGCTTGATGATCGAGCATGCCCACCGAGTTGGGAGCAAACAGCCTCGGGATCCTAGGCCGAGGGTAGTCCTCGTCAAGTTCCTTCAGTACCCGCAAAAGGAGGCGATTCTTCGAGCCGCCCGACAACGGGGAGGCCTAACCCATGAGAATTTCACCCTCCGAATCGCTCAGGATTACTCCGTTGCTCTCAGTCGGAGACGCAGAGCATATGCCCCTCTCTGCAAAAAATTGATTACTGCTAAAGTTAAATTTTCGGTCCAATACCCTGCGTGACTACATGTTTTTCATGAGGGGGCTCATCGGGCCTTTGATTCGGCGGAGGAGGCTGCCTTATATGTTGAGAGCATTGTTCAAGATGGGAGCCTATCTACCACAAGTTCATAAATGCTGTTTTGCCCTTGTGACTGGTTTTGACTTTTGATTTTTTCTCGGGGTGGCCCCGAACTGGAAGACCGTCTTGCCCTGCAGATGCTGAGAGCGGCCTGGGGATTCCCTTCCCTACCAATGAGCGCAGATCTGTACTACCCTGACGGCTCGGCCTTGGCTGAGCCAGAGGCGTTCGGTAACGTGCTACATGCCTAGACCTTTGAGACTGCTGGAGCGTATTAAAGCATTGTGGTGCCCCTGGCCTTAAACGTTTTGGGGAGGATGCGGGAGTCTCCCTATACTTGGCTGCTGGGCTCCGGTTTTGTCCACTTGTTGGCAGTTGGATTTTTTTTTTTTATCTTCATGACTGTTTTGCCTTATTGATGAGTACATGTTTGTGCTGGCAAAGAATATATTGCAGTTCAAATGCTGATGATTATGTACATATTTTTTGTCTGAAAACCTGCTGGACTAATCTGTAACTGTTACTTTTTCGCTAGTGCTACGATTTCCTTCTAGGGGGATAGGGTAGCGGGTTTCCCTTGGCGAATAGTTGGAGGATTTGGGAACCTGGTTGGGGGGGTCCCGGGGAGGAAGAGTAGTGGGAAAGGATGTGGGACGTATGGAGGGGGGTCTCACGGGGAAAGAACAGTTGGGGGGTTGGGGGGGGAGGGGTGTTGAGAGTGGGGATGGAGTAGTGAAGAGGGGGGGAGGCGGGAGGGTAGGGGGGGTGCGAGGGAAGAGGGGTCGTGGGTGTCAGGGGGTAGAGAGAGTGGGAGGAGAGGACAATCGGTGGCGAGGGTCAGGGGGAACCCATGAGGCGCGCTCCCTCTTTCCCATCCCCTCCTGAGTTCCGATTGTTCGGATCGGTTCCCTATAGAACCGGTGGGGTCCGGGAGGGAGGGGATGTTGCTCTGACTTTGATGACTTGTCCTGCTGTCGGGCTTTCCCTGTATGGTAGGGGATTACAGGGTTTCTTTTTTTTTACTGGTTCATAGTATAGTCCCATGCGGGGGTTAGTTTCCTTCTTTGTTCCGGGTGGATATTTCTTTATTTAATTTATTATTTAATGTTCTTATATGACGTGCTATTTGTCCTTAGGGCGGTTTACATCGAAACAATGCAACATTTGGTCAGCTATAATAGACTTTTCACAAGTATCAGGAAAGTTAATATGGAAGTGTATAGGGTAATCATCTATGTTGCTAGACAATGTGTTGGAGGTATATATTGCCTGGGATATACTGGATGGTTGACCGGAGGTGGGTGGGGTGTTCCTTTTCTTTGTCCCCTGTCTCTCCATCCCTCACCCCTCCCTCTTTGGCCTCGAGTCCCCCTCTCATTATGAGAAGTATGTAAGTGGGGTTGAGGGAGACCGGACGCATCCAGGTGATCTGTGAGGTTAGTTTATTCTACCTCGGTGAGGTTAGGTGAAAGATGATGTGCCACTGTGTGGCAGGGGTTGTAGAGATTTGGGGTGGGTGGGGGGGGAGGGGAATGGGAGACATAGTCACACCTATGCTAGGGTCTTTCTCTCTGGCATTTACCACTCTAGAAGAGGTTGGGGGGAGCCCCAGGCTGGGAGGGCCCTCTCTGGACTACTGGATTGTACTTTGTCAAAGTGCCTGAATCTAGCTATAGTGCTCTGAGGATTATTTCCTGGAATGTGTGTGGGTTAGGATGCCCAATTAAGCGGTCTAAAGTGTTGCAGGCCCTGGCCAGGCAAAAGGTTGATATAGCTATGCTCCAAGAGACCCACCAGTCGGCGGAAGAGCATAGTAAATTGGGTAGAGCGTGGGTAGGACGGGTGTGTGGGGCTCCGGCGATGCGGAAAAAAGGTGGAATTGCTATTTTGATTCATAAGCGTATAAGGTTTGACGTAGATAGGGAGGTTCTTGACCCCTCTGGGAGATTTCTGCTTCTGCATGGTATGTTAGAGGGGAAGCCGGTGATTCTTGGGAACATTTATTCTCCTAATGTCCTCGACCCTGGCTTATATATCCGGCTGGCCTCCAAACTGGAGCTTTTGCCGGACGCTCCGGTAATCCTGGGAGGTGACTTTAATGGAGTGATGGACGTGGACATGGATACATCCAGTGGTGGGGGGTCTCGGGAACGACGGCAATCCACTAGGGCAATCCTATGGCTGTGTACGCGCTTGGGGCTGGTAGATCCATGGAGGTTATTACATCCCTCTGAGAAAGATTTTACACACCAATCGCGAGCTCATGGCTCGTCGGCGCGAATTGATTATTTGTTGCTTACGGGGGGGTTGTTTGCTGCAGTGCGAGATGCCCAGATTGGGCCGGGGGAGATCTCCGATCATGCGCTAATCTGGTTGGACCTTCAATGGGGAGAGGCGACACCTAAGACTCGCCTTTGGCGTTTTCATTTAGAACTTTATACCGACACTCAATTTCGTTCCTTCCTGCGGAGGCATTGGCAGGAGTTTGAATCGGATCATAGGAACCATCAGGATGATCCTGAATTAGTATGGGAGACTGCTAAGGTGGTCCTACGTGGAGACATTATAGGCTTTCAGGCTAGAAAGCGGAGATTAATGTCTGAGCGTATTATTCGCCTTGAAAAGGAGGTCACGACGTTGCAACGACTCTGTGCCCGCCACCGGACTGCCGGATATCAGAGACAGCTGTGGGAGACTCAGACGTTGTTGAACGAGGTCTTGCACCAACAAGCGAAAAAGTCTGTTTTATATTACCGCTATAAGTTGCATACCCAGGGGGATAAACCTGGGAAAATGCTGGCTCTGTGTTTGCGTGGTCCCCGTGGTTCACGGTTAGTTCCGGCGATAAGGGATGATCGGGGAGTGCTGCATAGGACTAGCCCACAGATTGCCACAGTGTTCCGGTCCTTTTTTCAGAAACTCTATGCCGCAGGAACGGATTCCCCTCTGGAGCCGCGGGAATATTTCACAGACTTGGATCTCCCTCAATTAACGGAGGCGCAAAGAGTGCAGTTAGACCAACCGATTACGGTGAGTGAAGTGCAGACAGTTATATCTAAGGCAAGTTGTTATAAATCTCCTGGGCCTGATGGGTTGGGGGAGGAGTTTTATAAGATTTTGAGTGATTTGGTATCTCCGACCCTCCTAGCGGTGCATACCCGGAGAGCTGCACAGGGCTCCTTCCGCTGGGACAGTAATCAAGCCCATATTATACTTATCTCGAAACCTGGGAAGGACCCGCTGTGCGCAGCGTCTTATCGTCCGATTTCACTCCTTAATTTTGATCTTAAATTGCTAGCAAAGATTCTGGCGGAGCGTTTGGCAGGTGTCCTTGACCAGCTAGTTCATGAGTCACAGGTCGGCTTTGTGAAGCATCGATATGCAGTGCGTAATTTGCGGAAGATCGTGGCGTCGTTAGAATGGGTGCAACGAAGGGCTCAGAAGTCTTTACTAATAAGCTTTGACGCTGAAAAAGCTTTCGATAGGGTTAGTTGGCACTATTTGCAGGACCTGCTCCCACGTTACGGTTTGGGGAACTCTTTTTGTAAAATGGTGAGATGTTTATATGCAGATCCGATGGCTGCGATTTTGTGTAATGGGCTGCTTTCGGAGGCTTTTCCCCTCCGGAGAGGGACTAAACAGGGATACCCCCTGTCCCCCCTTCTTTTTGTCTTGTCTTTGGATCCTCTTATTCGAAAGGTGGAACAGTCTCGTGAGTTACAGGGAATTACTATGGGTAGGTAGGTCTTCAAACTATCCGCCTTTGCGGACGACCTCTTAGTACATTTGTTATCACCTCAGGAATCCTTGCCGGCGTTGCTACAGGAATTCCAGGCCTTTGGTCGGGTTGCGGGCTTCTGTATTAATCGAGAGAAGTCGTAGGCCTTGGATGTTTCGGGTTGCGTGCGGCCGGCGTGGCAGGGTGTGTTCCCCCTTAGGTGGGCTGAGGATTGTTTTGTGTATCTGGGAATTATTTTAATGCCTCGGTCAGCGCAACTCTATAGGGCTAATTTGAACCAGGTAATGACTAAATTACGGGCTCAGCTGCAAGCGTGGGGACCCCTCCCTCTGTCTTTATCGGGGAGAATAGCTGCGATTAAAATGGTAGTCCTTCCTCAGATACTTTACTGGCTACAAACTCTTCCAGTTTGGGTTTTGCGGCGAGATTTACTTCGGCTTGAAGGGCTGCTGAAAGTTTTTTTATGGAAAGGGGCGAGAGCACGTATCCCATATGGGAGGCTGATGGGAGGTTGGCGACAGGGGGGGTATGGGGCTCCCGGATCTGGGGGCCTATGCATTGGCTTGTCAGGCCCGACATTTGGGGGACTGGCTGGGTGGGACTGAGGTCTTTACTCCTCAGATCGTAGAGGAGGCTTGTGTCGCCCCGTACTCCTTGTTGGCCCTTTTGCATCAGGAGAACCGACTGCTTCCACAATATATTACTGAGAGTGTGCTTTTGGGTGCCGTACGGCGAACTTGGCGGCAGCTAAATCTTTACTGGAAGCGAAGTTGGAAAGTTTCGAGTTGGCTGCCGCTCCAGGGTAATGTCAACTTTCCACCAGGTACGGATACTGCAACCCTGCGTGCTTGGGCAGCGAAGGGAATCTGTAATATCGGGCACGTAGTGGACTCTTCGGGCCAGTGTAAACCCTTCTCATCGCTCAGAGCGGAATATGATTTAGACCCGGTTCATCCTTTTCCATACCTGCAGCTTTCTTACTACGTGACTTCCCTGCCAGCGGGAGAGCTTCATGTAGACCGCTCGGCACAGATAATAGAATTTTTTGATTTGGGAGGGGACTCCTCACCGTCCATATGAAGATTGAGGGCACGGTTGGATGGGTTTAGGCAATCTCCGGATTACCGGACTGTTCCTAGATGAAATAAATGACTGCTTCTTGGAGCAGCTGGTTCATGAACCAACCAGAGGGGAAGCAATATTAGACCTAGTCCTTAGTGGAACACCAGATGTAGTGCAAGAGATAAGGGTGTTGGGGCCACTTGGCAATAGTGATCATAGCATGATCGCCTTTGATTTAATTAGTGGAGGAGGGATAGTAAGGAAATCCACAGTACTACCCTTTAACTTTCGAAAGGGAGAATATGATAGAATGAGGAAAACAGTTAAGAAAAAACTAAAAGGAGCAGTTGCAAAGGTTAAAGACGTACATCAAGCTTGGGTGTTGTTGAAAAATACTATCTTGGAAGCCCAGACCAGCTGTATTCCACGCTTTAAGAAAAGTGGAAGGAAGTCCAAAAAATTGCCAGCATGGTTTAAAGCTGAGGTCAGAGAGGCTGTTGTTGCCAAAAAAGCATCTTTCAAGAAATGGAAAAAAGAGCCAAATGATGAAACCTGGAAACAGCACAAGCACTGGCAAGTCAAATGCAAGGCATTGATAAGGCAGGCAAAGAGAGAATTTGAGAAGAAGCTTGCTGCGGAAGCAAAAACGCGAAATAAAGACCTTTTCAAGTACATTCGTAGCAAAAAACCCGTGAGAGAGTCAGTTGGTCCATTAGATGATAAAGGGGTTAAAGGAGCACTAAGAGGCGACAAGGCGATAGCGGAGAGACTGAATGAATTCTTTGCTTCGGTCTTTACTGAGGAAGATGTAGGGATGTTACCCACGACTGAAGTGGTATTTAAAGGTGTGGAAGAATTGAAGGAAATATCGATACATCGGGAAGATGTCCTACAACTATTAGATAAACTGAAGAGTAGCAAATCACCTGGGCCGGATGGTATACATCCAAGGGTGTTGAAAGAACTGAAATTTGAGATTGCAGACCTGCTATCAGTAATCTGTGAACTATCATTAAAATCATCTCTAATACCTGAGGATTGGAGGATCGCCAATGTAACACCAATTTTTAAAAAGGGTTCGAGGGGTGATCCGGGAAACTACAGACCGGTGAGCCTGACATCAGTACCGGGAAAAATGGTAGAAACCATCATAAAGAATAAAATTACTCAGCAAATAGATAGTCATGACCTAATGGGAGACAGCCAACATGGCTTTAGACAAGGAAGATCTTGTCTTACTAATCTGTTATGTTTTTTTGAAGGAGTGAATAAACAGGTGGACAAAGGTGAGTCGGTTGATATTGTGTATCTGGACTTTCAGAAAGCCTTTGACAAGGTCCCTCATGAGAGACTTTTGGCAAAACTAAAGAGTCATGGGATAGGAGGCAGTGTACTACTGTGGATCAGGAACTGGTTAAAAGATAGAAAGCAGAGGGTAGGACTAAATGGCCAATTTTCCCAATGGAGAAAGGTGAATAGTGGTGTACCCCAGGGATCTGTGCTGGGTCCGCTGCTTTTTGACATATTCATAAATGACCTGGAAAGTGGAATAACGAGTGAGGTTATCAAATTTGCTGATGACACAAAACTATTTAAAGTTGTTAAAACCCAGGAGGATTGTGGAAAATTGCAAGAGGATCTTGATAAATTGGAAGACTGGGCATCAAAATGGCAGATGAAATTTAATGTGGAGAAGTGCAAGGTTATGCACCTAGGGAAGAACAACCCAAACTATGGTTACACGATGCAAGGTTCCACATTAGGAACCACCACCCAAGAAAAAGATTTAGGCGTCCTTGTGGATACCATGTTAAAACCCTCGGCCCAGTGTGCAGCGGCGGCCAAGAGAGCAAATAGAATGCTAGGTATGATAAGGAAAGGAATGGAAAATAAAACAAAAGATATTATAATGCCTCTATATCGTTCCATGGTGAGACCGCACCTTGAATATTGTGTGCAATTCTGGTCGCCATATCTTAAAAAGGATATAGCAATTTTAGAAAAGGTTCAGAGAAGAGCCACCAAAATGGTAAAGGGGATGGAAGGCTACTCCTATGAAGAAAGGCTAAAAAGGTTGGGGCTCTTTAACCTGGAAAAGAGACGGCTGAGGGGAGATATGATAGAAGTCTATAAATTAATGAACGGAGTGGAACGGGTAAACGTAGATCGATTGTTTACCTTATCAGAATATAGAAAGACTAGGGGACATGCAATGAAGCTACAGGGTAAACTATTTAAGACTAATAAAAGAAAATATTTTTTCACTCAACGTGTAATCAAACTCTGGAATTTGTTACCGGAGGATGTAGTAAAGGCTGTTAGTGTAGCTGGGTTTAAAAAAGGTTTGGACAAGTTCCTGGAGGAAAGGTCCATAAACCATTATTAAGAAGGGACCCAGGATATCAATGCTTGAACCAATACAAGCATTGTGGAACCTGTGTCCCTTGGGGAAACTGCTAGGTACGTATGACCTAGATTGGCCACTGTTGGAAACAGAATACTGGGCTTGATGGACCTTGGTCTGACCCAGTATGGCATATCTTATGTTCTTATGTTCTTATGTAGAACTCGCGTGGGCTACTGAGTTGCAGCGAGACGTTCTCCCAGGTACTGTTCTTAAGGGCCTTCGGCGGATGGCCCAGTTAGCGGAGGGAGTGCGTTGGAGAGAGGTACATTTTAAATCTCTGACTAGGGTATATTTTTCACCGCGTCGGGCCTTTCGCAGCCATCTGACTGTAGATGGCAGCTGTCCGAAGTGTTCCGAACCAATGGCATCCCTACTGCATATGTGGTGGAGCTGTCGGCTGCTCCGTTCTTACTGGGCACGAATATCTTCGTACATGCAGGACTTGCTGGGACAACGGGTGGGTTGGGATGCCTTATTTGTTACCTTGGACTGCTTGGGACTTACCTCACCCAAAGGCAAATGGGGGCGGTTGTTAGTGCGTAAGGCCTGTTTGGTGGCTAAGGGGCCCCTGCTTCGTAGATGGCGAGAACGGGGTCCGCCAACCTTTTGGGAATGGCGGAATAATTTCCATCAATTGATGTTGGCTGAGTGTAGGAGTGCCCGGGGTAATCCTCCGAGGTGGCTCAACTTCCAGTCACTTTGGGATCCCTACATTCAGCAGTTAAATCCCCGTAGCCGTAATGAAGTTTTACAATGGGCGACGCTTGAGCACAGGAGTGACGTTGACAGGTGACTTGGTGCTGGCGTGAGTGGTAAGCCTGGTTGATTTACCTTTGAGGCACTCTTGGTATGGGTGATGACTATGTCTCCGGGGAGGGAGGGGGAGGGGGGTAGAGGGGGGATATAGAGGTTTTCCTTATAACCGCAAAAAATTTACACCATTTGTATATTTTCTGTGTCCTCCGATGTGGGGATCAGAGACCCACCCCACTCGGGGATTGTTTGTTGTTTGCTGTTACTGTGTATGATTGGTGTATAAATAAAGTTTGGAAAAAAAAAGATATCTCAGCCTGCGAAGAATCGGCTATAAGCGGGGAGTCCGGCACTATTCCACTAGAACGCCCAAGAAGAAATTGGGGTTCATGAAATGGATAGAACACTAGATGAAATCCTAAAGAAATAAACCAGGGGATTCACTGCAAGAATTTGCTATAGGAAGGAGTGTCACTGTATTTTCAGATATTTGTGAAAACATAAAATTATGACTTTGTTTTTTTTCAGGCAGGCTTACAAATTTAAGCAATCAAAAGCTGTGAGCCAGTTGCTAATAATCCTTTCAAATTGTTTGAAATAACATATACAAACAAATATGCTCCATTCCAAAAACAGCCCAGGAGAGAGAAAAAATATTATTAATAAAGGAGAAAAGGGATCTTAGACTAGATCGAGCCAGCTGTGATAGGCATGTCATAGGTACTGGCTGTCACTGGCATCCGCTCGCTGCATCCGTGATCCAAAAAAACTTTTTTAATTGTACATTTCCAATTTTAAATTGTAAACGTATTATTTATTTCATTTTACATTACTTTATATTATTGTGTTCTTTTATAGAAAATAAACATTTCAAACTCAAATCCGTTCCGCCCCACAAAGCATGTACTGCAGCTCCTAAAGATTAGCCAAACCTTCTATACTGACTGTGCAGGAATCCTTCAAAACTCTGCTAAATGTAGGGCAGCACTTATCTTTAATAAACAGGAGTTTCCCCAACGCCACTACAGGCGTTTCGCCGGCGCTTCTTCAGGGGATTAGAAATTCTCCTTCACAAAAAGCACGCTGAACAGCTGTCAACACACGTTTCGAAGTTTGAAACGTGTGTTGACAGCTGTTCGACATATTTTTTTTGGAAACGGAGCATATTTGTAGTGATCACAGTTTTCATTCTATAATTGGGACTGATGCATTTGTGATGTAACATATAGACAGACCTGACATGGCTGGGATGCAGATCAATAATGACCATTTAACGGAGGGAAATGTCTAGTTTTTCAAAAATGTCAGCTCCTGTAGATTAAGTGCTGGAGCCATGCACTGAGTGACAGGACCAAAAACAAAATACAAATATTTATCACATTTGTTTTCCTGAAGCAGGAACATCAGTCGCATTTTAAAGTTCTCCAAATAACGCTGCTGTCTGGAAAGCAAGGGGCTTGCTCTCTAACTGCTGAAACTTTCCCAACATTGGTTTGTGTGTTGGAAAAGGCTCAGCTTCGTTGTTGTCCTGTCCACTTTAGGCCAGTGTTTAATCTTTTTTGTACAATAATCTGAGCTACAAATGGAACTCGCTGTGAATTCCTATGAAATTTAATATTTTAAATAAGTAAATATTATCAAAAGAAGGAAATGGATATTACAGAGTGAAAACCATTAAAGTAACGATGTGATAAAATTAAACATATTAGATCATTTAAATGGGATTTGTTGTGATTTTCCAGCGTAAGACCAAACCAACTTAATGAAAGCAATCAATGATTCCGAACAAACTACTGTAGTTGTTTTTAAGTGTGAAAAATCTATGAGACATGCACAACAATATCCATAAAAATAGGTGGGGAGGAGGAATACAAATCACATATAAACACTAACAATATTGAATTACGTGAAGTCAGTTTTACAGGGACATGACGTGAAGTCAGTTTTACAGGGACATTCTTGCTTGCTTGAAATTACTTGTGAGAGTCCACTTGTAGACTATGCATTTAAAATCTGGCCAGGCAGAATAATGTCTCTGAGTTGGTGTATCTGGGGGTTCCTCCTTTTGTCCCCCCCTCCTTTTTACCATACACTTTATTAGGTACACATCAAGAACATTTTGCAGTCAAAGGGGGTAATTTATAAAGCACTTTCCATGTACAAAGCCTATTTTACATGCAGAAAAGGGCTTTTAGAAAATTGTACAACCGAATATGTGCAGAAAACGTTTGAGCATGTACCTGTTTATACATTACCTGTATGTACGCATTCCCAGGGTGGAATTTGGGTGGAACAGAAGTGGGGGGCTCAATGCATGCACATATTTTATAAGACACGTGTACACATGTTAAATACGGGCAGAAATCCAGTTGCGCCTTCTTCAGGGCAGGTGTAAATTCATGCTGTTGGGAATGGATCTGGGAAGCCTGTTTTATAAAGGGATATAGGCACCTTTTTGGACTTTTTACATAGGCACCCTGTTAAAAAATCAAATCAAAAAGTAATTTTACTGGTTTGTTATGGGCCAGAGATCGCTGTTTTCTCATTCTTTTGGGCTTCATGAGAACCTCGTCGCAATTTAACCTGCTTAACTTTACCGTTCTGTTTTCTTGGTGCTGTCTGTATTTGTAGAGTTGATGCAAGTTCTTAATATTTACCGTATAGTGTTAGCATGATTATCCCATCCTCCGCTGAAATTCTTGTGGTACTCACATTTAAATCCCAAGGCTCAGTGATGCTGCCAACAGTGAGGAAGCCAAGGTACAATCCAGGCACCAGACCCACATTCCAGAACTCTTTCTTTCTCTTATTAGTTCAAGAGTCCTTGAAGGTATTTTTAAAATGATTGCTTTTTCTTCTATGAATAAACTTTGAGAACAGATTAATTTGTGTATATTTTGAGGCTATATGCGATGAAATACATTGGACCCGATTCTAATCTTGAGCTTCAGTCCATATTCTCACATATAAATACAGCTAAATAAATACAGCTAAATAAAATATGGAAAAAAAGATAGAAATGTTGTATTCCATATACACCTGAAAGTCAGAAGTTTGGATCAAGCCCTTTAGAAATGATTTTGATTTGGCATGAAGGCATCTAGGCATTATGAAAGAGGTAGATGGAGTTCAGACACCATATTACACTATTTTTCAATAGATAAGTAATACTGGGCAATTGGCAGATTGGTCATGTTGGGACAAAGTCCGCAGGTACATTAATTTTCTTGTGTCTTTGCAGGTCTCCAGAGCTGAAAGAGAAGTGGCTTAATTTCCTCCAAAGGTACATAGCATTTTCATCACAAAACATGCACAAACGTGAATTTTATCAAGCAATTTACAGGTGATACATTTATGCCCAACTTTCAGAGTAGCTAGTTTCCAGGAGTTAAATTCCTTTCCTAAAGTTACTAGCCTGATGAAGGGAGGCTAACTTGCAAAAGCTAGCCATAACTCTGTTAGGTTAGTGCATTCAAAAGATAACACTATGACTTCTCGTTGTGGGAGTTTACAAATTGTAAATGTATTTGTTTATTTTTGAGCTTGAGGGTCCAAAAAAATTGGTGTTCATCAGTGTTTTCATGCCACGGATACTTTTGCCGGGTACCTTTTCTGGTAGAATTCAATAAGTATGTTTGTGTCATTTAGGAATCAATGCAGAAAAGGCACAAAAACTGAGTGGAGAATATACTTCAAGCCAGGAAAGGAGTGAAAAAGTAGCTGGGGAAGTGATGGTTTTCTGATAAACATCTGTTAGAATTTGTTTGCATCAGGGGTGTTTATTGATTTAACCTTAACATTGGAAGCCCTGTTTATCACCTTTCACTTGTTTGCTAGCTTTATATTTTTTATGCATTTGAATGGACTAACACAGCAAGTCCATTATTTTTCTACAAGAGTAATTTTAAGTTCAGTGTGTTAGTAAGCTCTAGAGACGCTTGGCTTAATAAAATGCAGAGAAACCTTGTTATGAAGAGTCTTCTCTCATTTTTAGAACCAAGACTGTTTCTTCATCCTTTCATGTGGTTAGGTTACGAGTGGCAAGGAAATATTTAGCTGTTCTGCAGAGGTTCAGTAGGCTCAGCATAGGAATATCTGTGCTTATGTTTAGTCCCTCACATCATTCAGCTCCTTGCACTTCAGAAGCATCAGAATTATGAGGATTTCACCATAGCAACCACAGAAAATCTTCCAATCTAATTCTGAGATTGTATTACCTTTTAAAGGATGCATTTGGAAAATGGACATGTAATCCTATAAGGCAGTGGTTCTCAACCCAGTCCTTGGGACACATCTAGCCCGTCAGGTTTTCAAGATAATCACAATGAATATACATGAGAGAGCTTTGTATGCACTGCCTTCATTGTATGTAATTTTCTTTATACATATTCATTGTGGTGCTTCCGAAAATCTGACTGGCTAGATGTGTGCTGAGAACTAGGTTGAGAACCCCTGCTATAAGGACAGGATAGATGGAGGATGGAACTGGTTTACCATTTATTCATATTTCCTTTTTTTTTTAAAACAAATAACATGTTAAGACTGTACAGTAGATCTCATCCTAATGACTTGAATATCATTGGCTTAAGCTGCCCCTGTATTGCATAGAAGCCATCAAATACATTCTGTTGGAACTTCTTTCTTTACTTTTGGAGAAATGCTCCACAATATTGTACTAGCTATTATGGATGTTATAGAGCTCACAGTTGACACCCATCTAGAAATATTAGCTTTAGCAGGATTTGGACGCTGTCTCAACCACATACCAGTTGAAAATTTTATAATTTGGTGGATAGAGATTCACAGAACCTATGTGTCTTTCTTAGTCGCATTAAAGAAGAAAAGGAAAATGATTACCCCAAAAGCATTGCTCTGAAGATTTTCGCTAAGGATATCGGAAACTATGCATATGTAAGTGTTTCTGAGCAGGAAATCCTGCCTAGGTCTGATATAGAAAGCAAGTTCTGATTATTGCTGATATGTGTGTATGTATGTATTTTAATTACGCTTGTCCACTGCCTTGAATGCAGGTTCATATGGCAGTATAGAATTTTTTTTAATACTTACAAATAAATAAGTTACATTCAAGAAGTCTATAATGATCCCCAAAATGGGTCATAGATTTATTGGATTCAGCAATATGTGCATTGAAGGTAATTTGACATCGGATCATATTTTAACAAGTCAGTAATTAGAAATAGTTTTGTAGGTAATAAACACATCAGTCCACATGAAAGAGTTGAATTAGTTAAGGAAACCAAGCTGTAGACTCAGTCCTCGGAACGCTCAAGTAGATGTGATTTTCAGAATAAAATGGGGGTAAATTTAACCTGCTTCTTTTGATCAAACACTTGCCGCTATAACTCATGAATATTTTATGTAATATCCTGAAAACTAGATCTTGTCAAGCATTGTAAAGACTCCAGTAGGGACCTAGCGATATTCAGTGAGGAGTCTGCCTCTTGGGTGGGTACACCATGAAATGCTTTTGAGTTGATTGAAACTGAAACTGTATGTTTGGAGACAAAGATGCCCACAAACTGAGACAAAGCATTCCCCTCCATTTATTTAGTAATGCTTATATACTGCATTTCACCAGGTCAAAGTAATATACATTCAGGTACTTGTCCCCAAAGGGCTCTACATTTTGTACCTGAGGCAACAGAGGTTTATGTGGTTTTCCCAAGGCCACAAGGAGTGTCTGTGGGACTAGAAACCCCAGTCCCTCCAGCCTGAGGTTGCTGTCCTCCAGTGGGATTTGAACCCCCAGCCCTCCAGCCTTAGGCAACTTGCCCCAACCATTAGGCCACTCCTCCCTCTGCCCATTTATCATTAGCTTTTCATACTTCATTGTAAGACATACAATCTTCCACTGTTCTGCTTCATTCACTTTTGTGTTATCCTTTCAAATGAGAAGAATCAATTTCAGTGCAAAAGACAATAATAAATCAAGCAGGCGCTGGTGCTCTTTAGAAGAAAGAGATCCAAATACAAGAGATTTCCAAATCGTTATCTTGTAAGATAATGGCTCAGTAAGAGAACACATCAGATGCATGTTTCCAAACATTACTCTTGCATTTATTGAGGGGTTTTTTTTGGCTGACTCCTGGCAACCCAGCTGTCTCTGGGGCTTTTTGGCAATGTATCACTAGAAGTAGATTGCCAGGCTTTTTCTTCCTAGGTAGTGGACAGTAAAGTGACTTGCCCATGGAGTCCAATGGGAACTGAACCCTTAATCTTCTGGATAGCAGGTGGTTGCTCTAACCACTAGGCTACCCTCCACTCCTTACTGAGATTAGGACAGGAGTATAATTTGTACCCTGTTTCTTGTCAGAGGACCAGCACCTGCCATCTACTGACCTCCCTCCTAACTGAGCCAATCTGACCAGGGTCCAGAGAACCCTATGAGAAGCAGACATGGACACCGAATCTGTCTTTCCCAGTACTCCAACTGCTTCTGTTTGAGCCCTTCTCCCACATCCTCATTGTACCCACTGGAAACTTCTCCAAACCACTTTTAAGAAACTGATAAAGCTGAGAGATTGTTTTCGGTATAGCAAAGCATTTAGAGCTGATACTATATAGCAATTACATTTCTCTAGCATGACAGGCTTTGACACTGTGCTGACGTTTGAGCCATTGAAAATATTCTGCCCTCAAAAAGCTAATATCCTGAACCAGAGTTGGAAAAAAACTTAAAATCCTGATCAGCCAAAATATGATCAAAGGTCCATATGCCTTTGGCCATCCACCTCCTCCACTTAATTAGCTTATATTGAATCTTAATACAGGGATTATTCCAAAGTTGCATTCTGGCAGAAAAGTGCTCCACTTGATCTAATATAACCTCTAATTGTCAAAAAGAAGCTAGGATAGAAGAAACCATCTGATTGGACTGGTCATCTGACAAATCAACCATTCCTGGTAGCACATTTAATGGTAGAGTGGATACCACAATCTCCTCCAATTGTACCCAATGATGCCTGTTAGCCTCCAGACATTCTTCAAACCACCAGCTTCTCTGTTGCAATAAAAATTCTAGTTGATATAGCTTAAAATCTGAAAAGTTGGAGGAGGCCAAGATGGCAGACGTGTAAAAAATTTCATTATTTTTACCTTGAAATATGCCTCGGAAACAGAAGGCCAAGGTGTAGGAACTGCAAAGGAGCGCATTGCTGGTTAAGGGGCCGCTCGGTCCGGCCCACTGGTGCGACAGCTGAAACCTCAGTGCAGAAGGGCTCGTTGGAGACTGTGGGAGCGGAAGGAGGCTCTCTGAGTCTCTCAGGGCCCAATGTTACACTGAACCTGGAGGTGAGGTCATCTCCAGTGCTGCCTCCTTTTCCTGACATCGGTTCATCGACAGCTGATTCTCTCAAGACTGGAAGACTCAGTTGTGATGCTTTTGAAAGGGGAGTGCTCCGTGACAGGGTTTGTGGTACCCGCAGTTCCCGCTGAAGCTCGTGGGGTAATGGATTCCGTGAAGGAGAGGTTTGTGCTGTTCCCTTCTACGGAACGTATGAGACCAGTTTTATAGCAGGTTTCTGTTGAGCTACAGGAGGTCAAGCCCTGCTACTTTTACTCTTGAAACCCTATGGGATGGCCTGCAGGCGCTGGAGGCTTCATTTATTTTTCAGTTTGTTGCTTTTCAAAATGTTTTTGCTGGGGTTGCTTGGACTCTGGAGCAGCACAAGCAGGAAGTTGTTTCCTTATCTTGGTTGACCCAGGGAGTCAAAAAGGGAGAAGAACGCTGCACTATCAGGTACTGTGGTTAAAGATTTGTCAAGTATTCACTTGAAGATGGAGTCGCTTGAAAATTCAATGAGGAAGCAGAACTTACATTTATTAAATTTTCCACGGGTTCCAATTGTTTCCCAAAAAGAATTATTTAATTCATATGCCACTACTGTATTAAAGATACCACTGGAGTTGGTTCCCCCTCTAGCTAGATTTTTCTATTTTTCGGCTGCTAAACTGTGAGAACCTGGATCATCTTCACCAGTCCAGTAGCTTCTGTTAGATTCTCTGGACCTAACTGGGTTCCTGGAAACTTCTGATCCTGAAGCTGTTCAGCAATCGACTCTCTTGCTTACTTTGGCTCTGGAGCCTGACTGCGACTGGCTTGTGAGGATGATTTTTGAAACTAGGAATGAACCTTTTTTTTTTTATTTTGACAGTATTTCAAATTCCGTTTATTGAGAAACTTTAGGAAAAATACAGACATACCAGAAATAACATCATATAACTATTGCAAAGAAAAAGCAAACAACCGGATATCTGCAGAAAAGTCCACATCAAGAGAAGCATGTAAGAAAACAAAGGATGCTAACTCAAAAATATAAACTCTTTTTCATACCGATCTACTACTGAAACACTCAATATTTCAAGAAATCAGCGGGCCCTTAGACTGGAGGAAGGATTCTAATGCCGAGGTCTCCAGAAAAACATACTTGGTGCTCTGAAAAGTAACTAAACACTTACATGGAAATTTAAGAAAAAAAGTGGCACCAAGGGCTAGGACGCGTGGCTTCAACATCAAAAAAGCCCGGCGACGTAGCTGAGTTTTCCTGGAGACATCGGGAAAAATACTCACCCTCCCCCCACAAAAAACCTGATGTCTTATTCAAAAAATATAAACGCATCACAGCATTCTTATCAACTTCTGAGGCAAAGGACACCAGAAGGGTAGCCCTAGTTGAAATATTATCTTGGGAAGATTCAATAAACTCGGAAATATTAAGGGACTCCTGCAACCGAGGTGGGGCAGGCTCACCAGAGCCCCCCAGCTCGGAGGCCGCTTTAAAGGGAATATAGTACACTTTAGTCAAAGACGGTTTATTATCTTCTCGATATCCCAAAATATCAATCAAATACTTATCAAATAATATCTGGGGAGATAAAAACCGTGTACAAGGAAAATTTAAACAATGCAAATTTAAAGCACGCAAACTATTCTCCAATAGCTCATGCTGCGTATGGAGAATATAACACTATCTTTCATAAAAGCCAATGAAGAATTTTGTAATGCAACAGATTGGGCTTCCAATTTTTGGCATCGCTCCCCCAGCACATCAATCTGAGAATCATGTTGAGTAAATTTAGCCACAGAGTCTCTTGTAAAGTCCGACATTTGCACAACAACGGAACTCAACGAAGACTCTATCCTGGTGAGAATAGACCAAACGTCCAAAAGGGAAACATCCTTTGGGTCCGCAATTGAAGAAACACTGTCCCGTTGCATCAAAGCAGAGCTCTCAGGAACTGATAGTATCCGGGGCAGAGGAACTCTCCCGGAAACCACCACAGAACCAGGAACAGATAATGCCGATGGTAAGGCTAATTGCAAAGATGCAACCCCCCTCACTGGAGAGGAAGTGACGGGAACAGCATTGCAAACAGCAGCAGAGGGGGAAGAGGTACTAACCCCCAAAAAAGATGAGGAGTCATGACTGGGGGGCTGAATCGGGATTGCAGTAACGGCCTCTCCCTCCTTACCACTCAGAGTCACAAGATGACGATCCATAGGGCCAGAGATTTTAACAGCTTTAGTTGGATTCTCAGTACTCACATTTAGAGGCCGTTTTCTTCATCTACCCATACTGCACAGCCACAAGTCAGCTCCCAGGCTCCTCGAGCGCTCAAGGAGCGCATAAGGAGCAAGCCCCTTAATAACGCGCCCCTTTAGAACGCAACCGCTTCCGCGTACCGCTTAGCGATCAGATTTTAAACCCCCGGTGATGACGTCGGGGGTAGGCGCCGCCAAGATGGACCATGCGCTCCGGCGCGACGAAGAAAAGCACAGCGGGGCACAATGGTGAGCAGCAGCCTCCTCTCCTCACACGCTTCCAAAGCAGACAGCAAGCTCCCTGACTTTTAAACCCGGTGATGACGTCAGGGGTAGGCGCCGCCAAGATGGACCGTGCGCTCCGGCGCGACGAAGAAAAGCACAGCGGGGCACAATGGTGAGCAGCAGCCTCCTTTCCTCACACGCTCCCCAGGAATGAACCTTTTATGGGAGCTTCTATTCAGATGTTTCCAGGCGTCTCTAGAGCCACCCAGAAACGTAGAAAATAGCTTTTACTGTCGCTGCCTAAGGTTTTTCAACTTGGGGTCTTTTTTTCTACGGTATCTGTGCAAATGCTTGATTAAGTACCAGGTTATTAATTACACCTTTTTGACTCTAGTCATCTAACCCACTTTGTTGCTAGTAAAAGTGTTAACATGCCTCCATAATTTGGGATCCTTGAGGTTCCTCCAGAATGGCCTCATGTATAGGTTTATTCGCACAAGTACGTGTCTTTTTTTTCCTTGATAATTTTTCTCTTTGAATGTGCTTGGCCTTCTCCAAGTTGGTGGTGGGCTAGTGAACAAATTTCTTTATATATTATTCAGTTCTATGTGTATTTTGGGTCAGAGGCAGTTTGCCTCTTTCCCTATTTATCTTGTGAAACATTCATTCTCCAGGACCAAGCAGGAAGTCAGTCCTCACATATGGGTGACGTTGGCGCCGACGAAGCCCCCGTGCGGAGCATTTCCCCAGCTTTTAAAGAAAGCTTTTGGGAATGCAGCGCACATGCGCGGTCCCCTTCCTGCCCAAGGGTGCCATCTTGCTCAGTCTTTCTTTTTCCGCGGAGCCCAACGGACGTGAGTTTGTGTCACCCGGGAAAAGTAGATTTATTTTGGCTATTTTAGCTTTTTCTGTTCTGGTTCGATGCCGGTTCCCTTTCCCGCCTGGGCTCGGTACACCGGTATCGAGTCCGGAGTTTTGATTTTCGGTTTTTGTCCTTCGTGACTAGCGTTCGTGCTCTTTTGTGTTTTCACTGGCAGCCCGGTCTTTTGACCTTGCAGGGGCCCTTTTTCCCCCGATGGCTGCCAGCGGGTTCAAAAAGTGTGATCGGTGCAAGAAACTTATGTCTCTCACCGACACACATGACTGCTGCCTCCGTTGTCTCGGGCCCGACCATGACCCGCTGGCCTGTGGCCCATGCGGCAAAATGTTGTCAAAGGCGCTTCGGAGCTGTCAGCATCAATGTGAGAGAATTTTCTCTGACTCTGCGTCTGGCCGGGCCCAGACTTCATCAGAGGCCTCGACATCTCGGGAGTCTGACCCCGAGCGCCATCATGGTTCCTCTGAGAGGGAGTCTCCCTCCCGGGAGCACAGAAGGAAGAAGAAGCTTGCGAGGGCGTCGTCGGTGGAGGCTCCTGGATCCTCGAGGGCCAGGTCGCATAGCCCTGACCGCCGCCCCGGGCTCTCGGATTCGGAGAGGCCATCCAAGTTACCTCGTGTGGAGCCGGAGTCCCCGAGTCATGTAAGTGCCGTTGTCCTCGTAGACTCTCTTCCGGGGGAGTCAACGTCCGAGTCGGGGGCTGCTGAGTCTCCTGAGCTTGGACTCAGGTTGATGGCTTGGCTGCCTTCATGGAACAGCAGCGGGTGCTGATCTCCGGTCTGACCGGTGTATCTGCCCTGACCACCGGGACCTCGACGTCCAAGTTGACCCCAGAGACCGAGCCGATCCTCGAGTCAATGAAGTCTCGAGTTGATCCTCGGTCACGGTCCCCCTCGACCTCCCGTTTGGGGCCGAGGTCTTTGACGCCGATACTCTCGGCATCGGGGCAGGTGGCACCGAGGCCCACATGGCCGGAGCCGCTTGATTCCTCCTCGGCGTGGGAGACGGAGGACGAGGAGTCCCCAGACACCTTCCGGACCCAGTGTGTCCCTTTGGACTCACTGGAATCCGAGCCTCAGAGATGGCCCCCCCCGGAGGATACCAGGTTCTTGGACTTCGTGAGGGACATGGCCAAAGCCTTGGCCTTCCCTGCGGACACCGAGGAGGAGCCTCGAGCCGAGGAGCTCGATGCCCTCCAGTATGACTTTCCTCCGAAGGAAGCCTTTACTGTACCGGTTCCTCCGATGCTGGAACAGCTGCTCTTCCGTATGTGGGAGGCACCGGCCTTGGCGTCGGTTCTTAGCAAATGGGTCGATTCCATTTATCGAGTCTGTAAGAGCCCTGGGTTCCAAAAGGCGCAGCTACCGCACAACTCCATGGTTCTGGAATCGGCCATGCACCACCTGAAGAGTCAGAAGATGCACTGCTCAGTGCCCACCGGTTGGGAGGCCCGGAACCTGGATGCCCTCGGTAGAAAGTACTTCCAGGGCTCTATGCTATCTTGCTGTGTCCAGACCTATCAGCTGTACATGGGCATGCACCTGTGCGACCTGGCAAAGGAGATTGCTGGGTTCTCAGCTGGCCTCTCCAAGGAACCTTTGCAGAGTTTCAAGGCTTTGTCAACAGGGATCCGAGAGTGCTCGAAGTTTATCTCTCGAGCAGCCTATTATGGCTTCGAGGCTTCGGCCTGGGTAGCCGAGGCCGGCATCTGTGCACGCCGTCAGGCCTGGCTGCAGTCATCAGACCTGGAGCCATGGGTGCAGGACAAGTTGGTCGATGTCCCCTGCCGAGGTGAAAACCTTTCTTGGTAAGCCCATGACTGAAAAGGCTATGGAAATTGAGACTGAGACTCTCACCAGGACAAGGCTGTCCAGGAAGACTTCTGCCCCTTCTCAGAAAAAGAAGGGCTTGGGGAAGAAGCCCTTTTTCCCGAGGAAGGGTGCTGCCTACAAATCCTACCCTCAATATCAGGCCTCTCCAGCTCCCCAACAGGGCCAGCAGGCCAAAGGGCAGGGGCATGGGCCCCGTAGGAAGAAGACCCCCCAAGCCGCCAGCTCCGGCTCCTGCACAGCAGGGTGCGGGGTTTTGACTTCCACAGCATAGCCTCTTCTTCACAACTGGCTCCACTCAGCACAGGAGGTAGGCTGACCCTGTACGCCTACAGGTGGCCAGCTATCACAGGGGATACCTGGGTCCTCAGTATAGTCCAAAGGGCTACATGCTCCACTTCCACCAGCTACCCCCCTCCTACTTTCCAGGGGAGCCTCCAAGACTCCCTCTGCACAGAAATCTCCTCCTTCGGGAGTTGGCAAGTCTTCTAAAGGAACAGGCGGTGGAACCGGTGCCTCACCACCTGGAAGGGCAAAGCTTCTACTCCAGGTACTTTCTGGTACCAAAAAGGACAGGAGGCCTCGGGCCTATCCTAGACTTGCAAAACCTAAACAAGTGTCTGGAGAGGGAAAAGTTCAGGATCCCTTGGGATACTTCTGCCCTACCTCCAGCAGGGAGACTGGCTGTGCTCCTTAGACCTAAAAGATGCTTATACTCACATCCTCATTCATTCAGACCACCGACAATATCTCAGATTTATGGTGGGAGGAAACCATTTTCAGTACAGAGTACTTCCCTTTGGCCTAACTTCTGCCCCTAGGGTTTTCACCAAATGCCTGGCGGTGGTGGCGGCCTACCTCAGGAATCAGGGAATTTTCGTCTTCCCATACCTGGACGACTGGCTCATCAGGGGCCAGTCTCTCCAGGAGGCCAGACAAGCCACTCTTCTCACTGTCTCTCTTCTTCAGCATCTGGGCTTTGTCATAAACTACGCAAAGTCCACTTTGCTCCCCTCACAGAACCTAGAGTCTATAGGGGCAAGATTAGACACCCTGGAGGCAAGAGCTTACTTGCCAGAGGACAGGGCCCACAGACTGATGGACTTGGCCAACCAGTTCCACAGCAATTCTCAGGTCTCTGCCAGGCTCCTGGGCCACATGGCATCCACGGTACATGTGACTCTGAATGCCTGTCTGCACATGCGGGCTGCTTAGTGGTGCCTCAGAGCTCAGTGGACGCAGGCCATAGGCGATCTCCGAGACAGAGGAAAGGTGTCCAAACCACTTTTGGACTCCTTGCAGTGGTGGCTACATCTCCCAAACCTTCTCAGGGGGGTACCTTTTCAGGCCCCAGCACCCACAAGAGTGCTGACGACCAATGCTTCCTTAAAGGGCTGGGGTGCTCATTGCCAGGGCACGTGCACTGAAGGCCTCTGGTCTCCTCGGGAGGCCACACAGCAGATCAATCTTTTGGAGCTGCGAGCAAGCCGCTTGGCTCTACAGACTTTTTCTCATGCCCTCTCTCACCAGTCTGTCTTAGTTCAGACAGACAATCAGGTAGCAATATTCTATGTGAACAAGCAAGGGGGCACAGGGTCCAGGCTCCTATGTCAGGAGGCGCAGGCCCTTTGCTCCTTTGCAGTCAAACAAGGCATGTTTCTCAAAGCAGTTTATCTACCTGGTCAGGAGAACTTCTTAGCAGACAAGCTAAGCAGGATTCTCCAGCCCCACGAATGGCAGTTTAATCCATTGGTGGTCCAGCAGATCTTTCTACGATGGGGACTTCCATCCATCGATCTCTTTGCTAGTCCACTAAACCGTCAGCTGCCCAGGTTTTGCTCCAGACAGCCGCATCCCCTGAGAATGGCAGCAGATGCGTTTCTGATCTCTTGGTCTACGGGCCTCCTGTATGCATTTCCTCCCACGCCCCTGGTGGCCCGAACTCTGTTCAAGATTCTTCGGGACAAGGCCTCGGTGATTCTGGTAGCCCCCAGATGGCCGAGGCAACCTTCTGCTACAGTTGGCAGTGGAAACTCCTTTCCCTCTGGGGTTGCAACACGATCTCCTGTCTAAAGATCAGGGTTCCCTTCTGCACCCCAATCTCAGGTCCCTCAATCTGATGGCCTGGCTGCTGAAAGGATAGTGCTAGCTCCCTTACTTCTACCTAAGGAGGTTGAGGAGGTGGTCTTGGCCTCTAAGAGGCAGTCCACCAGAAAATCCTATGCCCTCAAGTGGCGTAGGTTCTCAATATGGAGTGCTCAGCGCAATGAGGATCCTTTCTCCTGCCTTGTGCCAGTAGTATTGCAGTATCTACTTCACCTGTCAGACCTAGGCCTAAAGTTCTATGAGCAGAAAACTTCTTAATAACATTGCAAACTGTACACACATGAATCCCAAGGTCTTTGGAAATGGCATGGTCCCCCTTTGAAGTTTAATGTTTGGTGATAATGGCTTTTCTGAAGATCTCAGGCAGCTCTCATCTTCACCATTGTGAAAATGGAACAGAGAGTGAATGTGGCCATTTTATTTGTTATTCATTTTGTGAACCGCTTAATGCTCCAGCCTAGCGGTATATCAAGAATCCTTATAAATAAAAATAAATAAATAAATAACTCTGTTCAGGTCCATCTCAGTGGTCTATCAGCGCACCACTCACTGGTGGAGGGACAGTATCTGTCGGTTCACCCCTTGGTGTCCTGCTTCCTCAGAGGGCTGCTTCTTCTCAAGCCTCCGGTTCCTCCACCAGCGACTGAGTGGGATTTGAACGTGGTCTTGCAGCAACTTACTTGCCCACCATTTGAGCCGATGGCTACTTGCCATTTGCGCTTCCTTTCTTGGAAAGCGCTCTTCCTGGTAGCCCTTACCTCGGTCAGACGTGTGAGTGAACTACAAGCTCTGGTTTCTGATAGACCGTACACACGGTTCTATAGGAACAGGTTGGTCCTACGGACCCATCCCAAGTTCCTCGCAAAAGTGGTATCCTCTTTCCACCTCAACCAGGAGGTGGTTCTTCCGACTTTCTTTCCCAGGCTGCATGCCAGCCGGGCTGAGACAGTCTTGCATATCCTGGACTGTAAGAGGGTGTTATCCTTTTACATAGAACGTACGCGGGAGCATTGAAGGGCTACTCAGCTCTTTGTCTCCTTTGGCCCTAATAAACTGGGGTTACCTGTCTCCAAGCGTACATTGTCCACTTGGGTAGCAGATTGTATCGCCTGGTCATCCAAGGCAGCCGACCTCCCCTTGCAGGGTCGAGTCATGGCCCACCATGTCAGGGCGAAAGCCGCGTCAGTAGCTCATCTCCGCTCTGTTCCGATGGCAGACATTTGCGGGGCCGCTACATGGTCTTCAAGCCACACTTTTGCAGCCTACTAGTGCCTTGAGAGAGAGTCCCGGCGGGACAGTGCTTTCGGACAGGCGGTACTCCGTAATCTCTTTGAGGTTTAGGCAACTCCTACCTTCCAGCCCTTGAGTTGGGCTACCATACGGGGGCGTTCTCAGAGGATATTCTTATCACGGATGTTGAGGCTCTTGAAAGGGAGCCATTTTTTCAGCTTGGGGTTACCAGTAGCCTAGAGCTGGGGAGTCCCATATGTGAGGACTGACTTCTGCTTGGTCCTGGAGAAAGAGTAGTTACTCACCTGTAACAGGTGTTCTCCAGGAGCAGCAGGAATCAGTCCTCACGGCCCTCCTTCCTCCCCTGGAGTTGCAGTCATATACTTCATTTTGGTTTTTGCTGTCTTTTAGCTATGTCATCAGACTGAGCAAGATGGCACCCTTGGGCGGGAAGGGGACCGCGCATTTGCGCTGCATTCCCAAAGGCTTTCTTTGAAAGCTGGGGAAATGTTCCGCATGGGGGCTCTGTCGGCGCCAACGTCACCCACATGTGAGGACTGATTCCTGCTGCTCCTGGAGAACACCTGTTACAGGTGAGTAACTACTCTTTACAAGTTTCTTTTTTCTTGGTAAAGATTTAAAATCGTATAAATAAAAAAAATATATATGGAAAGTTGACCCCTTAGGGCCTTACCCAGCTTTAATTTCCATAAGGCCATTCGTGAATTCCTTTGGCTCCATAAGAATCTTAAAGGTAAACATTCCACTTTTCTGTAAACTCAGCTCATAATCAGAATCGCTACCATAAGAACATAAGAAATGCCATACTGGGTCAGACCAAGATCCATCAAGCCCAGTATCCTGTTTCCAGCAGTGGCCATTCCAGGTCACAGGTACCTGGCAGATTCCCAAAAACGTACATAGGTCCCACAATTCTTGTCCTGGGGTAAGTAGTGAATTTCCCAGATCCTCTTTAATAATGATTTATGGACCTTTCTTCCAGGAACTTGTCCAAACCTATTGAGTGAAAAAATATATTCTCTTAGTCTTAAATGGGTTACATTGTAGCATCATTGTGTGTCCCCTAGTCTGTCTACGTTTTCTGTAAACAATCGATCTACGTTTACCTATTCCACTCCACTCCACTCATTCATTTATAGACCTCTATCATATCTCCCCTCATCCGTCTTTTTTTCTAAGTTGAAGAGCCCTAACCTTTCAAGTCTTTCCTCATAGGGGTATCCTTCCATCTCATTTACCATTTGGTGGCTCGTCTCTGTGCCTTTTCTAATTCTGCTGTATCCTCTTTAAGATGTGGCGACCAGAATTGCACACAATATTTAAGGTGCAGTTGTGCCATGGAATGATACAGAGGTATTATAATATCCTTGGTTTTATTCTCCATTCCTTTTCTTATGATTCCTAGCATTCTATTTGCTTTCTTGGCCGCCACTGAACACTGGGCGGGGCGTTTCAGTGTATTTTCCACGATGACGCCTAAATCTTTTTCCTGGATGTTGGTTCCTAATGTGGAACCATGCATCATATAACCATAGTTTGGGCTGTTCTTTCCTAGGTGCATAACTTTGCACTTGTCCACATTACATTTCATCTGCCATTTGGACTCCAGTCTTCCAATTATATCAAGGTCCTCTTGCAATTTTTCACAGTCCTCTTGTGGTTTAACAACTTTTAATAGTTTTTTGTCATATGCAAATTTGATCACTTCCCTTGTTGTTCCTATTTTCAGGTCATTTATGAATATGTTAAAAAGTAGCGGGCCCAGACAAATCCCTGAGGTACTCCTCTATTCACTTTTCTCCATTGAAAAAATTGGCCCTACTCTCTGCTTTCTATCTATTAACGAGTTCCTGATCCACAATAGTACACTGTCTCCTATCCCATGACTTTTTAATTTCTGCAAGAGTCTGTCATGAGGGAACTTGTCAAAGGCTTTCTGAAAATCCAGATAAACTATTTCAACCTTCAAAAAAATATAACAGATTAGTAAGACAAAACTTTCCTTGGCTTAATCTATGTTGGCTTTCTCCCATTAAACCATGACTATTAGTAATTTTATTCATTATAATGGTTTCTACTTTTTGCCCGGTACTAACATCAGGCTCTTAGGTCTATAGCTTCCCCGATCACCCCTGGAATACTTTTTAAAAATGGGCGTTACATTGGCTATTCTCTAATCTTCAGGTACTACAGATGATTTTAAATGATAATTCAAAGATTACTAATAGTAGGTTTGCAATCTCATCTTTCCGTTTTTTTCAGCACCCTTGGACGTATACCATCCGATCCAGGTGATTTGCTACTCTTCAATTTATCAAATAGTTATAATACATCTTCTCGGTTTGTCGATATTTCTTTTAATTCTTCTGATACATCACCTTTAAATAGCATTTCAGGCACAGGTAACTTCTCTATATCTTTGTGGGGGGGGGGGGGGGTTTGTGTACTTGGTATACTGCCCTTTACTGTGTGTATCAGAGTGGTTTACAGATATACTCTAACAAGCACTTTTTATTCCCTTGTCCTGGAAGAGCTCACAATCTAAGTATACCTGAGGCAATGGAGGGTTGAGTGGCATGCCCAAGACCACAAGGAGTGGCCATGGGAATAGAGACCCCAGTCGCTCTGGCCTGAGGTTACTTGTCCCTATGTGAGAATTGAACCCCGAGTCCTCCGGCCTGAGAGAATCTGTCCCAACCATTAAGCCACTCCTCCCTTCAGTAAAGACTGAAGAAAAGAATTAATTCTGTCTCTCTGCTATGGCCTTGTCTTCCCTTAGTGCCCCTTTTATCTCTTTATCATCCAGTGGTCCAACTGATTCACAGGTCTGCAAAAAAACATTTTTCGAGAGCTGTTTTGGTTATTCCACGTAATCTTTATGTTTTTTGGTGCGCTGAATCCGAAAATGACCTCCATTTTGTCATAGGACATCATGTTTCCTGACAATTAGCCCATGTTCCCTGTAAAATAGTTATCTCCAAGTTATAATGCCCTGTTCAATGTAATTTCAGTTTGTTCAATGTAAACCGCACTGATGCAGAATAGCGCGGTATGTAAGAGAATGTAAATAAATAAATAAGGCAATACCTCAAAATAAATGGAAATAAAACTTTAATTTTATAAGTCTATTACAATATTTTCATGAAAATCCTTTTTTGAACTGAAATGAGCTCACCTACACACACTAAACTCAATTCTTCTTCCTTTGTGAGGCTCCTCTTGGTGCATTTACGCTTGTGAGTAGCATCTGGAATGTCTCTCTGAAGCATCCAACAGTAGTCTACCATCATTGTAATGCTCCATTTTCCCTGGTATCTCCTTTCCATCTCTTTAATGTCTTGGTGGAATCGTTCACCTTGTTCCTCACTCACAGCTCCCAAATTTTCAGGAAAGTAGTCAAGGGTGGGACTGGAGGAAATGCACTTTCAAACTCATCAGGCAACCTAAAGCTTGAAATGCTTTCAGCATTCGTCCGACGATCTTTTTGTAGTGTGGATCTTTGTTATTGCCTAAAAGTTCTGTACGACTTCTTTAAATGCAATCCACCCTTCGTTTTGAGGATCCGTCATGGTATTGACAAACTCTTGATCAACTATAAGCCTTCTAATGTCTGGTCCGACGAACACACCTTCCTTCAATTTTGCCTCTGACAGGCCTGGAAACTTGTTGACCAAGTATTTGAAGCATTCTCCATCTCTTGGAAGTGATTTTACGAATTGCTTCATCAATCCCAATTTTATGTGGAGAGGTGGTAGAAGAACTTTATGGGAAGGTACCAAAGTTTCTTGGAGGACATTTTTTTCACCGACTGTTAGCACCCTCGGCTGCCAACTCTTCTTGGTCCAGTGATTTTGTCGGTCTCGACTGTCCCATAGACACAGAAAACAAGGATATTTGGTATACCCAGCTTGTTGCCCGAGCAGCATGCACAAGACCTTCAAGTCCCCACACACTTGCCAACCATGGTCTTCATATTTAAGTTTACGAAGAACCAATTCCAAGTTCTCGTAGGTTTCCTTCAAGTGTACAGAATGACCTACAGGTATGGAAGCGTAAAAACCGTTGTGGAGTAAAACTGCTTTGAGACTTCTTTTTGAAGAATCTATAAAAAGACGCCATTGCTCTGAATCATATTGGATTTTAAGTTGACCCATCAGACCTTCGACATCGATGCAATAAACCAACTTGTCTTCCTGGGCGAAGTAAGGAACGAACTCCTTTTCACGATGTCTGAACCATGAAGATGACACTCCTGGCAACAATAAATTCCTGCTTTTCAGCCTTGATCCGAGTAACTCAGCGGCATCTTTGGGAAGATTCAAGTCTCTTACCAAATCATTCATCTCCTTCTGAGAAAACAATTTTGGTCTTGTATCATCTTCAAAGTCAGAACTTGATTCGTCATCTGGTTCAGGTATGACTTCACCTTCATCGGAGCTAGGTATCTCTTCCAAGGTAGCAGGGGGCTTGGGTACTGGTATATCTGTGCCATGGGGGATGGGACGAATTGCCGAGTGAAGATTGGGGTATTTATTTATTTATTTATTTATTTATTTAACAGCTCTTATATACCGCGCTATTTGACATCAGTTCGGTTTATATTAAACAATATGAAATGGAATGAAATGGTATGAAATGGAATGCTTCCATTTGGAATTAAACCCTTTCACATTGCATGAACAAAAGTAACAGTCATCACTATGGTTCTTTTGCTCTCGCCATACCATAGGAATCCCATAACGGAAAGATTTTTTCTTACCCTTGAACCAGTTTCGGAGGTCCTCAACACACTGTTTGCACACTTTATGAGGCACCCAGACTTTATCTTGATCTCCAATTTTTAGTCCAAAGTATGCAAAGTATACTTTTTTTACAAAGTCTGTAATATTCTGCTGTTGCTTCAACATTGTATATTCACCACAGATGAAACACAAACTGTCTGGCGAATTAATACACTTTCGCGGAGCCATAACATAACGGTTGAAGAATAACGAGCTAACACGAATTGCGATGAAAAAGTGTGAACAGCCTAGAACCAAGGACCTGATGATGATTCGTGCACAAGTGTGGCATGCAGGAGAGAGCAGCTCTGTGTCTGTACACGAGATGTCACAGTGCTGGCCACACCCCCCTGCACTGAGCAGAGCTGCTGCTATCTGCCCTGTGTCTCCCTCCCACTGGATTCTTCAGGAAAGATTAACCCCTTCTGCCATTAGAAGCACGGACTTAAAACTTGCTTAGCTTATGTATATATTGCTGACCATCAGATTTACAGTGCTATATTTTTTTTACATAACTCGGACAACCCCTTTAAGGTGTTTTTGGCATTTTATATCTTAAATGCACTTATGTGAATTAATTAATAGTAATTTGAATTAATAGTAATTTGAAAAAATTTGATAAATTTGAAGACAGTTTTGCATGTTGTGGCAAATCATGACGTCTAGGAGTTTTTTCAATATTTTATTTGTTTTCAGCACACCAAAATACATAGAAATTAGATGAAAATAATCAAACAGCTTTTTAGTCGCAGACCTGTGTTATATCTGACAGTTTTTTTGCTACAAATATACTTGAAAACGTTTTTATTCATTTTTGCTTCCACGACAAGCTTTTTTTCAAATTCTCTCTTTGACTGCCTTATCAATGCCTTGCATCTAGAAACAGAAATATGACGGCAGAAAGACCACATGGCCTATCTAGGCTGCCCTTCCATATCAACCACTACAACAATCCCTTTTTTTCCTTTAGAGGTCCTCTTATTTATTTATTATTTTGTTTATTATTTATTTAACTGTTTTTTGTATACCATTTTTCTACCTGTCAAAACAGTGTACAGTCGAGTTAGAGGATAAAATTAACAGGGATACAATATGCATGAGGAGGCAAGGCAGTGAGCAACAATTACTAGGGGAATAATAGGCAGAGCAGTGTAAATCCACACTTGGCAAGGGTAAAATAAGCAAGGCAGTGTGCAACAGCAATTAGCAAGGGTACAATGTGCAAAGCAGAGAACAACAATAAAAAGCAAGGGTACAATATATAAAGCAATGGGAAACAATAATTAATAAGCTACAGTGGTGGGGAGCAGTGTAAAGTAAAGTAAGAAGTGATGGCTTAGCTGACTTGGTTTAACCGGGGGGAATTAGGGAGGGGGGGGCGGAGGGATGTTCTGAATTGGATGGTCGGTAGACTAGTCAATGCTGTAATGCTCCTGAAAGAGGTATGTCTTTGGGTGTTTTTCTGAAAGTAGTAGGCGATTGGATGCATTGCTGTGGGGGGAAGAGGGAGGGCGGCAATACATTCCAGAGGCGCGTGTGCAAGCATATTGTGTGCTCTTACAGAGTCGTGGGGGCAGGTCAATGAGGTTTTGTGTGGCTGGTCTACAAAGCCTGTTGGTGTTGGGAATGCTGATTAAAGCTTGGAGCTGCTCTGCTATTGTGTTTTTGTGGGTGAGGGTGAAGATTTTGTGCTTGATTCTAGAGGCGATTGGCAGCTAGTGCTGCGACTTCAGTATAGGTGTCACATGGCTGAATTTTGAGACTCCAAAAATAGTACATACGGCGGTGTTCTGGGCCAGCTGTAGAAGGGAGTAAGGTGGCTTTGGGGAGGCCTTGGTATACTGCATTGCAGTAGTCAAGGATGGGAGTAATGGATGCTTAGCAAACTGCACAGAAGTGCTTTGTAGAGAGGAGAGGGCATAGGTTGCGTAGTGTTAAGTAAATTGCCTTAGTGGTTGTAGATGTGGGACTGGAAGGTCAGTTGCTGATCGGGCGTGATACCTAGATACTTAACTTGGGTTCAAACTTGGAGTTCTGTGTTATTGAATTTAATAGAAGTGGGTGGAGTGAATTTGGGATCCCTTGTGCTATGGAGAGTTTCTGCCTTGCTGAAGTTGACTGTCAGGTTGTGTAGCTGGAGCCAATTGACTATTTCTTTGAAGAAAGATGTGAGTGTTAATGTAGTCGGGGGCAGTTGTGGAGAATGGTATGTAGATCATTATGTCATCAGCGTAGATTTGATAGCCAATGTTGAATTTCTGAATGATTGCGCATAGTGGATGAATGTAAATGTAGAAGAGGAGGGACGAGAGTACAGAACCTTGAGGTACACCCTGAGGTAGGGTAAAGGGAGATGATGTATGGTGTCCAGTTTGTATCCATTGTGTGTGGTGAGAGAGGTAGGAGTGAAGCCACTTAAGAGGCTGACCTTGCACTCTGAAGCTGTCAAGTCGGTTGAGCAGGGTTTGGTGAGAGACTGTGTTGAATGCATCTGCTATGTAGAGAAATAGCAGTATGAAGCCTCCGGAGGTCTTTTCAGGCCCAATGATGAGTGAAGATAGTAGGGAGGTCAGCAGAGTCTCGGCGCTGTGGCCTGGGCAAAATCCGTGTTTGTGTCTGTCAAGGGGAGCAGGTTGATCGATGTGCTCTTGGAGCTGGATCTGAACTGCTTTTTCTACAAGCTTCATCAGAAAAGTTGGGTCAAGGTGTGGTTTCTTTAAGAGGGGTCTGACTAATGCTTGCTTGAGGGGGGGTGGGAGGTAGGCCTGTGTAAGGGACGCCTGAAGGATGGAACAAAACAAAGGATTGGGAGGAAGTGAGACTGTAGTTTTCACCCATGAGACTGGGCAGAGATCCAGCACGGACGTAGTGATGATTTGTGAGATTATGGCATCGAGTTCTTCAGTTCTACATCTCTGAAGGTAGTCCAAGAGGGAGTGGTCTCAGAGGGCTTCATGAAGATAAAAGGCAGGGGTGTGTTAGGCATGGTAGAGCTGTATTTAGAGGTTAGAAAGTCTGCCATGTCCTGGGGGTTTAGGGAGATTACCTGTTTGGGTTGGGAGGGGTCTCTGGTGAAGGATTTTACCAGTTTGAAGAGCTCTCTGGGTTTGTTGAGAGAACAGAGAAGTAAGTTGCTGTGATATTTACGCTTGTGCTTGAGGGTACTGTCACAGTATGACTTGAGTTATTCAAGGTATCTTGCGTGTAGCTCGGGAGCTTTGGTTTTTCTCCATTGGTGCTCAATGCAGTGAAGGGCGCACTTCTTCTCATGCAGCTTGGCGGAATACCAGGGTGCACGATGTCGCTGTTTGGAGGGTTGGGATCCTCTGTGTTTTTCCCATGCTTTTTTGATTTCAGATACTGTCCTCATCTCTACCACCTCTACCTCCAGTGGTAGATGTATTCCACACATCTACCACTCTTTCTGTAAAGAAATATTTCCACATATTACTCCTAAGTCTGTCCCCTTTCACCCTCATCCAATGTCCCCTCGGAGCAGAGCTTGCTTTCCATCGAAAGAGACTCTCCTCCTGTGCATTTATGCCATGGAGATATTTAAATGTCAGTCGTATCACCTCTATTCTGCCTTTCCTCTAAAGTATGCATATTAAGATCCTTAAGTCTGTCCTCATATGCTTTATAACGAAGATCATTAACCATTTTAGTAGCCACCCTCTACTGACTCCATCCTATTTATATCCTTTTGAAGATGCGGTCTCCAGAATTGCACACAGTACTCCAAATGAGGTCGCACCAAAGACTTATACAGAGGCACTGTCACCTCCTTTCTTCGCTGGCCACTCCTGTGCACCCAAGCATTCTTCTAGCTTTTGCCGTTGCATTTACTACCTGTTTAGCTACTTTAAAATCGTCTGACACAATCACGCCTAGATCCCGCTCTTCTTTTGAGGACAGAAGTACTTCACCCCCTATACTGTATCACTCCCTTGGATTGCTGCAGCCCAAATGCATGACCTTGCATTTTTTAACATTAAATCTCAGCTGCCATATTCTAGACCATTCTTCAAGTTTAGCTATATCCCTCCTTATGTTATCTAAACCTTCCTGGGCATCTACTCTATTGCAGATTTTGGTATCATCTGCAAAGAGGCAAACCTTACCTGATAGCCCTTCCGCAATATCACTAACAAAGATGTTAAAAAGAATTGGACCAAGGACAGATCCCTGCAGCACTCCACTGGTAATCTCCTTCTCATCAGAGTAAGCTCCATTTATCTGTACCATTTGCCACCTCCCACTCAACCAATTTCGAACCCAATCAGTAACTTTAGAGTCCATTCCTAGGGTGCTCAGTTTGTTTATAAGTTGCCTGTGCGGAACAGTGTCAAAGGCTTTGCTGAGATCTAAATATACCACATCTAGGGCTCTCCCTCGGTCCAACTCCCTGGTCACCCAGTCAAAGAAAGGAGGAGTGGCCTAGTGTTTGCGGCAAGGTACTTCAGGCCGGAAGGTCGGTGGTTCAAATCCTACTAGAGGACAGCAAACTTGGGCCGGAAGGGCTGGGGTTTCTAGTCCTGCAGGTGCTCCTTGTGGTCTTGGGCAAGCCACTTAACCCTTCATAGCCCATGTTCCCTGTAAAATAGTTATCTGTAAGTTATAACGCCCTGTTCAATGTAATTTCAGTTTGTTCAATGTAAACCGCTTTGATATCATGAAAGGCGGTATATAAGAAATGTTAAAATAAATAAAAATAAAAATCAGATTTGTTTGACAAGACCTGCCTCGGGTGAATTCATGTTGCCTTGGAACCAGGTAATCCGTTGGACTCCAGAAACTTCACTATTTTCTCTTTCAGCAGCGCTTCCGATAATTTACTCACCACCGAGGTTAAACTTACTGGCCTGTTATTTTCAACCACATCCTTACTTCCACTTTTGTGTAAAGGGACCATATGTGCCTCTCTCCAGTCCATTCCTGACTCCAATGAGGCATTGAAAAGGTCAGTCAGTGGAGCTGCTAGAACGTCTCCAAGTTCCTTCAGTATTCTCGGGTGTATTCCATCTGGTCCTATCAATTTGTCTACTTTATGTTTAGCTAGATTCTCAAGAACACAGTCTTCTGAAAATTGTTCAAGATGCCCCTCGCTTCTGTTCCTGTTCGTGGGTGTTTTCTGAGGTCCTGCTCCTGGTTCTTTATTTGTGAACTCAGAACAGAAATATTTGTTAAGCAATTCCACTTTATCCTCATCTTCTACTTATTCCTCTCCTTCGACCTTGAGTCTGACAATACCACTTTTGCCCTTCCTCTTCTCAGTAACATATCTGAAAAATGTCTTATCTCCCCATTTTATTGCATTGGCTATTTCCTCCTCTTTTTGAATCTTTGCTTTCCTCACTACTTTGCTAGCTTCTTTAAGTTTTTCCAAATATAGATGCCTGTCTTCCTCTCTTTGTGGTCTCTTGTATTTCATGAAGGCCTCATCTTTTTCTTCACTTTTTCAGCTATTTCTTTCGAAAACCATAGCGGTCTCCCTTTCCTTTTACCTTTATTTACCATTTTAACAAAAAGGTTGGTTGCCCTTAAAATAAGCCCTTTCAGTTATGCTCACTGTTTTTCTATATCCCCCAGCTGTTCCCATCCCACTGACGACTCCCTGAGGTATTGTCCCATCTTTGCAAAGTTAGTTTTACTAAAGTCTAAGACCCTCGCTTTTGAATGGATTTTAGCAGCCCTAGTCCTAATACGGAACCACACCATCTAGTGATCATTGGATGTGAAATGATCTCCCACCATAACTTCAGAAACACTTTCACCATTGGTAAGCACCAAGTCCAGTATTTATTTTTATTTAACAGTTTTATTTATTATTTATTTTTTATAAATATGACCCCTTCATATCTGGGTTCTGTTACCAGTTGCCTGAATAGTTCTCCCTGTAGAGAATCCAGGATCTCCTTGCTTCTAGATGACAGTGCAGCAGGGATGTGCCAATCAACATCTGGCATATTGAAATACCTATCAGTAGCACTTCCCCTTTCCTGGCAATGCTGCATATGTCTTCAATTAACTCTCTGTCCACTTCTTCTCCCTGTGAGGGAGGTCTGTATATCACGCCAATGCAAATAGATTTCTCTTTCCCTCTTTCTAGTTTAATTCACAGTACCTCCTCTCTCCCTTTTAAGTACTGTATTTCCATAGCTTTAGTATTTTTTACATATAGTACCACTCCTCCTCCCCTTTTTCCTACCTTGTCCTTTCTGAATAAAATATAACCTGGTATAGTTACATCCCAGTCATGGTTATCCGTGAACCATGTATCTGTTTCTGCCGCTAAATCCAAATCAGCCTCTCCTATTAAAGCCTCAACATCTGAGATCTTATTTCCTAAGCTGTGGCATTTACACAGACTGCTTTCCATATGTTGCCCCTTTTACCCATTTCCATAAATGTATTTCATGTTTGACTTACCTGGGGGCTTTCTTCACCCATCCCCAACAAATCTAGTTTAAAGCCCTCTTCAGTAGGTTAGCCAATCTGCAACTGAAGACACGTCAACCTTTCTTGGACAGGTGGACGCCATCTCTGCTCTGCAACCCTTGGAACAGCATCCCATGGTCCAGGAAACCAAAACGTTCTTGATGACACCATCCACGTAGCCATGCATTTATCTCCAGGATGCGAGCTTCTCTGCTTTGGCCTTTACCCTCGACGGGAAGGATTGAAGATAACACCACCTGTGCCCCTATCTGCTTTACCCTCTGTCCCAGAGCCATGAAGTCACATTTGATATGCTCAGAGGGATACCTGGCAGTATCATTTGTGCCGACATGGATGAGCAACATCGGGTAATAGTCAGTGGGCTTGATGAGTCTTGGCAAACTCTCCATAAACATCTCAGATTTTGGCACCTGGAAGATAGCATACTGCTCTGGACATCAAGTCTGGTCAGCAGATGGACACCTCAGTATTCCTCAGAAGAGAGTCACCAAACACCACTATCCTTTGCTTTCTTGTGGCCACTTATTCTGCAACTTTGGGGTGCTCAAGCTCTGGTTCTTTCCTTTCCAGGGATGCTTTCACCTCCTCAACTTCCAGGGCTGCATAATGGTCCTTCAGTTCAAGGGCTGGAGGAGTTGAATTGGTGATTCTTCAGGCCCTAGAGACTCATGTCCAACCTTCGTTTTTTTGTAGGCTCTCATCTTCTCTTCTGCTGGAGAGCTTGGATGTTTCAAGAGGCATCTCATCAATGTACTTCTCACTGTCTTGAATGCTCTTCAACCTTGCCACCTTTTCTCTGAGCTCTTCCACTTGTTTCCTGAGAGCTTCAGCATGCAGGCATCCTGCACATGGAACCGATCCTTCAACTGGCATTGGGATCTCTGTCTGGACATAGGCAGAGGCAACAGCTTTGGCGATATGATTTTTCCCAGTTATTGTTCAGTTGGTGGAGCTTCAAAGAGCTGAGAAAAATACTAAAAGCAGAGTTTTAAACCTACATCACTAAAGAAAATATTTCCACTTTTGAGCTAAAGCACCAGAAAGAATGTAACTTTGTTTTAAAAATGTACAAAAACCATTTTAAGTGCTCTTAGGCAGAGAGCTAGTAATTAAAAAGCCACACGCTCTTTCTTTTGCTTGGAATGCAGACCCCCTATTAGGAATGCCTCCAACTTGCCAGTGCTTATGTTTCCTGTTTTCATCATTTGGCTCCTTTTCCATGTCCTGAAAGATGCTTGTTTAGCTACAACAGCCTCTCTAACCTTACCTTTAAAGCATGCTGGCAGTTTTTTGGCCTTCCTTCCACTTTTCTTAAAGCGTGGAATATATCTGGTCTGAGTTTCCAAGATAGTATTTTTAAACAACGTCCATACTACAAAGATAGTTCAACTTAGCAGTAATAATCATTTTAATGGCTTCAAGCCTCCCACACCATGACAGATAACGAGAAGACCATCTTTTTGTCCAAATTGTTAGCACAAGAAGCTTCCCCCCATTTTATTCCACTGTCTCATCTAATGTTTGTGCATACTGAAACCCTAAGTATTTTATTGACCACCCACAAAGGGATAAGGACTAGCTTGATGTTTAACTGTATGTGAATTTAGAGGGAGAACTTCCATCTTTGTCCAATTAATCTTGTACCCTGAGTTGGCAGAAAACTTGTGTTTCCATATCTTCCTGCTAGACCAGTCCAGATAAGTGGGCTGTGTTCCCCTACCATCAGATTGGTGGAGACAAAGAACCAATGAAAAGCCGTGGTTTCACTAACATTACTCCCATGCCTTTATCCGCCTCAGTTACTAGAGGTCTCCATTATTTTTTGTCTCCAGCAGATGGTGGATGGATTATCTCCTCTCTGAAGAAAATTCTGAAGATTGAGAGGAAAAGATTAATTAAACGGCTGTGAACAACCACCTTGAGGGCGATTCTTTCACTTAAGCACAATGTGGGAGATTCCACTAGACTACAGTCTTTTCTGTAACCATAGCAGGATGTAAAATTAGTTCAGCTCCTCACACTTATAATGATAAGAGCCTGTTGAGCAGCCAGAAATTGGAAGGATCTGGAAGAGTGCAACTGCCTTGCACAACTTCAATGCCTCCTCCCTCCTCTTCTTTTTCTCCTCTGCTTTCTCCCAAAGATTGCAGAAAGCTCTCAGGGGGATTTGCCTGCCAGCCACCTTAAATATAGTGCTGCAACACCAGTGAAACAGTATCAGGGGAGTAGAGTTGAGCCTGGCATGAATCCTCTGCCTGGGGCTCTCAGGGGGTGAGTAGCAAGGCTTTGACTTCATCATTGTCTTTGTTGGGGGCTCCCGATTCCACCGGTGTAGGATGCAATTCAGGGTAGACCGCTAGTGACTCTTGTCACTGTGTGGGTGTTTCCCGTTGTTTTCTGCATAAGCTAGTAGCCTTTTCTCCTATTGTACACCTGGAGGTCACTCGGTGTGTATGCATGTTCTGCCCAAGCATCTCTAATGTCCATTCCTACCCTAGCACCTGTAACACGCGTTGCAGTGAAAGCGCAGTTAATGCGCAACTTCCAGCCGCTGTGGCCTTAGTGCGTGCTGTTGTAATACTTGCCTTAACTTTCTTATGTCTTCTTCCAGGAATAGTTATTTGGCCTATGGCAAGCATAGTGTTCATCTCTGGCTTCTGGACTGCTCTTCTAGCATGGCAGCTCTTGAGCTGTCCCTGGAGGGATTGCTCCCCCTCTCTACGCCGGGGGATGCTGTTAGTCTGGCCTTGCCTGCCTAAGGGGCAGGAGGCGGCAGATGGCACTGCGAGTAAGGATAACCAGCTGGCTGGATGTTCCAGTGACAAAGATGTGCACTGCTCCCCAACCTCTAGGGGATCAACAGCAACTATGTCCCCTGGTGTAGGAAGGCTCATTTCCGCAAAGAGAGCTTCCAGAGTCCAGATTGTCCTCCCCAGAATTCTTTTCCTTTTTACAGCAGACCTGGTCATTCTGATGTGGAAATTCAGACCCTTTGGCCTCTGGGTTCCCCCGAGCACAATCTCGTGAGGGGCAGGCTGATAGTGGAAGCCCTGTTCAATTGCTTTTGGCTAAGAGTCCCCAGTAAAGGATGCCCCCTGGAAATGAGGATTAGCTGGGATCTGAGAGATTTGGACTGTGGCTTAGATTCAGATGTCTGATGAAGAAGAAGAGGATTGTGAGGAGGCCGATGTTATCTGCTTGTTCTGGAAGGAGGAACTGGAGGTATTGATTCTCAGGGTCTTATGTACCTTGAGCGTGGCAAATGCTTCAGACATGGAGCAGGAACCAAAGATGCATCCACTCCTGCAAGGGTTGCGGAAATCCACTACTGTCTTTCCATTTCCGGAAGTGCTGAAGGGTCTGTTCTGTTCAGAGTGGGATTCCCTGACTCCTGGCCTAAGGGCCTAAGGGTTTATAAGAAATTGCACACTATCCCGGAGAAGGAGTGCATTGTGTGGTTTCATATTTCCAAAGAGGATGTGCAGATCACAGTAGTTACCAGTCGGACCATCATTCCTCTGGAATGTGGGTTGGCCTTAAAGGATACTCTGGACCAAAAGGTGGATTCATGTTGAAAAACCAGTTCGCTGCAGCTGCTGCTATTCTTCAGTTGCTGTACAGTATGTGCAGGCCTGACATCTCGAGCCCTGCTCTAGTGGATTTAGTCTCTTCCACCGGATGATTCTACCCTCTTTTGGAGTTTGCTACGGCCTTCCTTTCTGATGCCATGTACGGCCTGGTACATCTAGTGGCCAGGGATTGTGCCTTGTTGGTGGTGACACGGTATTGGCTTGGCTGTAACATGGAGCAGCGCCAAAGCCTGGTTGCCCCTGTGGCCTTAGAGGGATGCTTCTCTTGGGTCTGATTTGCAGAAGCTGGTGAAGGACCTGGGTGAGATGACATCTTACCACCTTCTGGAGGACCAGGTCCAAGGGGCCTGTGAAGTGGGCAGGAGCCCCTTTTTCATCAGCCTCCGCCCGCTCCTTGTGAGCATGCTGGTCAGACTTCCAGGGGTCTCGGGATTCCCATTGCTGCCAGCCTGGACAGCCTTTCTTCCCCTCTACCTATGGACTTTGGGGCTCCTTCTCAGTACTTTCGTGGAATGTTTGGGCCTAGGGACCCTGTCCCATCCAGAGGAGGACCTTCCTGGGCTATGCAGTGACAATTTGGGGTCCATTCTCTGGTTCTTCTGGTTGGGGATAGGCTTTGCCTCTTTCTTCAGGAACTGGCCGGGGTCACCAAGGATCACTGGGTGCTAGTCCCCATTCAGTACTGCTATATCCTGGAATGCAAGAGCCAATCCTGGCTATTTTTGGCTTCTTCCCTTGTGGGATTGTGAACAGCAGAACCGCAGTGCGGATCCGCTTTGATAAGGTGCCTCTCCTGAAGACAGTTGTGCCCGTTCTCCTGGACGATTGAGGCCAGGGCAGATATTCCATTTGTTTTGTAGTGCCGTCATGGAAGGAATATTCCAGCCCATTCTAGAACTCAAGTATGTCACTGTGCGCATCTGTGCTTCTGGATGGAAACTTTGCAACCCTTGATTCAAGCGGTACACCGAGGGGAGTTCCTGGCATCTCTGTATTTGGCTGAGGCGTATTTTCATATCTCGATCCGGGGGATCAGCAAAGTATCTGTTTTGCCATGCTTGGCTCTCACCTTCAGTTTGCCACCCTCCCATTCAGACTCTTCACTGCCCCAAGGACATTCTGTAAGGTCATAGTGGTGGTGGCTGCAACGCTACAACACCAAGGGATTTGTGTGCACCCATATCTGGACTACTGGCTCATCTGATAAGCCTCAGCTGGGTGATCACGTGTGGAAAGAGCCAGTTGTAGTCCCAATCCCTGGAGTTCCTGAGGCATGTTTTGATACTCGACTGTGCATTCTCTTACTGTCAGAAAAAGAAAAAAAAGTCAAAGGTTGTCGGATTGCCTAGTGCTGTTCTGTTAACCCCGGACTCTTCGGACTGATGGCGGTGATAATCAAGATGATGCCATGGGTGCATGCTCTCTTATGATCATTCCAACAGTCTTTGCTGACTAGGTGGTCCCCAAGTCTGTGTTTCAAGCTCGGGCTCCCACTCCCAATGATGCTGATAGCCAGCCTATGGTGGTTGCAGCAGCCTAGTCTTTTGAGGAAGAGCATATCATTGGATGATTGCTCATGGACTCTTCTGTCAATGGATGTTAGTCTCTCATGTTTGAGAGCCCATTGCCAAGGCTGAATGGTCTAGGGCTGTTACGGTATGGTCCTTGAGATGAGGGCCATTAGGTTGGCTGTTTGGTGTTTCCGGTCCCCAGTCAAGGGCCAGGTGGTTCAAGTGTTCTCAGACAACACCACAATGGTGGCTTATGTCACTTGGCAAGGCAGCATGAGGAGTGCCAAGGTAGTCCTGGGGATGGCTCTCCTGTTTGCCTGAGTGGTGAAGAACCTCCTAGTTTGTCGACTCTGCACATTGCCAGGGTGACTACTGTGGAAACGGATTTTCTCAGTCAGCATTCTCTGGTTCCAGGAGAGTGGAAGTTGAGTCAGGAGGTGTTTCTATTGTTTCTGCATGACTGGGGTCACCCTGAGAGGGATCTGATGGTGACCCACTCCAATGCCAAAATATGTTGCTGCTTCAGTTACCGCATGGAGACAGGGTCTGAGGGTGTCAGCGCCCTGGCTCAACCTTGACCAATTCAACATCTGCTGTATGTGTCTTCCGTGGCCCCTGGTGGGGTGTGTGATTCGGTGTATGGAGTGCAACCCGAGAAGGATTATTCTGGTGGCGCTGGATTGACTGATGAGAGCATGGTTTGGAAATGTGATGCAGCTCCTGCAAGCACTACCTCTTTGTTTGCCTCCATCTCGAAGCCTATTGTGTTAGGGGCTGCTTGTCCTGGAGGACCCCACTCCCTTTCCGTTTACGGCTTGGCTCCTATAAGGAGATGGTTAGCGCATATGGGCTACTCTTCGGCGGCAGTTTTCTATTCTGCTCAGAACCCGGAGGAGGTCTACCAACCTGGCATAAGTGCAGGTCTGGTGCCTTGAGTGCTGGTGCAGCACATGGCAGCTGGCTCCTGAGGCAGTCAAGGTGCCATCTCTGTTGGCCTTTTCTGCAGGACAGTCTGGAGAAGGGCCTTTTCTCTTAGCTCCCTGAAGGTTCAGGTGGCAGCTTTGGCCTGTCTCAGAGGTCCATTGACTTTATTCTTTATTCATGTGTTTGATATACCACCCAGTTTCTAGCCTTATACCCGGATATTGTGCACCTTTGTCAGGGGGTTTGGCATCTGCGTCCTCCCCTCCGGTCAGGTGATCCATTCCTGGGATCTGTGTCTGTTGCTCAGGGTCCTGATGTCTGAGCCCTTTGAGCCATTGAAGCACACTATTCTGAAGGATTTGACTTTCAAGATGGTCTTCTTGGTTGCAAATTGTTCCACAAGGAGGCTTCTGAGTTGCTGACTGTCTTGCCAAGATCCTTATCTATCTTTTTCTGAGAAGGCCATTTCTATTCGGTCTGTGCCTTCCTTCTTCGCTGAAGTGATTTCTCCCTTTCATGTGAACCAGAAGGTTTACTTGCTTCCTTCTCTAAGGAGCAGGGTCAGGATCTTTGCCTTCTGGATGTCCAGAGGGTGCCTCTTTGGTTCTTGAAGGTTATGAATCCTTTTCGTAGGTCAGACCATCCTTTTGTGCTGTTTGCTGGCCTGCGCAAAATGATGTGGTGGCTAAGTCTGAATGGGGGCATGGGGTTAAGGAGGCTGTTGCCTCGGCGGATCTGTTGCAGAACCAGACAGTTCCAGAGGGTTTGCGTGGCCATTCTACCCGAGCGCTAGCGTCCCCATGGGCGGAGCAGAGCTCGGTAGCTCCTGTAGTCATTTATCAGGTGGCAGTGTGGACATCACTTTCTCTTGTGGTCAAGCATTTCCACTTGGATGTCCACGCTTGGGTGGACACAGCCTTTGGCTCTAAGGTGTTGCGAGCTGCTGTATCTTCTTCCTGCCCAGTGGAGGCATAGCTTTTGTATGTCCCACGTATCTGGACTGGTCTAGCAGGATGATATGGAAGGTGACATTTTATTTACCAGTTGATGTCCTTTCCTTGTCCTGCTAGACCAATCCAGGGTCCACCCCCTTGGAACTGTGCTTGCTCTGTTCATCTGTGGCGGTACCCTTGGGTCCCCTATGATTTATATACTTTGCTCCACAGGCTTATCTTCTACAGACAGCCTTTTGTTTTTTGCATTCTCGTACATAGTTCACTACTGTTCAGTTACTCATTGTTGCCTACCTTGAGGTTGTGTGAGGCTTGCCATTTTCTCCCATATGCTTTTGGATGAATACTGAAGAGACCCCTGGTGGCTGAGGTGGATAGAGGCATGGGAGTGATGTCATTGAAACCTGGGCTTTTCATTGTTTCCACCAATCTGCTGGTAGGGGAACACAACCCACTTGTCTGGACTGGTCTAGCAGAACACAAGGAAAGGACATTATCTGGTAAGTAAAATGTCACCATTAAGCTCAACAGATGTGGTGTGATGTTCACAGTTATATGTATCATTTCATTGTCTGCATATATCAGTAATTTACGTTCCATATGTGCAGACCTAACCCCATGTATTTAAGCAGCCTGTCTAATGGCCAGACCGGGGGTTCAAGGGCTAAATTAAAAAGGAGTGGACATAATGGGCACCCCTGTCTGGTTCCACAACTCAGTTGTACTAAGTCTGAAGCCCATCCATTAACCATCACTCTGGCCATGGGAGAGGTTTAAAGCAGCCTTAACATTTGAATGAATTGTTCTCCAAATCCTAACCATCGCATCATGCACACAAAGACCTTTTCACATGGTCATACACTTTCTTCGTATCCAGATAAAGTCCCATTGTTGGAATGGTCTATTTATTAGCCAATGCAATAACATTGCAAACCATCCTTGCATTGTCAGCTGTAGACCTCCTCCTCATAAACCTACTTTGATCCCTATGAATTATACTATTCAAAACCCTGCCCAACCTACAGGCCAATATCTTAACATAATACACGCTTATCTTATAAACAATGTGCATACTTTGCACACTAACAGTTATAATTGCTGCCAAGCAGGCATAAATGTAGTCTTCGCACATCGGCGACCTGTTTATAAAATTACTCTCAGAGAGTACAAGCACATAGTTACTCCAACTTTAGAGCAGGTGTAAATGTGTGTGCCAGCATTTGCACATTTTTAGAGCTGCTTTTGGGCTTCACATAGGCTTAAGAGCTCACCAGAAATATAACACCTACCGCTCTGCAAGACATTATTATACAGGCTATGGACTGTTTGAAAATGTTACTTCTAAGAAATTCTGCAGCAAAGATATTTACATTCTGCAGTATGTCTGTGTTATTTAATAGTTATTTATTCTAGATTTAGCTCGTGCCTTTTTCCATAATTCAAGGTGAGTTACATTCAGATACAGTAGATATTTCCATATCTCCAGAGGGCTTACAATCCTAAAGTCCATTTTACTAACACTTAGTCCAAGCTATCTGCCACACAGCCCATAGGACTAAAATGGGCCATGGAGCAGATAGTCCAAGCCAAGTGTTAGTAAAATGTCCCTATGCATTGGAGGGTTATGTAACTTGCCCAAGGCAAAAAGGAGAATGGTGGGATTTGAATTCTGGCTTCTCTGGTTCTTAGTCTACTACTATAATCACTTTTCCACTCCATATGTCAATTGATTTTGTATTATTTTAAAAAAAGGTAGTTTGCTAACTTAAGAACATAAGAACATAACATAAGAACATAAGATATGCCATACTGGGTCAGACCAAGGTCCATCAAGCCCAGTATCCTGTTTCCAACAGTGGCCAATCTAGGTCATACGTACCTAGCAGTTTCCCCAAAAGACACAGGTTCCACAATGCTTGTACTGGGTCAAGCATTGATATCCTGGGTCCCTTCTTAATAATGGTTTATGGACCTTTCCTCCAGGAACTTGTCCAAACCTTTTTTAAACCCGGCTACACTAACAGCCTTTACTACATCCTCCGGTAACAAATTCCAGAGTTTGATTACACGTTGAGTGAACAAATATTTTCTTTTATTAGTCTTAAATAGTTTACCCTGTAGCTTCAGTGCATGTCCCCTAGTCCAGTGGTCCTCAACCCAGTCCTCTGGGGCCCACAGGCCAGTCAGGTTTTCAGGATACCCACAATGAATATGCATGAGATAGATCTGCATACAATGGAAGCAGTACATGCAGATCTATCTCATGCATATTCATTGTGGGTATCCTGAAAACCTGACTGGCCTGTGGGCCCCAGAGGACTGGGTTGAGGACCACTGCCTGGTCTTTCTATATTCTGATAACGTAAACAATCGATCTACGTTTACCCGTTCCACTCCGTTCATTAATTTATAGATCTTTAAGTTCTTTACTTACTAAGGGTTGCTATGGATATTTATACTAATAAACCTGTACCTAATAGATTTAATATACCTTGTTTACCTGAAGCTTAATTAATCTCAGGTCCTTAGTGTATGACTGATTTGGGTAACAAGCTTCACTTGAGAGCACCTCCTGTCTTTTAAGATGTGTAAGTACCTATAAAGCTACGATTATCCCAGGGGTGGGTGGGTGTTGGGGAGGAAGGGAAATAACACTTATTAAAAGAGGGCTGCTACACAGTACCCTGTCCTGTGCTGCTGAGGTAAGCTATATTCTGATTTGATTTAAATTATAGCTCTTTGCTGCTGCTAGGCTCTAACTTATTATGAAATTTAAACTACAAGCTCTCTGCTGGTTTCTAAATTTAACCAGAAAGCCCTCTTCTGTGTTCTAAATTTAAACTAAAAGTACTTTGCTGATGCTAGGCCCTGAGTGATATTAAATTTAAACTACAAGCTCTCTGTTGGGTATGAAATGTAACCAGAAAGTTCTCTTCTGTGTTTTAAATTTAAACTTAAACTGCTGCTACTAGGCCCTCACATTTACACGTTCCACTCCATTCATTAATTTATAGACTTCTATCATATCTCCCCTCAGCCGTCTCTTTTCCAGGTTAAAGAGCCCTAACCTTTTTAGCCTTTCTTCATAGGGGTATCCTTCCATCCCCTTTACCATTTTGGTGTCTCTTCTCTGAACCTTTTCTAATAACGATATATCCTTTTTAAGATATGGTGACCAGAACTGCACACAATATTCAAGGTGCGGTCTCACCATGGAACGATATAGAGGCATTATAATATCCTTTGTTTTATTTTCCATTCCTTTCCTTATGATACCTAGCATTCTATTTGCTCTCTTGGCCGCCGCTGCACACTGGGCCGAGGGTTTTAACATGTTATCCACAATGACGCCTAAATCTTTTTCCTGGGTGGTGGTTCCTAATTTCTGGTGTATCTGAATATTTTATTTGTTTTCATTCTTCATTTCATTTCCACTATTTTTTTTTGCTTCAGTTTCATAGGAAGAGAAGTTATCTGATCATACCAATGTCACTCTGTGTTTCTGTCTTTTTAGTGGTAATTTTAAAAAGCTTTTCCTCACATAAAGCACATTTTGAACTACAGAAAAGACCTTTTATAGAGCTTTGTGGCAGTAAATGTGTGTATAAGTACGCATGCCAACAACATGGCACATACACACACTGCATGTAATCTTCCTGTTGGTGTGATGTGAGCAGAGCAGGGACAGAGTTGCATTGTACACATGTTATAAAATACAGGGGTACATATATAGATTTCATGCCTTTGAGCAGGTGTGCGTCAGCATTTGTGTGCTGTTGGAGCTGGTTCTGGGTGCCTAAGGTCCTTTTAAAATAGACTTAAAATTAGGCACCTTTTTGGTGTCCTGTTGGAAATAAGGCCCTGTGTGTGTATGTTCAGCTAGGCCGAGACAATTTTCAAATGTCTCAGCCTAGCTGAACCAAACTTGATGTGTCATTAGGACATAGGGTAAACATTGCTGGTGTTTTGTGGAGCAGGGAAAGGGGGTTAAAATTTGGAAATTTGCCATGGGAAATGCATTCAGATGCAAACCAAGGCTGAATAGTATGTTGCTCCTCTTTCTCATTGAACTTTTCACTGCTTTTTTTCTCTTGTAGTTTTCCACTTTTGCATTTTCCCCCCATGCAACCTCGCCCCCCCCCCCCCAACTTCTCATTCCTCCTGCTCCTCCCTATCACCTGGCAGTCCCCTCCTTTATTTTCCCCTTCTCTACACCCACTCTTGGACCTCTCCATTTCCCCTTCCCTGCCACTGTTCATCTTTCTCTCATCTTCTTGCTCTCACTCCCCTTTTCCTCCTCCATCGTTTCTATCTCCCATAGACCCATTCTTCCTTTCTTTCCCAATCCTTTCTCCCCCCTGTCTGCCCAGTGCTGATTCTCTTTTACAGCTGGCAGGAGGAAGGGCACTGCAGAGGCGCTTCATGATGCATCGGCATCGTCTTGCTGCCTAGGTTACCTGGTAGTTTGATTGCATAGGACACCAGACAATTCAAAGCAACAGTTGGGCCTGGGTAGCAGGATAAAGCAGACATGACATGAAGATTTACTGCCACTTCACCCTCTTCCTACCAGTGCACTGCTAAGTGGGAGAATCAGCAGGAGAGAGGGGTAAACCTTAACATCCCTTTTATTTCCCCACGATTCCACAGCAAAAGCTAGGCAGGAGTGGCCTAGTGGTTGGGACAAATTACCTAAGGCCAGAGGGCTGGGGCTTCAATTCCCACTCAGGGACAGAAATTTCAGGCCAGACGGACTGGGGTCTGTAGTCATATAGTGCACCTTGGGCAAGCCACTTAACCCTCCATTGCCTCAGGTACACATGTAGATTGTGAGCCCTTCAGGGACAAGGGAATATGTCCAGTACCTGCTTGTAAACCACTTTAATGCCTTTCAGTATATCAAGAAATTAAATAGCAATAAAGTTTATGGGCCTTTGAAGGAAACAAGAGGCCCCAGCCATAAGATATGTAGACTTACGCTATGTAATATATAGATAATGCTAAATATCTATTATTGGGTATTTCAGCATATAATTATTTGGCTCATTATGTTCAAATGACATTTTAGCATGTCTTCAAAACATTCATATATAATACTAGAAACATCTGTGAGGAACAATTGCATCAGCGCAAGAGAGGTCATTCCATGAACTTCAATCGTAGGGGCAATTTCCAAAGAAATTTTCTATGGGTAAACAAGCATTTACTTGCTGGTCCATTTGAAAATTGTCACCATCCTTATGAGGAAACGGAGCAACAATGGAAGTAGAGTTTGGACAAGCCCACAGACGTACATGTGGAGGTTTCATTTTAAAATACCCAGGCAGTGATGAGCTTTCTTTACCTTGTGTATTACTCATTTGCAAAGCACATGGGGTAAATAATCCCTGTGGCATCTGCTGCTGCAGGATTTTAAGAAAATTGGCTTGCAAGCCTGCATAAACAAGCTATTCATGTGCACGCTAGCACAGTGGGGAGACGAAAAATTAAATTCTGTATCTCTGTTCCAGTAAGTTCTTGCTGTGAGTGGAAAACTAGCTAGAGTTAGTATAGCTGTTTGCCCAGTCCATAGCATATGCACGTCTCTCTAAACAGGAAGTCAGTTTGAAGTTTCTTTAATTTGGAATGGCATCCTGAAGCTGATGTAATAACTCAAATCTATCAGGCGAATGCATTAGGCAAATGGCCCAAGCTGTTGCTTGAAGCTGGCAGCTGCTTTTGGCCTCACACATTTCTGAAGAACGGAGAAGTGGAGGAGTGGCAGATGGAAACCTCATGAAAGTTGGTTGTGGGTTTTTTTGATTGACCTCCATGATCTATGCCGCCCCCTGTTTTCCTTTCTCCAGATGGCCATATCTAAGAGGCCAGGCATCCCTCAGCAGCCCTAGAGCTGGGAGCATCTGTTTCAAGGCGCATCCTCCATGCCTTGTAGCAGCAGTCATTCTCTGTCCCTTGGTAGAGTGCAGCACCTCTGCAGTGTGCCCAAGGCAGATAGGGCCCAGTCTTCTTCATGACCTCTTACTGCAGCCTGTCCTACATAGCTGCTGTTATTATTATTATTAATTTCTAAACAGCCCTTTTGAAAACCTCCGCCCAGGGGAAAGGGGAGGATAGAGCAGGAAATTATTTCATTGTATGAGGGATGCTATGTAAAACCTATCTTATAGCCAAAAGCAAAATGTAGTCAAATGCACTGACCTACGGCTTAGCACCAGATGTCAGTGCATTGGGGAAAATGATTAAATATTATATAGAAACATTTTCTCAGCTCCCATGGAAGAATATACTCTAAGCATACCAAGCTAATACTGCTTTCATCAGAGCATTTTTTGACTTGTAAGTGCAGGGCCCAAAAAAAGATCTAGGCTTTTTACATTACATAATACAGCTTTGGGGACACTGTATTCAGTAACCATCTTTAAGGCATTAAAGCAAATCTTTTGACATAGTTTCCAGTGTCTCAAATCTGTCCAGAAATAGCTTAAATGTGGCCTGGCCTATTTTTCTCATTTCTTCTTCTTGTGGTATTATAGTTGGCTCTGTTTGCTTGGTTTTTGTGCCCCTTTATTCTATTATTTATTAAATCTGTTGTCACATTTTGAGGATTAAAATTACTGCGTACCCATTAAAATATCCTTTCCTTGGTCCAGTCTTTATTCATTTATGCTACAACTCTTGTCTTACGTTTCTCAATACGATATCTGCTTGGAGATATGAATTCTTCAGAAACAGTGATTAATGCATGGGAACAGCCTTCCAGTGGAGGTAGTTGAAGCAAAAACAATAACAGGATTCCAGAGAGCAAGGGTTAGGTCCATAACTGAGAGCATAAATATAAAAGCAGAAGTCAAGTAGATGTATTGCAACAAGCAAAGATATTCAGATGAGTAGATTGGTTAAATATTTTTTATTGGCTATCATATACTTTGTTTCTGAAAGAATAATTACAGATTGATAATGGTGGGAGGAGGTTAAAAAAATTATAGGTGACAGGTAGAGAAGTTAAAGTCAGAGATTGAGTGGGCTTTGCAAGCAGGAAGCGGAATGAGCAGATGAGATAATCCATCTAGCCAATCTGGTTTAAGCATTTAAGTACTGATAACGCCTCAAGAATATAAGAAAGATTGGTATGGAAAAAGAGAATTTGTATCACTTTGCAAGTTGATTTCTCTTTTTGTTGCATTAGCATATCTAGTTAAGACTGATGAAAATAACAGCCTTTGCTTCCAATAGCACCTCAAATTTGCACCTAACGTGATAAAATGTGATAAAATATATTTGCAAAGGAAATGACTTTCAGTCTGCTATATTTGGGCTTTAAAGCAAACACATATGTAAAGCTGGTTGTGCTCATTAAAGAGCTTTTATCCTAGATTCAGAATAGGGATGAATCCTCTGACTACAACCTAGACTTCAAAGCCATTTTGTCTCGGAATTCATTTCTCCAGCTCTCATCTGTGAGTGCTCACGGGAAACTCTGCTTTCGATGGAGCTACCCACAGATTGCTCACAGCTGCTTGTGGGCTGACCACAAATGTGTACAGAAATTTATGGTATTTTAGCATTGCATGGTGTACTTTTACGGTGTGGTACAATCTGATGTTAGCTGTTACTCATGTTTTATTCCCATTTCACAGTCCAAAACCCTGACCATAACCAATGCTGAGACGACATTTGATGTTATCAAGATGGCCCTACAGCACTTTGGAATTAACGTAAGTCATTATGGTTGTCAAGTGTTGGGGGATTTTTCATTAATGAAGACTTGTATTTAAATCAATCAGTAAATACATCAGTATGAAAATATAAATATCCGCTAATGTCTTGGCGTCTGTTCTGACAAGTTTGGAGATCTGGAAGAAATCATGAACAGCAGTAAGTCTCCAAAAGACAGAGTCAAATGATCTGTCACCCTCTCCATGCTGGCTCAGTATCTCTTTTCAGGAATGAGACAATGTCACAGAGCAAATTTCCTAAGACTCGGCCATTTGCATGGTGTGGGGACTTTTGTAGAACAGGGATCAGTAGGCTTATTGGGGTGCCACATACCAGAAGGCCCTGAAGTCGCCAGTCAGATTGGTAGTGTCAGGCTTTTCTGGTGCGCAAAGGTGTGCTATGCGGTAGCAACAAAAATCGAAATTGGAATCCTCAGATGTTTTTCTCAATGGTGCAGAAAAGCTAATACTAATATTTATCATTCTTATAGCACTACTAGACTTATGCAGAGCTGTACAGTGGTGATAAATATTCAGGTGTAATATGTCCCTGCCACCAAAGAGTTTACAGTCCAAGTGGGTACCTGAACATAACTCGCCTTGAACTATCACTGGAAAGCTAAATACTCAAAAATAGATAAATAAAGTGACTTGCCCAGGGTCACAAAGAGTGTCGTTGGCTTTCCTGATTCATTGCTTTAATCACTAGACCACTTTTTTTCCTAAGCTATAAATGGAATGTCAACTCTTTGTGAACCAGAACGTACATAGCTGTTATCTGCTAGCAGAGGCATGCACTATAGAGAGAAATACCAGACAGTAAATTGCGGATGATATAATTTTATTGGACTGATTCAATATATGGTTTTGTATGAACCTGCAAGGGATGCACTTATATTCATTAACTTTACAAGTGGGGAAAGCATGCAGAGCATGGCTCATGGTATTCTTTCCGTGTGTGTGCATGAACACATCTGAAGGTATCTGCATTCCCCATGTGTGTGTGCATCTTGTCTTTGCTTGTGCATATATATCTGTTTTATATGTTCATCCATTTTGTTTGTGTGTCTCTATATTGTATGTGCATCTTTGCGAGCTGATATATCTATACATGTTTGTATGTATGTGCATGTGTGCTTGAATGTGTGTCTGTGCATGCTTTCATGTATGCATTTACATCCATTAACTTAATAATACTGAAGAGGATTTTGCCTAGATATGCAATTTACTAGACATCTACAGAGTACTTAAGACCTACAGTAATCTTCAAATATGATTATGTCAATCAGTGTTAAAGGGAGATAATGACCAGCTATTTGTTTTGAAGGGCTACCAACGTTGTTAACATTTTACTTTTCATTTTGTTGCATTTTGTCTTTGTTACTATGAATTTATCAATTTCTGCTGCCAGAAAGGAGAGGGCTAATAGAATGAGTCACATTGTGATGCTCTAATTTTCACAACTGGAACTGAAACATAGAAACATTATGGCAGAAAAAGACCACATGACCTATCTAGTCTGCCCTTCCATATCAAATACTAAAGTCCCTTCTTTTCCTTTAGAGATCTTCTGTGTTTGTCCCATGCTTTTTTGAATTCAGATACCGTCCTCATCTCTACTACCTCCATTGGGAGACTATTCCATGCATCTACCACTCTTTCCGTAAAGAAATATTTCCACATATCATCCCTTCACCCTCATCCTATGTCCTCTTGTAGTAGAGCTTGCTTTCAATCGAAAGAGGCTCTCCTCTTCTGCATTTATGCCATGGAGGTATTTAAATGTCTTTGTCATATCTTCTCTATCCTACCTTTCCTCTAATGTATACATATTAAGATCTTTGTCTGTCTTTATATGCTTTATAACGAAGATCACTAACCATTTTAGTAGCCACCCTCTGGACCGACTCCATCCTATTTATGTCCCTTTGAAGGTCTGGTGTCCAGAATAGCACACAATACTCCAAATGAGGTTGCACCAGAGACTTAAACAGTGGTACTATCACCTCCTTTTTTCTGCTGGCCATTCTTCTCCCTATGCACCCAAGCATCCTTCTGGCTTTTGCCATTGCCTTTTTTACCTGTCTAGCCATCAGAAACAATCATGCCGAGGCCCCGCTCTTCTTTCATGAACAGAAGTACTTCGCCCTCTGCACTGTACCGCACTCTTGGATTTTTGCAGCCCAAATGCACGACCCTGCATTTTTTTTTTGCATTAAACCTCAGCTGCCACATTCTGGACCATTCTTAAAGCTTAGCTAGATCCCTCCTCATACTGGGTGTCTACTCTATTGCAGATTTTGGTATCATCCGCAAAGAGGCAAACCTTACTTGACAGCCCTTCTGTAATATCACTAGCAAAGATGTTAAAAAGAATCAGACCAAAGACAGATCCCTGCAGCACACCACTGGTAACCTCCTTCTTTTCAGAATGAGCTTCATTTACCTGTACCATTTGTCTCCTCCCACTCAACCAATTTCTAACCCAGTCAGTCACTTTATGGTCCATCCCTAGGGTGCTCCATTTTGTTTATAACTCACCTGTGCAGAACGGTGTCAAAGTCTTTACTGAAATCTAAGTACACCACATCTAGAGCACTCCCTTGGTCCAACTGCCTGGTCACCCAGTCAAAGAATCAATCAGATTTGTCTGACAAGACCTACCTCTGGTAAATCCATGCTGCCTCGGATCTTGCTATCAATTGGACTCCAGAAATCTCAATATCCTCCCTTTTAGCAGTGTTTCCAATAATTTACTCACCACAGAGGTTAGACTAACCGGTCTGTAGTTTTCAACCTCATCCTTCTGCTTTTGTGTAATAGGACTACATATGCATTTCTCCATTCCTTTGGGACCACCCCCGACTCTAAAGAAGCATTGAAAAGGTCATTCAGTGGAGCCGCTAGAACATCCTCAAGTTCCTTCAATATTCTCAGATGTATCCCATCTGGTCCCATCGCTTTGTCTACTTTTAGTTTAGCTAGTTCCTTATAAACAGTCTTCTGAAAATTGTTCAAGATCCCTGTTACTTCTGTTCCTATTTGGGGGTATTTTCTGAGGTCCCTTCATCTGTGAATTGAAATATTTGCTAAGCAATTCCGCTTTATCCTCATCAGCTTCTATATATTCCTCCCCTTCACCTTTAAGTCTGACAATACCACTTTGGCACTTCCTTCTCTTACTAACATGTCTGAAAAATGTATTATCCCCACATTTTATTGCACTGGCTGTTTCTTCTTCTCTTTGTATCTTTGCTTTCCTGACTACTTTGCTAGCTTCTCTAACTTTTTTTCCAAATATAGATGCTTGTCTTCCTCTCTCTGTGATCTCTTGTACTTTATGAAGGCCACCCACTTTTTCTTTACCTTTTCAGCTACTTCTTTGAGAATCATAGTGGCTTTCCTTTTCCTTTTTCAGTTATTTACCTAACAAAAAGGTTTGGTGCCTTTTAACATATCCCCTATCAGTTTTTGCCCATTGCTTTTCTACATTCCCCAGCTGTTCCCATCCCAGTAACAACTCCATGAGGTATTGTCCCATCTTGACAAAGTTAGCTTCCCTAAAGTCTTAAACCCTCACTTGAATGGATTTTTTCAGCCCTAGTCCTAACTGGATGCGAGATGATCTCCCACTATAACATCAAACGCTGTCCCCATTGGTAAGCACCCAAGTCCATATGGCCCCTTCACATGTGGGTTCTGTTGCCGGAATAGTTCTCCCTGTAGAGTATCTAGGATCTCCTTACTTCTAGATGACACCACAGCAGGAATGTACCAATCAACATCTGGAATATTGAAATCACCCAATCAACATCTGGAATATTGAAATAGTAGCACTTCTCCTTTCATGGCAATACTGTGTATGTCTTCTGTTAAATCCTTGTCTACTACTTCTTCCTGAGAGGGAGATCTGTATATCACACTAATGCAAATGGACTTCTCTCTTTCTATTTTAACCCACAGTGCCTTCTCATTTCCTTTTAAGCCCTATAATTCTATAGCTTTAATATTATTTTTTACATACAGTCCACTCTTCCTCCCCTTCTTCCTAACCTGCCCTTCCTGAATAAAGTATAGCCCAGTATAATTACAGCCCAGTCATGGTTGTCTGTGAACCATGTCTAACTGGATTAATATTGCTCAAAATGGGCAACATGTCCTATAGCACTGCCGTTAACAGAGTCATTTATAAATGGTTAGTGTACACCAACCATTACTAAAGGACCTCCTAAACAAGGCAGAATTAAGGCCTGGGCAAACTAGGCACATACTAGGGCCCGTGGGCCCGATATTTGAAGCCTTAGCTGTCATTAAGGCGGCAGAAAAGAACACTTACCCGCATATGTGGGCCATAATCTGATATCCTGGATTTTCTGATACATGGGTATCAGCAAAAATCCAGGCATTGTGAACACCACTAACCAGATATTCATGAAGGCATAACGGGGCATAACAGGGGCATGGACGTGACACCCCCATGTATCGCCAGTATTCCACAGCGTAGTGCTGTGGCCTAAAACGCTATCAACTAGCCAGGGTTTTTGGCACCTTGGACTCAGCAAATGCTGGCGCAAACCCTTGCAGGTGAAATAACTGAATACAAGAAATGGCCGTGCAATGTGGGGACTGCTGATAAAGCTAGAGAGTTGGAGAAACCGCCGACACGCCAGGGCACAGAGGAGAAGGCGACACAAAGTGCAGCAACAGCAGAGGCCAGTGACTTAGCCCCACAGGTGCATGTACCATCCCCACGGGTCTACAGCCTGAGGGTTACTTATCGTCAACTCACAGAGGAAGAAGTGTACCAATGGTATCGCCTGGACAGTGCCACTATCACAGAGCTTTGTGCCATTCTGTGCTGGTACTTGGAGCCAGCCACTGCCTGAAGCCAGGTACTGCCAGTGGCGCTATAGATTTATTTTATTTATTTTATTTATTTAACACTTATTTATATACCGCATCTTCCAGCGATCAGTTGCGGTGTACAATTAACAACAGTTAACAATGCAGAGCTTGTTTTACATGGAACAGAATAACTTTTTACATAGAACATCTTAACATGCACACATAGGTTTAAAAACTAAGCAGAATAATAGATCAGAATAATAATAATAATAATAATAATCAGAATAATAGATCACCACTGCACTGGGGTTCCTGGCCACTGGGAGTTTCCAGCACATCATCGGTGCAACAATAGGCATCACCCAGTTTGCCACTTGCATGTTTGTTGAGGTGAAATTGTGGTGGTTTCTGTATGCCCTCTGGTCCTGTCGTGGTGCCCTCAGTGCAATATGGATGCAGTCAATGGAAAACCAGCTAGGTCTTAGAATGTCTGCATCATCCCCTGTCTTTTCTGAAGCATTCTGGAGAAGTTGATGTGGTCTCCCATCCTTCACAGCAGGGTGCTGGTGATGGCATTGATGCAGTGGCATGTGGAGATGTACCAGAGCGGACACATGGAGGCACACACACACACACACACTGCCTACTGAGCATGCATATTGCCTGTTTCCCCAACTTGACCGCCAATCTGCTCTTCCATGACCTGAACATATGTCCCCAATACATGCAGCTGTATGAGTGTTGGGTCCCCTATCATGTTGACTGATGTCCCATGGTTGGCTGGGTAGGCAGTTATGGTCAATGTGTGATGGTGCACTGATTGTGATGTGTGTTCCTGTATGCTCATTCTATTTAGTACACCATACAGATGTAGGCTCCAGTGGGTGGTGTTATAGCTTGCAGGTATAACACCATTGAACCATTGTAATGGGCCCTCAGCACCACTCAGCACAGTGTTTATATGGATTTCAGCCAGTCTACTCCTGCGCAATTACATTCCCAAAGCTCCTGGGGACATAATTGCCATGATGTCTGTGGTACACCTGACACAGCTGTCTGTGTGTGAGCCATGTGGGAGGCATGCACTGAGACAAACAGCGCGCACAATGTGGACCTCTCTGCAGACAGATTTCAGCTCCATGTATGTGCAAAGCTTGTTGAGCTGCTCTCTATCACCACTATGTGGCTGATGACACGTGGTGGAGCCATGAAGCCTGCAGCATATCTGTGCATGCTACATATTTGATGTTATGTACAAGTGTAGGCCTGCCATTCAGTCATGGCTATTGTTCCTGGTGGCACGTGGAGACTGCCCTGTGCCTCACTTACCTGCATCTGCAGCAACCTCCTCCCTGAGGCGCTGGATGTCATCAGGCCTCTGGTGCCGCATCATTCTGAAACAGCATTCCAAAGCTTTCAGTGTTTAGCGTACACCATATTCACTGTGGGAGAGAGGTAAAGGATCATATTAGACCCCATTTGCACCCACATTTACCCAATAGTGCATTAACAAACATAGCTGTTTACAGCTGAACTGGGCACCCTAGCAATAGGGGCATGTCCACCCATTCTCAGGGGGCAATTCACCGTATTTGTCAGTTGTTACAACTTTGGGTACCTTGTGGAAGGGTTCCCACAAACCCCTGTGTTGTCGTGGTGTTATGGTTGTAGTTACAGATGGGGCCAAGTGCAGGTGACACAGAATGCTTCCAGCTCCAGTGACAGCATAGAAGATGTTTGCTCCTGGCAACCCTTATGTTGCAGCTCTGTGTGTATCCCATTGGTTTATGGCAGTAAATGTGGGGAGTTCAGGACACTACCTAGTAGCTCGCACTGGCATCTCCATGTCATCCTTAGCTTTTGCCAGTCCTCTGGGTACCAATACAGTGTGGCTGTCACCTTGTCCCCATATCTGCTTCCTTGGATACCTGTGTTTCCCCTCTGGACCCCATAGACCCATATTCCTTCAGCACTTGCTCCCTCACTGCCCCTAACAAACACCCCCAGGCCGCCACTTTCTATACCCTGTCTCTTCCTCTGCATTTACAGTCACACACCCCACTCTGTCCTATCCTATCTCATCCATGCCAGATGACACCTTCCTCCTCACTCTGCTGCCCAGGCTAAGAGTTACAACAACTACAGTGACATCCTCACAACAAGCAACACCCTAAACAAGCTCCAAATGCTATAACAGATCCCATGCTGTGGTGATTTAACTGTGGCCCATGCATTTGCTAGACATCCTCTTCCAGGAGGAGCTCTAGTATCCTCCCATGTGATATCTACACCTGTATACTGTTACAACAAATAAATAAATAAGCAACCTGGGATGGCAGGGACCTACTTTTTGAGGTGCAGAACCTGGCAGAGATCCAGACACATGATGCCATGACCCATCCTCACTGTCTGCATGCGCAGTCCCACAGCTAGGCCTGCTGCTCTTCCCATCTCCCCACTGTAATCCCTGCCCCTGCATATCCCATTGGCTACTCACCTCCACAGCTGGAGCTGGATCCCCCTCCTTATGGCCATGGTGAGGCGCAGGTTGGGCCCTCCTATTGCCCCTGGGGTAGAGCACACCTTCTGATTTGAGGATCATCTTTGCCAAGGCCTCTGCCTTAGTGGGGCCAAAGTTGGCAGTCCTTCTCAGCGCCATGCTATTGCTGTGTATCAACTCACCCAGAAGGGGCTCCTGCACTGGCAGAACGGAAAAGTAGATAACCGTATATGGGAGACAGCACACAGGTACGCGTTGCCAAACCCGCGTACACAATAGCCACGGCTTATGGCAGTAATACCCGGGTTAATGGACATGGCCATCGTACCTATGCACAGCGGGATACGCTGTCAAAAATGCATAAACAATAACCGTGCGGCCGGTGCCTGGCAGTGATATCATGGCATGCCCACCTTACCCGTGTACAGCAGAATTTTGCAGTGTTACCTGCTTTTCAGCTCTTCCCATGCAACGTTCTAATATACCATCTAACACAGTTTGCCATTTTTCTATATGGGTTTTTCCTCTTCTGCACTCTACATGGGTTATGGGCCGATATTCGTGTGGTCCTGTTGCATGGATATGATGGGAAATGTCCGCCTGTTGGCTATCTGGGCAAGACTATTTATGCGCCGGTCACCATGGATCGCTAAGTGCCCATATTCTGTGCTTGCCCATGTGTGCGTCTCCTGACTCTGAATTCGTGTCCCTTTACTGAACTGGTTTTTTAAGCCGGTTATCGGCTTTTTTGGCGCCTCTTGCAATATTGGGGACCTCTTAGATGTGCTAATTCAGTGGTTCCTAAGGTAGATTTTTGCTCTGGTCAGTTGCTGGAAAAAAGAATAGTGTGTGTGGGGGGGGAAGGGGGGAGAGAAGAGAGCCTCCACTGCCCACACATGTATCTCTGTATTCTCCCCACCCCCTGTTCATTCTCCACCATCTTTCAGCAGGAGGCTCTGGTGAGAAGTTCCTCTTACCTGCCGCTTCCTCCTCTTCTAGTTTGTATCTGTATTCAAAACCACGTGGGGCTTATTTCTGGAAGTTTTAAAATATATTTACATTACATTACAATGGGTTGGGGGGGGGGAACCTATGCACTTGTTTGCCTAGGGCCACCTAAAGGGTTAGTCCTGCCCTGCTGCTAAATGATTAAAAGGATTCTCTCATGAGATTAGACCATGATTTGATTTTGTTTTGTTCTTAGAGGGTTGGAGATAGTTTTGATATCGTATTTCATTCCCTAGTTAATAGAACTATGCTGTTGGGAGCTGGGATTTGACTTTGATGGGCACAGACTGCTGAGGCAGGCTTCCTATGGTATGTGTGGTGGGCTTGAATCTGCATGCTTGAAGCTTAAATATAAACAACTGAATGAAAGACTTTGCTATAGTGATCATGGCTTAGATACTGCCCTTAAATTCAGCTTTCTTTACATGGAGGAGATGGACAAGGGTTAAAGCAGCTTATGTAGGAGATAAAAAGTAGAATGGAGGTTCACGTTAACATGGGAATATTTACTAGGGCCACCATTATACCTGTAGGTCTGCAAGATAAATCACATTATCATATATTACTTTCCTTGGAAAATTATAATATATGTGCTATCAGGTACAGTATCTGTATAAAAAGGAGCTGGGTTTGGGGTAAGATAAGGACAGGCTATAAAATTTAAGGGGGGCATTTTCAAAGTGAGGAACATGATTAGCAGACCTCCTAACTGCATTAATCGTGGCAAACGAGATATTCAGCGGCACTAAGTGGTTAGTGCCACTGCACATGTACAGGTGCTGCACTGACCGCCCCGATGCTAGCCGGCTAGCATCAGGGCGTTGCGAGGTGGATCGGAAGCAGCACCTGAGGATAACTGACTAGCGGCAATATTCAACCACTAGCCGATTATCCTTCAGTGACAAAAGTTAAACACCTGAAAGGCTCGCTTCATATCACTGATGCCTAGTTAACATCGGCGCTATCTGGCCAACCCGGATAGTTAATGCCAGTGGATGGATATGGCCCCGGCATTGAATATCCAGGTTTAGAGTTCAGCGGCAACAGCTATTATTATTAGTGCTAGCCGCCACTGCTGAATATCCTCCCCTAACTGTTTAGCAGTGATAGTAAGCCAAGCAACAGATAATTTCTATATTTAGTTTAGGCTTAATAGCAGGCCCAGCCTATGTAAATGGTGCTGGCACGGTGACCACACTATCCATGTATTCAGCAAGACCTATTTTGTATATTCAACCCTGAATTTACAGAATAAGTTGAACGCTGTAACTGACATTTAATTTATTCTGATCACTGTGCCGGCTGAAAATGTATCCCTATGTTAGTAGTTTCAGATTCTATTCTGGAAGGAAGTGGGATATGAATATTCAAATAGAATAGAATAATATCTCTCACTTTTATGTTCTGCTTAGCAAGTCACAGACACTTTAACATAGTGCAAATAAAGCTGAGAAATTTCATGCCAAGTATTTTGTGATCTTTAGCCTATATGTAATAAATCTCAGAATTATTTCCCATTGCACATATGCTTGGCACTGGCAAAGGATAGCTAATGTCTTAATATGCTAACATTTGAATCCTTGTTTCTCCAAACTCTACCATAATGTGGTCTTACATTCATCAGTATCATCCTACTGTTAGACTTCAGACGATCTAAAAAGATACCAGTGTATCACTAAATCTCCAGTAACAATCAGGAATGAGTCTTCACATATGGGTACGTCGGTACCGACGGAGCCTGCGCGGGAACGCTCCCCAGCTTCCCAAAAAGGAAAGCTTTTGGGAGCATCTCACAGCGCCTACGCGCTGCCTTCCCGCCTTTCCTAACCGCCTCTCCCCAGTTCTTCTTTTCCGCGGAGCCAGCAGGTCGTGTTCCTGTCACCGCTGAAGAAGTTCTTTGTTTTATTTTATTTCTTTGGTCGCGCGTCTGCCTTCCCCGACGTAGGACCGGTAACGCCAGTCTTTCTTTCTTTTCTTATAAAAAAAAAAAAGAACATATTTTTCCCTCACTTAGTGTGTTTTTCCTCTTTGGGCCTTAGGCCTCACGAGAAATTTTCCTCATGGAAAAACCAGCCTCCGGGTTTAAAAAATGCACTAAGTGCAGCGGTACTATTTCTGTCACCGACACCCATGAATGGTGTCTTAAATGTTTGGGTCCTGACCACTCCATTTTGGATTGTCCATCCTGCTCCTTGATGTCTAAACGAGGTTTACAGAATCGAGCAGCTAAGCTCCATGTGCTGTTTCCCTCTGATGCAGCTTCAGTGGCATCGACGTCTTCCAGGGCCTCTACTTCCTCCCATGGATCTCAGGTAACCAAACATAAATCCAGCCGGTCCTCGAAGGGTAGATCTCCTTCCAAGCATCAAGATGCCTCCGGGCTTGCCCTCGAGGATTCCGCACCGGCAAAACAACCCCGATGGGAAGCTCCGGCTTCCAAAGCTCCTCCTATGGGGTTACAGGTTGACATCGATGGCACGGCCTCGACCGATCACCTGTTAGAATGCTCTGGGGTACCGGTGCAACCTTCCGGTACCGAATTCCAGGCATTCATGGCGTCGATGGATCAGAATGTTCTATCCATGCAGCAGGCTATCACGGCCTTCATTCAAGCTGCGACGCCGCTGATACCACAACAAACTCCGTTGTCGGTATCGGCTCCGGTACCGGCACCAGTGTCGGTACCGGTACCGACTGCATCGACATCGACCAGGATGCCGACTGCAGCGGTTCCCTGTCCAGGGATGCCCATCGGTACCGAACCGGTCCCTATGACGCCCGATGTCGATACCGCTCGATACGCGTACCGAGCTTTGGGAGAGCATCCTGACAGTCGATACTTTGATTCCTCCGAAGACTCTGATGCATCGGAGGAGTCTGCTGAAAGTATCTATAGCTCTTCTTGAAGAGCCTTTTTCTCCAAAAAGAAGAATGTCTCCTCCAGAGGACTTGTCCTTTCAAGACTTCATAAGAGAAGTGGCTAAAGGACTTTCTATTTCAGTAACCTCTGAATCAGAGCCTAGAGCTAAAAAAATTGGATATTTTAGGTTATTCTAAGGCTCCTAAGGAGGCAGTCACCTTGCCAATTCATGAGATTCTTTATGATCACATGATTGACTTATGGGAGACTCCGCTCACTATCTCTCCTCATTCTCGTAGATTGGACACTATGTACCGTGTCCCTCCTTGTCCTGGGTTTCATAAAACACAGCTTCCTCACCATTCTATTGTGGTGGAGTCAGCTATGAAAAAGATAAAGAGTGCAAAAAGACACTCCTCTGCTCCTCCAGGAAGAGAATGCAGGACCTTGGATGCTTTTGGTAGAAAAATCTTCCAAGCCAGTATGCTCATTGCCAGAATCAACTCCTATAGTCTTTATATGGGTATGTTTCTGAAAGAAGCTGCAGATAAGCTGCACACTTTCCTCCCTTTCCTTCCAGAGGATAAAAGGGGAGAATTTCTTATTTGGATTAAGCATACGCAAGATATTTCAAAGTTTTCCAACCGTGCAGCTTTTGACTCCTTTGAGGGTGCCAGCAGGGCTTCGGCCATTGCCATAGCTGCACACAGAATTGCTTGGCTCCAAGCTTCTGATCTAGAATCTTGGGTCCAGGATGGCTTGGGAAATCTTCCCTGTACAGGAGAAAACTTGTTTGGCAAAGATTGGCAAATAAAAGCCACTCAAATGGATGCAGAAAATTCTGCTTTGGATAGACTTTCAAAGTCAACCTCCATTCCTGCCAAGAAAAAACCTTTCAAGAAGTCTTTTTTCAAGAAAGGCAGATTCCATCCTGCTTCTGGCCAACAATCATCTACAGGTCGTTTTGCTACTAAGCGTCAGCAACCTAAACAGGCCAGGGCTAAGCCTACAGGGGCTGCTGAAACTCAGCAGACCCAGCCTCCTCAGGGTTTTTGACTTGATGCTAGAGAATGTAGCCTTTCTGGCTCTGAAACAGCCAGAGCCTCTCACCATTCCAGCAAGGTTAGCTCATTTTGCTCCCAGATGGGAGCAAATTACAGCAGAGCAGTGGACCCTCTCCATCATAAGGGAGGGCTACAAGCTTCATTTCTCAAACTTTCCTCCTCACACCATGGTGAGACATTTCAATTCTCCAACATCTCTCCTCGACCTTCTAGGTGAGGAGATGGCTGCCCTTCTTGCCCAAGGGGCAATAGAAGAAGTACCTCTTCATCACGGGTCAGGGTTGTACTCCCCCTACTTTCTGATCCCAAATAAAACAGGGGGCTACATACCCATATTAGATTTCAGAGAATTGAACAAATTTCTATGCAAGGAGAAATTCAAGATGCTTTCTCTGGGCACTCTCCTTCCATACCTTCAGAGTCAGGATTGGCTTTGTTCTCTTGATCTCAAGGATGCGTACACACATGTCCTCATCCATCCATCTCACAGAAGGTTCCTCCGTTTTCTTTTCCAAGGAAAGCATTACCAATACAGGGTGCTTCCTTTCGGTCTGGCCTCTGTTCCAAGAGTGTTCACCAAATGCATGGCAGTAGTAGCTGCATTTCTACTGTCACCAACCCCCTAGGCTCCTAAGATAGAAGGCTGGAGAGATGTAGTGTGGGTCCTCTTATTACAAGCAAGGACTTGGTTATGTCCCCTGGGTTTGGAATGTCCCAATAGCCAGTCAATAAGAAAGTAGTTGCGGACGAGTGACTATGCTTTCAAGAGGTTTTATTCCCCTTCCCGGGAGGATTCTTATGGCAGGTTACAAAAGGAAATAAACCATCATGCTGGTGTAACACAAAAAGGATCATTAATGATAACAGAAATGCTTTGCTTCAGCTTTAACAAAATAAACAGGGAGAAAAACAGCTTTCTTACTCTTCAGAAAAACTGCGTGGCTGAAATCAGTGCCTCCTGCACAGATTTCACCTGAACAGGGTCTTCAGCAAAAAGATGTAATACTGTCAGAAAAAACTAGCGTACAGTCCATCTTACAGCAATCACTATTATCAGCACCACAATCATATTCCATCTCCTCTGGAACGTCTTCTGTAAAAGCTTGCTTAGGGCTGTAACTTGTATTGGTATTACTGAACTCTCTTTCTTTGTGGCTGAAGCTTCTCTCCCCTCTATCAACTAGGAAAGGCTGGTTACCAAAGAGACTGGATTCTGCCCTCACAGGATCTTTCCCTTCAAGACCTCTAGGCAGGAATTCCAGTGCCCCTCTATTCCATTCACTGTGGCCTCTTTCAGCCCGGCCTCGGTTTGTTTGCTTAGGACTGTGAAACCGGAACCTGCTATCTCTCTCTCTCTCTTAGTTTGCTACAGGTAATTCTCTTCTGCTCCCAGCCAGGCTTTTTCTTATCATAGCCCTGGTTTAAAGCACTGACCTGTGAGGATTCCTCTGGGGCAAACTCTCCTTCAGAGCAGATAGACTCTACGTCAGAAACACTCAGGTATGGATTTGGGGATCTCTCTCTATCCCTTCCTTTACCTTGGCTTCTGTGGACGGTTTTCCTGCTGGCTGCAGTGTTTCTGTGTCCTATTTCTCTGCAAGCTGCTTCTGGGCTTCTGTGGTAACTTTCTCCATTCCTTTCTCTTTTGCCTTCCCTTTGGCCTTTCTCCTGGCCCTTCTCGCCTTTCTTCTGTCCCTTCTCGCCTTTCTCCCTCATGCTCCAAGCTGGCTCTATTTTAAGTGCGTCATAGCTTGAGACTTCCATTGGCTCAATTCTTTGCAGCTGTCTCTGTCTTCCTAATGAGCCATTACGTAATGCTTTCTCTAGGTGTCTTCCTGCAGCCTGAGCTTGTGTTTTCATTCGTTGCTCATGGCAACCACTAGCCATGTGCTTTTCAGTGTGCCTTTTAAAACTACCCCGAGCATTTTCCTGCATTTCTTCTGTTCTTATTTGCCTTGCCCCATGACACTACGCACTCTGGGAATATTTGTATTCCCATACCTGGACGACTGGCTCATCCGAGCTCCATCTCAGTCAGAGGCCCAGACTTCCTTGGACTGCACAAGGCACATTCTGCAGTATCTGGGACTTGTGGTAAACCTCCCAAAGTCCCAGCTCACCCCTACTCAGTCCCTAGAGTTCATAGGGGCCTGGCTGGATACTACCACTGCAAGGGCCTATCTTCCTCAGGCCCGTTGCCTACGCCTAGTGCAGTTAGCCTCCCAGATTCAGTCAAAGAGTCATTTAACTGCCCGGGAGATGCTACAACTGCTAGGCCACATGGCATCCACAGTGCATGTGGTACCCTATGCTCGCCTTCACATGAGAGCAGCTCAATGGACTTTGTCCACCCAGTGGACTCAAGCATCAGGAGCTCTCTCAGACCAAATAGCAACCTCCAAACGCCTCTTTTGGTCTCTCCAGTGGTGGATGTCCACCCAAAATCTGTTGCTGGGGTCCCCCTTCCAACAGTTGTTGCCCCAGGCAACCCTCACAACAGATGCCTCCCAAACAGGTTGGGGAGCTCATCTACAAGACCTCTCCACTCAGGGCACTTGGTCTCCACAGGAGACCTCTCTACATATCAACCACTTGGAGCTCCGAGCAGTTTTTCTAGCTCTCAAGGTCTTCCATACCCTGCTCAGCTACAAGACAGTCCTCATTGATACGGACAATCAGGTAGCCATGTTTTACATACACAAGCAAGGAGGAACTGGCTCTCTGTCGCTTTGCAACAAAGCTTTAAGATTGTGGGCCTTCGCCAGAGAGCATCAAATCCATCTCCTGGCCGTATACCTCCCAGGAATCCAAAACTCTGGGGCAGACAGACTCAGTCGAGTTCTGCTTCCACACGAATGGTCCCTGCACATGGACCAAGTACTCAGACTCTTTCAAGATTGGGGAACCCCGGACATAGACCTCTTTGCAAGTCCATGGAATGCCAAACTTCCCCGGTTCTGTTCCAGAATTCCATGTCAGGGAGTTCAGGCCAAGGATGCCTTCCTCCTTCACTGGGGTCAAGACTTCCTGTATGCCTTTCCACCCATTCCTTTAATTCCCAAGACTCTGTTCAAGCTCCAGAGGGATCAAGGATCCATGATCCTCATAGCTCTACGCTGGCCACGCCAAGTGTGGTACCCTCTACTTCTGCATCTCTCTCAAGCTCCCTCCCTAGACTTGGGAGCTGCTCCAGACCTTCTGTCCCAGGAGGAGGGGACTTTGTGGCACCCAAACCCCAAGTCCCTTCACCTCAGAGCTTGGTTGCTGAAGGCCTAGACCTTCAAGATTGGAATCTTTCTCAGCAGGTGAAGGATATCCTCCATGCTTCCAGAAAACCTTCTACTAGACGTTCCTATGCTTTTAAATGGAAAAGGTTTTCCATTTGGTGTGCTGAGAAGGGTCTTGACCCTCTAGCACTACCTTTGAATTCTCTATTGGAATATCTCCTGCATCTCTCCAATGCAGGCCTTAAGACGAATTCAGTAAGGGTCCATTTGAGTGCTATTGCAGCATCCCTTAAGCCTATTAATGGACAGCCTATTTCCTCTCATCCTCTTATTGCAAGATTCATGAGAGGCCTAACTTTAACTAAACCTCCCATTAGGCCTCCTCTGGTGGCATGGGACTTAAATCTGGTTCTTGGTCAGCTTATGAAGCCACCTTTTGAACCCTTAGCCACCACCTCCTTGAAATTTCTTTCCTGGAAAGTTATTTTCCTCATTGCAGTCACCTCAGCTCGCCGCATCAGTGAACTGCAGGCCTTAGTGGCTAATCTACCTTATACAAGGTTCCATCATGATAAGGTAGTCCTTAGGACCAATCCACATCTTTAAATGTCACAATGTTTATTATCATATCTACGCTGATGATATAATGTTCTACCTCCCATTTGAAATCCCACACCCACCTCTTCAAAAATAACAGAATGTTTCAATGAACTAACTGAATGGCTCAAAGAACAAAATCTACTTATCAACTTTACTAAAACTGATATATTATTCATCACTAAAAATCAAACATACATACCCCCAAACACGATCACACTAGATACTCATGAAATAAATACAAAAAAAGAAATAAAATATTTAGGTGTGATACTTGACAATAATCTAAATATGGATTCACATATAAAATATCTAACTAAAAAAATACATTACAAACTCAAAACACTAAAACAATTAAGACCATTGATTCATCTACAAGACTTTATTAATATAATTCATGCTATCATCACCCCCACATTTTGATTTTGCAAACACAATACTTAATGGCATTTCAAAACAAAATATTAAAAAGATACAAATAATTCAGAACATAGCTGCCAGGATGATTATGAATATAAGCCCACTTGAACATGTTACACCAATTTTGGCTGAACTTCATTGGCTACCTATTTACTCCCGAATCAAATATAAAATTCTTGTCACTACATTTAAACTTATAAATAATCTTGCACCATCGGCACTCAATACACTGATTAATATAGACATCGATAAACGATCCCAAAGAAGCAGAAACTTAAATACCTTAACAATACCAAAAGATTTCACAAAAGCCAGAAAACAAACAAATAAGAGAGCTTTCTCACACTCTGCTCCAATTCTTTGGAACAATCTACCTGACAACATTCGCCTGCTATCTGATATAAAGGAATTTAGAAAAAAATTAAAAACTCACTTATTCATATTACACTACAATACACCCTCAGAACAGAATACTCAAATAGATACAGGCTAACATTTATACATTATTATTACATACTCTATTTTCAAAATAAATATCACTAATACACTATTAACCATACCACACTCTCATTCACATGATGATTATAGATTTAAACTAACAATGTATATATGTTCTAATATGTTATACCTTTAATGTTACAACATTCCTTGTAAATTATAATTATCTGTTCTATGTAAACTGACTTGGTATATTACATACCAATTAACCTACTGTTCCATGTAAACCGCACTTGATACTAGGGAAAGAGCGGTATATAAATAACTGTTAAATAAATAAATAAATAAATAAATGCCTAAAGTGGTTTCACCTTTTCATCTTAATCAAGAGGTGTATTTACCTGTCTTTTTTCCAGGTCCTCATGCATCAAGTGCAGAGAGGAATCTTCATACCCTGGATTGTAAGAGAGCTCTTGCTTTTAACTTACAAAGGACACAGCAACATAGAAAGTCTTCTCAACTCTTTGTTGCCTTTGATCCCTCTCATTTGGGACTTCCAGTCTCTAAGAGGACACTGTCCAATTGGATTGCTCAGTGTATTTCTTTCGCCTACCAGCGTAAGAACCTTTCTCTGGAAGGCCATGTCACAGCTCATAATGTGAGGGCCATGGCCACCTCTATGGCTCATCTAAATTCTGTGTCCATCTACCAGATCTGTCGAGCGGCCACCTGGGCCTCGGTTCATACCTTCACAGCCCATTACTGTTTGGACAAGGACTCCCGCCGGGATGCCTTGTTTGGTCAGGCTGTTCTCAAACACCTGTTCCATTCTTAATCAACTCCTGCCCTCCTTCCCTGAATGGATGCCTGAGATCCATAGGAGGAGATAGAGCCCTTCACAGGGTCTCATAACCTTGGGGATCTCCCAGGCATCTCTAGCTAGGGAGTCCCCATATGTGAAGACTCATTCCTGCTTGTTCCTGGAGATAGAACAGTTACTTACCTGTAACAGGTGATCTCTGGGAACAGCAGGAATAAGTCTTCACAACCCACCCACCTCCCCTAGGAGTTGTATCTCTCTATCTATTTTTTTCCTTTCCTCTCTCTCTTTGTCTCAGCTTTAAAACTCGAACTGGGGAGAGGTGGTTAGGAAAGGCGGGAAGGCAGTGCGCAGGCGCTGTGGGATGCTCCCAAAAGCTTTCCTTTTTGGGAAGCTGGGGAGCGTTCCCGCGCAGGCTCCGTCGGTACCGACGTACCCATATGTGAAGACTTATTCCTGCTGTTCCCAGAGATCACCTGTTACAGGTAAGTAACTGTGCTATATCCCCATTCAGGCCTTATTTTGTGTCTTTCAAGCCTTGTTCCGTGTCTTTTTTCCTTTTTACACATGCATTTCCATGTTGCCTAAATGCAGGGCCACTGTGCCCATGATATGATATGTAAGTCAGGATGTTCATTGCTCAACTTAAGGACCGAACCTTTATATGGAATATCAGCATTTCCTCTAGTGCCTTTATATGTGTGAGAAAAGAGAAGTAATTTCCAAAGAGGAGGGTGTGCTTGAGAGGGGATGATTTGGAGACAATTGTTATCCTCTGTCTTGTTGCAGAGGGATTGCTACGATTTTGAAGAGAGACCTTCTCTATTCCGCTGGTGTGACTGAAGGCTGGGATGCATTTGCTTGTTTGATATTGGCAGGATGGCACTAGTGAAATTCAATTAGAAGACAGGATTCTGGTCTAGTTTTAAAGTTAAAGTTTCTGATATTACTAATTTTGCTCCCGTTTTCCCTTCCCTTTGGTTAATATTTCAGCACTTAGAATTTCAGGGAAGCCATATGAACCTTGTTTTGTTGACGCTCTGCTGGTTTTGCGTTTTTTTTTTTAAAGGGCTCTGAAAAAGACTACCAGCTATGGGTCACCTCAGGCAAAGGCGACGCTCCTTATCCCCTTATTGGTAAGTCTGAGAAAATCCAAGGAAAGTTTAAATTCGATAAAATTACATTTCTCACTTCCTTTGAACAGAATTGTTTTCAGTTGATGTGGCAGTAGGCAGAAATCATGAACAATATTTACCTTCTGTTTTTCCTCGGCTATGTTGGTTTATTTCTGTGAACTTAGGCTTGTGCCCCTATTCCAAGGAGTAGTTAATGGATAAATCTGTAAATATATTTAGAATGTACAGCGTAGTAAACGTTTCTGTCCTTCAAGTAAAGGAATCCTTAAGTGTGAGGTACTGTGGGGTGTTGGTTATTATTTTAAATGTCAGCCATGGTGGCCAAAAAATCCTGGATATTTAGCGCTAGTATCAGAATAACAGCTAGTGTGAAATAAATGGACAGTGCAGTGACCAGCAGTGCTATCTCGCCAAATAGCCGTCTGGATAAAGTTAGGACTAGCCCTTTTCCTGTTCTAACTTAATCCAGATAGCTATCTACATAACAGACTGTATATCGCCACTAACCAGACAGTGACCAGCTGTGCCCTCACTCTGCCCACTATCTGGATGGTGTTGTTGAAAATCACTCAATAGACCCAGCCAGATAGCAGTGATTCTGAATATTGGCCCCTGGATTCTTTGTAGATTTGATGCTTTCAAAGGAACAGTGTAAATTTTCCAAAGATGATGATGTACATGAGTTTTTGAGCTGTGTCTGAAGAAGAAATCTATGGGGGAATTTTACCAAACATTTTCTGCATGTAAAGCAGGTTTTAAACGTGGAAAAGGGCATGGCCAAGCACAAGGTCCCCATAATCCTGGGCCATAAATCCAGGCACTAGGTATCACGCTCCCAGGCACTGTGAACTTGCCTGCATATTATCCCTAGTTCTTGCTGACCAAATGAGTGCAAAACCTGAGCCAGGAATCAAACCCAGCTCCCTCTCAAAAGTAATATGCAGCACAACCACTGGGCTGGATTAACTGTTTTTTCTTAGCTCTTTTTCCATCTCTTGGTCTTATTTTTGTATCCTGTTTTTAATTTTTTCAGAGTTTGTTCCTTAAATTTTCACATTTTCTTATAATAAGATAGACGCCTATGTGTCTTCATAAAGTACTAACATAAGAAGCAGAGATCACACCTTAAATGCAGGCGTGAACGCTTACAACTGCTCAAACAAGTACATAATAACGTAAGAAATGCCATACTGGATCAGACCAAAGTCCATCAAGCCCAGTGTTCTGTTTCCAACAGTGGCTAATTCAGGTCTCTGTTGTTGTTGTTGTTAAGTGCCGTCGAGTCGGAGTCGACTCATGGCGACCCTCTGGATAGCTATCCTAAATTGTGTTCTAGTACCTGGCAAATCCCAAAATTAGCTAGTTCCATGCTACTTATCCCCAAGGCTAAGTAGTTTTCTATTGGACTACTTTAATAGCGATTTATGGATTTTTCCTCCAGAAACGTGTTCAAACCTTTTTTAAACCCAGTTACACTACCTGCTTTTACTACATCCTTTGGCAGTGAGTGGAGGTGTAGCCTAATGGTTAGAGCACTGGCTTAGTAACTAAGCATTTCTTGTGGCCTAGGGTAAGTCATTTAACCCTCCATTGCTTCAGAAGAAAAATCTGGCAATCTATTTCCAGTCACACTGCCAAGAAAACCCAGGAGCTGCTGGGTTGCCAGGAGTCAGCATTGACTCAAAGGCACACATTGAATTATAGTAACTTAGTTCTTATTCAAAATTTCAAACTTTAAGACGGTACAATGTATCTACACATTACATTTCCAACGAATCCTTAGACATGGGATTCAACTCATACATGTACCACTTGTTAGAAAAGACCCTTCCACCCCTTTCTCCCCCATCTCCCACAATGCATAACTGCTATATGTAATGGTGCATACTGTATATAACAGGATATATAACAGGGTACCACTCCATACCACTCCATGACAACTGCACTGTTCTTGCTAGATGCAGTAGCTTAAACACCAGTTTTTACAATACAATGTAGAACAATGCAGGACACGCACTATAGCCCATTTCTTATCCCTCCTTCCTCCCTCCCCCCCCCCCCCTGTTCAGGAACCCCACTCTCTCCACCCATTACATCCTCATTAGTGCTCAAAGGCCTAAGGTACTACCCAGCTCTTTTCTTTCTCTCTTTTCCACCTCACATGTTGTTGTTGTTGTTGTTAAGTGCTGTCAAAGCAGTGTAGACTCCTGGTGACCCTCTGGATAGTTGACCTAAACTTTGTTCAGTCTTCAGCCAAGTGGCTCATTGTTGATAGAGTGGTATCCATAGCTGCTGTTGTTGTATTGATCCATCTCATTGCTGGCCTTCTTCTTTTCTGTTGACCTTCTACCTTGCCAAGCATTATGTCTTTCTCCAATGATCTCTCTCTTCGCATGATGTGTCCAAAGTATGAAAGTTGAAGTCTTGTCATCTGAGCTTCTAAAGAAAGCTTAGGTTTGATCTCCCCTAGTATTGACTAGTTTGTTCTACGAAAACAACAAAAAACAAGCACTTAACACGTGAAAACCCTAAACTAAAGAAGAGTGACAATCAGCAAATTAATGAACTAACGCAAAAAAAAAATTTTTTTAACAAACATATTTTTTGTCGGAAGATCGGCCATGAGGTTAAAAGCCATAAGGTTAGAAGCCTCTCGAAGCCGTTACTTCCATTTTAATCAGTTTTATTATAGTCCAATAAAATAAGCCCACTCAAGAGCCAAAATAAGGTGGTAAAAAAACACAACTTGGTGCCACCTTTAAAACATCAATGTACATAGAGAAAGCAATTATTTGGAGACACTTTGACTTATCTGAACCGCCATTGATTAAATCAACAATCAATGGCGGTTCAGATAAGTCAGTGTCTCCAAATAATTGCTTTCTCTATGTACATTGATGTTTTAAAGGTGGCACCAAGTTGTGTTTTTTTACCACCTTATTTTGGCTCTTGAGTGGGCTTATTTTATTGGACTATAATAAAACTGATTAAAATGGAAGTAATGGCTTCGAGAGGCTTCTAACCTTATGGCTTTTAACCTCATGGCCGATCTTCCGACAAAAAATATGTTTGTTAAAAAAAATTTTTTGCGTTAGTTCATTAATTTGCTGATTGTCACTCTTCTTTAGTTTATAGTTTGTTCTACGGGCAATCCATGATATACACATTATTCGTCACCAGCATCATAATTCAAAGACAACAATTTTCTTCCTGTCTTTTCATTGTTCACCTTGCATACGATGCCCATATCTTGTGAAAAGCAGACAAATCATGATGCCGAGAAGCAGTCATCTCACACATTCTATACACATAATCCAGGCATGCCAGGACTTTATTAACATCCATGCATGTAGCTGACTTCACTCCTGGGCAATTTCCATATGTACTGCAATAGAAAACATTCTGAGAAATCTCCCCCGTTTCCCTCCTCCATCCTCTCCCCAGTCATTCAGCAGGACCTCCCATGAGTGGAGTGGTCCCATCCACCCCACTATTTCTCTTACCATCCCTCGCATCCATTCCCAGGCCTGCTGTATGGCAGGATGTGCCCACCAGACATTCAAGAAATCACCCACCTCTCCACAATTCTTCCAGCACAGTGGACTATCAGCTTTTTGTGTTTTGCTAAGTTTGAGGTGTAACATTCATTCTGTAAAGCATCTTTTAGCAATACTCCTGGATAGCTGCTGAAACTTTGGACACCCTGGTGGCCGCATGAATTGTCCTCCATCTCTCCTCATCCCAGTCCCCTCATGGGAGACTCAGACTTAAAGAGCATTTCAAATGGTGTCTCTACCCCTCCCCCTGTTAGAACAGGCTTTTTTTGCCCCAGGAAATGCGCCAATTGCAGGTAACCATACCAACCCCCCTCCTCAAGAACAAACTCCTGCTGGAGGTCCTCCCACTTCTATAGCTGCCTCTCATCCATGAGAGTTTGCCCCACAAATTGTAGGCCTTGGTTGGCCCAGCTTTGGAACTCTGTACCTTTTCTAATGCTGCTATATCTTTGTTGAGATGCTGAGGCCAGAATTGCACACAATACTCAAGGTGTGGTCATACCATGAAGCTATACAGAGATATTATAATATGCTTTGTTTTATTCCTTTCCTAAATTCCTAACATTCTGTCTATTTTTGGTGCACAGTAAAGTTGACCTTGGAACATGCTGAACTCTGAGCTACTCAGTAGTACAGTTTAGTAAACATGACCCCTAGTTCTCAGCCCCAACCTTATAAGAAAGCAGGGCTCAGAACGTCTAAGAAAGATAGTGCCCACTCTGTGATGCCATTAAAATAAATATAGTAATAGTAGATTTTTTTCTATTTTTACTAACGTTTATTTTTACCTCAGTAGGGTTTGTATAGTGCTACATAGTTCACTGTCTGGATAGTCCTGCTGAATATCACCACATACTACACAGAAGACACACAGTTAAAACCAGGGCCGTCTTTGGGTGGATCGGGGCTGGTTAAAGTTAGGACAGGTCAATGACTGTCCTAACTTTAACCAGTTTTTGCTATCTGATTACCGGCTAAATATTGCTGCTGACCGGATAGCAAAGGCAATGTCCAGTGAAACTGGATATTCAGCACCAGATGCTGGGTAGGTTCTAGAACTGAATATCCAGTTTAGATAAAGCAGGGCTAGTTAAGCATGGTAAAAGTGCCTAGCTGCCGCCACTGAATATCAGCCTCGTAGACACCAACTAAATTCATTATTTGGATCAATCTAATCTTCAGAATATGAATAGTGTTTCATTTGTATGTAAAACACCTTGACATCTTGATAAGGTGGTATTTAAAACCAGTTAAATAAATCTCCACCAGTGAGCATTCAAAAAATTAGCAATGTTAAAAAGATAGCAATTCCACAAATTTCTTTAGATTGACATTCTTGTGTATTTGGAAGGAAGCAATTATTTTAGAGAATGATATGTCTGCCCACTAAATGTGAATAAGAAAAGTCCTAGAAACTGACCATAAAAACAAAAACAATGAGAAAAATTTGTGGGACCTGATATTCAAAGGATTTATGCTCCTAACTCTGAGAGTTATGCTCACAAATTGGTTTTTTTGAAAATTTACTAGGGCTGAGGATCTAAATAGTTTCTTAAAATTTCACTCTTAAATTTTTAGAGCGTAGGGCCTGAAATTCAAAGGCATTGCCACTAAGTGGGGTATTCTGCGGCACTAAAATAAGTGCCACTGAATATCCACAGGGCGGTACCCGAGGTTAACTGGTCAGCAGCGATATTCAGCCGCTGACCAGTTATCCCTTGGTGGCAAAGGTTAGGCACAGAAAAGGCTGTCCTAACTTTCACTGCTGAAGCTGAGCAGTGGCTGAATATCGCCTCTGCCCAGTTAACTTCCTGCTTCGGCAGCAGACCTGCATATTCAATGCCAGTGGTCAGATATGGCCCCGACATTGAATATCCGGTTTACTGTTCAGCAGCTAACAGCTGTAATCTCACTAGCCACCACTGCTGAGTATTGGGCCTGTATAAAGTAGGTGGCAATGGAGGAAGATTTAGGGCGTGGAAGTTAGGAGCCTAGCACTGATTTTTCATAGGTAGCTGTGAATGAAAGTATATTTATTTTGACAAATCAGCAGATTTGGAAGGATCCCTATAAAAAAAATAATCGCTGTTGGAAATTCTTTAAAAACACAGGTACACTAAAAAAAAATTTTTTAAACTGCCTCTAATGTTTCGATTGATTTTTACGTTTTTTGGTGCGTTGAATCCAAATCTGGTAACCAATTTGCTCCATCACGTACAGATTTTTTGCTACATTGGGTTAGCAGTTTGAGGTGAACGTTTCAGATTGAGTGCGATCGAGATAAAAGTTTCTTGGATGAATTCTTTATACTAATTGTTTAGTAGTTATTCAAATAAGAATAAAGAAAATTGTATCAAGGCAGCACATAAGAATAGAGTAATGTCAACAAAACACACTGTGATGGTAGCAAAATTGTCTGCACTTAAAACAGCCACATACATGTGCACAAACATTGAGCATATAAGAGCGAGGTTAGACACAAAGCAAAGCAAAGAAATGTGCAAAAAATGTTGTACAGGTATGTATGTAAGAATAGAAAACGCAAACCGCACCATTGCAGTACATGAAGACAAACACCCGATGGTGTGAAAATAAAATTCTAATAAATGAGATCCGACACTGTGGTAATAACTAGCAAATTTTTATTTCAAAGTTTAGTAAAAACACGATATTTGTCAACACAGTTTAGATTTTAAAGTCATTCTTGGGTCAATCAATCTCCTGGTGGGCCCGTTTCTTCTTCCCCCGAATGCTTCTCTTGGTGCGCTGCTTGGCGTATTTTTCATCTGGGGTTTCCCGCAGCAGCAACCAGCAGAAATCAGCCATCATAGTGGTGTTCCATCTTCCTTGGTACCTTCTCTCTGCGTCCTTGATGTCCTGGTGAAACCTTTCACCTTGTTCTTCACTGTACGCCCCCAAGTTTTCGGGAAAGTAGTTCACATGGGAGTGCAAGAAATGGACTTTCAGGCTCATGTTACAGCCTTGTTCTTTGAAGGCATTGAGCATCCTGGCAACAATATCCTTATAGTTCTCATCCCGCCTGTTCCCCAAGAATTTGAGAACAACATCCTTGAAGGAATTCCAGGCTTCTTTTTCCTTCTCAGACATCGTTTCAGCGAATGCTCCATCTGAAATGAGTTTCCTTATATCAGGGCCAACAAACACTCCTTCCTTTAGCTTTGCTTCAGAAAGTCGGGGGAACTTTGAACAAAGGTACCGAAAGCACTCACCATCTTTTGGAAGGGACTTGATGAATTGCTTAATGAGACCCAACTTAATGTGGAGAGGTGGTAATAGAATTTTATCACGAGGTACCAAGCTCTCATGAAGAACATTTTTCTCACCGGGTCTCAAATACTCCCGAATTGGCCAGTCTTTTTTCCCCCAGTGTAGGTCGCGGGCCCGGCTATCCCACAAGCAAAGGAAGCAGGGATATTTGGTGAAACCGGATTGCTGCCCTAATAGCATGGATAGAATTTTAAAGTCTCCACAAATCATCCACTTATGCTCATCATAACGAATCTTCTGAAGAATCAGGGCCAAATTCTCGTATTTTTCTTGGAGAATAACAGAGTGAGCAATAGGAACTGAAGCGAATGTGTTGCCATTATGAAGAAGAACACCTTTTATGCTGTCTTTTGACGAATCAATGAACAGCCGCCATTCAGCAGGATCATACTTGAGTTTAAACTTTCCACCACTCCGTATATATCGTTGCAAAATACCAAATCTTCCTCTTTGCTGAAATACTTCAAAAATTGTGTCTCGCGGTTGCGGTACCAATAAAAAGTTGTTCCTGGTGACAATAGATTTTTCTGTTTAAGCCGAGAACCTAGCAGTTGGGCAGCATCTTTTGGGAGTCCTAAATCCCGGACTAAATCATTCAATTCAGCTTGAGAGAAAAGTTCAGGTTTCGGATCTGGTTCAGTTTCAAACTCGGAAGTACTGGACTCATCGGGAAAAGCCATCTGATGAGTCTCATCATGATCAGAACCGTCCACACAAATATGATCCAAAGATTTTGGTGGTTCAGGCACAGGTACTTCGTTGCTATGAGGCATAGGCCTAATTGCTGAGGGAAGGTTGGGGTAACTTATTACGTTCTTATTTTTTAAGTTGTATCCCTTCACAATGCAAAAATAGCAGTCACTGCTGTGGTCTCTTTGTTCACGCCACATCATAGATATTCCGAAACGAAAAGCTTGTTTTTTACCTTTCATCCATAAGCGTAGATCTTCCTCACATGTCTTGCACACTTTGTGAGGAGCCCACGGTTTGTCTTGATCGCCTAACTTCAAACCAAAATAGGCGAAATATACTTTTTAAATAAATGCAGAAATGTTCCTCTGCCGCTTTTTCACGGTATATTCCCCACAAATAAAACAAAAACTGTAAGGAGAGTTGACGCAACCTCTGGCTCTGTGAGCCATCACAAATACACAGCACTGCAAACTACAACTGTAGTGAACCACTTCGGAATAAAGCTGGATTACGACTGAGCAAACAAAAGGTAATAATGAACTTGCAAGAAACTGAAATTTGACAGGAACGTTCATGTCGCAACCACCGTGTTTGAGCGAGCGAGCGAACGAGGCGAGGCGAACAGGAAAGAACATGTGCCAGCGCGAGTACTGGATTTAGCCCCCCGCCTCCCAATTGTCCTGTTAATGTATAAAATGAATACAAAACACTCTAAAATATCATGAGGGAGTGTTTCTAGTTAGTTAACCATTACAACCTCTATTTTGGGCCAAGAAAATAAACTGCAGTCGGCTAAAAAGAAATTATGTGAACATTCCTTATATGGGTAAGAAATCTAATTTTGCAAGAAAACGTGACGTGATGGAACATTTTGGCTATTTTTCCTGGATTCAGCACCCCAAAATCTATAGGAATCAGTTGCAAAACTGGAGGCAGTTTTTTGGTAGTGTACCTGCGAAATCAATGATACACATTCAAATTCTTGGCCCTGAACAAAAATTGTGGTGAGGACCTCCTCTGCCCCCTGCAATGGACTATCTGAGAGCTGGGTTAGAAGGGAAAAAGAGGCAGATTCTCCTCCAATGAGTCCAGAATTGAGGGGAGGGTTTACTCTTCCTGGCTACTTTTCCCTTTCTATCCTCTTCCTTTCTAAACCCATTTCCACTCATGGCCCTCACTGTCCTCCTTCTTATGTTAAGTGCCATCAATTCATTGTCGATTCCTGATGAGCCTGTGAATATTTGTCCATGTTGTGATTATCTACTGGGCTTTCTTGGTAGGGTGCAACCGGAAGTAAATTTCCAGGTCTTTCTTTCACGTACCAAGCCTACAGCACCTGGTATTCTAAGATGACCTCTCATCCAAGTCAGCGGTCTGGTCATCTTACATTCCTTTGTGAAACGCAGTGGTGTAAGTTACAATGAGGGGCCCCCAAGCAAAACTTTGCTGAGGGCTCCCCATATTTGTAGTGTTGGTGTGCCCCCCCCCCCCCCCCGTGCAGACCCTCCCAAGTGGCAGCTGCAGCTTGGCAAACTTACTTTATCATGTTTGCCACGCTGCTGCTGCCGCCACTGCTGTGTGGGCATCCTTTCTGCCCAGGCGCCCCCCCTCCCGCATTGCAGGGGCTGCTTGGGCCAAATTTATGCCAGTTTTGAAACATATAGGTTGCAGGTTGAGGCTAGGGAACATAGTCCCTTTGGGAAGGCAGTTATTGAGCGATGTTGTCTTCCTCCCACCCAGGGTTGTCCTCCTATCCTACTTCATTATTCTCTGGCCCTGTCCTTACCTGACTGCAATGAGCCAAGCACAATGGGGGCCCACTGATCTTCCACCTCATAGCCGAATACCAGATCCCTCTCTCTGGACGTTCTGTCAACAGTAGTGGGAGTTTTAAAAAAGTCAGCACAGCGCCTATGAGACAGCACGTTTGCTAATAGGCAAGCTGCAGCCTGTCCCCTTCTACTGCATGGGCTTCCTCTTACCAAGGAAAGTCGTGCAGGCAGCAGGCCATGACCAGGCCTTTGAGTGTGTGTGCTAACTCACAAGGCCCCATGCTGCTTTTATTCTTTCTGCTGCTTCTGAAAGATCACCATAGGCAGACAGAGCTGATTTCCTTCTCCAAGGTGGAGGATGATAGAGCCCCCAGTGTGCTTGAGCAACCCCGTGCTGTGAGGGATGCTTGAGCAGAAGTTATGCCAGTGCCAACAGATTTCCAGCTATCCTACTGTGCATTGCAGCTTTCCAGTTATTCCTCTTTTATTACAGCATGCAGGCTGCAATTGCTTTTGTAACAAAACATGTTTTGTGCATTCCATGTTGCTCTTAGATGGGGAGGGGGGGGGAGGGGCATAATTTACAGCTTTAGTGTGATTCTGTCCGATCCTCCAGAGTGAGGATTTAATTAATATAATCCAAAATGATTTAGAAATGGAGCATCACGGGCTGAATAAAGCATAAATTACTAACACTACTCTGATTGGTAGTAGCAGGCTTTAGCTGCCTTCAGATTTGTTACTTCAAATTCAAACTTTAAAGGGAATCAAGGTGAGGGGGTTGGGGGGGCTGGGACTGCCCTTCAGTAACATTTTATTAACAGCTACTCCTAGACACATTTTGGGCACTGCAGTAAAACTGCATCCATCCTCTACACGAAACTGTCTGATGGGAAAACGCTCCCACTAAGAGGGACTGTTATTTTAACTAAGTATTATTTTTTAAATGTATAATTTTGTCTTTGCAGAAATGTGTGTTTGGAGGGCAAGCCGATAGTTAACAGCACATTAACGATTCTCTTGATGTATCATTGGGCAGGACACGAACATCCCTTTGGAATTAAAATGAGTCACATTTGTGCTGCAGTGTCGCAGAGTCAGCCATCAAAGGACTCCGTCTGTCTTCTGGACCTTCAGGAACCCCTTCTTACAGAGCACTTGCCCCAGCAGCAGCACTGCCAGTTCATACTCAAACCAAGTCGCTTGGCTGTGGACCAGCATCTGACTGGTGAGATTTTTTTTCTTCTTCACAGAGCATTCATTCAGCCGGCAATATTCCACCTGAAAAGAGGGCTATTATGGAAAGCTGGCAGAGCCAGGCTGGAGGCATGTATTCCAACTTCACGATGTGCGTTAGGAATTTTTGTGTGTTTGCACGTGCTGAGGAAAGTCAACCATGAAAAAAGTGCTTATGAAAACAAACAAGGAATCTTATTTTATATTTCTCCCTATTTTACATTTGGTTGTTGAGAGGATTCAAAAGATGATATTTATATTCAGACAGGTAAAGTGGAGTAGACCTACAGATCATTTTCAGATGGTGGGGCAATTTTCTGAAGCCATATTCCCAGATAGATTCCAGTTTCCCCTGGTAAACTAGCTGTCTGCAAATTGCAAATTTTCTGTCCAGCTGAAAGTGTGTATGGGGATCAATGAGCTGGATAAAAGGTAGGCAAGCTTGCGAGGGGGGCCTTTAGGTTTCAAATCTATGCGGGTTCTTTTCAAATGAAACACTACTTGCAGCAGAAAGCAAGCCTGAATCTCTGGGAGCGCGTTTTCCGGGGGTAGCATGTTTGTACTTTTCCTTTGCGAACTGGTGCAGGGAAAAGCACCTGCACACTTTGCCTCTCTGGGGGTACTTTAGAAAATTGCCCCTAATGACTATTTCATGGTATTCCAGTTGAGGGAAATCACTGTTATACTATGCACTTAGGGGTATGTTTACTAAAACCCCGGTAATGTGCGGGCCGCGCTAGTGTGCGGGTGCCATATAAGGAGTGGGCGTGTCTGGCTGAAAAAAGCAAAACCTGGATTATTCATGCGCTAATGTGCGCGGCGCCCATGTGCGCCCCGCACATTAGCGCATGAGAAAGCTGCGCGGGAGGCATAAGTGGCGCGCTGATGTGCAAGCAGAGGCACAGCACAATGGTTAAGACACTGACCAATGGTGCAGGGATCAGGGGTTCAATCCCCCACAGTGCCCAATGAAGACGGCTGGCTGAGGCATTACTTTAGGAGGCATTTAAATAATGGGCAGCATAAGGCGGTGCGCTATTGCTTTAGGAGGCATTTTAATATTGGGCGGCATAAGGCGGCGCGCTGATGCACAAGCACAGGAGCAGAGCCACAGCACAATGGTTAAGACACTGACCAATGGTGCAGGGATCATGGGTTCAATCCCCCACTGTGCCCAATGAAGAAGGCTGGCTGAGGCATTACCTATTATGGGTAAGTTTGCTTTAGGAGGCATTTTATTTTTTATTTTAATTACTACTACTAGCAAACGCACTCTCAAAGCGTGTTAACATAAGGCGCCCCATAAGGCACATTTTAAAGTGCACTGTCCGCCAAGGCACCCTAGAATGTTGCTGATAGAGCGCTTTATAGGGTGCCGTATGAGTTGCCGCAAGGTCACAGCAATGTTTTTGATGGCAGCACTGTGCAGTTTAAGGAATGCACAGCATAAGTAGGTGTGCTGACATGCAAGGAGGAGCAGCAGTGTACCACAATGGGTAAGGCACTGACTGCTGATACAGGGGTCATGAGTTTGCTCCCCAGTGTGCCTAATACGTAAGGCTGGCTGTGGTATCAGCTTTGCAATGTACATATTTTTTCCTGCAGCACTTTAGTTGTATTTTATTAATTGCTGCCAGCAAACAGGCCCTCACGTGCTGTAATTGAAGGTGCCGCATAAGGCACCCTATAAGGCACTCCATAGGGCACATTATAAAGTGCACTGTCCACCACGGCACCCTAAAATGTCCCCTATAGGGCACCCTATAAGTTGCTCCACAGGATAACGTATAGTGCACCTTATATGGACGGTAACCATAAGGTAACCTATAGGGCGCCCTATAAAGCACCCTCTGAGGCACCTTATGGGTACAGTACGATGAGGGTGTTTTTGCTGGCAGCAATGTACATTAAAAAGAGATAAAGCTCTGGGCAGCCCCATCAAATAACCCCACTGTGGGTTTGAACCCATGACCTCTGGCTCCACAGGCAGTGAAGTAACCATTGTGCTACAGCCCTATAGCTGCTAGCAAGCCCCTGGCTGGCTGCAGAGGGAGTGCACGTCACCACACAGACAGTCTGCTGTGGTCACCAGGATAGGGTTAGCCCACCTGTACCCATGATGTACTGCACATGCAAATCAGCTGTCCACAGATAAACACAAGATGGGGAATGCACCCCCACAGCACCTTGGCCTGGTAGGGGGAAGTGACCATGTGCACCCCCAGAGCACCTCGGCCTGGTAGGGGGTACTGACCGTGTGTTTTACTGGCACAGAGTAGCTACACACCGTCACATTGTGCGGGTACTGTGCTCACCCTGAGGGTGCGGTGAGGCCCCCAGCACCAGGTCCACAGCACCTTCCATGGCTGAAAGAGGCCATGCCGGAGGTCCAAAGCAGTGTTAATGTGTGAGATAGGTAGTTTCTGCAGAAACACCTTGGATATCTCTGTCTGTCTCAGTCAGGTGTAGCCCCTATGGACCCCTAGGTGGGCTATGTACCACCACCCCCCTCCTTCAGGGCTGAGGGTGGCAAACAGGGTCTTCTATCAACAGATCCACATTCTACCTCCCTGCAATGGTGGCAGTAGAGGGGACCATCAACCCCGGTCCTGCTGGGGAACAGACACCCTACAGGGCAGTCAATGCAGCTCTGTACACATCCATAACACAATAGCAGACAGACATTAGGCCTGGATATGCTAAGCTGCACCCCACCACTATCTGATATTCTCCTGCAGCAAGCCTTCAGCCGCTGCACCCTGCAAGCCGCTCCATCAAGACACATACCAGCTGCAAACAGTCTGCTAGCTAGTCCATAGTGCATGTTCCCAGTGGAAATGCGTGCACCCAGAACTGGGATGTCAGCATACACAAGCAGCAGATAAATCAGTGACTGGGCCCCAAAAGGAAACCCATAAATATCACATGAGAGAAATACTATATAGCACTATGGGGGTGCCTAGCCATGCTGTCGTCACTGCACAGTCAGGGTGAGAGTGATCCCCCAGCAGGACATACTGAGGTCACCTTGTCTGTGTAGATAGTGGCCGGGCACTACAATGTCCCAGCCAGTGCCCTATGCTCTGTGCAGATGCATCCTGGCCAGGTCACCCTGTCCGGGCTATACCCATGGTACCTTGCTCCTCATTATGCATATTGGCAGGCCAATACTGGCAACAGTGCTGGCAGTGTGGGCTGTGGAAGGTGTTTGCAGCTACCACACACTGTATAGACAGACACACACTCCCACACCTATGCCAGCATTGTGCTACTATAGAGGAGTTTAGCAGCCCTGCCCACCACACCAGTCCTGGGCACAGTACAGGCATGGATATGCTACGCAATACTGTTGGGGGTCACTCCCCAGGGTGGTAAACACTGTCAGAGACCAGACCTGAAGCACACACTGCAGACATCAGAAAGATTGTTATGATGGAGCTCAATGAGCAAACTGTGCTTAACGTAGGACTTACTATCTGCCAGTAATCATAGGAAACGTTTGATAGTTGTGTACCGTATACCCAGGTGTAGGGTGGCATTGCTAAGGTATGCAAGTGCTAGTATTGGGAGATGCACGCAGGGCCCAATGTCCTGCCTCTCCAGGAGGCATTAGCCAATGGGGCCTGTGGGTGTGTCTGGCCCTGTTGGCTGCTGCTTTACGGCAGAGGTTCCCAACTCCAGTCCTGGTGTGCCAAACACTGTTCGGGTTTTCATGCTGTCCCTCATGAATATGCATGGATACATCTGCATACCATGGGGGTGGTGCATAGATATGCAGCACAGGCATCTTTATTAGAGGCAGCATGGAACCTGAATGGTGTTTGGCCCTCCAGGACTGCATTTGGGGGATTCTGCCGTAGGTAATGCAACCAACTACCAAACATCCCACCTGAACTACTAGCACAACATTACAAGCAGCTTCAACATCCCCAGAATCCACAACTGAACGCAAAGACAACAACAGCAAACCACCCCATCACCACTAACAGAGACTGGAACACATTCGAAACAGTCACGAAAGAGGAAATATCATCCACCATCTCTCGACTAAATACCACCACCTCCCCACTAGACCCCTGTCCTACAGAATGGATAAAGAAAGCAAAAGATGACCTGAGCACACCATTAACCCGCATTGTTAACGAATCCCTCAACCAAGGACGCATGCCGGATCTCCTCAAAACCTCAATCATCCGACCAACCCTAAAGAAACACAACCTGGATCCCCTTGAACCCACCTCCTACAGACCTATAGCAAGCCTCCCGTTCACCGCCAAACTCATTGAGAAGGTAGTCCAGAGACAACTCCAAGAACATTTAGATGCTAACAACATATTGGACCCACAACAACATGGCTTTCGCCCACTCCACGGAGTCGAGACCCTCATGACGTCGCTCATGAACACCCTCCTCATGGGAACTCAAGCCAAGCACTCTGGATATGCCATGATCTTCCTGGACATATCAGCTGCCTTTGACACCATCTCCCACAACATCCTCATACACAGACTACAAGCAATCGGCATCAAAGACAACGTACTCCAATGGTTCCGCTCCTACCTGACCAATAGACAACAACTGATCCGCACAAACCTATCAACCTCCCCCCCATTCCAGCAACACCAGGGAGTACCCCAAGGATCCACATTATCAGCCATGCTCTTCAACATCTACCTGCAACCACTCTGCTCAATAATACGCACATACAACATTAACTACCATATCTATGCGGACGACATAATGCTCTACGCTCCAATCACAACATCCAACCCAACCAATAAGCACCTATCGGAATGCTTCACCGAGGTATCCAGCTGGCTACAAAAGAACAACCTATCCATCAACATAAAGAAAACTGAAGCCCTCAGTAACAAAGGACCCAGACTTCATACCACCTACACACCTCGACATTGGAATCACAAAAATACAAATACAACCACAAATAAGATACCTGGGAATCATCATAGACCAAGCACTCACACTCAATCAACAGATCAAAAAACCACTGCAACAATCTACCACAAAGCTAAAACAGTACAACGCCTCAGACCTCTTCTTGAACCACAGGACTTCAGAACAGTGATGCAAGCCCTGATACTCCCCCACATGGACTACTGCAATATAATATACCATGGACTCCCAGCCACTCATATCAACCCACTTCGAACTGCCTTAAACACCACAGTAAGAATTATCAAGAATGCAAAAAACAGGACCATATCACCCCAGTCCTGAGGGAGCTACACATACTCCCCCTAGAAGCAAGAATCAAATACAAATCCGCCCTACTCACCCACAAAGCTCTCTACCAAACTCAAACCTCCCAGCTCCGCACCCTCCTGCCTCAGCCAGCCCACAGCAGGACAACCAGACAAACCATCAATAACTCCCTCACCATCCCACACAAAAGAACGAAATACAATCAGCAGACCTGCAACAGAGCCTTCGAACTGTATGCACCATCCCTCTGGAACTCTCTGCCAAATCACATCAGAAGCAACACAGACCTCTTATCCTTCAGAAAACAACTTAAAACTGCACTATTCCAAGAATTCCTCGGACCAGAGACAAGCACCCACCACTGACTCCCTCCCATCCACCATATTTGTCCCCCTGAACAAATGTCATATGTAACCATAACACAATGTCTATGTCTACGTCCCAAGTAATTGTTAAGAATCATTATTGTTGGCCACCAGGTGACGGCCCCAAACCCTTGTAATTGATTATTGTACGTTCCACCGCTTTGACCCGGTGAAAAGCGGGATATAAATGCAGCTAAATAAATAAATAAATAATAAATAAATAAATAAATTTCTATGGTGTTTGTGCTGTGTAGGGTAAAATAGAGGTTTTTGACCCATGCATATGGTCTCAGCAATAATGGTTCAGTCTTTACTACCATGTTTTCTTCATGGGTAAAATAAGGGGACTGGGTTGTCAGGAGCCCCAGCTGGGATTTGAACCTGTGATCTTCTGGTCCTAAAGGCACTGGCTGTGTCCGCTGCACCACCGTCTTAGCACAAAAACAGTGCATTCCCTGGGGAGTCCATGGCTGTTTGTCAGACAGGGCCTGTCTGTTGGAGGGCACTGCACCCATGTGAAGGGGGCTAGGCCACCGTCTGCTGTAGGCAGCAGCCACTGCCCCCTCCACCAACGGTACCCCTCCGCCACCATGCTGACATGGCCTTATATTGCTGACAGCATCACAGCTAAATGATATGTGGCCCTCCAGGACTGCATTGAGGGGACTGTGGTCTAGGTAATGCGCATGTTTCTGGTGTCTGTGCTCTGTAGGGTAAAATAGAGGTGTTTGGACCATGATTATGTTATCTGCAAAAAAGGTTGGTCTTTACTATCATGGTTTAGTGGTGGGTAAAATATGGGGATTGGGTTTGCAGGAGCCCCAGCTGGGACTTGAACTGGTGATCTTTGGCTCCTGAACACACTGTCTGTGTTCACTGCACCACACTGTGGCCACAGAGACAGTGCAGTCCCTGGAGATAGGAAACCTGGCCAAAGGAGTCATAAACCCTGCTCTGCACAATTTCACTGTGGGATCATTCACCTTGTATGGGGACGGAGCGTAGACCCTTCTAAAATTCATATTTCTTTTTTGGGGCTTTCTTGGGAGTGATTTTTGATGTTTTCCATGACTATCACTGTTGCCCAGCTGGATTCTAATTTATTAGAATTTTGTTGTGGTCATTTTCAATTGTTATTTGCTATTTTGTTCTGTGCACATGTATCACACTGCTCACGTTTTGTAGGTTTCCCTGGTTTTGCTGTACATTGCTGACAGAAATGGTTTCTCTTCCCTTTAAATCGGCTCTACCGTGAGGTTTTCACTCGCGGTATTTTTTTGATCGAATTTCAGCCCCGCTCCTGTGCGGGGAGCCTCTCCCCTCCCACTCTCCACCCATTGACCCCGTCTCTCCGCCCCTGGGAAGCCTTCCTCCGCCCTCCGGGAGCCTTTCCACGCCTCTATCGCTCATTTGCGTGACGCGCACATGAGCGGGCCCGTTAGTGCGGCGCGCACGTGTGCGGGGCACAAAAACGCATCATTAGCGTGCGCTAAGGTACCTTAGCGCACGCTCAAGTGCGCCCCGCACAGTAGCGCGGTTTAGTAAACATACCCCTTAGTAAAGGTTGGCACAAACTTATGAATGAACTATTCCGCCTGAAATCGGCCCCATCCCTATTCCCAGACCCATTCCCGCTTTGTACTTTAGATGCATATAAATATGTGTCAATATTCAGACTCAGTTGGGAGCATTTTTTTTTTATTTCCGGCCGTGGCATTTTTTTAAAAATCTGCATATTCAGCACTCTTATCCAGATAGGTGGTAGCACTGGATACTGTAGACATAGAAAGCACTTGCTGCCTCCAGCCACATTCAGCTGCTGCTCCTAGAGTTAAGCAGTGTCAATTAGGATTGCTTTTTCCAGGTCTAAATTAAACATGCGTTACTATAGTACTAGCAGCTGAATATGGCTGCTATGCATACAGCTAGGCAAAACGCCCTTGCCTCGCCCTTTCTCTGTCCCAACACTATTCGGGTGTTTAGAGGGATTTTTGGGGACACTGTCAGTTTAGTGCTGCTGAAAATCCACTGATAGGGACTTACCTGTTTTGTGGTGGCTGCTAAACATATAAGTCACTTTGAAAATCGAGCCGATGGATTTCAGAGCATTGAAGATCCAGGGAATGGAGCACATAGAGAAATGTTGCTCCAGCAGCAGTAGCTTTTAAGTACAGTGCAGGGCAATTTCACCCCATGGCTTCCCCCTACTGAATTCTCTCTTTTGTCCAGACTCATCCCGAGACTAGGACAAGAACATGGCCCAGTGGCAGAAATGGTGACACACATGTAGAGCTTCCTGTTCTGAGCTGCCCCTGGCTCCGTTGCGTCAATGAGTTACCAGTGCTGGTCAGGTAGTTGTAGAGTGAGCAGGAGAGATGAGCACAAACAGAGGAAAAAAAAAGAGAGGAGAAAGGGGATGTGACAAAAGGAAGGCAAGCGAGATGATTTTACAGGGAGAGAAAACTGAAAGTTGGATGGAGAAGGAAGAGATGCATGTAAGGAGAGAGACTGAAGAGTGAAAAGAGAGACAAGTTGTGAAACAGAGTTTGAGGCCAGAGAGAGCAAGAGCAAAACAAGTGACTGAAAAAAGAAGTGGGATACACTTCATGTTCCCTCTTCTTATTAATAAGGCTCACTAATTTATGGGGTTATCCTATCTGTAATCCCTTTAGAGGTAACCTTTCAATATCTTTCACCCCTTCAACATATGCAGAAAGAGCCTAATGCAGGATTGCTTCATGCAAATGGTTTTAATAGCTTTGCCCACAAAGGATTTTCTTCCATGAATAAATCCAAAGGACTGGATGCATGGAATGGACTTCTATCTGGAAGTGCTGGAAACAAACACAGTAACAGAATTTGAAAAAAGCATGACATAAGCACAGAGGATCTCTTGTGGTGAAGGGGGAGGGGCTGTGTTTGGCTGGGGTCTGTGCAATTGCAATGCAAGCTTGGGCAGACTGGATAGAATGAATGGTCCCTTCTACCATCATAGGCTAAAGGGTAGCAGAAATAGAGTGGTAAGGTCACAGTATTGCTAACATACCAGTTTCCACTCTCTCAAAAGCAGAGGCACAAAATTGGTAAAAAGAAGCACAGCCTAGCGTTACTACAGGCCATGGGGTAGCCAGGTCGGTATCAGCAGGGTATAACTCCCTAGGACACAGGCAGCAGAACAGAGTGGGCCACCAAAACCATGGCTCAACCAACCTTTTGCCTCACACAACATCAGTAGCTGGAACTAATGAGGTGGGAGCAGAGGCTGGTTTATTGGTTAACCAAAAAGATGTTTCGCTACTGCTACCTTAGGGAACATTGTCAATACCTACAAGGTACTGTCCAGAAAGGCCACGTTGACCCTGAAAACTGGTTGCTTAGATTTATAACTCTATAGATTATTGTAGAGCTTGGTGGTAAGAAATGGCAATGGATGGAGGTCTGAATGTTGCATTAAGGCTGTAATCTTGCGTCCTTATCTATCCAGGACAATGTAGAAGTTATAAGGAAGCAAACAAAAGCTCTCTGGCAAAGCATTGATGTCCTGTAAGGCGTCAGATTTTATGAATGGGATATATCCCTGCAATGGCCAGGGCTAACTGGGCAGACTGGATGGTCAGTTGGTCATTTCCTGCCTTCAAGTACGATGTTGCGGTGGATTGTGACAGAAACCTTGAGTCACATACGGTTCTTCAAATATTTGGAAACACTAAAAATATACAATTACATTTGGGGGTTCATTTTATAAAGTCACGTCTCATTAACATGTGGGTTACTGTACATCTACCACGCCTATATTATAAATTCAAGTCCTGTATGCGTGTAATGCACTTTATAAAATAAGAGTGTAGAGACCACGTGATGTGGTGAGCTTGGGTGGACGCTCTCTGCTTGAGCTCCGGGCTCCCGATCCCTTGCCGGTCAATTGAGCCGTTTTCCCGAGGTGCTGGTACTCGAGGATTATTCTCCCCCCCTTGAAATCAAGCCTCCAATAGCGGAGTGGTCTCAGAGTGTGGGACTATGGCAGCAGCGGCCAAAATCGGTCGGCGAGACAAAGAGCGGGGCCTGGGGCAACAGAAAATGGCCGATTCCCCTCCGAAGAACTCCCCGTCGTCCTCAGCGGCCCTAGGGTCAACATCAGAGGAGATATCGGCGGCGGTTTCTGCGGCGTTATCAACACAGTTTGCGGTGTTGAGAGGAAAGTTGGACGCAGTGCAGACTTCAGTCGATGCTATAGGAACCCGCATGCAACAGGCTGAAGAGAGGATTGCACAGACGGAGGAGGAGGTGATGAGTTTAAAACGTGAGCTGGCCCAGGCAAAAACCTTGCTTAAAGCTCAAGAAGGCAAGCTCGACTATCTTGAAAATTGATCGCGACAAAGTAACCTTCGATTGCTGGGGCTCCCCGAATCTATAGGAGATAAAAATTTATTATCCTATGTGTCGGCCCTGTGTGTTAAGCTGCTTGGGGAGGCAGGGGTGCAGACCCAGGTCGTTCTCGAGAGAGCGCATAGAGTGGGCCCCAAGAACACGAGAGATATGCGACCTAGGATTGTTCTGATAAAGCTTTTGCAATTTCAACAAAAGGAAGCTATTCTGAGAGAGGCACGGAGAGTTGGTGTCATAGAGGTGGACAATGCAAAGATCAGAATAACTCAGGATTACTCGGCAGCTTTAAGTCAGCGTCGGAAGGCCTACGCACAGGTCTGTCAAAAGCTGATTTCAGCGCATATCAAATTTACTATGCAATATCCAGCGCGATTACACGTGGTGCACCAGGGACGACACAGAGTTTTTGACTCTCCAGAAGCTGCGATGGAATATGCGCTGCAAGTGGGAACATCGGATCAAGTTTTGTCAACGGAGTCTTCGGGACTGTCCTGAACTCATGTGGGACCTGGGGGAGTTTGTACTGTCCGTGAGCAGCGGCTGCTCAGTGTGGCTGGCTCACAGGTTCTGTGGGCTGTTGTGCCCCAAGGGTGCTCCTTTCTCTTTTCTGACACCTTTAAATACTCTCCTGCACAATATGAGTCTGAAATGCTTGTGCATCTCAGTAATCGTAAATACTATCTTCCCATTCCGGACCCGACGCCTGACCTTCAGTGTGAAATACGTACCCTTATCTCTCAAGCCTTCTTAAACAACTGGTTAATGAAACAGGAATCAGATTTTTTGATTAATTCATCTCCTAAGACTCCTACCTTTTATCTGGTACCCAAAGTTCACAAGTCTTTGCTTCATCCCCCGGGACGTCCTATTGTCTCCTGTCGGGATTCGATCCTTGAGCCACTGTCACAATTTTGTGATTTATTTTTGCAACCCCTGGCAGGCACAGTACCGTCCTTTCTTAGGGATACGGGTGATTTTTTGAACCATCTGGCCTCCTGCACTGATGTTTCTACTTATACTCATCTAGTCACGTTGGATGTACAGTCCCTTTATACAAACATTGATCAAAGAGAAGTATTGCTGGGATTGGCCTCTAGCTCCCTACCTTTACCGGACCGGATCCCACAACAATTCCTTTTGGATCTTTTAGCTCTGGTATTAAATAAAAAAAATTTTGTCTACCAGCGGCAGCATTATCTCCAAGTCTATGGTATCGCTATGGGGGCTACGGTAGCACCTTCCATTGCCACCCTGTATATGGGGTGGTTTGAGGAGCAATTCATCTATCCTCATCCCCTATATGCCTATATTCCTTTTTGGCGTCGTTTCTTAGACGACATTTTTTTCATCTGGACAGGCACACGACGGATGCTTGATGATTTTCTCCAGGCTCTGAACTCGTTTAAAGAAAACATACAGTTCACAGCTCAAGTCGAAACCCGAAGCATCCAGTTTCTAGATATCACAGTTACGCTTAGTGATGATGGATTTGAGACAACGCTTTACCGGAAGGCCGTTCAACGCAATACCCTTCTACGCTTTGACAGCTTTCACCCTCCCTCTTTGAAACATGGCTTACCATTCGGCCAGTTTTTGCGTCTTCGCAGGAATTGCACCCATCTGGCAGATTATAAGAAACATGCAGCTGACCTGAGCTCACGTTTGGTGGTGAGGGGCTATCCATTTCACATTGTAAGGAGGGCTTATAAGAGAGCTCGTTACACGCATAGAGAATGGCTTTTAGAGGGCTCTTCTCCTCCTTCAGAGTCAAATAATGTTACGGCGGTATTCTCTTATATGAGAGGTTCCTCCAAAATTGTAGGCATTCTACATCAATATTGGCCTATTTTGGGTTTGCACTCTTGCTTCAGGAAAAAATTACAGATTGCATATTCTCGGCAATCAAATTTGCGTGATATGATAGTGCACACCTCGGGGGACCGGGATCGCCCAGTGAGCTTTCATGACAATGCAGGACATTTTCCTTGTGGCAGTTGCACTTACTGTTCTAACACCCTTTCAGGTTTATCCTGGCTGGATGCTCATACCCACATTACTTACCAGACCCGTTGGAATACATGTTGTACCACTTCCTTTGTGGTTTATCTTATTATTTGCCCTTGTACTCTATACTATATAGGACGCACCTCTCGGCCATTTAAAGTCCGTTTGGGAGAGCATGCCTCCAGAATACGTACGGGGACACTTTCGGCACCTCTGGTTGAACATTGTATTCAGAATTCCCACACTTTTGACATGCTTACCTGGAGAATTTTAGATCATATTCCCCTAAATCCACGAGGAGGGAATCGGTTACAAGCCTTACAATATCGCGAACAGAGATGGATTTACCGTTTAAACTCTGTGTCACCATATGGTCTTAATCAACAACAGGACTGGTATACGATCATATAATTCCTGATTTATGGCCATTTTGAGCTTCAGGGGCTTGGTCTGTGTATAGTGACCTCCTCCCTTCTTGGCTCTGATTGGCTTTCTCTGTGTTCACTGCTACCAGCTAATAGCAAACAGCTGTGTTTACGTTGTTAACGTCATGATAAAAAAACCGGCTTTTGAAGCAAAGTCCCACAGCATTTCGGCTACCGAGCAATGTTCTAAACCTGACGCAGGGGCATTACTGTTTTGGCCCCGAAAAGTGCCACGTCGTGCCTGCTACATTGCTGACTGAACGGGATGGATTGCTAAAACTTCAGTTAAGTGTATACTGATTTTTAATTACAACAATGTATTAAAAAGGGAAATGACCACGGCGGTGTGAGGACTTCTTCCTCTCTACTGGGCTGGCTATCCCAACAAAAAAAGTTTGTGCTTCTACACCGGTGTTTTTTTCCCCGGTTTTGTTTATTTGGTATTTCATTTTCACCGGGACAGGGTATTTTATATTTGGATTGGATTACCTTTAAATACTCTGACATGTTCCGATAACCTGTTGTTAATTCTATCGGTTATAAAGATGCTGTTCAGTATAAATTGAGGCGCTGACTATATAAAGCTGTTTGGAAGCGTGGATAGTTCATGTTAATGTCTTCCTGGAGTCTGTTGGGGGGTCGCTGGGGAACCCTACCGAGTCCTGGCCCTTCTGGAACAGCCTAAAAAAATTTGGGGGGGCCGGTGGCAGGAGGGGGGTATACCTGTTACAGGGAGCGGGAAGCCCGGACACATCTAGCGGGGTTGAGTGGGAGAGGAGGGCTTCTAATTGGGGCGGAGGTAGAAGGAAGGGGGAGGGGGGAGGGGATGGGAAAGCGGGGATGGGATAAGGGGAGGATGGGAGGGCGACAGAAGGGGGGCAGGTGGGCAATGGGGGGGCAGGGAGTATGGGGAAGGGGTCGTCGCAAGCTAAAACTTTTATACCCATGTACAGTAATTCGTCTAGGAGCACCTAGGAGGGGACCCCAGGCTGGGGGGGTTTCCTCGAATATACTATGCTGGCAGTGTGGGTCTTGGAGACTGAGAATCCTCTGCGGGTAATATCTTGGAATGTATGTGGACTGGGCAGCCCGATAAAGAGATATAAAGTATTGAAAGCGCTGGCTAGACAGAAGTGTGATATTGCGCTACTCCAAGAAACCCACCAGACGGCTGAGGAGCACTCCAAACTATGCCGGGATTGGGTGGGTCAAGTATGGGGAGCGCCTGCACTAGGGAAAAAAGGGGGGGTGGTCATTCTAATTCATAAGCGAGTCCACTTCACGATGCAACAACAAGTTACTGACCCTAATGGGAGATTTTTGCTGTTGCATGGCTTACTGGAAGACCGGGAGATAATTCTAGGTGACCTCTATGGTCCTAACTTATTTGACCAGGATTTTTTCAGTCGCATTGCAGCAAAAATAGAACAGCTGCCTGAGGTCCCCCTGCTCTTAGGCGGGGATCTTAATGGGGTTTTTGAAGTGGGTCTTGACACTTCAAGTGGCAGTGGAACTCGGGAACTAACGCTTACTTCTCAGGTGCTGCGAAGATTTTGAACCAGATTAGGCTTGGTGGACCCCTGGAGAGTATTACACCCTTCTAAGAGGGAGTTTACCCATATATCGAGGGCACATGGCACAAGTTCACAAATTGATTACCTTTTGGTTTCTGCGACTCTTTTTGCTTATATAGGAGAAGCCCAGATAGGCCCCCTAGAGATTTCTGATCATGCCATGGTCTGGATGGAGTTGCAATGGGGGGGAGGACTCGGGCAGTCTCGTATATGGCGGTTTCTCGTTGATCTGTATCACGATAATCAGTTTCAACAATTCCTGGGTCAACATTGGCGGGATTTTGAATTAAATCATCAGATGCACGGGGATGACCCGGAGTTGGTTTGGGAAACTGCCAAGGTGGTGCTGAGGTGATATAATTGGGTTTGTGGCCAGAAAGAGGAGATTGCTGGCGGAACAGATTGTTAGGCTGGAGCAAAGGGTGACTCAGGCGCGGGTGCTTAGTGGCCGCGCTCCCACGGCGTCTAATAAGAAGAGGTTGTGGGAGTTACAGGTGGCTTTGAACGAATTACTCCACCAGCGAGCCAAGAAATCCATCATGTATTATAAATATCGCTTGTACTGTTTTGGTAATAAACCGGGCAAATTACTGGGGAGATGTTTGAAGGGGCAAAGGGGGGCGAGGCTCTTAGCGGCGCTTCAGGATGAGCATGGGAAACTCCAACAAAATCGAGAAGCGATTAGTGGGGTCTTTAAAGGCTTTTTTCAACATATGTATGCGGCGGAGGTGATTGAACCACTTACTATGGAGAAATATTTGCAAGGTTTACAACTGCTGAGGGTGACAGCGGAACAACGGGCTCACTTGGGACAACCGATTTCTCTGCGCGAGGTACAGCATGTCATTTCGACCGCCAGTTGTTATAAGGCTCCCGGACCAGACGGATATGGGGCTGAATTTTATAAATTGCTGTCGAACTGGGTGAGCCCTCTTTTGGTGGACACCTACCGACAGAGAATAGAGGGAGGTGGGAGGCGCTGGGGAGACAACCAGGCCTATATAACGTTAATACCTAAGCCGGGTAAGGACCCGCTGCAGGTGGCTTCTTACAGGCCAATTTCCCTATTGAACTTCGATATGAAGCTGTTGGCGAAAATTTTGGCGGAGCGATTGGTGACAATTTTGGGGGATGTAGTCCATGAATCACAGGTGGGTTTCGTGCGGGGGCGATTTACGGTACGTAACTTACGGAGAATATTGGCGTCTCTGGAATGGGTGCATAGTCAACAGTTGCAGTCACCTTTGGTGAGCTTTGATGCTGAAAAAGCGTTCGATCGGGTAAACTGGGAGTATTTACGATATTTGTTGCCGTTATATGGTTTGGGGCAATCCTTTTGTGATATGGTGCAGACTCTTTATGTTGCCCCAACGGTTCGAGTGCTTTGCAATGGAGTCTTATCAGATCCCTTTCCCTTGCACAGAGGTACCAGGCAGGGTTGCCCACTATCCCCCTTATTGTTTGTTCTGTCCTTGGACCCTCTAGTATGACGTATAGAACTGGACAAGCAGATTTGTGGAGTGGAGATTGGCAGACAGGGGTTTAAGATGTCGGCCTTTGCCAATGACATGTTGGTGCATCTGCTAGCTCCTAGGGCGTCCCTCCCCCGGTTGATGGAGGAGTTTCGGGTGTTTGGTAGTTTTGCAGGCCTTCGGATAAATGAAGACAAATCGGAGGCCTTGGATGTGTTGGGTCAATTGCGGGGAAGTTGGGGGGGGATGTTTCCACTGAAATGGACAGAGCACAAGTTTAAATACCTGGGTATTGTATTGACGCGACTACCACAGGATTTGTACCTTACTAATTTTGAGAAGGTTTTAGCTGAGTTGCGGATTCAGTTGAGGGTGTGGAATCCTCTACCATTATCACTCCTGGGGAGAGTGGCTGCAGTCAAGATGGTGGTTCTCCCGCGGATCCTTTACTGGCTGCAGACATTACCGGTGTGGTTGCTACGCTGGGATCTACGCCGCCTAGAAAAGGAAATCCAGGGGTTTTTGTGGAAGGGGGCCAGGGCGCGTATCCCCATGTCCCGTTTGATTGGTAAATGGAGCAAGGGCGGCCTGGGACTGCCTGACTTAGGACTCTACGCCCTAGCATGTCAAGCTCGGCATCTTGGTGATAGGCTGAGGGGGACTGATACCTATACGCCTAAGGATTTAGAGGCGGCATTAGTGGCCCCGTTTTCACTGTTGGGGGTTTTGCATGTGGGGAGTGCTCAATTGCCAAATCGAATTGCGCGCAGTGGCATGTTCAATTCTATGAGACGTACGTGGCGTCAGTTGAATAAATTTTGGCAACGGAATTGGCAGGTGTCGAGTTGGCTACCCATACGAGGTAATGCGTATTTCCTGCCGGGTATCGAATCCCGGGTGTTTCAGTGTTGGCAAGCGCCGGGCCTGCGATATTTGGGGCATGTGGTGGACCTTACTGGTAAATGCAAACCGTTTACTGAGTTGTGTGTGGAGTTCCAGTTGTCTTCCTCGCAGTACTTTGCGTACATGCAACTTTCTCATTACGTGGCTACGCTGCCCAGAGAGGAGTTGAGTGGGGAAAGGTCAGCGCAGATTCTTGAATTTTTCAAAATTGGAGGTGACTCGCCCCCGACGGTAGCCGGGCTGAAGGCTCGGTTGGAGCGTTTTGGAGTGAGACCGGATTACGGAAGAGCTGAGCTGGCCTGGGCGGTGGAATTGGGACGAGCGGTACCGCCGGGTACTCTTCTACGGGCGTTGGGGCAGATAGTAGAGCTGGTGGAGGGAGCCCGTTGGCGGGAAATACAATACAAAGCTCTAACTCGAGTGCATTTTTCGCCTCGACGAGCCCTGAGGAGCCATATCACACAGGATGGGTCCTGCCCTCGATGCTCTGAGCCACTGGCTACTCTCTCGCACATGTGGTGGCAGTGCCGACGTATTCTTCCTTATTGGTCTCATATCAGTAGATGCCTTATGGGGATGCTACAGCAGAGGTTCCCTTGGACTGGAGCCTTGGTCATACTTGATCAGTTGCATTGAGATCTCCCCACTGGAAGGTGGGAGCGGTTGCTGGTGCGTAAAGCTTGCTTGGTGGGGAAGGGTCCGATCCTCCACAGATGGCGGGAACCGGACCCGCCAACGTTCTTGGAGTGGCGCAATAACTTTCATCAACTGATGTTGGCAGAGCGCTGGAGAGCAAAGGGTAATGTAAAGAGGTGGTCCATTTTCATGTTGATCTGGGAGCCCTATATTCAGAGTTTGGGGACCCATTGTAGGAATGAAATAGTAAATGTAGGGTATTAGGTCCCAAAGGTAAGGAGTGGGAGGTGTTGAGGGAAAAGGGAAAGATTACTTGTGGGCTTAGCGATGGAGTTTTCTGGTTGCGACGACGGGGGGGGGGTTCTGCCCTAACAAAAAATATGAAAAACTTGCAAAATAGTGTGAATTGTTTTTTTGTTGATGTTACATAACTGTACTTGGGGTTTGCCTCAAAGCGGGGATCAGAGTACACCCGGCCGAGGCTCATTGTTGTGTATTGTAATAGTTGTTATGTTATTGATGTTGCATAAATAAAGTCTTCAAAAAAAAAAAAGAGTGTAAATGGGATACATGCGGCAAATCTAGGTGGGATCAGTTATACTAACCCTATGGCTGGGGTAAATACCCATGCCTAGATTTCTGAAGAACATCTGTAAATTAGAGTATTTTATAATCAATGCCCATGAATTTGTGCTCTGCCCAAGCATCACCCCATGCATGGCTTACGCACATTGATGGTGCGTAATTTAGTGGTTAATGCAAACAGCCTGACCTTGATTGATATATGTGAATAGGGTAAGAATTGATTTCCAAAAGAACTTTTCAAGCTCTAAATTAAAAGTGGCTTAATCTCCAGCTAAGTGAAAGCGCCTCCCCCCAACTGGATAATAGGTGCCAGAGTCTAGTTTGCAGTACCAGCTGAAGGTTCCCTTCTGCTGCTTTGTGTCAGCAGGAGTTGAACAATTTGAGTTGTCAGGTTGTTTATTCAACCTGCATATAGCCTGGTCGGGAGGAAGTGGAGACCTGAAACACAGCGTTGTGTAGCTATTGATGATACTTTGAAGCATGACTGCTTAAGTTTAATTTGGTTAGCCGCTATAGTTCAAGTTAAGGCAGCATTTTTGTTTCTTCGGTGGACATTTATAGAGGAAGGAGTGAGCTGTTGGATGAAATTATTATGAACATAACAGCGGTTCTTCTTCCTTATTTTATTTTATTTATTTTATTTAACAAGCACTTATATACCGCCACTTCCGGAGATCAGCAGCGGTTCACAAATAACAATAGTCAACAAAGCATAGTTTGTTTTACATATAACGTCGTATAACTATAAACAATGTAAAGTTAACATAAATGTTAAACAGAATAGCACGGAACGAACAGTGCAACACTATATACATTATATACATATACATTTAATGTAGGGTATAATCGTAATGAGTAGTTTAGATTTAGATGGGGAGGGGTTTCTTTTTCAGTTATAGTTAGATGGAAACATGGACACATTGTGGATTCGCCTGGAAAGCTAAGCTGGCGTTTGTTTGAATTTTATTGAGGGTGCTCACAGGTGTAAGTACCCCATTGATTCACTAGTTTGGTGAATTTGAGTGTTTTGCTCATAAAAATGAATAAAAAGGAACATTTGCTACGAGAGGGGGAAACCCCTCGAGGCAAAGGGTCCGACAAAAAATTAAGGAGATTAACAGCTTTTGATAGGGGATGGTGTTAGGGAATTGGTAATTTATTGATGATACAAATTTTTCCCGGGGTGACTTTTATATGATTCTTCTGTTGATGGCATGTGCAGGCCTGACATTTCGAGCCCTGCTCCAGTGGATTCAGTCTCTTCCACCGAGTGATTCTATCGCTCTTTTGGAGTTGGCATCGGTCTTACTTTCTGATTGGATTGGCTCAGATACAGGGCAGTGGATTCATCTTCCCAGATCCAGTTGCCCATCTGGTCTTAGAGGGATGCTTCTGTTGGGTCCGATTTGGAGAAGCTGGTGAAGGACCTAGGTGAGACGAAATCTTACTGCCTTCTGGAGGACAAGTCCAAGGAGCTTGTGAAGTAAGCATGAGTCCCTTTTATGTCAGCCTTCTTCTGCTCCTCACAGGCATGCTGGTTGGACTCCTTTCGGTCTTGGGTCTCCAGTCGCTACTGGCCTGGAAAGCTTTTTTCCCCTCTGCTTATGGACTTTGGGCTCATTCTCAATCCTTTCGTGGAGCGCTTGGGCCCAGGGACCTAGTCCCATCCAGAGGAGGACCCTCCCAGACTGTACAGTGAAGGTTTGGAGGCCCATTCCCTGGTTCCTCGGTTAGGGGCAGGCTTCACCTCTTTTTCAGGAATGTACCCGGGTCACCAAGGATCACTGGGTACTAGTCCCCATTCAGTACAACTATGGCCTGAAATGCAAAGAACCCATTCTGGCCACTTGCATCTTCTCTCTTTGTGGATCTGCAAACAGGGCCGCTGTGCGAATCACCTTGGACAAGTTGCCTCTCCTAAAGGCAGCGATGCCCGTTCCCTCGGATGATTGGGGTAGGAGAAGATAGTCCATCTGTTTCGTGATAGCCAACACGGTAGGAACATTCTGGATTATTCTGGATCTCAAGTGTTTCAATGAGCGATTGCACATCATGCATTTCTGGATGGAAACTTGATGATCCAGGATTCCAGTGGTGTGCAGAGGGGGTTCCCGGCATCTCTGTTTTTGGCCGAGGCCTACTTTCATATCCCAATCCGGGAGATCAGCGAGTAACTGTGTTTTGCCATGCTTGACTTTCACCTTCAGTTCACTGCTCTTCCATTCAGACTCTCCACTGCCTGAAGATGTTCTCTGAGGTCATGGTGGTGGTGTCTGCAGTGTTGGTACTAAGGAATTTGTGTACACCCAAATCTTGGCTACTGGTTCATCCAAGCCCATTCTCCTTCTTGGGTAGCTCCTTAAGTGGTGCATTTTCTGATGAGCCTCGACTGAGTGATCGTTTGGGGAATAGCAAGTTGCTGCATTCCTGGTCACTGGAGCTCCTGGGAGCATGTTTTCGATATTCGAGCATGCAGAGTCTTTCTGCCAGTAAAGAAAGTCAAGGCTGTTGGATTGCCTAGTGCTATTCTGTTCACAGCAGGCTCCCAGAGTCCGGGTTGATCTTCATCAGCAGTTCAAGCTCAGGCTCCCGCTCCCAGTGATGGTGAAGGCCAGCCTGCAGTGGTGGCAGCAACCTTGTCTTCTGAGGAAGGGCATGCCACTGGGCAATTGCTCATGGATCCTTCTGGTGACGAATGTCAGTCTTTTGGGCTGGGGAAGTCCATTGCTAATGCTGAACGGCCCAGGACCATTGGAACCATAGGGAGGCGGTGTGGTCCATCAATTACCCTGAAGCGAGGGCTATCAGGTTGGCTCTTGTGTCTCCAGCCCCCAGTCAAAGGCCAGGCTGTTCACGTGTTCTCCGACAATGCTACAGTGGTGGCTTATGTCGATCGACAAGATGACATGAAGAGTCTCCGGGGTAGCCCTGGAGATGGCCTGGGCAGTGAAGACCCTCCTTCTTTTCAGCTCTGTACATTGCCAGAGTGGATACTATGGAAATGGATTTTCTCAGCCGGCACTCTTTTGTCCCAGTAGAGTGAGAGTTGAGTCAGGAGGTGTTTTTAGTTGTTTCTGCACTGCTGGCATTGCTCCAGAGGGTTCTGATGGTGGCCTATTCCATTGACAAAGTGTGCTGCTTCTTCAGTCACCACACAGTGATGGGGCCCTAAGGCCTTGGCGCACTGGCTCAACCTTGACCAGGTCAGCACTTGCTGTAGGTGTTTCCTATATGGCCCCTTCTGGGGCATGTGAGTGCCATCCGAGAAGGATTATTCTGGCAGCACCAGGTTAGCCTAGGAGAGCATGATGTGCAGATCTGCTGCGACTCCTGCAAGCTCCACCGCTTGCTGTCATCTCGGGGCTTATTGTGTCAGAGGCTGCTTCTCCTAGAGGGCTCGGCTCCCTTTTTGCTTATGACTTGGTTCCTGTAAGGAGACAGTTAGTGTGTATGGGCTACTCTCCAGTAATGGTGTTCCACTTTGCTCAGAGCACGGAGGAGCTCTACCAACCTGGTATAAGTTTGGGTCTGGTGCCTTGAGTGCTGGTCCGGTGCAAGGTGGCTGACTCCTGAGGTGACCAAGGTGCTATCTCTGTGGCCTTTTCTGCAGAATAGTCTGGAAAAGGGCCTTTTTTCTCTTAGCTTCTTGAAGATTCAGGTGGCAACTTTGGCCTGTTTCAGAGGGTCAAATTCTGCTGACAGCCTTCTCTTTATGCTTTCCTGTACATAGTTCTCTACACTTTGATTGCTCATTGTTGCCCATGTTGAGGTTGTGTGAGGCCTGCCATGTTCTCCCATATGCTTTGGGACAGATACTGAAGAGACCTCTGGTTGCTGATACATATAGTGGCATGGGAATGATGTCATTGAAATCTGGGATTTTCATTGGTTCTTTGTCTCCATCAGTTTGCTGGTAGGGGAACACAGCCCACTTGTCTGGACTGGTCTAGCAGAACTCAAGGAAAGTAAGTAAAATGTCACCTTGTTCTTGCAGAGTAGACCATATATTAGCCACTTTTCTCTTGCTCATTAAGACTGAACACTGTGCCATTATTCAAAACATCTTTGCTCACTGCTGGAAAACACTCTACATTACGATGTAAGACACAGGGCAGATCATTATGAAGAGGGCAGGTTTTAGTGAGTGCAGAAATGAGGCAGAAGAAAAGTTTAGAAGGCTACAGTGAGATCTATATACAACTGGCATATAGCTTATTAGCCGAATGCTATGCAAAGCCCGGCAGTGCAGTTAATCTGACTTACTGTACACACCAAGATAAATATAAACCAGGCTGTTTCTAATGCTGCCTAAATGATTACCTTAGAGCAATTTGCATTACCCCTAACCAATTCCCTGGTACTTTGGGAGATGGGATAACAGCCAACAGCCTTAGCTTGATCTTTGTTCAGTCTGTAGCTCTTAGACAGTGCTGAATTTAAGTGAATCTTTCAGCAAGATGTACTGTAAAGAGACACTTGACAGGAGTGTGAACCCCCGAAAGATGAGTAGCTTATGAACCAAAACCAGTGATGTAAAGAAGGCTCCCAGGAGTGAAGAGTGCAGCAGAAGAAATTGGTAGCATATGCTGAACAAAATACTGTACTTACTATTCTAGCTAAGCACCTGAAATTCACTAAATATTTATATTTACTAATAGTGAACTTGCCCTATATATATGGATGCTTGGGTAGTTAAAACAGTTGCCATTGTCTTAAATGCATTGTTAAAGTGTATTTAGAACAAATAAAAGGTTCTGTTTTTCTGAAAAATTGTGTGATAAGATAAAAAATGACATTGAAAATTGAATCAGAAAGGGCCCATTCAGTGTATCTTACGGCAGTCATTGTAAAAATGGATGACGAGGAGAGTCTAAGAATTCCTCTGTGTGGAATCCCCAAGCTCAAGACGCTGAAAGAGAGAGGGAGATTGAGATTATGGTGCTGGGTATCGTCTTCCTGGGGCCCAGGAGTACAGATACGGTGAGCATGATGCCAGGTTTCTCTTCTCTAGTCTAAAGAAGTAGAGCGACAATGAGTGCAAGGCATGGTGATCATAGAGAGAGTGAATGTGGTGCTAGGGATCTACTCCCCAGGCCACAGGAAGAGAAAGAAAGTGGAGGATCCACTGCCTGGCTCCCAGGACTACAACTACTTTGTTGTTAAGTGGGCAGCAGCAGAATGGGATAGTGTTGACGGCGGAGGATCACATTTCTGTGACAACGGCAACAACACCAAACTTAAAATGCGCGGAAGAAAGGCCCGGCAATCTACTTCTATATCTTGCCATAAAAACCCAATGGATAGTTACAACTACTACTACTGATAATTTGTATAGCGCTACAGGGCGTACACAGCACTTTACAGACACATGTAAAAGATGGTCCCTGCTCATCAGAGCTTACAATCTAGACAAGAGACAACATAACAGCTGGGGACAAGGAAGGCCGTACCAAGGGCTCTGCGAGCGGTGAGGCCACACAGGGAGCAAGCACAGAAGGGGGCTCCGATATCATCACTGGGCTTCCAGGAAGCTCAAAAAAAGAGAGTTCCTGAACGTGGCTGGGTGGAAGAGGAGCACCAGATTCGCTAGTCACACAGGGCACATTTCTAGCTTGGTATGGGCCTGTTTAGGGGAATGGTAAGGAAACAGTAGCAGGCAGAAGATCCTCTTCATGAACCCGAAAAGCAGAAGGTCAAAGCAGCAAAATTTTACAAACCAGTCTCTTCTGTGACTTCTCACAGGTTTGCCTCTTCAGAAGTGAGATGCCTCTTTTTGTCCAAGGACTCTCCATAACACAGATTCTTGAATATTTGCTGTACAATTGGCATATGCTTTGGATCCAATACTCCCCACACTACAAGGTTCAATCAGTCCTTGGATAATGTGAGAAGGATACTGTAGGACCCCGCTTTCTAATTCCCTTGTTTCTACTTGATAACACGCTTAATTGATAAATCACTCTATATGTTGATTGTTTTTCTTTGACCAAATCAAATGGAATTTTCTGTTTGAAATACAACAATGGTCTTTACAGTTCAAGTGGGGGTTGCTTTGGCAAAATTCATCAGTATGAGAGCCAAGACCTTTGTGGAGCAAGGTTGCCAGTGTCTTGGGCAAGGAAAGGGGGTCCTCCTCCAAAGATGCAGACAGGCCAGAGGGAGGGTCTCCTCTGGGTTGGTCACATCATTAATCTATAACGGTTGCAAGATCTGTTTTTCCCACACTGTCTCCTTCAGCCATTCTCTCCCCTCCCACATACATCCTCTCTCCTCCATCTGTTCTCTCTCACATATCTTCCCAATACACTCTGTTCTCCATCCTCATCCCAGTCAGTTTTAGTCCTCCACTATCCCATTTCTACTCCCATCTCCTACAAGCTGGTTCTCCTTTCAGTTTGATAATCTTCTCTCAACTTCTTTGGAGGCTTGTTGCTGGAACTACCTCTCAAACAACTGTTCTGTTTTCTTGTGGCACCATGCAGTGTCAGAACCTCTGCTCAGTCTCACAAACGTTTGTGTAGTGTTAATGCCAGGAGACATAGAACAGCCAGGGCTGACCCGTCCATTAGGTGGACTAGATGGCCACCTATGGTAGGCAGACCTCTGTGGGCAGCATGGTGCCCACAGCAGGCCATGTGTTTCGGCACACATGGCCTGCCACACCCTCCACCCATGTGGAGTTGCGCTGCCCTCCCCACCCAACCCATGCTGAGCCATGCCTCCGCTCCCCACTGCTGCCGATTCTGGTGGTAGGATCGGGTGAGGCTGCTAGGCTCGGCAGCAGTGACCTGTGGCAGGCCATGCACTTCAGTACACATAGCCTGCCACTTCTGACCCCCCAAAAGCTGGGTCAGAGGGGGGTCAGAAATGGCAGACCATGTGTGCTGAAGCACATGGTCTGCCACCGAGCCGAGCCGTGTCCCCCTTTTCCCGCTGCCAGAATCAGCGACAGCTGGGAGCGGCGGCACAGCTCAGCACAAGGAGGAGGGCAGCACGGCATGACTCACATGCAGGGGGGTGGCACAGCCAGGGCTTCTGCTTGGGGCAGCAGAAACACTTGGGCTGGCCCTGAGAACAGCTGTTCTAGAGATAGCAGCAGTGGCAAGCCTCCAAACAAGATGGAGGAAGGGTATACTGGGGAAAAAGAATCAGGGAGACGTGTGTAAGATTAAAGGTTGCTCTCACTGGCTTCTGGACCTTACAATGAAGAATACAGAAATGCATTCGTTAGCAGACCTGATAAAGGTCAGTGCACTCAAAATTAATTTAACACATGTTAACCTATGAATTAACATGGGTACAATTGATTTTACATGCAATAGAAAGTTCTAGTGCACATTAAAGAATTCTTATTAAAATGAATGTAGGAAACGAAACCAAACCAAACATCCAAAAATTTGGAAAATAGACTGAAAAATCTAAAAGCTAACTGGGATTTGTTTTGTCTGCACACATCCCTAATGAAGAACAGTGATATTTGGATTTGATTTGGATGAGGATTTTTAATTTATTTTATTGTCTGTGTTGGTTAAAATAGTGAATTCCTTGCAGCTTTTAATTGCATAAAAAGGCCATTTATGAAAATCATTGGGATTAAATTTCAAGATTTTCCTGATATTAGGAGTAAACGGAGGTGGTTCTGGACATCAAATTTACACTGCGGAGTAAGGATGTCCTACTGCCGTTTCTTTCCCTCAAGTTTCTCTTTTCAGCATTACTAAAATCTTAGAAATTAATATTTGTTCTCATTATAAAACTAATTTTAGCCAGTCTGAAATTATCTTACTGGGGCTGGTTACTAAGCTGCAGTAAAATCTTGCATTTTACCACAGCTTAATTTATAGTGACAGGGCCTGATATTCGAAGGGCAGTCACACAGTTTACAGCCTTGTAAACCATGTAATTGCCGTTGAGAGGGATATATCCCCAGTTATGGTCCTTACGTGCCCCGATGCTAACTGCTTAGCATCAAGGCGTGTCGGGGGCGTTCTTGGGAGGAGAAGAGGCAGAGGCGATTGATAACTGGGCAGCAGTGATATTGCACGCTGCCTGGTTAGCAACCTATGCCTAAAAGATAGGCAAGGTTTTTTCTCACCTATCTTTTAGGCGCTGGAGCTAACCGGGCAGCATGCAATGTCGCTGCTGCCTGGTTAGCTACTGCGGCTTCCAGCATGTGTGGCAATCACCGGATATTCAATGCCAGGGCTGCATATGACCCTGGCATTGAATATCTATTTTATTTATTTATTTATTTTTATTTCTTATATACCGCGCTCTTTTAATCAGTGCGGTTTACATATGAACAAATTTAAACACAGTGACATGGTCAACATTGGTTTTTTACAATGAACAGGGTACAAAAACCTGGCAGTAAACAGGGTTAACTATATACAAGAACATATCTGGGGTAAAGGGTCAGTGGGCACAGCTATGTGCCGTAGTGGCGCATAGCCTGCCCAAGTGAATATCGGGCCCGGAGTCACTAACCTACAGGAACTCAGTACCGCAGTTTAGTAACTCCCACAGTAAATTAATAACTCAGCTTGCAGTCGACCTGGCAAGTTTCATTGTTCTGCTACCATGGATCATTCTTAAAGGGGCTGACATCAGAAGAAAAGTCCCCCTCCTCCGGTCATAGCAAACATTCCGAAGACCCTGGTCTAAAGAGGTAGAGCAACAATGAGTACAAGGCATGGTGATCATAGTCAGGGGCGGCCCAAGGGGGGTGCGGGGCCATGTGCGGAGACTTGGTGCGGGGCCTCATTTGCATAAGGTGCTTCATTTGCATAATGTTACCATACACTAACTTTTAGTAAACATGCCTCTTAATGAGTATATGGATAAAGAAAGACTAAAAGATTTCTATATTACTATAATCCAGTACCAACCGCCAGGCACATTAGGAACTACTACAAACACTGCCCATTTAGAACCCATAGCAAACCCGCCGTATCCTAACAGCACTACCAGGACTCACAAAGCACCATACCGTACCTATCAAAAGGCAACACTGCAAATATTAAACCAATACATTTCAGGGAATAACAATACATGACCTACTGGGGAAAGAGAACAAGTGGCAATGTCAAATAGGAATTACATAAACAGAATACCTCAGCTCAGTTACACATGCAGAACATAGACCATCACCAAACAAGGAATCACAATTTAGAAACAGGAAGACAATAATTAAACTGGGAACCCCAAAAGCCAAACTTGGAATGTACAACACTGTAGAAATAAAACTATAAATTAATTTCCTCTTGTACTAAACAAAGCGCAGACGTTAATGATGCACATTTCCCAGAGCTGACATATTCCAGTTAATAAATTCAAAATAAAGAGATTTTTCTACCTTTTGTGCATTTTTTTTTCAGTTACAATTGTTCCAGCCACTTTCTTCTAGTTTCTTCATGTCTTCTGCTAACTCTCCATCTGCTGTCCATTTGTCCTTTCTTCTCTCGTTTAGTTTTTTTTTTCCATTTTCTCTCTACATCTGCTTTAACATACTAATCTTTCTCCTTTTACTCTTTCCTCATTCCTATTTCATCCACTCAAATTTTACCCCTCCATCCTCAATCCCCACTTACTCTCCCAATATCCGGCCAATTGTAGATTTGTCTTCCCTCCCACACAAAATATTCTTCCCTCTCCATTTCACTCTCCCAGCTCCATCCCATTCTAATCCTCCCCCAACATCAGCTCCCTTCTAGTTCCAGCCCCACCCAGCATCTGCTCCCTTCTAGTCCCTGCATCAGCCCATTTCCAGTCCTAGCCCCCCCCCCATCACCCATTTCCAATCCTATCCTAGCCCCACCATCAGCCCATTTCCAGTCCTAGCTCCCCCATCCATTTCCAGTCCTAGCTCCCCCATCCATTTCCAGTCCTATCCGAGTCCCTCCATCAGTTCATTTCTACTCCTTTCCTAGCCCCACCATCAGCCCATGTCAAATCCTAGCTCCCCTCCACTCAACCCATTTCCAATCCAAATCCCCCATGAGCCTACTTCCAATTCTAGCCCCTCCATGAGTCCATTTCAATTCAAGCCCCCACCACAGCCCATTTATGTTTATGTTTATGTTTATTAATCTTGATATACCGCCCTTCAGGGGGACCAGAGCGGTTTACAGTGTAAAAACAATCATAAAACAATCATAAAAACAATTAAGCCAGAAGAAAGGAAAAGGAAGTTACAATCTCGAGATAGGAAAGGGGGAAGGGGAAAGAGCACAACACAAATCACAGTAGAGAGAGCTTACACAAAAGGGGAGGGAAGGTCAAAGGCGAGGGAAAAGAGGTGGGTTTTCAGATTACATTTAAAAGTGAGATAGTGGGGCTCGAGGCGGAGGGAAGGGGGAAGAGAGTTCTAAAGGGTGGGAGCTGCGAAGAAGAAAGCTGAGGAGCGGGTGGACTGAAGGTGTGCAAGAGAGGGGGAAGGGAGAGTGAGACGGTTAAGGTGAAATGAGCACCCCCCAACAGGCCATTTCCAGTCCTATTCTATCCACTCCATCAGCCCTTTTCCTGTCCTAGCCCCCCCACTCAGCCCATTTCCAGTCCTAGCTTCAGCCCCTCACAGCCCACTTCCATTCCAAGCCTCCCTCACCATCAGCTATTTGCAGTTCAAGCCCCCCTTCCACTCAGCCCATTTCCAGTCCTAGCAACCCACCATCCCATTACCAGTCCTAGCCCCCCCATAGCCCATTACCAGTCCTAACCCCCCATCAGCACATTTTCAGTCTTACCCCCCCCACAGCCCATTACCAGTCTTAACCCCCCCACAGCCCATTTTCAGTCTTACCAGTCCTAACCCCCCATCAGCCCATTTCCAGTCAGCCCCCCGCCCCCATAGCTCATTACCAGTCCTAACCCCCCATCAGCCCAATTCCAGTCCTAACCCCCCATCAGCCCATTACCAGTCCTAGCCCCCCCCATAGCCCATTACCAGTCCTAAGCCCCCCATCAGCCCACTTGTAGTCTTAGCCCCCCCACAGCCGATTACCTGTCGTAACCCCCCATCAGCCCACTTCCAGTCCTAACCCCCCCATCAGCCCATTTCCAGTCCTATCCCCCCATAGCCCATTACCAGTCATAAGCCCCCCATCAGCCCACTTGTAGTCTTAGCCCCCCACAGCCCATTACCTGTCGTAACCCCCCATCAGCCCATTTCCAGTCCTAACCCCCCATAGCCCATTACCAGTCCTAACCCCCCCATCAGCCCATTTCCAGTATTAGCCTCCCCATTAGCCCATTACCAGTCCTAACCCCCCCATCAGCCCATTTCCAGTCCTAACCCCCCCATTAGCCCATTTCCAGTCCTAACCCCCCATAGCCCATTACCAGTCTTAGCCCCCCATAGCCTATTACCTGTCCTAACCCCCCCATTGCCCATTAACAGTCCTAACCCCCTCCCCCACACCCAACTAGGTAAAAAAACCCAGAAACCGGCTGCTGCTGCTGCTGCCGCTGCCGCCGTGGCAGCGGCAGAATCGAACATCCTGCGGGGCCCCCCTGCCCTGCAGTCTTCCATTTGACCTCAGCGCGGGCTTTTCAGAGCCGCGCGAAGGGAGAGTTTCCCTTTCTCGTGGGTCTGTTAATCCCGCCGCGGGGCTGATGGGAAATCCCATCAGCCCTGTGGCGGGATTAACAGAGCCGCGAGAGGAGAAGCTCTCTCTCTCTTCGCGCAGCTCTGACAGCCGAAGCTGAGGCCGCATGGAAGACTGCAGGGCAGGGGGGCCCCGCAGGATGCTCGATTCTGCCGCTGCCATGGCGGCACGGCAGCAGCAGCCAGTTTCTGGTTTTTTTTACCTAGTTGGGCTGAAGCAAGATGTTTTTTGCGCGGGGCCCCCTGAAACACGGGGCCCTGTGCAAAAAACATTCTTGCTCAATGGACGGGCCGGCCCTGATCATAGTGACATGCACCATTGAGGCTCCTTCCCATACTCACATTTCTTTTTTTTTAAATTATTTATTTAGGTTTTCTTGAATACAAAAATGAGTTACAAATAAAGTACCAATCAGCAAACAAATAGATTCAAAGAACAATATACCATGCACATTATACAAAACACATCAAGAGAGAGAAAGCACCATTTACTCCCAAAGGAGACTAGAAAAAGTAAAAAGAAAAAAGGAGTTTATTAAACTCCATAACAGGGAGCCAAAAAATAAGAGCCAACCCACCTAAACATCCCCCTGCCCACTAACACTCTCCTTTTCCACAAGAAACTGACGCAAAGGAGCCACATCAATATAAACATAATCATGACCTTCATAAGTTATTAAACAACGGCAGGGAAACTTCAAGAAAAAAGAAGCCCCCAGAGCCACCACTCTAGCTCTGAGCTCGAGGAACTGCTTCCGTCGAGCCTGTGTGACCCTACCCACATCTGGGAAAACCTGAAGTTTATATCCACAGAACAGCACATCCTTGCATTTGAAATAAGCTCGAATAATTCTCAATTTAAGTGATTCGGACCCAAAAGTCACCACCAAAGTACACCGCTTTGGAATGATATCGAGCGAATCCTGCAAAAACTCTGTGAGATTGGGGCCTACCGAATCAACCAAAGGAAGTTCACCCTTGGACAATCCCGAGGTCCCAATTTTAGGAAAAAAAGAATACATTTGCACTATATCCACAGAGTCAACTAAATGCAAGACCTCAGAAAAATACTTTTTCAATAAAATCTCAGGAGATAGCAAGTGAGAAGATGGAAAGTTAAGAAAACGAAGGTTCCTTGCACGCTGGTGGTTCTCAAGAGCCTCCAAACGATAAGAGACAGAAGAAATATCTTTAAGATAACCAAGATGAGAATCTTTATACGATTGAAGTTGAGAATCCACCAGGGTCAAGGAGCCAACAAAATCAATCATTTGTTCATCAATTACTTTAACCTTAGTGACAACATCATGTGAAAAACTACACAAAGAGGTAACTGTAGTAGTCAAACGTGTCTCAATTTTCTGAAGCATTGACCAAATATCAGAAAGAGTCACCTCACTTTTAGATGGAAGTAATTCATTATCAGGTGCAGCAAGGTCCACAGGGACTAATACAGGAGAAATAACTTGTGCTGGTAACTTCAAAGGAGTAGATGCACAAGAGGGCTAAGGGAAAGGAGGTGGTGTCCGGATACCCGGGCTCAAAGAAGCCCCGTCCAGAGACTGGCTAGCAAGTGGAAGGGCAGTAACATGCTTGTCCATGGGACCGGACACCTTACCTCCTGCTCCTGACGGCGATTTAGCTGTTAACTTCGCCTTCCGTTTCCCCATGGACAGACACACAACTGCTGTTGCTCGTGGAACCACCAAGAAAGCACCAAAGGAGCACACAAGGAGCAAAGACTTGCCCCTTGTAACACGCCCCTTAGAACGCGACCCCGCAGGCCGCGAACACGCAGCCACGAGTAATCTTGCTGTGGTTTTGTAGGGTTCGTGGGGGGTCCTCCACTCCAGGGGCGGCCACACTCTGCCTGCAGCTGACTCAAACAGGCACCGGCTCCAGCCGACCACGTTGCTCCGCGGCAGGAAAATACCGCGGCTGCTCCCACACTAAGGTGATCTCTCTCCACCCCATACTCACATTTCAATGTCTGACTTTCATTGTAGGGGTATATAGCCAACAATTGTTTATTAGTTTCAATTTGATTTCTTTTTGTTTCATTTTATATCATCTAATTTTAGGATACACTAAGAGACCTTTTTAGTAAGCTGCATTAGCTGTTTACTCAGCAGTTAGCGTGTGCTGATTTCTGTGTTAACTAATGCAGAAGGGGGAGGTTAATACGCAAGTAGTTAACCACACATTAAAGTCAATTTTAGATAGGTCGTGGAGAGAGGAATTAAGATGTCCCAGTCAGGACATGGAAACCTCCCACTGTATTTTACAAAGGATGTGCTGGGTGCAGAACCTTTTGTAAAATACATATACGTCCATGCAGGAGTGTATGGGGATTTGCCTCTACACACAGTGGGAGAAGCTATCCTTCAATTCCACACATGGGAAACCTGTGTGGAAACAAGTAGGCAGCTTCGCCTGGGAGTGCCAGTTTTGCAAGTGGGCCATTTTAGAAAACTATACGTATCAATCCTGTCAATTAAGTAGAGAGCCTGCAATTTTGTACGTTTTATATTTTGGAGGATGAAATAAATAACAGGTGATTAAGCAAAATCCTTCATGTAAAGCCCTGGCTGAAGTGATCACTTTATACAAACCTATAGTATGTGTGTCTCTGAGCAGTGTAAACCCTGATGTGTCAATTTTTTGCCATATAAGTGGATTCCCTTTGTAAAATTGGGAATGTATGAATAGATTGTTGGCCCACACAAATGTAGCTGCCAGGGTCATAATGAAGAAAAATCTAAGTGACCACATCACACCAGTGCTAATTCAATTACACTGGCTACCCATAACAGCTCGCACAAAATACAAAATACTAACAACCACCTTCAAACTCATCCACAACTTAGCACCTTCCTTCCTCAACAACCTAGTAAGATTGCAACCTCCTACCCGAAACAGAAGAACCCACAATTCCAACATCCTTCACACTCCAACAGATATAAGATCTGCCAAAACTAACACCAGCCACAGGGCTTTCTCATATGTGGCGCCAACACTGTGGAACCAACTCCCACCAGAACTACGAGCTAGCAATGACCTTCTAGACTTCAGAAAGAAACTCAAAACGCACATTTTCCAATCACATTTCAACCTGAACTAAACCCACAGATGGAGCAGCCCCTGACCACTGTGTCCAAGAAGATTATCCTGTATATATGTATTTATGTATATCTGTAAATGAACTCCCCCATAGCTAAGAAGTGTTAACTCTGTATGATGTGCTTTTCTGACAATCTGTATGTAAGCAAAATTTGTACCTACCTTGATTCGACAGTCCAAGAAGATTATCCTGTATATATGTATTTATGTATATATGTAAATGAACTCCCCCATAGCTAAGAAGTGTTAACTCTGTATGATGTGCTTTTCTGACAATCTGTATGTAAACAAAATTTGTACCTGCCTTGATTCGGCAGTTTCACAATAGTAATCCTACCCGCTTCTGATCGCTGGAAGGAGCGGGCTACAAATGCTTGCTAAATAAAATAAAAATAAAATAAACTACACCTCTACCACACACCCTTGGAATTTCTGCATGGTGTGGATCTCCACTTGTAAAAAGTGGCTTTCTAAAATCACATTTATATTTGTATTCTGGTCTACATATGCTGTTATTTGCACCTGGACATGTTTCTAGAATAAGCTCCATTAACTGTTAAGATAGCAGATAAGGTGGTACATTAACACCACCTGAAGAGGTGTAGTTAACTGCATTGCGTTATCTGCCATTCAATTAAGGACTTTTCTAGGTCATTTATGAATATGTTAAAAAGCAGCAGACCCAGCACAGATCCCTGGGGTTCTTCACTATTCACCTTTTTCCTTTGGGAAAATTGGCCATTTAGCCCTACCCTCTGAGATATATAAGAGATAGTAACATAGTATATGATGGCAGATAAAGACCAGTATGGTCCTTCTAGTCTGCCCAGCAAGGTGGCAAGAGTAGGTGCATCTGCCGCTTTGTGGAGGTCACCCCTCCTCATGCCTTTGTTTAGGAGTGTACCCACCGCTCTGTGTAGGTCACCCTTATTTACTGAGATATGAGATAGTTATATTTGTTTTGATTTTATCCTGTTGCTATAAAGGGATTCTGTGTCTGTCCCATGCCATTTTGAATTCTGTCACTGTATTTGCCCCCACCACTTCCATTGGGAGGGCATTCCAAAAATCCACCACCTTTTCAGTGAAAAAGTATTTCCTGACATTACCTTTCAGTTTACCCCCTTGCAGCTTCATGTTATGCCCTCTAGTTTTACAGCTTCCCCATCTTTGGAAGAGGTTTGTTTGTTCATTATTTCTCTTTAAGTATTTAAAGGTCTGAATCATTTCTCCCCTGTCTCTCCTCTCCTCCAGTGTACATATTTTGGTCTTCAAGTCTCTTCTTATAAGTCTTCTGATGCAGGTTCCAAATAATTTTGGTCGCCTTTATCTGAACTGTTTCCAGCCTTTTTATGTCCTTTACGAGATATGGTCTCCAAAACTGAGCACAACATTCCAAGGAAGGCCTCACCAGCGACTTGTACAGTGGCATTAGTATCTCTTCACAGTGGCATTAGTACCTCTTCCTTTCTGCTGGTAATTCCTCTCTATATGCAACCCAGCATCCTTCTGGCTTTTGCCACCTTGAGATCCTCAAACAATCACTCCGAAGTCCTTCTTCGAGTACACCCTACTAGACCAGTCCAGACAAATGGGTTGTGTCCCCCTGTCAGCAGATGATGAGACAGAGAACATTCCAGAAGCTTAGTGACATCACCCTTGATAGATAAACCTGTACCCCTAGGGGTCAGCTTCAGTACTTTCTCTGTCTCAGCAGATGGTAGACTCCTACTTGGTCTGGCTCCAGTGTAGTCTCTGCACAGCATTCCAGCAGCAGGGGCTCTCTACTTTACCTCTCCCCTTGCTGTTTCCAGAGGTAATCTTGACCAAGAGGGTCATTGGAGCACCTCTAAGGCACAGGGCACCTGTTCAAGAGGAACAGTGTAGCCCTACGCTGGGTGACAGTTCCCTGCCTCAGGCCTTGCTTTCAGCTTCAGGATATCAGCTGCAGGGAGCTAGCTGGGACATAGTACTGAGTTGTGTTTAAAAAAACAAAAAAAAAAGAGGAAAGAGCCTCCAAATGACTAAAGGAAGTGAGCAGACTGCGGGGTCAGTTTAAGCAATGCAAGTTCAGACAGCCATTTGCGGTCAGTTGATCAGTCGGCGCTCTTCCGGCAACCTGATGCCCCGATTTCTTAGGATTTCTTCTGTCTACTGTGAGTGCTGTCGTCGCTCTTCCGGCAGCCTGAAATCCCCAATTCCTTAGGGTTTTCTACCGAGAGTACCTTGTATTCTGGGCTCCGCAGACCCCCGTTCCCCTGCTAGTGCCTTGTGTCTCCCTACTCTCCGGCCACCGTTACCATGTGGCAGCCTGATGCCACCCCCGTGTAGCAATCTGCTATTCCTGCCACTGCTCAGACCGCACGTTCGGCTTCGTTGTGCCTACCTCACCTCTGTTCTATTTTGTGATGCAGGCTCTCGGGGTTTTCTGCCTAGGCTGCAGTGTCACCATTTTCTTCCGGCGGACACCATTTTCTCAACTCTCAGCTACACTTCGGCTGGCCCCCGAATTGCTCAGTACCTATTCCTTGCCGTGGGATGCCATCATCTTTACCGTGCTGCCTTGGCTGCGGCAGGAAGAGCCAGGCTTTGGTGGGGCATCTCTGTGCCACATGCATGGCAGACCAAGGGGAGACTTCTGCAGGCACGGCTTCTTCCTCAGCTGTTCCTCCAGCAACAGTCTCATCCTTATAATCCTGCCTGGTAATTCAGCTTCAGTTCCCTCCCTCCCACAGGAGTTTACCCCCCTGGTCCTCCTGCCAGAGCATCACTTGACTGTGCAGCCTCAATCCTCAGAACATCCTTTACAGCAGCTTGCCCCACAACCTGCCCTAGCCCCTGCAGTTACGGTGAATTTGCAGTTATGGACTTTTTCTGTCATCCCTGGAACCTCTGGTGTTCTGGACTCTCAGTATGCCTGGCAGCTTCTACTACTCCAATGGGACACTCTCCTCCACCTCAAAGACTCTCCCAGCAGTCTATATGTACACCCAAGGCGAATCCCGCCCTCTCTGGGGACTGGCACCCTGTAGGGGAAGACTCCTCCCTTCATTCAGCTTCAGATAGGGAGGAAGGAGAACTTTCACACCCCGAGGATGATCAAGAGGCAAGGGAGGACGGGCAGGACATACGCCTGTTTCATCACTCAGGTTGCAGAGGCCCTTCACCTCTCAGGGCCACAGCCATCTCAAACTTCAGATCAGGAACAGCGTCAAGCAGATCCATCATCCTGGGCATCAAGAAGCCGTCAAAGGCCTTTCCCTTTCCCCCTGAGTTGCAGAAATGGTCACTCGGGAGTGGGATTCCCTGGCGGCCTCCCTTCGGTCCGCTTGTCACCTGGGCCACACCTACTTCTAGACCCCTGACAATGCAGAGTGGTGACTGCGTTTTCCGAAGGTGGACGCATTGATAATAGTGGTCACTAAACATATTATCCTGGTCGAGGGGGGTACGGCTCTTCGGGATCAGATTGGCCGTAAGGTTGAGGGCCTCTTAAAGAAGGCATTTTCTTCATCTTCTGTAGAGCTCCAAGCCTCAGTGTGTGGCAGCTTGACTGCAAGAACATTGCTGCATTGGCTCTAATTACTTCTGGAAGATCCCTCTCTGGCCCGCTTAGTCTGTCACTGCATTTCTGGCGGACAGTTTCTATGATTTGCTCCGTATGTCAGCCCAAGCTATTGCAGCCTCGACAGTGGCTCAACGATAGCTATGGCTCTGCCATTGGAATGCAGACTCTGCTTCCAAGGCCTGTCTAGCCATGTTGCCCTTTAAGGGCAAGCTTTTGTTTGGGGAAGATCTGGACAAGCTGGTAAAGGACCTAGGCGAAGTTAAGCCTCAACGACTTCCACTTGACAAGCCCAAAGCAGCTTCTCGCTGTCCCCACACTGCCTCTGCTCCTTCTTCCTCTTACAAGTCACATGTTCGGGACATGCGCCGCTACCGGCCGGGGCACTTCAACTCTTACTCCGCTAAGGCAGGGTCTCGGCCCCAGTCCTTTCGGGGAGCTCAGCAGAAGGACAGTTTTTCTGCAAACAAATTTTCCAGCGCTGCCAGATCCTCTCGCTGACTGGCTCGTGGTCCATTCAGGGGTGCCTCCTGTGGGCAGATGGCTGCAGTGTTACTGCAGCAAATGGACCCAAATCACGTCAGACAAGTGGGTGCTCGAGGTCATTACCCACGGGTATGCTCTCGAGCTTGAGAAGCCTGTCCTAGCCGCCTTTCTGATCTCCCCATGCCGGACACCGGGCAAACGAGTGGCCGTCCAGCAGATGTTGCAGCGCTTCCTTCAGCTCCGGGCAATGTGCCCAGTCCCCCAGTGGAGGCTGGGTCAGGGCATTATTCCATCTACTGTGTGGTATCCAAGAAGGGCGGCTCCTACTGGCCTATTCTGGACCTGAAGGGGAGAGGTGGCTGTGCCAAGGTGGCATTACGCTGACTCCGAGGAGGTTGGAAATATGGTAGCATAGGATTACCGGATTTGCAACAGTATACAGTGGCATGCCAGATGAGGTGCTTGCATGATTGGCTAGGTTTTACTCGCACACACACTCCACGTAGGTTAGGAGTTTGTTTTTTCCCATAGTTTATTGGGAGTCTCGCATATGGAAAGTTCTATGCTTCCTCTTCGACTTAGCAAAAGCTTACTGATTCTCCCTATTAGGACTCTATGATGTACTCTATGTACTCGGTGGCAAATATTGCCCATTGGATCAAATTTTTTATCCCTCTGAAGGTAACGCACACTTCCCTCCTGGCATGGCAATGAGTGTTTGATCACTGGGAGCATCGGGGTTTGTTTTTTGCAACAAATATTAGACGAGCAAGGGACGATCCCACCTTTCCCCGCAGTGTGTGCTGAATATGATCTTGAGCCCAAACACTATTTTGCATACTGTTAACTCCACCACTATATTAGTTCGCTTCCCAGGGAAACCCTGCTCATTGACAGGATGGACAGAATATTGGAATTCTTTAACTTTGAGGAAGAGGACAGCTGGGCCTTATCTATATCGCAATTCAATTGGAAAATGATGCTCTGAGCTGAACCGCAAGATCTCTCTGCTGTGGAATCCATCTGGACCAGGGACTTGGAGGGACCTGTGCCTGCTGGAAGACTTCTGCGAGCAATTAAAAACAGATTCCTTATCTCCTTCAGTCGACTTGGTTGCAGGAGCTCCAGTTTCTCGCCCTCAACCAGGCCCAATTCTCATCTCTGCAGGCATTTCGAGCCTTTCCGAGCAGGGCAAATGCCCATGGAGCGAACAGAGCCAGACCAACCTAGTGCATATGTGGTGGTGATGCCCCATGATAAAACCTTATTGGAGTTGAGTCCAAGACTATCTGGAGGAAGATATTAGGTCAAAATATAGAACTCAAGATAGACGATTCTGTTTAACACTACGTCCTGCTCAACCTAAGGGATGTCCAGTGAGTTTCATAATCCAAAAGGCCTGTGTGGTAGGGAAGCAGCCACTTAGACATTGGAGAGATGAAAATCCCCCTAAGTTTTGGGAGTGATGCAACAGGCTGCACCAGTTGATGGCTTTTGGAATGTTTGACTGCAAAAGGGAATATCCAGAAACAGGGGGCTTTTTATTCTATCTGAGGATGTTATATTGATGCGCTGACATCAGGAGCTCGGAATGAGATTTTAACTAAGGGCTAATGGAAAGAAGCAAGACCGGAGAGACCAACAATAAGAAGTGTGTGACTCTGAATACAAGCAACTTGTCAGATGATCACCGGAGAAGGCCTGATAGGCCCAAACCTAGCGATCATATGAACAATTTGAGCACTAAGGATACCAAGTTGTTATATTAAGAATGAACAAATGTTATTGGAATTACAGCTGTGGGAGGGGGGGGAGAGGGATGGAGGGAAGGGTTGTAAAGGGTTCACTGTAGGGTTGCCAACCGGCCGGTATTCAGCCGGCCTGGCCGGTTTTTCCATGGCCAGGCCGGCTGCCGGCAGAGAATTAAAACCGGCCCTTGAAAAGCCATTTTTTTGCTCTGGCCGCAAGATCGGGAGCAGCCAGAGCAAAAAACCGGCTTTTCTCCCAAAGTCCGCGGGGGAGGGAACCAGGGAAGCCCGCGTGAGGCCCCGGTTCCCTCTGTACAACCGCCAGCGTGAAGACCTTTTCCTTCACGCTGGCGGCTGTTTCTGTGAAGCCGCGATTGCTGGGGAGGGGGAGGGGGAACTTGGACTGGAATTGGGCTATGGTGGGGGGAGGGGGAACTTGGACTGGAAATGGGCTGTGATGGGGGGGCTAGAACTGCAAATGGGCTGTGATGGTGGAGGGAGGACTAGGACTGCAAATGGGCTGTGATGGTGGGGGGGGGCTAGGACTGGAAATAGGCTGTGATGGGGGGGCTAGGACTGGAAAGAGGCTGTGATGGGGGAGCTAGGACTGGAAATGGGCTGATGAAGAGCTCGAATAGGACTGGAAATGGGCTGATGGGGGCTGGAATAGGACTAGAAGTGGGCTGACGAGGGGGCTAGGATTGGAAATTGGCTGATGAAGGAGCTTGGAGTGGAAATTGGCTGATGGGGGGCTGGAATGGAACTGGAAAAGAGCATATGTGGGGCTAGGACTGGAAACGGGCTGATGAGGAGCTGGAATAGGATTAGAAATGGGCTGATGGGGGGAGCTTGGACTGCAAATGGGTGATGGGCTAGAATAGGACTGGAAATGGGCTAATGTGGCGGCATGGGAGAATGGGACTGGAAGGGAGTGGATGCTGGGTGGGTCTAAAACTATAAGGGAGCTGATTTGGGGGGAGGACTAGAAGGGGATGGGGATGGGGATGGGGAATGAGAGGGGAAAAGATATTTTGTGTGGAAGAAAAGTCTACGATGGGCCAGGTATTGGGAGAGTAAGAGGGGATTGAGAATGGAAGGGTGAAATTTGAGTGAATGATAAAGGAATAAGGAAAGAAATGGGGGAAAGAGCAAAAGGGAAACGATCAGTATGTTAAGGCAGATAGAGAGAGAGAATGGAAAACATCTAAAAGAGAAGAAAGGACAAATGGATAGCTCGCAGAAGACACGAAGAAACCAGAAGAAAGTGACTGGAGCAATTGCAACTGAAAAATAAAATTCCCAAACAGAAGGTAGAAAAATACTTTTTATTTTGAATTTATTAACTGGAATATGTCTGGGAAGTGTGTATTGCTAACATCTTTGCATTTTTGTTTAGTGCAAGAGGAAATTACTTTATAGTTTTATTTCTCCAGTGTTGTACATTTCATGTTTGGCTTTTGGGGTTCCCAGTTTAATTATTATCTGACCAAGGGAGTTAGCCTACACTTATCCTTGGTAATTTTTGTGGGTGGGGCTGGGGTGCAGCATGGGTGGGACTGGGGGCAGGGCAGGGGTGGGGCTAGGGGCAGAGAATGGGTGGGGCATGGCGAGCCACAGGTGTCTGGTTTTTCTCGGTGAAAAAGTTGGCAACCCTAGTTCACTGTGGAAGAAAATGTAAATACCATTGGATGATATTGTTTATTTTGTGGTTGTAATGTAGTCTCCGAGGGCCATGTAAGAACACCCATGGCCCTGGAGATATTTGTATATCCGATGGTTCAATAAAATAGAAGTTGGAAAAAAACCCTGCTGATTTAGATTGATGAAAGAAGCTGCTAGAGTTCACTATAAGTTAGGAGCTTGGGGTAAATACCTTCTCTCTCATAGTGCTGGTGTTAGCAAGGTAAGCTTTGCATATGTGCTTATGTCATCAGCTGACTCAGTCATGTCAGGTCTGTAGGGAGCCTCTCAAACACTCTCTGCAGGAGAGAAAATGTCATCAAGATGGCAGCCTGCATATTCCTGGATCTTGCTATTAGCTCTAATATATATTGTCTTTTCAGGAAGTTTTATTTTCCTTTCCCTATTCATGTGTGAAAGGTCTTTAAAAAAAGAAGAATCCATGTGTGGATGTACTGCTTGGAAATAATATATACAGTCCTGCTTTATCTACCTGTAGTATACCATTGTGCCAATTTTTGCACATGAGCATTCATCTGGAATCTAAAGTTGAGGCCAGCTTTTCAAATTTTGTGTCTGTGGCAGCTGTGAACACATTCCTCACACATAGGTGTATGTGTTTAATGCAAGAACGCAAGCCAGATGCAGAAGAGTCACTGTCCCCCTATATCCATAGCAACTACCAGCAAACAAATAATGAAAACCTAACAAAAATATGTTTCCCTAATTAAACATCTCACTTTTTCCTCAGAGCTGAGCCAAAAGGCATTTAAAAGGAAAAGATCAATCATAAATTGGGCCTTTTGGCGGGGTTCAGGCACTCAGCTGGACAATGTACCTCTGTCTCCAACATCTCCGACTCCTGGGAAGCTCTTTGGTCTTTCGCTGGCAGCCGTTTGTGAGAATGAGAACTTGCCCAAGCCTGTCCTGGTAAGTTGCAAAACTGTGACTGGCTTGTTGCATCTACGACTTTTCTTGCACTGTAAAGCAAAACAGAAATGTGCCTGTATGGCTAGCCAGACTGTGTCTGCTTTCCATTGCCACACCGTCATGAGACAGGTTAGTTTTACCCTACTAAAAGGGAGAAGCTAGAACCAGGATTTTCAGCTCTGAGTATATACAGCAAGACAGTTACTCCACAGCTGCAATCTGAGTCACATCTGGATGCTTCATGCGTCTTTATGCATTCATCCCATAGAAGCTACAGACCTTCTCATGGAAGAGGGAGCATACTAATCTGAGAGGCTTCTGCACAGCTTAAGAGTAGACATACATACACATGTGGAAGGCAGAAAGGAGTGAGAAAAGTCCTGTAAATTTGTGTCTTACAATTTCATAAAGCCACTGGCGGGCACTGTAAAAGAAACAGCTGGATCGGCAAAAGTCCTAGAGCAGCCACATTAAAGATTGTGATGTAATTGTTTTCCCCTAGGCTAATGTAATACTCTGTGAAGTAGCTTTAGTTCTCTGTCCATATTGCCTCCTGTGATTCTCCTTCCAAACTGTCAGTTGACCCTGCAGCCCTTGTGACCAAGAATATCATGCATTGTGCTCCATGGAACATGTCCGGTGGTGCTCTTAAGCTGGCTTGAGCAATGATGATAAAGGAGTAAGGCTTGGCTCAGTCATCTCGTGGAGCTGTTACATCTGAAGTATCATTCTAAAACAGCTATTGTTCAGTTTCTCAGGTCCCTTTTTGCCTTTCTGTCACTCATCTAATACCTAATCCATACCTTGATTTATCTTTCATGCTTTCCTTTCTTTGCTGTATCACTATTTCTGTTGCCTCCATACCTTTTTGCCCTTTTCCTGTTTTTCTTCTACAGCATCTCCACAGTTCCATCTGTTGCCTTTATTTTCAATCCCCTGGGTTAGGGGAATAGGAGCAGGTTCTCTTTGATTAGTTGCAACTGCTCTTGCATTTCCTCATCAAAGCTAAACATAGTGATGTCACCCCTCTCCTTCTTCACTTACACTGGCTTCCCCTGCAATTTCGCATTCGCTACAAAATCCTCACACTGGTTCACCAAGTTCTTTATACCCACACCCCCCGATATCTGGCAGACTTACTTCAATTTCATATTCCCACGCGTTCACTTCGTTCAATCCATGTCAACCGCCTTCACCTTCCCTCTCCATCACGCGCCCACCTACAATCTACACGCACCTCAGCTTTCTTTTTTATTGGCTCTGCTTATTGGAATTCACTACCCCTTCCCCTCAGACTTGAACAGCACCTCCCCACCTTCAAAAAAGAGTTGAAAACATTCTTCTCAACCGCTTTTGACCTCCCCTCTCCTGTGTGAATCTTTCCCTTCCCCCTCTTTCTCACCCCTCTCTCCCCTTAGTCCTGTCTATTTAAATGTCTAGGGTGCTTTTCTGTCATTCATTGTATTTCCTTTCCTTTTCTGGCCAGTGGCCTTTTCTGTTAGACTGACCATTTTTGTAAACCGCTGTGCTCTAACTGGAACAGCGGTATATCAGGCTAATAAACATAAACATATAGTAAACTATGTCAACAAAGCCCAAATTGGCCCATCGAATCTGCCCAGTTGAGTGTTCCCTTGGGTTGAATGAGTATGCAAATACCTACATGCAAATGAACATCAGCTTCTCCCCATCTGTCTTGTCTTTTTGACCTCTACATCTGTTCCAAGTGTATCCAGAGGAAAGGCTTTAAAGATTACAGCTCTTCAACTTGGAAAAGAGATGACTGAGGGGAGATATGATAAAGGTCTATAAAATAATGAATGGAGTGGAATGGTTCTTTACTCCTTCAAAAAGTAGAACGACTAGGAGATATGTAATGAAGCTACAATGTAACCCTTTTAAGACTAATAGGATAAAACATTTTTCACTCGTTACCAGAGGATGTAGTAAAAGCTATTCCTGATCGTGTATCCAGTCTAGTCCCGGACCTCTGGGTTGCCCATCTCATACAGCAGCTTGGAGACAGAGAAACTCCTCCTTTTATGATGTCACTGGTATATCCAACCGGGAGCCTCCTCCTGTCACCAGTTACCTCAGTCTCCAAGCAGCTGGATGGATGGGTGAGCCTGGAGGTCCGGGCTCACTGGAGAAACAATTAGGAATTTTGAGGAGAAAAGTTGCAAGGGATTTTTTCAAAAGGTTTTAAAGTAGTTTTACAGTCTTAGCAGAACCACTTCTGCATTGGGGAGGACTGTGCCTTTAAGCTTGCAGAGGCCGTCCTTCAGCCTTTCCCCTCCTTCTTTTTTCCCTAGCTCTGTCGGGCTGTCTGGTAGTGCGGGACAGTTTCTCTTTTAAGGGGGACAGCTCCGGTTCTCTGATTTCTGAACAGTAGGAACCGGAACTGAGCGGGACTTTGCCAGCGTTTCTCAGAGGTCTGCCTGATAGCACGCTGAGCATCTTACCCGGTGAACCCTGGAGGCGGTGAATTTAGCCGGCCCTGAAATCGCGGCCTGGCTTCCTTGCCTAAGCGTCGTTACAGCCGGTGAGAGGGGATGAAGAGACATAACAAAACGGATGGTGGCTTGCTGTCTTTTCTGGCAGCTAAGTAAAGGTAAGCGGGCCGGTTACAGTCGGGGTTACTGCCACGACGTTTTTGGCGTGAAAAACTCTGCGGGCTCGGCCTCGTGCCGGTGGCGCGCTCAGGGCCGTGTCGGGGGACGTTTTCCCGACGGGATTTTTATTTTAGGCGTGAATTTTCTTGTCACAAGTCCCTGGAGGCCGCGGTTTTGATTTTAAAGGTTTATTTTCTCTGCTGCACTATCGTATAGGTAGATTTAGAACAGAAGGGGGGCAAGTGGGTTTTAGCCCCCCCTTTTTTCAGCATTTTGTCTTTTTTGGCGCGAACATCTGGCTCCCATCGTTTAAACATGCCATCCAAACCTCAATGCATGGTTTGTGGAGCTAAAAGGTGCACAGACTCGGGGGTGTGCAAAACCTGTGTCAAGGAAGCCTCTGGGCTACAGTCACAGGGAGAGAAGTCGGAGGTTCAGGGAACCGAGGCTGGGGCTTCGACGAAGAAAGTACAGGAAGTGTCCATGGAGGAGCCGGGGGCAGGGCCATCTTCGGGGCCAGACACTCTTTCCTCGCAGGGTTCTGTACCTTTAGGGCTGACTTCCATTTTTTCTCAGGAGTTTGTGAATCTCCTCCAGCAAGCTTTACTACGTGACTGCCATCAAGGTACGGGTGCAGCCAATATGGCTTCAATGAAGAGGCGGGCGGCACCTTTACATGTAGATGAGGCTCCTCGAGAGGCTAAGAGATCCCGGGGAGAGGGGGATCCTGGTGATCAGTCAGTGGTTTCGGAAGGGCCACTGTCGGATGAGGAGGAAATGTCGTTGGAGGAAGAGTTGGAAGAAGGTGAGCTGTCAGAAAAGGAAGACCAGGCCAGACTGGTCCGGGTGTTCAGGAGAGAAGAACTACCAGCACTCATAGTTGAGACCCTCAAGGTTCTAAATATGCCGGTACCTGATTCAGCAGAGGACGCTTCCCTAGAGGATCCGTTATTACAGGTATTTCGGAAGAGTCAGAGCGTTTCCGGTACACAGGATGTTTCACGAGATGATTCAGGAAGAGTGGAACATCCCAGAAGCTCCTCTGAAGGGAGCCAGAGTGATGTCTCGGCTATATCCTTTAGCAGATCAAGATAAGGACATGTTTAAGTTGCCTAACGTGGACGCAGCCGTTTCGGCGGTTACGAAGAAGACCACCATCCCCATAGAGGGGAGTGCGGCTCTTAAAGATGGTCAAGACAGGAAATTGGACGTTTTATTGAGGCAAATATTTGATGTGAATGCCCTATTGCTCCAGGCAGGCATTTGCGGAGCTTGGGTAGCTAGAGCATGTCTGCGTTGGTCTCAGCGAGTGCCAGGTAAAGAGACCGACCTGTCGGGTGACGCGTCCAGGTTGGAATCGGGTGCAGCCTATTTGGCGGACATTCACTACGATCTTATGCGTGGGCTATCGAAGAGCATGGTGTCAGTGGTAGCAGCGCGGCGATACCTATGGTTATGCAATTGGGCGGCAGATTCCTCCTCTAAAGCTCAGCTCAGTAAGCTTCCCTTTAAGGGACGCCTCTTGTTTGGGGAAGATTTAGAGAAGTTAGTTAAAGATTTGGGGGAATCCAAGAGCAGTAGGTTGCCAGAGGACAAGCCTAAGCCAGCTTGAACGCCCTCTGCGGGCCGGGGGCAACAACGGGATTTTCGACGCTACCGGTTCCAGAGATTTACCGCAGGTCAGAGAGGGCGTTTTCCCAATAGAAATCAGGGTTTTGAGGAGCAGGAAGGGGCTTTGGGCCTCCCTCCTCCTCGGCCCTTAACTCCAGAAGGTCACAATGAGATCAGGGGGACCCAGGCACCCCTACTCCCCGTGGGGGGGCGTCTGCAGAATTTTTATTCTGCCTGGGTCCAAATCACGTCAGATCAGTGGGTGCTAGAGGTCATCCGAGAGGGCTATGTGCTGGAGATGCTTTGGCCAGTGTGCAACGCTTTCGTGCTGTCCCCTGGCAGGTCCACCTCCAAATGCTGGGCTCTGCGAGAGACAGTACAAAGGCTACTAGATCTAAAGGCAATAGTGCCGGTGCCACCAAGCCTGTGCGGCTCCGGTCGATATTCCATATACTTTGTGGTGCTGAAGAAGGATGGAGGGGTTCGGCCTATTCTAGATCTCAAACGAGTGAATCGGTGCCTGAGAGTGTCGCCTTTTCGCATGGAGACACTGCGGTCAGTGATAGTGGCAGTGCAAAAAGGAGAGTTCCTTACGTCCCTCGACTTGTCAGAAGCTTACTTGCACATTCCCATAAGAGAGGAACATCACAGATTTCTCAGATTCACAGTCCCTTTCGGGCATTTTCAGTTTCGAGCGCTACCTTTCGGTCTAGCAACTGCTCCTTGGGTCTTCACAAAGGTCATGGTGGTGGTAGCGGCTGCGTTACAGAAGGAAGGAATACTCGTTCATCCTTATCTGGACGACTGGCTAATTCGAGCAAAGTCGAGGGCAGAGAGCGAGAGGGCAACGGCCAGAGTTGTGTCCTTCCTAGAAAGTCTCGGTTGGGTAGTCAACCTGGCAAAGAGTCGGATGGTATTGTTGCACTCCCCCTGCTGGCCAAGCCTATAAGCAGGAGGGGTGGCCTTGTTTGCCCTTAAGTATAGTCACTTGGTTCTCCCTCCCTCAAGGAATTCTGGGAGCTGTAGTTTCTCTGTATTACTTGCAGACAAAGTAGTTGTCACCACACGGTTTTGTTTAAGGCAAAAACAGAATATTTTTATTTTTGGGCTCCCCTTCACGCATTAAAAGTCCATATACACAAGCAGCAAGGATAATTTCTCCAAAAGAAAATAATACAGGAGCATAAAGGTTATCTGGAATATCAGAACTTGGCAAAAACTCTTTATACAGTGACAATAGCTGTTCGCCGACTTTTTCCAGTAGTAAAGAATCACAGCTATTGTTCTTATTTACAATGGGCATTTATCTCTTGTCTTCATTCAAAACTCTTCTAAATCACGTTTAGGCTTTCAGAAATATTCTTTGCTTTCAATGGGGTTTTTGTCTTTCTCCTATCCAGGGTAAACAGATTTATAGAAAGAGCAATCCATGGGAATACTGTCACACACAGCTTCAGGCGAAGGAGAATCTACTTGCATATCTTCTTCCTCTGCAAGTCCTTTCTCCCCACTTGGGCTTCTAACGGAAGAGTTCAGCTTATTGTTTGAAAGGGTATTCAGAAACTCCCCTACATGCTGCTCTCTTAACCAAGGATTAGCTAAGCTCTCTGGAAAACTTCCACTATCTGGAAACAGTTGCTTTAGCTTCTTAATCAGGTTCAAGTCTCTATCTCTGCTTTTGTCTGTCTTCAGAATATCAGCATTAGGAATTGCTTTCACCCACCTTCTGGCATTCAAAGGTCCTGGAGCACTCTGCCCTGCACGTCTCCTTAGCTCCTTAGCAACGTCTTCTGCAAACCTCTTGCTGGGCTCTGAGTCAGCCACACCTTCCACAAAGGAATTGCTTTCTTTGCTACTAGAGTTAAGTTGCCCAGTGGAATAAAACTTTCCAGCTTTGCCTTCTCTGGGTTTCTTAAAAGCAGTTCTCACTTTTAAACCCTCTGGTTTCAGTGCTTCCTCTGAATAGGATTCCAGCCCTGAGTTTCCTGCTCTTGCTGAGCCTTCTGTCCACACTGACCTTTCAGCGTTCTCTGAACCTCCTGGTTCTGGACTCTCGGCTTCAGCAGTAACTCCAGCTACAGACTGAACTCTGGGCTTTGGTTTGGAATCTCTGCCTTCTCAGTAGCTGTATCTGCTGCTTCCTTCTTCTCCAACTCTGGTTGCTTCCACTCTGCTCTTTCCTCTGCTCACTTCCTGCCCCTTTGACTTCTGTGACGCAGGTTTAAAAAGGTGCTTTCTAGCCACCACGCCCTATTCTGTGCACGTGTACTTGCTATCTGGGCTTAAACCTGCCCCCACGTTAAGGTTTGGGTGGGGCTCAACCTCTGCTACAACATGCTTCTCTGGTTTGTTTACAGTTTGAGCTCTATGGAAACCCTGCCTTTCCTCAGTCTTAAAGGTATAGTCCCCATTTTCCTCTATCTCCATCTGTTCAGTATAGCTGACATTGTCACAGTACCCTCTCAGTGTTTAGAGTACCTGGGAACACGCTTCGATACCGTCAGGGGGAAGATCTTCCTGACAGAGCAGCGGGCTTGAGGTCTGCGAATCCTTCTGCAGAGATTCTTACTCTACAAGATGCCTTCGGCCTGGCACTACCTCCAACTGTTGGGCACCATGGTGGCGACCATAGAGACGGTGCCCTGGGCATGAGCGCATATAAGGCCCTTACAAAGAGCGTTGCTTTGGTGTTGGTCACATCAGCGCGACTCTCTATCTCGGAAGCTGCTGTGTTCGGCGTAGACGCGTCAGGCGCTGCAGTGATGGTTGCTTCCCAAATCCCTGGAGAACGGGAAAGGGTTGGAGACGCCGGAGTGGATACCCTTGATGACAGACGCCAGCCTGCTGGGCTGGGGAGCTCATTGTCAGGGAAGATTCGCACAGAGGGAATGGTCCTGTCAGGAGCAAGCATGGCCAATCAATTGACTAGATTTAAGAGCGGTGGCTCTAGCCCTAAAGGAATTTCGGACCTCTCTCAGAGGAAAGGCGGTCCGAGTGTTTTCCGACAACGCAACGGCAGTGGCCTATGTCAACAAACAAGGGGGAACCACCAGCGTTGCGCTCGAATCCGAGGCTGAGGCGCTCTGCGAATGGGCCGAGGCGAATCTTCTGGATCTGTCGGCAGCGCACGTAGCGGGTGTGGACAATGTGGAAGCCGATTTTCTCAGCAGAGTAAAAGTGGACCCGGGGGAAATGGGTCTTGCACCCAGAGGTCTTCGTGATGCTGATACGCCGCTGGGGCACTCCGGTCATGGATCTCATGGCAACGTTCAACTCGGCAAAGGTCAGCCGTTTCTTCAGCAGGTGCAAAGAAAGGATGTCCAAGGGCTTGGATGCCCTCATTCAAACCTGGCCAGTGGGGCAGCTACTGTATGTCTTTCCTCCGTGAGTGTTGATCGGCCGGGTGGTCCAAAGAGTGGAGCGCTACAGGGGGCAGGTAATTCTGATAGCGCCGGACTGGCCACGTCGTCCCTGGTATGGAGACCTAATGCGGTTGCTGGTGGCAAAACCCTGGCGTCTTCCGGCTCGGGCAGATCTGTTGTCACAGGGCCCGCTCCTGATGCCCCACGTGGATCGATTCTCGCTTACAGCTTGGCTCTTGAGAGGGCTCGGTTGAAATCCTGAGGATATTCCGGGACGGTGATTTCTACCTTATTGAAGGCACGCAGGAGGTCTACATCGCTGGCCTATGTTCGTATCTGGAAGTTATTCGAAGTTTGGTGCGAGGAAAAAAATTGTGAAGCGTTGAGATCCACCATACTTCAAATCCTTCAGTTCCTGCAGGATGGCTTCGACAAGGAATTAGCTGCCGGGTCGCTACGGGTGCAAGTTGCAGCTCTGGCGTGTTATAGAGGTAAAATAGGAGGTCAGACGCTCGGGGGTCAAGCGGATATCAAACGTTTCTTGCGAGCGGTGTCACTACTTCGAACGCCTTTTAGACAGATAGTTCCTAGTTGGAATCTGCCGTTTGTATTGGAAGCGTTGGAACGGGAACCTTTTGAACCCCTTTCGCGGGCGTCGATTAAGGACCTCACCCTGAAGGTAGTTTTTCTGGTAGCTATCTGCTCGGCCAGAAGAGTTTCAGAATTTCAGGCGCTATGTTGTCGGGAGCCCTACCTTCAGTTTAGTTAGTCTAAGGTGGTCTTGAGGCCGGTGCTGGCATTTCTTCCGAAGGTCCTTTCGGTGTTCCATTTGAACCAGGAGATTTCCTTACCGGTCTTTGGAGAGGCCGCCGGTAGTCCGGCGAGGAATTTGCATCTTTTAGATGTCCGTCGGGCGTTAAAGAAGTATCTTCGATGGACGGCCGATTTCCGAAAGTCTGACCGACTTTTTGTGCTTTTTGCGGGACCAAAAAAAGGAGAAGCGGCGTCGAAGGCCTCTATTGCTCGGTGGATTAAGGAAGCTATTGCGTCAGCGTACATTTTGAGAGGCAAATAGGTTCCGGAGGGGCTTAGAGCCCACTCCACCAGATCGCAGGCGACCTCTTGGGCTGAGGTTCGACTGGTGCCTCCGGTAGATATCTGTAAGGTGGCGACGTGGTCGTCTTTGATTTCCTTCGTCAAGCACTATCAGTTAGATGTTCAATCCGCGGAGGACACCTCTTTTGGTTCAGCAGTTGTTCAGGCTGGCCTGCCGGGTCCCTCCTGTGGTTAAGTTCTTTCACTGCTCTGGTACTAACCCAGAGGTCTGGGAATAGACTGAATACACGATCAGGAAGAGGAAATTAGACTTACCAGCTAATTGTGGCTCCTGGAGTGTAGCCAGTCTAGTCCCGTATCCCTCCCAAGTGGTGCTTCTGCTGCCGATAGAGGTTCTGAGATCCATGTGTTTTACAGGTAAGAGATGATCTTCTTTATGGGGGGGGACGTATTGGTTTTGTTCCTAGGGTATAACATTTACATTGGGATCCTTGCCCTTCCAAACAGGGAAGAGGGGGGGGGGGGGTCTCTGTATGCTTAAAGTCCGTTGATGGGAACTTGATTTTGTTTTCTCCCTTGCTTACACGTGATTGGTTCAGTTTGTTGTTTAATACTAATTTTAGCAATATATTCTTGTTGCTCCAGTGAGTCTGCTTTGTCAATAGGGAACTGGTGACAGGAGGATGCTCCCGGTTGGATATACCAGTGACATCATAAAAGGAGGAGTTTCTCAGTCTCCAAGCTGCTGTATGAGATGGGCAACCCAGAGGTCCGGAACTAGACTGGCTACACTCCAGGAACCACAATTAGCCGGTAAGTCTAATTTCCTCTTAGTGTATCTGGGTTTAAAAAAAGGTTTGGACAAGTTCCTGGAGGAAATGTCTATAAATCATTATTAAAGAGGACCAGGGAAATCTACTGCTTACCCTTGGGATAAGCAGCATGGAATCTGTGTACCTTTTTGGGAACCTGACAGGAACCTGTGATCTGGATTGGCCACTGTTGGAAACAGGATACTAAGCTTGATGGACCTTGGTCTGACCCAATATGACACTTCTTATGTTCTTATGTTAGTTTGATAAAATAATGGCCTCCACCACTTCCAGTCGTAGTCCACCTTAGGCTGCCTTCCACTGAGTCTTACAAGATCAATCCAGTGCCCAAATCCTTTACCACAATGGTTCTCAACATTTGGTCAGTCAGATTTTCAGGATATTCACAATGAGTATGCATAAGAGAGCTCTGCATCAATGGAGGCAATGCATGCAAATCTAGCGCATGCATATTCATTGTGGGTATCCTGAAAACTCAACTGGCCGAGCAGTCCCCGAGGGATGGGTTGAGAACTATTGTTCTACCATGCCTTACTAATACATTTCATAATTTACACAGCTATTAAATGAAGAGGTTATGATCACCTGGGACATTCCCATTCTGACAGATAAGAAACTGGATGCGAGTAAACCCGAACTGGTGTTTTTCTCCTTTACCACTATAACAGCATTGATAATAAAGATGTTGGTTTCAAGTGATTATTCTGTGAATCGCGTGGAGAGCAGAAGGTTCTGAAGTACCAAGAAATGCAGTCTGAGACCAAGAAAATGAGGCAGAAAGATACAGAAATATTTCCCATAGTATTGGGAGCCACAGGCTTGATAAAGAAGAATTTCCAAGCACATCTTGACAAACTATCCATATACGTTACATCTTACTAACTCTAGAAGGAGGCTCTCTTTGGCACAATGCAAGTTCTATGCCGAGTATTAGCAGTAAATTTGAGAGACTCAGATCATATTTCACATACCCTGACTTAGAAGTAAGGCTCATGACTGTCATGGTATGTGCAAAACTAACACTATCTCATGACCAGCACCTGCCATAAAACTACTCCTTTATAAGTATCTTTTCTTTTCTTTTCATCAATAAAGCAATTATTGTATTCATATAAAACTTTTAATCCTCCTAATAGGGGAAAAGACCTCAGCTAGTCCCTTGGGTTCATTTCTGGATCCATGGCTTTCTCAAAAAAGGGCACCATTCCTCATCGGTCTGAAAAACCCCTTATTTTTTATTAATGCATAATTTAAATATCAGCTCGCTATTTAACAAAACCTTCATTCTATAAGCTTGTGAAAAAGTGATTAAAAAAAAAGATTAAACATTTCATATGAATATAATAATGGCTTTATTGATGCAAAGATAAGAAGTGATATTTGCAAGGGAGTAGTTTTACGACAGGTATTGGTGGGGAGATAGTGTTAGTTTGCATCTGTGAAACTTGTTTGTTCATTCGCGCAAAACTAGCCCATTTGGAGAAACTGCCCCATTAAAAATAGCAAAGCTATTGTCCAAAACGGGGGTCACCAACCTGCGGCCCGCGAGGCTCTACCCCGGTTAACATTACGTGCGGCCCGCCAAGGATTCCCGCCATTGTATCCACGTGCTCACAGCTCACCGACGACCACCTGCAAGTGTCCCTTCTCTTGTCAGTGTCATCTGTGAAGCCGGACTTTAAGCGTTTGTCTGCTAGCATGAATCATCAGCCATCTCATTAAATTCAATAAAGGTGATCAGCCATTGTTTTCATAATTTTGCGTTTGTTGTTTTTTTTCGCGGGGGCGGGGAGAAGGGGGGTGCGGCCCGCGAGGCTCCCGGTAGTCGGCTGTGCGTCCCGCGGCCCTCTGGAGGTTGGTGACCCCAGGTCCAAAACATCCATTTGCCCCATGCTCATTGAATTTTGGATTCTAACCATGTTCATTATCTGCTGGTTGCCTATTGCTTTTTCGGAAGCTCTCTACTGTATAACCATACCACTGCTGATGAGATTGTAACAACAGTTCCATATATGCTATGCTCCACCTCCCCCCCGGGGACTTATTGGAAGTCTGATGCAGTATGTAAAGAACATCTGTTTCTTGCAGGTCACCCTGAGGCTACCACCATGGCTTGTGGTGCCACAAGGTGATGCTTTTAGTATCTTTTCACTTAGCACAAGTAACGTCTGTGTTTATCCCATTGCTTCTTGAAGTCCATTTCCATTTTAGCTTTTACCACCTATTCTAGCAGGGCATTTCAAACATCCAGACATTTTTCCTCCATCTACCCCTCTAGGGCTTCCTGTCATGGCCTCCAATTTTGCAGCCTCCTTTCTACTGAAAAAAGGTTTACTTCTTGTGCATTATTAACTTTAAGGTATTAAACTGTTTCTATCAGATCCATCCTCTCCTCTAGGGTATATGTATTTAAGTACATAAGTCTCATCTCATATTTTGCTGCATAATTTTGGCTATCCTTCTTTGGACTGCCTCTGTTACACAGAAAAATAAAGATCCTATGGCCTATCCAATCTGCTCATCCATACCAATTTATAAGCTTTACAATCTCTTCCTCTTCCTTAGAGATCCTCTCTGCTTGTCTAATGCTGTCTTGAATTCAAATACACTCCTTGTCTTTATCACCTCTGTTGAGAGTCAATTTCATGCATCCACCACTCTTTCTGTAAAGAAATAGTTCCTCAGATTATTCTTGAGTCCGTCCCCTTTCACCTTCATCCTATGCCCCTTTGTTCCAGAACTTCTTTTCAATTGAAATAGGCCTGCCTCCTGTACATTTATGTCATCGGGGTGTTTAAGGGGTCCTTTTACTAAATTCTAAGGTTTTGAACTTAAATGTGCATTTTTAATGCATGATAAGTGCAGAGCCTCCACGTTAACTGTTGGGGGTATGACCAGTTTGTTCCGGCAGCTAACATGCATATATGTATATTAACATGCAGTACAGTAACGTGATTGCACTTAACGATGCCCACAGAGCTAACATTAAGTGCATCTGTGTTAACTGGCACGTGACGGTGATTGCACACTAAAGTGCTTTCTATGCCCACACTCCATCCCCAACCTGCTCACTCTCCACGTTAACACATGATTTCCAGTTAACGTATGTTTTGGCAGCAGGTAGTTGGTATGCCCGTGCATTAACATTCACCGCGGCCAGTTATTGCATGCTAACATGCATGTTAACTTGTTAACGGCGTTTAGTAAAAGTATCCCTAAATGTCTCTGTCATATTTTCACTCTCTTGACCTTCTTCCAAAGTATATCTATTGAGTTCTATAAGCCTAGCCCCATATGCTTTATGATGAAAACCACTGACCATTTTAGTAGCCGCTGTCTCTATCCTATTTATATCTTTTTGAAGGTGTGGTCTCCAGAATTGCACATAGTACTCCAAATGAGGTCTCACCAGAGACTTTTACAGAGGCATTATGGCCTCATGTTTTCTGCTAGACGCTTCTTCCTATGCACCTCTGCCTCTGGCCACTACTTTATCACTCTGTAGAGCAGGAAACATGGCAGTTTCTTCCTTCCCAGATCAAGTTCTGGTTTTAGGTCTATAAAGTAATTTTGAACAAGTGTTGCAAAATGGAAATTACACTTACCTGGTAATTGTTGTTCCTTGAGGGCGTACAGTTTAGTCCTCCACCTCTGGGTAGTGCACCTCCTCCTGCAGCATGGAGACTGGACAAGTCAAACTTGTGACATCACCGGGTATATCCTGCTGGTCTTCTCCCATGATCCCCCAGTGACCTACTGACAAAGCAGACTCAAAGGAGCAAACAACCAGTTAAGGTACTAAATACAACGCTATGCTTAAACTTCAACTTTTAAACTACAGTGCCCTAAGAGAAAGGGCTGAAAACACCCTCCTTCTTGCCCCTGTCCCCCTGCGCACAGAACAGCGGAAGACAGACAGCCAGAAGGAAGGAGAACTAAGGAAGATCATAGGCAGAAAAGGTGCTCTCGCGATTACCGGCAAATCAGAGCCCGTTGCAGACTCTATGAACCGGAAACCCTCTCCTAACTGATGCCTCGCGTCTGAGTTGTTCATCTCTGGGCAGGAATGAGGACTGAACTGCACTCCCTCAAGGAACAACAATTACCAGGTAAGTGTAATTTCCATTTCCTTATCGGTCCTACAGTTCAGTCCTCCACCTCTGGGATGTACCAGAGCAGTAATCATTGGGAGGGACCTTTCTAGCCAGCTTGCCACCCAACCGAACTGAACAGGCACCGATCACTGCCTGCTCCTCCCATCAATAGGCATTATTGAAACCATGAAGACATGACCGAGAGCCCACTTTTGACCCTCTTCACTGGCGAAACAGCACTGAGCCCTGCCTCAAGCATCGCTAGTGCACCTGAAGGACACGCCACCGCAAAGGTACTGAACGCCCTAGAAACAGACATACTGATGATAAGGCTACCTGAGCCCCGCCGGAAAGAGCCGCTTTAGACATCCCTTGGTTCTCGACATCACCAGGGCATCAAGGTTTAGCTACCGCTTCTCCCCTGCGTGACCCGCCTCCGCGGAGGGACAGGCGGTGAAGAGACCTTCCAGAAAGCGACGTCAACTTCCCCTAATGTCCAAGGAATGTAGGCTACGAGCAAAGTGTTCTTGCGTATGTCTCAAAACCAGCAACTAGACAGGCACAGGCAGATTCCATGAGGGAGAGCTGAACTGAGGTCCATCCAGAGACAGGTGGGATGCGAATTGGGTGGAATGGAACCACCTGCGGCAAAACCCTATGGAACTGGCCGCCAGGCCACCCTCTCTCTGGATAAGACAAATGGTTCCTGCCAGGTCCACATCTCAACTCCTAAATTCGCCTCGCCGAACCAAAGACCACCAACCTACTGTCCTCCAAATTGAGCAGCTCCGGTGGAATACCTAGCCTACGAGAAGACTGCAGTCTGGTAACCACCAGAGCAAGCATACCACCTTGACCTGGGAACCGCAGCCACTCCCTGCCTGATGCCCCTATAGCAGGGCAGAGCTGCCAACTGAACTCCCCAGGACCTGGCTGCGAACTCCGTATCAACCCGTCCTGTAGGAAACTCCATCCCAGGGGGACAGACACTGCTATCACACGAAGCTGCCTCCGCGAGCCCCCGTTCTAACCAATGCGCCCTAAATGCACACAGGCCTCTTTTTCTTATTTTCTTTTAAAACTTAACCGAGCCATGGTCACCCCGTAAGGGATAACTGATCCATCGGAGACAGTCGAAGGAGACCCTGCAGCAACCGCTTCTCCAACGTCGGCAACCTCTCTGAGTTCCCGACAAGTATCCGTATGCGGGCGATGTTCTACCAGATGCGCCCTAAATGCACACAGGCCTCTTTTTCTTCTTTTCTTTTAAAACTTAACCGAGCCATGGCCACCTCGTAAGGGATAACTGATCCACCGGATACAGTCAAAGGAAATCCTGCCACAACAGCTTCTCCAGTGTCGGCAACCTCCCTGGGTTCCCGACGAGTATCCCTATGCGGGCGACATACCACGGGTGTCACGGCCAGCCCGAGACCCCCCACTAACAACTTTCCCCGATGCGCTTTGACATGCAAAAACACTCGACCTACGAGTGCCCCAGGAGGAAAGTCATAGAAAAGACTGGGCTACGGCCTCCGTTGTACCAATGAGTCGATGCTTTCCGGCATCCTCACATGTCGCCTGCTAAACATTGACCCGTCTTCGCAGACAAACGTCGCCATGAGGTCCAATATGGACTGACCGCATCCGAGCACGCGTTATGTGAACACCTCCAGATGCAATCCCCCTTCTCCGGCATTTACTCGGACTCCGCTAAGGAAATCTGCCACCACATTGTCCCCACCGAGAACACTGGCCACCGAGGCTTTAACTGCACACACCGCCCCTTCGCTTGGGCCACCCTGGCCACCTGACCGACTCCACCCTGCTGATAGATGTAGGCCACCGTCCCGGAGTTCTCGGACAGTACTTGCACCGCTCGATCTGCCACCATGGCCGCGAACGCCTGCCACGCCCGACACACCGCTAGCCATTCCAGTCAGTCAATTGACCACTGGGCCTGCTGCATATGCCAAGCGCCTTGCGCAAAAGGATCTCCGAAATGTAGCTGAGTCTAACCAGGCTCCGGCCAAGCTCCCGGAGGAAAGGTTCAGAACCTTATATGAAAGAAGTTGGGACAATTAAGGCATCTATTTTTTTTTATTTTTTTTTTACAATTCCATAAGGGCCACAAGGCACACAACCTAACAGCATGCCACAATGGATGTACATGTAACGGACAGCTTTGAATATGAGCCTACAGACATCCAGCGCTTGCTCCGAGACAAGCACTGTGTAGCCTATTTGTCTTCTTGGAGCACTGCCATGACCCAAAGACCTGGACCGGCCACCAAAAGAAGCCGGACACTGGACCCGAAGGAGCCTGGTCTAACCCAGCCCAGCACTTCCTGTATCCTTGGGATCTGAGCCTCCCCCAAGGTCTCCGCCTTGGCTGGAACTGGCTGAGCATAACTCTATGGTCCTGCGGCTAAACCCCCACGAAGCAGCGAAACTCAACGATGCCTTGAGGAAAGGGAAGGCCTAGTGGTTGGAGCAAGTTGCCAGCCGACCAATGGATTGAATCCCACTTGCGTACCTCAACGTAGGGTCAGAAGAACTGAGGATTCTGGTCCCACAGGTGCGCCTTCTAGCCTTGAGCTACATATGTACACCTCCACAGGTACAAAAACTTAAATTGTGAGCCCCTTCAGGGGCAAGGGGAATAGAATACAGCATCCGACTATTGACCACCTTGTCTTGCAGAAACAGACAGCAGAACCAAACCAAATAAATGACTGGGAATATGTGACTTTAGAACCCCAAGGCAGTGGAATGACATTAGAACTTGTGGTGGATGTGATTTTCCTGTCCTCCCAGCCCCCCTGTCCGCATTAAGAGGCTGAGAATAGCTTGACTGGGGACCTGGGACCTTGCCTCCAGGACAGCCTGGACGCAGAAGGGAAAGCTGATGACTGTGACCCTAACTCATCAGGATGGCTCCCTCCTGCATCCGCAACCCCCATGCAACACAATGACAACCTTTCTCACGTTATCCCAATCGACCTCTCTCATTGCTGGACAAATCACCTGAGCATGAGACTACAGACTGAACATAGAAATGCAGACGCACTCAAGGGTGAGTGCACCTGAGAATTATGCTTAAGCCAATGCGAGCACATGCAACATGCAGCTCCACATGTCCAGGTGTCCAACTCCTGTCACCCCAAACACAGGACAGCAAGCATGCTTGAACCTAGGTGACCGTCATGGCGCAGACAGCGAGACTTGACTTCTGCTATCAAACCTTCCAGTACCCTGGAACGCTAAGCTCCGGACTGTACTATCCAGCATTACTTCTCATTATCCCCAGCATGGGCCTTTCCCCAGATGGCCCAGATGGGCCAGTGTTCCCGCTAAGTGGTCAAAGCTGCGCTCTGATTGCATAGGCTCTAGAAACCAATGCGACTGACCTGCCCCTGCTACATTACATAAAGAGTCTCTCATCTGTCGACAAATCGGGGAGGTAGCCTCTGATCCCGGGATGGACCTGCTAAAAGAAGTTATGAAACACACCGGCACCCCCCCCCCCCCCCCGGCATTCCTGCAAGCAAAGAAATAGCAGCGGGGAACACCAGCAGTCTTGGGCCCGGAAATCTTAGAGGTTGCAGCTAGTGTAAATCCAAAAATGAACGCGATTTCGTATTTTACCCACCCCCATGGATTGAAGCACTGAATATATATATGCTTCATGAACAGCGCTGCTATCTGATGGCCTTTATTTTAATCCTTGGTCACACCATCTTGATTTGCAGAATCACACAGCTGCATGTTTGGCGCTAAGCCCCTTTTTTTTTTTTTTAACTTCCAGCGATTAGTCAGACAATAACTACACTGAGTCACAGAAAGGCATTATTGAATGCCCCAGCTGCCCTCTGGTGGCCACAGACAATCGTAGCGGCCTTTATTGGTTTACACTTTAACTCTTGTTATTATTTGCATTGATTATCCAAAGGTTCCCTAAATGCATACCAATAGTATGAACCGCCCCATAAAATGTAAAAGATCTTCTGCTATCTTAAACCTTTGGGTGCCAATTTAATTTACCTCCAAGAAACTCATCTGCCCTATGAGGCGTGTGACAAGTTTCACCCTGCTTTTCCCTCCAGAACATAAGAAAAGCGCAGGGTTAACCTTTATTCAACCGGAAGGGTTTACAGCACAAAACTTGCACCACAAATTAGAACACAGGATAGGTGGCTTTGCTCAACCGCTGTTCTAACCGGCCGCAGATTTACCTGAATGGCCAAATCCAATTACTGAAGCCTGCTGCTGACAGACGCTGCTAACTGCCAGAATGCAGGCAAAGGCAAAACCACACAACATGATAATCACACTAACTTACACATTCTAATAACCTTAAATTCAAATTAAATTAAATTAAAATGCATGAATGAATGAATTCCTTATCTGGGTATAGCAGCATGGAACAGCGTCTGCCCAAATGCGGGGCTGCACTGCCCTCCGCCACGAGGCCTCAGCCCTGCAGAGAAAATGGCACCGATCCGAGGCAGGCCCGTTTGGCGCCAAACACCACAGCTGCGGTAACAGCCCCGAGCCCCTCCATTCGGGCTCGAGAGCCTCCCCTGCGGCGTCGGAATTTTATTTATTTATTTATTTCTCTTATATACCGCACTCTTCGATATCAGTGCGGTTTACATGGAACCGGGTGTTTTACGGTGGGGGATTACACCGTAATTACATATAACAGGTAGCTCGACTTGGATAACAGTATTAACTATTTACATCTGTATGGGTAACAGAAAAGTAATTACACATTATACATCACTTTGAGGGTATTTACAAGTGGTCGTGTAGCTTTGTTGTGAGAGAGGGTCAGGAATTCAGCAATTACCCTGCTGTAGCTCTGGGGTGAATAGCTTTCAAGACACGCTGCTGCCCTGCGCCACCGTGAGCAGCAGACGCTGTGAGCCCAGGCCTGCCGGCTGAAGAACCCCCAACGGCCTGAGGCCCCCTCCGCGCCGGGAATCTGCAGCATGCACACCTCCAGAATGCAGGTGCAATCCACAGAGCTCTCCCCCGTACAGTCCTGGGGGAGAGATCATCACCGGGCACAGAGAGACCAAAGGAGCCCAAGCAGAGAAGCTAGCCGGCAGCATGTACTTTTAAAAGGGACAGATCCTCCCTTTACACTAAGGCAGGCTAGATGAAAATAAATAAAGGAATTAAACTGAAGTATAAATTGAAATTTAAATTAAATTAACATTAAAATGAAATTGAATAAAATTTAACGGATTTAACCTAAAGAAGGGAAAAAGAAAATCATCAAGGTAAATCAAATCCTGACTAACTGCTCCTAAACTGATTCTTAAGTGAGCCCAGCACCTAGGCTCACTATGTCCTCCTGCTGCATGGAGACTGGACACCCTGGGAGATCATGGGAGAAGACCAGCAGGATATACCCGGTGATGTCACAAGTTTGACTTGTCCAGTCTCCATGCTGCAGGAGGAGGTGCACTACCCAGAGGTGGAGGACTGAACTGTAGGACCAATAAGGAACACATTATAGTATTAACATTGCAAACTGTAAAAAAGACTCTCTTAAAACATATTTATGCAAATTTTAATTTTGCGATATCATCCGTACCTTTGCTATTATTACCATCTATTTTAAAATCTGGAATTCTGCTTAGTCTTCTCTCCTTCTAGCCAGTGCTTTTTTTCATGCTTGATCAGTCAAGTCGGTCCTAATCGTTTACCAGTCATATCATCCTTGACAGACTTCATGAAAGGATTTAATGCATGAGCAGATGGGAGACAGAGAATTTTAGATGTGAAGGTTACTGATTATAATAAAACAGTGCAGTGACTGTACATCCCAAAGGGATGGTCAAACTCTATAAGGAGGCCTGCTTCCATTAGAACTTCAGAAGGTCCTGAAATTCCTAAGAGATGTAACAGGTGACATGCAGAGGAGCCCTTTGCTCTTACCATTGCTAGATAACAAAAGCCTTGCTCTCTATCTGCCAAGAGGCCTCACTTTTATCTTTTTTGCCTACACATTTCTTATCTGCCCTTCTCAGCCTTGAGAGGTTTATAGTGTGTAACATGCAGCTGAAGGTTTCCTCCTTGTGTGTACAAATCTAAGAAATAGGAAGTTGAGGAAAAGGTTTGGCTTTATGGTTTTAATTCTTCACTAATTCAACAAAGTCCAAACTATAAAGCTGAGAAAAAAGTCTTTGCAGCACAATTTCTGGTGTGACATTCTGAATCACTCCTAGATAGAAACTGCTGTTATGACAATGCCATTTATGCTGCTTTATTTACCCTCCATTGCCTGGGAAGAAAAGGCTGGCAATCTACTTCCGGTGATACATTGCCAAGAAAACCCAGAGGTAGCTGGGTCGCTATGAGTCAACACTGACTTGATGGCACTAAAAAAAAATAATAATTTAGTTTTAATAAGCTTGTTCCTTGTTCCTTTTGTGAAAGAAATTCCCAGGGATATCCAGAATTGTGTATTTAGATGCAGGGATCACAGCAATCCTTTGTCTTTCATTATTAACTTCTGATCGTAGTCTGATGTCCGTAGCAGGAAAATAAGAGACAACATTATAAATTATTTTTTTCCTCCTGAAAGGACCATCTTCTCCCATCTCCCCTTTTCGTTCTCATCAGGGATCCATAGCCTCCTCTTGTTTGCCTTGCCCTCTTGTATTAGTGAGAACAGGAAATACTTCCAGGGATACACTGTTACCTGTGTCCGTGGAATGAGTGTCTGAGCACTGTCGGCCTCAGTCAGTTGAAGAAACAAGGAGCCGCTTGTCTAAAAATTGGCCCTCATTCGTGGAAATAAAGTAATAAACTACAAGAAGAACAATCGAGAATAACTTTACTATGGACGTAACTGGAGATTTTGTAGACTTTGATGCTACTTATTGGACCAAGAAAATAATTATTCAGAGTAGAAGATATGAGTGAGCATTCAGGATCAGTTAGGCCACGTCTTCCTCAGGGATCTGTGTGTTCTCAGAAGCTCATTCAGTGCGACATCTTTGGCTAATTTTAACATTGGTTTAATAAAGGGTGTCTTGAGCTGCAAAGAATCTAATCTGTTCAAAGGCCCTATTTATCTAAAAAAAAAGAAAAAGAAAAGAAGAAAAGAAACTGTGTTGCATAAATAGGTTTAAGGTCAAAAATTAGCATGCCTGATGCAGACTATAAACACCTCCTAACCCTGTGTAAAGCACGCCACTCCCTCCAAAGAGTCTCCTTTTCCCTTAAAACACTGGGTCATGCATCTACTGGCCAATGTGCACAAGTTATCATGGAATCATTATGAAAATCTAAAAACGCTGGTCTGGTGGCCCAGTGGCAACTCTGTGTGCTGCCATGCAGAGGACCTGGGTTACAGGTGCCGTACTGCGGATATTACGGAGGTAACATTCATAGCCCTGGGGGTGGGGGGGTGGGGAGGGGAAGAGTCTGCTATCACTCAATGATCACAGTTACTCAGGAGGCATATTATGTGGATCCAGAGGGAACCTTGACCTATGCCCTTCCCCTTCCCTCTGCCCTAGCTAATGGCTATCACTGTGAGGATTGGTCTAGGTAAGGGATAATCAAACAGGTAATTGTGAATGAAGGCGTATTGCACCATAGTCCAATAGAGGACGAAAGGAGCAGGAGGGAACTGCTGGCCAATAAAAATAATCAATCAAACTGGCTTCAAAGAATGTGGCCACTTTTTACATGCCTCAAAGCATTTATTTACTGATAGGTACAGTGGTTAGATAAGAAAGTAGATCATTAAAAGAAGAAAAGATTTATTTATTTTGTTTGTATGCATTTATATTCTGCACCATGCAGTAAAGGTTTATCTAGGTGATGAACCAACCTGTTTATTGCAGAATAGGAGTCTAAAATACATAGCGCAATTACGGCAGCTAGCCATGACCGCTAAACACTAAACCTCAATGTGGAGGCCCTATCCGGCCACCGGCAATGAATATTCGGGTCAGCCGCAGAAGCGAGAAGCTGTCGCCATTGCCCGGGTAGCCTCGGTGGCACACGTTAGACCAGTTTTTTCTTCGTCACCGAGGGATAACTGGACAGCTGCTGAATATAGCTGCTGACTGGTTACCCCCAGGTACCGTGCACAGAATGCCCCCGGAACACCCTGATGCTTATTGGTTAGCATCGGGCCATGTAGCAGCGGCACCCGTGGATATCCAGCGGCACAAAGGAAATATCCCACTTTGAATATCTGGCCCATAACTATTTGGTTTCATGAATAAAAATATATTAGATGATGAAATGAAAACACCTTAGCATACTTTAATTCCCTTAGACTAGTTTACAAGTGTCAAAATGACATCAGTTTTACGTTTTTACCGTAGCACGCTTCAGCTACATTGCTTTACCAGGGTAAGTAACCAGAACATGAACCAGTTGCCACGCGCTGTAAGGAAAGCCTTTTTGTAAGAGGAACATGGTTACTTAGTTACAGCACGCTTGTTTGAGCAAAACTGGAATTGAACGTTTAGTGAAGAGTTTCTCCTGTATTATGAGATTTTTTTCTTACAGAACATGCTCTGCCTTCTTTATCAAGAGGGACCTTTCACCAAGGGTATCTTCAGACGTTCTGCTAATGCGAAATCCTGCAGGGAGCTAAAGGAGAGACTAAACTTTGGAGTCGAGGTGCACTTGGCGTGCGAATCAATATATGTTATTGCTTCAGTGTTTAAGGTATGCAGATATTACCTTAAATTGTTCAGCTTTCTCCCTTTATGAATCAGTCTGTATGTTGGTCATCAGTGGTTATTTACAGTCCTTTGAAAGACTGTTCTTGAGTGACTCGCATAGATTTAAGGTTTATTGGGGATGGAAATGTTACAAATGTAAGTGTTCATTTTGGGGGTAATTTTATAACAGGGCACCTAGGCTGGAGGGCCGAGTTGGTGCCTATTTTCTAAAGACATGAAGATATATATCTTTATAAAATACTAGCACAAATTTATTTAGCTAGGCTTATATACCGCTTTTCTACAAGTTAAAGTGGTGCGTATTCAGGTACTTTATTTTCTCTTGTCCCCGAGGGGCTCACAATCTATGGTCTTGTACCTGAGGCAGCAGCGGGTTAAGTAGCTTGTCCAAGGCCACAAGAAGCACCTGTAGGACTAGAAACCCCAGTCCTTCCGGCCCAAGGTTGCTGCCCTCTAATGGTATTAGAACCCCAGGCCCTCTGACTTGAAGTAACTTGCCCCAATCACTAGGCCACTCCTCCCTCATATCCTGCAGAAATCGCACCTGGACTGAAGAGGCGGACATGACACCTGCTTAAGAGCAGGCATAAATGTTAGCACGTAGCTTACACACGTGCGTATGCATTTAATAAAATACATATGTAAACTGTGACTCAAACCATGCTCTGACCAAACTCCAGTCCTGTGAACGCCTACAGTACAAGTAGTACCGGCTTGCACCATGCGGACTTTTAAGCATGGCCTAATTTTATAAGACCTGGTAACAAAAATGCAGTATAAAAAAAAGGTGATGATGCCTACTGATTAATCCTGGTTGAACTCCAACAGTCTTAACATTAATTTCAAGAACACCAAAGTCTTATATATATCAAAGAATCAAAACATCTTCCCCCCCCCTCAATCCATCACTATTAACAACATTGTCCTTCCAGTTAAGCAAGAGGTTAAATATCTGGGTATAATTCTCGACCAATCCCTCAGTATGCTACCCCAGTTAAAACAAACAACCAGGACCATCTTTTGCAAGCTAAAGATCATCCAGCACTTAAGACCTATTATATACACCCACGACTTCAGATCTGTAGGTCAAGCCATTATTACCACACACTTTGACTACTGTAAAAGTCTGTTACAGGGTCTACCGACTAAGAACCTAAATATACTCTAGAGAGCGCAAAACATTGCAGCCAGAATCATTTACAAGGCTCATCTAACTAACCGTATCACACCAATTTTATATGACCTTCACTGGCTCCCATTAACGAGTCAAATAAAGTACAAGATACTGATGACAACCTTCAAACTGATTTATGTATTTATTACACATTTCTATACCGCCCCTTCCAGAGATCAGGGGCGGTTTACAAGGAACTAACATGTTACATATAGCAAGGTTTGAACTTTTTACGTTATAACATTATTAGTCATAGACTTAACTAAACCAGAGAAACTATATACAAATAACTATAAATACATGTTAACCTGGCTTATGAGAGTGGGATACAGTGTGTTGAGGGGGGGAGTTAGGTGCGTAGGTGCTGTCATTACATTCGTGGCTAAGTTATTTGTGAGTTTAGGCAGGTATTGCCAACTCCATAGTGAACGGTGAAGAGGTGGGTTTTGAGAGTTTCTGAAAGTCTGAAGGTCTTTAATTGCTTGGATTGAGGGTGGGAGGGAGTTCCATAGGTTAGGGGCGGTGAAGGTGAAAGCTCTGAAGCTTTTGGTCTGTTTTATTTTGCGAATTGAGCTGGGGATATCAAGGGAGTGTACTGCATTTTCCCTTCGAGATCTAGTTGGCGGTGGGGTCTGAGGGAGTGTTGAGAGGGCAGATGGCGCTATATTGTTGACCAGTTTAAAGGTTGTCATGAGAGTCTTGTATTTTATATGGCTCACTATTGGGAGCCAGTGGAGATTATATAGAATGGGTGTGATATGATTGGTTAGAGGGGCCCTGCAAATGTCTCTTGCGGTAACGTTTTGTGCTCTTTGGAGGATATTGAGGTTTTTTGCTGGTAGACCTTATCACTGATTAACAATATTACTCCATACTTCCTCACGGCCCTTCTTCACCCCCCGATACCAGATCTGAAAGAGAAAATGCACTTCATTCTCTTGTAATCTCCCACACAATTTATAAGAAAAAACAGACTACGAGCTCTAGAGCTTTCACATTTGCTGCCCCTAGTCTCTGGAATTCCTTGCCCTTATTAATCTGCTCAATCAAAGACTTACAGGTATTCAGAAAAGAACTCAAAACATATCTGTTCATTGCACACTATGGAAACGGCAGTTCTAGCTCAACCTCACAAACAACCCAACCTCGCGCACAATAACAATACTCTGGCACACAAAATACATACACAAGCAAAAGCGGACCACCAAGGACCAGGCCTACACACAGGTATGGATGTATAAAATTTCTCTTTTATTGGAGGACCCAACTAAAATGTTTCGGCCCGAGGCCTTCTTCAGGGGTCACAGCAGGAGAGCAACAACACGTATGAAAAGGGAGAAACCTCTCCTTAATCAGCATTACCAGCGTTGTTACTATGCGCAGGAAAGAAATTTTATACATCCATACCGGTGTGTAGGCCTGGTCCTTGGTGGTCCGCTTTTGCTTGTGCTTGCTGTTGCGGATACCCTCTTCTCCTGTGGTTTGACACAAAATACATGCAGCATGTAATCCTAGTCATCCAAACACAAATAACTATTGTCTATAGTTAATATGTAAATAGTTCTTGTTTTACTGTTTTCTATAAAAAGTTCACTTATCTGTTATCTGTAATCCGCCCCTGATCTCTGGAAGGGGCGGTATAGAAAAGTATAATAAATAAATAATAAAAATTCTCAAGGAGCACTATATATTATTAGTAATGAAAAAAGGCCTGTGGAAAAACTTTCAACAAAAACTCCTAATGTAGGTATAAACAGTATACTTATAATATGTGTATTAAATGAAATAAAGCACATTAAACAATACTGAGATGCAAAAAATATGTGTAAAAGAGGGAAAGCAACTCATGTTCACAACAGGCAACCAGCCCAATGCCACTTTTCATTATCACTACCAAAAAAGTCCATTTTTTATATAGAGTTTTTCTTCTTGCAACTTCATATACCTCCTAAGAAATGTAAGCACTTATCTATAAAGGTGAGCCACCAGATCTTTGGTGCTCCAACACACAAGTCTTCAATCTCGACCTTGCTCAAGGTTTTGCAGATGGCTGTATCAAGAGATTGAAGTTGACCCCCAAACTAAAAACAACAGATACGCAGCCTTGGTCAGAAAATTGTACATAGTTGTCTTCATATCAAATATTTAGTAAAATTCATAGATCTACTTGCACTTACACTGGAGATTTCTGACCCCATCTTCCTGATTTTATAAGATCCATTTTATGCAAAAAATTGGTTTATAAAATTACCTTCTATCAGTATATCAATATGAATTTCGTTTACATATAATGTACTAGAGTGAATTTAACATGGGTTGTTATCATGGGTTAAGTGGCTCCCTCTAACAGCCAATGTTAATGACATTCAGATCAGCTGCAAGTTAAATTTATTGCATTAAATTTAGCGCATTAACACTGACATTACCACCACCTTCCTTAGGCGCAGTTCTGTTTCTTGCATTAGTGGGTCAATTTTAATGTTTGCCCGCTTTAGCATACGTTGTTGAACAGTACATTCATGAAGTGGCATTTTAGAAAGGACGTCCAGGTGCAATCTGGCACATCCAGTACAAGATGTCCGAAAAAACATCGGGAACGTTTAAGTTTCAGCCCGATTTTAAAAACTTGAAATCCTCAAAATGGATGGCCACGACAGTGCCTACATTGATGTCCCTGCTACAAAAACTTGGGGCGAGAACATCTACTGTACATGTGCTGAATACATGTCCATGAAAGCTATTTTTCATGCGGGGATATGCATCGGTATGCTGAACCAAAGACAAGTGTCTTCCTTTTCCAGCAATTTTTGTTATCATTACAAAAAGTATAGGGGATATCAAAGTACCTTCTCTATGTCCTCCAGGTGTTCTGATGGCAGAACAAGAGATTTTCTGATGCCTTAGGGTGCCCTGTAGCAGGAATAGACATAGATGGTCCTGTTAGTGGGTGGTGATGTGCTTGCCGTTTCTGAAATCAGGTGCACATGTCCATTTTGCCTAGAATGCCCCTTCGAGACTTAGACATCCTCGCACTCGGGACATCTATAAAATCGGCTTCTAAAATGATTCCGGGGTGTCTTTGTGATATGGACGTCTGTGTGCCTGTTTTCAGACCTCCAAAGCATGAAAAGGGCTTCTAACATAGCCCCCTTAGGTAATGAACTATTTCCATAAATAGTTATTACACCGATAACACTTGTGAAGCTCTGTTCCCTATGGTACAACAACCTCACAGTATTTGTTTATATGCTTTCGTTTTCTGTCACTTTAAATGTTTGTGCACTGATCAGGCTTTTTTACCTGGCTTTATTCTGAAGAGTAGTTTGTTATTTCACTAGTAGGGTTTGAACATCTTTCCACGGGAGTTTCTGTGCACGTGAGCCCCAGATCAGTCATTGTCTTTGGCTGGTGTAACTGCTGCCTACGCATCTTGAAATGATGAAGTGCATCTAGAAAACAGTTTCACATATTCAATCCTCCAACTCAAGGCAGCTATTAACTATGTAAACTCCAGCTCCAAAGTTTTATGCATAAACCCTTCTAAGGGAAAGCCCTAATTTGTTGTGTTATCTGCCACATACAATGATGCTCATCAGAAGGATGTTTGCTGTTCAATCCAAAATAAACAGCAAGCACATTTCAAGGCAGCCAAGTGGCATACTGTGACATTTCGGCCTTATAATGCAGTTGGAAAACCGTGATGAATACAGCACCAGAATAAATTACTTGGATCCCATTCAGTACCCTCGAGCGCATTGCCTGTTAATGTGCTCTGCGAAATTGCCTTGCTACCCATGCGTCGCATTTGAATTATCAGGTCATAAAATTTGTGTGCCTGATCATTTTTGTCTTTATTAGACTCATAGTGTTTGTTGGCTTTCTGGTACTGATGCATGAATTCTCCAGGACCAAGCAGGAAGTCAGTCCTTGCATATGGGTGACGTCGGCGCAGACGGAGCCCCCATGCAGAGCATTTCCCCAGCTTTCAAAGAAAGCCTTTGGGAATGCAGCGCGCATGCGCGGTCCCCTTCCCGCCCAAGGGTGCCATCTTGCTCAGTCTTTCTTTTTCTGCAGAGCCCGATGGACGTGAGTTCGTGTCACCTGGGAAAAGTTGGTTTTTTTCTGCGATTTTTGCGTTGTCTTATCCGGTTCGACGCCGGTTCCTCTTCCCGCCTGGGCTTGGTACACCAGTATCGAGTCCGGAGTTGTGATTTTCAGTTTTTGTCCTTCATGACTAGCGTTAGCGCTCTTCTTGTGTTTTCACTGGAAGCCCGGTCTTTTGACCTTGCAGGGGCCCTTTTTCCCCCGATGGCTGCCAGCGGGTTTCAAAAAGTGTGATCGGTGCAAGAAACTTATGTCTCTCACCGACACACATGACTGCTGCCTCCGATGCCTCGGGCCTGACCATGACCCGCTGGCCTGTGGCCCGTGCAACAAAATCTCATCGAAGGCGCTTCGGAGCCGTCAGCATCAACGTGAGAGAATTTTCTGTGACTCCGCGTCCGGCCGGGCCCGGACTTCGTCAGAGGCCTCGACATCTCAGCAGTCCGACCCTGAGTGCCGTTGGGGTTCCTCTGAAAGGGAGCACTGAAGGAAGAAAAAGCTCGTGAGGGCGGCATCGGTGGAGGCTCCTGGTTCCTCGAGGGCCAGGTCGCGTAGCCCTGACCACCGCCCTGGGCTCTCGGAGAGGCCTTCCAAGCTACCTCATGTGGAGCCGGAGTCCCCGAGTCATATAAGTGCCGCTGTCCTTGTAGACTCTCCTCCGGGGGAGCCAACATCCGGCCCGACGCTGTCGGGGCCTGAGTCTGTGGCTGCTGAGTCTCCTGAGCTTGGACTCAGATTGACGGCCTTGGAGAGCAGCTTGGCTGCCTTCATGGAACAGCAGCGGGTGCTAATCGCCGGTCTGACCGGTGCATCTGCCCCGACCACTGGGACCTCAACATCTAAGTCGACCCGGAGACCGAGCCGATCCTTGAAGATGAAGTTTCGAGTCGATCCTCGGTCAAGGTCCCCCTCGACCTCCCGTGCGGGGCTGAGATTGTCGACGACGATACCCTCGGCATCGGGGCGGGTGGCACCGAGGCCCATATGGACGGAGCCGCTCGATTCCTCCTCGGAGGAGTCAGAGTGGGAGACGGAGGACAAGGAGTCCCCGGACACCTTCCAGACCCGGTGCGTCCCTTCGGACTCACCGGAGTCCGAGCCTCGGAGATGGTCCCCCCCCAGAGGATACCCGGTTCTCTGTGAGGGACATAGCCAAGGCCTTGGCCTTCCCTGCGGACACCAAGGGGGAGCCTCGAGCCGAGGAGCTCGATGTCCTCCAATATGACTTTCCTCCGAAGGAAGCCTTTACTGTACCAGTTCCTCCGATGCTGGAACGGCTGCTCTTCCATATGTGGGAAGCACCGGCCTCGACGCTGGTTCTTAGCAAATGGGTCGATTCCATTTATCGAGTCCATAAGATCCCTGGGTTCGAAAAGGCGCAGCTACCGCACCACTCCATGGTTGTGGAATCGGCCATGCACCGTCTGAAGAGTCAGAAGATGCACTCCTCGGTGCCCCCCAGCCAGGAGGCCTGGAACCTGGATGCCTTCGGTAGAAAGTGCTTTCAGGGCTCTATGCTGTCTTGCCGTGTCCAGACCTACCAGCTGTACATGGGCATGTACCTACGAGACCTGACAAAAGAGATTGCCGGGTTCTCAGCTGGCCTCTCCGAGGAACTTTTGCAGAGGTTCAAGGCTTTGTCAACAGAGATTCTAGAGTGCTCAAAGTTTATCCTCGAGCAGCCTATGATGGCTTCGAGGCTTCGGCCCGGGTAGCCGCAGCCGGCATCAGTGCATGCCGTCAGGCCTGGCTACAGTCATCAGACCTGGAGCCATGGGTGCAGGACAAGTTGGTCGATGTCCCTTGCCGAGGTGAAAACCTCTTTGGTAAGCCCATGACTGAGAAGGCTGCGGAAAATGAGGCTGAGACTCTCACCAGGACAAGGCTGTCCAGGAAGACTTCTGCCCCTTCTCAGAAAAACAAAGGCTCGGGGAAGAAGCCCTTTTTCCTGAGGAAGGGTGCTACCTACAAATTCCACCCTCAGTATCAGGCCTCTCCAGCTCCCCAACAGGGCCAGCAGGCCAAGGGGCAGGGGCATGGGCCCCGTAGGCTGAAGACCCCCAAGCTGCCAGCTCTGGCTCCTGCACAGCAGGGAGCGGGGTTTTGACTCCCACAGCATAGCCTCTTCTGCACAGCTGGCTCCACTCAGCACAGGAGTTCGGCTGACCCTGTACGCCTACAGGTGGCCAGCCATGACAGGGGATACCTGGGTCCTCAGCATAGTCTAAAAGGGCTACATGCTCCACTTCCACCAGATACCCCCTCCTACTTTCCAGGGGAGCCTCCAAGACTCCCTCTGCACAGAAACCTCCTCCTTCAGGAGCTGGCAAGTCTTCTAAAGGAACAGGCAGTGGATCCGGTGCCTCACCACCTGGAAGGGCGAGGCTTCTACTCCAGGTACTTTCTAGTACCAAAAAGGACAGGAGGCCTCCGGCCTATCCTAGATTTGTGAAACTTAAACAAGTTTCTGGAGAGGGAAAAGTTCAAGATGCTTACCCTTGGGATACTGCTGCCCTACCTCCAGCAGGGAGATTGGCTATGCTCCTTAGACCTAAAGGATGCTTATACCCACATTCTCATCCATCCAGACCACAGACAATATCTCAGAATTGTGGTGGGAGGAAAACACTTTCAGTACAGAGTACTTCCCTTTGGCTTAACTTCTGCCCCCAGGGTTTTCACCAAATGCCTGGTGGTGTTGGCGGCCTATCTCAGAAATCTGGGAATCTTTGTCTTCCCATACCTGGACGACTGGCTTATCAGGGGTCAGTCTCTCCAGGAGGCCAGACAAGCCACTCTTCACACTGTCTCTCTTCTTCAGCATCTGGGCTTTGTCATCAACTACGCAAAGTCCACTTTGCTCCCCTCACAGAATCTAGAGATTAGGGGCAAGATTAGACACCCTGCAGGCAATAGCTTACTTGCCAGAGGACAGGGCCTGCAGGCTGATGGATTTGGCCAGCCAGTTCCAATGCAATTCTCAGGTCTCCGCCAGACACTTCCTGCGGCTCCTGGGTCACATGGCATCCACGGTACATGTGACCCCGAATGCCCGTCTGCACATGCGGGCGGCTCAGTGGTGCCTCAGAGCTCAGTGGGCGCAAGCCACAGGTGAACTCCGAGGCAGAGTAAAGGTGTCCAAACCGCTCTTGGACTCCTTACAGTGGTGGCTACATCTCCCAAACCTTCTCAGGGGGGTACCCTTTCAGGCCCCAGCACACACAAGGGTGCTGACGACTGATGCTTCCTTAAAGGGCTGGGGTGCACATTGCCAGGGCAGGTGCACTCAAGGCCTCTGGTCTCCTCAGGAGGCCACACAGCAGATCAATCTTTTAGAGCTGCGGGCAATCCGCTTGGCTCTACAGACTTTTTCTCACGCCCTCTCTCACCAGTCTGTCTTAGTTCAGACAGACAATCAGGTAGCAATATTCTATGTGAACAAGCAAGGGGGCACAGGATCCAGACTCCTGTGTCAGGAGGCACAGGCCCTTTGCTCCTTTGCAGTCAAACAAGGCATGTTTCTCAAAGCAGTTTATCTACCTGGTCAGGAGAACGTCTTGGCAAACAAACTAAGCAGGATTCTCCTGCTTTATGAATGGCAGTTGAATCCAATGGTGGTCCAGCAGATCTTTCTATGATGGGGGCTTCCATCTATCGATCTCTTTGCAAGTCCACTGAACCATCAGCTGCCCAGGGTTTGCTCCAGACAGCCGCATCCCCTGAGAATGGCAGCAGATGCTTTTCTAATCTCTTGGTCTATGGGCCTCCTGTATGCATTTCCTCCCACACCCCTGGTGGCCTGAACTCTGTTCAAGATTCTACGGGAAAAGCCCTCTGTGAATCTGGTAGCCCCCAGATGGCCGAGGCAGCCATGGTTTCCACTTCTTCTGCAGTTAGCAGTGGAAACTCCAATTCCTCTGGGGTTGCAGCCCGATCTCAGGATCAGGGTTCCCTTTTGCACGCCAATCTCAGATCCCTCAATCTGACGGCCTGGCTGCTGAAAGGATAGTGCTAGCTCCCTTACTTCTACCTAGGGAAGTTGAGGAGGTGGTCTTGGCCTCGAGGAGGCAATCCACCAAAAAGTCCTATGCACTCAAGTGGCGCAGGTTCTCAGTGTGGTGTGCTCAGCACAATGAAGATCTTTTCTCCTGTCTTGTGACAGTAGTGCTACAATACCTACTTCACCTGTCAGACCTAGGCCTTAAGTCTAACTCTGTTCGGGTCCACCTCAGTTCTCTTTCAGCACACCACTCACCGGTGGAGGGACAGTCGCTGTCAGTTCACCCCTTGGTGTCCCGCTTCCTCAGAGGCCTGCTTTTGCTCAAGCCTCCGATTCGTCCACCTGCCGCTGAGTGGGATTTGAACGTGGTCTTTCAACAACTTACTCGTCCACCGTTTGAGCCAATGGCTACTTGCCATTTATACTTCCTTTCTTGGAAGGCGCTCTTCCTGATAGCTCTTACCTCGGCCAGACGTGTGAGTGAACTACAAGCTCTGGTTTCTGATAGACCTTCACACGGTTCTATAGGTGGTCCTTCGGACTCATCCGAAGTTCCTTCCAAAAGTTGTTTCCTCTTTCCACCTCAACCAGGAGGTGGTTCTTCCGACATTCTTCCCAGGTCGCATACCAGCCAGGCTGAGACAGTCTTGCATACTCTGGACTGTAAGAGGGCATTGAACGTACGTGGGGGCATCGAAGGGCTACTCAGCTCTTCGTCTCCTTTGACCCTAATAAATTGGGGTTACCTGTCTCCAAGTATACGTTGTCCACTTGGGTAGCAGATTGTATCGCCTGGGTGTACAAGGCAGCCAACCTTCCCTTGTAGTGTCGAGTCACGGCCCACCGTGTCAGGGCGAAAGCCGCATCAGTAGCTCATCTCCGTTCTGTTCCGTTGGCAGACATCTGCCGGGCCGCTACTTGGTCTTCGAGCCAGACTTTTGCAGCCCACTACTGCCTCGAGAGAGAGTCCCGAAGGGACAGTGCTTTCGGACAGGCGGTACTCCGTAATCTCTTTGAGGTTTAGGCAACTCCTACCCTCCGGCCCTTGTGTAGGGCTACTGTACGGGGGCGTTCTCAGAGGATATTCTTATCACAGATGCTGAGGCTCTTGAGAGGGAGCCATTTTTTTCAGCTTTGGGTTCCCGGTAGCCTTGAGCTTGGGAGTCCCATATGTGGAGACTGACTTCCTGCTTGGTCCTGGAGAAAGCGTAGTTACTCACCTGTAACAGGTGTTCTCCAGGAGCAGCAGGAATCAGTCCTCACGGCCCTCCCTCCTCCCCTGGAGTTGCAGTCATATACTTCATTTTGTTTTTTGCTGTCTTTTAGCTATGTCATCAGACTGAGCAAGATGGCACCCTTGGGCGTGAAGGGGACCGCACATGCGCGCTGCATTCCCAAAGGCTTTCTTTGAAAGCTGGGGAAATGCTCCGCACAGGGGATCCGTCGGCGCCAACATCACCCATATGTGAGGACTGATTCCTGCTGCTCCTGGAGAATATCTGTTACAGGTGAGTAACTACTCCTTAGACTGCATGTGGGAGCAGAAACTCTGCACTCCAGGAATTGCTCTGTCTATCCATATGTGAAAGCAAGAGTCAAAGTCACGGTGATACATTTCATCACGGAAGTTACAATACGGTTGCACTGGGTTTAGAAAGTGCAAAGTCATCTAGGTCTTAGGCTGTCTGCCTGTCATTTCAGCTCAGTAAAAGTAGGTGAAGGGTAGACAGAAGTGATAAGACGGTAACACTTGACAGCTGAAAGGCCCTGTATCTGCTAGTGAATGAGAGAGCCAATATCTCTATTGAGTCTTTTTGTGTCAGTTTCAAAGTGGGATGATCATTCTCTTTTCAGGTTTTTTTTCCATTCCTGTGATATCCCCGAAGGAACGGAAACCATTTAAATGATGATAATTGTAATTTATCTCCTTTAATGTGTGGGCCATTTATTTGGTTTTGGTTACTAATGGAGAATTGTTTCCTTATTTGTTATCCAGTTTCACTCCCTTGATGTGGACTATATTATGTATTTATTTCCTGTCTTCCTATATTGGAATTTATTTGGTTTCATGATTTTTCCTGATTTTCTATTGCTTGTATTTGGGCAAAATATGTTAAATAAAAATAAAAAATAATCAAGCACTTTAGAACTAACACAAAATGACTCAATATAGACATTGATTTCCTCATTTAGTATCTCAAGTTTTACAGTCTCATCACCTTTCTCTACTCTCCACCCCCTTTAATGAGCTGTAATGACACACACAGACAGCCTGTCATAGATGTGTCTGTATTTAAACTCAGTATAGAAATTGCTTTGTTTCTTCACTGACCTGATGGGAGAGGTTAACTCTCCAAAGCTTGTCAATGATACACTATATTAAGCTCATCCAATAACGTTATCAAATAAAGAATTGTGGTTGTCATTTGTCTACTTGGATAGGTGAAAGTAATGGTCAACAAACAGGACTATGAAATCATTGTCTGCAGGCTGAGATTGTTATCTGACTTGTAGTTTTCTTGGTGTAAGATTTATTCTGCCTCAAACTCTCTTGGAAGGAGGGACGTTTATTTAAATTTTCTTTTAAAATGGAGAAACAAAAGCCTTGTTTTCAACTGAGACTCAAAGACGGGGTATGTAGATCATACCGAACAAGTATTTATTTATTTATTTTATTTATTTAACATTTCTTATATACCGCCTTTTATGATATTAAGGCGGTTTACATTGAACAAACTGAAATTACATTGAACAGGGCATTATAATTTGGAGATAACTATTTTACAGGGAACATGGGCAATGGAGGGTTAAGTGGCTTGCCCAAGACCACAAGGAGCACCTGTGGGACTAGAAACCCCAGTCCTTCCGGCCCAAGGTTGCTGTCCTCTAGTGGGATTGGAACGCTTACATCATTCGCTTACATAAATAAACAAATATTAGTTGTGCAAATATTTAAGCAAATATTTAAGCAAATATTTACAGGTAGATTTAATTATTATTTATGTAAAAGGCCACGAGAGAACTTAAGGAGGCATGAGAAAGAGAAGTGAGGATGGATGTAATATTGGTAGTTTCTGCAGTGTTGGGTCTTTTCCCTCATTCTGTGCCTATGAAAAAAAATCTCAATTGAAAAAGTCCTTTCTGAGTTAGTGGCTGAAAGACAAATAGCTTCAGTTGTTTTCAGGATAGGTTGGTCCAGGCCCGATTTTACCTTGCTGCATGCATGGACCTATTGTAAGTCCATGGAGGCAGTTGAGTAAAACCAGGACTGGATTGTCCTGTCCTGAAAATGTGGAGCCAGTTAACAACCCTAGTGGAGAAGGGTTGAGGAGGTCACCATTGTCTGTCTTTGACCATAGTCTTAATTGCCCCTTACTACTTAACTCTTTTTCCCCCTTTGTCAAAGGATTTTCTCCGCAGCATCCCAGGCAGTATCTTTTCGTGTAATCTGTTTGACAAGTGGCTGTCTGTAATGGATCATGGGAACCTTGAAGGGAAGATACAAGGCATACAGAGGTACGCAGGCTGGTGTTTGTCTCCTGCTTGTTATACAAACAATTTTGAGGACAGTTTTCAAAGCACTTTCCATGGGTATAAATCTTTTTATTAGCCATCTGAAAATTACCTCCTCTGTGTGTGAGGGGAAAGTACGCATCTGGAGGGCCATTTTATAGCAGGGCATCTAGACTGCTAAAGCACTTATATTGCACCTGTATTATAAAGACAACATACGCACATACAGGCCAGTTAGCCCATTGAGTAGGCACAAACATTCATCCTGTTCTGAGGCAGGCACAAATGGCCCGCCAATGTTCACAGAACTAAGAACTCGATATCGTAACACTTCCACCTACTGGCAGCAGTGCGAGTGGAGGACTCCCATGCAGCTTCGCAGGAACCTGAGAAGAAAAGTCTTTTTATGGTGCTATAGTCCATGAGAACAGAATACAGAGGCTACTGTAAAGGGGGGATCAGCAAGCGCTGTGGGGGATGGCAGTAGCAGCATCCGTTGCTGCGGGGGGGGGGCGGGGACTGAAGCAGCAGGAGCTGTGTGGGTGGGATTAGAGATAGCTATGCAGACCAGAAGCAGATGTGGTCAGGAGGGTGGGGCCAGCAGTGGTGGGGGGGTGATCAGAGGCAGCCATGGAGGCTGGAGGGAGGAACTAGCATCAGCCTACAGGGTGCAGGAACAGCAGTGCAGTATCGTGAGGAAAGGAAAAGATAGTCATGGTGGTAGCAAGCTGGAGGGAGAGAGGGAGGAGGAGAGAGAGATTGCTGAGGACTGGTTGGGGGGAGACGAGAGAGATGTTTATGTTTATGCAATTTCTTGATATACTGCCCAAGCTGAAGAGCATCAGAGTGGTTTACAATCACTACAAGCAGGTACTGGATATATTTCCTCGTCCCCAAAAGGCTCACAATTTACATGTGTACTTTATCTTTCTATACCTTGATGTACCACCCAATGTCAAGGCGTCAGAGGGGTTTACAGTATAAAACAAGTTACTACAAGAAACAGGGAAAAGGAAACGGAATGCTATTGTAAGGATAGGAAAGAGAAGAAAAGGAAGTAATAGAGTGTTAGACTGAAGGGGGCAAGGGCAGCAAGACAGTAACTTAGGAAATAGAGGGGGGAAGGTCAAAGGCAAGGGAGAAGAAGTGGGTTTTTAACATTGCCTTAAAGCGAGAAAAGGAGAGTTTGAGCCGAAGGTCTGATGGGAGTGAGTTCCATAGGAGGGCTCAAGAAAAAGAAGGCAGAGAATCAGGCGGATTCCAGATGCGCAAGTGAAGGTGAAGGGAGAGAGAGGCGATTGGAATGAATCTGACGGAGGGAGCAGGAGGAAGTGTGAAGGTGAATGAGGTCAGACATGTATTGAGGGGTATGAGTGTGGATGACATGATGAACCAGAGTAAGAACCTTATATTGGATACAAAATTTAATGGATAACCAGTGCAGCTGAATGAGCAGGGGGGTAATATGATCCGAGTGAGAACCTAGACAGCAGTGTTCTGAAGAAGTTGAAGGTGGCGGAGTTGGTAAGCAGGGAGGCCAGCCAGGGCACTGTTACGTAGTCGACACGGGTCACGACGAGAGAAAGGAGAAGAGTGGTCAAAGAAGAAATGAGAGACATGGGCAAACAGAGCAGATCTGGTGAAGGGATTAAAAGGACCATTGGATGACTGAAGAGAGGTGATCATGGAAGGAAAGAGAAGACTCCAGAGTAACACCTAGGGTAACGGATGGAGGAGACCAGGGGAACAGGAGTCTGTGCAAGGGAGGGTTCCATAGAAGGAGGAGAGCTAGAGAGGGAGAACCATATTGCAGCAGTCTTGGCAGGGTTGAGGTGTAAAACATTGGCTGACATCCAGACAGAAACAGGAAAAACAGGTGTTCAGAGACGACAGGTCAGGAGCAGAGGAGCTAGTGTGATGAACAAGAAGGATATCGTCAGCATAATAGTAGGCAGAGATTCCATGTTTTTGAATAAAGAGGGAAAGGGGTGCCAGAAAAATATTGAAAAGGAGAGGAGCAAGGACAGAACCTTGGGGACAACGCAGGACAGTGGAAAGGCAGAGGAGGAGGAAGACTCGGTAAGGACGGTGAAAGACTGGGAAGAGAGGAAAGAGTGGAACCAGCCAAGAACAGAACTAGCAACGCCAAAGGAGCAGAGCTGTGAGAGAAGTGTGCGATGATCAACCAGATCAAAGGCGGAAGAGAGATCAAGAGAGACAGCCAGTGAAATATTACCATGATCGTGAGAAGAATGGAGTTCATTAAGAAGGGATAGGATGACAGTTTTAGAGCTGTGACCTGGACGAAAGCCAGATTGATGGTGTTGGAGGGCAAGGGTGGCCTCAAGGTCAAAGGAAAGCTGTGAAAAGATAAGTTTCTCAAGAATTTTAGAGAGGAACGGCATAGGACGCCAGTGAGCAGGAATGCTGGGTCCAAAGAAGGTTTCTTGAGATTTGGTCGAATGAGTGCATGCTTCCAGGGAAGTGGGAAAGAACCAGAGGAGAGTCTAGAATTGAATATGCTAAGAATAAGAGGAAGCAGAGTCAAAGAGGGAGTTGTGAGCCAGGTGGATGGGATAGGATCCGAGGGGCAAGTGGTCTTACGGGAAGAGGAGAGGACGTAAGAGCTCAGCAGAGGTGATGAGGCAGAAGGATAACAGGGAGAGGGTAGAGGCAACAGGGGAGGGTGGAGATGCTGGGAGAGGGGAGGGGGGAGGGGAGGGGGTGGACAGTTTGGGAAGGTACGACGTAGGGACAGAACTTTGTCAGTGAAATAGGTGGCTAGACAGTAGGATCAGGAGAGATGGAAGAGCGGGTAGAGGAGGAGGAGAAGGAGTGAAGTGAGGAGAGAGAGTGGAGAACAGAATAGAGTTGCTGGGAAGAATTAGAGGATGAGGAAATGAGCTGGGAGTAATGAGAGAACTTGGCAGAAACGATAAAGGAGTGATAGTGGAATGACACTGGCAGAAATAAGCAAGAGAAAAACCATTTACGCCAGTGACGTTCATCTCGACGGAGATAGGAGTGATGAAGGTAGAGGCCAGAGTGATACCATGGGTGATGAGGGACAGATGAGCGACAGCGAGTTGCTGGGTGGAGAGGGGCAAGGATATCAAGGGTGGCAGTCAAGGTAGAATTCCAGGATGCAACCTGAAGGTTGAGGGGAAGATAGGCAAAGTCAGGAGGGAAGAGCTGATCAGAGGGAGGGAACAGTTGAAGGGTGGTTGCTGAGATACAGTGGACAAGACGGGGGGAGATTGAAGTGGCCTGGGAGGTCTGAGGGGAGGAGGAGGGGCGGGATGGGGAAGAGAGGGTGAGGTAGGCTGGGGGGAGAGAGAGACTGGTAGGGAATGGCTACAGCGAGCCCTTGGGACGCATCTAGCCAGTCAGGATTTCAGGATAGCCACAATAAATATGCATGAGAAGGATTTGCATGCACTGCCTGCATTGTATGCAGATCTTTCTCATGCATATTCATTGTGGTTCTCCTGAAAACCTGACTGGCTAGGTGTGTTCTGAGGACTGGGTTGAGAACCTCTGGGCTAGAGAGAGAATGACTAAGGGAACTCGCTGGAGAGGGAAAGAGAGAGAGACTAGTAGGGGGAACGAGAGAGTGAGAAAGAGACTGGTCGAGACAGGTTAGGAATTGGGGGGCAGAGAGAGAGAGAGAGAGAGAGACTTCAGGGCATTTATTTATTTACTTAAATGTTTATGTAAAATTACTTATAACTTTGCCCATCCATTGTTACTGAGCGGATGGTTGGAGGGAGAGAGACTGGGAGGAGGGACGTTGGGGCGGTAGGAGAGAGACTGGTGTGGACTGGCAGGAGGGGAATAAAGAGTGAGAAATTGGTGGGCACTGGCTGCAGAGGGGGAAAGAGAGAGACAGGGAAGGGAGATCTAGTGGGAATAGGCCTGCTGCTATTGGGAGGAGAGCTGGGAAGAGTGGTGGGGATGAAGTGAAGGTCCCTGAACATTTCGGAGGTTAATAAGGAGTCCCCACAATCACAAGGGTTGGGAAATACTATTTTAAAGTATTTCTATGTGTAAAGCAGAAATTAGCTCTTAAAAATTGTGCAGAGGTATACATACATGCAATTACAGCTGCCAACAAGAGGTTGTGTACGATGCAGTCTGCATGTGGGCATCCCAAGGGTGTAGTTTGTGCCAAGCCAGGGCAGAGTTGCAGTTTGTGTGCATATATTATAAATTACTTGTATACATGTATAAAGCACATGAATACATTTACATTTTCTCTGAAAGAAGTGTAAATTTGTGTGAGAGTTTGTGCACTATTCAGGCTAGCTCTGAGAGCCTGTTTCTATAAGGACACATAGGCACCTACATTGTCGTTATAAAATGGGTGCTTTTTTTGTAAATTTTACATAGGTGCCCTTTTATGAAATAGCCCCCATTGTGTGCAATTTTTTTTAAAATTTATGTTTTAAGGGGCAGCTTGGAACAAGTCATAATTTGGTTTAAAAGTGACCTTCAAGCAAGAGAAACAGCTGCACTGAAATGCATGGTTCAAGCTGACACATTCATCTGCAGAGAGTAAGGTGACATGATTAACGTTGTCGGCTTCTGAGAGAACCACTTCAAAACCCAATTGCTTTATTCTTGCATGTAACCTACAGTACTCACATCTTTAGCGCTGGAGTAATGACGAGCTTTGGTGATGACAGAGCTGGCCAAATGATTCAGTATCTGAAGGCAAACTTAATGCCAGGTCTTGCATTTTGAGACCCCTTTGGCACTTGAGTACCCCCAGGAGGTAATTTTTCAAATCTTTTTCACTTGTAAAATGCTGATTTATGCACATGAGAGGCCTCTTATAAAATTAGGCCCACTAACTTACGTTTGTAAATAGAGACACGCTGTGCATTATACCTAGAAAAAAATGGTGCCAGTACTGATATGCAGAGCTTTTTCAGTAATACATGAGAACCATGGGTCAGTTTTATCAGGCAATGAAAAAGGTGCCGGTACTCTGTACCACCACGTTACCCCCTCAAAAAAAGCTCTGGACATGCAGATGTAAGGAGTGATATTTCAAAAAGCTTCTGCGCACACATGTGTGCCTTTGAAAGGAGTATGTTCTGGGTATGATGTGGGTGGACCATAGATGTATGTGTACCCTCTGTTGTGCAGTAAAACTAAAGGTATAGTTCAAAAAAACTTCCCTCTTAGCATTTACATCTGTCTGAGGCACATGTAACCGTCTGCTGATTGCTCACTTGGACCTGAGATATGGAGGAATGATTGAGGGGGAACTGCGTTCAGCTCCCTGGTGTTAAAAACCACTCAAACAGCCAAAAAATTGAGTTTTGGAGCTTGGCTCCCCTTGGGTATGCAGTATGTACATGTGTAGGCAGCAGAATCTGTTTATACAAGGAGATGTATGCACTTATAGTACAAATCCCTGAATGATGCCAAAAGCACACATGTTTCCTGCGGCCTTACACTATATGTATTTTACACAAGGCTATGTATTCAGCAAGCCTTTTGGAAAATACACTGCAAATTGTGAATTGGATTTAGTTCAAGATGAATTATGTTCAGCTATGGTAGGTATTTTTCTATCCCTAGAGGGCTTACAATCTAAGGGGCCCTTCTACTAAAGAGTGTTGGGATTTTGTACTTAAAAAGCATTTAGCGATAAAACTAATGTGCGTTAAGTGCAAAGCCTCCATGGTAACTGTTCAAGGTGTGGTCAGCATGTTGCTGACATTTACCGCGGGGATGCTTACACTAATGCGCAGCACAGTTACCATGGGTACACCTAATACCACTCATAGAGGTGGTGTTAAGTGAACCCATGTTAACTACGACATTTCCATTTAGCTCGCGCTAACTGCAATGTACTCTCCATACCTCTTTCCGCCCCTAACCTGCCCATTCTGCATCCTAACGCACAGTTGGCAGCAAGACTGAAAATTGGCATGCGTTAACAGCAATGCTCCCATGGTAACTTCTTATGGGCCCGAGTGCACAGTTACCATGCACTAACTGCTCAGCGCACTTCAGTAAAGAACCTCCAAGTTTCCATCTGAGGTAATGGAGGGTTAAGTGTCTTGCCCAAGACCACAAGGAGTAGCAGTGGGATTTCAGCCTGGCTTCCCTGGTTCTCAGCCCGCTGTGCTAATCATTAGGCAATTCCTCCAGTCCTGATTTGGTTTTCCCTGTTCCAGTCTAGACAACACATGCGTCACATTTGTAAAATTTGTCTCCTAGAGAGCGATTTTAGAAATCCATACAGGCCTTGCAGGTTCACGGCTATTTTATAATTATGAGCCTGCAAGCTGATTTTTAAAGGATTTTCTTGGAATTTCTCTTAGAAAATCCCACCTGCACGCACAGTGTACTGAAAGTGACACAAGGTTGAGGAGTAGCCTAATGGTTAGAGCACTGGCTTGAGAACCAAGAGACCAGGGTTTAATTCCCACTGTGTCTTTTGGGGAAACTGCTAGGTACTTGTGACCTAGATTGGCCACTGTTGGAAACAGGAAACTGGACTTGATGGACCTTGGTCTGACCCAGTATGGCATATCTTATGTTCTTATGTTAGCACTCCTCGTGGCCTTGGACAAGTCACTTAACCCTCCATTGCCTCAAAAAAATCAAGGTTATCAATGTCCCTGTTTAATGTAAATGACCAAGTCTAAGTTACAATGTAAACCACTTTGACTGAAATAATAAAGCGGTATAAAAACCCTGTTAAATAAAGTAGGTGGCAGCAAATATGTGAGTAGATTTACAATCAGTCTCCATGTATATCTTCCCTGCTGTGACTTAACTCAACCACTTTTCCTCAAATCTAAAAGTACATGTGCTCTTAACAGCATTCCTACTTTCGCCCACCCTGGGGGAAGGCAACTGCAATAATCAGACCCCACTTTTATGCAGGTGAACAAGGCCTGATTTTGTTCCATCTCTAATGTGCATTTGGCACTCGAATTAGCATGGGCCTGTGCTAGCAATTAACGCAGTGGCATGACAGCATGCACTAATTTGTGAATAAATGCTAACACGGTGGCTTGATGGTTAGTGGTTAACGCATGCGTTGTTAGCCTAGGCCTGCACTAATGGTTAACATGATGACTCGACAGTACATGCTAATATGTGGCTAATAGCATTGTTGTCAAACCACTGAATTAACTAATATGCAGCTAATGATTAATGCAGTGGCTTGGCAGTGCATCCTAATTTGTGCATTAAGAGGCCAATGCAGAAACCCTGCGCTAGAGCCCAGTTGATTAAAGATCTAGCGCAGGGTTTCATAGCATGACTTTAACGCTGACTCTTTGCGCTGGAATACAATATTCAAATTACTCAGTGCGTAAAATGTCAGTGTTAAACTGGGAGAGCAAGCCAAACACATGCACACAGAAGTTGGCGCAAGTTTGGCATGCTATCCCGGAGAAACAGGGTCATCCGAGGGGAAGTTTGGCACTTCACCTCAGATGAGTCACCAGAACAGCACAGGGAGGACACAGCCACACCACTTCACCTTAGATGATTTAGGCATTGGGGAAAACCCTCGATGCCATCAAAATACTGTCAAGATTCTGGTGCCCTCCGACACTAACTTCCCAACAGAAACCAAATCCCCGGTGGCCCTTCCCCCGCACAATCGATAAAGTCCCTGATGGCCTAGTGGCCCTGATCTCTCCCACCCAATAAAAATAATCCCTGGTTCTCCAGGACCAAGCAGGAAGTCAGTCCTCACATATGGGTGACGTCGGCGCCGACGGAGCCCTCGCGGAGCAATTTTCCCCAGCTTTCAAAGAAAGCCTTTGGGAATTGCAGCGCGCATGCGCGGTCGCCTTCCCCGCCCAAGGGTGCCATCTTAGCCAGTCTTCTTTTTTCCGCGGAGCCCTACAGACGTACCCGTCGTGTCCCCGCGAAAAAGTTGATATTTACTCATAATTTACTCTTTTTTCCTTCGGTTCGACGCCGGTCTTTTTCCCGCCCGGACTCGCGACGCCGGTCACGAGTCCTCTTCTTCTTTTTCGGTTTTTCTGACTTAGTCAGTTTCGTTTTCGGTTTTTCCCTGGCAGCCCGGTCCTTTGACCTCGCCGGGGCCCTTTTTCCCCCGATGGCTGCCAGTGGTTTCAAGCGGTGTGGTCAGTGTGACCGAAATATGTCACTAACTGACACACACGACAATTGCCTCCGCTGCCTGGGCCCGGATCATGAAGAAATGATCTGTGGGCCCTGCGGCAAAATGTCCTCCAAAGCGTTGAGAAGTCGGCGGCATCAGCGGGATAGGATCTTCGCTGACCCCAGCCGTACCCGGACCTCGTCGGAGGCCTCCGCGTCCAGAGGTTCCAGCTCGGACCGTCGCCGGAGTTCCTCCGATAGGGGTTCTCCCTCCGGGGACCATCGTCGGAAGGTGAAACTCGCGAGGGCGGCGTCGGTGGACGCTCCTGGCTCCGCGAGGGCCAGGTCGCATAGCCCCGATAGCCGTCCCGGGTCCTTGGAGAAGGAGCACCTCTCGAAGCGACCTCGCCTGGAGTCGGAGCTGCCTGCTCGGGTAAGTCCTGTGGTCCTCCTGGACTCGCCTCCGAGACTGCCGACGTCGGGCCCGACACCGTCGGGGCCCGAGTCGGGGACTGCTGGGTCACCTGAGCTCGGACTCAGGTTGACGGCCTTGGAGAGCAGACTGTCTGCCTTCATGGACCAGCAGCGGGCACTGCTCGCCGGCCTCGCTGGCGCCGCTGCCCCGACCGCCGGGACGTCGACGTCTAAGTCGACCCCGGAGACCGAGCCGATCCTCGAGTCCATGCGAACTCGAGTCGATCCTCGGTCGAGGTCACCCTCGGCCTCCCGTTCGGGACCGAGGTCGCCGACGCCGACTCCCTCGGCGTCGGGGCAGCAGGCGCCGCGCCCTGCCCGGGCCGACCCCACCGAGTCCTCGTCGGAGTCGGTCTGGGAGTCTGAAGAGGAAGAGTCGCCTGATTCTTTTCGGACTCGGTGTGTCCCCTCGGACTCACCTGAGTCCGAACCTCGGAAGCAGTCCCTCCCGGAGGATGCCCGGTTCTCGGACTTCGTCAGGGATATGGCCAAGGCTTTGGCCTTCCCTGCGGATCCCGAGGAGGAGCCTCGAGCCGAAGAGCTCGACGCCCTCCAGTATGACTCTCCCGCCAGGGAACACTTTACTGTACCGGTTCCTCCCATGCTGGAACGACTACTCTTCCGCATGTGGGAGAGTCCGGCCTCCTCGCCGGTCCTGAGCAAGCGGGTCGATTCTATCTATCGAGTCCGCAAGAGCCCTGGCTTCCAAAAAGCACAGCTACCACACCATTCCATGGTAGTGGAATCGGCCATGCATCGTCTTAAGAGCCAGAAGATGCACTCCTCGGTGCCTCCTGGCAGGGAGGCCCGTAACCTGGATGGCCTTGGTAAGAAGTGTTTCCAGGGCTCTATGCTCGCGTGTCGTGTCCAGACCTACCAGCTATACATGGGCATGTATCTCCGAGACCTGGCTAAGGAGCTAGCCGGATTCTCCGCTGGTTTGTCCGAGGAACCCTTGCGGAGGTTCCTGGCCTTGTCCTCTGGCATTCGGGAATGCTCAAAATTCATATCCCGAGCAGCCTATGATGGCTTTGAAGCATCGGCTCGAGTGGCCGCAGCCGGCATCGGTGCCCACCGACAGGCTTGGCTTCAGTCGTCTGACCTTGAGCCCTGGGTGCAGGACAAGTTGGTCGATGTCCCCTGCCGAGGCGAGAACCTCTTTGGCAAGCCCATGGCTGAAAAGGCTGCACAGATCGAGACGGAGACTCTCACCAGGACTAGGCTTTCTAGGAAGACCTCCGCCCCTTCCCAGAAAAAGAAGGGCTCGGGAAAGAAGTCCTTTTACCCGAGAAAGGCGGCTGCCTACAAACAATACCCCCAATATCAGGCCCCTGCAGCTCCCCAACAGGGCCAGCAGGCCAAGGGACGGGGTAACGGGTCCCGTAGGCAGCAAGCCCCCAAGCCTGCACCACCAGCCCCTGCTCAGCAGGGTGGGGGTTTTTGACTCCTTAAGCATAGCCTCTCCCCCTCCGCTGGTTCCTCCCAGCACCGGAGGCCGGCTGGTTCACTTCGCCCACAGGTGGTCCAGCATCACCTCAGATGCCTGGGTGCTTCAGGTCGTGAGAGAAGGCTATCTTCTCCACTTCCAACAGGTCCCTCCCTCCTATTTTCCGGGAGAACCTCCACGACTCCCTCTGCACAGGGAATTACTCCTTCAGGAGTTAGCAGGTCTCCTACAGGAACAGGCGGTGGAACCGGTGCCCCACCACCTGAGAGGTCAAGGCTTTTATTCCAGGTATTTTCTAGTACCAAAAAGGACAGGAGGCCTCAGACCCATCCTAGACCTGCGCAACCTCAACAGATTCCTAGTGCGGGAAAAGTTCAAGATGCTTACCCTTGGAATCCTTCTGCCCTACCTCCAGCAGGGAGATTGGCTATGCTCCTTGGATCTAAAGGATGCCTACACGCACATCCTCATCCACCCAAGCCACCGCCAATACCTAAGGTTTGTGGTGGCAGGAAATCATTACCAGTACAGAGTACTGCCCTTTGGCCTGTCCTCCGCACCGCGTGTCTTCACAAAATGTCTCGCGGTGGTGGCGGCCCATCTCCGGCTTCACGGCCTCTATGTCTTTCCGTACCTCGACGACTGGCTCATCAGAGCAGCGTCCGCTCCGGAGGTCACCAACGCCACACGCCGCTCGGTGACTCTTCTGCAGTACTTGGGCTTTGTTATAAACTTCGCAAAGTCCACTTTGCTCCCCTCACAGGATCTCGAGTTCATCGGCGCAAGGCTGCACACTCCTCAGGCACGAGCGTTCCTACCGCTCGACAGGGCTCAACGGCTCATGGACCTAGCCGACCGTTTTCTCAGCCAGCCCCTGGTCTCTGCCAGGCGCTTCCTGAGACTACTCGGCCATATGGCTTCCACCGTCCATGTGACCCCCAATGCCCGCCTGAATATGCGGCCTGCTCAATGGTGTCTCCGCAAGCAGTGGCAACAAGCCACAGGCGGCCTAGCAGACCTAGTGCGCGTCTCCGAGCCGCTGATCTTGTCTCTCCGGTGGTGGCTTCATCGGCCGAACCTGGTATTCGGCATGCCCTTTCAGTCACCTCAGCCGGCCCAGGTGCTGACGACGGATGCATCCCTCCTGGGCTGGGGAGCACATTGCCAAGGGGCACGTACTCAGGGCCTCTGGACCACGTGGGAGTCTGCTCAGCAGATCAACTTCCTGGAGCTCAGAGCGATCCGCCTGGCTCTCAAGGCCTTCTCCCACCTGACCTCTCACCAGTCCGTCCTTGTCCAGACGGACAATCAAGTTGCCATGTTCTACGTGAACAAGCAGGGGGGCACGGGCTCCTTCCTTCTCTGTCGGGAAGCACAGAAGCTCTGCTCTTGGGCCGTCAGTCACGGTGTTCTTCTCAAGGCAGTTTATCTCCCAGGCCAAGAAAATTGCCTGGCGGACAAACTCAGCAGGATCCTCCAGCCGCACGAGTGGCGCCTGGATCCCTTGGTAGTTCAGAAGCTCTTTCTAAAGTGGGGCCTCCCCACGATCGATCTCTTTGCCAGCCCTCTCAACCGGCAACTTCCTCGCTTCTGCTCTCGTCAGCCACATCCCCTTCGAGTTGCGGCAGACGCTTTTCTACTCTCATGGTCGGAGAGCCTTCTGTACGCTTTCCCTCCCATCCCGCTAGTCTCTCGAACTCTTTTCAAGGTTCTCCGAGACAAAGCCTTCATGATCCTGGTGGCCCCTCGCTGGCCCCGACAGCCGTGGTTTCCACTCCTGCTGCAATTAGCGGTGGAGGATCCATTCCCTCTGGGGTTACAACCGGATCTCCTCACTCAGGATCAGGGGTCTCTGCTACACCCCAACCTCAGATCTCTCAATCTAATGGCCTGGCTGCTGAGAGGGTAGTCCTTGCTCCCCTTCTTCTGCCGGCAGAGGTGGAAGAGGTCGTCCTAGCTTCTCGGCGACCTTCTACCCGCAAATGCTACGCCCTTAAATGGCGTCGCTTTTCCGTTTGGTGTACCCAACAGTCTCAGGATCCCTTCTCCTGCCCGGTGTCGGTGATTCTGCAATACTTGCTATACCTCTCTAATCTGGGACTTAAGTCCAACTCCGTCAAAGTTCACCTCAGTGCTCTTTCAGCACATCATGTGCCGGTGGACGGCAGACCTCTTTCCAGCGACCCTCTTGTAGCGAGGTTTCTCCGAGGTCTCCTTCTACTTAAACCACCTCTGCGCCCGCCAGCACCTGACTGGGATCTGAATGTGGTTTTGCAGCGGATCACCTGTCCGCCTTTTGAACCTATGGCTACCTGTTCTCTCCGTTTTTCTTTCTTGGAAAACATTGTTCTTGATAGCCCTCACTTCCGCTAGACGCGTAAGTGAATTGCAGGCCCTCGTGTCTGATCCCCCTTACACTCGGTTCTACAAAAATAGGGTAGTCCTACGGACTCACCCAAAATTTCTTCCAAAAGTGGTCTCCCCTTTTCACATCAATCAGGAGGTGGTACTTCCGACCTTCTTTCCCAGACCACACTCCAGCCGAGCTGAAACGGTCCTCCATACCCTGGACTGTAGAAGAGCATTGAACTTCTACCTTGACCGTACGCGGGAGCACCGTAAAGCTGCTCAGCTTTTTGTGTCTTTTGACCCCAATAAATTGGGGCTCCCGGTCTCCAAGCGTACTCTGTCCATCTGGGTTGCGGACTGTATCACTTGGGCTTATGGGGCAGCCGGACTCTCCTTGGAAGGTCGAGTCACGGCTCATTGCGTTCGGGCAAAGGCTACGTCAGTGGCTTACCTCCGCTCTGTTCCGCTGGCAGACATCTGCCGGGCCGCTACTTGGTCTTCGAGCCAGACTTTTGCGGTCCATTACTGTCTCGAGAGGGAGTCCCGCAGGGACAGTGCTTTTGGACAGGCAGTCCTCCGTAATCTCTTTGAGGTCTGAGCAACTCCTACCCTCCATCCCGGATGTGGGCTACCGGTGGGTAATAATTCAGCGAATATTCCTTCCTTCTGTGCTGCTGAGCTAGAGGGAGCTCATTTTTGTGCTTAGGGTCTCCGGTAGCCTTAAGCTTGGGAGTCCCATATGTGAGGACTGACTTCCTGCTTGGTTCTGGAGAAAGCATAGTTACTCACCTGTAACAGGTGTTCTCCAGGAGCAGCAGGAATCAGTCCTCACAACCCTCCCTCCTCCCCTTGGAGTTGCAATCATCTGCTTTAGTTTTTTTGCAAATTTTTATGCTGTCTTTTTTAGCTATGTCATCTGACTGGCTAAGATGGCACCCTTGGGCGGGAAGGCGACCACGCATGCGCGCTGCAATTCCCAAAGGCTTTCTTTGAAAGCTGGGGAAAATTGCTCCGCGAGGGCTCCGTCGGCGCCGACGTCACCCATATGTGAGGACTGATTCCTGCTGCTCCTGGAGAACACCTGTTACAGGTGAGTAACTACGCTTACCCAACAGCCCTGATCCCCTCCCCCCCCCCACCCCCCACTCACACTAAAAAAAATTCTTGGTAGCCCAGCAAGCCTGATCTCCCCACCCAATAACACAAAGGCCTAGTGACCCGGTGGGCCCCGAACCTCCACCCACTGAGCAGGGTCAGACTGCCATATAAGTCAAAAAATGCCTTTTATGGTAGTCTGACCACGCCCAGCACATCCCAGGATGCACTTTGCGGCGCCAGGTGCTGCCATTTTTTAAGATGGTGCCGTAGGGGCAGAAGCACGTGGGCAACACTCCCGCTGCAGATTAAAGGGACCAGAAGGGGATGGAGGTTCGGGGGCCACTAGGTCAGTAGACTTTTTTGTTGTTGGGTGGGCGGGATTGGGCTGCTGGGCCACCAGGGTTTTTTTTAATTGGATGGGTAGGGGGGGGGAAGAATGGGGCCACTGGTGATTTGGTTTCTGTTGGGGGGTCAGTGTTGGGGGGGGAACACCAACCCCCAACAGTATTCTGATGGCATTGGGGGCTTTCTCAGATGCCTGGATTATCTGACGTGAAGTGTCAAACTTCACCTCAGATGGTACTTTTGCTCCCGGCTGGATCTTTGTGCTGCTTCGAAGCTGGCATGAAAATCCAGCGTTAAAAACAGCGCAGGTTTTACATCAGGCTCAATTACTTATGCAGCAATTTGTATGCGATTTGCATGCCAAGTGCGTTGCAGTTTCGTGCGGTTGTTTTTTTGGCGTTTTCCCGGTGCTAGCTTGCTTTCTGCATCAAAGAGCAAACCCAGCATGGGAAAAATACCAGAAAATGCCATGCTAAGCTTTTCTGCATCGGCCCTTAAATGCACTGAATGGAAAGAGAATGGGAATGCAGTGTGCCTTGCAGTTAGTGCACAATAACCGTACAATGACTGTTACTGCAGCAGATAATGCAGATCACTTAATGCCAGAAAAACAACAACAAACAGGGGTGACCTCTCATCGAATAGGGATGACCTACACAGAGCGCTGGGTACATCCCTAAATCTAGGCATGAGGAGGGGTGACTTGCATGGAGCGGCAGGTGCACCTACTCTTGCTGCCTTGCTGGGCAAACTAGATGGACCATGATGGTGTTTAGCTGCCGTCATATACAATGTTACCATATTACTATGCCATCATAATAGGCAACATTAAGGACATTCTACATCAGCTGCAATGCAGTTAATGCACAGTAAATGTTTTATCTCTGTGTTAACTGCATGGGAAGATGCTGGGCAGGCCCCAGCACTTACTGCAGAGATCTTGCAGTTACCTTGCATTACGTTTTGCAACTAATGCATGATAACTGCAGATTTAAAGAATTATTATTCTTTTCAACTTAGCACAGATTGTTGAAATCCCAGTGCAGTTAACCAGGTCTTTAGCTTTCAGGTAGATACTAAATCAGGCAAAATACATGTGTTCAGATATTTGAGGAGGATGATAGAGCGTGGGGATTATTTTACAAGCCTTATTCACAATTTCCATTTATAAAATCAGGCATGTACAGATGGAGCTGTCAATTTTAGGAAAGGTTGATTTTACACGTGGATGTCTTTGCTATGTAGAAATGTCTTTATCCCTTGCTTGAAAGATAAGAGATCCTTTCACTAGCTGACATCCTAATTTGTTTTGTGTCACTAGGTTGTTAGATCTACTTCCCAGACCGAACGTCACCCTCTTGCGTTACCTGTTAGGAGTTTTGCACTGCATAGCACAGCAATCAGAAACCAACCAGATGACTGCATTTAACCTGGCTGTCTGCATTGCCCCCAGTATGCTCTGGCCACCAACCCCCTCCAGTGCTGAGACAGAGAGCGAGTTCACTAAAAAGGTATTAATAACCTACCACTAAGTTTCTGTTGCTTATTTTGGTGTATTCTTATGGCACCGTACAGGGGCAAATACTGTACTTGGTGCTACAGTAGGGTTGCCAACTGGCTCCAGATGCGCCCGACAGGCTTGATCCAGTCCTGGGTTTACCCCATTGCATGCAAGGACATGTAGTCTTGCTTTTCTTATGGAATGCAATGGAAAAATCAGAACTACATGTCCCTGCATGCAGTGGGGTAAACCTAGGACTGGATCAAGTGTGTCGGGCGCATCTGGAGCCAGTTGGCAACCCTATGCTACAGACATTCTGTTTGTATGATCAGCTAACTATCCAAAAGCAGATTCTAAAATAGGTCTACAGGGGGGAAGTTTCATTCTGAAATGTTTTATTTTACTGATTCTGGAGCAAGAGTTTCACAAGCATTTACGTTTTCATTATAAACCTTACCTGGTGAGGAATGCAGTTCTGTAAGGGAAGGCCATTTAGCAGGTATATGGCTGGTTGCTACTAATGCTTGTGATACAGGATCAACTCGTCCTTATGTGTGCTCAAAGAGACACATCCAATATCTTGTGTTAATTTTGGGCTTCCTTTAAAAAGCGATAGAGATAGTAGTATAGAATCCTCCAAACTGGATTAGTTTTATATTAGGGGTACTGTACTGGTTGCTGTGGTGGCAGAAAGGAGAAGAACTTACAGAAATTACAGGAGTTTTGTACCTTTGCCTCCTATGTGCCCACTTACCATCCTTCTCCAGTATTTATACCACCTATGTCATCAAGGACTTCAATTATCCACCATCAGGGTATGTGTCAGTGCTCTCACTGCCTATCACACGTCAATTGATAGTTTACCAGCTTCTCAGTGCCCTATCATTTCACGCTTCATGAAAAGACTTCTCTTTGTCAAATAACCAGTTTAGAAGCTCCCTGTACCATCGGTCCTTAAGGCTGTTCTGAACCACTGGAGTCTGTTTCACTCAAACACTTTACCTGGAAAGTGCTTAGTTGTGGTCAGCATTATTGGCACCCTTGCAGTTAAACCCTTTAATGTCCAATATTTCCTAAAAATAAGTGGACAGTGAAATGGCTTTGGACTCTATGGGGGGTCATTCTGTCCCACAAACAGCAGGGATGGACGTCCCGTTGGGATGTCCATCCCCTCTATTCGGCCCCCTGTCGGCCCCAGCAAAAGCTTCCCCATATGAACAAAGCATTTGTATGGGGAGGCTTAGATGGGGCAGGAGGGGACATTCCAGAGGCAGGGCGAGGGCGGGGCATGGGCAGTCTGCAACCCCGATTCTGAGGTCAGCCCTGTATGCCTGAGGTCAGCCGCAGAGGTGGAATAAGTCCCCTTGGACATCGGGGATCCTGTCGCCAGCCAGGAACAGAAGTTAGGGGGGTGTAGGAAGTTCCCTGCAGCCAGACCCTGGCCATGAAAGACCGGATGGAGGGTCTGGCTGCGGGGAATGAATTGAATCGGCGGCGGCCGGCATTCGCGGCTCCTGAATGAAGCCGTGGTGCCATGGTGATGGGACACCATGGCACTATGGCTCCATTCAGGAGCCTGACTGAGGTAGCCGGGCAAGTGGCTGTGTGTGCAAGCCAATCAGAATCGGGTCCTGGCCTGCACATTCAGGCCCTAGACCCGATTCTGATCCCATGGACACCTTTAGCCCCCCACGGGATCAGAATTGGGTCTACCTCTGGGCGTCCTCATTCCGATTGGCCGCACAGGGGCCTGGACGCCCACATTGGAATGTGCCTCCACATACATACATATGTGATACATAAAAGAATCAAATAAAAGAAGACCGATTAAAAGTAAGACATAGTATAAAAACTGGGAATTTCCAGGACATGATTGTTGGCACCCTTATAAATAATTCAAATCAGTTTGAACAGAAGAAACAATTCCCATTTCAGTAAAATTAGACACACCTGTAATCGTCAGTACTCACATGACTTGAATCAACCATTGAATGGTAACTCTAATGTTTAAAATGGCTAGATTCACTCCCTGTTCCATTTTCACAATGGTGAAGATGAGAGCTGCCTGAGACCATCAGAAAAGCCATTATCATCAAACTTCAAAGGGGTACAAGGCCATCTCCAAAGACCTTGAAATTCCTGTGTCTACGGTTCGCAATGTTATTAAGAACTTTCTGTTCATGAAACTGTCAAGAACCTCCCATGACAGGATGGAAAGAGGAAAATTAATCCAAGAAGTTTTTGAAGGTTAGTGCGAACTGTTGGAAAAACACCACATACAACATCCAAAGAGCTTAAGGTTGACCTGGAGCAATTTGGAGTGGTGGTTTCAACCTGCACTAAACAATAAAGAACTTTATGGGCGAAGGCCTAGGAGGATCCCCAATGCTCAAAGACAGACATAAAAAGGCACACCTGACCTTTGTCCAAAACCATAGTCCTTCTGGGAAAATGTTCTGTGGACAGAAGAAACTAAATTTGAGCTCTTTGGCAATGCAGACCAATGATACATTTACAGGCAAAGAAATGAAGCTTATAACGAAAAAAAAACACCCTCCTGCAGTTAAAAATGGTGGAGCTTTCATAATGTTGTGGGGCTGTTTTGCTACCCCCAGTAAATGTAAGCCTGGAATGTATGAAAGGAATCATGAAGTCAGAGGACTACCAAGGTATTTTGGAGCAAAATGTTCTAACATTATCTCTTCCCACGGCTTTCAGTACCATCTGTATGCCGATGACTCCCAGATCTACTTCTCTACTCCTGAAATCTCTCCGACAATCCACACCTGGATCTCTGCCTGCCTTTCTGACATTGCTGCCTGGATGTCTCACCGCCGCTTGAAACTGAACATGTCCAAGACTGAACTTCTCATCTTTCCCCCTAAAACCTCCCCTCCTCCTCCTCCTTTCTCAGTCTCTGTGGATAACTCTGTACTCCTTCCTGTTTCCTTGGCCCACAATGTGGGGGTTGTCTCTGATTCCTCTCTCTCTTTCTCCACACATATCCAGCTCGTAGCTAAGACCTGCTGTTTCTTCCTCTATAACATTAGCAAGATCCGCCCTTTCCTTTCTGAACACACTACTAAAACACTTGTCCACTCCTTGATCACCTCCCGGCTTGACTACTGTAACCTACTCCTTGATGGTCTCCCTTTGAATCATCTCTCTCCCCTTCAATCTGTTCAACACTCTGCTGCGTGACTAATCTTCCGCCAGCCTCGTCATGCCCATATTACTCCTCTTCTCAAGTCACTTCATTGGCTCCCTATCCGTTTCCGCATCCAGTTCAAGCTTCTTCTGCTGACCTATAAATGCATTCACTCTGCAGCTCCTCACTACCTTTCTTCTCTTATCTCTCCTTACAACCCCCCTCGGGAACTCCGTTCTTCTAGCAAACTACTTTTATCTGTGCCCTTCTCTTCTACTGCTAACTCCAGACTTCGCTCCTTTCACCTTGCTGCACCTTACGCCTGGAACAAACTACCTGTGTCTATACACCAGACACCCTCTCTAACCCTCTTCAAATCCAGGTTGAAACTTCAGCTCTTCGCTGCTGCTTTTGGATCTCAACTCACCTGATCTCCTTTTATTTCCCCTTTTCTTTCCCCTAGTTCTATCCCTGCTTACACCTTCTGTGTTTTGTCTTGTGTTTTTGTCTTGACTAGATTGTAAGCTCTGATGGACAGGGACTGTCTCTTACATGTCTGTACAGTGCTGCGTACGACTGGTAGCGCTTTACAAATGCTCAGTAGTAGTAGTAGTAGTAAGTATCAGAAAGCTAGGTCTGGGTCTAAGGTCATGGGTCCTCTAGCAGGACAGTGACCCAAAACATACATCCAAAAGTACAAAGGAATGGTTAAAAAGGAAAAAATGGATTGTTTTAAACTGGCCAGCAATTAATCCTGATCTCAGTCCAATCAAGAACCTTTGGAAAGAGCTGAAATCTGCCATTGGTAAAAGGAATCCTGGAAACATTCATGACCTGGAACAAATCACAGTTGAAGAGTGAGAGAATACCAGCAGACAAACTTATGAGACTTATAGATGACTGCAAGAAACGTTTGGAGGCTGTTATCACTGCCAAGGGCTGTACAATCAAATATTAGTGAAGGGTGCCATTAATCCAGTCCAGGTTATATTTTGTTTTTTTTCCTCAGGAATTGCTACGTCTAAGTTGCACAGATGTCTTTTTTTTGTTGTACACCTTTGAACATATTATTAAAATATTATGATGACATCCAGTTGGAATATTTCCAATTATTTCTCAAGATATTGTATACAACACACCTAAAATGCAAGGGTGCCAATAACGTTGACCACAACTGTAACTCTTACTTCAGCTAGAAAAATAAATGAACTTTGAGCATTAGTAATCTATGAACCATTTATACAGTTTCATCCTAACAAAGTTGTTGTTTGAACTCATCCCAAGTTTTTTTTACCCTTTCCATATCAACAAGGAAATAATCTATTGAAAGCCTTATAGGAATCTATGTGACAAAGCCTTCCACACTCTAGATTGTAAGTGGGCTCTCAGCTACAACCTGAAATGAACTGAACCAGGAACTCTGCAAAACTGTCTCCTTTAACCCCAATAGAATTGGCATACCAGCTGCCTAAAGAACTCTAGCTGATTGGCTTCCATCCTGCATCCAATTCTGTTATAAACAAAGGAGTACTTGTCTGAGCACTAAAGTAAACTCTCTTCATATCAGAACCACGTCAGCTACTGTCTTCTTCACAAGATACAGTTTGCAAAGCAGTGACCTGGTTCTCACTTCATATGAGTGCTTCGACCAAGCCACCGTAAGCAACAGTACCTTTGGTCAAGCTGTCCTAGTCAATCTGGCAGTGTGATGTAGCCATTCTTAATTTTTTTTTTCAACACGGGCTGCACATACATATGAAACAATATGTAAAAATGTGAGCAGCCCTAATCTTGGGAGTCACATACTTTTTTGCCTGACTCAATTCTGCTTGTGACAGAAATGGCATTGTGCTTACCTTTAATGGGGTGTTTTCTGGAGATAGCAGGCTTGGTTAGGCACACAAACCTTCCCACCTCCCCACGAGTCGCTTTGAATTCTTGAGCTTTGGAAGTAACTGGGGCTCTTTTCTTTCTGTGTTGCACTCCATCATTACAGCCTCTTTTTCCTCTGGTTCCTTCCCCACTCCCTGGAAACGGGCTTCTGTTCTTCCTGTCCTTAAGCCTGGGAAAGTGGACCCCCAGAATCCTCTTAACTGTCATTCCATTTCTCTTCTGCCTTTCCTGTCCAAAGTCACTGAACAGCTAGTTGCCCAGCAACTCCAGGCTTTTCTTCTCCAATCCGGCGCTCTCCATCCCACCCAGACTGGTTTGTGTCATATGCTCTCTACTGAACACTCTCTTCTGGCTATTACTGACTTCCTCTACACTTCCCTGGATTCTGACCATGAGGTTCTACTGATTTCTTTGGACCTCATTGCGGCTTTTGACCTGGTTAATCACCCTCTTCTCTCTCAGATGCACTCTTGGTATTTCCAGTCCTACTAGTGTGGTTCCATCCCTACTTACAGGATTGCACTTTCCAGGTTTCCTGGTCCTCATTGTACTCTACATCTCAGCCCCTGCACTGTGGTGTTCCTCAGGAAACCGTTTTGGGCCCTGTTCTTTTCAACATCTTCCTCATCCCTCTGGCTTATCTGATCCAGTCATTGGATATCACCTTATACGTCTATGCCGATGACATTCAACTTCTCTTATATCTTCCTGCCTGCTTTTGTACTGCTGTCTCCCAGGTCTCCTAGAAGCTTAATGAGATCACTGACTGACTGTCTTCCCATGACCTTAAACTCAATCCATCCAAAACTGTAGCTATGGTCTTTTCTCATGCTCTCCCTCTGTCTCTCCCTGTGCTCCCCTCTATTCATGGCTCTCCCATTCCTCTCCAGAATTCTGTCAAGATACTCGGGATGCACTCTGATTGTTGTCTCTCATTCTCTCTTCATATATCACACACTGTCCGGCGGTGCTTCTTTCTCCTTTAGCAGGTCTACTCCATCCATAAGTTTCTCGACGTCCCTTCCATTCACCTCCTGATATTTTCCTTGGTTATATCCCGCTTAGACTATGCCAATTATCTCCTTTCTGGCCTCCCTCACTATCAGTTTCACCGCCTTCAGTTAATCCAAAATACAGCTATCAAGCTTCTTCATGGTGCCCACAAATTTGACAGTATCGCACCCCTCTTTCTCTCTGAACACTGGCCTCCAATTGTCTATCAGATTTCCTATAAGCTTCTTACCATCACATTCCATGCTTTCTACTCTGGTAACCTCCCCCCCCCCCCCAACCCCCCCCCCCACCAGCTTCTAACCTTGCATGCCTCTTCTTGTGTTCTCCGACCTGCATTGCATTAACTATTGGTAGTACCAGGCCCTTGCATTATTCACTCTACTGCAGCCCACTCTTCTACTTTTCAGGTTGTTGCCTCATTTCTCTGGAACTCTCTCCCTTCCCATCTTCATAGCCAACTCTCCTTTTCTTGCTTCAAGGCCCAACTCAAAGGCCATATTCTTGCTCAGGCCTTCCCTTCTGTTGTCTCCTAATTTACCTGCTCCCTTGTCATCCCTGGCCCGCTTCCGGCTGTGCATTGGTTTGCACCTCAGGGATGCTCCCTTCTCTTGTCTTGTCCTGGTCTGTCTCCTCACTCCCTCCCTACCACTTGTGGTCTTATGGTACTGCATTATCTTTGTAACCTAGGCCACCTGATTCCTTCTATCCTCAGTGTTTTTGTCCTGTTATGGTCTCCTTGTGGTTTGTTGGTTCAGTTGTAATTTTGTTTTAAATCACCTAGGTATGTTTATGATGGGGGGTATATCAAATAAACTAAACTGTAACTGTAATTGAGGAAATACGTTCACTCTGTATGGGAAAGGCCACACATTCTCGGAACTTTACACTAAGTTCTGAGCTCTGGGAGAGTCGTTCCATCCCAATTATATGTTATGACATCACTGACTTGTGCGCCTTATCAATCCTGCAGTCTACAGGTGAGCAACAGTGCTTTTAGCTGATAATTCTGCCTATTGCTGTACACATCAAGACAAATTGTAATAGAACAGAGAGTAATTAGTTTAAATGTGAATTGATTAACTGTTAATCGCTCTGAAGAGCGCCCCCTATTTGTTCTTTTGTGCATTTGGAACTATATAAAAATAGTCTGGGATATATGTTTAAATGGTTTTGTCTTCTGTGCTGTCCTGTTTTATTGCATGCTCACATATGTATCATGTTTTCTGTTTACTTTGGGGGCCGCTGAGCACAATAAAAATTGCGACTAGTGGATTATATATGTTCCTTACTGGTCTCTCACTGAACCTCTCTTTCTCCTTCAATCTATTCAAAACTCAGCTGTCCAACTAATCTCCCGTCAATGTTGCTATGTTTACATAACCCCTATTCTCAAGTCTTTTCATTGGCTCCCTATCCACTTCTGCATACAGTTCAAATTTCTACTGACCTACACCATTTTGCAGCTTCTCTTACCTCACTGCTGTTATGTTTATGTTTGTTTATTTACTTGATTAACCGCCCTTCTAAATTAATCAGAGCGGTGTTATCTCTACCTACCCCCCCCCCCTCCTTACTTTTATCTGATCCCTTCTCCTCCACTGATAATTCCAGACTCTGTTCTTTCCACCTTGCTGCACTGTATGTTTGGAATAGACTCCCTAAGTCAGTACATCTCAAGTCCTGTTCAAATTCATGGTAAAACCCACCTTCATGATTGTGTATCCAGTCTAGTCCCGGACCTCTGGGTTGCCCATCTCATCCAGCAGCTTGGAGACTGAGGAACTCTTTCTTTTGTGATGTCACTGGTATAATCATCCGGGAGCCTCCTCCAGCCACCAGTTACCTCAGTCTCCAAGCAGCTGGATGGATGGTGAGCCTGGAGGTCCGGGCTCACTGGAGGAACAATTAGGATTTATCCAAATTTGTAGCTTTAAAATCTTAAATTGAGTTTCTGATTGGGGGGTTATTAGGTTTAGTATCGAAAAAAGGCTGCCTTTGGAAAGACTATGCCTTTAATTTGCAGGAGGCCTTCCTTCATCTGTCCCTCTCCCTCTCATTGCCCTTGGTTTACCTGGGTTCTCCAGGGCACGACAGAGCGATCCTCTTTGGGGTGAAGAACAGCTCCGGTCTTTCTTTAACGAGAGGAGAGCCTCAAACTGGAGGGAAGCGTTGCCAGCGCCTTGTCAGAAGTCTTGCCTGCTCTGGCGCTGTACACGCTCGTCGGCGTTTGCCGCAACCTGGAGGATTTCAACGACCCCGGAACCCCAACAAGTCACGTTAGGCAGCACCGGCTGTTTTCCGGGTGTTCTGCCTCAGTACATGCTTGCTAGATTCCTCCGACCAGCACTCCAACGTGAACGGGGATCAGGCCTCGCCAGGAGTCCGACACAAGGTAAGCGGACCCGGCGGGGAGTAGCGGCAGCGGTTTTGGGCGCGAAACTTTCCTGGTGGCAAGCCTCGTGGTGGCGGCGTGGCTAGGCCGCGTCACTTTGCAGACCGCGGTGTTTTGTGGTTTCAGGTGGGAAAGCTCCTTGTTCGGAGGCCTTAAACGCCGCGGTCTTCTTGGATAGACGGTGTCCGTTGCAGGGCAGGTGGTTTTAAAGTGGAGGCTTCCAATTTTAAGTCGCGGCACGGGGGGGCCAAGGCTGGAGATAGCTTCAGCGGAGATGCCCGCCAAATTACAATGTGTGGTCTGTGGAGTCAAAACCAGCGCGAGCTCGGGGGTCTGTAAGGCCTGCGTGAGAGAGGCCTCTTTGGATCAGGCACAGGAGGAGAAAGGAGAATCCCCGGGGGCCAAAGCAGGGGCATCGTCAGAACCCGCTTTGGATCTGGTCCAGGAGGAACCCGTGGCAGGGCCCTCTTCGGCTCCGGATGCTCCGTCTTTGCAGGCATCCTGGCCCTTGAGTCTGTCGTCCATATTCTCACAGGAATTTGTGAATCTACTGCAGCAAGCGGTGGCAGGCAGTAGCCAACAACAGCCTAGGCCCGCGAGCTCAGGGGGAGCGAAGAGGCTCGCAGCTCCACTTCCGGGGGGCGAGGCCCCTGAGAAGGTTAAGAAGCCTAGAGTAGACGGGGCACTCGGGGCTCAATCTTTGGCCTCAGAGGGGCCTCTGTCGGATGACGAATGTCATAGTGCGGAGCTGGAGGAAGAACTAGAAGAAGGTGAGCTCTCAGAGAAAGAGGACCAACCTAGAGTAGTGCGGGTCTTCAGGAGGGAAGAGCTGTCGGCGCTCATAGTGGAGTCACTGAAGGTGCTGAATATGCCGGTCCCGGGGGTGGTGACTGATGAGACACTGGAGGATCCGTTGTTACAGGTCTTCCGGAAAAGACAGGGTCACAGTGTAGAAACTGTCCTTTTGGGTTTCCTTAACGAACTCCACGTAGCTCACGATCGTGGTGACCTCTCGGTGGCGGTGTCCCTAGACCTCTCGGCAGCCTTTGATTTAGTGGATCACTCCCTCCTTCTGTCTCGTTTACGCGAAGCTGGTCTCCATGGTATGGTCTACCACTGGTTCCACTCCTTCCTCTCCTCCCGTTCATGCACAGTAGTCTCATCTGCCCCACCCACTCCTTCTTACTCTTTCCCTCTGCCCTGTGGTGTCCCTCAAGGATCTGTCCTAGCACCTCTTCTTTTCAACTTATTCCTAGCCCCACTGGCACTTCTAGTTCAGCAGTTTACGATCTCAGCATTCTATTATGCTGATGATCTGCTCCTTCTACATCACACCTCTCCCCTTCACCCGGATCTTACCCCACTGAACTCCTGTCTATCAGCTATTGCTAACTGGCTCACTCTAAACTGCTTGCACCTCAATCTTGCGAAAACAGTAGCTATCTGGTTCACTCATGGCAGCCCTTCTCCTCTGATTACTCCCTCCTTTTCAGGTTCACCAATCCCCCTTGTTACAAGCTTCCGTTACCTAGGTGTAATTTTTGATTCTGACCTTTCCTTCCGTGCCCACATTTCCCATATTACAAAGACTTCCTTCTTCTTTCTCCGACAGATACGCTCTATTCGCCCTTTTCTCACCCCTGAAGCCCTCTCCACCCTTCTTCTCTCTCTAGTAATGTCACGTATTGATTTTTGCAACTCCGTTCTAGCCGGGCTTCCTCTCTCCCACCTTCACCGCCTTCAACGTATTCAGAATACCGCTGCACGCCTTGTTTTTCACGCCTCCCTCCGTGATCATGTCACTCCTCTTTTCCTTCACCTACATTGGCTCCCCTTGCAATTTCGTATCCGTTATAAAATCCTCACACTGGTCCACCAAGTCTTACATAACCACACTCCTTTATATTTGGCAGACCTGCTCCAATTCCACACCCCCACTCGCTCACTTCGCTCTGTTCACATTAACCGGCTCCACCTTCCATCTCCATCACGTGCCCATCTATAGTCCACACGCTCCTCTGCCTTTTTCTTTATTGGCCCTGCTTATTGGAACTTCCTTCCCCTCTCCCTCAGACTTGAGCAACACTATCCCACCTTCAAGAAAGACCTTAAGACACATCTCTTCTCCACCGCCTTCGACCTCCCTCCCCCTTTGTGTGACTCCTCTCCCCCTCCTTCCCTTGTCTCTCTCTCTCTTTGTCCATGTCTAGTTTGATGTCTTGAGTGCTCTCCTATCATCCATTGTAATTTCTTTTCTTTTCCAGGCCGGTTGGCCTCTCTGTGTATTATTTGATTTTTTCTTTTGTAAACCGCAGTGCTCTATTTGGAACTGCGGTATATCAAGACTAATAAACATAAACATAATAAACATAAAAGTCAGAAAGCGTTTCCAGTCCACAGAATGTTTCAGGAAATGATCCAGGAAGAATGGAACATTCCGGAGGCTCCTCTGAAAGGCACCAGAGTGATGAGTCGTCTGTACCCTTTGGTCGATCAAGATAAAGAGATGTTTAAACCGCCCAAGGTGGACACGGCCGTCTCCGCAGTGACGAAGAAGACCACCATTCCCATAGAGGGTAGTGCGGCCCTCAAGGATGCCTAGGACAGGAAATTGGATGTTTTGCTGAAACAAGTCTTTGAGGTGAATGCTCTTTCACTCCAGGCAGCCATTTGTGGAGCCTGGGTGGCTAGAGCCTGTCTGTGCTGGTCACAGAAGGTTTCAGGGCAGGAGAGTGACCGCTCTGATGAGGCGGCTAAGTTGGAGTCTGGCGCGGCCTACTTAGCAGATATCCATTATGACCTTATGAGGGGTTTGTCAAAGAGCATGGCTTCCGCGGTGGCGGCGCGAAGGTATCTGTGGTTACGCAATTGGGCGGCAGATAGCTCCTCTAAGGCTAGGCTCAGTAAGCTTCCTTTTAAGGGCCGTCTCTTGTTTGGAGAAGATTTAGAAAAGCTGGTCAAGGACCTGGGCGAATCCAAGGGTGGCAGATTGCCCGAGGACAAGCCTATGCAGGGACGGCCTTCTCCGGGGGGCCGAGGTCAACAGCGGGACTTTCGGCATTTTCGTTTCCCAAGGTTCAACTCGGCGCAGAGGAATCGATTTCCCGCTGGGAATCAGGGGTTCTGGGGAGCAGGGCAGGGGTTCGGGCCCTCCTTCGCGGGCTCCCTCAACTCAAGAAAGTCCCAATGAGATCAGGGGGACCCAGAGGCTGCTTCTTCCCGTGGGGGGGCGGCTGCAGGATTTCTATTCTGCCTGGGTCCAAATCACATCAGATCAGTGGGTGCTGGAAGTCATTCGAGCGGGCTATGCACTGGAACTCTTAAGGCCAGTGCACGACGCGTTCGTTCTGTCTCCCGGCCGGTCTCCTTCCAAATGCGAGGCTCTCCGGCAGACAGTGTGAAGGCTGCTCGATCTCAGGGCGATAGTGCTGGTACCACAAGACCAGTGCGGCTCCGGTCGGTACTCCATTTACTTTGTCGTTCCAAAAAAGGACGGGGGTGTCCGACCTATTCTGGATCTCAAGGGGGTGAACACGTGTCTCCGGGTGTCGCACTTTCATATGGAGACTCTGCGCTCAGTGATAGTGGCAGTGCAGAGAGGCGAGTTTCTTATGTCCCTCGATTTGTCGGAGGCATATCTTCACATTCCCATACGGCCGGATCACCACCGGTTCCTCAGATTCGCGGTTCCGTTCGGTCATTTTCAGTTTCGAGCGTTGCCCTTTGGCCTGGCAACCGCGCTGCGGACTTTCACCAAAGTAATGGTGGTGGTGGCGGCAGCACTATGAAAAGAAGGAATACTCGTGCATCCTTACTTAGACAATTGGTTGATCCGGGCAAAGTCCAGAGAGGACAGCGAAAAAGCGACAGCCAGGGTGGTATCATTCCTGGAGGACCTCGGTTGGGTGGTCAATCGGGCGAAAAGCCGGTTGGTGCCCACCCAGTGCCTGGAGTACTTAGGGGCACGTTTCGACACGGTCAGCGGATCAGTCTTTCTCACGGAACAGAGGGCGCGAGATCTGCGGAAGCTAGTCCAGAGATTTTTACTGACCAGGAGGCACTCGGCCTGGCGGTACCTGCAGCTGTTGGGCACCATGGCGGCTGCGATAGAAACGGTTCCATGGGCTCGTGCTCACATGAGACCTCTACGAAGGGCGCTGCTTCGTCGCTGGTCTCATCAGCAGGACCCGTTGTCTCGGAGGCTTCCCTGCGCGGAGGAGACATGTCAAGCTCTGCGGTGGTGGCTGCTTCCCGAATCTCTGCGGGCCGGGAGACGGCTAGAGACACCGGATTGGATTCCCTTGACTACGGACACCAGCCTGCAGGGCTGGGGAGCTCATTGTCAGGGCAGGTTCTCGCAGGGGCAGTGGAATGCTCAGGAGCGGGCATGGTCGATCAACCGGTTGGAACTAAGGGCGGTTGTCTTAGCCCTGCGGGAGTTTCAGGCGATTCTCAGAGGAAGAGCAGTTCGGGTATTTTCCGACAACGCGACGGCGGTGGCCTATGTCAACAGACAAGGGGGCACCAGCAGCGTCGCACTGGAGGTGGAAGCCGAAGCCTTGTTCGATTGGGTCGAAGTGAATCTCCTGGATCTATCGGCAGCTCACGTGGCAGGAGTGGAGAACGTGGAAGCCGATTTTCTCAGCAGAGTGAAGGTGGATCCCGGAGAATGGGTGCTGTACCCAGAGGTGTTTGCGATGTTGGTCCGCCGGTGGGGGGTACCGGTCATGGACCTCATGGCCACGTTTGCCTCGGCGAAGGTAGATCGCTTCTACAGCAGAAGGAGAGAACGAATGTCGGAGGGGCTGGATGCGCTCGCCCAAAGCTGGCCGGCGGATCAGCTGCTGTATGTCTTTCCGCCGTGGGTGTTGATCGGCAGGGTGCTCCAGCGGATTGAACGCTACAGAGGTCAGGTCATACTCATAGCTCCAGACTGGCCCAGGCGCCCGTGGTACGGGGACCTGGTAAGATTGTTGGTCGCGAAGCCCTGGCGGCTGCCTCCTCGGGCGGATCTTCGGTCTCAGGGGCCACTATTTATGCCCCACGTGGATCGATTCTTGCTTATGGCTTGGCAATTGAAAGGGCTCGGTTGACTTCGCATGGATATTCGGCGGGGGTGATCTCCACATTGTTTCGAGCCAGGAGGAGATCCACCTCGCTAGCCTATGTACATGTCTGGAGGGTGTTCGAGGCCTGGTGTTTAGGAAAGGGCTGCGAGCCATTAAAGGCCTCCATTCCCCAGATTCTGCAGTTCCTACAAGATGGTTTCGAGAAGGGGTTAGCGGCTGCGTCGCTCAGGGTTCAGGTCGCAGCCTTGGCTTGTTATAGAGGTAAAATGGCTGGTCAGATGCTCAGAAGCCAGGGTGATGTCAAGCGGTTTTTGAGAGCGGTGTCACTGCTCAGGCCGCCCTGCAGGCCAGTCGTCCCGAATTGGCGGCTGCCATTTGTCCTGGAAGCGTTGGAACACGAGCCCTTAGCAAGGGCATCTCTCAAGGATCTCACCCTAAAGGTGGTGTTTCTCGTGGTGGTTTGCTCTGCGAGAAGAGTGTCGGAGCTGCAAGCTTTAGGCTGCCGCGAGCCCTATCTTTCTCTCGAGTCGGAGAGGGTGGTTCTGCGGCCGGTACCAGCCTTCTTACCAAACGTCGTCTCGGCGTTTCATTTGAACCAGGAAATTTCCTTGCCTGTCTTCAGAGACTGCGCGGGAGGCGCCACGGCGCGGAAGTTGCATTTACTGGACGTCCGTCGGGCGCTGAAGAAATATCTTCGACGAACGGCTGTGTTTCGCAAGTCGGATAGACTGTTTGTGCTCTTCGCAGGGCCGAGAAAGGGGAAAGCGGTGTCGAAAGCCACAATTGCAAGGTGGATCAAGGAAGCCATTGCATCGGCATACGTCTTGAAAGGTAAGCCAGTTCCAGAAGGGCTTAGGGCCCACTCCACCAGGGCACAGGCAGCATCGTGGGCAGAGCTGCGGTTGGTTTCGCTGGTGGAAATTTGTAAGGCAGCGACATGGTCGTCCTTGAATTCGTTTATTAAGCATTACCGGCTGGATGTGCAGTCGGCAGAGGAGACCGCTTTTGGGTCATCAGTACTTCAGGCTGGTCTTTCCGGTCCCGCCCGTGATTGAATCTTGCTTCACTGCTCTGGTACCAACCCAGAGGTCCGGGACTAGACTGGATACATGATCAGGAAGATGAAATTAGACTTACCTGCTAATTGTAGTTCCTGGAGTGTAGACAGTCTAGTCCCGTATCCCTTCCCGATTTTTTGCCTTTAGGGGCATTGAAGCCTGAAGTCCTTCTGGTGTACAGGTAAGAGGTGTTTGTCTGTGGGGGGGCTTCGGTGGTTTGGGAGGGGGTTTTCGCTATTCTGGGGTGGAGCTTTTCAGTGACAGGGACATCCTTCCTTCAGAGCAGCTGAGGGAGTGCCTCTGCAAGCTTAAAGTCCAGTTATGGGGGGGGGGGTCTCCCCTCGTTTTCAATGTTATGGTTCACAATGTTGTTTAGCATTGCCTTTTGTTTGCATCTAATTCTTACTTGTTGCTCCGGTGAGTCAGCTTTGTCAATAGGGAACTGGTGGCAGGAGGAGGCTCCCGGATGATTATACCAGTGACATCACAAAAGAAAGAGTTCCTCAGTCTCCAAGCTGCTGGATGAGATGGGCAACCCAGCGGTCCGGGACTAGACTGTCTACACTCCAGGAACTACAATTAGCAGGTAAGTCTAATTTCATCTTTTCAAGGCTGCTTTTTGGACCCTTTTCTCTTCTACTTAACACTATTGTATATTTTTAATAATTTCCTTATAATTAAACTCTCTAGTCCCTTGTTTGTTCTGTCTGACGGTCTTGCATGTAAGTTATATTGAGCAGGTACTATCTCTCTATTTCTTTGTACAGTGCTCTGTATGTCTAATAGTGCTATAGAAATGATAACTATAGATGCTATAGAAATGATAATCACTTCTCACCCAGACTTCGTTAAATTCAACCAATCAGCATGTGTACGAGCATTCTCCTTATATGCTCCAGCAATATGGAACTCCCTACCTGTAAAAATTAGAACTACCGCAGACATGAAGGACTTCTAGGAAGCTTTAAAAACGCACCTGTTCCGAATACACATTGAGGGTGTCACATAAATACAGACTAATTAGAGCACTCTTAACTCCTATTATAGCATATAACCATCATTTCAGAAAGTTCCTTGTAAATTTTCTACTAATTCATTATATATCCCTGGTTTTTGTAATGTTTACGCGTTACTTGTATTGGTAACTGTTCCTTGTAATGTTATCTTGTTCCATGTAATGTTATGTTGCTGTTACCTATAAACTGGGTTGATCTTTGGAAATGCAGTATATAAACTTTTCAAATCAATAAATATTAAGTAGTAATAAATAAAATGAAATGAACATTCTGGGACATGTTTTATCTGTAGCTCAAACCTGGACATTATGTAGCCTGTTTACTCCCAGGGTCTTGAGATGGGCACTCTGTAAGTTTTATCCATAGTGGGAGGTGCTAGAATTCCTTGGCCTTGCTGTTAGTGATATGGTAGGATAGCGCTCTGTCAAATCTCCAAATTCACTCAAACGTCAAGTCAACTAATTTGTTCTCAAGAATTTTACTCTGACATCAGTGTCACAATACTTAACTGGCAATACACACAAACACATCTGAAAGGTGTTATCCATTGCTTTTGCACTTAATAGATGATTTATTTATTTTAACGGATTTCTATACTGCCTTTTCCTACAATCAAGGCGGTCTACACAGCAAACAGTCAACAAGATACAGTGTCTAGTGTGTGCATGCATTGAGCAGTGAGTGCGTGTGTGTGTAGATGGACATTGATTCTTGGTGAGCTATTTACAGCGTGGACTATTTACAATACTATGTACATCAGGACTTTAGTACTAAATCATGTCGCTAGGGTGGGGTGTTGAGTTGGGGTATTGTCTGTTGCACCGTTTAAGTGACGTCACCATAGTGCTCTATGAAGAGGGTCGTCTTTAACAGTTTCTTAAAGTCCTTCATGTCTGTTGACCGTAGTTCATTAGGGAGGGCGTTCCAGATTGTTGGTGCCGCCTTTGATAAGGCTCGTTTTTCGGTGACCTTGCGTGCCTTGTTGATGTCTTTAGGGGTGTTGACATGGTTGGATGTGCCTCTCCTCCTCGGTCTTGTGCTGCTGTCGGGTTGTATGAGTGGGTGTAGGCTGAAAGCTGACGACTGTTGCTTGATTTTGAATATGTTAATGATTGTCTTGTATCTAATGCGGGAGCTGATTGGTAGCCAGTGGAGGTCTTTTAGGGTAGGTGTGATGTGTTCTTGTTTTGTGGTGCCAGTTATTATGCGAGCTGCTGTGTTTTGGGCCATTTGCAGTGGCCTGAGTGTCTGTTTTGTTAGGCCAAGATAGATTGGGTTGCAGAAGTCTAGGATTGGGGTTATTAGTGCCTGACAGACTGTGCGGAAGTGTTCCTGGGAGAGGAGAGGTTTGAGGCGTCGGACTAGTCTCATCCTGTGGTATGCATTTTTGGTGGTTCTGCTGATGTGGGACTGAAGGTTCAGTTCTTTATCCAGGGTCACTCCGAGGTATTTCACTTCTGGTTGTATGGGTATGGTTGTGTTGTCTATCTTGCTGTTGCTCGGAGGGATGAAGTCAGAGTTTCGTGTGATGATTAGAGCCTCGGTCTTGCTGTAGTTTATGTTCAAGTTGTTGTGTTGAAACCAGCTGTTCATGTGCATGAGACATTCTGTTATCTTGGTGTAGTCTGGGTTGTTGAGGGTGATTGGTGTGTATATCATTATGTCGTCCGCATAGATTGTGTATTTTATCCCGTGTTCTCTTATGATCTTCATTGACATTTCATCAGCATTTCATCATTGACATACCCCAACTCAACACCCCACCCTAGCGACATGATTTGGAATCTTATTCCAAATTCCCAACTCTTCCAAGGCCATTAACTCCAAATCCACCCTCGCCAAACCAACAACTAGGAGGTTCTGCCCATTTGACAAAGACGAAGTACTCAAGAATATTCTCCCAATACTACACACCTCTGAACCGGATTTGGATAGCCTAATCAACACCTGGGATCACACTCTTAGAACCAATTCCCAAACTGCAAATATGACAAGAAAGCCCAACCATCGGACACATGTAGCTTGGTATTCTAATGAACTGAGAACATCCCTCCTCCATCTTCGAAGACTCGAAAAACGCTGGAGACGATCCCACTCTACAGATGCCTACACAGCCTATTGCAAGTACCTAAAAAAGCATCGCCAGGAAATAGCAGATCGAAGAAAACAATTCCATACTAATCTCCTAAAGCAATCATTAAATAAACATCATGATCTCTTCAACATTGTAAAGACAATGGCAAGGGAACCAACCCCCCAACATACTCAAACGATACATCCACAAGAGTATGCTGACTATTTAAAATCAAAAATGAAGAAAACAACCAACACCTACATCACAGAATCAACAAATATAGACAAGCTATCACAATCAACCACACTAACCAAGTTTAACGCATTATCAACCAAAGAAATTGAAAACACTATCGCATCAATAAATGCCACCACTGCAGCGAATGATCCATGTCCAGCGGCCTGGATAAAAAATATTAGACATGAAGTAAGCTGCTTCATACACAATATCCTTGAACAATCATTCTCAACCGGAACTTTTCCTCAGTGCCTTAAACAAACCTCAATTAGACCATTACTAAAAAATAACAAATTAGACCCCCTAAAAGTAGAATCCTATCGGCCAATATCCAGCATCCCTCTGCTAGCGAAAATAATTGAGAAAGTGGTACAACGTCAAATACAACAACACATAGACACTGAAGCCCCACTGGACATTGCACAACATGGTTTTAGAGAAGCCCACGGAGTTGAGACCCTCCTCATCACTCTATTCAATACATTAATCACAGGAATAGATAATATCCACCAAGGATTTATCCTTATATTCATGGACATCTCAGCTGCATTTGATTCAGTAAGCCATCAAATACTTATCGATCGCCTTAAGGAAAAAGGAATACTTGGAACCGCACTTGACTGGTGTATATCTTACCTAAATAACCGTTGGCAACAAGTAAGAATTGAGGAAAAGACATCTGAACCATTTCTGCAAGATCAAGGGGTACCACAAGGATCCTCTCTTTCAGCACTAATGTTTAACATATACATGCAACCGATCTGTGACCTCATCCGCTCCTTTAATGTTACCTGCCTAGCATATGCAGATGACATTCTCCTATACATGCCATTCTCCATCAACCATCCTGATTTTACACCTTTGATAAAATGCTTTGAATCAGTAGAAGACTGGCTCCTCTCACAGAACCTAAGAATCAACCATAGCAAGACCGATGTGATGTTTATCACAAGAGACCAAAACTTCACACCTCCCACTACCTTAAAAATAAAGGACAAGGAATTGACAGTAAAACCTACGATACGATACCTAGGTATTACCCTTGACCAGCGCCTCAATATGAAGACCCACATAAAAAACATAACAAAACTAATATATCACAAGATACGCACACTACGCCACTTAAGACCTTTACTTGAACCCACAGACTTCAGAACTGTCTACCAAGCCTTGGTGATGCCTCATCTCGACTTCGCAAATGCAATTCTACATGGTCTCCCGCAATCATCTTTAAATCCTCTACAACTGGCGATGAACACCGCTGCCAGAGTACTCAAAGAAATATCAAAAACAGACCACATAACTCCAATTCTAAAAAGACTCCACTGGCTACCAACCAACGCAAGAATCCACTACAAGATACTAATCATTACTTTCAAAGCCTTAAACAATCAAGCACCATCAACGATCGCCAACCTTTTACACACACAGACTCCCAATAGATCCAGAAGATCAACTACTATAAACTCATTAACAATCCCAAGACAAACAGTCAGATACAATAAGGAAACATCTAAAAGAGCCTTCAGCATTCATGCCCCAATAGCTTGGAATGCACTCCCACCAGAGCTGAGAGCCATAACCAGCCTAACACAATTCAGAAAAAGTCTCAAACACCACCTCTTCTTAAGCTATTTCCCAATTTAGTTTTACACAAGAGAAACACTACATCCATAACCAGGTCAAGACAACTTCAACTGTGACTAATGTGTATAGACTATTGTATATAGTTATATAGTGTACATAGTTTCCCTTTTATTACCAAGTTCAAATTCCTGTTACTTGTAAAATGCACTACAGTTTTTCTGTATGTATATGTTTGTTCCATGTAAACCACGCTGATGATAATAGTGCGGTATATAAGAGATGTTAAATAAAATAATAATAATAATGATGCTGCATATTGACTGGATGTAAAGGTTAAATAATAGTGCTGATAGGGCGGATCCTTGAGGTATGCCTTGCATTACCTTTATGGGTCGGGATGTGTTGGGACCAATCTTGACCTGTATCTGTCTGTCCGTTAAGTAGGAGTGGAACCACCTCAGTGTGGCTCCGTGTAATCCGATGTTCTGTAGTCTTGCTAGTAGGGTTCCGTGGTCCACTGTGTCGAATGCTGATGAAATGTCAATGAAGATCATGAGTATTCCTTTCTTTCTTTTGTCTATGAGGTGTAGTATGTCATTAAATAGGTATAACAGGAGTGTTTCGACTCCGTGGGTGGGGCAAAAACCGTGTTGGTTGAGGTCCAGTTGTGCGTGGTTGTCGATGTGTTCCTGTAGCTGATGATGTACCACTTTCTCAATAATCTTTGCCAGTAGAGGGATGCTTGAGATAGGTCTGTAGGCTGCTGGGTTGTTCTTGTCGAGTGGTGATTTCTTCGGAATTGGTCTTATTGTGGCGAGTTTTAGCTGGTCAGGCATGATTCCTTGGGTTAGTGAACTGTTCACCATGTTGTGTATGGTGTGGATGAAGTTTGACTTTGTTGCCTTAATCCATGTAACTGGGCATGGGTCTGTTGGGGCCGTGCTTGTGTTGAGTGCGGTGATGATGTGTGAGAGCTGCTCTGTGGATGGGTTGCTGAATTTGGCCCAAGTTTTTCTTGAGGGGGTGGCTGGTTTGGTGTTTGGGTCTATTTTCCTTTGTGTAGCTGAATGGAAGTTTTCTTGGATATGGTCTGCGAATGCTTGTGGGTCTATTTGAGCTTTGCTCTCGGTTTTCTGTTCCTTGGTGAGGGTTTTCACGATTTCAAAGAGCTCTCTCGGTTTGTTTGATTTGAGTATGATGTTGGTGTGGTATTCTTTCTTCGTTTGGTTGATGAGTTCGTTGTATTCTTTTTGTTTTGTTAAGTATAGTTCCTGATTGTTGGGTGACTTGGTGTGTCTCCATCACTATTCTAACTTCCTGAGTTCCTTCTTCTCATTCCATATGTTTTTTGAGTACCAGGGTGTGTGATATGCTTTGGTGCGGCGAGCTTTCTTGGGTCTGTATTCTGTGGCTTTGGCAGCAGCATTGATGATGCTGTTCCATTTTCTGATTTGCTTGTCTAGATCCTGTTCTTCCATGTTCAGGTGGAGTAGCGTGTCCAGTAGAAATTGGTCCCTGTCGAAGCTTTTAAATCTTCTTTGTGCTTGTGGGTTGTCCAGGTTCTCATCATGGTTTTGCCCTTGTGGCATAATCTTTATTTTGATTATGTGGTGGTCTGACCATGGTACTGGTGTGACATCGGGTGTTGAAATGCTACCACTGTCCATTAGAAAGTTGGGTGCGTATATGAGGTCTGTGTGTCGGGGTGTTGATCAGTTGGGTGTATTGTAAGGATCCCATGGCTCGTAGGAAGGCTTCTGCATCCTTTGTGTTGGTCAATTTAAGGTTGAAGTCTCCTAATAGTAGCAGGGGTTTGTGATTTGTGTTGATGGCACAGATCTCTTCTAGGGTGGAGGCTAGCTCATCTGGTGGCGCATTTGGGGCTGGCATAGGGCCATCCGTTTGTTTTCCACAGTGATGGTATTGCATTGGTTTGTGTTTGAGGCACTTCTTGACTTGAGTCTTAGGCTGTTTTTTGCGATGAGCAACACCCCTCCTCCTCTTCGTTGTGCGCATGGGCAGTTGAATGCTGAATAGGTGGATGTTACTAATTGATTAAGTAGTACGTTATCGGTGGGTGTGAGCCATGTTTCTGTGATGCACAGAATGTCAGGTTGTTGATTTTCTATGTGGTCAGCTATTGTGTTAATTTTGTTTCGTATGGATCTAGCGTTGATAAGCTCTATTGAGATTGTAGCTGGGGTGTTTAGTGGTCTCTGTGCTTTGTTTGAGTTTGTGTGCATGCTGGACTTGTGCCCGTTTTGCCTTTTGTGCTTGGGTGTCTTGTGTGTGTTCAAGTGTGTATACTGGGGGTGTGTGTAGAGCAGTGCTGTATGCCATGGAGTGTTAGTGGATTGTGGTTGGTTGCCTGAGGTGGTAGGAGTTGGGTAAGGAGGAGGGTGATGGGCAGTATCAGGGTTGTGTACATGTTTTATCCATCAGACTTAAGTGGATGTCTGCACTTACTTTGTTATGCTGGTGTTGGATTTCATTGTTTTGTTGGTTGTGGTCACCTGCTGCTGCTGTTGGTTGTGGTTGCTTCTGTGGCCGCGCCTAAGGGCCACGCCAAAGGGCCCTCTGGCGAGGCCCTCAGGTGCGGGCCCTCCAGGCGTGGGCGTGCCCTGCTTGGCCGCTGCTTTTAAGGTGCTCCCACTGCTCCGATTGAGCAGGAGCTTCTGAGCGGGAGGATTTCCCGCTCAGACGCTCTTCCCTGATCGGGGGAACTTCAATGTCCGGCGGGTGGATGGTGGGGGAGTAGTGTGCCTGATGTGCTGGGCCGCTGCTGCTTTTAAGGTGCTCCCACTGCCCCGATTGGGCAGGAGCTTCTGAGCAGGAGGATTTCCCTCTCAGGTGCTCTTCCCCGATCGGGGGAGCTTCAATGTCCGGCAGGTGGGTGGTGGGGGAGTAGCGTGATGACACACAAACACATCTGAAAGGTGTTATCCATTGCTTTTGCACTTAATAGATGATCTTTAACCAAAGCTTACATTTACAGTGAGTCACAGTGGAAACCAAGGAGTAAGGAGGGGAGGGGCTTACTCTACAGGGTTGACCAAAAATAATTCTAGTGATAAAGTTCTGAACTAGTTGCAACCTATATACCACCTTTTTAGGAACTCCCACCCATAGAGAATTACAGTAGTCAAATTCTATTGACTGACTTGTTATGATTAATCTTAGATGTACAGTGTCATCTACCAGACCAGATGTAATTTAAAAAATGCATGTCTCAGCACATCAGTTATATGAGCCGCAAGTTAGGCCATGAATTCCATCCACCATGGGTAAAGCCTCCAGAACTGATAAAGTAGAAAGTCACAACCATATCTGTTATCATTTAATGTTAACTTATTTGTGGACATCCAGAATGAAATAGTGGCTTGGCACAAATAAAAATGTGCTGTTGATTTTTTAGTAGTCAGCTTCTAGAGGTACTAGCAACTGTAAGTTATCAGTGTAATTAGAAAATACAGGCCTCGGTCTAATAATATTTTCCAAGGGCCATAGATACACATTAAACAAAGTGAGACATAGAGGTTAAAAACTAGAAAGGTTTCCCATTTGGAATTTCCCTGCTAGAAAAAGACAACCATTTATGAACTGAACCTCTGAAGTCTAGATTTGAAAACCACTTGATGAGTAACTCATGATCCACTATTGCAAACATGCTGGACACAAATAAATCTATTTGTTCAGATAGCAATGGGTTTCACTTGCTAAGCCTACCAGCATCATCTGAGACCAGCTGTAAACCCTGACAGATATGGATTCAGTTTTCCTGATTCCTTTAAGGAGAACTGGATTTGGGAGGTCGTTACCTTGTCCTATAATTCTGAGAACTAGAAGGGATCAGGCGTGACTTTGCCAACAAAGGACATATCATGGCCTGTTTCAGATGTCTAAAACTGCAGCCCTCCGAAACGGGCTTTCTTGAATTCTGTTAACTATGTTTTTCTTCCTCTAGCTGCAGGGATTCACCACCCTCATATTGGAAAATGCTTGCTCCTTATGCATTATGTATACCTTGCCCTTTCCCTCATTTCTTTCAAGTTATATGTATTTATGTCCTAATGTCTCATTTCATATAGCTTATGGTGCAGACTGCATCACTTTATTAGCCCTCCTCTGGACTGCCTCTGTCTATATCCTTTTGAATTGGGATGGTCCAGAGAAACACTACTGGCTGGGTTGTGTGAGCAGAGAATTTATCATGTAGATTCCCTGTGCCTTCAGAAAGTGATGAAAATTGCTCATTTTTAATCAATTGCAGGTTTCGTTGTTTGTGCAGTTTCTAATTGAAAATTGCAGCAGGATTTTTGGAGAGGAGATTACATCACTTAACAGAGACTTGTCAGTGAGGTGTGACAACAGAGAAGACGGCTCAGGTAGTGTACATACGGTCTTTTTATCTTACTCCAAATAATGTTAGAGAAAGTAATGTATTCCTCTGGTGATATTAATCCCTCTGTATAAAATAAAGACTTTGAGATATCATCTGTTCTTCTCCTCATGTAGTTCTCTTTGTACACACCTTGTAGAAATTCTATATGTACTTGATTCTGGACAGAAGGAATGCCATTGTTTAACAAGGCCAGGTAACATTCAGATGACACTAGTTACTGAAAGAGCTCATCTTGAACTAAGCAGAATATGCCAAAAGAGAAATCAGCCCACAAAGGGATGCGTTTTCAGTAAGGTGTCTGACACTACATGCCTATGTTTTAGCTCCCACAAATTCAACCAATACCCAGTACTCAAACACAAGGTATAGGTTATTTATTTATTTATTTCAATTTATGAAGCACCACTATCGAAAGGTAAAAAATAAAAGCCCACCCCTACAATAAAACTGAATACAATAAAATAGAAAACATAATTAAAACCCCAACAAACAGTATATAAAGAAAATTAAGCAGTTCCAAAAGCTAAACCCCACAAACACCCCTTAATCAACTTTTGAAACCGCAAATAATCACTTTCAAAATGAATTACTACTAGTAATTTGTTCCAAATTGTTGGCCCAATCACAGAAACAGTCCGGTAAAGAGCCCACTGATGGTGAACCTCTCGCACCATAGCTACCGCCAGTAGGCCCAACCGGGAGGACCAAACACTATGGCCAAACTTGTAGAAGGACAAGCAATCCACCAAATAAGAAGGGGCCAAGCTATATAAAATTTTAACACACTACTACCTCCAGAGGCCCGTTACCCAACCACAGAGCTACTGATTTTTCCGCATTCACTTTCATTCCATTATCCCCTAACCACTGGGCAACTCTAGATAATAGATCATTAAAGTGATTGGATCTCAGCTTGGAATGCAACTAAACGTTCCTGCATACATGTCCATCATCTAGTAGTTAGAATGGCAGACTGAGAACCAGGGAAGCCAGGGTTCAAAACCTGCTTTTCCTTCAGCAAGTCATTTCCCCCTCCATTGTCAAGGTACAAATGTAGAGGCTCTGTTACTACAGTGTGCTTTGTTTTGACGCCTAACACATGTTTTGTGCTAAAATTAATGTGCGTTAGGTGCAACTGCTCCATAGTAAGTGTCAGGGGTGTGGCAAATCTTTGCCTGATAGTTACCATGTATGTTCGGACCTTTATGAACCTGTGCACTTAACGCCACATATTGAAGTGGTATTAGGTGAACCTGCACTAATGGCAACATTAGCAGTGCGCGATATGTCCCTCCATGCTAACTGCAATGTGCTCACCATGTCCACTTTCCACCCCTAACCCGCCCATTCACCACCTCGATGCACGACTGGAAGTTAGCATGTGAATCAGCACAGAGTAATTGTCATATCCCTGTGGTAACAGTTACTGCGGGCGCTTGCGCACAATTACCATATACAAAAATGCATTTTAACTGCCTAGTGCAGTTTAGTAAAAGGGCCCCTTCAATTGTAAGCCCTGTGGGACAGTAAAATACTTACTCTGTCTGAACTGTAACTCTGCCTGTGCTGAGTCTTGCAAAGGAGACTTAAGGGGTCTAGTTACTAAAGTGCGCTAACATTAACGCATGTTAATTCACTGTTAATGCACCTTATTAATAACTAGGTCCCATTGAATAACATGGGACCTGTATTAATTTACCGTTAAGGCACGTTTATGTTAATATGTGTTAACATTAGCACACCTTAGTAACTAGAGCCCTAAATCCAAAAAGATGATGGAACGTACATCTCAGCTATGTTAAGATTTTGAAACTTTAGTGTACGCATATAGTTTTGTCCCCCAAGCATATTACGCTGCCCTCAAATTCCCCCCCCCCCAACTGCTCAAATACTTCAGACCAGCTAAAGAACCAGTCATTCTACATTCGTAAACCCCATTTTTACTCATTTTATTCCCCCTCCTGCTCTCTCCTAGTTGACTAGAGCTGCAGGACGGGGAGAGCCAGCAGTGGGCAGGATCTGGGTGGAGCGGGAGTGGATTGAGCCGACAGGACGTACAGGGCCGATTCAGAGGGGATATGCTGCTTATTCCACTTCGAAGGTGGAATAAGCTGCACTGACCCAGCGATCGGGGATGAATGCAGGGGATTCCCCGCCACCCGATCCAGGCCCCGGCTGGCCAGCCATGGGTCAGGTGGCAGGGAAGAGGGGGATCTAAGAGGCGGGAGTCGGGGGAGCCTGCAGGGAGGATGTCCCCGCAGGCATGCAGGGGCACACCAGGCCATCCACAGGCCTGATTCTGTTTGCGGCAGGAACGTTTTGTTTCCACCATACAGAATCTGGTCCTAATGGGCCCGTCCTGCATGGGGCCATCCGGATGGTCCAGACATGCTCCTTTCAGAATCAGACTCCAAGTTTTTGGAAATTTAACCCAAACTGATTTGGTATGAGCTAGAAGGTTCAGAGTAGCCGCATACTAATTAATTGTAGGTTCCCAATTTTACTAAATTTCTTTGGTGTGGGAAAGGTACTTTAATATACGGCACTCGATTCAGCCAAGAAAACCCATTTCAACTCATAGAGCACCCCAAAATCTGAGAAAATAGTGTTTTCTTCTCTGCCTAGCTATATCAGCGCCCATATGTCCGATCAGCATAGATCACTTTATTACTTATGAAGCAATATAAATACACATCATAGTTTTAAAATGCAGCCATTTTTTACATCTTCAATAAAAAGAGTATCTTCCATTCAGTTTTAGGTTAGCTTATTATATGTGGAAAGCTTTTGTTTTGGGGGGAAAAGGTGTGGGGGGGTGCATTCTTAATTCTGAGAATTCTTTGAGGGAGAATGGAAATTGAACTAATCAGGTGCTGATAGTGCTATAAACCTGATTCAGAACTTTTATATAGCCAATAATTGGCTAGGTAAAGTTTTCAGATTCCTTATAGAGGGAATGCAATTTTGTTTTAAAATCAGAAATCATCTATTCTTTTATGTAGAAAATATGTGGGGGGGGGGGGCATTTTCAGAGTGTTCATTTTCAAAGTGTTTTAGCCAGTTTCAAGATCTGATAACCAACTAAAATGTGGTCACTGTGATATTCAGTGGCAGTAACTGTTAATGATCCTGCATAGCCCCACAGAACACCAAGCAAACCCCAGTTAAAAGCGGGACAGTCTGTGGGCAGGGCAGGAGTGAGTTGTGACAGCTGCTATCCTGTTAATGGCAATAGTTAGCCACTAACCGGATAGTTTAAGGGTCATTCGCCTGTCCTAACTTTAATGACTTAGCTGAATATCGCCGCTAATCAGCGTCTCCAGTGCCCAACCAGCCTAGATATTCAGTGGTAGAGGCTGGATGTGTTTCATTGCTGAATATCCGGTCTTAATTAAAGCGGCAATGGCTTGGCGCTTTATTTAGCCTAGCTGCCACTGCTGAATATGACCCGCATGATTACATGTACAAAGATATTAAATTTTAAAACAGTCATTAATTTATATAAGTAGCAATAGTTCAGTTTGTAAATAATGAATTGCAACTTGGCTAATGGCTGAAACTGTGCTTTCATTCACTCGTAGATATCTGTTCCTTTCAACTGATAGATTCCTCTTACGACAGCCTGGAAAATGAGCTGAATGATGATACTGACTCAGTTTTTAGTAATGTGAACAAAAAACGAGGTCAAGACAACAGGAGCAGAGACTCAGTTTTGACCCTCAGTGACTGTGATCTGGACCAGAATGAGGTGGAAGAAATTGAAATTAAGCTGCCGCCCAGGTCAAAACCAATGAAGATTTCTTCTAGGTTGCATCACAATTCTGTATCACATGAACACTCAGAAAATGAATCCCTCTGCTCAAGTACTTCGGGTTATTCATCAACAACGGTATCAGATGCTTTCCGAGGCTTGAGGCGGCACCGACGTTGCTCTGAACCCACCATTGCTCTCCTGGCTTCTAAACTCAGTCAGCTCAGTGGTTCCCATCAGAATGCAGCACGCAAGACAAGTTGTGATGCTGTCATAACACACGCAGAGGAAAATTATCTCAAGCAGTTACGTTCATTGCAAGTGGAGGGGCAAAAGCTTATTAACCGTAGTGTGACCTTGGGAATTGACGTGAATAGGAGCAGCATTACAAATCAAAATGCTGAAAAGAAAGAGACACATAATCAGCTTCTGCCACCTTCTTCAATGAGATTAAATATTTGCTCCAGAAACAGCTGTTCTAGCTTATCTTCTCCTGGAACGTCTCCATCGGGATCTTCAATGAGCTCCTTGGACAGCGCTTTCTCCCAGTTCTCTGACTATTCTGTCTTTACACCTAATGAGGCTGCTCCTCCTTTGGACTGTGTTTTTCACTCGCAGAGGAAACAAGGGGAGCCGTCTCCTGATTTAATGGCCTCCAGTCCGTTTTCCAGTGTGCATTTGAGTGCCGAGGTCAACTCTTCTCCTAAGCAAGCTAGCAGCAACAATGCAGTCGGCATGGGAAAAGACAGTCTAGAAGGCATTGCACAAAAGAGCTCCATCACGCTCCATCCCAGCACTTGGCTAAAAAATGGCACATGTACAATGAAGAACTGGTCTCTGAGAAAAAAGGAAAAAGCATCCAAACAAGAAGAAAAATATAGTAATTCTGTAAAAATAACAGTTTGCAAGGCACAGACAGAATATTTGAATGCCTTAGATGACCATTTGTCTCAGCAGATAGGTGATGTACCACAAAGCCTTATGGCAACAGAGGTGCCTAATGCAGTGGCGAAAGGTGGAGCTTGCAATTTGTCTCCATACAAGGAAGAAATGCAGTTAAAAAACTCATCCTGCTGTGAAGTGGAGGCCAAAGATAAGAGATTAAATACCTCACAACTATTGGCCAATCCAAACATGGCTAATAAAAGCGGAGAGGACATGGAGTGCAGATCAGTTTCAGGCCCATCTACTTTGTCCAGTAATAATAAACTATCTTTAGTAGACAAGGACCTTAGTCACATCCCCCAAACAGTATTTTATGGGCAGAACATTTGTCTTTCTGTTCAGACGATCAAAAGACCATCATTTAGCTCTTTTTGTGTAGATGGACCTCAGCTCCTGAATTGCAGACCTCGGAGTTCTCCTGATCAAATGGTTGTTTCTATTAATAACCTTGAACATTTAGCAAAAGGAAGTTTAAATAAGACTTTAGTGTGCAAAGACACAGGTGTCCATGCGACCAATGTCAAGAATAAAATCTTGCCTTCAGACCTGAATCCTGAATGTAAAAGTGCTAGTCTTGAGGCAGAACATCGTTTCTGTGTCTCTTCTAAATGCACAAAAGTAGCTGAAGATTATTTCTTCCAACCAAACATTCAGAAATGTCCTAAAAAAAGTAAAGAAACGATGAGTAAAAAGGAATGTCACAATGAGCACTGCAGTAATCCAAAGTTTGAGGAGATAGACCAAAGTTTTCTTGCAGAAGAGTCTTATGTTTAGAAGCATCTCTCATAAAAATATTGCCTGTGGTCAAGTGGCACTTAATGGGGGAGAAGCTTGGATTTAACATTGCCAAGAGTCTTAATTTGCATTGTGGTGCACAACAGTTTGCATACATTGTTCCCGTTTTTCAGAGACATGCAAATAGGTCATTCTTTCTGCACTGAGTTAGACATTCAACTTTTTTGATGAATTTGGGAAATGAATCTATTCTAATAAAGCAAGCACAACATAGAAAAATAAATCAAAAACTATTAGGAGCGGAGCAGTAATTCCAGAAAGGGTTTCACTGAAGTCAGAGACAATGCGAATGAGCTTATGATGCATTTATATGGATAAAAATAAAACAGGGTTTAACTTAATTAGCCAGGTTTTGTATAATGTATATTAAAATAATTGAATTCTATCATTGGAAAAGTATTTGATATCCCATGATATTGAATAGTGTTTCTGCTGGCATGCAGTGTTCATGCCACTATACTGCTTCCTTCAGCTTTTTTCTTTCAATGTGATAACGCAAAATTGACAGTCCAGTATGTTCACATAGAGTTCTAACATCAAAACTCTGCTTTCCACCAAATTCAGAATTCTACTACGAGATAGAATCATAGAAGCAGAAAACATGACAGCAGATAAGAACCGTATGGCTTACCTAGTCTTCCCAGCCACACTAGGTGCTGAGTTCCCACTGGTCCTTTCCTTCCTCAGAGATCCTCTGTGCTTGTCCATTGCATACTTCCCTTCTTTTCACCTCCGCTGGGAGGCTGCTCCATGTATCCACCACATTTTCTGTAAAGAAATAGTTCCTTAGTTTACTCCTGGGTCTGCCTTTCTTTCACCCTCATCCTATGACCACATGTTCAAGATTCACTTTTCCATTGAAAGAGGCCCCATTCTGTGTATTTACATCTCGGAAGTATTTAAATACCTCTATCATATCTCCCCTTTCTCACCTTTCCTACAGATTATACATATTTAGACTTTTAAACCTGTCCCAAAATGCTTTAAGATGAGGACCACTGATCATTTTAGGAGCTGCCCTCTGGACTAACTACATCCGATTTATACCCTGTTAAAGGTGCAGTTTCCAGAACTGTACTCAGTACGCCAAATGAGGTTTCATTAGAGATGTATACAAAGGCTATAGCGCCTTATTTTTCCTCTTCCTATGCATCTAGCCAACCATCTGCCTTTTTAAAATCAATTTATCTGCCTGTTTGGCCACCTTAAGATAACTCGGATGAATCATCCTCCTCTCCCCATCACATCACCTGAAGCGGTGGCGTTAACTGCCTCATGTTATCTGCTGCTTTAATTGTTAGTGCACAATAAGTTATTGTGTGTTAATTGCAAGGCATAGCCCACACCCATATTTTGCTCATTTCCAGCTCTGTTCCATGCTATGCACGCACTAGAGAGTATTTCGTAAAGTCTCTTTCATACATATGAGGCCATATACACCTGTAAAGGGCCTTTTCTAAAATACCAGCTATCTTAAATGTCATAAAGGCATGTACTTTGCCAGAGCCCGGGACATAGTCTTGGTGGGACAAGGACGGAGTTCACGAGAATGCGTTAAGATTATAAATATCTTCATTTACATGCATGCTTGTGAACGTTACATGTGAACATTTACCTCTACTCTTGAGCCGTTGTAAATGTCTGCACTTGCCTTCAAGGCATGATTTCTGCCACTTCTACTGATATTTTAGAAAGGCACGTAGGCGCCTTTGTGTCTTTATGCAATAGCACCCAAGCAGCCACCCACCCACTTGTCCTCTTAATGAAGGTGTGCTGTTCTAAAATGACCCTCCAATCTTATGAGAAGCTGCCTAAAGTTTTGCGTCCTTAGCACATGGTATTTTAGTGATTTACATGGGTATATGGGCCTTTACACATGTACTGTGGCTGGTTGCTATTCCATAAGTATGTGCTTAAGAAGATGATCAGTAGTAGTAGCAGTAGATGGCAGTAGTTTCACTGTGGCATGCACACGGTTGGAGTTTGGGCAGAGCACACACGTATGTGCAGAAATGATAAAATACTATAATTTACACGCGTTCTTGAAAAATATAAATGTGGACATTTACACCAACCATAGGGTTAAGTGGTCGAAAACGTGTGTTTTCAAGTGCTTCGTCCTTTTTTTATAAAGTCAAGTGCATGCTATATGTGAGAATAACGCACGTTGACTATGCAGAACTTTCAAAACATTTCCCTCTAAGGGGCTAATTCTGGGAGGCGTGCCTACATTCCCACATATGTTTGAACATAAATTACAGTATTTCAGTGGTTTACATGCATAAATGCCCACTTAAGTGCATGGTGTAGGTGGTCACTATGTGTCAGACCAGTGATGCGCATTTTCATTGTGGGCAGGCACAGGGCAGAGCTTTTATAAAACATGGGCAAAGCACAAATTTACATGTGTAAATTGTAGAATGCTATAATTTGTGCTGTTGAAAAATGTAGGCGTGGGCATTTACACCAGTCATTGCACTGGCATAAGTGCCCATGTCTTGAATTTAAATGCTTTTGACCTTTTACTCCCTTATTTTATAAAGTAAAATACACACATGCCTTACTTTATAAAATAAACATGAAATACATTTGTGAAAATGCACATACATATAGCTAACCCTTATAAAATGACTCTTCGTGTGTCAAGTCACTGCATTCATTGTTAATGCAGGCCTGTGCTAACGGTGTCCTCTAATTCCTGCAGTAACTGCTGAACTCACTTAGGGGTATCTTTACTAAAGAGCATTAAAGGAGCAAGTGTGCCATTAATGCCTGCTATCGACTCCCTTGCACCCTTAACACTGCAAAAAAGCTGCATTAATGAGCGTTAAAGGCTCCTGCAGTGTTAAGGGAATAGTAGGCGGAGAATGGGCATTAACAGGGTGGAGAGTGGGCATTAACAGGGCGGAGAATGGGCATTAACAGCGGGTGCTCCCTTAACGCCTGTTGCGTTAGTGCCCTTGAAAGCTGGGAACTATAACACCAAGTAAAACCTCGCAGAAAGGGTGTATATAGAGGGGAAAGAGCCTATTTAAACATCTGCAATGTGATCCACATACAGGTGAGCCCAAGATAGTGATAGTAGTGCTCAATTAGCAGCAACAGCATAGCCCAAGTATGAAAAGGCACTATGTTCATGGTGCAAATGGGGCAAAAGGGGTGGAATGTGGGTCATGCAGTGGGGGTTGCTGGTGCATAAGGCAGACCAGGCAGCTGCCTAGGTTGCACATCTGTGATGTCCACCATGATGCCACAGTGACAGTGGCGGCACACAAACATGCTGCTGCTGTGAAAAGGTGATGCACAACATGGAGCGGTTCAAGGGTCCCTAGCACCTTAGGCAGAGACCCCAGCTGCCATCCCCTGCTGACAGTGCCGCCCACTCTGGAGGAAGAGGCTGGTAGCACCAGCAGCTGTAGCTCTACAGGGGGCTGCAAAAAGCAGCTATTCAGGGAAATACCATTGCTACAGCTGTCCACCTCCCCCTGATATGTATCTGCAGCTAGCAGGGATGGGGTTACGCTGATGGCAGTTGTTTGGGGGGAGGCAGCGTGGCCACCCATGTGTACCTATACCCCTCATCCAGAACTGTCACCATAGGCACACGCCTAAGCCACATGGTGGATGGCTCGAGACTGCACCTCACCCCCTCCGACAGCATGCTGCTATGTCAGCATGGTGTGAGAGTGTTGGCAGTAGTTGCAGCGTCTGCCACCAGCAGCATACAGAGCCATGGTAACATACAGACCGGACAACACATCCCCTTCCAACACCCGTCAAACACACCTTGTTAGACAGGTATGGCACAGGACATGCAGAGATTACAGCAGACATAGGAAGCCCCTGCTCATGCCTGCATTCACCATGTCATTGACCACAGCTCCACACAGGAATTGCTGAATCCATATGGCAGCTCTGTGGTGCAACACACAAAGCCAGAGTATATGTGAGAGTAGAGTCACAGGTTCAAGACCTGGCTGTGGATGATGTCCTGCATATCTCTTTGGATAAACTTTAGCCTACAGTGCATGTGCAACCCCCAATGAATCAGCCAGCAAGGGTCCAAACACCCATCAGCCACACAGACGGTCTCCACTAGTCATAGCTGGATGGAAAGGCAGGCTGATAGCACCAGCACACTGAGGGGAATTAAGTGGGCGTGAATGCCAGAGCATGCAACTAGTGCCTGCACAATGAGCACACATTAACAATGCCTGATGTGGAGACTAAAGTGGCAGTCAGGAATGCCAAACATCCCCACTTCTGCACAGCACAGTGATGTATGTGTGTGTATGTCTCTCCAGAGTTCTGTGGCCCTCTGCACTGCACTGTGTCCCACATTGCCTAGACTGTTCCCAGCGTTAGTCTGAAAATGTGCAGGAGGAGGAGCACAGGATTGTGGTTATGGCCTAAAACCGAGTGGTTTGCCCAGGATGTGTCTGCATTGGAGGTCGGGTCAATGACTGAGACTTCATAGTGCCTGTCTGCCACATGCATGGCCTGGGTGGCCATAGCAGTTCAAATTGCGAGGGCATTTTCACTGACCAAGCTGTGACCATGGTATGGCTATGTATCCACATAGTGCTATACAGTGTCCAGCTCCAGTGATGCTGGTGATCTCCCTGTCCTGGGTACCCAAATGCTGGATGATTATGCCATTTGTCCTAAGCCAGGGGGGTACATAGTTGCTCTGTGCATATGCATTGTGTGCTGACCAGCCACAGGTGCGATGTGCACAGCTGAAACAGCCCTGTGGTGGGCAGCAGGTGCAGTCTGAGTGTGCTTGCTGTAGTAGATTGGTATTTCCAGATGGTTGGGACAGCAATTGTTCCTGGCCTGCTCACTGTGGTCATGGCAGGACCAATAGGATGCTAGCAGCTGCCCCATGAAAGCTTAAAAGCCCCCACTGCATTAAGCATCCATGGCATCAGCTGCTGCAACACAGGGCACAGACATGCACTGTTCTAGGAGGAATCCTGTCCAACAGGGGCAGGACACAGGGCTCAGATGTGACAAGTGCCTACAACATGCTGCAATTGTGCAGGAAACAAGGTGACTAGCATAACACACTGCAGACAATACCTGCCACACACTGGCAGTGATGTGGATCTGCTGCATAGCCAGCAGTGACCATTTCTAAAAGTGCAAGCTCTGGGGACCAGGTGCTGGGCACCCATACTCACCCTCAGGGTGATTGCTGAAGCTGCTCAGTAGGACAGTTTGTAGCTGTTCTGTGCTTGTAGCACACACTGTCAGTACGTCTTACTGAGCTGATGTGATGGATCAGTGCATTCTCCATTTGGTGATCAGCTGCAGATTGTTGTCCCACATGTGCAGTGCCTCATGGGTACTGGAGGGGCTAACCTATATGGCACACAAAGCAGACATTTTTGGCAGTAATCTGCAGTCTCTTTGAATCCAGACATTGCTTTGCAGAGAGGTGTGGAGGTGTAATCTACTGGTTAGTGCAATGTCTCCATAAGCAAGGCACAAGGGTTCAATTCCCACTTGTTCATTTTTGGCCTGTGTGCTGTTCAGGTCATTTCCCTGCCTGTAACAGACCAGGCTCTGCTGTGACTTGCAGACACACATCCTTCTACTTTAATATGTGTCATGGCCACACTTTAGGACAGCAAACATGCTAATCCCCCTCATGCCCATCTGAGAGCATGGTTTTATTGGCTCTCCTGCAGCCCATTGCAGGGGGTCAGACATGTTCACCCTGCAGATGTCAGGCACCTGCATGAAGAAGTGGCATAATGGTCATGGCAATGGCTTGGGGACCAAGATACCAGGGTTTGGGGTCCACTAGCATTCCTTATGTGACATTTCGGAATGTGTTACTGTCGCATTTTATGTCTGCCACAACCTTCATGGACTAACATCTCTTTGTGACCTTGAACACTTCTGACTCTTCTGGGAGACCCATCTTCCCCATCCTATGCCACATACTGACATTGCACTGTTTTACATTGGCACCCCCCCAGTGCATTGGTACTGCTGCCTCCCACATGCTCGTCCAAATTACTGGCTGCCACGTAGGGTGCCCACAGATCTGGCAGGTCCATTGGTTCCCACCTGTACTTCCATCCATCACCTTTACATTGACTTTCCTTGGTGTTCCCTTATCCAGAGTTAGGATGACAGCCATTTTTGGCCGTTAAGGTGCATGCTTGACACCTTAATGCCCAATGTCCTGTTAACGCACATTAAATGGTCCATTGCACCCTTAATGCTGGAACGCCTCCTACCCGCCCAGTGCCCTTTACGCATGTAAAACCCTTTATCACTGCCATTTGCGCCTGTTACCTTAACGCCCTTTAGTAAACAAACCCCTTAGTGAAAGGGGCCCTTAGGCACTGGAAGAGTGCTGTGTCCTTTCCTGTCAAGGTCGCACTGAGAGACACAGATGCTTTCACTGCGCTGTCCTTGAAAGGCATAAGAAAGAATTACATCCATCACATTGGCCTCCAGATGAGTTTTAGCACATTCTTTATTTCCAGGAAAACCGTTGCATTATTCCTGTCACCCCCCACGTTGTAGCTTTTTGTGATAAAATAAGTGAAGATGTTGAGACTGACTTTAAATTATATTTTCAACAGTGCATTTTCCCCTCTTTTTGTATTTTCCAGATGTTCAGTCTGAATAGTTTATAAATGTTGCTATAAATCGCATTATGTATTATAGCATTTGGAACATGTTATTTTATTATAATCCAGTTCAATCATCTAATATATTTAAAAGTACATTCTTTATCTAAAATGCTTTATGAATTTGGATATTGTCATGATAAATTTGGTATTATATATGCTATTAAATACATGTGTATTTTTGTACTTGCCGGAACTGCTGCTAACTTTATGTTCTGTTTTGTTTTGTTTTTTTGTTAAGGCACTGGCAACATTGTGTTTGTATTTTATGATGTATATTAAAATATATTAACAAAATCATAACGTGTGTTATTTAAAATTATGACCAATAAAGCAGAAATGTTAAATGGTGACAATTTACTACAGATCAAACCAAGTAACAAAAAGGAGTCTATATATCAATATGAGGCTGTGTCGGATCTCCCCTCCAGCACCTCAGCCAGACTCCCATACAGAAAAAGAGTGGAACAGAATACACAGATGAAAAACCACCATTCCAAACATCTGTAGATGTAGAAAGGCTCACAGATCTGGAACATTGTAAATATAGTTCTCAATGTCTCAAATTTTTAAAATGACCACGCTTTTGGGGGCATATTTACTAAGATCCATAGGGTGTCAGTGTAACATCAGGGGGCATGTGCTTCCATCCCCCTGCAATTAGCGTGGCACCGCACAGCTGGCACCGCACTGGGGTGGCATTAAGTGCACCTGTACTAAGGCGAGCAATATGGATAGCACAGGCCACTTAAGCTGTGAAGTGCCGCAACATCTGCATTCTTCCCATTTTGACCCCAACATGCTCTTCACTGATTTTTGGTGTAAGGGACCTGTGCTACATTTTAGCGTAGCTCCTGGGTAGTATGGTTTAGTAAATATGCCCGAAGCCGAGTACTTGATTTCAGAACATTGCTCCCACAGTGGCCAATCTTTCTAGGAAACAGCTTTCATCAGCAGATATGAGAATTCTGAACAAAGGTTTGTTATAGGTTCTGTCACCTAAACCTAATCCTTTTCGGGTAAGGATTGAAATATTCAAATTTATTAGTAAACTGGAGCTAAGATCATTCTTTTCTAACCATAAAAATGTGCTGGCTGTCTTACCATGTTTGTGGTTTTTCAAAACGTGCACAGAATTCTAAAATCTTTTAGAAAGAATTTTTTTATGTTTCAGGGCTAGCTGAAGGGATTGTGGTGTCCTGAGCCAACTTTTATTTTGGTATCCTCCATCTTGGGATGAATCTTGCGGGATGTTCCGCACAAATAGAGTAAATTTTCTGCCCATGCTGTCCCTGGCTTAAGTAAAATACTGTTCTGCCGTTTAACTTAATCCATATGTTTAGCGTCACTATCCCTATAAAGATGATACAGTGCTGTTGCAGTCACCATCTATTTAGTTTATGCCTACTATTCGGCAGACCTAAGTTAATCTACTCTAAATAGTGGCTTAATATTGCCACTCTCTGGATAATCTTCTGGCCTGACTTGCTTGTCCCTTACCATGGCTCACAAATATATAGATAATATCTGACCATTAGTAATTTAAACAGCCTAATACCATCCTCAACATATGGATGGGATAATTATGTGTTTGCCAGCAAACATATAATTGCCTTTGAATGTCAGTCCAACAGAGTATAATTATTCATTCATATGGAATAATCTTAGACTAGTACATAAAACTCTCCCAATAACAGGCACAAAGCAGAAGTAGGGTGTTTCACTTTACAACTCAACATACAAACAAAATTCTATTCAAATTCTGATGTCACATCAGTGACAACACCACAAACTCCCTCCACTGCCTGACATTGTGCATCATAACATAAGTGCCCTGTAACTGGAACTCAAAAACTTACCATACCATACTAACACCAAGTCCAAGAACTCAAACTGCAACCCTACCTGTGAAAAGTCAGCACTGCAAGATGAACAAGAAGGATCAATTTCAAACAGAGATATACAGAAGGAAGGGAAGCAGCTAGGTAGAGTGATAAACATAAAATGGAAATGAGATCCTAGAAAAAGAGGAAATGATAGAGACTAGGATCAAGCCAGTTGGAAAGATAAAATGATCAGACAACTAAGGTACAAAAGAATGTCGGGGGGGGGGGGGGAGGGATATTCAGCAATGGCAGCTGGCGTTGGTTATACCCCATTTCGACTATGCCAACGTCATATTACAAGGTCTTCCCCAATCTACATTAAACCCGCTTCAGCTAGCCATGAACGCGGCAGCAAGAGTCATCCATGGAGCCTCCAGGTACGACCACGTTACGCCCCTGCTGATACAGTTGCATTGGCTTCCTATTCAAGCTAGAATAGTTTTCAAGACCTTGATAATTACTTTTAAAGCTGTCAATAATCTCACATCGGCATCCTTATCCTCACTCATCCATAGCACATCTCCAAATAGAGCAAGGAGATCCATGGCTATAAACTCCCTCAAAATCCCGAAGGAACTTACTACTTGCACTAAATCGACAGCCAACAGAGCCTTCAGTCTCAGTGCCCCAATATGCTGGAATGCACTACCCCCTGATATCCGGGCTATTAGGAGCCTGACACAGTTTAGGAAAGCCCTCAAATGCCACCTCTTCAACAAATACCTTATAGAACCCAATGGCGTCACCTAGAGCCCAATAACACCCACTGATACCAGTCCCAGATAAATCTAGGGTATATCAACAACTCACCAAGTGTGAGATTCATTCCTATAGTGGGCTGGTTTTTCTATGTATCTTCTGTGTATATGATTCCATGTAGTATGTTTTGTAAATAGTTACCCCGGTTATCCAAGTTATTTATACCCTGTTACCTGTAAACTCATACGTGTTAAATGTACTGAGCATTTTGTTCCATGTGAACCGCGCTGATGATGAATAGTGCGGTATATAAGAGACTGTAAATAAATAAATAAGTCAGTTAGTGCCGCTGAATTTTCACACAAAATGAAAGGCCGCGGGGCAGGGTCCCGGCGGCCGCGTGTAACCGGGTGTTCAGCCGGTGCAAGGACCCTGGCCCGCGGCCGTCACCAGAAGGGGGCAAAGGCAGTGACGTGAATGCCTCCGTTGATGTTCATTGGCTCCACCCGCATGCAGGAGCGCGGTGGAGCCTGGGAGCTGGAGGCGGGCCTCAGTGAGGGGGAGGTGCCATGAGTCGGCAGCGGTTGCCTGAACTCAGGCGTCTCCTCGGGGTCTGGGCCTGCTTCCCTCCCTCCCTCCCTGTGTTGGGATTTGGGGATGGGGCTGATGGGGTGTTGCAGCGGGGGGGCATCCCGGAGGTCCGGGGTCCGGAGCCTTAGGCTATACTTGGGGTTGGGGGCGGGGTGCCCCCGACCCGGACAACCCCTGACTGACTTTTGCTAGTTACATGGCGAGGTCGGGGAAAGGGGATTAGGAAGATTGCCGTTGGCATGACCGCAGCAGAAGCGGAGGCAGGGTCACCTGGAGAGAGATCTGGAGAGAGATCTGCAATTGTAAGTATTTACTTCTGGGAAATTTTCTAAATCTTGGGGGAAAAAGGAATTCTTTAGATTAAAGCTGATTAATCTGTGTATATTAGAATCCAGTGTATTTGTTAAATCAGTCAGGATCTAGTATCAGCAAAGAGCTTTTAGTTTAAATTAAAAACTCAGCAGGTAGCTTTCAGTTTAAGTTTAAAACCCAGCAGAGGGCTTTCAGTTTAAATTGTAAAATCCAGCAGAGAGCTTCTAATTTAAATTTATTACTCAGTCAGGGCCTAGTATCAGCAAAACGTTTTAGCTTACATTAAAAACTCAGCAGGTAGCTTTCAGTTTAAGTTTAAGACCCAGTAGAGTGCTTTCATTTTAAATTCAGAACCCAGCAGAGAGCTTCATTTTAAATTTAAAACCCAGCAGAGAGCTTCTAGTTTAAATGTAATACTCAATCAGGACCTAGTATCAGCAAAGAGCTTTAATTTAAATCAAATCAGAGTATAACTTAGCATTAAAGGAAAAACAAGGTCAGTATTCTTTGAGCAATAAATTGTTTCTAGAGATCTGTACAAAGAGGCCTTCTAGATAGGGGGCAAGAGATCTGTGAAATTGTTTTAAATTGGTGTTAAAGCCAAGTGACAGATCAAAGGGGTATTTTGAAAGACTCCCTCTATCAAAGCATGGGCTGTGTGAATCACCCAGGAAATTGGTCACAGATTACCTTAGAAGCACAGACCTGGGACCTGTGTAGCAAGCAAGCCAGCCTTTACTGAGTAATTAATCTCGAGGTGAACAAAGTCCCTTAAACTTATTTGGTATAGTTGTATTAATACAAGTATCCCTAGCAAATAAAAAAACTTAAATAACTAAACAAAACTTTAAAACCAAGATGTAGATAACAGTCCAGCAGCGAGATGAGGGTTATCTAGTCTTTTGTATTGAGTGTCACATGTACGATTTTCTCCGAGTTGGTGAGAGGTCTTACGTGTGCACTAGGTGCAAGGATCTCTTTGCCCTCAGGGAATGAGTGCAATTTCTGGAGGCTAGAGTAGCAGTCTTGGAAGACATAAGGAAGTCAGAGAGATACATAGACAAGACCTATAGGGACGTAGTATTGACACCCCACCTCCAGTCTGGCAGCCTCTCAGTTGCCATGGAGGATAGAGATCTCGTGAAAGGAGAGCATCACCTTGGTGAGGCAGAAAGTGAATCTCCAGGAACAAGCAGGAATGTAGTCTTCACATATGGGTATCATCGGTACCGATGGAGCCTGCGTGGGAACGCTCCCCAGCGTCCAATTAGGAAGCTTTTGGGAGCATCCCACAGCGCCTGCGTGCTGCCTTCCCGCCTTTCCCAACTGCCTCTCTCCAGTTCTTCGTTTTCCGCGGAGCCAGTAGGTCGTGTTCCTGTCACCGCAGAAAATTTCTTCCTTATTCTTTTTGTGGTCACTTCTGCCTTCCTCGACGCTACACTGGTACCGCCGGTTATCCTTTCTTTCTTCTATTTAAAAATATATATATATATTCCTTATTTTTTCCTTTCCAGGTGCACGCGTCATTTCCTTTCCAGGTGCATGCGCCTTAGGCCCAAAATTCCCTCCACTATGGAGAAACCCGCCTCAGGTTTTAAAAAGTGCACCAAGTGTGGTGGTACCATCTCCGTCACCGACACCTACGACTGGTGTCTTAAATGTTTAGGTCCTGACCACTCCATCTCCAAGTGTATGGCTTGTGCCATGATGTCCAAAAGGGGTCGACAGAACTGAGCTGCCAAGCTCAGTGCCCTTTTTCCCTCCGATGCAGCCTCAGTAGCATTGACGTCTTCCAGGGCTTCGTCTTCCTCCCATGGATCTCAGGTAACTAAACATGTCCAGGCGGTCCTCAAAGGGTAGATCTCCTTCCAAGCATCGAGATGCCTCTGGCATTGCCCTTGAGGGTTCCATACCAGTAAAATTGCCCCGGCGGGAGGCTTCGGCTTCCAAAGTATTATCGGGGCTCCAGGATGTTCTCGAGGCCTCGACCTCGGCAGAACTACTGGTGCCATGCTCTGGGGTACCGGCCGCTTCCGGTACCGATTCCCAGGCATCGGCAGCGTCGATAGACCAGAGGTTCCTGGCTAATGAATTCAGTCTGGCAGCTCTCCTTGCGGCATCGACGCCCTCGGAACCGTGTCAGACGGTTCAACCGGTACCGATGCCGGTACCAGTACCGATAGCATCGACATCGGTATTGGCTTTGCCAGCACCCAGTCATGCGATGCCTTCCAGTGCCAATACACTGGTACCGATTACCCCCGGTACCGACTTCGGTCAGTACGGGTATCGGGCTCTTCAAGAGCATCCGGACAGACGATACTTCGAATCCTCGGAGGACTCCGAGGATTCTGACAGCTCTGCCGGTACCGGGATACTTCTCCTGGAGGAGCCCTCCTCTCCTAAACGAAGGATGTCTCCTCCAGAAGATATCTCCTTTCAGGATTTCATCAGGGAGGTGGCTCGTGGGTTGTCTATTACTGTGACTCCTGAAACAGAGCCCAGAGCTAAGGAGTTGGAAATTTTACAATATCCCAAAGCTCCTAAAGAGGAAGCTACCCTGCCTATCCATGAGATTTTACATGATCTCATGTTGAGAATGTGGGAGACACCTCTCACCACCTCTCCTCACTCTCGCAGACTGGATACTATGTATCGAGTCCCTCCTTGTCCTGGCTTCCAGGAAACTCAGCTTCCCCACCACTTTATTGTTATGGAGTCAGCTATGAGAAGGATCAGGAGTGCAAAGAGGATGTGAGTGTAGAACTTTGGATGCCTTTGGACGTTGTACCTTCCAGGCTTCCATGCTTTCTGCCAGAATCAGTTCCTATATTTTATATATGGGAATGTTCCTTAAAGAAGTCAAAGGAGATTTAGAGGTTTTGAGCCCTCTTCTTCCTGAGGACACGAGGCAAGATTTTCTCACACTGGTTAAACATGCCCAGGATGTTTCAAAATATGTCAATCATGCAGCTTTTGACTGTTTTGAGTGCATAAGCAGAACCTCTGCCATTGCCATAGGTGCACGAAGGATTGCCTGGCTCGAGGCATCCGATTTGGAACTCTGGTTACAAGACAAACTGGGAAATATCCCTTGTACAGGTGAGAATCTATTCGGCAAGAAAAAGCCAATGAGATGGATGCTGACAACTCTACTTTGGATAGGTAATCCAAAGGCACAGCTGATCCTGCCAGAAAGAAATTTTTCAAGAAGCCTTTCTTCTCAAAAAAGAAGAGGTTTTATCCCTCTTATTCCCAACAGGGACCTTCTGCAGGTCAGCTTGTCCGAAAGGTTCAGCAACCACCTAAGCAGAGGAAAGCAAAGACAGCCAAGACTCAACCGTTTCAGCAGTCTCAGCCTCCACAAGGCCTTTGACTTTCATCTAGAGAACTTAGCCTTCCTGGCCCTCAATGGACCAGAGCCTTCCACCATTCCAGGAAGGTTATGTCACTTTGCTCCCAGGTGGGAGCAGATAACAACAGAGCATTGGACACTCTCCATTGTAAGGGAGGGGTACAAGCTGCACTTTCTGTGCATGCCCCCTCGCACAGTGGTAAGACAGTTCAATTCTCAGATCTCTCTCATCAACCTGTTAGATCAAGAGGTCACCATCCTTCTTGCCCAAGAGGCAATAGAAGAAGTACCCATTCTTCAACAGGGTACAGGGTTTTACTCCCCCTATTTCCTTATCCCAAAGAAAACAGGGGGATACAGACCTATTTTAGACCTCAGAAAATTGAACAAATTCTAGGCCACATGGCATCTACAGTGCATGTGGTTCCTTATGCTTGCCTCCATATGAGAGCAGCCCAGTGGACTTTATCCACTCAATGGACTCAGACATCAGGGTGCTTGTCAGACAAAATAGCAATCACAGATTGCCTTATTTTGTCCCTCCAATGGTGGCAGTCCACTCAAAACCTGTTGCTGGGGTCCCCATTTCAACAACCCCAGGCAACTCTCACAACAGATGCTTCGCCAATGGGTTGGGGAGCTCATCTACAAGACCTCTCCACCCAAGGCACCTGGACTGCACAAGAGACTCATCTACATATCAATCTCTTAGAGCTCAGAGCAATCTTCCTTGCTCTTCGAGTGTTCCACACCCTGCTCAGCTACAAGACAGTCCTCATTCATACAGACATTCAAGTAGCCATGTTCTACGTGAACAAGCAGGGAGGAACAGGCTCTCTGTCGCTTTGCAATGAAGCTTTGCGACTATGGGCCCTCGCCAGAGAGCATCAGATTCATCTCCTGGCAGTGTATCTTCCAGGCATACAAAACTCTTGGACAGACAGACTCAGTCGAGTTCTGCTTCCACACGAATGGTCTCTAGATGCAGACCAGGTGGCCAAGATTTTTCGAATTTGGGGAACCCCGGACATAGACCTCTTTGCAAGTCCATTGAATGCCAAACTCCCCCGGTTCTGTTCCAGAATTCCGGCTCAGGGCTCTCAGGCCAGGGATGCCTTCCTCCTTCACTGGGGTCAGGACTTCCTTTATGCCTTTCTGCCCATTCCCCTAATTCCCAAAACCCTGTTTAAGCTTCAGAGAGACAGAGGCCATATGATTCTCATAGCACCACATTGGCCACGGCAAGTGTGGTACCCTCTGCTTCTACAACTCTCTCAAGCTCCCTCGCTGGAGTTAGGATCTGCTCCAGATCTCCTGTCTCAGGAAGACGGAATGTTATGGCATCCCAATCCCCAATCTCTGCATTTCAGGGCTTGGTTGTTGAAGGCCTAGATCTTCATGATCTTAACCTCCCTCAGCCAGTAAAGGATATCCTTTATGCTTCCAGGAAACCTTCCACAAGATGCTCTTATGCTTTCAAGTGGAAAAGGTTTACCATATGGTGTTTGCAGAACGGTCTTAATCCCCATGCGATACCTCTGGAATCATTACGGGAGTATCTCCTTCATTTATCCAATGCAGGACTTAAAACTAATTCAGTAAGAGTCCATTTGAGTGCTATTTCAGCCTTTTTCAAGCCTCTAAATGGACAACCTATTTCCTCCCTTCCTCTTATAGCAAGATTTATGAGAGGCCTTCTTCTAACTAAGCCTCCCATTAAGCCATCACCGGTGGCATGGGACCTAAACCTGGTTCTTGGTCAGCTCATGAAGCCATCTTTCGAACCCTTAGCTACTACCTCATTGAAATTCCTTTCTTGGAAAGTTATCTTTCTCATTGCAATCACATCATCACGCCGCATCAGTGAGTTGCAAGCACTAGTAGCTGATCCACCTTATACAAGGTTCCATCATGAAAAGGTAGTCCTTAGGACTCATCCACACTTTATGCCGAAGGTGGTCTCGCCTTTTTACGTAAACCAAGTGGTCTACCTGCTTGTGTTCTTTCCAAGGCCTCATGCATCTAATGCAGAAAGGAATCTTCATACTTTAGACTGTAAAAGGGCTTTAGCCTTTTACTTGCAAAGAACCCAGCAACATAGAAAGTCCTCTCAACTCTTTGTTGCTTTTGATCCTTCTCATTTGGGACTTCCAGTCTCCAAGAGAACACTATCCAACTGGATTGCACAGTGTATTTCCTTTGCCTATCAGAGTAAGAACCTTCCTCTGGAGGGCCATGTCACAGCTCACAATGTGAGAGCCATGGCAGCTTCAATGGCTCATATGCACTCTGTGTGTCTATCAACGACATCTGTCGAGCAGCCACTTGGGCCTCGGTTCATACCTTCACAGCCCATTACTGCTTGGACAAGGACTCCTGCTGGGATGCCTTGTTTGGTCAGGCTGTTCTTCAACCCGAGAATACTGAGGGAACTTGGGGACGTTCTAGCAGCTCCACTGACTGACCTTTTCAATGCCTTGTTGGAGTCTGGAGTGGTGCCAAAGGACTGGAGAGAGGCTCATGTGGTGCCTTTACACAAAAGCGGAAGTAAGGATGTGGTTGAAAACTACAGGCCCGTTAGTTTAACTTCGGTGGTGAGTAAATTATTGGAAACGCTGCTGAAAGAGAAAATAGTGAGGTTTCTGGAGTCCAGCGGATTACAGGATCCGAGGCAGCATGGATTCACCAGAGGCAGGTCTTGTCAGACAAATCTGATTGATTTCTTTGACTGGGTGACCAGGGAGTTGGACCGAGGGAGAGCCCTAGATGTGGTGTATTTAGATTTCAGTAAAGCCTTTGACACTGTTCCTCACAGGCGACTTATAAACAAACGGAGCACCCTAGGGATGGACCCTAAAGTTACTGCTTGGGTTAGAAATTGGTTGGGTGGGAAGCCACAAAGAGTACAAGTAAATGGAGCTCACTCTGAGGAGAAGGATGTTATCAGTGGTGTGCCCCAGGGATCTGTCCTTGGTCCAATTCTTTTTAACATCTTTGTTAGTGATATAGCGGAAGGGCTTTCAGGTAAGGTTTGCCTCTTTGCGGATGATACCAAAATCTGCAATAGAGTAGACACCCAGGAAGGGGTAGATAACATGAGGAGGGATCTAGCTAAGCTTGAAGAATGGTCTAGAATTTGGCAGCTGGGATTAAATGTTAAAAAATGTAAGGTCATGCATTTGGGCTGCAGCAATCCAAGAGAGCAATATAGTAAAGGGGGTGAAGTACTTTTGTCCACTAAAGAAGAGCGGGACCTAGGCGTGGTTGTGTCTGATGATCTTAAAGTAGCTAAACAGGTAGAAAAGGCGACGGCAAAAGCTAGAAGGATGCTTGGGTGCATACGGAGAGGAATGGCTAGCAGAAAAAAGGAGGTGCTAATGCCTCTGTATAAGTCTTTGGTGTGACCTCATTTGGAGTATAGTGTGCAATTCTGGAGACCGCACCTTCAAAAGGATGTGAACAGGATGGAGTCGGTGTAGAGGGTGGCTACTAAAATGATTAGTGGTCTTCATTATAAAGCATATGAGGACAGACTGAAGGATCTTAATATGTACACCTTAGAGGAAAGGCGGGATAGAGGTGATATGATTGAGATGTTTAAATACCTCCGTGGCATAAATGTTCAGGGAGAGAGCCTCTTTCAATTGAAAGCAAGTTCTGCTACGAGGGGACATGGGATGAGGGTGAAGGGAGATAGATTCAGGAGTGATATGCGGAAATATTTCTTTACGGAAAGAGTGGTGGATCCGTGGAATAGTCTCCCAGTGGAGGTGGTAGAGATGAGGACACTAACTGAATTCAGAAAAGCATGGGACAAACACAGAGGATCTCTAAAGGTAAAAAGGGGACTGTTGTAGTTGTTATGGAAGGACAGACTAGATAGGCCATGTGGTCTTTTTCTGTCGTCATATTTCTATGTTTCTATGTAACACCTGTTCCATACCTAATCAACTCCTACCCGCCATCCCTGGTTGGATGCCAGAGATCCATGGGGGGAAGTGGAGCCCTTTCACTAGGGCACACAATTTCTGGGGTCTCTCCCTGGCTTCTAAAGCTAGAGAGTCCCTATATGTGAAGACTACATTCCTGCTTGTTCCTGGAGATAGCATAGTTACCTGTAACAGGTGATCTCCGGGAACAGCAGGAATTTAGTCTTCACAACCCACCCACCTCCCCTAGGAGTTGTATCTCTCTATCTATCTCTTTCTCTTTCCCTCTCTCTCTCTTTGTCTCAGCTTTAAACTCAACTGGAGAGAGGCAGTTTGGAAAGGCAGGAAGGCAGCATGCAGACGCTGTGGGATGCTCCCTAAAGCTTCCTAATTGAACGCTGGGGAGCGTTCCCACACAGGCTCCGTTGGTACCGACGATACCCATATGTGAAGACTAAATTCCTGCTGTTCCCAGAGATCACCTGTTACAGGTGAGTAACTATGCTTTCTGTAGCTGGGACCTGTCCAGCAGGAGATCTAACACCCTCTTGCACTGAGGAGGTTTCTCCAGGGCCATTTGACCATGAGGGAAAGGTTAGGACAGCTGTTATGGTGGGTGATTCAGTCATTAGGCATATAGGTAGCTGGGTGGCTGGTGGACATGAGGATTGCCTGGTAACATGCCTGCCTGTTGCAAAGGTAGTGGACCTCACGCACCACATAGACAAGGTTTTAGATAGTGCTGGGGAGGAGTCTGCTGTCTTGGTACATGTTGGTACCAATGACATAGGAAAATGTGGGAGAGAGGTTCTGGAGGCCAATTTAGGCTCTTAGGTAGGAAATTGAAATCCAGAAAGTCCAGTGTAGCATTCTCTGAAATGCCTCCCATGCTACGCACAAGGCCCAAAAGGTAGGCGGAGCTCCAGAGTCTCAATGCGTGGATGAGATGATGGTGCAAAGAAAAGGGTTTTGGATTTCTTAGGAGCTGGGCAACTTTCTGGGTAAGGGAGGGGCTCTTCTGAAGGATGGGCTCCACCTTAACTGGGATGGAGATAGGTTACTGGCATTAAAAAGAAGATAGAGCAGCTTTTAAACTAGATAATAGGGGAAAGCCGATGGTCGCCCAAGAGCGCATGGTTTGGAAGAATGTATTCTTGAAGGATACTAACAAATCAGGAAAGTTAGGACATGGAAACAGAAAGATTCCAATAAAGATAAATTACCCAGATACCCTTAAGTACAGAGCTGAAAGATTCCAAATTACCCCTATCAACCGATAACCAGATTAATATGATTGAAATACAACTTCTAAAATGTCTATATGCAAATGCTAGAAGTCTAAAAAATAAGATGAGAGAGTTAGAATATAAAGCTCTAAATGAGAGGTTAGATATGATTGGTATCTCAGAGACCTGATGGAAGGAGGATAATGAATGGGACACCATGATAGCTGGATTCAAACTATATCACAATGATAGAGTAGAACAAATTGATGGAGGAGTAACACTCTGTTAGAGAGGACATTGAGTCTAATAGGATTAAAGTTTTGCAGGAAACAAAATACGCCGTAGAATCTCTATGGTTAGAAATTCCATGTAAAAAGGGGAAGGCAATGGCAGTGGGTGTGTACTAATGACGGCCTGGCCAGAATGAAGAGATGGATAATGAAGTGCTGAAAGAAATCAGGGAAGCTAACAAAACTTACAACTCAGTGATAATGAGTGATTTCAATTACCCGAGTATCGACTGGGTCAATGTCACGGCAGGACATGCTAGGGAGATAAAGTTTCTAGATGAAATAAATGACTGCTTCTTGGAGCAGCTGGTTCATGAACCAGTAAGAGGGGAAGCTATTTTGGACTTAGTCCTTAGTGGCATGCAGGATCTGGTACAAGAGATAAGGGTGTTGAGGCCACTTGGCAATAGTGATCATAGCATGATCGTATTTGATTTAATAAATGAAAGGACAGCAAGGAAATCCACAGTACTCCTATTTAACTTTCAAAAGAGAGACTATGATAAAATGAGGAAAATAATTAACAAAAGACTAAAAGGAGCAGCTGCAAAGGCTAAAGATTTGAATAAAGTTTGGGCATTGTTTAAAAATACTATCTTGGACGGCGGATCTCGGCGAAGAGATAGACGCAGAGCTCCTTCTGGGGAGGCTGGCGGCTATCCCCACTGTAAGCACGTTGGTCCTGCACCGAGACACTCAATATCGCATTTTGCGTCGCCTCTATTTTGCCCCTGTCAGGGCGTGGAGAGCGGGGTTGCTGCTAGTCCCTGTTGTCCTCGGTGCGGAGCCGACAGGGCGACGCTAGGTCACATGTTTTGGCACTGCCCCAAGGTTCAGCGATTCTGGGATCGGGTGACAACGTATCTCCTCCGGTGTGTACCACATTTGGAACCCCTAACTGCTCGGCATTTTGTGTTAGACCTGTGGGAAAACGCGTGGGGGCCTTCCCTGGGGGGTTGGACGTTGCGGTGGTTGCGTCTGGTTCTGATGTCTGCCCGAATGACAGTGTTACAGCAATGGCTAGATGTAAGGGGCCCGATTATTGGAATTTGGAGGGTCCGATTACATAAACTTCTGATAATGGAACGAATCTCGGCGGCTGGGAACGAGCGTCGATGGGCCCGCTTTCTTCAGGGGTGGGGACCCCACCTTCAATTGTTGCCGGCTGGGGCCCGTCACCGCATCCAAGGGGGCTCCTAAAGCAGCAGACTTATCAGGGAGATATCACAGTTGACCTCTCACTCGCCGCCGGCGTAGTAATAAAATGGGGATTAAGGGGGCGGATCTACTATACGGGGGCAAACGTCTCATAGGTTTGTCTGGAGTCCCTCTGGGCCCGGTATAATAGGTAGCAGTTCAGGAACTCTAGTTGGTCATAGGTTTCTCCCTCTTCCTATTCATATTGATATGGCTTGGGTGGGAAGGGGGGAGGGAAAGAGGGGGTTGGCCTGGGGGGGGGGGGAAGAAGGAAGGAGGGGGGGGGTTTGGTTACATGCTTTCTCCCTTACGATCACTCACCGGCCTTTAGTATGGGGACAGGTCTGGGAGAAGACACACCTCGGACCTGTTTGAGGAAGAATAGCTTGGTGATAGTAGAGGGGGGTGGCATTTGGGGCTTGATTAGTGAGAAGTGGGGGGACCAAGGGGGGGTCTTTGGGGTTCCCGGGGGGGGGTACCCTGGTAACTCAAAGGGGGGGGGGTTGTAACTGGAGACGGTTAGGGGGGGTACATTTGTGGTGGTTATCAACTGCTGTTTTGTAGAAATGGTGTGGTGGGGATCCCCTCTATAATCTAGTTGATTCTTATTTGTTTACAGGGGTGTATCAACTTAATGGGGTAGTACACAAGCACGAAAAAGGGGGGGGGTTATAGTACTCGCCTTAACGTATTCATTAAGGTCGTGGCTTCCCCCAATAATTCTATGTACACTTGCCTATTTATTTGTCCATTAGTGGGGAGGGGGAGGCTAAGGTCATCGACGTTTAATGAGGTTCCAGATGGATCACTAGTGCTTGAATGCGGCTGGCTTTCCCCATATCCAACCCGGGGTAAACATCTCAATCATTCTGGGAAGTTCCTACTACTGATCCTCCCTTTAATGGACTGTACTGTATTGAACATATACTTTTTATTGTGTGAGATATTCTGTTTTTCTCTGTATTATTGGGTTCGTTGTATGTACTGTTTCCTTTGTGACAAGAATAAAAAGATTCACACATAAAAATACTATCTTGGAAGTCCAGAACAGATGTATTCCACGCTTTAAGAAAAGTGGAAGGAAGACCAAAAAACTGCCAGCATGCTTTAAAGGCAAGGTCAGAGAGGCTGTTGCAGCCAAAAAAGCATCTTTCAGGAAATGGAAAAAGGAGCCAAATGACGAAAATGGGAAACAACATAAGCATTGCCAAGTTAGTTAAAATCAACTGTAGTACCTGAAGAGTGGAGAATGACCAATGTAATGCCAATTTTTAAAAAGGGTTCCAGGGGTGATACGGGAAACTACAGACCTGTGAGTCATCAATACTGGGCAAAATGGTAGAAACCAATATAAAGAATAAAATTACTGATCATGCATATAGTCAGTGTTTTAATGGGAGAAAGCCAACATGGATTTAGCCAAGGAAAGTCTTGTTTTACTAATCTGTTATATTTTTTTAAGGTGTGAATAAACAGGTAGACAAAGGTGAGCCGGTTGATATAGTGTATCTGGATTTTCAAAAAGCCTTTGACAAGGTCCCTCATGAGAGACTGTTGGCAAAATTAAAAAGTCAGGGGATTGGAGGCAGTGTAGTATTGTGGATCAGAAACTGGTTAAAAGATAGAAGACAGAGAATAGGGCTAAATGGCCAATTTTCTCAATGGAGAAAAGTAAATAGTAGAGTACCCCAGGGATCTGTGCTGGGCCCGCTGCTTTTTAACATATTCATAAATGACCTGGACATGGGAATAAGGAGTGAGGTAATCAAATTTGAAGATGACACAAAGTTATTCAAAGTTGTTAAAACCCAAGAGGAGTGTGAAAAATTGCAAGAGGACCTTCAAAAATTGGAAAACTGTGCATCTAAATGGCAGATGAAATTTATTGTGAACAGGTGCAGAGTTATGTATCTAGGAAAGAACAACCCAAACATTGGTTACACGATGCAAGGTACCTCCTTAGAAACCACCACCCAGGAAAAAGATTTAGGAGTTATCGTGGATAATATGTTAAAACCCTTCGTCCAGTGTGCAGTGGCAACCAAGAAAGTTAATAGAATGCTAGGAATCATGAGGAAAGGAATGGAGAATAAAACCAAGGATATTATAATGCCTCTGTATCTTTCTATGGTTTGATCGCACCTTGAATATTGTGCGCAATTCTGGTCGCCGTATCTTAAAAAGGATATTGTGGAATTAGAAAAGGTACAGAGAAGAGCCACAAAAATGGTAAAGGAGATGGAAGGATACCCCTAAGAGGAAAGGCTTAAAAGGTTAGGGCTTTTCAACTTGGAAAAGAGAAGGCTGAGGGGAGATATGATAGAAGTCTATTAATTAATTAATGGAGTGGAACAGGTTAATGTAGATTGGTTGTTTACGCCATCAAAAAGTAGAAGGACTAGAGGACATGCAATGAAGCTACAATGTAACCCATTTAAGACTAATAAGAGAAAATATTTTTTCAGTCAACATATATCAAACTCTGGAATTCGTTACCGGAGGATGTAGTAAAAGCTGTTGGTGTAGCTGGGTTTAAAAAAGGTTTGGACAGTTCCTGGAGGACAGGTCCTTACACCATTATTAAAGAGGACCCAGGAAATCCACTGCTTACCCCAAGATGAGCATTGTGGAAGCTGTGGACTTTGGGTACATGCCAGGTACTTGTGACCTGGATTGGCCACTGCTGGAAACAGGATACTGTGCTTGATGGACCTTGGTCTGACACAGTATGGCATTTCTTATGTTCTTATATACTTAAGGGTGGTGATGGCCACTATCTAGCAGCAATATTTGGCCACTAACCAAATATCTTAACGGGTTAAAGTTAGAACAGCTGAATGTCTGTCCTAACTTTAATGGGTTAGCGGCTGATTATCACTGCTAACCAGAGAGCGGTGCTGATGTCCTTCGAGCCCAGATATTCAGTGACAGAAACTGGATATGTTCTGCTGCTGAATATCCAGATTTTATTAAAGTGGCAGTGGCTAGATACTTTAACTAGCCTAGCTGCTGCTAGTGAATATGCCTCCCATTGGTTTTATGTCGTTTTACTGTTTTTGGACACCATGTTGAATGACTTTCTACCCAGTAAAGAGAGATAAACATTTATAAATAAACAAATGGCAGTGAACCATAAAGGTGCCACAGAGGCCAACTTGGGGGAAAAGTCTGAGGGAGGTTCAGAAACAATAGAAACATGCTTACAACGTTATGAGGCATATAGAGTGCTGTACGCATATGCATGAAAGACAGCCCTTGCTCAATAAAGCTTGCAATCTAAGCAAGACAAATAGAACCAATGGGACTAAGGTAAAACTAAAGGGAAATAGTACTCCTCCTCCCCACCCTTGCACAGGTCCCAATGGCAAGCCGTCCCATTAGAAAACTCCACCCTCTTAAACAAAATTGCTCCACAAATCCCTTAGTGACGCTCTCCCAAACTTACCCCAAAGGTACAGTGGAAGCAGTGCATGCAAATCTATCTCATGCATATTCATCAAGGTTAGCCTGAAAACATGACGGGCTTTGCATGACCCAAGGACTAGGTTGAGAACCACTCATTTAATATAATATCATATGCTGCATGGATTTGAGTAATTTGAAAAGTGGGCTTTCATAATGAGTCCCATATCGATCCTTTGGTCTCAGTGGCTACAAATCGCATATGAGATTGTTGCTGCACAAAATGTTAATGACATATATTCAATCAAGACATACTAAAGGACAAAAATCAGACTTTCCCAAGCACATAGTTAACCCCATCCTTTATGCCATGTTGATTTATACTATAATGTATTTTAATGGCAATTGTTAAATTTTTAGGGCCTGATATTCAAAGGATTTATGCTCCTAACTTTGAGAGTTATGCTCCTAAATTGGCCTCTTTGAAAATTTACTAGAGCTGAGTGCCTAAATATTTTCTAAAAATGTCACTTTATACTCCTAAATTTAGGAGTTCAAAGTGGGTGGCAACAGGGGCGGATTTAGGGCAGAGAAAAGAATTTAGGAGCTTAACACTAACACTAATTGTCAGTACTAGGCACTTAAATTAGGCTAATAAATCTAGGCAAATTTTAAGTTCCTAAATTAGGATGAATTTTCAGCTGAAAACTTAGGGCCCAATATTTGAAGGACATTTACACAGTTTGAAGTCTAGTAAACTATGTAAATGCCTTAGATGGGGATATTCAATGGCACATACCTGGTTAGTGACGTTGAATATCCCCATTTATGTCCCCTATGCACCCCAAAGCTATACAGTTAGCTTTGGGGCGTGTTGGAGCATTCCGGGGCAGAATGAAGGTGGAGAATGGCACTAACTGGGCAGCAGTGATATTGCATGCTGCCCAGTTAGCGATCAGCGCCTTAAAGATAGGCAAGGAAAACCCTTGTCTATCTTTAAGGTGCTGATCGCCAACCGGGCAGCAGCCAATATCACTGCTGCCTGGTTAGCCTTGGTGACTTCCTGTCTGTGTGGCAATCACTAGATATTCAATGCCGGCCACGGCATTGAATATCCAGTTTAGAAGTTGGCAGGGAGGGCCATCAGAAAAAAGGAGGCGATAGTGTTTCTGTATAAGTCAACCTCATTTGGAGTATTGTGTGCATTCTAGAGACCATAGCTTCAAAAGAATATAAACAAGATGGAGTCGGTGCAGAGGGTGGCTACTAAGATGGTTAGTGGTCTTCGTTATAAAGCATATGAGGACAGACTTAAAGATCTTAATAGGTATACTTTAGAGAAAAGGCAAGATGGGGTGATATAATAGAAACATTTAAATACCTCCATGGCATAAATGCACAGGAGAGCTTTCAAATGAAGGAAAGCTCTGCTACAAGGGGACATCGGATGAGGGTGAAAGGGGATAGACTCGGGAGTAATATGCGGAAATATTTCTTTATGGAAAGAGTGGTAGATGCGTGGAATAGTCTGCCAGTGGAAGTAGTAGAGACAAGGATGGTATCAGAAATCAAAAAAGATCTCTAAAGAAAAAAGGAGACTATTGTAGTTAATATGGAAGGGCAGACTAGATAGGACATGTGGTCTTTTTCTGCCATCATGTTTCTATGTTTCTACTGCAGCTTATTCCAAGAATCTATCCAGAGATGGACCGTGATTGAGGGTCTACAAGAGAAGAGACAAAGTTAGCCTAGAAGCTTCCACAGAGAGATGTGTATATTTACAAGGAAATATAACCGTGAACTGCATTCCAAAAGACAAAAGGGCATATTTACTAAAGTGCGGTAAGTTTTTGCACTTATTGTGCATTAGAAGTAAACACCAACATGCGGTAAGTGCAAAGGTCATGTGCTGTGAAGACGGTGGCCAGCATACCATCTATAGTTACCACAATGAAAAGTTCCTTACTGTATATGCTTATTTATAGGCCACTGATCCCCAACTCGGATAACGTATCCACTGTACTTGAGACACTGTTCATCATCAGCAAAAAAGCCCTTGATCCTTCTGGGTGATTTTAGTCTCTAATCACTTCATTATTCACACTCAATGGTTCTTCTCAATTCTATATCCGATATGGAGTATCAGCAAATGGTCCAGGTGCCCACACACAATAAAGGTAACACACTAGATTTAATATTCCTTCCCAATGAAATCTGCCAGCATACTCACCTCCACATACACCACCTCTGGACTGACCACAACCCAAGAAAATTTAATTCACCAACCCAGCTCCCTAAAACAATATCTAATAACACAGGACTATATACCAGACAATTTAAAAAATTTGAAAAGGATGATTTCTTAAATGAAATCCTACCACTTATTGATATCCCATTAACTGATCTTGATACGCTAATATCAAACTGGAACATCACAATATCAAATGTCGCCATCGCTCCTAAACCCTACCAAAGAACAAAACATAAATACTCTCAACACTGGTATTCAATTCACATGATCTAAGGAAACTAAAACAAGCCTTGAGAAAGATAGAGCGAACTTGGAGAACTACTAAAGCAATACATGACAAAACGCTTTACATGACTACTCTAAAAAAAAAAAAAAAAAAAAAAAAAATACAATGATACTATTAATACAAGAAAGAAGGCCTATCATACTGAGTTGCTCATTAAATCACTTAATCGCTCATATGAACTATTTGAAATTGTGAAATCTCTCACTCAGAAACCCAACACAGAAGTTAATGTATACATCAGTCCACAGGCCCTTGCAATTCACTACATGAACAAATTGAAACGCCCTTCCTCTGAGACAAACTCACCCAGATTCAGAAACTGTTTCCTTGGTGGAATGGTGAACATTCCATTTGATTGATCTTAAGCAACTAAAAAATATTATCACCAAGATCAACACTACTACCTCTAGTCTAGACCCCTGCCTTGTGAATTGGCTGAAAAGTACTCATAATGAACTTTCTCCATTCATCCTTAAAATAGTACATCAATCATTGAGTCAAGGTCTCATGCCCTCTACTCTAAAACACACTATAATCCGGCCTATTTTAAAAAAACACCTCTTTGAATAAAGAAAACCCCAATTCATACAGGCCTATATCCAGCCTCCTGTTCTTGGCCAAAGTGAAAAAATTGATCATATCCAACTTCAGGACCATATAGACTTGAACTCACCTATAGATAGCCAGCAATATGGATTTAGGCCATTTCATGGTGCAGAAACTCTCCTACTAGTTCTATTTGATAGGATGATTCAAGGAATAGATAATCCTAGATAAGCTTTTATCCTTGTATTCCTGGATCTTGCAGCAGCAATTGATAGCTTCAGCCATCACTTGTTCCTAAAGAGATTACACCAAATAAGGATACAAGGTGTGGTGCTACAGTGATTCCAGTCATACCTTACCAATCACACTCAGCAAATTAAACCTGATCAGCAAACCTCCAAATCGTACAAACAGGGTTCAGCCCTCTTGGCCCTGCTTTTTAATATATACCAACCCATATGCAATATCTTCAGAAAATTCAATGTAACACATTATTTCTATGCAGACGACATTATGTTGTATCTCCCCATTGATATCATGTATCCCATCCCTCAGCAACTTATATCCTGCCTTAGTAAAATAGCAAACTGGCTGCAGATACATAATTTAAAAATAAACTATACCAAAACTGAGGTTTTATACATCACAAGAAACCAAAACTTTACCTCTCCTCAGAAACTCTACCTTCAACATGCTGATCTGGAAGTGAAAAACGAAGTGAAATACCTGGATGTAACTCTATATCACGCACTCAGCACGAATACCCATATTAAATTTACAACAAGGACAATCTTCTATAAACTAAGAATGATCCAACAATTGAGGCCTTTGCTTTCTATCCACGACTTTAGATCTGTACTTCAAGCTATGATCATCCTGCACTTTGATTTTTGCAATAGCATACTTCAAGGACTACCAAAACAGACCCTTAATCAACTTCAGATGACTCAAAATGTTGTTGCCTGTTTTATCTACAAAACCTCAGCCTCGAATCACATTGCCCCATACTATACAACCTACATTGGCTACCAGTCTTAAGCCACATTAAATACAAATCGCTCATAAACACATTTATTTTATTTTATTTTATTTATAGTCTCTTATATACCGCACTATTCAGCATCAGCGCGGTTTACAATAAACAAGGAGTTACACATTTAAGCTTCTGAGAAACATAGCCCTATCTTACCTCACAACTCGAATTAATATTCCTTCCGATGATAGATATAGACGAGGATGTACACAAAATAAATAATAGTACCTTCTGAATACAGGAAAACTAACCATTCCACCAGTGATAGGACTTCTCTTACTTTGCCCCTATTCTCTGGAACTCACTCCTTGAAAAACTAAAGGCCATCAATGATCTACAAATATTCCGTAAGGAAATTAAATCCACCTATTCTCTGAACATTTTGGCAACCTAGCAGACCAGCACAAAATATACCCAACATAACCAAAAAATACTCTGTTTAGTCCCAAACATACTGTTAAGTCCCACTATATACCCATCATTCAGCATAGAAGCCATATCTTGTTTGCTTCTGTTTCAGCTCATGAGCTCCCTGCTATCTGACCCCTAATATAATGTTCCCTCCTCTCCTGATTGTACACATGACCAGCAGTCTCAGTTATCATTTTTACACACCTTTCTATGGACTGGGTGTGTGATGGCCAGTCTGGAACCACTGTGGGCTTACTCAGAAATGCCTTGATCTCTGCTGCTGTCATGGTATAGGTAAGAGGAGGCTCAGAGACTCCAGAGCTTCAATCAACTAATTGGGTGAGTGTGGTTTCCTCAGTGTTGATGGATGGTGTTTTCCTGGGTCTCACACTGCTTTTTCCAAGCTGAGTCTTCTCATCTCTTTCACCTCTGATCTTCAATATCTTCTCCACTGCATCTCCTCTCTCCTGTTCCTCTTCACTGCACAACAGAGCTTGCAGAACAGACTCACTGTAGCCATACCAAGCTGACCTTCTCACTGTAGGCACAACTATCTTCCTTACCTCTTCACACTGTTCTTTCAACAGTTGCAGCTGGAAAAGGAAATGCCTGGGACCTTGTGTCCAATTATTTATTTTTATATTGAACCAGTTCACCATGTAAACCCCAACACAGAAATAAGTAAGATAAATTGATAATTGAGGCACAAAAGATATTAATATACAATACAAACACATAAAAACTATCAGAACACTGAAACATATTTCAGTAATTTGTGTATTTTTGTGTAATTCCTAGAAATTGCAGGTAGATAAATAACATATTACACAAAATTTAAAGTTAATTGTTGATTTGCCACATGAAATTGTACCATTTTTTTCACTAGTGCTTTTTAAAATTATGACATCTCCAAAATTGACACACCCTAGCATGGTAACCATTAGCATAAGTCATTAGCGCAAGCTAAAATGCCTATTAGTAATTAGTGTACTTTAGTAAACATGTCCCAAAGTCATTTGATATAATTTCAGAAATTGTTTATTTCTCTGTGATGACTCTGGTGACACCTGGGAAGATCCAAATATATTGTCCCATTAAATGATCTCTTCTGTGTCAAAATTACACCTTCAAAAAAAAAAACCTCACTCTAACTACATTAGAAGAGACCAATAATGCGGTCAAACAAATATTTGCTTCAGTGAGAGCTTGCAAATATTAGCTTGCTTTTTTAAAAAGTTTGCTAAAATCAAAAGGTTGATTCAGCTTTCATATAGAGGCATAAGAAGGTAAGAGCCTAAATAAGGAAGCAATTCCAAGAGTGTAAGCAAGAACTGAGGAGGATGTGAAAAGCCTTGCTATTCAGAAGGCAAAAACAGATGGATGATAGGATCCTTGAATAATTAATGAAAACCTAATGAATAAACCTATTATATTTCATTGATGTTATGTAAAAATATTTTTCATGCATATTTTTCATTATTTTTATGCAAAGTTTGCTCCATTTACTGATGAAAACAAATGTGGTCGATCTCTGCTCCACAAGGTCAACTGTAGATGCTTATGAAGAATTGCCCATTAGTCAACCTTCTATAAAAATGCATGAAATTTTCATGATGTACCATGCTTGTGACTAATGAAGGAGGCAGACAGAACTGCCAGATGCTACCATGCTAAAAGCAAAGCAGATATGAATAACAAATATACCTCCTTTATCGTTAAGTTGGTCAAAGTATATCTAAAGAAACTGCTAGTCATTTGTAATTACTGGTCCCAACAGTGCACACACTTCATATCATCTGAATATAGTCTATTTAGTTTGTTTTAAATTTGACGAGCTATTCCATTAGTTTCTTCCATTCTGACCAATTAGAGTCAAAAAATATCTGTCATAATGTACCCTGCAACTGAAAAAAATAATGGAACAGTTTAAGTCAAAATATGAGACAAATTGAACTAAGTTCAGAGAAGATGATGTGATTTGGGTTCGTGAGGGGTCTCACAGATACCCTTTTATGAGAATTCCTGGGAGGCAATTTCTCCAAATGCCTTAGTTCTCTGCATACATGACAATAATGAACCTCACTCTTAAGCCAGGTTTTGTAGAGTATGATCTCAGGCTCTCAAATTTAAGTCTAACACTGACCATAGAACTTGCATCATGTGAAAGAGAGCTTCCTTCTGGAGTTCATAAGAAGAAACATATATAGGCATGTGATTGGAAATTCCTCTTAAACAGGCTTATGGCTTCCAATATGATGTGATTCACATGTGAAATATTTCTGTATCTTTCTGCCACATTTTCTTTGACAGCATTTCTTGATAGTTGAGGATCTTCTCCCTTTCCACACTATTTACAGAATAATCTCCATTCTCCAGGACCAAGCAGGAAGTCAGTCCTCACATATGGGTGACGTCGGTGCCCCCGTGCAGAGCATTTCCCCAGCTTTCAAAGAAAGCCTTTGGGAATGCAGCGCGCCTGCGCGGTCCCCTTCCTGCCCAAGGGTGCCATCTTGCTCAGTCTTTCTTTTTCTGCGGAGCCCGACGGACGTGAGTTCGTGTCACCTGGGAAAAGTTGATTTTTTTCTGCGATTTTTCGAGTTGTCTTATCCGGTTCGATGCCGGTTCCCCTTCCCGTCTGGACTCGGTACACCGGTATCGAGTCCAGAGTTTCGATTTTTGGTTTTTGTCCTTTGTGACTAGTGTTCGCGCTCTTTTTGTGTTTTCACTGGCAGCCCAGTCTTTTGACCTTGCAGGGGCCCTTTTTCCCCCGATGGCTGCCAGCGGGTTCAAAAAGTGTGATCGGTGCAAGAAACTTCTCTCTCACCGACACACATGACTGCTGCCTCCGATGCTTCGGGCCCGACCATGACCCGCTGACCTGTGGCCCGTGTGGCAAAATGTCATCAAAGGCACTTCGGAACCGTCAGCATTAACGTGAGAGAATTTTCTCTGACTCCACATCCGGCCGGGCCCGGCCTTCATCAGAGGCCTCAACATCTCGGGAGTCCGACCCTGAGCACCGTCGGGGTTCCTCTGAAAGGGAATCTCCCACCCGGGAGCACAGAAGGAAGAAAAAGCTCGCGAGGGCGGTGTCGGTGGAGGCTCTTGGTTCCTCGTGGGCCAGGTCGCGTAGCCCTGACCGCCACCCCGGGCACTCGGAGTCGGAGAGGCCTTCCAAGCTACCTTGTGTGGAGCCGGAGTCCCCGAATCACTTAAGTGCAGTTGTCCTCGTGGACTCTCCTCCGGGGGAGCCAACATTGGGCTTGACGCCGTCGGGGCCCGAGTCAGGGGCTGCTGAGCCTCCTGAGCTTGGACTCAGGTTGACGGCCTTGGAGAGCAGCTTGGCTGCCTTCATGGAACAGCAGCGGGTGCTGATCGCCGGTCTGGCCGGTGCATCTGCCCCGACCACAGGGACCTTGACGTCTAAGTCGACCCTGGAAGCCAAGCCGATCCTCGAGTTGATGAAGTCTCAAGTCGATCCTCGGTAAAGGTCCCCCTCGACCTCCTGTGCGGGGCCGAGGTCGTCGATGCCGATACCCTCGGCGTCGGGGCCGGTGGCACCAAGGCCCACACAGCCGGAGCCACTCGACAACTACTCGGAGGAGTCGGCATGAGAGACAGAGGACGAGGAGTCCCCGGACACCTTCTGGACCCGGTGTGTCCCTTCGGACTCACTGGAGTCCGAGCCTCGGAGACGGTCCCCCCCGGAGGATACCCGGTTCTCGGACTTCGTGAGGGACATGGCCAAAGCCTTGGCCTTTCCTGCGGATGCCGAGGAGGAGCCTTGAGCCGAGGAGCTTGATGCCCTCCAGTATGATTTTCCTCCGAAGGAAGCCTTTACTGTACAGGTTCCTCCGATGCTGGAATGGCTGCTCTTCCGTATGTGAGAGGCACCGGCTTCGACACCGGTTCTTAGCAAACGGGTTGATTCCATTTATCGAGTCCGTAAGAGCCCAGGGTTCCAAAAGGCACAGCTACCGCACCACTCCATGGTTGTGGAATCGGCCATGCACCGTCTGAAGAGTCAGAAGATGCACTCCTTGGTGCTCCCGGCTGGGAGGCCTGGAACCTGTATGCCCTCGGTAGAAAGTGCTTCTAGGGCTCTATGCTATCTTGCCGTGTCCAGACATACCAGCTGTACATGGGCATGTACCTACAAGACCTGGCAAAGGAGATTGCAGGATTCTCAGCTGGCCTCTCCGAGGAACCTTTGCAGAGGTTCAAGGCTTTGTCAACAGCGATTCGGGAGTGCTCGAAGTTTATCTCTCAAGAAGCCTATGATGGCTTCGAGGCTTCGGCCCGGGTAGCCGTGGCCGGCATCGGTGCACGCCGTCAGGCCTGGCTACAGTCAGACCTGGAGCCATGGGTGCAGAACAATTTGGTCGATGTCCCCTGCCGAGGTGAAAACCTTTTCGGTAAGCCCATGACTGAAAAGGCTGCGGAAATCGAGACTGAGACTCTCACCAGGACAAGGCTGTCCAGGAAGACTTCTGCCCCTTCTCAGAAAAAGAAGGGCTCGGGAAAGAAGCCCTTTTTCCCGAGAAAGGGTGCTGCCTACAAATCCTACCCTCAATACCAGGCCTCTCCAGCTCACCAGCAGGCCAAGGGGCAGGGGCATGGGCATGGGCCCCGTAGGCAGAAGACCCCCAAGCCGCCAGCTCCAGCTCCTGCACAACAGGGAGCAGGGTTTTGACTCCCACAGCATAGCCTCTTCTCCACAGCTGGCTCCACTCACCACAGGTGGTCGGCTGACCCTGTACGCCTACAGATGGCCAGCCATCACAGGGGATACCTGGGTTCTCAGCATAGTCCAGAAGGGCTACTTGCTCCACTTCCACCAGATACCCCCCTCCTATTTTCCAGGGGAGCCTCCAAGACTCACTCTGCACAGAAATCTCCTCCTTCAGGAGTTGGCAAGTCTTCTAAAGGAACAGGCGGTGGAACCGGTGCCCCACCACCTGGAAGGGCAAGGCTTCAACTCCATGTACTTCTTGGTACCAAAAAGGACAGGAGGCCTCCGGCGTATCCTAGACTTGTGAAACTTAAACAAGTTTCTGGAGAGGGAAAAGTTCAAGATGCTTACCCCTGGGATACTGCTGCCCTACCCCCAGCAGGGAGATTGGCTATACTCCTTGGATCTAAAGGATGCTTATACTCACATTCTCATCCATCCAGACCACTGACAATATCTCAGATTTGTGGTGGGAGGAAACCTTTTCCAGTACAGAGTACTTCCCTTTGGCCTAACTTCCGCCCCCAGGGTTTTCACCAAATGCCTGGCGGTGGTGGTGGCCTATCTCAGGAATCATGGAATTTTCGTCTTCCCATATCTGGACAACTGGCTCATAGGGCCAGTCTCTCCAGGAGGCCCGACAAGCCACTCTTCGCACTGTCTCTCTTCTTCAGCATCTGGGCTTTGTCATAAACTACACAAAATCCACTTTGCTCCCCTCACAGAACCTAGAGTTTATAGGGGCAAGATTAGACACCCAGCAGGCAAGGGCCTACGTGCCCGAGGACAGGGCCCACAGACTGATGGACTTGGCCAACCAGTTCCAAAGCAATTCTCAGGTCTCCGCAAGGCACTTCCTGTGGCTCCTGGGCCACATGGCATCCACGGTACATGTGACTCCAAATGCCCATCTGCACATGCGGGCTGCTCAGTGGTGCCTCAGAGCTCAGTGGGCGCAGGCCACAGGCGACCTCCGAGACAGAGTAAAGGTATCCAAACCACTTTTGGACTCCTTGCAGTGGTGGCTACATCTCCCAAACCTTCTCAGGGGGGTACCTTTTCAGGCCCCAGCACACACAAGGGTGCTGACGACCAATGCTTCCTTAAAGGGCTGGGGTGCACATTGCCAGAGCAGGTGCACTCAAGGCCTCTGATCTCCTCAGGAGGCCACACAGCAGGTCAATCTGTTGGAGCTGCGAGCAATCCGCTTGGCTCTCCAGACTTTTTCTCAGACAGTTAAGGCAATCAGGTAGCAATGTTCTATGTGAACAAGCAAGAGGGCACAGGGTCCAGACTCCTATGTCAGGAGGCGCAGGCCCTTTGCTCCTTTGCAGTCAGACAAGGCTGGTTTCTCAAAGCAGTTTATCTACCTGATCAGGAGAACTTCTTGGCAGACAAACTAAGCAGGATTCTCCAGCCTCACGAATGGCAGTTGAATCCACTGGTGATCCAGCAGATCTTTCTACGATGGGGACTTCCATCAATTGATCTCTTTGCAAGTCCACTAAACCGGCAGCTGCCCAGGTTTTGCTCCAGACAGCCATACCCCCTGAGTATGGCAGCAGATGCGTTTCTGATCTCTTGGTCTACGGGCCTCCTGTATGCGTTTCCTCCCAAGCCCCTGGTGGCCTGAACTCTTTTCAAGATTCTACGGGACAAGGCCTCGGTGATTCTGGTAGCCCCCAGATGGCCGAGGCAGCCGTGGTTTCCACTTCTTCTGCAGTTGGTGGTGGAAACTCCATTCCCTCTGGGGTTGCAACCCGTTCTCCTGTCTCAGTATCAGGGTTCCCTTCTGCACCCCAATCTCAGATCCCTCAATCTGATGGCCTGGCTGCTGAAAGGATAGTGCTAGCTCCCTTACTTCTACCGAGGGAAGTTGAGGAGGTGGTCTTGGCCTCTAGAAGGCAGTCCACCAGAAAGTCCTATGCCCTCAAGTGGCGTAGGTTCTCAATATAATGTGCTCAGTGCAATGAAGATCCTTTCTCCTGCCTTGTGCCAGTAATACTACAATACCTACTTCACCTGTCAGACCTAGGCCTTAAGTCCAACTCTGTTCGGGTCCACCTCAGTGCTCTATCAGTACACCACTCACCGGTGGAGGGTCAGTCTGTCAGTTCACCCCTTGGTGTCCCGCTTCCTCAGAGGCCTGCTTCTGCTCAAGCCTCCAATTCGTCCACCAGCCACTGAGTGGGATTTGAATGTGGTCTTGCAGCAACTACTCGCCCACCGTTTGAGCCGATGGCTACTTGCCATTTACGCTTCCTTTCTTGGAAGGTGCTCTTCCTGGTAACTCACATCTCGGCCAGACGTGTGAGTGAGCTGCAAGCTCTGGTTTCTGATAGACCATACACACGGTTCTATAGGAACAGGGTGATGCTACGGACCCATCCAAAGTGCCTTCCAAATGTTGTCTCCTCCTTCCTCCTCAACCAGGAGGTGGTTCTTCCGACCTTCTTTCCCAGGCTGCATACCAGCCGGGCTGAAACAGTCTTGCATACCCTGGACTGTAAGAAGTTGTTGTCCTTTTACATAGAACGTACGTGGGGGCACCGAAGGGCTACTCAGCTCTTCGTCTCCTTTGACCCTAATAAACTGGGGTTGCCTGTCTCCAAGCATACGTTGTCCACTTGGGTAGCAGATTGTATCGCCTGGGCGTACAAGGCAGCCAGCCTCTCCTTGCAGGGTCGAGTCACGGCCCACCATGTCAGAGTGAAAGCCGCATCAGTAGCTCATATCCGCTCTGTTCCGTTGGCAGACATCTGCCAGGCTGCTACTTGGTCTTCAAGCCAGACTTTTGCAGCCCACTACTGCCTGGAGAGAGAGTCCCGAAGGGACAGTGCTTTCGGACAGGCAGTACTCCATAATCTCTTTGAGGTTTAGGCAACTCTTACTCTCTGGCCCTTGTGTTGGGCTACTGTATGGGGGCATTCTTAGAGGATATTATCACAGATGCTGATGCTCTTAAGAGGGAGCCATTTGTTCAGCTTTGGGTTCCCGGTAGCCTAGAGCTGGGGAGTCCCATATGTGAGGACTGACTTCCTGCTTATGGTGGAGAAAGAGTAGTTATTCACCTGTAACAGGTGTTCTCCAGGAGCAGCAGGAATCAGTCCTCACCACCCTCCCTCCTCCCCTGGCGTTGCAGTAATATACTTTATTTTGTTTTTTGCTGTCTTTTAGCTATGTCATCAGACTGAGCAAGATGGCACCCTTGGGCGGGAAGGGGACTGCGCAGGCGCGCTGCATTCCCAAAGGCTTTCTTTGAAAGCTGGGGAAATGCTCCGCATTGGGGCTCCGTCGGAGCCGACGTCACCCATATGCGAGGACTGATTCCTGCTGCTCCTGGAGAACACCTGTTACGGTGATTAACTACTCTTTCTGGTGTTTCTCCTTTACCACTGTGTTGGGTTTCTTCACATCCAGCTTCTTATCCCTTGAAAGGGGAATGTTCCAAGTGATCAACCTCTTCATTCTTTGTAATTCTCTTAGGGTTGCGATCCCAGTACTTTTTCAGTACAGTGATGATGTAGTGCTTACAAAGTTTCCAGTGGTGACTTTCTATATATAAATTTTCTGCCATCAGAACTTCACAATCAGCTGCAAGAATCTATATAAGTATGTTTTACCAGTTTTTTCTGTGCATGCTGTGAACTGTCTCATCTGTACTTTACTGCCTTGAGCTACACCTATCAATCTGTCATCCTTGGATTTCGGTTCACCTCTCCTTAACCATTCAGGTGTCCTGGTTTCATCCACATATGATTTCTGGAATAATACTTTGTATTTCCCACTGTATGGGTGCATTTGCCACTTGTCTTTCTTGTCTTCTTATTTAATTCTTCAAAGGCATTTTTATCCTGTTTGCAAATTTTATTGCTTCCTTTCCTATGCATCTAGGTAGATTCTCACTCATTCCATTTGCTTGTCAGAATGCCTGCCCAAGTTTAATGATGGAACTGGATTCTTGTTGTTACTTTCATACTGCAGCACTTTTTGTGTGTTCAGGTCTGTTGATGCTCAAAAGTAGCCTGTAGGCCTATGATGGTCACTTTAGATGTATAATAAATTACTATGAAGCTCATTCATCCTTCGGTATTAGGTATGTACGGTCTCAGCTTACACTAATTCTTATAAACCATCTTGCAGGCATGGAGGAGTTTTCTAGTTCATACATCAAGTTTTTTAAGATATTTCAGAGGCACTCTAAGATTCTAAAACTATACAAGATGGTTGATTGCTTGTATCTTATTCCTTGATATTAGTGTACTTTTCAGTATCAGCTTCAGTCTCCTGTAATACTCTTTGCTGGCTTTTTTTTCCTCAGTATTTTATGCTGGATCGTTGCTCCTTCCTCTACTCCTACATATTTATAAGAGATGATTACTTTATTAAATCATGACTATAAGTAATTATGCTATTTTGATAGCTGTGAGGTTATCTTGTGTGAAAAGTTATTTTAGTAAATGAACGAAACATGACTCAAAAGTCAGAATTTTATATGTATTAAAACTCTCCCCCCCCCCCCCATAGACCAGAAGCCTTCTATCCCCTTCCCATTCTCCATCCTCTCCCCCTCCAGCGGTCCAGCATCTCCTAGCCCCTCTCCCAGACCAGCATCTCCCCCCTCCATCTCTCCCCATCCCCAGTCCAATGTATCCCTTTTCTCTCTCATAACTCAAAATCTCCCCCTCTATTTTTCTTTCTCTCTCTCTCCCCACTCTGCTTCATGGCAAAAATATTGTACAGATGCCTGGCATCATCTTTCGCTCCCTGAGTCAGCATGCAGCAGCCAGTGCTGCCTGTAGCATTCACCTCTGGTACACAGTTCAATTGCCCCGCGCATTGGAAGTGAATGTTACAGGTAGCAGTGGCTGCTGTCATTGACTCGGAGAAAGAAAGATGAAGCTTGAGAAGTTGGGATGGTGCTGCACTATGCTGTGATCTTTCTTCTACCGGGGCTGCATGCACATTGAGTTGCACTGGCCCTGAGCCTGCCACCTGAGTCCCATTTACTCTTCCAATACCCAACAAATCTTAGAGTCTGTCTTCTTCTTTTCTCCCACTCAAATTTAAAGTCTCTACCTAAGTCGCAGTCCCTGCTAGCCCCACTCTCCCTCTCTCCAGTACCTACCCTCCTGCCTTCTACATCCTTTCTCCACACCCATCCAACTACTTCCTTCTCTGATATTCATCAACCCTGCCCTTCCGCCTTCTTACCCCAGCATCGATCTTATGCCTCTCCCTCTCAGCTTTTCTCTCTGGATGACCTTTTTTCTTTTCTTCTACACAAAATCTATTTTCTTCTCCATCCTCACTCCCCCAGCTTCTGCCTCTTTATCTCAACTCTGACCCCCAGCATCTGTCCCCTTTCAGCTCCCCAGCCCCAGTATCACCCCCTTTGTCCTTCCCTAGCATCAGCTCCCTTCCATTCACAGTCCTTCCCAGCATCAGCTCTTCTTCAGTCCCAGTCCCTCCAAGCATTAGCTCTCCTTCAGTCCCAGTCCCCCCAGCATCAGCTCCCTTCCAATTACAGCCCCTCGCAGCATGAGCTCCCTTCCAGTATCAGTCCATTGCCAGTCCTACCCCCCAGCAGCATTCCTCTTCCAGTGCCAGCTCCCCCTAGCATCAGATCTAGCCAGTCACCCCTTCTCTTCCTTCTGGTGGCCTTGCTACAGCTGCAGCCATTACACAGCCACTGGAGCATTTTCCTTTGCTCTCACAGCTGTGCTAAGCTGCAGTCATTGGCACCGCCAAGTCCCTAAAAGTGCAAGACAGAAAGCACCCTGTTTCACTTTTAAAATATGGTGATGTGATCATGCCGGCAGCTGCAGCTTAGCATGAACATGGCAACAAAGAAAATGCTGTGTACAGGTGAGCCGGGCTTGAAGTGCCCCAAGCCAGTGCCTCACTGACTCACCTTTTGTTGGCCAGGTTGCGGGGCCTGTTGAGGAGCAGGGCTATGTGCAGGCAACATGCCTAGGTCTGGCCTTGGTTGTTAGTAGCTAGCATGCACTAAAATAGCTATCTGTTTAAGGCATTGTGGGCAGGATCTAGGTAGGGTTTGGACAGAGAATGGCTGTGGACTGTATAGAAAGTGAACACTACATTACTGTGTGAAGTCAAGGATGCTGATTGCATGAAAGCACTTAACAGCATCTTAGTAGGTGGCATTAAGTGCATCTGCTGTATAGGATTGCACTTTACACAGCACCTGATCCTTGGCTCCATCCAATCACAACCCCTTGTTTGGCTTGCACATCATGAAACCCCTACCATCAGCATATCTTGCTTGACAGGCAATGCCCCCATGAACAGACCCTCCCTCCCCAGACACCTCAACCTTTAAACAGATCCCCAATAGACACTCCCCCCACACATCCATTGGTTTACTGGGTTCTATCCTCATGTGTCTTCCCTCTTTGTTATCTTTTTTTATAGTGGCACAGACAGGTTACTTTTATATTACAACAAGTTGATGATAGTTTTAAATGGTGTTTATCACTGCCTTGTTCACTTATGTGCACTTTACAGTCTGCCTCCTTTTCAGCAATTATGCTGTTTAGTTTAAATGGTATGTATACACATATTTCGGATGTTTTATTTGCATTAAACACAATGAGGTTTGCAAAGGCTGCTGGTATGCATAAGTAATGCTCTGATGTCCTGAGGGCGGATCCACTAAGGTTTTTAATACAAATCTGTTTCACTAAGACATTTCTTTTGGGCACATACCTTGGTTTTAGCTATTGTCTGGTCATACAGATGTTTTATTTTGGTTTTATGTTCCTTTCCTTGGTGATCAATATCTGTTTATTTAATAATAGATCCATATGTTTGGGTTTATTTCTTCCTTTTTGCAACCTGGACCAGCTTTGTTTATTTAAACATGATTTTTCCTTTTCCTTTTATAGATGGGTTTATTTTATTCTCTTTATGGACGTATACTCATGACACTAGACATTAAGCAAAATTCTCAGACCCTATGTCAGATAGCATCAGATATGTATATAATCCCATACAATTTTTTGCCGTTTTATTTTTGGCACGTCAGCATTAATTATAATTATCATCTGCTCAGTTTCAATAACATTTCCTGATGGGTTCGCTGTATCCTTATTACTATCCTTTTATCATTATCCTAGTGTTCACATGACGTCAGTTTTTGATGCATATGTATATTTCTTGTTACTTTAACCTTTTATAAGGCGCAAAAATCTTCAGCGTCCCATTAGGTTCCAGTGCTGTGTTTGATGTTTCATGCACCTTTACAAACAGGTAAAACTTTCCATTTTGCTTTCAGATTTCCTGCTGGTTCCCGCTGTTATTGGTCGTTCTGTGTTCTATATACATAGTTTTATTTTACTGTCACATAGTTTCATTTGATCATATAGTTGTATTAGATACTATATTGTTTCACTCGAATGCCCTATTTGCCTTTTTATGTTTTATATCGCATAGATTTATTTGATGTCCCTTAGACACATTTTTATGCACATTTTTTAGCCAAGTCAGTTATACTTTCTACATTATTTTTACATTAAACATCGTAGTTTTTATAACCCATTGCATTTTAGTCCTGCATATAACTTAGTAAGTATTTATTATTTTAATTGGAGTTCTGTTTAACGTTCCGGAGTTGGCTCTTTAATACAATTCTGCGCTCACTGCTGGTTGAGTTTGTATTGTGTTTCTCCTTTTACTATACCATAGATGTGGTGGTTCCACATATTCATTATGTCCCCATCTGATATTTGGTCCTTATATTTCATACTTGGTACTGTCTTCTGTGATAAATTTTTTAATATAACGTTTTTGATGCAAAATCAAATTTTTACAGTTACATATATATATTTTTTATTCACATCTTCAGTTTTATGTTTTTATGCCTCCGTATCTTAGTTCCACAGGACATGGTTCTGCTCTGCCATGATTTACTAAGGTTTTAATAGCTTACCTATTGGTTAACAATATTTTTGCTCTGCTTCATGGGCTTCCCTTTATTATTTTCATGTAACTGAATACCCGTATTTCAGTTTTTATGCATGTTTGTTTCCCTCATTTTATATTTATGTTTTCCTATTATAACATTCTGGTCCATTTTATTGTATTTTAGTTATATTTGTATGTAGTCCATATTCTAATTTATTTAATCATGTTTTTTTAAGATTTAGTTTTTTCACAGAGGTGATCAAATACTGGATTTTAATATGCGCTGTGTGCAACTAGGTGCTAACTGCCTTTAAAATTAACACACTTTTGTGTGTTAATACTCTATGCATATACCATCCTTGCTCCTCCTCATCTCCTTCTCTGTCTTTGCTCTTAAAATGATCATTTGGGATTTTACTGTATATATTTTTATGTGCCTTTTCTTGCATTTTAGATTGCTTTTATTATGTATGTTTTTAAAGTATCATTTAAATTTAGTTCTTAATGTTATATTAATATGTTATATTTTTATCTTATTTTAATTATAGTTTTTGTTATTAATATTTTTATTTGTTAATATTTGCTTGCAGTTCCTAGCCCCCTGAGGAAGGCTTTGGCCGAAATACGTCGGGGCTCTTTTTGATACAAAAAAGCACTTGTGATCACCATCACCACTCGCTGTTTTGGGTTCTATTTGACTTGGTGCAAGGGGTTTGCTCTCTTTGTGTTTCGCCGGGAGGTAGACTGTCATAAGGAGCATTCCATTGCATGTCACATAAGAGCAGAGGGCTACCCTGTACTCCCTTGCTTGTTCACATAGAACATTGCAACCTGGTTGTCAGTCTGGATTAGCACTGATTGGTGCTGCAGCAGGTGGCGGAAGGCTTGGAGAGCCAAGGACATCACCTGAAGCTCCAGAAGGTTGATCTGTAGCTGGCATTCCATCTGGGACCAGCTGCCTTGTATGAGAAGGTCCTCTCAATGACCTCCTCAGTCCAACAGAGAGGCATCCGTGGTGAGGACCATCTGGGGGGGTGGGTGCCTGGAAGAGCATCCCAGCCTGCAGGTGGTGGGGGATCTGCCACCAGTAGAGGGAGTTTGCCAGCTGGCATGTCACTCTCACTCTGTCCTGGAGCCTGCCAGTGGCTTGCGTCCACTGAGAATGAAGACACCACTGTGCCACCCTCATGTGTAGGCGGATATATGGGGTCATGTGGACCATAAAGGCCATATGGTCCAGCAAACAGAGGAGAAGCCAGGCGGGTAGCGACTAACAGTGCTGTATCTCTGCGGGCTAGCCCCCTGAGGCAATCTGCCTCTCCTGAGGGAGGAAGACCTTTGCCTGGAGGGTGTCTAGCTGAGCACCTATGAGTTCCAGGCACTGAGCCGGAGAGATGTGAGACTTGGGGAAGTTGATGACAAACCCCAAGTGCTGCAGGACACAGATGGTGCGCTTTATAGCATGGTGCACCTCTGCAGCTGTGCCTCTCTTTATGAGCCAGTCATCCAGGTAGGGGGAGACTAAGGCCCCTTGGAGACGAAAGTGGGCTGCAACCACCACCAGCCACTTGGTGAAGATACTTGATAAGGCCAGTCCAAAGGTCAGCACCCTGTTTTGATAGTGACCTCCTCCCACCACAAAGTGGAGGTATTTTCATTGGTTGGGATGGATCAGGATGTGCATATAGGCATCTTTCAGGTCTAAAGAGCATAGCCAGTCTCCCTGCTGGAGGTATGGCAGTAGTTTTCCAAGGGAGAACATCTTGAACATCTCCCTTACCAGAAATTTGTTCAGGTCCCACAGATCCAAGATGGGTCTGAGGCCCCCTTTTCACTTGGGAACAAGGAAATACCTGGAGTAGAAGCCAGTGCCTCAGAGGTGCTTGGGCACTGATTCCACCACCTTGTCCTGGGGGAGACCTGCGAGCTCAGTGAAGAGCAGTGAAGGAGAGTGCTTACGGGCCCTCCTGGAAAGTATGAGGGTGGCGCCCGTTGCAGGTGGAGGAGGTAACCCTCCTTGGCCATGTGCAGTACCCAGGAATCTGTGGTGGTGGTGGACTACCCATGGGCAAACAGGACCAGATGCCCCCCTGTGGGCTGTTGGGGATCTCCTGGGGAGAAGGGGTTGTGCCCAAGGAGTCAAAAGCTCTCCCCAGGTTGAACTGGAGCTGGGACTTGGGGTAGGGATGCCAACTGGCTCCAGATGTGCCCGACAGGTTCGATCTAGTCCTGGGTTTACCTCATTGCATGCAGGGATATGTAGTTTTGATATCTCCATTGCACTCCATAAGAAAAGGAAAACTATAAGTAGCTGCATGCAATGGGGTAAACCCAGGACTGGAGCAAGCCTGTTGGGCACATCTGGAGCCAGTTGGCAACCCTACTTGGGAGTCTTTTGCTTGCGGGGGCCATGCCCTTGCCCCTTATGTTGTTGGCCTCGCTGTGGGGCCGAGAAGGTTTGGAATTGTGAGATTTTGCCCAAACCTCCCTTTTTCCTCAGGAAGAAGAACTTCTTCCTCAGGGCCTTCTTACAGAGCTGTACTGAGGTCTTTTGAGAGAGTCTGGTCCTTGTCAGGAACTCAGTCTTTATTTAAGGCGCGTTGTCTGCCATGGATTTCCTGAAGAGATTCTGTCCAATACAGGGGACATCGATAAGCTTGTCCTGAACCCATTGTTCATCGTAAGCTGCTCGGGATAATAACTTTGAGCACTCCTTGACTGCCAGGGTCAGAGACCTGAACCATTGAAGGGGTTCTCCATCGAGGCCTGCCAAGAAATCGATGAGCTCCTTCATCAGCTCTTCGAGGTACATGCCAATGTATAGTTGATAGGATTGGACTCACCATGCAAGCGTCAAGCCCTGGAAGGCTTTTCGGCTGATGGTGTTGAAGGTCCGGGCCTGCCTGCTGGGGGCACCAAGGAATGGGTCTTTTTACTCTTGAGTCTGCGCATGGCAGACTCAATGACCATTGAGTTGTGGGGAAGTTGAGACTTCTGGACCTCAGGACTTCAGCAGACTCAGTACATAGAGTTGAGTTGCCTGCTGACAGTAGGCCCTGACACTGATGTCTCCCACATTCGGAGGAGGCACTTGAGAATTGTAGGGACAGGCACCGTAAGGGCTTCCTTAGGGGGGCTTCATACTGGAGAATCTCCCATTCCTCCATGTGGGATCCTCCTTGGCCTCAGTCTCAATGGTGAGCACCTTAGCCATGTCCCGCACAAAGTTGAGGAAAGCGATGTTCTCTGGCAGAGCGCCAGGACACTGGTGGAGACGGGTCTGAGGGAATGTCTCAGTGTCGCCGAGTGTCCGTGGACTCCCTTGTCCTCGATCTCCCATTCCAACCCAAAGTTTGAGGACAAGTCCAAGGCTCTGCGGTGAAGGCCTGAGCTCGAAGGCCTGTGACCTCTGGGGAACCTGTAGTCTAAACCATGTGCATTCGCCAGAGAGGACTGGTCTGAAGCAGATGGGTCTCTTGAGGCTGGTGATGCTCAAGGATTGGTTCGATGTCCAGGGAAGCCCTCGATGTTGAGGGTCCTGTCGTCGGGGTGGATGAACCAGAGGATCCAGACATAAATGCCCACTGCATGGCCATGAGGGCAGATATACTGCTCTCTAAGTCTGCCATCCTGATCTCCATGCCAGTTGGCTCTACAGCCTTCGACGTGGGCACTGAAGACTTTGGGCCCGGCTTCAGTTCTGTTGAGAGGGAGTCCTCGATGAGGATGGCCTCGGGTATCAGAGGTCAGTCACCGGGTACTGACAACTCCTTCCAGGGCAGCTTGTGAGGCCACTCCCACCCCAACCCCTCTGACACACACCAGGGACTACGGGGCCTGGAATGGGATTTTTCCTTCTTCCAGGATCCTTCCTCTGAGGGTTTTGACTTCTTGCGTTCCACCTCCAGGGATTTCTCTGAGGACCTGCTGCCACAGGACTTCGAGACAGCCCATGCCTCACGGGGCACCAAGGTACCGGAGGGGGCCCCGGAGCATGATGTCGTCGGAGACTCCAGTACAGAGTCAGACTTGTGAAAGAACTGTTCTTGCTGCAGATACCGGCTCTTGATGGCCTTTGTGGTCAAGGTCCTGCAGAGTTCACAGTCTGAGTTGTGCTCCAGCCCAAGGCAGCGGAAGCAGCAGTCATGTGGGTCAGTGGGGGACATCATCTTACCGCACTGATCACATTTCTTGAAGCCGCTGGAGGGCATTGGGGAAAAAAGGGGGCTCTGCTGTCCAGTAAGGGTCAGAGGCTGCTGCAAAAAAGGGTGTAAAGCACCAGTCAAGGGATATCTCGATAAAAAATGAAAAAAACCAAAAGAATGAGCCCGAGGAGCGACACTGATGTGAGCTGGCGCATGGGCAGGAAAGGAACTGGTACACATACTGGACAAAAACTAGATTAAAAAAAACCACACTTTTTCCTGGAGAAACTGGACAGACATCCGGAGGGCTCCGCTGAAAAAAAGAGAATGAGGCAAGATGGCACTCTTGGGCTGGAAGGGGACCATGCATGAGTGGTACATCTCCCAAAGGCTTTCTTTGAAAGCTGGGGAGATGCTTTGGTGCGGGCTCCGTCAGCGCAGAAGTCACCCATATGTGAGGACTGACTTCCTGCTTGCTCCAGAAGAAACAGAAGTTAGCACAAAACACCCCTACAGTCAGACTAAGGAATTGCAAGCACAGTTTCTCTAGTTACCAAGCATCACATCAGTCCAAAAAGACAACAAAGTCCCGTGCTTATTTGTGATTTATAGCAGACATAAATTAGCACATTTAAAAAAAATCTGTCCTGCACATCACCAGTCCATGTGAAATATGTCATGGGTGTGCAAACACCAGCGTCATCCAAGCCATGCCCTAGAATGCCACTTGGAAAGATGTGCACAGATAGACATGTCCACCACAAAAATGTGGATCTCACAGTCTTTCCAAAATTGCACATTCCACATGGATGCAGCTTCCAAGTTTTTCTGCCACTGTATCCATGTTAAAAACACAAATAGGGCTCCTAAAATAACCCCTTTAATGTGTAACTGCCATAAAGTGTATGAAAACAGGGATTATTATGGTCATTTAACATTCAATTCAAATTCAGTGAAAGACCTATTCTCAACAACAAGATTTGGGGGCCAGATTTCAGTTCACTATATAATAACCCTGCAAATCAGTTTCCTCACACAGTTTTGAAACAGCTCATCTTTCTCTCAATAATATAATTCCCTATAACTTCTGCAGGACAAAACATTCCACAGAAACAGTAGGCAAGAAAAACTTGTACAAAGTGCTATGGAGCAAGTGATCTTTCAATTTAGCACTTTTAGGCTAAAGTCCTATATAGAGGGTATTTTCTTGCACAATTTACTAGCACTTTTTTCTTCCAATTGATATTCTTTGCATGCTGAGGCTGCAGGGGCTTGCGTTCATAGGTACTGTAAAAACTGTTCCATTTCAAAACTGTGCCAGAACGCTGATTTGCAGGTATTTTATATTTTTGGGTCTTGCTTTGTCATGAAACCTAAATCTAGTTCGTGATCTATAACAGGTTGTTCTTATTCAGCTGGGACAGCAGAGAGGTATGGTGACTCCTGAAGATACCAGTAAGGTCTACCGAATGATATATCTCTGAAGACTTGAATCAGCAACATCCTAAATAGCTAGAGTACTGCATGGAAGAATTTTTTCATTTCATTTAGGACTTTTCATTTTTTAAATTGTCTTGTTTCCATTTTAATATGCACTAAAATGATTCAGAGGTGCTAGTTGCTAAGGTATACTAACATTAATGTGAGTTAATTCACTGACACGCATTATTAGTAACTAGGTTGTATTAATAACATGGGGTCTGTATTAAAATAACACATATTATGGTGAATTAATGCATGTTAGCGTTAGCACGCCTTAGTAACTAGCCCCCTTAGTATAGATCAGGGGTGGCCAACTCCGGCCCTGGTGCACCATGATGCAGTCTGGTTTTCAGGATGCCCCTAATGAATATTCATGAGATATATTTACATATGGCAGGAGGCATTTGATGCAAATATACCTCATGAATATTCATTATGGCCATCCTGAAAACCAGGCTGGATTGTGGTGCACTAGGGCCAGAGTTGGCCACCCCTGGTATAGACTAAACATTTTAGTATAAACCGAGGTGTTTCAACATGCCTGCCTGGGCAGCTTCACCCCATGATCGATACTCCACCCACTTGCAATACATCACCCTTCCCCTACCCCTACCCCTGTGCAGGCCCTAATCCTCCCTGTCCTAATGGGACAAATTATGATACCAAATCACTCCTGCCCATTGGTGCCATAATCAAAAATGGCACTGGTGGACCTAGCTGGTACCATTTTGGATTATACTGCCAGAAATATAAAAGTGACGGAGGACAACTCCTGCCTCATTAGGACTTAGAGGCAAAGTAGGGTAAGTAGAAGAAGGCGTGGCCATTCAGAGCATGGATGGGGATGGCCTTGTATACTGTTGAAGAGTGAACCTACCAGACAGGGACAGAGTTTCCTGGAGGTGGCATGTTGATGTCCTGGGGCAGGAAAGAGGTGTCAAGGGCAGTTTTGAATTTTAAGATTGTGGGTCCAGGGCTAGGAATGAAACAGGAATGAAAGCTCAACAAAATTTCTTGGGTTTTTGTCATTTCAGATGGGAAACAACACAATATGAAACACGTTTTTTACATTTTTGTCATTTTAAATGAACAGCACACCTCTATAAATACCTCACTTCCAAGTTCTATCAGGAATAATTACTGCAATGTAATATTTTTTTCTTTTATTAAATTTGGTTTTAAAGAGAAATGATCTTCATGTTACTTAAATATGTGTGGACTGGGGTTTCTACCATTTACTTGTAGGTTTGTAAATCTTATTTTTCCCTGACCTTCCATCTTTGCCAAGTTTTGGAGCCAAGTCAGCTGGATCTTATTACCTATATGTTTCTTTCAGTTGTTGAACTATTCCATCTGTTTTAATACCTTGCAGGATACATGCTTGCTCCCTCCCCATCAAGGAAAGATATGTAGCAGCAGTTCTCAGCACCATTCTGTCTTTCAGTATAATGTTGGGGTTAGATAGAAATTTAATTCTTTAAGGCTTTCCAATTTTTCTTCAGCTGCTGACTTGAAAGATGCTATCTAAAAACATAGCTGAATCTTTGCACATTAAGGGCATTATTTTAGAAGCCCTATTCATGTTTTAAATATGGATGTGGTGGCAGAAAACGTGGAAGCCACACCCACATCTAAAACGCCATTTTAGAAAGGTCAGGAGATGCATGTTTCCACTCTGCACTCGTCAGTCACATTCCCTGCATGTCCCTAGTATCCCTTCCCCTAACCTTTCAACCAGACTTTTGCACACTCACACCCAGGCCATCCATTAGGAGGACTAGGCAGATGCCTAGGGTGGCAGATCTTGGTGGACGGCAGGCCATGAGCTTCAGTGCGCATGTGGGCTGCCACTTCTGCACCCCTCTGATACAACTTCCTGTTGGAGAGGGGCAGGAGCAGCAGGTCATGTGTGTGCCAAAGCTCATGGCCTGCAGCCCACCAAGATCTGACAAGGGGGTCAGCAATGGCCATCAAAGAGGAGGACTTTGAGGAGCAGGGGGTGTCTGTAGTGCCTCTTGCTCCCCAACTGAGCTCTGCTCCCCAACTGTGGCATCCTTCACCCTCAGGGGTGGTAACGAGTGCAGTCAGAGGCACTACAGATACCCAGGTCCTCCAGCCTCAGCAGGGGCCAGAAATGGCCCATGCAGACCCAGGCCCAGCCCCCCTTCTGGAGCACATGGCCATCATGGCTACTTTGGTAGAGGTGTTGCGCCTCCTAAGGGAGGTAGTGGTGGTGGTGTCTGCAGGGGCCAACTGCACAGGCCTACAGGCATTGTGCAGGCCCTACAGAACTTCAGGAAGGGTACCCTTGGCCCATAGAGGCATGGGTATGGGAGATGAGGTGGCATGTGGGGAACATTTGGTGGGGGTTTGTTGTAAGGGCTAATGAGATGTGTGTGTTTGTGTTCCCCTGTTTATGTGCTGCGATGATCCAAATAAAAGTCACGTGTTTGTACCTGACTGTGTTATCATTGTCACCAGCAACATAGGTGGGTGTCTTCCACATAGGTATGGGTGACTGTGTGTTGCACTGTACAGGTCATGGCCTGTGTTGGGTGCTGGGTAGTTGTGGGGCTTGAGTATGCACACATTGTATGTTGCGGGCACAGGCCAAGGTGCTGTTCACACTATCACTCACATGGTGGAAGTGCTGGGGGAGAAAAAGTGTTGCAGCCCGGTGAGGTGCAGGTATTGCATTTTCCATGAGCCTGAGTATCTACTGCCACATTGCACGAACAGCACAGCTACCAATGGGTGAATAGGTGGCAAGACTGACCATGCTGATGATGATTGCTAATAGTATGACAGAGGTGGTGCTGCCTCTTACACTGGAAACAGGCCACCATGTCACCTCTGCTGAGCACTGGCCACATTGGGCCTTGCAAAGGCTGTGCATGTTGGACCATGGGAATGGAAGGCAGCACTTGCAACACCACAGAGAGATCACCAAGGTGTCTTGGGTGTGAGGGTATGGCCACTGTGACAGGAGGGTATGATTTGCTCACCACCATGGCAGTATGCTGTGTCAGATCTGAGACTATAGATACCATAGATACCCTCGAACTGCATAGCAACTGTACCCAGTGCCTGACAGCAGCACAACAAACTGTGTGTTTTGTGAGGGTTGCGCTGTATTGAGGGCAGTAAAGGCAGGATATTCATAGCAATAGTGCAGACTCTCCATGCCATAAGGGGGCAAGGGCGTGTGGTCCACCTAGGGGGTCAATACAGAGTAACAACTCCATACCAATACCTGACTGTACCCAGCCTATAGGCCATATGGCATTTTTGCATGGCCTACCTGCCAACCCCACCTCTTATCCTTTGACTGGAGTTCCTGATATACACTACTGTGCCTCTACCAGCAGCCATATATCTCCATTAACCACAGATATGTTCCCCTGACAATATTGGCCCACTGGCCAGTGTACACCCACCAATACCAGTGTAGCAGAGCATGGTATAGCTGCTACATGCATGGACCATTCCACAACAGGGTATACTGTAACCCTGCTGTAGCTGTAGTTAATGAGGCTGTAGCATGCCATAGACCAGTCCAGTTTGCTGGTTTAGCCATTAACCATATAGCGAGTGTGATACTCCATTTTCCCAGGTACCTTTGTTAGCCGCATGGCAAACATGATAACCCATTTACCTGGCTACATTCGCCAAGTGCACGCAGAGGATCGTTTCTCATTTACCCATTTTTCAGAAAATTGCAGATAGAAGTGCATATTTAACTTACCCACGTATTGTCGTTAACAGGCAAAATGCCGAATATTGCTGGGTATCATCTAGCATGGATATGGCAGTTTTTGGCACTGTCCATTAGCACCAATATTCAAACTTCCTGCATGGGAATCTTACACAGGTTTCTCTTATCCTTTTGGGCGGGGTGTGCACTGGATGAGGTGTCATAACCGCATATTTTAAATCCTGGTCCGGGTTGCCTTCCGACTCCATTGCGGTTAGCCACTGGGATATCACAGGCAGCACAGAAAGCTATGAAGTGCACTTGCAAGGCAAACTTTATGCCCTCAGAGAACTCCATGGCCCTGGGCCTCGTCAGAGCACGCCACCCTGTTTGCCTTTGAGGATGCCAGCACTCAACAACATAGCTGACAGGAGATTCTCCGGAAGGTCAATGCGGTGTACCACAACTGCAGTGTGGAGGACCTCAAGAAAAAGTAGCGGGTTATATGGCAAAGTGCCAAAGAGAAGAGAACAGGAGACAGCAAGCTGCCAGCAGAACGCCCCCAGAAAAAACTGCTGATAATAAAGTGCTGATAAGCCAAATAATCCAGCTCAGGAAGGCAGCAGCAAAAGAATGACAAAAGTAACAGCTTTAAACAGCAAGGAGAGGCAGCCAAATGCAGCAGGAAGCACTCCTTAATGAAACTTCCACGACGGCTTCAAAAGACAGCAACACTCTTGGCAGAGATACTGGAGCCCCAACACCAGGTGTTTCGCCAACCATCTTCATCAGGGAGCTCACCCCTGTCATCCAAAAAAAAGAAGAAAAAACGGAACAAGGACAAGACCAGAAACACAGCAGTGCTCTGCTTGCCACGAAAAAAAATGCCAGCCTTCCAAAACTCAAGACGCTGAGCATGCGCTAAAAGAAGGGAATCCTTGGCTGCCTCTCCTTGCTGTTTAAAGCTAAGTTACTTTTGTTGTTCTTTTGCTGCTGGATTCTGTTGCCTTCCTAAGCTGGATTATTTGGCTTATCAGCACTTTATTATCAGCAGTTTTTTCTGGGGGGTTTTCTACTGGACCTTTTTTGAGTTTACCCCAATAATGAGGAGTTTTTTTTTTTTACCACTGATGTCATATAGAGTGGTATTGATTATTAGGCATTTTTGAGTATGCCATTTAACTTACTCATTCTCTCTGCTTTGATTTGCGTGAGGATTGGCTGAGATTTTTTTTCCTCTATTACTGCTGATGTTATTATTTTTTCACTCTCCTTTTTGTTTGATTTTTGTTTAGTTTGGTGCAGTGTCCAAGTATTGTTTGTATGTTTGTATTTTTGTATTTTTGTTTTGGTCTCTTTTGTAAATCTTGTTGGGGGTCTTTAGTTTTTTAAGTCGGAAGCTTCCTATGGCCAGCAAACCCAGTGCAGTGGTCACCTTCAGAGCCACTGGCATGGGTGGCTTTGAGGGGTGGCTGGCTCCAAATCCAGGCACAGCATCCCACACAGCTCTGTTATGGTGTCACTGTCCAGCCAATAGCTTGATACACCTCCTCCTCCAACTGTTGAGGTACATCACCCTTGGTCTGTAGATCCATGGGGTACAATAGGTGTGCCTCTGGCACTGGGTCACTGACTGTTGCTGTTGCTCATTGTGCTTTCACCTCTGTCCCCTGGTATGTCTGTAGCATTTCCGCCTCCACTGCGGAAATGCCTTTGAATGTCTAGCTCTCAGTGTTCAGCTCAGCCTCCTCAACTTCTATACACTCCTCTGCATCTGCACGACGTAGCTAATTGCTTCATCACCATCCATTTAAAGAGATTTAAACATGCTGTTAATTGCCATTAGCTCAAGCGATAGTGTTTATGCTCACATTAGATTCCTTCCTGCATTCTGTGTCCACAACAGCACAGAAAATTGTGTGCAAATACTGGGCTATTGCCAGCATTTTGCTGCATCGGCATCTTATACTGTAAGTCCTCTGGGGCCAGGAAAATAAGTACTGTACCTAAATGTAACTCACCTTCAGCTACTACTGAAAAAGGAGTGAGCTAAAACCAAAATCCCTTCCCTCTCAGCGATGCCAACTTTGAAGACCTGTTTCTGCTAGATTTCCAGGTTTGGAATGCTGCTACAGGAGGGTAATTTAGGGGAAAGGCTCTAGGTTGTAGTCTGTAGCAGAGTGGAAGGCTGTTTTGCATCTAAAACATCCCAGGTTCAATCCCCAGCAGCAACTGGGGCAAGTCAGGAAAATAACCCTATCTGGATCCTGAAGAAATGCTAACAATCATTTTCTATTTTCCCAGGGCTGGTGCTACCAGATAGTTGCATAGAGCACCATATTTTGTGGGTGGGGTGGGGTGGCAACCCATTCCTGCCATCACCACTGCAGCCACACCTTTCCTGGATCTGCAGTGACAATAATGACAATACAACAATGAAATGCTTAGTGCTGCACTCTGAAAGTTCAGCCAGTCCCACCGCTTCCTGTTTGGAGGGGGCCAGAACCGGCTAGCCTTTCAGAGCACATTCAAGCTCTGCAAGCACTTCTTTGTTGTTTTATCATCATTGCTGCTGCTGCTGCTGCTGCTGCTGCAGGTCATAGAGAGGTGTGGCAGCAGAGGCGATAGGAAGGGGGGGCGGCGCAAGATAGAGGGTTCACCTCCGTTAGATGTACTGGCAGTATACCTTCACATTCTCAGTGTTAGCACAATAGGATTTATGATTCTTTTACGCAATATCAAGGTGCTTTTGTGATACACAATTAGCATTTCATTATTCTCTATGAGCAGCTTTTGACAGTACAGTGCCTTTTTTTTTTTATTGTGACTCAGTTTTGCTCCTAATTAAGTTTGTTGGCAATATAATAATCCCTTGTAGTGTCAGCATATTTGTAACATTATTATTCTTTTCTTGTTAATCATTATAAAGGACTTGAGATGCTTATTAACCAAGTATAGCTGTATTAAAATATTTTCTTTTCTGCCCTTCCTTTTTAGCTTATGATACTCAGTGGAGGCATACGCTTTTCTAGAGAGAGCAAAAGATTTTCAGATGCACTTTCAATTAGTTTGTAGGTTTCCTGAAGCATCATGTATTGATTGCTAATGGTCTTTTATTTAGAAACATGACGACAGAAAAAGATCACATGGCTTATCTACGCTGTCCTTCCATATCAACAACTACAACAGTCCACTTTTTACCTTTAGAGATCCTCTGTGTTGGTCCCATGCTTTTTTGAATTCAGTTACTGTCCTCATCTCTACCACCTCCACTGGGAGACTATTCCATGGATCCACTACTCTTTCCGTAAAGAAATATTTCCACATATCACTCCTGAATCTATCTCCCTTCACCCTCATCCCATGTCCCCTTGTAGCAGAACTTGCTTTCAATTGAAAGAGGCTCTCTCCCTGAACATTTATGCCACGGAGGTATTTAAACATCTCAATCATATCACCTCTATCCCGCCTTTCCTCTAAGGTGTACATATTAAGATCCTTAAGCCTGTCCTCATATGCTTTATAATGAAGCCCACTAATCATTTTAGTAGCCACCCTCTGCACCGACTCCATCCTGTTCACATCCTTTTGAAGGTGCGGTCTCCAGAATTGCACACTATACTCCAAATGAGGTCGCGCCAAAGACTTATACAGCACAGTTACTTACCTGTAACAGGTGATCTCTGGGAACAGCAGGAATAAGTCTTCACATATGGGTACGTCGGTACCGACGGAGCCTGCGCGGGAACGCTCCCCAGCGTCCAATCAGAAAGCTTTTGGGAGCATCCCTCAGCGCCTGCATGCTGCCTTCCCGCCTTTCCAACTGTCTCTCCTCAGTTGAGTTTTTATAGCTGAGACAAAGAGAGAGAGAGAGAGGAAAGATAGATAGAGAGATACAACTCCTAGGGGAGGTGGGTGGGTTGTGAAGACTTATTCCTGCTGTTCCCAGAGATCACCTGTTACAGGTAAGTAACTGTGCTATCTCCAGGAACAAGCAGGAATGAGTCTTCACATATGGGGACTCCCAAGCTAAGATGTCTGGAGCCCCAGCATGGTGAGGATCGGAACATGCTACACCTCATATGGCCAGGCATCCTGAGGATGGAGGGTAGGAGTTGAAAAGAGAAGAGCTGTAGGAAAAACAGCTAACCTAAGGACTACAAGTAAGGAGTCCCTGTATGTAAGATAATTACCATGAAAAATATTGACATGAACAAGCACAATATGGATCTCACCTACTGGATTGCAGGAAGTAGAGAGGCTGATGGAGTCTACCGGAGATCCATCAGAGGAATGTTCAAGGTGATCTCACGGAAGTGAAGGCGAAGGTCCAAATCTGGATTTGACAGGTGACCCAGGTGTCAACTGGGGTAGTACTTAACGTCAGGTCTTTAGTGGAAGCTTTATAAAAAAAAAGCTGGGAACTCCTTTGGATACAGAGTTAGTAACATTTAGGAACAAAAGAGGAAGACTGTCTGATTTGGACAAGTAGTCCAGTCCTGGAGGGAAGAAGGGGATGGAAAAAAGCCCATATTCCCAAGGAGGACAGACGTCTGAAGGGCTGAAACTTCAGGTCTACTGAAGATCCACCCTGTCTTTCCTATCTGTTGAGAGATAGGAAAGATAGTGAAGCATGGAGCTGCAGGGATACCTAGACCTAGGGTTAAAGTAGGAGCTGTCAGCACCACAGTAGTGGTTGTGTGCATAATACCCCAGACATACTGAGGGACAGTATGAAGATATGCAAGCCCACTGTCTGGAACCTATAGGAAGGTGAAAACCTTTTATAAGCAGAGACAGTTAGAGAGATAAGTATGTAAATACATATCTATCTATAAGGAAGCATCTCGAAAAATACACATATATATAAGGATATATATAGATATATGTGTATATATATAGATATACAGGGGTATATATAGATATATGTCTATAGTGAGATCTGGAAGGGCATAAGATATGCACATGCAGCTTACAGACATATGTATGTATAGAGAAGTATATAGAAATATATACATGTATATAGATGTCAAAAGATAAATGTCTGCAACTAAGCAGATAGAGATACGCCCATAAGAACATTCACATGGGAAATGTGAAGGAGAAAGATTCATATAAGAACAAGAAGGTGGAACCTACTTGAGAAGATATATAGAGAATCTATTCCCCCTGGCTAAGATGGTGCAGGAATGCTATCCAGTGAAATAACCAGGATGGTTGCGTGAAAAACAGAGGATAATATCCGTCCATAAACAGCAAGTCCTGAGTCCTATAGAACTCTTGCATGGTAAATGGACAGAAAACGCATAGAAGGAGATACCAGGTTGACCCACTTGAGGAACAAGGGGGGGGGGGGGAGGTATCATGCATTGTTTAATTAAATATGTGCTGTCCATGAAGGATTAGGATACCATGAGGACAAGCTGCAAGTAAAAAGAGCAAATTTCCTGGAGAAACTGTGTAACTCTTTAGACTGTGACATAGAGAAGGCTTATGTCCTTTATTAAACGGAAAATAGAAGGGTGTAAAGAACCCCTACAGTCATGGAGAATGACTGAGGAAGCCTTTTTCAACCATATAGGATAGTAATTAGAGAAAAAATCCCCATGCTCTCTAGCAAGGGCCCACAGTGGAAAGCTTCTCAGTAGGATTGCAGAGAGCACTATGCAGGAGAATTGGGAAATAAAAATGGCTGTTGGAGGAAAACCAGCTGCCACTTCAGTTATGCTGCCAACCCCAGGGATTTGGAGATGACAGAAAAGAAGCGATAAGGATTTACCAAGATAGATGAGCACTATCTTGGAAGCACTACTAAGACTATTGAAAGTAGTGGAAGACAAGACTGGAACTTAGAGAAAGTACCAGTAGTCAAAGCACTGGAACTCCTGTATGGGCAGCTGCTGAATAGAACAGCAGAGAGACTCCCTCTGTTAGTAACAGAGAGAACAGACAGAACAAGAGGAGAAATCCTGATCATGTCTGATGAGCTGCCCCATGAAAGCAGGGAGGTAACTCCAGAGAAAACTCTACACTGGAAAGGAAAGGAAGACTAGAAAGGCTAAGAAAGCCTTCCAGTGGTATGGTAGCACTCTTACAGGGGAGTCCCTGAAAAAGAGGATAAGAAAAAATAGGAGCTGAAGGGAGACTTGCTATATGGTAAGTCTGTAGAAGGAAAAATTCATGGTGGTACAGGGAAACTATCATAAGATAGTTGGCAAACCTCTCTTCAAGGTGGGAAGAGGAGGAAAACCTTGTGACCCACAGAAAATGAATCTCCTGACAGCTCAGCCTACTTGAGAGCAAGTGGAAGTCCTTGAAAAAGGAATCCAAGCGTAGAGTTTTAAAAGAAAAAACAGTGAAAAGACTTCTGCTGAGAAGAAGTGAACTGTAGGTTATAAGAGATTAATTAGAACCTCATTGAGGGTTAATTTTCCTGGCCTGAGTTTGGATTCTTCAGACCAGGGCGAGGTTTCCCCTGTCTGGGAACATCGGCATGATGGGCAGGAGAAGAATAAAACCTTCTTCTTTTAGGAAAAGGAGGTTTGGTAGGGCATTTCTTACCTGCTGGGGAAGGAGAAGGTTTAGGATGGCCCTGAGAAGCAGGGAAGTCAGTGGAGCAATGAGCAACCTGACGCAAAGACTCCTTGTTGAAGAGATTTTCAAGGAGTGTTACCCAGTCTTTGTTGTGCCCATCTGCTCAAGTCTGAAGCTTGGAGCCAGGCTCTACGTCGTGCTCCTATGGCTATGGCAGAGGTTCTGCTAACAGACTCAAAGGAGTCTAGGGAAGCACGAGAAAGAAACTTAGAGATATTCTGGCTATGACTAAGAAGCAAGGAATAGTCTGCAGCTTTGGGCTGTGAAAGAAAAGGAGTCAAAAGAGATAATTTCTCTGTGACCTCCTGAAGGGATAGACTCATATAAAAAATATATGAGAGAATCCTTGTTGCCAGCATAGATGTTTGGAAGGTTTGACATCCAAAGGCATCTAGTGTTCTAGATGCACGACCTGGCGGGAAAGAAGAATGCTTCTTCTTGCTTTTTACCTTCCTCATTGCTGATTCCACTACAATGGAATGATGGGGAAGTTGAATCTTTTGAAACCCTGGAGAGGGGGGCACCTGATACAGAAAAGTAGTTCCTGTAGAAGGTGAGGAAGCCCTTCAAGGTGTTTCCCATATTTTCAAAAGAAGATCCTGTAAAGAATGATGTAAAGGAAGCATTATATTTTCCTTTTCCCCAGAAAAGCCTTGTGTAGGATCATGGCCAGGGATAGGAATAGCCAGGAATGTTGCCATGTCAAGGAGAAATTTCTGAAAAGAAGGATCTCCAATGGGAACAATCCCTGGACAGGCTAAACTCGAAGAACTAGGCTGGGCACCAGTACTTGTGCGGTGCAAAACAGGATCTCTAATGAATGGATACTGGGACTGGCGGGCATGACTTGAAACCGTCAGTACGGTATCGTCCATGCTAGGTATCGACTCCAAACTAGGTATAGAAAGGAGCGATCCTGGTGAAAAAAGCATGGGTGGAGCTGGTCCCGATGTTACTGCAGGTACTACCAGCGTGGACACCGATACCGGTAGCTGAACCGGAATCGAAGGCGATACCGACATCGAAACAGTCATCGGAGGCTGCTCAAACGGTACCGAGGAAACTCAAAAGTCTCGGTGAATATCCTCGGTACCGGGCATCCGGAATCGGTGCGTGTCTGTTCCGAGAAGCGTCGGTACCCAGTCTTCTAGACTAGATATCGATTCTAGACTCGGCATCGAAGGAAGCGAATCTATCGATGCATGTCTAGATGATACCGACGTCAAGGGTCGTATCGACGGAGCTGCCGATACTGGAAAGTCAATTTGGGTATCGATCGGTCCCGAAGGCACCGAGTACACCAGATGACGATCCCTGGTGAGGAGTGGATCGCTCAACACCAGTGCCAATGCCGGGTTATCAGTACCGCTCGAAGCGGATGCCACCCCCGAGCATGGCTCAGGTATGTTCTGTGAGGGGTGAGCCCCAGGAAACAACCTGAAACCCTTGAAAGGCTTTGGAGACCGAAGACTCCCGCCGGGGTTTTGAAGCCAATGAGGTCTTGAGGGCAAGGCCGGAGCCGTCATCATGCTTGGCATGAGACCTACCACCCAAGGATTGGCTAGTCTTAACAGACTGTTTGTGGGTTACCTGATCCTGTAGAGAAGAAATGGTCGGTTGCCCTTACACTGGAAGGGAAAACTGCATCGAGGGAAACTCGAAATGGAGAATTTCTTCTCATAAAATGGTAGCCTGATGGCTCTGGAGGAAAAGGGTCAGGACCCAAACAGGTTAGACACCAGTTTTTGGAGTCTAAAAAGAAAACTGTATTTCCACAGTTAAGGCACTTCTTAGGAGAAGAAGGCTCCATAATGGACAGGCCTTACAGGCCCAAAAATTCAAGACAGAAACAGAGGGAAAAAAACTCCCTATGTTTTAGAAAAAAGAAAAGAAAAAACCACCGGCGGTACCGGTGGAGTCGGGGGAACAGCCGCGACCACAAGAAAACAAAAAGTAAAAGATTTAAAGAAAAAATTTTCTGCGGTGACAGGAAGACGTCCTGTCGGCTCCGCGGAAAAACGAAAACTGAGGAGAAACAGTTGGAAAGGCGGGAAGGCAGCACGCAGGCGCTGAGGGATGCTCCCAAAAGCTTTCTGATTGGACGCTGGGGAGCGTTCCCGCGCAGGCTCCGTCGGTACTGACGTACCCATATGTGAAGACTCATTCCTGTTTGTTCCTGGAGATAGAGGCATTATCACCTCCTTTTTTCTGCTAGCCATTCCTCTCCGTATGCACCCAAGCATCCTTCTAGCTTTTGCCGTCGCCTTTTCTACCTGTTTAGCTACTTTAAGGTCATCAGACACAACCACGCCTAGGTCCCGCTCTTCTTTAGTGGACAAAAGTACTTCACCTCCTATACTGTATTGCTCCCTTGGATTGCTGCAGCCCAAATGCATGACCTTACATTTTTTAACATTAAATCCCAGCTGCCAAATTCTAGACCATTCTTCAAGCTTAGCTAGATCCCTCCTCATGTTATCTACACCTCCCTGGGTGTCTACTCTATTGAAGATTTTGGTATCATCTGCAAAGAGGCAAACCTTACCTGACAGCCCTTCCGCTATATCACTAACAATGATGTTAAAAAGAATTGGACCAAGGACAGATCCCTGGGGCACACCACTGGTAACATCCTTCTCCTCAGAGTGAGCTCCATTTACTTGTACTCTTTGTCGCCTCCCACCCAACCAATTTCTAACCCAAGCAGTAACTTTAGGGTCCATCCCTAGGGTGCTCAGTTTGTTTATAAGTCGCCTGTGAGGAACAGTGTCAAAGGCTTTACTGAAATCTAAATACACCACATCTAGAGCTCTCCCTGGGTCCAACTCCCTGGTCACCCAGTCAAAGAAATCAATCAGATTTGTCTGACAAGACCTGCCTCTGGTGAATCCATGCTGCCTCGGATCCTGTAATCCGTTGGACTCCAGAAACCTCACTATTTTCTCTTTCAGCAGCGTTTCCAATAATTTACTCACCACCGAAGTTAAACTAACGGGCCTGTAGTTTTCAACCACATCTTTACTTCCGCTTTTGTGTAAAGGCACCACATGAGCCTCTCTCCAATCCTTCGGCACAACTCACAACTCCAAGAGGCATTGAAAAGGTCAGTCAGTGGAGTTGCTAGAACATCCCAAAGTTCCCTCAGTATTCTAGGGTGTATCCCATCCGGTCCCATCGCTTTGTCTACTTTAAGTTGAGCTAGTTTCTCACGAACACAGTCTTCTGAAAATTGTTCAAGATGTCCCTCGCTTCTGTTCCTATTTGTGGGTGTTTTCTGAGGTCCTGCTACTGGTTCTTCATCTGTGAACACAGAACAAAAATATTTGTTAAGCAATTCCGCTTTATCCTTATCAGCTTCTACATATTCCCCCCCCCCCCTGCACCCTTGAGTCTGACAATACCACTTTTGCCCTTCCTCTTCTCATTAATATATCTAAAAAATGTCTTATCCCCCCATTTTATTGCATTGGCTATTTCCTCCTCCTTTTGAATCTTTGCCTTCTTGACTACTTTGCTAGCTTCTCTAAGTTTTTACAAATACAGATGCCTGTCTTCCTCTCTCTGTGATCGCTTGTATTTCATGAAGGCCTCCCTCTTTTTCTTCACTTTTTCAGCTACTTCCTTCAAAAACCATAGCGGTCTCCTTTTCCTTTTGCCTTTATTTACCATTTTAACAAAAAGGTTGGTTGCCCTTAAAAATACCCCCTTTCAGTTTTGCCCACTGTTTTTCTACATCCCCCAGCTGTTCCCATCCCACTAACGACTCCCTGAGGTATTGGCCCATCTTCGCAAAGTTAGTCTTCCTAAAGTCTAAGATCCTCACCTTGGAATGGATTCTAACAGCCCTAGTCCTAATACTGAACCACACCATCTGGTGATCACGAGATGCAAAATGATCTCCCACTACATCAGAAAAACTTTCACCATTGGTAAGCACCAAATCCAGTATGGCCCCTTCACGTGTGGGGTCTGTTACCAATTGCCTGAATAGTTCTCCCTGTAGAGAATCCAGGATCTCCTTACTTCTAGATGATACTGCAGCAGGAATGTGCCAATCAACATCTGGCATATTGAAATCTCCTATTAGTAGCACTTCCCCTTTCCTAGCAATGCTGCGTATATCTTCAATTAACACTCTGCTCACCTCTTCCTCTTGTGAGGGAGGTCTGTATATCACACCAATGCAAATAGATTTCTCTTTCCCTCTTTCTAGTTTAACCCACAATGCCTCCTCTCTCCCTTTTAAGCTCTGTAATTCCAAAGCTTTAATAGTAGTTTTTACATATAATGCCACTCCTCCTCCCCTTCTTCCTACTCTGTCCTTTCTGAATAAAGTATAGCCAGCTATAGTTACATCCCAGTCATGGTTTTCTGTGAACCATGTTTCTGTAACTGCCACTAAATCCAAGTCAGCCACTCCCACCAAAGCTTCAACATCAGGGATCTTATTTCCCATGCTACGGGCATTTATACACACTGCTTTCCATATGTTACCCCTGTTACCCATTTCCATAAAGGTATTTAATGTATCACCTACCTGGGGGCTTTCATTTGTATTTTATCTTTAGTTGTATTATCTCCTTTGGCTAACTGATTTTGGCTGTATATATATATCGCATTGACTGAGGTAAATTTTAACATTTTTTATGTGAGATGTATGCATTGTATTTAAGAACATTTTTTAATGTATTTTGGAAATGTGGCAATTGCAGATTTTCTCAGGACTTTTTCTGTTCTTTCTATGGGCCTGATATTCAGAGGCATTTCCACAGTTTGCAGACCTACAAACCATGTAAATGCCACTCAGTAGGATATTCGGCAGCAGTAGTAATAGTAATATCTGCGGGTGCCACCGTTTGGCACCCCAATGTCAACCAGTTAGCATTGGGACTTTCAGGGGCATGTTGTCGGCAACACCAGGGAATAACCAGTCAGCAGCAATATTCAGCTGCTGCTCAGTGATCCCTCACCAGTGAAGGCTAGGCACAGAAAAAGCTGTCCTAACCTTCGTCTCTGAAGCTAACGGGTATAGCACCGCTGCCCATTTAGCTTCCTGCTTTGCCAGCTGACCCGGATCTTCAATGCTGGGGCTGGATATGGCCCCCAGTATTGAATATTCAGGTTTAGCATTCAGGGGTCTGGCTATCAGGCCCTATACGCTCACATAAGATATCTTATTTTCTGAATTTATATGAAGGCTGTTGCCTAAATATGATCATGTTGAGTATTTTTTAACTGTGTTTTTATGCTGCTTTAATTATTAATAGACCATTTTATTATTCAAGATTTGTAGCTTACTTTTAGTATTTATTTATTCATTCAGTCATCTATTTATTGATCTGTGGTGATTCTTCTTTTACTTCTAAAAACTAAGCCAGTACATGATCCCAGCTCCTAGGTGCTGTGATGGCCTCAAAACCTCAGACTCTCTTGAGACTTCTGGAATTTCCTTGCTCCTCCCTGGAATTCCACCTAATCACTTGGAATGTCTGGGTTCGCCATATCAGTCAGTCTACATTCTCTCCAGATCCTTATTGTTGGTTCAGGGCCCAACTAGCACTGCCACATCAGCACATAAAATACGTTTCCCCAGCATAGCCAAAACCAGCTGTTCCAAATGGAAGATGGCACAACTGATTGCCGTTGTCAGATTGCTGTTTTCACCAATGCCTAGTTTCATACTGCTGATGTACTAGGTGACCCGTGTTTTCATCTTACACGGCTACTGCTCTTTTAGCACCTCTCCCCTACTGGCTTAAACAATTGATCTCACATTTGATTAAAAAAAAAAGAAAGCTCACCAACCTCTCCCACAATCTTGTAAGACGTCCTAAAAGTGGCAATACCCCCAACAAAGAAAAATAAGGAAAATCCTTAGACTTGTCTACATTTCCCATGCCCCACCAGCATAAGAACAAGCCGTGCCACTGGCAGATAGAGATATGGAGCTTGTGGTGGTTCCCAGGCTTTGGAAGCCCAAGAAATATAGGAAACAGGGAAAGGGGTAATGGGAGCAGGAGGGAGAGGGGGCAGGCAAAGCATCAGGAAGATACAAAGGGGAAGAGTGAGCCACATGCCCCTCTCATGCATACCCTCTCCATCTTTAACCCACTCCCTGTACACATTGGCATCATAACCACTCTCACCTAATCATAATTTGGAACTCCCCTCCCCCCTCTCCAATCTGAGCTCTCTGCATATTTTTATTTTTAAAGTGAAAGGGATAAACGATACCTGTGATACTACTATATCCATCTCTTACCTCCAACTTAAATGTTTGGGCATAGAAAACGGAAAGCAGATAAAGACCATATGGCCTATCCATTCTTCCATACCAGCTACTAAGATTTATCGTCTTCCCCCCCCCCCCCCTCTGTGTTTGTCCCATGCTTTCTTCTCATCTCTACCACCTAAATTGGGAGACTATTCCATTCATCTGCCACTCTTTCTGTAAATGAATATTTCCTCAACATACTCCTATCTCCTTTCATCTTCATCCTATGCCCACTCATTGCAGAGTTTTCTTTCAATTGACAGAGGCTCTCATCCTGTGCATTTATGCCATGGAGGTATTTAAATATCTCTATTATATCTCCCCTCTCCTACCTTTCCTCCAAAGTATACATATTGAGATCTTTAAGTCTATCTCCATATGCCTTATGACAAAGTCCACTGCCCATTTTGATAGCCACTCTATGCTGTTTATATCCTTTTGAAGGTGGGGGCTCCAGAGCTGCATAGGATATTTTAAATGAGGTTTATTTACATGTATCATGCAGTAACATCTGTATGATCTATTTTGCCTATTATAAAATCACTTTGAGGACTTCCGGTTGGGCAATGAGCTGATCGGGTCGCTGACGATCAGCTCCGGGAAACTTGCCCCGCAAATCGGCTATTAACTTCTATAAAAGTGGGCACAAACCCTATATCCATACCACCTAAGACACGGGGGATACTTGGTGCTGAGAGCAGTTTTATACCGGCACAGAGAACCAGATGGCAACAAAACCGCCACGGAAGGAGAAGTTGAGAGCCACGGAGGGCAAAATGGCAGAGGGCACTCCAGCCAGCCCGAAAACTAACAGTCCCCCAGACTTGGTAAAGGAGGTGAGCGCGGCAGTGGTCCAGGCTCTGGATGCTCGCCTCCAGGAGTTGGTGGATCGGATCCAGACTGTTAGCCAAAATTTGACGGATTTCACAGGGCGAATGGACCAGGTGGAGGCCAGGGTCTCAGATGTCGAAGACGCCTGGCACTCCCTGGAAACCAAAGTTGCGGCTCTGGAGAATATGGTCAAACAACAAGGCGACAAGCTAGACGAACTCGAGAACCGGGGACGACGAAAGAACTTACGGTTCATTGGCATCCCAGAGAGTGTGGCTGATGGCGCGCTGTTTGCATACTTGCAGTAGTTTTTCTATCCAGGACTGTAAGGCAAAAATGAGGATCCCATAAAGCTGGAACGTGTCCATCGGCTGGGCCAACGGCGGGAACAACTGCGGCATCCGAGAGCAGTAATAGCCCGATTTTTGGACTACAGACAAAAAGAAATGGTGCTCCGGGCCGCCCGCGGCCGAAATCTGCAGCAACAGGACTCGCCACAAATCCTTGTCTTCCAGGACTACTCTGCGTTAGTGAGCCAGCAGCGGCGGGCTTTCTCCGAGGTCTGCACACAGCTCCGGAATCAAGGAGAGCGCTTCTCGCTACTTTATCCGGCTCGTTTGAGAGTGGAGACTAACGGGCAGATACGTTACCTGACAACGCCGGCGGCGGCTGCCTCCCTGCTGGGAACTGTATCTTCCCAAGCCGTGTCTCCTCCATGAAGCCTGTAACACGCACATGGCTGGAGCATTGCTGGTTCTCGGAAAGAGCGAGGCTCGGGCCCAGCCTGGGGCCTGGACTGTAGTGCTGGTTCTACTCTTGGTTTTAGAGGTTATATTGTTGCATTTTTTGCACTAATTCAGTCGTAACCTGCTACATTTAGTTACAATGTTGCACTGCTCATTTTGCTGTGAAAGTTACTGTTCTTACTGTTTCCTTGTTGCTATCTCCAAGCTACCCTGGGGGAGGTGAGGTAGGAGTAGTTCAGTGTTCTGAGGGTGATGTCTGGGATAGGGGACTGTGTAGGGGGTGGGGTGGGGGTAGAATTGTGAAGTGGGGTAAATTCGTTCGCTGGTTCTATTTAATTATTTATTTTATGTTCTCCATTGATAGATCGTTGTTCCCCCCTTATCCTCCCCCGATGAGCGGGAACAGCGACGGGGCAAGCGCGTTAGGAGCTGGCCCGGTCCTGCATGTAAACTAAATTTAAACTGTAACTGGGAGCCAGATGGGGAGGCGCTAAGGGACCAGCTTGCAGTTTGTTAACTCAAGTACGCAGAGAGGAGCCTCATTCTGATTACAGATCAGCGAGGGGCACGTCCTCATGCAGGCGGCTCGGCGGAGCCGGTTTATGCTTGAACGTTGCAGGCTCCGCCCAGAACTCCGCCTCCTCATGATCTACGGAGGACATTGGGTGGACCCCCAAGGGATAACTGGGCCGGGACGTGAAGCAGGGGTCCCTAGAGATACCCAAGCTGAATTGTAGGTAATATAGGGTTCCCGGAGAGGATTCTATTGTGGGGGGGAGGGGAGGATACCTAATGACTACTGGGAGGGGAGCTTAAATGGGCACACTGGGTAGCTTGGGGTGGTGCCTAGTTTGCTGGGTTTGGTTTGGTTCAGCTAATCTAAGGGCTAGTGTAGAGTTGGTCTGGTGGGGGGCACGGGAGGGGTGCCTAGGGAGTCGCCTGGACCTACCCAGTCGGACCAGCGATGAAGATCTCTGTTATGAATACGTTAGGCTCACTATACGGCTCGGGGGTGTTGGGGGCAATCCCGACTGCCATAGGGAAGTTGTCCAACTATGGGTGGACTGGTTAATCGAATAGTGGGAGGGCAGGGGGGGATAGTTGGGAGGGGGGAGGCGCTGGGAGGGGACAGCACACACCTTATTGTTTCAGGATATGCAGCTTTGTGTGGCTCTGATAATTACTGGGAGGGAGCTCCAGGCTGGGGGAGCTCCCTTGATGGGATTAGGTTTTGTGTTCTGGATGACTTTTGACACTGCCCCATGCCTCTGAAGGTAATCACCTGGAATGTCTGTGGTTTAGGGATCCCAATTAAGCGTTATAAAATCTTGCAGGCCTTAGCCGGACAGCACTGCAATGTGGCCCTGCTCCAGGAAACACATCAATCCGAGACAGAACATGTAAAACTCTGTCGAGGTTGGGTGGGGCAGGTTTGGGGGTCTCCGGCATGAGGGAAAAAGGGGGGTGTAGCCATTCTGATACATAAGAAGGTGCGCTTCGCCATGGAAAAGATAGTGGTGTCGTATGATGGGCGGTTTCTTCTATTGGCGGGAAGCCTGGAAGGGCGGTCAGTGATTATTGGGAATATATATGGCCCTAATGGGATAGAACCAGGCTTCTATAATGCCCTTGCCTCTAAAATTGAACAGCTTCCGGAATTCCCGCTACTCCTGGGGGGAGATTTCAACGGGGTTCTGGACGTCAACCTTGATACCTCTCGGGGGGGAGGCGAGAGAGCGGATTCTGTTAGCTCGGGTACTACAGCGTTTTCGCGATAGACTAGGATTAGTTGACCCATGACGTTTGCTTCACCCTACTGAAAGAGATTTTACCCACCAGTCTCGGGCCCATGGTTCTAGTGCCAGAATTGATTACTTCCTAGTGACGGGCAGGGCCGGATTTACCTATACACCATGTACGCCATGGCGTAGGGCCCACAGCCGGCAGGGGCCCACAAAAAAAGAACCAGGTAATTTTTTTTAAACAGAATTTAAAAAAAAAACCTGGTGGCTGCCGCCGCGGGGCCCCCTCTGCTGCCGCGGGGGCCCGTCTACAAGCTGAAGCCGTCCCGTCCGGTCGGGTCTCTCCCTCCCTCTCTCGCTGCAGGCTGCGAGAGACGCGAAGATAGAGCGTCTCCTCGCGTCTGTGTTAAGCCCGCAGGGGGCTGATGGGATTTCCCATCAGCCCCTGCGGGCTTAACACAGACGCGAGGAGCCGCTCTCCCTCCCCGTCTCTCGCAGCCTGCAGCCTGGGAGGGCGGGAGAGAGCCCCGACCCGACCCGACGGCTTCAGCTTGTAGACGGGGCCCCCGCGGCAGCAGAGGGGGCCCCGCGGCGGCAGCCACCAGGTTTTTTTTTTAAATTAAATTTTACTTTAGGCCGGGGGGGAGGGTAGGACTGGTAATGGGCTATGGGGGGGGGGGGGGAGGAATGGTAATTGGCGATGGGGGGGTGGGAATGGTAATTGGCTATTGGGTGGGCTGGGCTGGTAATGGGCTATTGGGGGGGGGGTAGGACTGGTAATGGGCTATGGGGGGGCTGGGGCTGGAAATGGGCTGGGGGGGGTTAAGGCTAGAGGTGGGCTGATGGGGTTAGGACTGGTAATGGACTGTGGGCTGTTGGGGGGGCTTAGAACTGGCAATGGGCTTTGGGGGGGGGTTAAGACTGGTAATGGGCTGTGGGCTGATGGGGGCTGTCTGGTAATGGGCTAGGGGGGGGGGCTAGGACTGGAAATGGGCTGTGGGGTTAAGCCTGGAGGTGGGCTGATGGGGTTAGGACTGGTAATGGGCTGTTGGGGGTTAGAACTGGTAATGGGCTTTGGGGGGTTAAGACTGGTAATGGGCTGTGGGCTGATGGGGGTTGTCTGGTAATGGGCTATGGGGGGCTAGGACTGGAAATGGGCTGGGGGGTTAAAACTGGAGGTGGGATGATGGGGTTAGGACTGGTAATGGGCTGTGGGCTGATGGGGGGGGTAGGACTGGCAATGGGCTATGGGGGGCTGACTGGAAATGGGTTGATGGGGTTAGGACTGGAAGTGGGCTGATGGGGGGTTAGGACTGGTAATGGGTTATAGGGGGGGACTTAAACTGAAAATGGGGTGATGGGGGGTTAAGGACTGTAAGTGGGGTGATGGGGGGGCTAGGACTGGTATTGGGTTGGGGGGTTGCTAGGACTGGAAATGGGCTGATGGATGGCTAGGACTGGAAATGGGCTGATGCAGGGACTAGAAGGGAATGGATGCTGGGTGAGGCTGGAACTAGAAGGGAGCTGATGTTGGGGGAGGATTAGAATGGGATGGGGCTGGAAGAGTAAAATGGAGAAGGGAAAAATATTTTGTGTGGGAGGGATAAAAAATCTACAATTGGCCGGGTATTGGGAGAGTAAGTGGGGATTGAGGATGGAGGGGTAAAATTTGAGTGGATGAAATAGGAATGAGGAAAGAGCAAAAGGAGAAAGATTAGTATGTTAAAGCAGATGTAGAGAGAGAATGGAAAAAAAATCTAGAAGAGAGAAGAAAGGACAAATGGACAGCAGACGATGGAGAGTTAGCAGAAGACACGAAGAAACCAGAAGAAAGTGGCTGGAGCAATTGCAGCTGAAAAAAATGCACAAAAGGTAGAAAAATATCTCTTTATTTTGAATTTATTAATTGGAATATGTCAGCTCTGGTAAATGTGCATCATTAACATCTGCGCTTTGTTTAGTACAAGAGCAAATTAATGTATAGTTTTATTTCTACAGTGTTGTACATTCCAAGTTTGGCTTTTGGGATTCCCAGTTTAATTATTGTCTTCCTATTTCTAAATTGTGATTCCTTGTTTGGTGATGGTCTATGTTCTGCATGTGTAACTGAGCTGAGGTGTTCTGTTTATATAATTCCTATTTGACATTGCCACTTGTTCTCTTTCCCCAGTAGGTCATGTATTGTTGTTCTCTGAAATGTATTGGTTTAATATTTGCAGTGTTGCCTTTTGATTGGTAGAGTATGGTGCTTTGTGAGTCCTGGTAGTGCTGTTAGGATACGGCGGGTTTACTATGGGCAGTGTTTGTAGTAGTTCCTAATGTGTCTGGCAGTTGGCACTGGATTATAGTAATGTAGAAATCTTTTAGTCTTTCTTTATCCATACACTCATTAAGAGGCACGTTTACTAAAAGTTAGTATATGGTAACATTATGCAAATATTTATGCAAATGAGGCCCCTTATGCAAATGAGGTCCGCACCCCCCTTGGGCCACCCCTGCTGGGGGCCCACAATTTTTGTTGGCGTAGGGCCTCACTCAAGGTAAATCCAGCCCTGGTGACGGGAGCCCTGTTTACGCAGGTAGGGGAGGTGCAGATCGGCCCCCTGGAAATCTCCAACCATGCGTTGGTCGGGATGGAGTTGCATTGGGGGATAGTACAGAACCGGACGAGACTCTGGAGACTTCCTTTGGGGTTGTGCCAGGACGTTGAATTTCAGCATTTCTTGAAGCGGCGCTGGCGGGAGTTTGTGGATGACCACCAATGCCATAGTGAAGACCCGGAATTGGTGTGGGAAACCGCAAAAGTGGTGCTAAGGGGTGATATTATTGGGTTTGCTGCCCGGAAGCGTCGGCTGATAGCGGAGCGAGTGATTGGCTTGGTTACCCGTCTGCGCAGGGTGTGTGCTCATCACCCGACCACTGCGAACAAGAAAAAGCTTTGGGAAGCCCAGGTAGACCTTAATGAATTGCTACACCAAAGGGCCAAGAAATCCGTCCTCTATTATAAATACCGTCTACACTGTTTTGGGAATAAGCCAGGGAAGTTGTTGGCGCGTTGTTTGAAGGGGCAACGGGGGTCCTCCTTAGTGACGGCCCTTCGAGACGAACAGGGACGCTTATTGAAAGACTCTGTTGAGATAGCCCGGGCCTTCCGGAATTTTTTTTCACAATTTATATAAGGCGCAGCCCCTGTCTATAGTAGAGCTTGATGAGTACTTGAATTCGTTGCGCCTACCACGGCTTACTGACGAACAGAGGGAGGCCTTAGAACTACCTATTACTGCACAGGAGATATCCTCCACAATTTCTACAGCTAGTTGCCATAATCACCGGGGCCGGATGGCCTAGGAGCCGAGTTCTATAAACTCCTGGCTGACCCAGTGAGCCCCTTGCTAGCGGAGGTCTTTAATGGGAGAGCGGAGAGAGGGACCTACCGCTGGGAGAACAACCATGCCCATATTACACTGATCCCCAAGCCGGGTAAAGACCCCTTACTGGTAGGGTCATATCGCCCTATTTCCCTGCTCAACTTCGATATTAAATTGAATGCAAAGGTTTTGGCGATGCAACTGGCGACGGTTATAGGCCAGTTGGTGCATGACTCCCAAGTGGGGTTTGTTAAAGGGAAGCACGCGGTTCGTAACCTGCGTAAGATCCTGGCGTCTTTAGAGTGGGTACATGCCCATCAGTTATCTTCTCTGCTTATAAGTTTTGACGCAGAGAAGGCCTTTGACAGGGTGGACTGGCAATTTCTTCGTCAACTCCTTCCGCGCTATGGGCTAGGAGACAAATTCTGTGGGATGATAGGGAGTTTATGTGCGGCCTACGGCGGGGGTACTCTGCAATGGTATCCTGTCTGAGGAATTTCCCCTGGGACAGGGTACGAGACAGGGGTGCCCTCTTTCCCCCCTATTATTTGTGTTGTCACTGGACCCGTTGATCCGGACTATAGAGGCTTCCAAAGAGATACAGGGAATTCGAATGGGCTCACAGGAATTCAAGCTATCGGCCTTTGCTGATGATATTTTGGTCCATTTGCTCTCCCCGGAACAATCGCTGCCGCAACTATTGGAGGAGTTTGCGCGGTTTGGTACCTTAGCTGGGCTGCGCATTAACAGAGATAAGTCAGAGGCATTGGATGTATCTACGCAGCTGACTGGGAACTGGGTGGGGACATTCCCCCTTAGGTGGGCGGGCGATGAATTTACCTATTTAGGTATAGTGTTGACTCGCAACCCCCCAATGTTGTATTCGCGTAATCTGGCAAAGTCCCTAAAGCGGCTTCAACAACAGCTAAAAGCCTGGGAATTACTCCCATTATCCCTTACTGGGAGGATTGCAGCGATTCAAATGGTGATCTTACCAAGGCTGTTGTACTGGTTTCAAACATTGCCAGTCTGGCTAAGACGGGACATCCGTCGTTTCGAGGTCACCATAAGACAGTTCCTTTGGAAGGGAGGGAAGGCACGCATCTCGTGGGCATGGATGGTAGGGTCTTGGCGCGAGGGGGGGGGATGGGCCTCCCGGATCTTAAGGGTTTATGCTATGGCCTGTCAGGCGCGTCATCTTGGGGACTGGTTGGGAGGGACAGAAGTTTATACACCCCGAGCCCTGGAAGAGTGTTTTGTGGCACCTTGGACATTATTGGGAGTTCTACATGGGACGCACCATGCCCTCCCCCGTCATGTAGTGCGTAGTGAGCTGATTGTATCTGCTCGGCGTACCTGGAAGTACCTTAATCTTCGCTGGCGCAGCTCGTGGAGGGTCTCCAGCTGGCTTCCATTACAGGGCAATGCAACATTTGTCCCAGGCTCAGAGACGAAGGTGTTTTGGGAATGGGCTGCCCGAGGTATTCAGAATATCGGACATGTGGTCGAGCCCTCTGGACACTGCAAATCCTTTCTGACTTTAAGTAGAGAATATGACCTATCACCTAGGCATTGTTTCGCCTATCTGCAGCTTGCGCATTACGTGTCGTCCCTTCCTCGCGAAGAGATACAGGTGGACCGCTCTGCGCGGATCTTGGAGTTTTTCGGTTTGGGGGAGGAGAACCCCCTAACGATCTCAGATTATAAGAAGCGTTGGGCTAGGTTTTGTTTTGCCCCCGATTATCGGGGAGTCGAGGCAACTTGGGAAAGGGAATCGGGAGAAGAGGTTCCCCCCGGGGCTGTCCTTCAGGCCTTAAAAGGTATAGGGAGGTTGTCTCTGGAGGCCCGGTGGAGGGAGACACAATTTAAATGCATCACCAGGGCGTATTTTTCTCCGCGGAGGGCGTTCCGCAGTCGACTAACTATGAATGGGTCTTGCCCGAAATGCTCAGAGCCCATGGCAACTCTTTTCCACATGTGGTGGGGGTGTAGATTAGTGCGCTCCTATTGGGCTAGGATAAGTACCTTTCTAAATCGTTTACTACAGCGGCGTGTGCGATGGACCGGGGCCCTTGTTGTGCTAGACCGGCTCGACCCCCCCTGCCCAGTGGCGGAGGGGGAACGGGTGTTGGTGCATAAGGCCTGTTTGGTTGGGAAGGGACCCATTCTGCGTCTCTGGCGGGAAAGTAGTCCACCTTCATTTGGGGAATGGCGTAACTGTTTCCACCAACTTCTGCTCACAGAGAGATGGAGGGCACGGGGCAGTGTCAAATGCTGGACAGCTTTTATGCGTGTCTGGGAGCCTTATATACAGCAGCTAACTACCAGGTGTCGCAATGAGATTTTACATGTTGGTAACTGAGGAGACATGTGTTTGGGGGGCGATGTGAACTGTATGAAGCACGGTGGGAGGTGCATGGAGGGTGTTGGGTGGTGTGCTTTGGGTGGGGGGAGAGAGGGGGGTGGGGGGATAGAGGGGGGTGGGTGGGGGAGGAACGGGGGATTTAAGGGGGAAAAACCCACTCCATCTGTTATCTCTGCTTTGTTTATCCTCTGTGAGGGGATCAGAGTACACCCCTCTGAGGATTATGGTACATTGTATGTTGAATGTGTTGATGGATATTAAATAAAGTATATAAAAAAACAATCACTTTGATTTACAGGATAATTACTTGAACTTATTGACATGAGGTATTACGTATCTCTGAGATGTGTACTAGTTAACGGTATTGTACTGGGAACTAGAAATGGTCCTTAGGTGATTGGAATTAAATTACAAAATGATCTTTAAAGAGGAGGGCTTTTAGCAGTTTGCGGAATGCATTCGGGTCTGTGGTGGATCTTATATTTTCTGGAAGGAAGTTCAAAAGGGTTGGTGCATAGAGCGAGAAGGTTCTTTTAAACAGTGATGTGTTGCTTTTCCTGTATTCCAGTGGAACGATCAATGTGTTTTTCCCGTGACTTTGATCTCCTCTAGTACTGAATGGTTTGTTCTTTGGGCAGTCCATGGTATACCCAGTATTCATTGCCGGCACCATAATTCAAAGGCATCAATTTTCTTCCTATCTTTTTTATTCTCCAACTTTCACATCCATATGACGTTAATGAAAATACTATGACTTGAATCTTTGCATGCAGAAATACATCTCTGTTCTTGAGAATCTCGTCTAGGTCCTTCATCACCATTCTACCAAGAGAATGCATTGTCTGATTTCTTAATTGCGTGTTTCTTTATTAATAGTTGATCCATATAGGTTAAGTTTGTCCACTATTTCAATTTCTTCTCTATCAACGATGAACTTATTGATTTTGCCAGTTATCAGGATCTTTGTCTTAGCATTAAGGTGCAGGCCCATTTTAAGACTATGTTCCTTGATCTTAAGAAGCAAAATGTTTCATATCGTCTTCACTTTCAGCCAGTAATGTTTTATCATCAGCATAGCAAAGGTTGTTGATGCATCTCCCACCGTTCATCACACCTCTGTCATCTTCAAACGGTCCTGCTTCTCTGATGATTTGTTCTGCATATAATTTATACAGGTAGGGGGAAAGTATGCAGCCTTGTCGTACACCTTTGCTGATTTTAAACCATTCTGTTTCTCCTTGTTCCGTTCAAACTGTTGCTTCTTGATCAACATAACGGTTGTGCAAGAGAATGAGTAGGTGTTCTGGTATACTCCTGCTTCTTAATGTGGCCCAGAGTTTCTCATGGTTTACACAGTTATTGATTACAGCAAGGCTTTTGAAACACAGATATCCTTTTGGAATTCTTTAGTCTTTTCAAGGATCCATCTCACATCCGTGATGATGTCTCTTGTTACTCACCCTTTCCTGAACCCTGCTTGCACTTCAGGCAGTTCTCATTCCAGGTATGATTGTAGTCTCTGCTAAATAATCTTCAGTAGAATCTTGCTGGCATGTGGGATCACAGCGATTGTGCGATAATTTCCACAGCCAGTTGGATCACCTTTCTTTAGTATTGGTATAAACACAGATCTTTTCCAGTCAGTTGACCATGATGTCTTCCAAATTTCCTGGCAGAACCTTTTAAGTATGGTAACAGCTGCATCAGATTGCTGTAATACATCAATGGGAATGCCATCAATGCCTGGTGCTTTGTTTTTTGATAAGGCTTTCAATGCTGCTTTGACTTCTTTCATCACCAATGGTTCTGGATCATCGGGTACAGGTTGAAATGGCTGTTGGTCCACTTGATCTTTAACTTACAATGACTCTGTATATTCTTTCCACCTTTTATTGATCTTCTCAGCAATTTTCAACATGGATCCTAGAGCATCTTGTAACATTGCAATTCAAGGCTGGAAGTTTTTTTAAACTCGTGTAGCTGTAGGAATGTCAATCTTATTCTTTCTCTAATAGTTTCTGCTTCTATTTCCTTGCATGCATCATTGTAGTACTTCTCCTTGTCTTGTCTTGCTGCACGTTTGAAATCTCTGAGCTCTGTGATTGCCTCTCTTTCTCCTCTGGCTTTAGCTTCTCTGTGTTTCTGGGCAATTTTCAGTTTCTTCGGTTATCCATTTTGGCTATTTTTGCTTTTTCACCTTTTGTAGAGATTTTTCACTTTCTTCCAACACAACCTTCTTGATTTCATCCTATAACTCTTCTAGAGCTCTGTCATTTGTATCTAAAGCAGCAAATTGATTTTGCAGCTAATCTTTAAATTCTGGTGGTATATTCTCAAGGTCATATTTTGCTACATTCATCTCATCAGGTGCGTGAATTGATAGCAGCCTGCACTGATCTAACAACTACCTATGATTTCTGCCTTCAAGTTAGCAGCGGCACAGCTATCTCCTCCCCCAATTCAGCTAACAACCAATCAGGGGCTGCTGAGGCATCATTTAAATTCCACTTCTCATCGGGCGCACCCGCGCCTTGTGGGCCTCGCCAAAGGGCCCTTTGGCGGGGCGCTAAGGCGGCTTCATTGAATACTCCAGAGGTGAATAGTAGTAAACATTAAAATTAGCTGGTGAAGACTTCAATCAAATCACACGCCCGATATAATACTCTTATAGAGGCAACTTAGCAGACCAAGCCGTGAATCCTCCAACCTAGCAGATCATTTCACCCAATTACCCGATTCTTCATACATCAGGTGAGCACGCTGAAATTCACTTGCAGTTAGGCAACTTACCCAATCCAACTGCTTAATAAACCAAAAGAGATTTGGCGTGGCCCTTAGGCGCGGCACTGAAGAACATATAGTCAGCTACAAAACCTCTAAATAACAAATCGACAATTATCTTAAAGCATTCAAATAAACCTGCATGTAGTCAAACTTCTAGAGAAACCCTTATAGAAACCAAAGATAGGTAAATTTTGCACTTTCCTTTCTCTATAACAACTTTCTAATCTATACTAATATGACCATCTTACACAACCTCTTATTGACTTTAATTATGGTTCTCCTCTCCCTTAACCCTTTGAAGGCCTACTTTAAAATTTTAATCCACATTCTGCAGCCGGGTTAATTTTTGCATATTTCAGGAAAATTGTACCCGTCTTATTCAATATGTTCTAATAGTGATTTTCCTTCTGCTATGGTCATGTATTATATACCATTTGATAGGAATATTTATTTATTTATTTATCTATCTATATTTTTCTATACCGCCCCTTCCAGCGATCAAGGGCAGTTTACAAGGAACATTTTAACAATTGTACACAGATGTATACATTTACATTGAACAATCAGATTAAACTATTTACAATGAACGGTTAAGTTTAACTATTTACATTGAACAAAACTTCAACTTCATGATGTATTAGTAATACAAACAACCATTAAATTATTTACATTGGATATTTACAGTGGTTGTGTGTTGTGTATATTTTGGAATTTATTTCCTTTTATGACGTAAATCGGGGGTGTGTATGGGGTGTCAGACAGGGGGTGTGTGAGTTATTTAGTTTTGAGTAAGGGGGTTTGTGTGTGTAATACCATGGTTATGGAGGTGTTTTGGGGGAATATGGGATTTCAAAGTGTTCAGTAAAGAGGTAAGTTTTTAGCTCTTTCCTGAACTGATAGAGGTCGTTTATGATGCGAAGGTCTATTGGGAGGTCATTCCAGAGCGTAGGGGCAGTGAATGTGAATGCTCTGGAGCTAGTGGTTTTCTTTGTCTTCCTGAAGGCTTTTGGTGTGATAAGGGAGTGGGCTTCGTTTTGTCTGTGTGATCTAGTTTTGTTTGGTGATTGCAGTAGTGTGGATAGGTGTGAGGGGGCTATGTCTTTTATGAGTTTAAAGGTTGTTAGGATAGTTTTGTATCTGATTCAGCTATTGATTGGGAGCCAGTGTAGTTCTAGCAGTATTGGGGTTACGTGGTCTGTTAGACGTGCTTTAGCTATTACTTTTGCACAGATGTTCTGAGCTCTTTGAAGAAGGTATGTGCTTTTTTGAGGGAGGCCTATTAATAGACTATTGCAGTAGTCAAAGTGGGGGTGATTAGTGTATTTACTACAGATCTAAAAATCTTGAGTTTCTAGGAGTGGCCTTAGGTGCTGAATAGTTTTTAGTTTGTAGTAGATGGTTTTTACGGTTTGTTTTATGTGTGGTAGCATGGTGAGTGTGTGATCTATTATCACACCTAAATATTTTACTTCTTTTCTAACAGGTATGGATGTTCTGTTAATTGTGATTGTTTCTGGGAAGGTGTTCTCTGTGGTTGACCTTGTTACGAACATTGCTTCTGTTTTTTTTGAGGTTGATGCTGAGGTAGTTAGATTCTAACTAGGAGGAGGTCTCAGTCATACATTCTGATAGTGTGTCATATGAGGGGTTTTTAGCGGTTATAGGGATAGCGAGCATGATGTTGTCGGCGTATATAAAGTGGTTAATCCTGTGTTTTTTAAATATGTTTGTTGTTGTAGATACAGGCTAAATAGGAGGGCGGAGAGGGCTGATCCTTGGGGTATTCCTTGGCCTTGGGGGAATGGTTCTGATGCTTCTTGGTCAATTTGTACGCGTATTAGTCTGTTTGATATGTAGGACTTGAACCAATCAAGGACAGTCCCGCCTATTCCTAAGCTTTGTAGTCTGTTGATCAGTGTGGAGTGGTTAATGTTGTCAAAGGCGGCAGAAATATCTATGAATAGAAGTAGGAAGCCTTGGTTGTTGTCATCTGTACCTCTGATGAGGAAATCCATTAGGGTGATTAATAGAGTTTCTACTCCATGGAATGGGCGGAACCCAAATTGGTGTGAGTCAAGTGGTTTATGTTCATCAATGTGTTCTTGTAACTGTATTTGAATTGTTTTTTTCTATTATTTTAGCTATAAATGGGATGCTGGCTATGGGTCTGTATGAGTTCGGGTCTTTTGGGTCAAGCTTGTTGTTCTTTATTATTGGTCTAAGTGTTGTGAGTTTTGAGGGATTGGTTCACTATGTGTTGTAGATTTTCCACCAGTTCCTCCTTTGCACATTTAATCCATGATACAGGGCATGGGTCTAGTGGGGAGGTTGTTGTGTTGATCATTGTTACAATTTTAAGTTGTTTTTGGTCTATTATGTGGAAGTTTGTCCATTCGTTTATGAGTTTAGTGCTTGTAAATATTGGTGTCAGAGTAGTGGTTTTGTTTTTTAGTTTTGCTGCAAAGTGTGTTGCTAGTGTTTGTACATTTATTGCTGGTTGTTTAGGCTCGGTGTTATTAGTTTTAGTGTTTTTACTATCGCAAATAGTTCTCTCGGGCAGTTGATGGCTGAGTTTAGTACTTTAGAGTGGTAGTCTTTTTGATTTGTTGATTGCATTTTTGTATCCAGTAAGTATTAACATGTATTGGGATTTGTTTTCATCCGATTTTGTTTTCCTCCATCTCTTTTCTTGTTTCCTTAGTTGCTTTTTTAGTTTTGCTAGCTCTTTCGTGAACCACCTTTCGGTCTTTTTTGTTTGTCTATGTAAGACTTGTGTGGGGACAGCTGCATTTTGAATGGTTGAATTCCAATGTGTTATGGTTGAATTGATGTCTGATGAGTTTGTGTTGAGTCTGGGCAATACTTCGTTGAGGAATGTATTCTTGTTAAAGTGTGTGAATCGTGATGTATGTGGAGGTGTGCTTGTAGTGTTTTTTGGAGCTTGTATTGGTAGGTAAGTTGTAATAAGGTGGTGGTCGGACCATGGTACTTTGGTTATGGTTGGAGTGGTGTGTGGCTGGTGACTGTAGAGCATAGAGGGAAGGAAGATTAGGTCAAGTATGTTACCTTTATTGTGTGTGGGGGCTTGTATTATCTGTGTATATCCCATTTGTGTCATATTTAGTCAGAATTTTGGATCCCGAGAGTTTTGGGCTTGGCCTGGAAAGGGTTAAACATATTCTAACCACTCACCCTTATTCTATGTATTTTTACACCAATAATTCCATACAGTCATGTCACTGCCAGCCTATAATGTACCTTTACAAGTCCACATGGCAATCATCAAACAAATGGTGAACACCTAAATACTTCGAGACTGGGTCAAAACACATTCAAGAATCCATAAAAAAACCCAGCAAATGTCAAACCACAAATAACTTTTTTTGTTGGATTGGCCAGCACAGTAAACAGGATCAATGCCTGTTACCACAGTGGCCTGTCCTTTTTAATCGATTTGTAAAGTAAATTTAAAACAGCTCCCATTCAATGATGGCTGGTACTTAGCTTTGTAAACAGACGAACAGGCTGTATAGACGTTATAAGCAGCGAGAATTCGATGCCAGTTCAGTAGGTCATGTCGCTACGACGTGCCACGTTTCGGGGGTACACACATCCACCCCCTGCTTCAGGTCAGACCTCTGAATTAGTGGCGCGAACTTCCGACGGAGCAGAGCGTGCAGTGAGGTGGTTGGCTCCGGAGCAGGGCAGCGATAGCGTGTGCTGCGGCGGGACGCCAGGCAAGTTGGGGCCTAGTTAGGGTCCTGATCAGGGTGGGTCTGACCGCGGGGAGGTGTCGGCGGTGAGCCTGTTCCACTTACCGCAGAAGAAATTCGCCGGGCAGCCTTTGCAATGCCCCCTCGCAGGCCCAGCACGCGTAAGAAGGGTAAAGGGGATGTAACTAGGGGAGCGGGGACCGGGAGCAACAGACGGGCAGGGCCTGCTGAGAGCTCGGAGACTCCCGCTGCAGCTGGGAGGGGACCGGGGCCTGCGAGGCCAGCGGGTGGTTCCCGCTCACGTGCCCGAGGGGTAGGTGCTAGGGGGAGGGCGGGGAGAATAGAAAGGGGGGCCTCACGGGGGGGGGAGGAGCATTGGAACGGCTGGAGGGCTTGGAGGTGAGCAAGGGGTAGGGGGATGGGATACGGAGGGCGGGGCCCTGACCAGTAGTGCGGGGCGGGGTGCTTCAGACCCCCTGGCTGGCGGGGCGCGGGGCTCCCCAGGAGCGGCCGGATACATGTCTCATGCTGCCCCTAGCTTCCGTGGGGCAGACGGGGGAGGGCTAGCTGTGGGTTCCAATTGGGGGTGGGGGACAGGGGCCATGCCAGGCTTTGCTACAGGCGGACTGCTTATGGATGGCGAAGGGTGGAGGAGGGGGGGGCAGGGCATGTCCTCCTCCGATTGGGCAGGGGTATGGCATCCTGCATGGTCTATGGGTTTTGCTCCCCAGGGTTGTTCTTTTCTATCTCCACAGGCTCCGTTCCTTTGCTCGCCAGGGCCTGTGCCGGGTACCAGTGGCTGTCAGCAGAGCATGGACGCACAACGGGAACTACCGCCTCCAAGGATAGATGCGGTCACGGCGTCTACTTCGGGTAGCGAGCACCAGCTGAGCGGGGCCACGGATCATGGACTCCAGACGACGGAGCAGACGGAGGCTTCCATGGCTACGCCTGTGGGTGAGTTGCTGTTGGATGTAGGGCTTGCAGGGGGGGAGTGCGGGGAAAGGGCAGAAAAAAGGGGCAAGGTCACGAAAAAAATGGAAGCATTCGTGCCGGCGCAGAAAGGACACTGATTCGTCGTCTTCATCCTCGTCCGAGTCCTCGGGGTCGTCTTCGGAGAGGCCGGCCGGGGGAGCGGCTACGTGCGGGTCTGTTCAGCACGTGGCTACTTTATCCGAACTGTGGGAGGGGGTTCCGAAGAAGTTGCGGCGCAAAATTCGGAAACGGAAATATATTGATATTTTCCGCCTCCTGGATGGCCGGAAGCGTTCCGGTGAGAGTAAAAAGAAGCGGAAGGAAGACGAGAAGGCCGGTAGGGTTCGGAAGGTCTCTAAAACGGTCGTCAACTGGGTTAGAGCCTTCTTGAGGCTAGCCAGCGTTTGGGGTCAGCATTGGCCGGGCCAGTATGGCATGATGCTTGCGTATGCGGATACGATCCTCGAAGCTTCCCAGACCCACGAAGGGTGGGCCTGGTTGAATTATGATGAGAAGTTTCGGGATAAGATGGAGGAGAACAGATCCCTGACCTGGGTGACCCAGGACATCAACTTGTGGCTTACCCAGATGTCCGCGAGGGCGCCAGTGGGAGCGGGGTCCGGGAGGGGTGGCTTGTCATCCTCGGCCGGGATAGGTCGTTCCTTTCGAGGCGGGGCGATGCAAACACCTATTAGGGGGGCTGCCGGGGCGGCAGGGGACGTGTGTTGGCGTTACAACAGGGCAGCTTGCCCCTTTCCAGATTGCAAGTTTCGTCACGCCTGTTCGGCATGCGGTGGAGGACACCCAGCAGCGAAATGCCTTAAAAAAGGCCCCGCAGTGCCAACCGGAGCTGCCGGCAGGTCTGCGGGGGGTGTTTGACGTCGCCCCCACGCCGATTAGGGTAGAAGTGTTGCGGAGGTGGTTGCGGGGATACCCGAGCTCGCGCAGTCAAAAATTGTTGTTGTCAGGTTTCCAGTTCGGGTTTGTTATACCGGTTGAGGGGACGTTGACATCCTCAGTTGTGCGGAATTCCCCGTTGGTCAGGAGGTTGGCGGTGGTGGCCGCGGAGAAGGTGAATACGGAGGTACGGTTGGGCAGGGTGGCGGGGCCTTTTGCGCGGCCGCCGTTCCCAGATTTTGTGTTATCCCCGATAGGGATTATACCGAAGAAAGAACCGGGTAAATTTCGGATGATACATAATCTGTCCTTTCCGATAGGGGACTCCGTTAACGATCACATACCCCGCAATTATTGCACGGTCTGCTACGCGTCGTTTGATAAGGTGGAAGAGCTGGTCAGGAGGGTTGGGCGGGGAGCGTTGATGGCAAAGGTGGACATAGAGTCTGCCTTTCGCTTGTTGCCAGTGCACCCCTCGGCCTTTAGACTTTTGGGTTTTCGATTCTTGGAGAGCTTCTATTTTGACAAGTGCATGCCAATAGGTTGCACGGTTTCATGCGCGTACTTTGAAAAATTCAGCACCTTTTTGCATTGGGCATTGATCCGACTAGTGGGGCGCAGGGAGGTGGTGCACTATTTGGATGATTTCCTGTTTGTAGGTGACAGAGGTTCCCAGGCGTGTCAGGAGCTGCTGGATGGGTTCGTGGACTTAGCAGGCCAGCTGGGAGTTCCGCTGGCGGAGGGGAAGACAGTGGGGCCGTGTTCCCGTCTAACGTTTTTGGGCATGGAGTTAGATTCTGATCTGATGGTAGCGCGCTTGCCACGGGAAAAGGTAGTTCGGTTGAGAGTACTGGTGGCGACTGCCCTGGCCTCGGCCAAGTTAACCCTGCGCGAGATGCAGGCCTTGATAGGTTCCTTGAATTTTGCCTGTAAAGTGATTCCGATGGGGCGAGTCTTTTTACGGCGTTTGTCGGCGGCGACCGCGGGTGCGACGAAGGCGCATCATCGTATTAGAGTGTCTGCGGGGATCTAAGAGTCTGGGACGTATTTTTGCAGGATTTTAACGGGACCTCCGTGATAAAAGAGTTGGAGTTTTCAAGCACTGAGCTGCAGCTTTATACCGATGCAGCAGGGGGAGTGGGTCTCGGTATCTATTTTTGAGGGTCCTGGTGCGCGGAGAGATGGCCGGAGGCTTGGCGGACGTCGGGTCTTTTGAAGAACATAACGTTTTTGGAGTTGTTCCCGATGCTGGTTACGATTGAATTGTGGCCGGACAGATTGCGGAACCGCAGGGTGCTATGGTGGTGCGACAACGCTGCAGTTGTGAGTATAGTCAATCGCTGCTCTCCACGCTGTCTACAGGTGGCGGCGTTGATGAGATTCCTCGTGCTTGGCTGCATGCGCCTCAATCTCTTGTTGAAGGCGCGGCATGTTCGTTTGCAGATGGAGAGGTTTCGGCAGCTGGCGCCGGAAGCAGATACCGAAGGGAGGACGGTCCCGTCGAGATTGTGGAGCTGTGGCCGGCAGTGATGAGAGAGCTGTTGCGGAGTTCGGTGGCGGAGAGTACCTGGACTGCTTATCGGCGGGACTGCAATAAGGTGGTGACATTCCTGCTGGGGCGGGGTTGGCGGTTGGGCGCGGTGACGGACCACATGCTCGGGCAGTATATAGCCTGGGCAAAGGGCATGGGGTTATCCAGAACGGCTGTCCGGGGGCATCTGGCGGGTTTCGACTTCTTTGCAAGGGCAGTCGGTTGGGGGTCAGGAGGGGGAGGCTTTGTGGCAAGGCGGCTCTTATGCGGTTGGGAGCGATCCCGCCCGTCCCCACCCATCCCGTCTCGTATAGCCTTTTAAGGAGGCTTTGCGTTGAATTGCCAAGGGTGGTGGAGTCTCACTTCGAGGCGGTGCTGTTTCGGGCCGCGTTTACGTTGGCCTTTTTCGGAGCTTTGCGAGTCGGTGAGCTGGCGGCGGCTTCCAAGAAAGATGTGTCCGGATCGGGTTTGCGCAGACAGCATGTACGGATAGACGGGGGACAACTTAAGTTCCTGATTACGAGATCAAAGACTGATCAGACGGGTAAAGGGGCTTGGGTAATCCTAAACCCTATAGGCGGTATCACATGCCCGGTGGCAGCCATGCAGGATTATTTGCATATCCGGCCAGGGGTAGCAGGCAGTTTATTCGTGCATGCGAATTCCCAAGCGCTAACACGTTTTCAATTTTCGGTGGTTTTGCGGATGGCATTGACCCATCTGGGCGAGGACGCCTCGCTTTTTGCGGCACAGATCAGTTGTGTGGACACGCAGATCCAACGGATAGGCCGATGGCAGTCCCGGGCATTCCAGAGCTATGTACGTTTATGACATCGAACCACAGATAATTTCCATAGCTATGTATATATATATAGATAGATATAGATATAATTAAGTCGATGCCTGCCAGAGGTGGGGGGGGGGGTGTGTTATTAACTGTTGTTTTCTTTTCCAGATGTCGGACACGCAGGCAGGGCGTGTTGGCTGATGGGGCACTCCTTTGTCTTTTGGGCGGAGAATCGAGCAGCTGTGCGGCCGGTCGGGAGCAACCTGGGCTTCGATATGGCAGTGTTGTCAGTCTCATGGCTGGGTCTAAAGGGGATGCGTTGGTCCCAGATGCTACCCATGCTTCGACAGCAGCTGCAGCTCGGAAGGCAGCCGGCGATTCTGCTCGTGCACCTGGGCGGCAATGAAGTGTCATCCTGGACTTGCAAGCAGCTGATTAACGCAGCGAAGAAAGATTTGGCTGTAGTGCTATGTTGGTGTCTGGAGTTGGTGGTGGTGTGGTCTGACATCATCCCTAGACCAGCTTGCCTGGGGCAAAAGCGGTGGGCCAGGGGCTTAATTAAGATTAATAGACAGGTGGGGAGATGGGTGTGCGAACAGGTGGGTTACCAGGTGCAGCATTCATGGGTGGAAGTGGGTTGTGCGGGCCTATATCGGAGTGATGGGATACACCTATCCCCGGTTGGGTTAGACCTCCTGCTCAATGACTGGCAGGAGGCACTGGAGACAGTAGTTCTGGACAAGGGAACTGGTCGCTGATACAGTTAATCTTCTGGGTCTTCTCCATTTTGGGGGGGGGGGGGGGTGGCACAGACGGCTAAAGTGTCTGTGCCGGTGGCGGGGTCCGGAGCAGCAGGCCATGAGGGCGGGGGCCCTCGGCATGGTTAAACCCGGGTCGGCTTGTGCTACTGAGACGGCCAAGTCGGGGATGGGTTATTGCCAATTGGCCGGTGCTTTTACTGTGCGGGGGGCGGCGGAGAAGTCACCTTGCTAATCACATGGCGGGTGGCCGATCTTGCCACGGGGCACAGGGATTGAGTTATTGTTATAACTGTTATTGAGGTTATGTTCAATAAAACTGCGACCAGTTTATGCCCAACTACTGTCTCTGTGCTTGATTTAGGAGTAAAAGGGGCTAAGAGAGTAGGTTGGGGCCTTCCATGCGCTGGGAAGGAATGGAAGATGCGTGGGGGGGGGGGGGGTGCTAAGAATTGGATAAGGGTGAGCGCGGGGTCCAGCTACCCGGTTAAAACTAGGGCACGGGCCAGGTACCGTGCGCCCGCATAGTAACCGGGTGCCTGGCCCGAGGCGAACCGGTCAGTGCTGCTCGGGTACGAGCAAGAAGAGAGGGGGGGGGGGGAGTACTGCAGGAGCAGGATGAGAAGGCGACGGGATTGGTGGACCAAGAGGAATGATTTAAATTGATTGGATCCCCTCACGCGTGTGCGCGTGCAGGGGATCCAACAGCTTGCACTCCCACGCGCCCGAGCCTGTCGGCATCGTGGCGTGGTGAGAGGTGCACGCTGGATGCTTCCCACCCACCCACCCCTTTTGCCCAGTGGTTGGGGGGGTAAGGTATGGGTTGTCGCAGTTGGGGGGGTTGTGGGGTCCCGGGGGTTCCCAGGGTCCGGAGCGGCAGGCCATGAGGGCGGGGGGCCCTCGGCAGGCCATCCTATACTAGCTTCAAGGAACTTAGGAGAACCTATAATATTCAACAGTTAAGATTGAAACTCCCATTTGCATAGCAGTTTGAACTATTACAGAAATTACTGCGAGTCATTCTAATGATTTTTTTTCACTCTCCAAAAGGTACCTTAGCTGTTTAAGTGGAGCTAGTTAAAAGCAATCTGCTATACAATAGAGTTAAAGTATTCATTAGGTAAAGTTATTCACTAGATGACAGAAGGAACTAGTGCCAAATTAAGAGCCTCTTGAATGTGGTACAATTGAGTGCATAATAAACTACCACATTTTTACATCACTTTGTTGGCTTTAGTAATTTGTTTCTTTAGACAGACCAACAGTACTATACAGATGTGCTGTCACTGATCAATGTGTGCCTTTGAGTCAGTGCTCTCCTTGAAGGTGGAACAAAAGGTTTTGAAGTGTAACAAAATTCACTTAGCAATATAATTTTGACAATTTACGCAAGCATGACAAACAAAATCTTGAGAATTACTAAAAACAGAACAGATTACTGAGAAACTGATATCAAATTAAAATATCTGGATATGCTTTATTCCTACAAAAATAATTCAGTCAGCAATAATTACTTATGTCGTTTGTTGAAACACAATTCATTGTCTTAAGTTTAAGAGCTCACAATTTGGAATGGGGTAGGTACAGTATACTACAACTTTAGATTCAACTACTTATATACTGTTATTTCAGGTCTCAGGAAGTGCAGATGGAAGTTAAGCAGCTAACTCTGTAAACAGCTGTGAGGTGTTAGCTAGCAAAGCTAAATAAAGGACACAGCCTGAACAACGACTGAAAGAATTGATAATATGCCCAACATCTAACCCACATAACTGGCATTTAAGCCGGTCACTAAAAGCAAGCAGTCTCTCATTCACCTCCAATGTCATCTTTAACCTTAGAGACCAATACTAAGTCAGTTTTGAGAGGATAAAGTTTGCCCAGACAATTTAGCCAGTGAGCTGAAGAAATTTTAAGTGTCAGCGTTTCCCCTTAGTATTTCTTCAACAAGATCCCACGCTCCTCCAAAACAGGAGGCAAAGAAGATTTTGGAAAACATTGAGGTTCCAAGCAAGTTTTGTAATTGATTCTATTTTTAAGAGTCATTGCCGATTTGATTTATTGAGCATATAAAAGAGGAGATGGTTCTTTTAAAGGAAAAGGCCATACTGGCTTTTACATGGATGTGCTCTTTCACAACTTCCAGTAGAACCAGGTGGAATGCCACAAGTAGACAAAAAAGGTACCTCTAAGTCTTGAGCTGACAGCTTTGATCATTATCTAAGCACATATTTTTTTGGTTTGCTTTGCTTTAAAAATGACTAAACCACAAAACAAGGAAACTTATTACAATACAAAATGAAACAAGGTATTATTTTTTAAATAAATTAATGATAAACATATTATTCAGACGTTTGAAACAAGCCATTTAGTAGAAAAACATACAACAGGCCACATATACCATGGGCAAGGCTCTGATGTTTGTGATTTTATCAATGCTAAATTTTGCCTTCATAAAAAGGCATAATTTTTAAACTGTGTATTGAAAGTTAACAAAAGGATTCAAAGAATGCACCAGTGCTTGATCTGAACTAAACACAAACACACAGAACAAGCAATCATGATATTTCTAAAAAGCTGAGAGGGGTAACATAACTCTGGACATTACTGTACTCTTGGAAAATACATGCCCGAAATGAAGTACATTTGTAAAGGTAACATTTTACTTATCAGATAGTGCCCTTTCTTTGAGTCCTGCTAGATCAGTCCAGACAAGTGGGTTGTGTTCCCCTATCAGCAGATTGGTAGAGACAAGGAACCAATGAAAAGCCCAGGTTTCAATGACATCACTCCCATGCTCCAAAAACCTCAGCCACTAGAGGTCTCTTCAGTAACTGTCCCAAAACACATGGGAGAACATGGCAGGCCTCACACAACCTCAACGTGCAGAACAATGAGGAAAACAGTAGAGAACCATGTACAGAAAAGCAAAAAGAGAAAGTTGTTTGTAGAAGATGAACCTGCAGAGCCAAATATAGAAATCATAGAGGACTCAAGAGTACCACCTCAGAAGAACAGAGCAAACAGTTCCAGAGGTGACTGGTCTAGCAGGACTCAAAGAAAGGACATTATCTGGTAAGTAAAATTTCACCTTCCATATCGTCCTGCTAGGCCAGTCCAGACAAGTGGGACGTACCAAAGCTATGCCTCCACTGGGCGGAAAGAATACACAGCAGATTGCAAAACCTTAGAGGCAAAGACAGTGTCTGCCCAAGTGTGCACATCCAAGCAGAAATGCTCTGCAGAAAGTAGAAGTGATGCCCACGTTGCTGCCTGACAAATGTCTGCAGGGGCTACTAAGCTCCGCTCCGTCCATGAGGACACTTGTGCACAGGTAGAATGGACACGCAAACCCTCTGAGCCAATTCCGCAACAGATCTGCCAAGGCAATGGCCTCCTTAACCTAGCACCCCAATGCAGACTGAGCCTTCACGTCACCTTGCGCAGGTCAGCAAACAGCACAAAAAGATGGTCTGACTTACGAAAGGAATTTGTAACCTCCAAGAACCAGAGAAGCATCCTCTGGACAGCCACAAGGTGCAGATTCTCACCATTCCCCCTCCCCCCCCCCGGCACTGCTCCTTAGAGAAGGAGGGAAGGCAAACACCTGGTTCATATGAGAGGGAGAAAACACTTCAGGGAAGAAGGAAGACACAGGCAGAATGAAAACAACCTCCTCAGAAAAGATAAGTAAGGATCTTGGTAAGAGAGATTGCAGCTCGGAAAAACCATCTTGTGGAACAATCGCAACCAAGAAGACTGTCTTGAGCATCAAGCCAGCAGTGCTTCAACAGCTCAAAGGGGCTCCAATATCATAAAGCTCAAGAGGACACAGATCCCAAGGAAGGGACCACAGACCATAGGGGAATGTGCAGATGCCGAATCACCCTGAAGGCGGCGCGAAATAGCCATGTGTATGGCTAAAGACTTACCAGTCAACGGCCCTCTTAAAAAGGCCAAAGCTGCTACCTGAATCTTCAGGGAACTAAAAGAAAAAAGGCCCGTCTCCTGACCGTCCTGCAGAAAAGTCACAGAGACTGTATCTTGGCCGTGTCAGGAGTCAGTAGCCGTGCACCACACCGGCACTCATGGCACCAGACCCACACTTATGCCAGATAGAGTAGTTACTCACCTGTAACAGGTGTTCTCCAGGAGCAGCAGGAATCAGTCCTCACATATGGGTGATGTCGGCGCCGACGAAGCCCTCATGCAGAGCATTTCCCCAGCTTTCAAGGAAAGCCTTGGGAATGCAGCGCGCATGCGCGGTCCCCTTCCCGCCCAAGGGTGCCATCTTGCTCAGTCTGATGACAGATAAAAGACAGCAAAAAATCAAAAAGAAGTATATGATTGCAACTCCAAGGGAGGAGGGAGGGTTGTGAGGACTGATTCCTATTGCTCCTGGAGAACACCTATTACAGGTGAGTAACTACTCTTTCTCCAGGACCAAGCAGGAAGTCGGTCCTCACATAAGGGACTCCCCAGCTCTAGGCTACCGGGAACCCTAAGCTGAAAAAATGGCTCCCTCTCAAGAGCCTCAACATTTTGTGATAAGAATATCCTCTGAGAACGGTAGCCCAACACAAGGGCAGGAGGGTAGGAGTTGCCTAAACCTCAAAGAGATTACGGAGTACCGCCTGTCCGAAAGCACTGTCCCTTCGGGACTCTCTCTCCAGGCAGTAATGGGCTGCAAAATTCCAGCTTGAAGACCAAGTTGCAGCCCGGCAGATGTCTGCCAATGGAACAGAGCGGAGATGAGCTACTGATGCGGCTTTCGCCCTGACACGGTGGGCCGTGACTCGACCCTGCAAGGAGAGGCCGGCTGCCTTGTATGCCCAGGCGATACAATATGCTACCCAAGTGGACAACGTATGCTTGGAGACAGGCAACCCCATCTTATTAGGGTCAAAGGAGATGAAGAGCTGAGTAGCCCTTCGATGCCCCCGCGTACGTTCTATGTAAAAAGACAACGCCCTCTTACTGTCCTTCCACCGGTGAGTGGTGCGCTGAAGAGCACTGAGGTGGACCCGAACAGAGTTAGAGTTAAGGCCTAGGTCTGACAGGTGAAGTAGATACTGCAGTACTACTGGCACAAGGCAAGAGAAAGGATCTTTCATTGAGCTGAGCACACCATACCGTAAACCTATGCCACTTGAGGGCATAGGACTTTCTGGTGGACTGCCTCCTAGAGGCCAAAACCATCTCCTCAACCTCCTTAGGTAGAAGTAAGGGAGCTAGCACTATCCTTTCAGCAGCCAGGCCATCAAATTGAGGGACCTGAAATTGGGGTGCAGGAGGGAACCCTCCTCTTGAGACAGGAGATCATGTTGCTACCCCAGAGGGAGCGGAGTTTCCACCACCAACTGCAGCAGAAGTGGAAACCACGGCTGCCTCGGCCATCTGGGGGCTACCAGAATCACAGAGGCCTTGTCCCGGAGACTCCTGAACAGAGTTCAGGCCATCAGGGGCGTGGGAGGAAACGCATACAGGAGGCCCGTAGACCAAGAGATCAGAACAGCATCTGCTGTCATCCACAGGGGATGCGGCTGTCTGGAGCAGAACCTGGGCATCTGACAGTTCAGTGGACTGGCAAAGAGATCGATGGATGGAAGTCCCCAGTGGAGGAAGATCTGCTGGGCCACTAGTGGATTCAACTGCCATTAGTGAGGCTGGAGAATCCTGCTTAGCTTGTCTGCCAGGAAATTCTCCTGACCAGGTAGGTAAACTGCTTTGAGAAACATACCCCGTTTGACCGCAAAGGAGCAGAGATCCAGTGCCTCCTGACATAGGAGCCTGGATAACGCGCCCCCTTGTTTGTTCATGCAGAACATTGCCACTTGATTGTCCGTCTGAACTAGGACAGACTGGTGAGAGAGGGCATGAGAAAATGTTTGCAGAGCTAAGCGGATTGCTCGCAGCTCCAAAAGATTGATTTGCTGTGTGGCCTCCCAAGGAGGCCACAGGCCTTGAGTGCACATGCCCTGGCAATGTGCACCCCAGCCCTTTAAGGAAGCATCGGTCATCAGCACCCTTGTGTGTGCTGGAGCCTGAAAAGGTACCCCCCGAGAAGGTTTGGGAGATGTAGCCACCGCTGTAAGGAGTCCAAAAGTGGTTTGGACACCTTTACTCTGTCTCGGAGGTTGCCTATGGCCTGCATCCACTGAGCTCTGAGGCACCATTGAGCAGCCCGCATGTGCAGACAGGCATTCGGAGTCACATGTACAGTGGATGCCATATGGCCCAGGAGCCGCAAGTAGTGCCTGGCGGAAACATGAGAATTGTTTTGGAACTGGTTGGCCAAGTCCATCAGTCTGTGGGCCCTGTCCTCGGGCAAGTAAGCCCTTGCCTGCAGGGTGTCTAATCTTGCCCCTATAAACTCTAGGTTCTGTGAGGGGAGCAAAGTGTCTTTGTGTAGTTTATGACAAAGCCCAGATGCTGAAGAAGAGAGAAAATGCGAAGAGTGGCTTGTCGGGCCTCCTGGAGAGACTGGCCCATGATGAGCAAGTCGTCCAGGTATGGGAAGACAAAAATTCCCCAATTCCTGAGATAAGCCGCCACCACCACCAGGCATTTGATGAAAACCCTGGGGGCAGAGGTTAGGCCAAAAGGGAAGTACACTGTACTGAAAATGGCTTCCTCCCACCACAAATCTGAGATATTGTCGGTGGTCTGGATGAATGAGGATGCGAGTATAAGCATCCTTTAGGTCTAAGGAGCATAGCCAGTCTCCCTGCTGGAGGTAGGGCAGCAGTATCCCAAGGGTAAGCATCTTGAACTTTTCCCAATCCAGAAACTTGTTTAGGTTTCGCAAGTCTAGGATAGGCCAGAGGCCTCCTGTCCTTTTTGGTACCAGGAAGTACCTGGAGTAGAAGCCTTGCCCTTTCAGGTGGTGAGGCACCGGTTCCACCGCCTGTTCCTTTAGAAGACTTACCAACTCCTGAAGGAGGAGGTTCCTCTGTAGAGGGAGTCTTGGGGGCTCCCCTGGAAAGTAGGAGGGAGTAGCTGGTGGAAGTGGAGCATGTAGCCCTTTTGGACTATGCTCAGTACCCAGGTATCCCCCCCTGTGATGGCTGGCCACCTGTAGGCATACAGGGTCAGCCGACCTCTTGTGCTATGTGGAGCCACCGGCAGAGAAAAGGCTATGCTGTGAGAGTCAAAACCCTGCTCCCTGCTATGCAGGAGCCGGAGCTGGCGGTTTGGGGGTCTTCTGCCTACGGGGCCCATGCCCCTGCCCCTTGGCCTGCTGGCCCTGTTGGGGAGCTGGAGAGGCCTGATACTAAGGGTAGGATTTCTAGGCAGCACCCTTCCTTGGGAAAAAGGGCTTCTTCCCCAAGCCCTTTTTTTGAGAAGGGGCAGAAGTCTTTCTGGACAGCCTTGTCCTGGTGAGAGTCTCAGTCTTGATTTCTGCAGCCTTTTCAGTCATGGGCTTACCGAATAGGTTGTCACCTCGGCACGGGACATCGACCAACTTGTCCTGCACCCATGACTCCAGGTCCGATGACTGTAACCAGGCCTGACGGCGTGCACCGATGCCGGCCGTGGCTACCCAGGCCGAAGCCTCGAAGCCATCATAGGCTGCTCGAGAGATAAACTTCGAGCACTTTCTGATCCCTGTCAACAAGGCTTTGGACCTCTGCAAGGGTTCCTCGGAGAGGCCAACTGAGAACCCGGCAATCTCCTCTGCCAGGTCCCTTAGGTACATGCCCATGTACAGCTGGTAAGTCTGGACACGGCAGGATAGCATAGAGCCCTGGAAGCACTTTCTACCGAGGGCAAGGGCACCGAGGAGTGCATCTTCTGACTCTTCAGGCGGTGCATGGCTGATTCCACAACCATGGAATTGTGCGGTAGCTGCGCCTTTTGGAACCAAGGGCTCTTACGGACTCGATAAATGGAATCGACCCGTTTGCTAAGAACTGGCGCCGAGGCCGGTGCCTCCCACATATGGAAGAGCAGCCATTCCAGCATCGGAGGAACTGGTACAGTAAAGGCTTCCTTCAGAGGAAAATACTGGAGGGAATCAAGCTCCTCGGTGTCCGCAGGGAATGCCAAAGCCTTGGCCATGTCCCTCACGAAGTCTGAGAACCAGGTATCCTCTTTGGGGGGGGGGGGGGACCTTCTCCGAGGCTCGGACTCCGGGGAGTCCGAAGGGATGCACCAGGTCCGGATGGTGTCAGATGACTCCTCGTCCTCCGTCTCCCACACCGACTCCTCTGAGGAGTCGTTGAGCTGCTCCGGCCATATGGGCCTCGGTGCCACCTGCCCCGACGCCGAGGGCACCGGCGTCAACGACCTCAGCCCTGCACAGGAGATCGAGGGGGACCTTGACCGAGGATCGACTCGAGACTTGATGGACTCAAGGATCGGCTCGGCCTCCGGGGTCGACTTAGGACGTCGAGGTCCCGGTGGTTGGGGCAGATTCACCGGTCAGACCGGCGATCAGCACCCACTGCTGTTCCATGAAGGCAGCCAAGCTGCTCTCCAAGGCCGTCAACCTGAGTCCAAGCTCAGGAGACTCAGCAGCCCCTGAATCGGGCCCCGACAGCAGCTCTCCCAGAACAGAGTCCACGAGGACAACAGAAGTTATGTGACTCAGGGACTCCGGCTCCATGCGAGGTAGTTTGGACGGCCTTGCCGACTCCGAGAGCCTGGGGCAGAAGTCATGGCTATGCGACTTGGCCCTCGAGGACCCAGGGGCCTCCACCGACACCACCCTCACGAGCTTCTTCTTCCTCTTGTGCTCTCGGGTGGGAGACCCCCTCTCAGAGGAACCACGACGGCGCTTGGGGTCAGACTCCCAAGATGTCTGACATCTTGAACAATTTTCAGAAGACTGTGTTCGTGAGAAACTAGCTCAACTCAAAGTAGACAAAGCGATGGGACCGGATGGGATACACCCTAGAATACTGAGGGAACTTGGGGACATTCTAGCAACTCCACTAACTGACCTTTTCAATGCCTCGTTGGAGTCGGGAGTGGTACCAAAGGACTGGAGAGAGGCTCATGTGGTGCCTTTACACAAAAGCGGAAGTAAGGATGTGGTTGAAAACTACAGGCCGGTTAGTTTAACTTCAGTGGTGAGTAAATTAATGGAAACGCTGTTGAAAGAGAAAATAGTGAGGTTTCTGGAGTCCAGCGGATTACAGGATCCGAGGCAGCATGGATTCACCAGAGGCAGGTCTTGTCAGACAAATCTGATTGATTTCTTTGACTGGGTGACCAGGGAGTTGGACCCAGGGAGAGCTCTAGATGTGGTGTATTTAGATTTCAGTAAAGCCTTTGACACTGTTCCTCACAGGCGACTTATAAACAAACTGAGCACCCTAGGGATGGACCCTAAAGTTACTGCTTGGGTTAGAAATTGGTTGGGTGGGAGGCGACAAAGAGTACAAGTAAATGGAGCTCACTCTGAGGAGAAGGATGTTACCAGTGGTGTGCCCCAGGGATCTGTCCTTGGTCCGATTCTTTTTAACATCTTTGTTAGTGATATAGCGGAAGGGCTGTCGGGTAAGGTTTGCCTCTTTGCAGATGATACCAAAATCTGCAGGAAGGTGTAAATAACATGAGGAGGGATCTAGCTAAGCTTGAAGAATGGTCTAGAATTTGGCAGCTGGGATTTAATGTTAAAAAATGTAAGGTCATGCATTTGGGCTGCAGCAATCCAAGGGAGCAATACAGCATAGGAGGTGAAGTACTTTTGTCCACTAAAGAAGAGCGGGACCTAGGCGTAGTTGTGTCCGATGATCTTAAAGTAGCTAAACAGGTAGAAAAGGCGACGGCAAAAGCTAGAAGGATGCTTGGGTGCATACGGAGAGGAATGGCTAGCAGAAAAAAGGAGGTGATAATGCCTCTGTATAAGTCTTTGGTGCGACCTCATTTGGAGTATGGTGTGCAATTCTGGAGACCGCACCTTCAAAAGGATGTGAACAGGATGGAGTCGGTACAGAGGGGTGCTACTAAGATGATTAGTGGTCTTCATTATAAAGCATATGAGGACAGACTTAAGGATCTTAATATGTACACCTTAGAGGAAAGGCGGGATAGAGGTGATATGATTGAGATGTTTAAATACCTCCGTGGCATAAATGTTCAGGGAGAGAGCCTCTTTCAATTGAAAGCAAGTTCTGCGACGAGGGGACATGGGATGAGGGTGAAGGGAGATAAATTCAGGAGTGATATGCGGAAATATTTCTTTACGGAAAGAGTAGTGGATCCGTGGAATAGTCTCCCAGTGGAGGTGGTAGAGATGAGGACAGTAACTGAATTCAAAAAAGCATGGGACCAACACAGAGGATCTCTAAAGGTAAAAAGTGGACTGTTGTAGTTGTTGTTATGGAAGGACAGACTAGATGGGCCTTGTGGTCTTTTTCTGTCATCATGTTTCTATGTTTCTATGTCGAGGCCTCTGACGAAGTCTGGGCCCAGCCGGACGCGGACTCTGAAAAACTTCTCACACGTTGAAGCTGACGGCTCCGAAGTGCCTTCGACGACATTTTGCCGCACGGGACACAGACCAGCGGGTCATAGTCGGGCCTGAGGCATCGGAGGCAGCAGTCATGTGTGTCGGTGAGAGACATTAAGTTTCTTGCACCGATCACATTTTTTTGAACCCGCTGGAGCCATCGGGGGAAAAAGGGCCCCTTCAAGGTCAAAAGACCGGGCTGCCATTGAAAATAACAAAAAAAGGCGCAAACGCTAGTCACAAAGGACAAAAAACGAAAATAGAAATTCCGGACTCAATACCGGTGTACCGAGCTCAGGCGGGAAGGGGAACAGGCATCGAACCGGATAAGAAAAAGTGAAAATCGCAGAAAAAAAATCCACTTTTCCCGGGTGACACAAACTCTCGTCCGTTGGGCTCCGTGGAAAAAGAAAGACTGAGCAAGATGGCACCCTTGGGAAGGTAGGGGACCGCACATGCGTGCTGCATTCCCAAAGGCTTTCCTTGAAAGCTGGGAAATGCTCCGCACAAGGGCTCCGTCGGCGCCAACATAACCCATATGTGAGGACTGACTTCCTGCTTGGTCCTGGAGAATGGTAGACCTCTTCCAGGCTCTGAGGCCAAGCCATAAGCAAACAGGGAGCTGGATCCTCTAGGACAAGCGGCGCCTGACACAATAAGCCCCAAGACCGAGGCAAGTGAAGCAGCGGCACTTGCAGCAAACTGCATCAGATTTGCTCTCAGCCAACCTGGTGCCACAGGCCAAACAACGATTCCTGGATGAAGACAGAGTTAAGGCAAGTATCACAACTGTGCACGCTAAGATTGCAATGGCCTGAAGGTATACGTTAACTATGATTTTACTGCAATGCACATTATAGGCGCTAGGGTAGGAATGCACTTTGAAGCCGCTTGGGTCCAACACCCATATAGACCTCTCGACCGCCAGGCACACAATAAGAGAAAACTAAGAAATGCAGAAAATGGCAGGAAACCCCCACACCATGCCAAAGATCAACAGCAGTCTACCCCAAACTCCACACAGACTGAATTGGGAGCCCCCAACAAGAACAATGAATAGGTCAAGCCTTGGTACTCACCCTCCGAGAGACCCAGGCAGAGGATCCGGGCTGGGCTCAGCTCTACTCCCCCGATACTGTTTCACTGGCTTTTGCAGCACCGCCTTTAAGGTGGTTGGCAGGCAGATCCCTCCAAGAGCCTTCTGCAATCTTTGGGAGAGAGCAGGGTGGGAGGGAGCACTGAGGTTGTATGAGACTGATGCAAAACTCTTCTAAATCCTTTCAATTTCTGACTGCTCAACAGGCTCTTATCATAAGCGCATGGAGCGGAGCCAATTTTCCCTTCTATGGCTACTGAAAAGACTGCAGTCTAGTGGAGCATCCCACATCACGCAAGAGAATTGCCCTCAAGGTCATTCATGAGCATTGAATCAATGTTTCCCTCTCAAATCTTCAGAATTTTTTTCAGAGAGGAGAAAACCCATCCACCATATGCTGGAGACAAAATACCGATGAGACCTCTGGTGGCTAAGGCTTATAGAGGCATGGGAGTGATGTCATTGAAAACTGGGCTTTTCATTGGCTCTTTGTCTCCAATCTGTTGGTATGGGAACAGAACCCACTTGTCTGGATTGGTCTAGCAAGACAATATGGAAGCAGAATTTAAAATCAAGAATTATTTAACAAGTGCATTCAGCATGAATCCTGAAGTCTGGCTTGGAAGAATGTGAAGGCAAATTTTAGGTAGTACATGAAAGTGGAATTGAGATGTTAGAGGTTAGTTCTAGCAGTATTTTAGAAAAGGCCCTACCAAATGTGGAGCAGTTTCTAGAATATGTGTAAGGATGTGCAGGAGTACATGTATATTTACTGACACAGAGCTGGAGGAGCCATTTTACATTCTACACATTGGGGGAGAGGGAGTCAATGGTGTAAATTTGGCAGCTTTCATGTTTAAAGGCGATACTTTGCAGATCTACAAGTTTAAATAACGCCAATTATCTACAGAGGCTACTATGTTGAATTTATTTCAATTTGGAGGGGAGAAAAACAGAGAATTAAAAAGGATAAGCCCTTTAATCCGCCCCTGTAAAAGGTGTATACATGTCAGGGTGCAGCTATAAATCCCAGCATGAACAATATTGGTCATACACAAGCACTTCCAATATGAAACAAGCAATACACATCTAGATTTTTGAGCCGCCCAGGACACAGCCTAATCATGACCCCTTGTAATTTCTACATATCAGATATCCACATATAAATGTATTCCTTTATATAAATTTACATTTACACATGGATGGCAATTCCACATGCAAAACACAGTGAATAAGGCTTCTAAAATAATCCAATGGCTGCTGCCCTTACTGACATTTTGCAGTTAAATAAGTCACCCAATATATAAAAGAGATGCAAGAATATATCTTACATCCTTACATAAAAAGTTAAGCAAATTAAATAACCTGGACTAAAGGAAAACATTTTACTATGCACAATATTCTTTCAAGATCAGAAAACAAACAATGAGGGTTATTTTATAAGAACAGCTGTCTTTTTTTTTTTCTTTTAAAGAGCGCCTAAGAAGGTACCTAATTTTCAAGCATTAAAGTAAGGTAGGAGATTCTTTTATTTTGTCCCCAAATAAAATACTAGTGGATATGATCAAAAGTGCATATTATTTTAAGGTGTGATCACTTACCCAACCCTAGAGGTGGTGTAAATTCCCACACCTAAATTTGTATACAACTTGCATAAATTATTGTATTTTATAATTGGGCTGAATACACACGTACACATACAAAATTCCACCCTTGAGTAAAGCACAGTTACTTACCTGTAACAGGTGATCTCTGGGAACAGCAGGAATAAGTCTTCACATATGGGTATCATCGGTACCGACGGAGCCTGTGCGGGAACGCTCCCCAGCGTCCAAAAGGAAAGCTTTTGGGAGCATCCCACAGCGCCTGCGCGCTGCCTTCTCGCCTTTCCCAACCGCCTCTCTCCAGTTCGAGTTTTAAAGCTGAGACAAAGAGAGAGAGAGAGGAAAGGAAAGATAGATAGAGAGATACAACTCCTAGGGGAGGTGGGTGGGTTGTGAAGACTTATTCCTGCTGTTCCCAGAGATCACCTGTTACAGGTAAGTAACTGTGCTATCTCCAGGAACAAGCAGGAATGAGTCTTCACATATGGGGACTCCCCAGCTAGAGATGCCTGGGAGATCACCCAGATTGTGAGTCCCTGGGAAGGGCTCCACCTCCACCCATGAATCTCAGGCATCCAGTCAGGGATGGAGGGTAGGAGTTGATTAGGTATGGAACAGGTGTTTGAGAACAGCCTGACCAAACAAGGCATCCCGGCGGGAGTCCTTGTCCAAGCAGTAATGGGCTGTGAAGGTATGAACCGATGCCCAGGTGGCCGCTCGACAGATTTGGTCGATGGACACAGAGTTTAGATGAGCCTAAGAGGTTGCCATGGCCCTCACATTGTGAGCTGTGACATGGCCCTCCAGAGAAAGGTTCTTACTCTGGTAGGCGAAGGAAATACACTGAGCAATCCAATTGGACAGAGTTCTCTTAGAGACGGGAAGTCCTACATGAGAAGGATCAAAAGCAACAAAAAGTTGAGAGGACTTTCTATGTTGCTGTGTCCTTTGTAAGTAGAAAGCAAGTGCTCTCTTACAATCCAGGGTATGAAGATTCCTCTCTGCACTTGATGCATGAGGTCCTGGAAAAAAGACAGGTAAATACACCTCCTGGTTCAGATGAAAAGGTGAGACCACTTTAGGCATAAAGTGTGGATTAGTTCTGAGGACTACCTTGTCATGATGGAACCTTGTAATAAGGAGGATTAGCCACTAAAGCTTGCAACTCACTTGATACGGCGAGCTGAGGTGACTGCAATGAGAAAAATAACCTTCCAGGAAAGGAATTTCAAGGAGGTAGTGGCTAAGGGTTCAAAGGGTGGCTTCATAAGCTGGCCAAGAACCAGATTCAAGTCCCATGCCACTGGAGGTGGTCTAATGGGGGGTTTAGTCAAAAGAAGGCCTCTCATGAATCTTGCTATAAGAGGATGAGAGGAAATAGGTTGTCCATTGAGAGGCTTAAGGGATGCTGCAATATCACTCAAATGGACTCTTTTTGAATTTGTTTTAAGGCCTGCATGGGATAAATGCAGCAAATAGTCTAGTAAAGAATTCAAAGGTATTGCAAGAGGGTCGAGACCCTTCACTGCACACCAAATGGAAAACCTTTTCCATTTAAAAGCATAGGAACGTCTGGTGGAAGGCTTTCTGGAAGCATGAAGGATATCCTTCACTTGCTGAGAAAGGTGTAAACCATGAAGGTCTAGGCCTTCAGCAACCAGGCCCTGAGATGAAGAGACTGAGGATTTGGGTGCCACAAGGTTCCCTCCTCCTGGGAGAGGAGATCTGGAGCAGACCCAGGTCCAGGGAGGGAGCTTGAGAGAGATGCAGAAGTAGAGGGTACCACACTTGGCGTGGCCAATGTGGTGCTATGAGGATCATAGACCCCTTGTCTCTCTGAAGCTTGAACAGAGTCTTGGGGATGAGGGGAATAGGTGGAAAGGCATAGAGGAAGTCTTGCCCCCAATGAAGGAGGAAGGCATCCCTGGCCTGAACTCCCTGACATGGAATCCTGGAACAAAACCGGGGAAGTTTGGCATTCCATGGACTTGCAAACAGGTCTATGTCTGGGGTACCCCAAATCCGAAAAATCCTGGCTATCTGGTCCCCATGGAGGGACCATTCGTGTGGAAGCAGAACTCGACTGAGTCTGTCTGCCCAAAAGTTTTGAACCCCTGGAAGATACACTGCCATGAGATGGATTTGATGCTCTCTGGCGAAGGCCCACAATCTCAGAGCTTCGTTGCAAAGCGACAGAGAGCCAGTCCCTTCCTGCTTGTTCACGTAGAACATGGCTACCTGGTTGTCCGTGTGGATGAGGACTGTCTTGTAGCTGAGCAGGGTGTGGAAGACTCTGAGAGCCAGAAAGATTGCTCTGAGCTCTAAGAGGTTGATATGTAGAGATGTCTCCTGTGGAGACCAGATGCCTTGGGTTGAGAGATCTTGTAGATGAGCTCCCCAACCCTTTGGAGAGGCATCTGTTGTAAGGGTTGCTTGGGGTAACACTGTTGAAAGGGGGACCCCAGCAACAGATTTTGAGTGGACTTCCACCAGTGGAGGGACCAAAAGAGGCGACTGGAGGTTGCTATTTTGTCTGACAGGCAACCTGATGCCTGGGTCCACTGGGTGGATAGGGTCCACTGAGCTGCCCTCATGTGAAGGCGAGCGTAAGGAACCACATGCACCGTGGATGCCATGTGGCCTAAGAGTTGTAACATCTCTCGAGCAGTTAAATGGGATTTTAACTGAATCTGGGAGGCTAACTGCACCAAGCGTAGGCAACGGGCCTGGGGAAGATAGGCCCTTGCAGTTGTGGTATCCAGTAAGGCCCCTATGAACTCTAGAGACTGAGTAGGGGTGAGATGGGATTTTGGAATGTTGATTACCAGTCCCAGATACTGAAGAACACGCCTTGTGCAGGCCAGGGAAGTCTGGGCCTTTGACAGGGATGGAGCTCAGATGAGCCAGTCATCCAGATATGGGAATACGAATATTCCTAGAGTGCGCAGAAATGCAGCTACTACTGCCATGCATTTTGTGAACACTCTTGGAGCAGAGGCCAGACCGAAAGGAAGCACTTTGTATTGGTAATGCTTTCCTTGGTAAAGGAACCGAAGGAACCTTCTGTGTGTTGGATGGATGAGAACATGGGTGTACGCATCCTTGAGATCTAGAGAACAAAACCAGTCCTGACTCTGGAGGTATGGAAGGAGAGTTCCGAGAGAAGTCATCTTGAATTTCTCCTTGCATAGAAACTTGTTCAATTCTCTGAGATCTAGTATGGGTCTGTAGCCCCCCGTTTTCTTTGGAATGAGAAAATAGGGGGAGTAGAACCCTGAGCCCTATTGAAGAAGGGGTACTTCTTCTATTGCCCCTTGGGCAAGAAGGGTAGCAATCTCTTGACCTAGAAGGTTGAGGAGAGATGTTGGAGAATTGAACTGTTTCACCATGGTGTGAGGAGGAAGGTTTAAGAAATGAAGCTTGTACCCATCTCGTATGATGTAGAGGGTCCATTGCTCTGCTGTGATTTGTTCCCATCTGGGAGCAAAGTGAGCTAACCTTCCTGGGATGGTGAGAGGCTCTGGATGTTCTAGAGCCAGAAAGGCTAAGTTCTCTAGTGGAAAGTCAAAGGCCCTGAGGAGGCTGAGGCTGTTGGGCCGTAGCAGTCCTCGCAGCCTGAGGCTTGGCCTGTTTTGGTTGTTGCTGTCTCTTTGTAGCAAAACGACCTTGAGAAGAGGCCTGACCATAACCAGAAGAAAATTTCCCTTTTTTTGGGAAAGATCCTTTTTTGAACAACCTCTTTTTAAAAGGAGCAGTAGTAGACTTTGAAAGTCTATCTAAAGCAGAATTTTCAGCATCCATCTGGTTGGCCTTTGCTTGCCAATCTTTGCCAAAAAGGTTTTCCCCTGTACAGGGAAGGTTACCTAGACCATCCTGTACCCAGGATTCCAAATCAGAGGCTTGCAACCAAGCAACTCTGCGTGCACCTATGGCAATAGCCGAGGCTCTACTGGCACCCTCAAAAGAGTCAAAGGCTGCACGGTTGGAAAACTTGGATACATCCTGTGCCTGTTTAAGCCAGGTGATATATTCTTCTCTCTTATCTTCTGACATAAAAGGAGATAAGGTTTGCAGATGATCTGTAACTTCTTTTAGAAACATCCCCATATAGAGACTATAGGAGTTGATTCTGGCTACAAGCATACTGGCCTGGAAGATTTTCCTGCCAAAGGCATCTAGGGTTCTGCATTCTCTTCCTGGAGGAGCAGAGGAGTGCCTTTTTGTACTCTTGATCTTTTTCATAGCAGACTCTACCACAATGGAGTGGTGAGGAAGCTGAGTCTTATGAAACCCAGGACAAAGAGGAACACGATACATGGTGTCCAACCTTCGGGAATGAGGGGAGGTGGAAAGAGGAGTTTCCCATATGCCCAACATGTGATCATAAAGAATCTCATGTATTGGTAAGGTGGCTGCCTCTTTAGGAGCCTTAGGATATTGTAGGATATCTAATTTTTTGGCTCTAGGTTCAGTTTCAGAGGCCACTGAGATGGACAGGCCTTTGACCACCTTCCTAATGAAGTCCTGAAAAGACAAGTCTTCAGGAGGAGACATTCTCCTTTTTGGAGAAGAGGGTTCCTGAGGAAGGATCCCCGATGCTTCAATTGAGACCTCTGATGTATCAGAGTCTTCAGAGGAATCAAAGTATCGACTGTCTGGATGCTCTCGCAGAGCCCGATACGCGTACCGGGAGGTATCGACATTGGGAGTAATCGGTACCGAGTCGGTACTGATGGGCATCACTGGATAGCGTACCGCTGATGTCGATGCAAGCGGTACCGGTATCGGAACCAATTTCGGATCCGGTACCAGAATCGTACCGGTACCGACAACGGGGTTTGTTGCGGTACCGTAGGCATCGCAGCTTGTATGAATGCTGTGATGGCACGCTGCATGGTCAGAATATTCTGATCCATCGCCGCCACCAATGTCTGGATGTCGGTACCGGTGGTAACCGCCGGTACCCCAGAACATTGTAACAGGTGATCGGTCAAGGCCGAGCCATCGATGTCAACCTGTGACCCCATAGGTAGAGCTTTGGAAGCCGGAGCCTCCCACCGGGGTAATTTTGCCGGTGCGGATTCCTCAAGAGTAAGCCCGGGGGCATCTCGATACTTAGAGGGAGATGAACTCTTTGAGGACTGGCCAGATTTAAGTTTGGTTACCTGAGATCCATGGGATGAAGAAGCAGCCCTGGAAGACATTGATGCCACAGAAGCTGCATCAGAGGGAAACAGGGTACCGAGTTTGGCTGCCCGATTTTGTAACCCTCTCTTAGACATCATGGAACAGGACTCACAATCCGCAATGGAGTGGTCAGGACCTAAACATTTTAGACACCAGTCATGGGTGTCCGTGACAGAAATAGTGCTGCTGCACTTCGTGCACTTTTTAAACCCGGAGGCGGGTTTTTCCATGAGGAAAAATATATCTGTAGGCCTAAGGCCCCAGTAGAAAAAATGCACTGAAGTAAGAAAAGAGTAGTTTGTTTTGTTTTTTTTTAAAGAAAGAAAAAAGACCGGTGGTACCGGTCCGGAATCGAGAAGGCAGACACGCGACTAAAGAAAAATAAAAGAAAATAAGAAATTCTTCAGCGGTGACAGGAAACACAACCTGCTGGCTCCGCGGAAAAGAAGAACTGGAGAGAGGCGGTTGGGAAAGGCGGGAAGGCAGCGCACTGGCGCTGTGTGATGCTCCCAAAAGCTTTCCTTTTGGACGCTGGGGAGCGTTCCTGCACAGGCTCCGTTGGTACCGACGATACCCATATGTGAAGACTCATTCCTGCTTGTTACTGGAGATAAGTATATACCATTGGGCTGATCTGCATACTTAAAATAGTGACCAGCAAAAGCATGTACATAAATGCTTATTTATTCATAAAATCATTAAAATACCATGATTTACATGCATTCATGGTGCATAACTTTGGGTGGCTCCTTATAAAATCATCCCCTACTTGGCCTGATTTTTTTTTTTTCCAAAACATAGTGCTTAGGTGAAAAATCAAAAAAAGGCACCTTTACACCTGTTTTATAAAAGCCAGCATAAGCACTTATGTGCCTTAATAAAATAGGCACCCCAAACCACCTCTAATAGCGCACAAATGCTGCACACATTTACACCCGTTCTAAAGTTGGTATAAAACATATGTATGTATCCTCAGCATGAACTTTCATTTTATTTTTGGAACTTTTTTATTGGGAAAACATCATGAAACGCCCCTCCCCCTGTGCTCATGATTCTGTATGAGTAGCACCTGGAGGTATGAGAAATAAAACTGCAGATATACAATATTTCCCAAATCATCCATACATCATGACAAATACCACTGCAGATATATGACATTTCCCAAATCATGACAAAACCTCCCCAGTATACTCACATATTTTATCAAAGTATGTGCGCACATCAAAACTCCACCCCTGCTACACTCAAACCATACCCTTGGCATGTACTTTTGGGCATTGCATGTACACATTTCATTTTGTCACTGCACATACTATTTGTGCATATACTGCTTTGTAATTATATAAAAAGGCCTTTTCCTCGTATGTGCCAGCTATATGTACAATAAAACTATGCTCAGCATGGGCATATTTCAGCCATTTTATCTTGAAGAGAACTAAAAGCCTAGACTCCCATTTTGAGTTTGGCAAAAATGCTTTGTACATCAAAACCAAATATGTTTAACACAAATTTAGTAATGTACAATTAACATTACTACAATCATATTAAAATAATTATTTGATTAGGCATAATTTCCCATTTAAACAAACAGGTAGCCATAGCAGCCATATAAAGAAAGTCTGTTCAGTTTTATTTCAGGCATTCTTGCCCATATCAATAGCTTGTCTGGCATCAGCAACAGCGTCGGGGACTCGAACAGTCATATCTGCCATTGCTTTCGTTAAACAGATCTGACAGCCCAACCGGGATCTAGAAAGGCAAAAAACAAATTCTGTTTAATCAAACAGCTTTACCTTTAGCAATTGGGATCTCATAGTATTACAGTTTCATAATACAGAATTTCCAGCAGTCAGGCTGGGCTTGGAGAGAACGCTACATTTTGCAAGTTGTGAAAGCTGTTATTGAATGAATGTGAGAATTACTCTCCCTACAACCCCCCTCCTTACATTTGCCCTTTCCACAATCACCTGTTTTTCAAAATTCTCTTGGCTTATACTCCCCTTCCATCTTTACCAAGGGCCACTTAAAGCCATCCATGCTGCTACTAATCCTTTCAGGACATATCAGGGAATGGGGAGTGGTAAGGCAGGTGAGAGTGGAGTAGATGCAGCAAAAATGCAGAAGTGGAGATGCAGTAGATGCAGGAGTGGAGGAGTGGAGGAGTGGCCTAGTGGTTGGGGCAAGGTACTTCAGGCCGGAAGGTCGGGGGTTCAAATCCCACTAGAGGACAGCAACCTTGGACCGGAAGGACTGGGGCTTCTAGTCCCACAGGTACTCCTTGTGGTCTTGGGCAAGCCACTTAACCCTCCATAGCCCATGTTCCCTGTAAAATAGTTATCTCCAAGTTATAATGCCCTGTTCAATGTAACTTCAGTTTGTTCAATGTAAACCGCACTGATGCAGAATAGCGCGGTATATAAGAGAATGGAAATAATAAAAAAAAAATAAAAAATAACTCCGGATCCCAACCGTTGCTCGCATTTTTTTTTTTTTTTTAAAGCCATGAGGCATTATGGGATGGCAGACCTGTAACTATTAGTACTCCTCTTTTGGGCTAGGAGGAACAGATCCTCTTTGTCTAGATCCTCCTCCCTCTTGGGAAAAAATATTTTTAAGCTTCGGACCTGAAGCCTCCCTCTTCCTTCATAAAAAAACAAACAAACAAACTTAAATTTCAAATATTTGAGCTTGGTATATGTTTTCTTTTCCTGACATTTAAATATAGACCAGCAAAAGGTTGCATAAATAGCTGTTGCCATGACAAAATAATGCTGCATTACAAAAATATTTGTCTCATATTTTACAATATAATACCAGAAAACGATCATAAAAAAAACCTTAAAAGGACTGCCAAAAGTCCTAACTAGGGACCCTAGGGAGAGCTAGAGGGGCCCACGTGCAATGAGCACAAATATGAAGCAAAGATTTATCATCAGTAAAGAGAGAACAGCAGGTATGGCCTACCACCTTCATGGAAAAATAAAGACAGTGGGGGTCACAAGTGACCGCAAAAGATGTGAATTTAGGCGTATGCATGGTGGCACCTTTCAAAGCCTTCTAGAAAAGTTCTCAGCTGGAGAGATATATCCATGGGGTTATGTTTGGTGGTATTTAACTCTCATATGATAATTCAATGCAGCCTATCATAGTGCAAGTAAAGATAGACCTTTAGTAAAATCATACTATCCTCAAGTTGTATCAATATGTAATGTAACCTTCTCAAAGAACAGTTGTGTAGTTAAAATACTAGTCAATAAACTGTAGAGCACACATGTCCTTGGGGTGGCTGCATTGAATTATCATATGAGAGTTAAATACCACCACATGGTATTAGTATGTACAAATAATACTGTAGCTACTCTCAAGATTACAACATTGTATTTTCTCAGCTGATATGTCTGTATGTATATATTTTTTTATTAATTTATGTTTTTATGCTTTTATGTCCTGCGTTTGGAACTTACATTTCATTATGGAAGATTTGATTTGAATTATGTGATGTTTTGTATACATGTACATTATTAAGTATATTTATATGGGGCTTTTTAATTAATATATTTTTTTATGTATATACTTATTTAAATTTGTTTTATGTTTTTAAGTTATATACCCCCTGAAGAAGGCCCACGCGCCGAAATGCGTTGGTGTTTTCCATGAATAAACATCCGTCAACCATCCAATCCTGATTTCGTCTCTTGCTTTTTGTGTCCCCCTCCCCCCCCCCCCCCCACCCCCACTAGGGAAGATATACTGCTCTTTAGGGCTGCCATTCTGGTCTCCATGCTAGATGGCTCCACAGCCTTCGATGCGGGTACAGAGGACTTTGGGCCCAGCATCGGTACTGTTGAGGGGTGTCCTCAATGAGGATGGCCTTGGAGACGGGAGGCTGGTCGGTGGGAACCAACTACTCCTTGCGAGGAAACTTCTTCCCTGATCCGTCCTCCGAGGCGGTCTTCGAAGATATCTTCTTATGCTCCACCTCCGAGGACTTCTGCTCAGAGGAGCCGTGGGACTCTGAGGAGACTCTGGCATCACAGGGTACAGAGGTATTGGAGGGGGTCCTGCAGCATGGTGTTACCAGAGAACCGGGGCGGAGTCAGACTTATGAAAAATTTTTCCTGCTGCTGTTGACAACTCTTTAAGGCCTTTGGGGTCACTGTTCTGCAGAGTTGTCAGAGTCACTGTGCTCCGGACCAAGGCATCAGAGGCAGCAATTGTGTGGATCGATATGTGACATAACTTTGCCACACCAGTCACACGTTCTGAAGCCACTTGAGAACTGGAAAAAGGGGTCCCTGCCTCCCGACAGGGATCAGAGGCCTTTGGCTGAAAAAGTGCAGGAACGCCAGTCGAGGCGGACCTTGATGAAAAAAGTGGAAAATGGAGATACGAACTCCAGAAGCGATGCAGAGGCGAGTTGGCTCAGGGGCAGGAAGGAGCTGGTATGCAAACCGGACAAAATTTAACGATAAAAATCACACTTTTTTGGGGGAAAATGGACAACGTCTGAAGGGTTCCGCGGAAAAAAGGAGACCAAGGCAAGATGGTACCCTTCGGCGGGAAGTGGACCACGCATGCATGGTGCATCTCCCAAAAGCTTTCTTTGAAAGCTGGGGAGATGCTTCCGCATGGGCTCTGCCTGTGCTGACATCACCAATATGTGAGGGCTAACTTCCTGCTTGTTCCCGGAGAAATGTATGGATTTGAAGCAATTCTATCTGTTTTTAGCTATTTTGCCCCTGTTCTGATGCGCTCTACCCAGTACCCTGAGAAACACGTTCAAAAAAACCCTTTCAAGTATCCACCAGAGTCAGCAGCATGGGTTACTGCTTTTACTCCTCTATTCCCAAAATTTAGCTTTTTATGTTTATGTAAACTGTTTTGCTGAATTTTATTTGAAAGGCTATATATATATATATCTATATATCTATATATCTATATCTATATCTATATCTATATATATATATATATATATCTCAAGAGACTGAATTGAACTTATGGGGATATGCAAGTTATAAATAGTTGTTGATTTAAAAGAATTAAATCCAATAGGTTCTGCGATTCAAGCTGAACTTTTGATGGCAAACAAAAATTGTTGAAAACTTCGGAAAACAAAGGCATATAAGAAATAAACAGATGCATTATAGCCCTTGCATAGCAGAAAATTCAGCAGCTCAGCAAAATTAAACATTCCACTACCTTTTCATAATTTAGACAGTGCCTTACGTTTCTGTGAGTCCATAAGCCAGGTCTAGCATGTCCATCTCCTCATCAGTAACTGGATCTAATTTCTCAAACACATGGTCTTCAAATATTAAATGACAGGTAGAGCAGGCCAGAGTTCCTTCACAAGCACCTATGGGGGAAAAAAACCACCCATTGTCAGATATGCTTACTTGATATGCATTGTTACTTATCGCAGTCTCTTATTTTATTTTAAAAAGGAAAGGACTGCAAGAGAAAAATCAGTTCTGCATCACTGATAAATTGGCTATAAATCTCCTGATTCCTTAGGAGATGATTGAATTTACATGGCTTTAAAAGTGTAGTTACTCAGCTGTAACAGGTGTTCTCCAGGGACAGCAGGACTCATTCCTCACTTATGGGTGACGTCGGCACCGACAGAGCCTGTGCGGAGCAATTCCCCAGCTTTCAAATAAAGTTTTGGGATTGCTGCCACGCATGCGTTGTCCTCTTCCCGCCCAAAAGTGCCATCTTGGTCAGTCAGGTCCCTTAGCTCGAGCCCTACCAAGCAGATGGCAAGAGAAGGATAAAAATCCAGCAACTCATCAGGGGAGGTGGGAGGGTAGTGAGAACCGAGTCCTGCTGTCCCTGGAGAACCCTCAGTATCCGTCAAGAAGGGTTGGAGGGCAGCTTATACCCCGAACAGATTACAGAGTACAACCTGGCTGAAGGCGCTGGCCCGTCGGGACTCCCTCTCCAGGCAGAAGTGGACAACGAAGGTATTTGCTGAAGACCAGGTCGCAGCCTGGCAGATGTCCGTCAGAGGCACTGAGCGCAACGAAGCTACCGAAGCCGCCTTGGCTCAGACACCGTGTGCGGTGACCCACCGAACAAACAGGGCACCCGCCTTCGCGTGAGCGAAGGCAATGCAGTCCGCCACCCAGATGGAGAGGGTGCGTTTTGTGACTGCCTGCCCAGGTGATTGGGATCATAGGTTCACGAAGAGCTGGCCAGACTTACGAAGGTAGAAGGCAAGAGCCCTCTTGCAGTTGAGTGTATGCAAAACCACCGATGCCTGGTCGGCATGGTGTCTCGGGAAGAAGGTCGGTAAGACTATCTCCTGATTGAGATGAAAATCCGAGACAACCTTTAGCAGGAACTTGGGGTGGGTACGGAGGACCACCCTGTTCCTATAGAACCTGGCATAAGGGCTTCAGCCATGAGAGCCTGGAGCTCACTGACTCGGCAGGCCGAGGTCAGAGTCACCAGGAAGACTACCTTCCAGGATAGGTACCGAAGCAAGCACATTACCATCGGCTCAAAGGGTGAACGGGTAAGCTGCATGAGCATTACGTTCAGGTCCCACTCCTGGGAGGCCGAATGGGAGGTCTGGACAGCAAGAGACCCCGCAGAAAGCAGGAGACCAAGGGCTGCTCCGAGAGGGGTTTGCCCTCTATTGGGAGGTGGTTCGCCAAGATGGCTCTCAGGTGTACCCTGGCAGAGTTCGACTTCAGCCCCGCCTTCGAAAGATGGAGAAGGTTCTGGAGGACCCACCGAGTGGGACAAGAGAAAGGGTCAATCTGGAGCTCGGAGCACTAGACTGAGAAGCGTCGCCACTTGAAGGCATAATCTCGTCTCATTGAGTCCTTCCTCAATGCGAGGACCACCTCCTCCGGTAGGTCTAGTGCAGCTAGGGAGACCCATTCAGCCGCTAGGCCGTAAGGGACAACGCGGCCAAGTTTGGGAGTAGTACCCACCCCTCCTCCTGCGTTAGCAGGCCCGGGGCATAGCCCAGGGGAACCGGAGGCTCGGATGCGAGCCAGAGCAGGAGTAGAAGCCATGGTTATCGAGGCCTCGAGGGAGCAATGAGTATCATCGACGCTCGGTCCCGCTGCACTTTGTGGAGGGTCCTCGCGATGAGAGGAGTGGGAGGGAATGTGTAGAGAAGCCCGGAGGTCCAGCTCAAGAGGAATGCATCCGGAGCCTCCCTGCTCAAGTGTGGGACTGGGCCACAGAAGCAGGGGAGCTCTGAGTTCATCGGGCTAGCGAACAAGTCCACAGTCGGGGTCCCTCACCGATGGAACAGTGAGCTGGTCACCTCTGGGTCCAGCCACTATTCGTGAGGGTGGAGGATCCTACTGAGTTTGTCTGCAAGGACGTTCTCGTGGCCCGGGAGGTAGACCGCTTATAGGGTCATCCCCCGATGTAAGGCTAAGGAGCAGAGGAGGACCGGTTCCCGGCAGAGGCGTGATCCTGTGCCCCCCTCCTTGTTGATGTAGAACATCGCCACTTGATTGTCGGTCTGCACGAGCACCGACTTTGAGATGGTCCATGAAGGCCCTCAGGGCCCACCGGACCACCTGAAGCTCAAGCAAGTTTATTTGCTGTTGAGACTCTTCGGGTGACCAGCCCTCCTGCGTGCACAGCATACTTCAGTGGGCGCCCCTCCCCAGTAGGGAAGCATCTGTTGTCAGCACTAGTTCGTGCTGCGGGGTCTGGAAGGGCAGTCCCCGGAGTTGGTTGCAGGGGGCCCTTCCACCAGTCTAAGGACCTGCAAAGGTTGTGGGAGACCCGAATGGGGTCTCTGAGGTGACTGGACGCGAGGCTCCGAGTGCTGAGGCACCACTGGGCCGTCCACATGTGCAAGCGGGCATGTGGAACCACATGGACGATGGAGGCCATGTGCTCCAGGAGGTGCAGCATAGTCCACGTCATGACCCGAGTGTTGCTCTGGACCTGGGCCACTTGGGCTCAGAGGCAAGCCGCGCAGTCTGCTGGCAGAAAGGCAGTCGCCCGCCAAGTATCGAGGCGTGCGCTGATAAACTGCAAGGTTTGTACCACTTCAAGGTGGGACTAGGGGTAGTTGATCAAGAACCCCAGATGCTCAATGAGGAGGATCGTGCGTGATGCCGCCAGACGGGCTTCTCCGTCCGAGGGCCCTATGACAAGCCAGTTGTCGAGGTAAGGGAAGACCGGTACGCCCTGCCGTCTGAGGAAGGTGATGACTGCAGAGAGGCACTTTGTGAAGACCCGCAGGGCAGATACGAGTCCAAAGGGGAGCACCCTGTATTGGTAATGCTCCCCTTGCATCCTGAAGCGCAGGAGCTGCCTGTGCTGGGGGTGAATTAAAATGTGGGCGTAAGCATACCTGAGATCTAAGGAGCATAGCCAGTCGTCCTGCTGGAGGAAGGGCAGCAGGACGCCAAGTGATAGCATTTTGAACTTCTCTCACACCAGAAACTTGTTTAGCTTTTGGAGGTAGAGGATGGGCCATAGACCCCCCCCCCCAACTTCTTCGGGATGAGGAAGTACTGGGAATAGAAGCTTTGGCCTCGGAGGTGCGTTGGTACCCTCTCGACCGCTCGCTGGGCGAGGAGGTAGTCTAACTCCCACTGTAGTAAGGTCTGGTGTGCGTGGAGTCGAGAAGGCGCCGCTGGGGTGAAGGGAGGGGGAAACCTGCCTAGATGGGAGATGGTAGCTGTCTCGGACTACTCGGAGGACCCAAGTGTCCGACGTGATGGATGCCTACTGAGGGGCAAAGGAGGACAGGCGTCCCCCCATCGGCTGCGGTGCTGCCAGGGGGCAAAAGGCTACGCTGCTGGTATCAAAACCCCTGGGCGGGCTGAGGTGGCACCGGAGTTTGGGCCTTGGGCCCTTTTGGCTTGCGGCGACTGTGGGGCCCAGACTTTCCCTGCGTCACAGTGGTCGGCGTGGGAGTGGGTGGGTACGGTCGATAGCCTCTGTAGTGTAGACCCTTCCACGGGAAGAACAGCTTCTTAGTTTGCTGTTTCTTCCGAGGGAGGGAGGAGGTCATGCGCGAGAGGCGGGTTCGGGTGACGAATTCCGTTTCTATCTCAGTGGCCATATCTTCCATCGGTTTACCGAAGAGCTGCTCACCAAGGCAGGGCACGTCTAGGAGCTTTTCCTGAATCCACTGCTCCAAGTCAGAGGACTGGAGCCATGCCTGGCATCGGGCCCTGATTCCAGTGGCTGCCACTTGAGCCAAGGACTCAAATCAGTCGTAGACGGCACGGGAGGTATTTTGAGCACTCCGCAATGGACTTCAGAAGGGTCCGGAATCTATTGAGGTGTTCGCCCGCGAGGCCCACAGAGAAACCCCCAAATTCCTTGGCTAGGTCACGCAAAAACATGCCCGTGTACAATTAGTATGCCTGAATACGGCATGAGAGCATGGACCGTTGGTAGGCCTTGCAGCCTAGGGCGTCGAGGGCTCTCGACTCCCTGCCCGGCGGAACCGAAGAATGAGACTTCAGGCTCTTTTGTTTTCTCATAGCCGATTCCACCACAATGGAGGTGTAAGGAAGTTGGGTTTTCCTGAACCCAGAGCCGCACTGGACCCTGTACATCGCGTCGAGGCACTTGCTCACAATGGGGACTGAAGCAGGGGGTCTCCCACATGCGGGCTAGCAGCCTGGACAGAATGGAAGGAACTGGGACAGTAAGAGATTCGAGGTGGGGACTCTTACTGCAAAATATCGAGCTCTTCAGTTCGAGGCTCCTCCTCAGCCTGGGTAGCCAGGTTGAGAGCCGTGCCATATCCCGCACAAACACCAAGAAGGAGGTGTCCTTTGGGTAGCAAACGCCACTAAAAGGTGGGCGGGGACGGGTCCGACAGGAGGTCCCAATGGGCATGGGTCTCTGGGGAGGTATCCCAGTCTGACTCCCAGTCCGAAAAATCAGAGGAGGAACCCGATTCGGGCTGGTCGCCTCGTCCAGAAGCCGAGGCCCATTTGGAGCTGGAGATCTCGCCCCCGAGGAACAGGAAGGCGAGCAAGACTGACGCCGAGGACCCTCACGAGGCCCATGGCTCTCGGAGGTTTCCAGGGCGGATTTTGGTGACCCTCTCAAGGGAACCTCGGTCTCTAGGCGCAGGCCAGCAAAGCTGGATACAAGCACCTGCTGGGAATCTGTGAATGCAAAAACGCTGTGTTCTAGTGCCAGCATGCGGGACTCCCACATGGGCATGGGCCCCTGCGATGCCGACACTAGGGTCACCGGGTCGGGCGTCGAGGAGGAGAGGGGGTCCTCGCTGGGATGGCCCTCAGGAGACCTGGAGAAAAGCAATGGGTAGACCCCCCTTATGATCAGTACAATGCAAATCAAATCAATAAAATCAAATAAAAAAATAAAAATATCGAATCACTAAATATTTTTATTTCAACTATTTGGGTATTTTAAATATTAGACAGGTATTCTAGCACAACCTTTTGTTGAGAAAGGGAACTTAGGATACCTTATCAGAATGGCTTACTATGGGGTTCTTTTTGTGAACAGAGACCTTTAATTACAATAAAAGCCTAAATCATTTGATGTATATTTATCTTCAATGTGATTGATTTATTACTTTATGTCCTACTATTTTGTGGGTGGTAGGGGTGGGTTTATGATTTGGATCTTAAATGTAAAATAGAGTAGTTACTCACCTGTAACAGGTGTTCTCCAGGAGCAGCAGGTATCAGTCCTCACATATGGGTGTCATCGGCGCCGATGAAGCCCCAGCGGAGCATTTCCACAGCTTTCTATGAAAGCCTTTGGGAATGCAGGCACGCATGCGCGGTTCCCTTCCCGCCTAAAGGTGCCATCTTACCTCAGTCAAATGACACAGCTAAGAACAGCACACAAAAATGAAAAAATAAACTATGTACAACTGCAACTCCAAGGGGAGGAGGGAGGGTTGTGAGGACTGATTGCTGCTGCTTCTGGAGAACACCTGTTACAGGTGAGTAACTACTCTTTCTCCAGACCAAGCAGGAAGTCAGTCCTCACATATGGGTGACTCCCCAGCTCTTGGCTACCGAGGAACCCAGGCTGAACAAGAGAACTCCCTCTAGTCTCAGCAGCAAAGAAAGGCTTTTCAAGGACACAACCTCCACCGGTAGCCCCACAGAGGGCAGGAGGGCAGGAGTTGCCTAAACCTCAAAGAGATTCCGGAGTACTGCCTGGCCAAAAGCACTGTCCCTACGGGACTCCCTCTCCAGGCAGTAATGGGCTGCAAAAGTCTGGCTTGAAGACCAAGTTGCAGCCTTGCAGATGTCTACCAAGGGCACAGAGCGGAGATGAGCCACTGAGGCAGCCATTTCCCTGACACGATGGGCCGTGACCCTACCCTGCAAAGGAAGGTCAGCCGCCTTATAAGCCCAGGTGATACAGTCAGCCACCCAGATGGACAAGGTACGCTTGGACACAGCCAACCCCAACTTATTGGGGTCAAAAGATACGAAGAGCTGAGTAGCCCTTCTATGCCCCTGCGTATGGTCAAGGTAGAAGGATAAGGCCCTCCTACAGTCCAGGGTATGCAGGACTGCTTCAGCCTGGCTAGCATGAGGCCTAGGGAAGAATGTTGGAAGAACCACCTCCTGATTGAGGTGGAAAGAGGAGACAACCTTAGGGAGGAACTTTGGATGAGTCCTGAGGACTACCCTGTTCCTGTAAATCCTGGTGTAAGGCCTGTCACAGACCAGGGCCTGAAGCTCACTTACTTGCCTAGCCGAGGTAAGGGCTATCAGGAAGAGCGTCTTCCAGGAGAGGAAGCGTAGTGGACAAGTAGCCATCGGCTCAAAAGGTGGGCGAGTCAGTTGCTGCAAGAACACATTCAGCTCCCACTCAGGGGCAGGAGGACAGATGGGAGGCTTGAGCAAAAGCAAGCCCCTGAGAAAACGGGACACCAAGGGGTGACCAGATAGAGATTGTCCCTCCACCAATGAGTGGTGAGCTGCTAGAGCTGAGAGGTGGACCCGAACAGAATTGGACTTAAGTCCCTGATTGGATAAGTGCAGTAAGTACTGAAGAACTACTGGCACAGTACAGGAGAAAGGATCCTCTGTACATAGGTGACACCACACAGAAAACCTTTTCCACTTGAGAGCGTAGGTTTTCCTAGTGGATTGTTTCCTGGAGGCTAGGACAACCTCTTCAACTTCCTGAGGTAGGCCCCAGGGAGCCAAAACTACCCTTGCAGCCTCCAGGCCTTCAAATTGAGAGACTTGAGATTGGGGTGCAGAAGGGAACCCTGGTCCTGTGTGAGAAGGTCGGGTTGCAACCCCAGAGGCAATGGAGGATCCACCGCCAGTTGAAGCAGAAGAGGAAACCAAGGCTGTCTCGGCCACCTGGGAGCTACCAGCAGGAAACATAGAAACATGATGACAGAAAAAGACCACATGGCCTATCTAGTCTGTCCTTCGGCCTATCTAGTCTGTCCTTGGAGGCCTTGTCCTGGAGAATCTTGAATAGGGTTCGGGCCACCAAGGGTGTGGGAGGAAACGCATAGAGGAGGCCCTGAGACCACGATATCAGAAAAGCATCCGCTGCTGTCCGCAGAGGATGTGGTTGCCTGGAGCAGAACTGTGGCAGTTGCTTGTTGATGGGGCTGGCAAAGAGATCCATCAAAGGGAGACCCCATTTCAGGAAGATCTTCTGAACTACTGAAGGATGAAGCTGCCACTCGTGGGGCTGCAGTATCCTGCTCAATCTGTCTGCCAGGTAGTTGTCCTGGCCAGAAAGGTACACAGCCCTGAGGAGCATGTTGTGCTTGAGGGCAAAAGAACAAAGGTCCTGAGCTTCCCGACAAAGGATCCTGGACCCAGTTCCGCCCTGTTTGTTCACATAAAACATGGCAACTTGGTTGTCTGTCTGAATCAGGACAGACTGTTGAGCCAGGGTAGGAGTGAAAGCTTTGAGTGATAATCGAATAGCTAAGTTCGAGGAGACTGATCTGCTGTGCAGCTTCCCAGGGAGACCAGAGGCCCTGGGTGCCCTTGCCCAGACAATGCGCTCCCCAGCCTTCAGGGAGGCATCTGTTAGCAGCACAGTGTAATCTGGAATCTGAAAGGGCACCCCTTTCAGTAGATTGGTTGGATGTAGCCACCAGTTGAGGGAGTGCAGAAATTGTCTGGACACCCTTATTCTGTCTCTGAGGCTGCCTGTTGCTTGTGACCACTGAGACCGAAGGCACCACTGTGCAGGCCTCATATAGAGCCTGGCATTGGGGGTCACATGTACTGTCAAAGCCATGTGGCCTAGAAGCCGCAGGCAGAGTCTGGCGGAGACCAGGGACCTGCTGAGAAACTGACTGGCCAAGGCCATTAACCTTCGGGCTCTGTTTTCTGGCAAGAATGCCTTTGCCAGGAGAGAGTCCAACCTTGCCCCTATGAACTCCAAGTTCTGGGAAGGGAGCAAAGTGGACTTTGCGAAGTTTATGACAAACCCCAGGCCTTGTAGAAGAGCAATAGTCCTGAGGGTGGCTTGATTGGCCTCCTGACATGTCTGACCCCTGATGAGCCAGTCGTCCAGATAGGGGAAGACAAAGTTGCCCTGATTTCTCAGGTAGGCCGCCACCACTGCTAAGCACTTTGTAAAGACTCTGGGGGCGGAGGTGAGGCCGAAAGGCAGCACTCTGTACTGGTAATGGTTTCCTTCCATGATAAACCTTAGGTACTTTCTGTGGTCTGGATGAATGAGGATGTGAGTGTACGCATCCTTTAGATCTAAGGAGCATAGACAATCTCCCTGCTGGAGGTAGGGCAGAAGGGTTCCAAGAGTAAGCATCTTGAACTTTTCTTTCACTAGGAACTTGTTGAGGTTCCTGAGGTCCAGAATGGGACGAAGGCCACCGGTCCTTTTGGGCACCAGGAAATACCTGGAGTAGAATCCGTGACCTTGCAAGTGGGGAGGCACAGGCTCCACCGCTCTGTCCACCAACAGACCCTGAAGCTCCTGACGGAGAAGGGCTGTGTGCAGAGGAGGCCTTGGAGGCTCCCCTGGAAAATATGGGGGTGGCAGTTGGTGGAAATGGAGGGTATATCCCTTGTGGATTATCTCCAGCACCCAACTGTCCCTGGTGATAAGGGGCCACTGGTGGGCAAAGAGGGCAAGACGACCTCCTGTGCAGGGTTGGGAGAGCAGTGGAGGAGAGGCTATGTTCAAGGAGTCAAAACCCCCCACCCTGCTGAGTGGTAGCAGGGGCCTGAGGCTTGGGGGTCCTCTGCCTACGGGGCCCATTACCCTGGCCCTTGGCTTGCTGACCCTGGGGGGCAGCTTGGGCAGCCTGATACTGTGGGTACTGTTTGTAGGCAGTGCCCTTCCTTGGGTAAAAGGGCTTCTTACCCGAGCCCTTCTTTTTATGAGAAGGGGCAGAGGCCTTCCTCGACAGCCTTGTCCGGATGAGGTGCTCGGTCTCGAGCTGAGCGGCCTTCTTGGTCATGGGCTTGCCAAAAAGGTTTTCACCTCGGCAAGGGACATCGACCAACTTGTCCTGAACCCATGGCTCGAAGTCCGATGACTGCAGCCATGCCTGGCGTCGAGCCGCGATGCCGGCGGCCGCCAACTCGGGCCGAAGCCTCAAAGCCATCATAGGTGGCGCGGGACATGAAATTCGAGCAGTCCCGAATCCCCGAGGACAAGGTCTTAAATCTCTGCAAGGGTTCCCCGGAGAGACCAGCAGAGAATCCGGCCAACTCCTTGGCCAGATCCCGCAAGTACATGCCCATATACAGCTGGTAAGACTGGACACGGCAAGCAAGCATCGAGCCCTGAAAACACTTTCTACCGACGCCATCTAGGTTTCGGGCCTCCCTGCCAGGAGGCACCGCGGAGTGCATCTTCTGACTCTTCAGACGATGCATGGCCAATTCCACAACCATGGAATGGTGTGGTAGCTGTGCCTTTTGAAACTCAGGGCTCTTCCGGAGTCGATAGATGGAATCGACCTGCTTGCTAAGAACCGGCGCCGAGGCCGGTGCCTCCCACATACGGAAGAGGAGCCGTTCCAGCATCGGAGGAACCGGGACAGTAAAGGCCTCCTTTGGAGGAGAGTCATACTGCAGGGCCTCGAGCTCTTCAGCTCGAGGCTCCTCCTCGGGATCCGCCGGAATAGCCAAGGCAGTGGCCATATCCCGGAAGAACTCCGAGAACCGGGTGTCCTCTGGAGGGGACCTACTCCGGGGTTCAGACTGCGGTGAGTCCAAAGGGACGCACCGAGTCTTAAAGGTATCGGGAGACTCCTCGTCCTCCGTCTCCCAAGCTGACTCGTCCGAGGAAGAGTCGGGGTCTGACTCCGCGGGGCCCTGGAGCACCCGCCCCGACGTCGACGCCCTCAGTCCCGAACGGGAGGTCGAGGGAGACCGCAACCGAGGTCGAGGGAGACCGCAACCGAGGTCGACTCCGAGCCACGAGGGACTTGAGTATCGGCTTGGCCTCCGGGGTCGACTTTGACGTTGATGTCCCGGTGGTCGGGGCAGATGCGCCAGACAGGCTGGCCATCAGTGCCCGCTGCTGCTCCATGAAGGCAGACATTCTGCTCTCCAAGGCTGTCATCCTGAGACTCAGCTCGGGAGACGCAGCAGCCACCGACTCGGGCCCCAGTGGCACCGGGCCCGACGTCGGCTCTCTGGGAGGAGAGTCCACGAGGACTATGGGGCTTACGTGTCCAGCAGACTCCGGCTCCACACGAGGAACTTTGGCAGGCTTCTCCGGTTCCACAGGCCCAGGGTGACGGTCGGGGGTCTTAGACCTGGCCCTCGAGGAGCCAGGGACCTCTTCCGACGACGCCCTCGCGAGCCGCTTCTTCCTCTTGCGTTCCCGGTCGGGGGACACCCTGTCCGAGGAGCTTCGACGGCGCTCGGGATCCCGAGATGTCGAGGCCTCAGACGAGGTCCGGGCCCGCCTGGAGGCTGAGTCCGAGAAAAGCCTTTCCTTTTGCTGCTGTCGACTTCGTAGTGCCTTGGAAGACATTTTTCCACAGGCCCCGCACGACTTAGGATCGTGGTCGGGGCCTAGGCACCGAAGGCAGCAGTCGTGTGTGTCGGTGAGAGACATTAGTTTCTTACACCGATCACACTTCTTAAAGCCACTGGAAGCCATCGGGGAAAAAAAAAAGTCCCCGCGAGGTCAAAGGACCGGCCTTCCAGAGAAAAACGGGCGCGAACGCCAGCCACGAAGGGCAAAAACTGAAAAAGAAGAATCGGGCTCGATATCGGTGTACCGAACCCGGCAGGAGAGGAACCGGCATCGAACTGGTAGAAAAAAAGAGCAAAAATTGCTAAAAATCTGATTTTAACCGGGAAAAACGGGACATACGTCCGACGGGCTTCACGGAAAAAAAGAGACTGAGGTAAGATGGCACCTTTAGGCAGGAAGGGAACCGCGCATGCGTGCCTGCATTCCCAAAGGCTTTCGTAGAAAGCTGGGGAAATGCTCCGCTGGGGCTTCATCGGCGCCGATGACACCCATATGTGAGGACTGACTTCCTGCTTGGTCCTGGAGAATGTAATATTTATCTTCGTTGTTTGAATATTATTGTATTATTTTGTTTGTTCTTTGGTTAATTTGAATAAATAAAATAAAATAAAAATAAATAAATTGCCACTAGATCATCAAATCTGTGTTCTGAACTATTCCAATTTAGCTCCCTTTGTAGGTGTTACTGTGTGTAAACGCTGGTGTGTTTTAGTATTGCAGTGTTTTTCTATAAGGTCCATGTGTAGCTTACACAAGGGGACATAATATTAAAAAGTAAGTAATGTTTTCAAGCTACCAGAAGAGACTTGGGAAATTTCTACCCCACCTGGGAAGTGTTCCTTTTGTTAACAGACTATTAGTGGTAACCAATGGCAAAATCTTATAACTCATTATATGTACTATTTAAAAACATCCATGGGTTACAAGTCCTCTTCTGTCATTTATATTATCCATCCTTGCAACTAGATTTAAAATGGAAGGACCAGTGAAACAATGAAGGCCAAACTAATAGAACATCATAGCTGCTTTAATACTGGGATTCTGACGGCTCCACTTGTTCCATATTGTTTGAAAGTGTTACAGCAGGTTTCAGAATTTAAAGATGGTTCATCTTTGAACATATCACCCAACTTTGGAGGGGTAGTGAATGGGGAGCTGTTTTGAACTGCCAGGAACAATACTGAATTTTTGAGCAACAGATTTTGAAACCAGTTGGCTTGAATGAAGATACAAACTGACATGCGATTTTGTAAATTGTTGGCCGGAGCTGATGCATAATTAAGTTCTGTGGAGATTTCCAAGTTTGCAAGCTGCTGTCATTGAGTCAAGTATGCAATGTTCTCTCTACATCAATAAAAAAAGTTAACCACTTGAAAGTATAGATGTTGCCACTATGTAAATAGCATAAATTCTGATTAAGGGCAGATGATCCAGAAAATTGCGACTTGTTTGAAAATGTGAGGTGACAGATTCCTCTGATGCAGAGAGTTATCAAAACTTGGTCCAAGTTAGGAAAAGCACCAGAAATATTAATTTCTATATAAATTTTAAAAACAATTGCCAATATATTGCGAGTTTTATAAAACTAATAAACAGATAGTTAAAGAAAAGCATAGGACATTAGAGACCTATGAATGTACAGATGAGTTTTAGTGGCAGCAATAGTATTTGAAGCTCTATTTATGAGGTGCCATAAAATCTTTTTTGAAGGACACATTAGTTAATACAGAACGTGAACACACCTTTGATGATCTTATCATATTACAGTTGCAAAAACGTGACAATTATGACCATGAGCGTCTGGGAAAATTACTATAAAATCCACATTTTACTAACCTTACCACTCTTAAAGTGAATCTTTAGCTTATAAAGCATAGTTACTCACCTGTAACAGGTGATCTCCGGGAACAGCAGGAATTTAGTCCTCACATATGGGTATCGTCGGTACCGACGGAGCTTGCGCAGGAACGCTCCCCAGCGTCCAATCAGAAAGCTTTTGGGAGCATCCCACAGCGCCTGCGTGCTGCCTTTCCCAACTGCCTCTCTCCAGTTGAGTTTTAAAGCTGAGACAAAGAGAGAGAGAGAGGGAAAGGAAAGAGATAGATAGAGAGATACAACTCCTAGGGGAGGTGGGTGGGTTGTGAGGACTAAATTCCTGCTGTTCCCGGAGATCACCTGTTACAGGTGAGTAACTATGCTATCTCCAGGAACAAGCAGGAATGTAGTCATCACATATGGGGACTCCCTAGCTTTAGGTGCCAGGGAGAGACCCCAGAAGTTGTGTCCCTGAACAGGGCTCCACTACCCCCCATGGATCTCTGGCATCCTACCAGGGATGGTGGGTAGGAGTTTATTAGGTATGGAACAGGTGTTGAAGAACAGCCTGACCAAACAAGGCATCCCGGCGGGAGTCCTTGTCCAAGCAGTAATGGGCTGTAAAGGTATGGAACCGAGGCCCAAGTGGCTGCTCGACAGATGTCGTCGATAGACACAGAGTGCAGATGAGCCATTGAGGCTGCCATGGCTCTTACATTGTGAGCTGTGACATGGCCCTCCAGAGAAAGGTTCTTACTCTGATAGGCAAAGGAAATACACTGAGCAATCCAGTTAGACAGTGTTCTCTTGGAGACTGGAAGTCCCAAATGAGAAGGATCAAAAGCAACAAAGAGTTGAGAGGACTTTCTATGTTGCTGTGTTCTTTGTAAATAAAAGGCTAAAGCTCTTTTACAGTCCAAGGTATGAAGATTCCTCTCTGCATTTGATGCATGAGGCCTTGGAAAAAACACAGGTAGGTAGACCGCTTGGTTCAGATGAAAAGGCGAGACCAACTTTGGCATAAAGTGTGGATGAGTCCTAAGGACTACCTTGTCATGATGGAACCGTGTATAAGGTGGATTAGCTACTAGCGCTTGCAACTCACTAATGCGGCGTGCTGATGTGATTGCAATGAGAAAGATAACCTTCCAAGTAAGGAATTTCAAGGAGGTAGTAGCTAAAGGTTCGAAAGGTGGCTTCATGAGCTGCCCAAGAACCAGGTTTAAGTCCCATGCCACCGGTGGTGGCCTAATGGGAGGCTTAGTTAGAAGAAGGCCTTTCATAAATCTTGCTATAAGAGGATGAGAGGAAATAGGCTGTCCATTTAGAGGCTTAAAGGAAGCTGCAATAGCACTCAAATGGACTCTTAAGACCTGCATTGGATAAATGAAGGAGATACTTCAGCAAAGATTCCAGAGGTATCGCAAGGGGATTAAGAGCCTTTTGCGAACACCATATGGTAAACCTTTTCCACTTGAAAGCATAAGAGCATCTTGTGGAAGGTTTCCTGGAAGCAAGAAGAATATCTTTCACTTGCTGAGGGATATTAAGATCATGGAGATCTAGGCCTTCAGCAACCAAGCCCTGAGATGCAGAGACTGGGGATTGGGATGCCTAACATTCGGTCCTCCTGGGATAGGAGATCTGGAGCAGACCCTAACTCCAGGGAAGGAGCTTGAGAGAGATGTAGAAGCAGAGGGTACCACACTTGCCGTGGCCAATGTGGAGCTATGAGAATCATATGGCCTCTGTCTCTCTGAAGCTTGAACAGGGTTTTGGGAATTAGGGGAATGGGTGGAAAGGCATACAGGAAGTCTTGACCCAAGTAAAGGAGGAAAGCATCCTTGGCCTGAGCCGGAATTCTGGAACAGAACCGGGGAAGTTTGGCATTCCACAGACTTGCAAAGAGGTCTATGTCCGGGGTTCCCCAAAGTTGAAATATCCTGGGTCACCTTGTCTGCATGCAGAGACCACTTGTGTGGAAGCAGAACTCGACTGAGTCTGTCTGCCCAAGAGTTTTGAATGCCTGGAAGATACACTGCCAGAAGATGAATCTGATGCTCTCTGGCGAGGGCCCATAGTCGCAAAGCTTCGCTGCAAAGCAACAGAGAGCCTGTTCCCCCCTGCTTGTTCACACAGAACATGGCTACTTGATTGTCCGTATGAATGAGGACTGTCTTGTAGCTGAGCAGGGTGTGGAACACTCGCAGAACAAGAAAGATTGCTCTGAGCTCCAAGAGATTGATATGTAGATAACTCTCCTGTGGAGACCAGGTACCCTGGGTGGAGGTGTCTTGCAGATGAGCTCCCCAACCCATTGGAGAAGCATCTGTTGTGAGAGTTGCTTGGGGTAACGGTTGCTGAAAAGGGGACCCCAGCAACAGGTTTTGAGTAGACTTCCACCACTGGAGGGACAAAATGAGGCGACTTGTGTTTGCTATTTTGTCTGACAGGTATCCTGATGCCTGGGTCCATTGGGCGGATAAAGTCCACTGAGCTGCCCACTCCGACAAAAAAATATTTTCACATTGGTTTCTTTTGCTGAGTGTTTTTGTTATTTTATCTCATGTGGAGGCGAGCATAGGGAACCACATGCACGGTGGATGCCATGTGGCGTAGTAGTTTTAACATTTCTCGAGCAGTTAGATGAGGCTTTAGCACTGCTTGAGAAGCTAACTGCACCAAGCGAAGGCAACGGGCCTGGGGGAGATAGGCCCTTGCCTTTGTGGTATCCAGGAAAGCTCCTATGAACTCTAGAGACTGAGTGGGAGTTACACTGGATTTTGGGATGTTTATTACCAGCCCTAAATACTGAAGGATACGCATTGTGCATGATAGAGAAGTCCTGGCCTCTGACTCTGTTGGGGCTCGAGTGAGCCAGTCATCCAAGGGAAGACGAATATCCCTAGAGTGCGGAGAAATGCTGCTACAACAGCCATGCATTTCGTGAACACCCTTGGTGCTGAGGCCAGGCCAAAAGGAAGCACCCTGTATTGGTAGTGCTTTCCCTGAAAAAGGAACCGAAGGAACCTTCTGTGAGTTGGATGGATGAGAACATGGGTGTACGCATCCTTGAGATCTAGAGAACAAAGCCAAATCTGACTCTGAAGGTATGGCAGTAGAGATCCAAGAGAAATCATTTTGAATTTCTCCTTGACAAGGAATTTGTTCAATTCTCTGAGGTCTAAGATAGGTCTGTAACCCCCTGTTTTCTTTGGAATAAGAAAATAAGGGGAATAGAACCCTGTACCCTGTTGATGGAGGGGTACTTCTTCTATTGCCTCTTGGGCAAGAAGGATAGCGACCTCCTGACCTAACAGGTTGATGAGAGAGGTCGGAGAATTGAACTGCTTTACTACTGTGTGACGGGGCATGCTTGAAAAATGAAGCTTGTACCCCTCCTTTATGATAGAGAGTGTCCAATGCTCTGCTGTTATTTGCCCCCATCTGGGGGCAAAATGACATAGCCTTCCTGGTTCTGGGGGGACCAGAGCCTTCCACCATTCCAGGAAGGTTAAGTTCTCTAGATGAGAGTCAAAGGCCCTGTGGAGGCTGAGCCTGCTGGGCCGGTTGAGGCCTAGCAGCCTTTACTTTCTTTTGTTTGGGTGGTTGCTGACCTTTCCTGGCAAGCTGACCTGCAGAACGTCCCTGCTGAACATAAGCAGGATAAAATGTTCTCTTTTTAGAAAAGAATGGTTTCTTGAACAATTTTCTTCTAGCAGGATCAGCAGTGGACTTGGATAATCTATCCAAGGTGGAATTTTCAGCATCCATTTCATTGGCTTTTTCCTGCCAATCTTTACCAAACAGGTTCTCACCAGTGCAAGGGATATTTCCCAATTTGTCTTGTACCCAGAGCTCTAAGTCAGATGCCTGGAGCCAAGCAATTCTACGTGCATCTATGGCCATAGCCGAGGTTCTGCTTATGCACTCAAAGCAGTCAAAGGCTGCACGGTTGGAAAATTTTGTAACATCTTGGGCATGTTTGACCAAAGTGAGAAAAGCCTGTCTTTTATCCTCAGGAAGAAAAGGACTTAAAGCCTCTTAATCATCTGTGACCTCCTTCAGGAACATTCCCATATAGAGACTATAGGAACTGATTCTGGCAGAAAGCATGGAAGCTTGGAAGACCCGACGTCCAAAAGCATCCAGGGTTCTGCACTCACGTCCTGGAGGATTAGAGGCATGTCTTTTTGCACTCTTGATCCTTCTCATAGCTGACTCCACTACAATAGAGTGGTGAGGAAGCTGAATCTTATGGAATCCAGGACAAGGAGGGACTCGATACATAGTATCCAGTCTACGAGAATGAGGAGAGGTGGTAAGAGGTGTCTCCCACATCCTTAACATGAGATCATATAGAATCTCATGAATAGGTAAGGTAGCTGCCTCCTTAGGAGTTTTAGGATATTGTAGAATTTCCAACTCCTTGGCCCTTGGCTCTGTTTCAGGGGCCACAGTAATGGACAGGCCCTGAGCCACCTCCCTGATAAAATCTTGGAAGGAAATATCCTCTGGAGGAGACATCCTGCGTTTAGGGGAGGAAGGCTCCTCTGGGAGAAGCATCGCTGCATCGACAGAACTGTCAGAATCCTCAGATTCTTCTGAGGACTCGAAGTATCGTCTGTCCGGATGCTCTTGAAGAGCCCAATACCCGTACCGAACAAAGTCGGTACCGGGAGTAACCGGTACCGGGGTATCGGTACCGGAGGTCAACCGATGTCAATGTTATCGGTACCGGTACCGATACCGGAGTCGGTACCGGTGAAATTGTCTGTCGCGGTTCCAAAGGCTTCGATGCCGCAAGGAAAGCCACCAGACTGCGTTCCATAGCCAGAACTCTCTGGTCTATCGACGCTGCCAATGCCTGGATGTCGGTACCGGAGGAGACCGCTGGTACCCCAGAGCATGGCACCAGTAGTTCTGCTGAGGTCGAGGCCTCGAGAACATCCTGGAACCCCGATAATGCTTTGGAAGCCGAAGCCTTCCGCCAGGGTAATTTTGCCAGTGCAGAATCCTCGACGGCAATGCCAGAGGCATCTCGATGCTTAGAAGGAGATCTACCCTTCGAGGACCGGCTGGATTTATGTTTAGTTACCTGAAATCCACGGGAGGAAGAAGCAGCCCTGGAAGATATCGATGCCACCGAAGCTGTATCAGAGGGAAACACAGTACTGAGCTTAGCAGCTCGGTTCTGCCGACCTCTTTTAGACATCATGGCGCAGGACATACAATCTGTGATGGAGTGGTCAGGACCTAAACATTTTAGAGACCATTCATGGGTGTCGGTGACGGAAATGGTACCGCCACACTTGGTGCACTTTTTGAAACCTGAGGCAGGTTTCTCCATGGTAAGGAAAAGTTTTTGGGCCTAAGGCCCAAAAAAAGGCATGTGCACCTGAAGAAAAAGAAAAAAAGAGAATATGTATTTTTTACAGAAATAAGAAAAGAAAAAACCGGCGGTACCGGTAGAGCGTCGAGGAAGGCAGACGCGACCACAAAAAAGAAAGAAATAAAGAAGAATTCTTCTGTGGTGACAGGAACACGACCTGCTGGCTCCGCGGAAAAAGAAGAACTGGAGAGAGGCAGTTGGGAAAGGCGGGAAGGCAGCACGCAGGCGCTGTGGGATGCTCCCAAAAGCTTTCTGATTGGATGCTGGGGAGCGTTCCCGCGCAGGCTCCGTCGGTACCGACGATACCCATATGTGATGACTACATTCCTGCTTCTTCCTGGAGATCAAAGTTTAGTTAAGCAATTTCCAAACTGTGTACCAACAGGGAGGGGGGATAAACAGCTGATTAGTTAAATGTTTTATATTTCTCCTTTAATATAATGTGCATATGATATGCACAGGGCTTTTGATTTTAGGTTTTAACCGATAGGCACCCCCAATGCAAAAAATTACACTAGGTGCTCAAAGGATAAACACTAGAAAAAAAAAAACACACCACGTCCCCTAGTAGTCTCGCCTTTCCCCTGGTTTCTTTTGTATATTCCACTCAGTTTTAGGGCATTTGTTTTGTTTGCTAATGGCATAAATGTACATGTTCAATTCCACTGGAAAGGACATCCAGCAACAGTACCTTTAGTGTAAAAACACTGAAACAGCTTGCAATGACTACTATCACTATTATTAGACATTTATATACCAGTATTTATTTATTCATTTGGTTTTAGCACGTGCCTTTTCTGTAGTAACTCAAAGTGAATTACATTCAGATATGGAAGTACTTCCCTGTGCCTAAGGGCTTACTTACAATCCAAGGGCTAGATTTATTAAAAAGTGTGCTACCATATCTGCACAAGCTAGCATCATTAACAAATAGGTCCCATGGCATAAAATGGGATCTGCGGTAAATAATGCACATTAATGCATGATAATATGCAGTAACATGGTAGTGTCTTTTAGAACATCTAGTTCTACATCTGTAACCAAGGAGGGTTAAATATTACTTGCCCAAAATCAGGAGCATCAGTGGGATTTGAATCCTGGTTGCCCTGGTTCAAAGTCTGCTGTTCTAGCCACTAGGTTGTTCCTCTACACATTGCTGTACAGACATAGTAAGAGTCCCTACCCTATGAACATAAAGTCTAACTAAACACACCCACACACGACAAATAAGTTTCTGTGCAGTTATTAGGAAGCAAAGAGAAGAAGAATGATGTTGATTTAAGCCACTAAAAAATCCGCATTAACACAAAATAGGATCTAAAACCAGAAAAAAGTGTAAATTAAGCTTGGCATGCTTTTTATGCAGTGGTAAAGTTAAAGTTTACCTTTATTTTTAAAAATTAAAAACTGGAGGCCTTCTCAGCTTCAATCCGCTTGAACCAGAAACCTCCGCTAAGGAACCCCCAAACCCTTTTTATGGAAACCCCGGGTAGGCCTGGTGTTAGCACTAAGAGGTAAAATTTTGAAAAAAGGCACTTCAAATTTAGTACACTTTGATGCACTCAAGTGATTTTATATACAGATCTTTTCTAAACATTTGTACGAAGACTGCACTTTTAGCATTAAAACCTGCATTATAAACACAAGAGTACAATTACAGGCTGATGCAGAAAGCGGCACTGAATTCACACACTATTAGCTGTGTGCGTGGTTTTCATAGCACATAGATTGCATATCGGTGCTGAAGTTTCGTGCTATCAAGGGATGTATATGCAAATGAGCTACACAAAACTTGGCGTAAAGTTGAAAGGAGAAGAGACAATGCATGCGCAAAGAAAACCAAACACACTACAGGCACCCGTGTGCGCATGTGTGTAGATTTCAGACACTCACGTTATGCGCAGCAGTATGACATCACAGCACATGCACACGGAGTGTATATCCGCATGCAAAATGTAAAATACAAAGCACTGCAACAGTACTGTAAAGGGAGGAAAAGACATAAAAGTGCTGCGAATGCGTACCACAGGTATTTAAAGGGAACTTGCAAGCAAGATGGCCATTTCTGCTGTTCATCATTTTATTGTTCATCTGTAGCTCCTCTTTTGTTCTTCCTGGTTGTCATGTTTGTGTGCATTGATTTGTACTGTATAATTTGGAGAGATGGAGATGGAGCATGATTCCAGTTCGGGCAGTGAGATGGAACAGACCAGCAGCCAAGCAAAGCGCATCCGTTGTGTGCTTTTCTGAGAAGGACCTGCTGTACAGCAGCTGTGTGTCTGCTGACTACCAGAACCTATATGTGGCAAAGATTGCGGCAGGGCAAAGGGCTAAATTGTGGGGGAAAATAGCTGTGGAGGGGAGATCACTGGGGGCTGAAGGTACGCACAATCAAACAGTTAAAGCACCGGTGGCATGATGCGCGTTTTGCCATTAAAAAAAAATGATAGCAATCAACAAGTCACGGCAGTAGACTGTGGGGAAGGGGGGGGGGCGGCCCTTCCATGCACTGACCAGCTGACACCACTGGAGCAGCTGATCCCTATTACCTTATGGCCAGAGACAATCAAATGTTAAATCTGGTTGTACAGACTCAGCAGAATCTGCTGCTCATACCCAGGGGGTCAGAAGTGCAAGCTGGTGAGTACTCTAGAAGTACCTGGTGTATTTGGATGGAGGGACTGGTAAGGGACTGAGAATTGTGAAGTTGGCTCAAACAGCAGCGGTCCCTTTTCCATTTCTTATTGTAGTGTTTACATCTGCAAGCTGCGCCTTCGATGGTGCCTGCCTCTTCTGCTGGTAAGTACACCTTGGGAATCTTTGGGAGTTGGGGGTGTAAGGATTATGCTGGGGTCATATATGTCACAAATCAGTTACTCTCACCTGTCCTATTTTATTCCAGTGCAAATATCAGTGATGGCGAGGCCACAAACACAGACCTGCTCAGTTTGGTATTGAGCTGGGAGGAGACAAACACATAGCTTCCATCACTATCCCTCAACCAAGGCAGTCACAGGAAGCAACCATAGAGTCCCCTGGAAGAGGTGGCAACTCAAGTGCTGAGAGGAGGCAAATGAAACGCTTCTGGTGGGGGAAGCACAGCATATAGGGTAGATGCTATGCAGTTTAGTCCGGGGCATCAGGGGCAGGGGCTGAATCTGAGGAGGTTAGTGGCCCTGCTTTCTGCTGGTCAGACCCAAGGGTCACATAGATATGCCCACCAATGAGCATCTGTGCCCAGTAAATGGATGCAAGCTTTTGGAGGCCCGACCATACTCTGCTCATTGCTTTTTAAGAAGTCTCTTCTTTTCTTTCCTTCACACAAGCTGTTCTTCCCTCCTCGCCAGATCCAGGCATCGATCCGATTGCAGTGTTGGTTATTGTTGCGAGTTTTTTTATTTTACAGTTTTACATTTCCAGCTCTGCACAGAAAAAAATGTTGTACGTATATTTTGGTTCTATGATGTGTGTGTGTATGTGTGTGTGTGTGTGTATATATATATATATATATATATATATATATATAGTCACAACGCCGCCCTGGTGGTTAGGGGTGGCCAAGGCAGGTCGGACATAAATAAAAGTAAAGTTGGGTTTGGTATGTGTTTCTTTCTAGGGCCCAGGGTTGTATAGCCCTGGTAGCGTCCTGAATACCAAAAATACCCAAAGAACAAAAAGGTCATCGAGTGTACGGAAAAATAAGGATTTATTTCCCTCGTTTGCACAAAGGTTCAAAGGATCGGCTTCAAACACCAACAGAAATATCCTTACATCAGGGTAGAAAAATAACAACTCATGTTCAAAAGAAAAACTGTTCTCTTCACAGAAAAAGGTTACAAAACAAGCATTCCTATTTACACCGGTTTTAATGCTCACTAGTTGTACAAGCATTCCACACTGCCCGTAGTACAATAGCTGCAATCCATTTCTTCTTCTGACAAGGACTCTACCTCTTCCACTTGCATCGGCTCCTCCTGCAATGTATCTGAGCTAGAGTCAACAGTTCCCGGCAAGCTATAGTCAGGTTTCTCCCTCAAATGCTGAATGACCTCCCAGTGTCTAGAGTTTAGCGTGGGGCGTCGGCCATGAGCATTTTTACAAAGTGAACATCTTTCTTTCTTCCAAGGACTTCCATGCATTTCATGCAAAGCAGGTTTACTTAAAAGTTTCTTATTCAATAAAAACTTTTCATACCTTTTCTCTTGCGAAGTGGGACATGTACAGGGAGCTTCTGTTTCTTGTCCTTTCCATGCGCTAACCCTCTGTGGACTATCTTCAATACAGTATGGGTTACCTTGTAACTCCTGCTTCTTCCTCTGAGACAAGGCTTGTGGCCTACTCCTGGTAATATTCTGCCTTGATTCAGGAATATGGCTTGGGTTCTGCCTACAGCATTCACAATGCAGCTTTCGTGTACCTGAATCTCCTGGACCCTTCTGTATTCTCTGGCCTTTCAGGTTCCTTTGGCCTGTACCTCTTTCCTGCACTCCAGCAATGTCTGTAGCTTCTGCAGTTTCTGCCACTCCGGCAGCTCCTGCCGTTCCTCCGGCTTCTGAAGGCTCCGCAACTTTTCTGCTGCCTTCCTTGCTGCTCCTGGCTTTACCGCTACTTCTGCCTTTCCCGTCCTGCTGTGACTGTGCTCGTGCTTTCCAGTCCTGAGGTGTCTGTGCCTCTTGCGGTACCTCTGCCCCCCTCCAGTCTTCCTGACTTCCTTTAAAAGGAGTTCCTCTCTTCCTGGATTGGAGGCTGGCTGGTTTTAGGTTACACCCTGTAGGGCGTGGATCCTCAGTCTTCCAGAGGTCCCTCTTGCTCCCCCTATCAGGCTCCTGCGAATAATGCAGCTTGTGCATGTCTTTTTTCAGGTTTAAAACATTTTCTTCTAAGCCCTGCTGGTCTGCTGCATCACTATATATATATATATATATATATATATATATACATACATACATACATACACACACATCATAGAACCAAAATATACGTACAACATTTTTTTCTATGCAGAGCTGGAAATGTAAAACTGTAAAATAAAACAACTTGCATATATATTTTGGTTGCCTTTGTTGTATTAAGGAGAAATTAGACCTTACTTGCTAATTGTCTTTCCTAGAGTCCCTCAGTCCAGTCACATAGATTATGCACGCCTACCAACAAATGGAAACTTCGATCATTGGCTTGATTCTTCTGATGTCATGATGTAAGAGGTCCTATGCAGCCTTGCTCTCACCAGTATTTCTGTAACAAAGCATATTTGGATTCTAAACATTAAGCACTGAACCAATACAAACCAACACCTCCCATCATTTTCACAGAAGAGTCTGCTCTGCTTGAGCAAGCTATAGGAAAAGGGAGTCATAACTACCACTATCAAGAGGGCACGTCAACTGAACTGTATGCTTTACAGAACCACCTGGATGCAGTGTGTCAGAATATCTACCAACCCATAAGGGATAACATGTACTGTGGAGGCCATGTGTCCCAATAGCTGTAGCATCTCCTGAGCTGCTACACGGTTCTGATGTTGTACTTTTTTTGCCAGCTCGATGAAGCACAGCAATCCTCTAGGAAGAAAGCTCAGACCTGTTGTGTGTCAAGGAGCGCTCTAATGAACTCCAGACGTTGGGTTGGAGCAAGGTGGGACTTTGGGAAGTTTATGACAAAACCCATGATTGGAGCACTGCAATGGTACGATGAAGAGAGAGTTCTACCTCTTGGGGTGGGGAGGGAGGAGAGTCTCCCCTGATCAGCCAGTCATCCAAGTAAGTAAAGCACAGTTACTTACCTGTAACAGGTGATCTCTGGGAACAGCAGGAATAAGTCTTCACATATGGGTACGTCGGTACAGACGGAGTCTGCGCGGGAACGCTTCCCAGTGTCCAATCAAAGAGCTTTTGGAAGCATCCCACCACGCCTGCGTGCTGCCTTCCTGCCTTTCCCAACTGCCTCTCCTCAGTTAAGTTTTAAAGCTGAGACAAAGAGAGAGAGAGAGAGAGAGAGAGGAAAGGAAAGACAGAGATACATCTCCTGGGGAGGTGGGTGGGTTGTGAAGACTTATTCCTGCTGTTCCCAGAGATCACCTGTTACAGGTAAGTAACTGTGCTATCTCCAGGAACAAGCAGGAATGAGTCTTCACATATGGGGACTCCCAAGCTAAGATGCCTGGAGCCCTAGCATGTTGGAGATTAAAACATGCTACACCTCATATGGCCAGGCATCCTGAGGATGGAAGGTAGGAGTTGAAATAGAGAGGAGCTGTAGAAAACAGCTAACCTAAGATAGGACTACAGGCAAGGAGTCCTTGTATGTATGATAATTATCATGAAAGATATTGAAACAAACAATTGCAATATGGACCTCACTTACTGGATTGCAGGAAGTAGAGAGGCTCATGGAATCTACTGGGAATCCAGTAGAGGAATCTTCCAGGTGACCTCACTGAAGTGAAGGTCAAAATCTGGAAGTGAAAGGTGACCCCAGGATTCAACTGGGGTAGTAGAAAAACGGTAGGGCTTCAGTGTAAAGCTTTATGGAAAAGCTGAAAACTCTTTTGGCTACAGAGTTATTCACACTTAGGAGCAAAAGAGGAAGACTAACCAACTTGGACAAAAAGACCTAGTCCTTGAGGGAAGAAGGGGTATGGAAAAAAACCCGTATTCCCAAAGAAACGACAGGTGTCTGAGGAGTTGGAACCTCAGATCTACTGAAGATCCGCCATGTCTTTCCTAACTGGTGAGGGGTAGGAAAGATATTGGAACATGGAGCTTCAGGGGTACCTAATCCTTAGGGTTAGGTTAGGAGCTGTCAGTACCAGGGCCGGATTTACCTTGAGTGAGGCCCTACGCCAACAAAAATTGTGGGCCCCCAGCAGGGGCGGCCCAAGGGGGGTGCGGGGCCTCATTTGCATAAGGGGCCTCATTTGCATAAATATTTGCATAATGTTACCATATACTAACTTTTAGTAAACGTGCCTCTTAATGAGTGTATGGATAAAGAAAGACTAAAAGATTTCTACATTACTATAATCCAGTGCCAACTGCCAGACACATTAGGAACTATTACAAACACTGCCCATTTAGAACCCATAGTAAACCCGCCGTATCCTAACAGCACTACCAGGACTCACAAAGCACCATACTCTACCAATCAAAAGGCAACACTGCAAATATTAAACCAATACATTTCAGAGAACAACAATACATGACCTACTGGGGAAAGAGAACAAGTGGCAATGTCAAATAGGAATTATATAAACAGAACACCTCAGCTCAGTTACACATGCAGAACATAGACCATCAAACAAGTAATCACAATTTAGAAACAGGAAGACAATAATTAAACTGGGAATCCCAAAAGCCAAACTTGGAAAGTACAATACTGTAGAAATAAAACTATACATTAATTTGCTCTTGTACTAAACAAAGCGCGGACGTTAATGATGCACATTTACCAGAGCTGACATATTCCAATTAATAAATTCAAAATAAAGAGATATTTTTCTACCTTTTGTGCATTTTTTTCAGCTGCAATTGCTCCAGCCACTTTCTTCTGGTTTCTTTGTGTCTTCTGCTAACTCTCCATCGTCTGCTGTCCATTTGTCCTTTCTTCTCTCTTCTAGATTTTTTTCCATTCTCTCTCTACATCTGCTTTAACATACTAATCTTTCTCCTTTTGCTCTTTCCTCATTCCTATTTCATCCACTCAAATTTTACCCCTCCATCCTCAATCCCCACTTACTCTCCCAATACCCGGCCAATTGTAGATTTTTTATCCCTCCCACACAAAATATTTTCCCTTCTCCATTTTACTCTTCCAGCCCCATCCCATTCTAATCCTCCCCCAACATCAGCTCCCTTCTAGTTCCAGCTTCACCCAGCATCCATTCCCTTCTAGTCCCTGCATCAGCCCATTTCCAGTCCTAGCCACCCATCAGCCCATTTCCAGTCCTAGCAACCCCCCAACCCAATACCAGTCCTAGCCCCCCATCAACCCACTTACAGTCCTAACCCCCCATCAACCCATTTTCAGTTTAAGCCCCCCCTATAACCCATTACCAGTCCTAACCCCCCATCAGCCCACTTCCAGTCCTAACCCCATCAACCCATTTCCAGTCAGCCCCCCATAGCCCATTGCCAGTCCTAACCCCCCATCAGCCCACAGCCCATTACCAGTCCTAACCCCATCAGCCCACCTCCAGTCTTAACCCCCCCCAGCCCCTTTCCAGTCCTAGGCCCCCCATAGCCCATTACCAGACAGCCCCCAGCCCCCATCAGCCCACAGCCCATTACCAGTCTTAACCCCCCCCCAAAGCCCATTGCCAGTTCTAAGCCCCCCCAACAGCCCACAGTCCATTACCAGTCCTAACCCCATCAACCCCCCTCTAGCCTTAACCCCCCCCAGCCCATTTCCAGTCCCAGCCCCCCCCCAATAGCCCATTACCAGTCCTACCCCCCCCCCACCCCCGTCGGCCTAAAGTAAAATTTAATTTGAAAAAAAAACCTGCTGGCTGCCGCCGCGGGGCCCCCTCTGCTGCCGCGGCAGCACCGACTGACCCGCGGGGGCCCCCTCTACAAGCTGAATCCGTCGGTTCGTTCCTTCCTCCCTCCCTCCGTGCACGCTGTGAGAGGCGCGAAGGCAGAGTGTCTCCCTCGCGTCTCTGTTAAGCCCGCAGGGGCTGATGGGAAATTTCCCATCAGCCCCTGCGGGCTTAACAGAGACGCGAGGAGACACTCTCCGTTCGCGTCTCTCCCAGCCTGCCGGGAGGGAGGGAGGGAGGAATGAACCGACGGATTCAGCTTGTAGAGGGGGCCCCCGCGGGTCAGTCGGTGCTGCCGCGGCAGCAGAGGGGGCCCCGCGGCGGCAGCCAGCAGGTTTTTTTTTAAATTTTATTTTAAAAAAAAATTAACTTGTTCTTTTTTTGTGGGCCCCTGCCAGCTGTGGGCCCTACGCCATGGCGTACAGGTAAATCCGGCCCTGGTCAGTACCACAGGAGTGGTTGTGTGTGTAGGATCCCAACCATGCTGTGGTACAGCATGAACATGGGTAAAGCCCACTGTCTGGAACATATAGGAAGATAAAAACCTATATGAGCATAGACAGTTAGAAAGATAAGTATGTAATACATATCTACCTATAATAAAATATCTCGACAGAGACACATATACATATATATATATATATATAAATGGATATATATATATTGTGGTACTGCAGACAGGAGAAAATGCTTTAAGCTTAGAAAAAAAGAGGCAACACCGGCTGCAGCATTACAAGGAGCCATATAGGGGGAGCAAGTGGGACCTCCGGAGGACTGAGGAGCCACGCCCCAGAGCCAGTGATGCAATACCGGCCTGCACCCAATCAGAGGAGGGAAGAGTTCCTCTTTAAAAAAGCCCAGATGACTGGAGAAGACAGGCTTTCCAAGAGGGAGAGAAGGACCAAGAAATAGGAGTCCTGGGGAAAGGAACAGGCCCAGCAGACTCAGCAGAGCCAGGTGAAGGAGTTCGCCCCGAGTATCCCAGGAGTGGAGAGGACACGCCTTCCAAGAGGGAGAGATACAGAAAGGGAGCTACCCCTGGAAGCAGAAGGACTGTGCTAGAAAGTCCTGGACCTGAGTTTGGCAGAGGCCAGCAACCATTGAAGGACATAACATGGAGTAACCAAGAAGAAGATGAAAGAACTTCTTTAAAAGGTAACATTCTGGGCTCAGACAGAAGGAAGCTTTGGTGTGAATGTGGTTTAACACCAGCAGAAGGCCTCCGGGAGAACCGAAAGCCTACCATTGTGCAAGTAAGGCCAAACCCCAGCAGGAACTGGCCTCAATCCTTACCTTGCCGGGATAAGCCAAGAAAGAAAGGTAATCACTGTTTTTCTGATTATAATTTCCTGAACGCTGTGACGCAGGAGGAACAGGGAATAGAGGAATGTTGTCCTATTAGAACTGTTTATACTTCAGGATACAAACCTATAGCAAGTAAGAGACTCTCCAGTAAAAGAGCCGTGTGCAAGAGAGACTGTTCTCAGTGTAGGAGTACACAAAACCAGGGCTTACCTTTGAACACAGAACATTGGGACATCGTGCAAACGTTGTATAAAAAGCCTGAATGCAAGCTACCAGATATCGCTGACCTTGAACCAATGCAGGTGGACGTCGCTGACGACCTTTCGGACCCTGAAATGGATTGCAGCTACTGTCAGGCGGAAGGCTTTGAGCCTTTAGACAAGGAATAGAGCTGTAGCCGGGGGAATGTGTGAATCTTTGTTTTCTCATGTTATTACTGTGAAGTTAACAGGTTAAATACAGTTCTTGTTTGTTTTCTTTCAACCTGAAATAAGGACGATTTCTGTTGCTGTAAAGATCTGAGCTTTTGAACCTTTTTGCAATAGGGGAAATAAAAGCCTTTATTCTCCCTTCACTCGGACTATTATGTTCTTTTGAGCTTTTGGTTACCAGAAGGCTACTAGGACTACAAAGAAAACTTGGGCCCTGTCTTTAAGCCAAACTCAATTACAAATATTTTTGTGTCCACCCACTCTACCGTGACGCTTCTTCGCCACTAGGGCGGCGTTGGGACATAAAATGGCGTAGTTGTTGGATTTTTGCCCAGAACGTATGTCAGCACCGGAAAAGAAACTTAAACTCTTGACTTGAAAGAGAAGAAGGAAAAGTCTTGGTTGTGCTGCTGAAAAAAAAACAAAACCCTAAAACCCGGAGTGGATCAGCTGGAGAAACCGGATCGGAGGAGGAAAAGACCCGGAGTGGAGTAGCTGAAAAACCGGAGTGGATTGGGGAAATCCTGAAGAAAAAAAAAAGGAAAAATCCTGTGGCCAATTCCTCAAGCAGAGAACTGTGGCGGACAACAATAACTTCCATTTCAGTGCTGGTTCCACACTGAACTCAGGTAAAATGTAATTGAGCCTGTCTAGTGTTGGACATGGGTGGAAGTTTAAAAAAAAAAAAAAAAAGGAGAGAGAAGGTTTAGGGAACCTCACTTGGTTGTTTCTCTTTTTCTATTCTTGCAGATACGCCATGGAGCCAAAAGATCTATGCGCATGGATGGCCCACCAGTTTGACAAACAAGCGGAGGTGGCGCTAAAGAATCAAGCCCAAGCGTTGCAGGCCATGCAAGCCCAGCAAGTACCAGTTTTACGAACTATGGAAAGCTGGTTGGCTCAGCAAAAGGAAGAGATGGCGAAGGTTAATGCAGAAAAGTCGCGTGCGACTGGACTCAACAACCAAGGCATTGGACAAAGCGCATGTCATGATTTGGTGGTGGGAAAATTGAGTCCTGATGATGATGTGGACGATTTTCTTGACTCCTTTACTAGAATAGCTAGTTCAGCTAACTGGCCGCCTGAACAGTGGTCTATACGTCTCGCAGCGTCCCTTACGGGCGAGGCACTGGCCGCCTACAGGTCAATGCTGCCTACCTTAGCCAACACCTATGAAGAGGTAGTTGTAGCAATTAGGGATCGCCTAGGGCTTACCCCATTGACCTATAACAAAATGTTCAGGGCTACTACCCTTAGGGCGGACGAAATGCCAAAAGCCCTTGGTTACAGAATAAGGAGCCTAGCCTACAAGTGGCTACAGCCAGAAAAGAAAAACAGAGACACTAATGGACGCTGTAGTATTAGAACAGTACATGACAGTGGTGCCCAGTAGGGTACAGAACTTCTTAATACTACAAAATTGCTGTACCACTGCAGAAGCAATAATCCTCACTGAGCGGTACCTAGAGGCTGAGAAAGTCACCCAACATAGGATAGGTAACCCCAAATCAGCGACAGGTATGGAAGCCCGGAAAGTAGGAAGTCTTTCCCCTCCATTATATGGCAATGTAAAAAGTAATAACCCTCCAGATAAGGAAAAGGTTAAGCGCTGTTTTTCTTGTGGGAAAATGGGACATTTAAGGAATGACTGTTATGCTCGCACTGCTCTTATGGGAGAGGCCCCAAGGACAGTCCGAGAGGGATTGGAGTTAAATGTACAAATACATGGAGTGGATGTAAGGGCACTTCTGGATTCAGGCGCTGACCAAACCATGATGTCCAAAAAGCTATGGTTTGTGGTCAGAGGCCAAGGGTGGTCAGTTCCTGAATATCCAGAAGGCCGGTTAAGATAAAATGCATTCATGGGGCGGCTACAAGCTATCCTGTCTATAGGCTATGGATCAAAGGCTTGGGAATAAAAAGAGAAATGCTGGTAGCAGTCGTGCCAAAATTACCCCAAGAATTGGTATTAGGCCGCGATTGGCCGCAATTTCGGAGGAGCCTTAAAGAGGGCTTATCTCCCCCTAAAATCCCAAGTTCCACCTGTAGCGGGCATGAGTCTATGCGTAACCCAGAGTCACGGTCTAAGCCGGCCGATCACTCCAACGCACAGCGAAGCAGCTTAGCCGCAACTACGCACCACATGGTTCCTAGCCCTCTTTGGGAAAAGCCGAAGAAAACTCGGGAAAAAGAATTGAGGGAGGTGCAAAAAAAGTTTGTGATGAAATTTTGTAGGATGTCAGAAAAAGCGCGGTGCCCACAGAGAGCTTCAGCACAAGCCGCCGGCTATGATCTTTATAACGCTGAAAGCCAGGTCATCCCAGGGCAAGGACATAAGTTAGTCAGTACAGACCTACAAATAGAACTCCCTCCAGGGTGCTATGGAAGGATAGCCCCGCGATCAGGCCTGGCTGCAAAGCACAGCCTGGATGTAGCGGCAGGAGTAGTTGACCCTGACTACAGAGGCGTGTTGAAAGTACTTCTCTGCAACTTTTCGGATGAAGATTTCAAAGTTCAAGTAGGGGACAGAATAGCCCAATTAATTTGTGAAAGAGTGGGTTTCCCCAGCCTGGAAGAAGTCACCATGCTGGCTCCCACCAGCCGAGGAACGGATGGTTTCGGCTCCACCGGGAGGGCAGAGATGGAAGGCTTCGTGGCTGTAGGAAGCGACCCCCCAGAAGAAGACCTTGGTCCCCAAATAGAGGATTGTAAAGGAAACTCCATACCCAAGATGGGGGAAGAACTCTCAGTAAGCCAACGGAAGGAATTAGCCCAATTACTGGAGGAGTATACAGATGTCCTCACTCCTATACCAGGAGAAACCTCATTAGTGGCTCATGAGATACTTACGCCACCGGGAAAAATCATCCGACAACGTCCTTACCGTTTGCCGGAGGCCAAGAGGCAAGAAATTATCAATCAAGTGTAAGAAATGCTGCAATTAGAAGTCATCGAGGAGTCGCATAGTCCATGGTGTAGCCCGGTGGTCGTCCTTGTGCCAAAACCGGACGGGTCTATGCGTTTCTGTATTGACTTCCGCCAACTGAATGCCGTCTCCACTTTTGATGCTTACCCCATGCCCCAAATTGAGGAATTGCTCGACCGGCTCGGCCAAGCAAAATTTCTGACGACACTAGATATGACGAAAGGGTATTGGCAGGTCCCTTTAACGCGGGATGCCGAACCCAAGACTGCCTTCAGCACGCCCTTAGGTCTCTTCCAATTCCGCAGAATGCCCTTTGGTTTACATGGGGCAGCGGCCACGTGCCAGCGCTTAATGGATATCATTTTACGACCCTACCAAGCGTTCGCTACTGCCTATATGGATGACATGGTAATCCACAGTACCACCTGGAAGGACCACCTACACCAAGTAGGCACTATATTAGAAGCTATGAGAAAAGCGGGCCTCACGTTAAACCCCAAAAAGTGTACCTTCGCAGCTAAAGAAGTTAAGTACTTGGGGCACCTCGTGGGCCGTGGAACAGTACGTCCTCTAGAAGATAAGGTGGAAAGCGTCAGGAACTTTACGGTCCCACAGCATAAGAAGCAGTTACGAAGCTTCCTTGGCCTTATTGGCTATTACCGACGCTTCATACCGCACTTTGCTGAGGAAAGCAATGTTTTCACTGAAATGCTGAGGAAAAATGCCCCAAATTTGATAAAATGGACGCCAACAGCGGAGACAGCTTTCCAACGATTGAAGGAAAAGTTATGCCAAGCACCCGTGTTACGCGGGGTAGACTTCCGTCAGACCTTCTTGTTACAAACAGACGCTTCGGAGATGGGCCTGGGTGCCGTGCTGTCCCAGATACAGGATGGGGCGGAACATCCCATTATGTTTCTGAGCCGAAAACTATCACTGGCCGAACAAAAGTATGCTACAATTGAGAGGGAGTGTCTCGCATTAAGTGGGCCATAGAGGCAATAAAATTCTATCTAACGGGGAGGAAATTTGTCCTCATAACGGATTATGCCCCTCTGAAGTGGTTACATACTATGAAGAACGAAAATAATCGATTGACCAGATGGTATATGGCTTTACAGCCTTATGAGTTCCGAGTGGAGCACCGAGCTGGGAAACTACACTTTAATGCCGATGCTATGTCGCGTATTCCGTGCTGTGTGGAAGAGGCTTCACCAGCCCGTCATATTTTAAGAGGGGGGATATGTGGTACTGCAGACCCTCTGCAGACAGGAGAAAATGCTTTAAGCTTAGAAAAAAGAGGCAGACACCGGCTGCAGCATTACAAGGAGCCATATAGGGGGAGCAAGTGGGACCTCCGGAGGACTGAGGAGCCACTCCCCGAGCCAGTGATGCAATACCGGCCTGCACCCAATCAGAGGAGGGAAGAGTTCCTCTTTAAGAAAGCCCAGATGACTGGAGAAGACAGGCTTTCCAAGAGGGAGAGAAGGACCAAGAAATAGGAGTCCTGGGAAAAGGAACAGGCCCAGCAGACTCAGCAGAGCCAGGTGAAGGAGTTCGCCCCGAGTATCCCAGGAGTGGAGAGGACACGCCTTCCAAGAGGGAGAGATACAGAAAGGGAGCTACCCCTGGAAGCAGGACTGTGCTAGAAAGTCCTGGACCTGAGTTTGGCAGAGGCCAGCAACCATTGAAGGACATAACATGGAGTAACCAAGAAGAAGATGAAAGATCTTCTTTAAAAGGTAACATTCTGGGCTCAGACAGAAGGAAGCTTTGGTGTGAAGGTGGTTTAACACCAGCAGAAGGCCTCCGGGAGAACCGAATGCCTACCATTGTGCAAGTAAGGCCAAACCCCAGCAGGAACTGGCCTCAATCCTTACCTTGCCGGGATAAGCCAAGAAAGAAAGGTAATCACTGTTTTTCTGATTATAATTTCTTGAACGCTGTGACGCAGGAGGAACAGGGAATAGAGGAATGTTGTCCTATTAGAACTGTTTATACTTCAGGATACAAACCTATAGCAAGTAAGAGACTCTCCAGTAAAAGAGCCGTGTGCAAGAGAGACTGTTCTCAGTCTAGAGGTACACAAAACCAGGGCTTACCTTTGAACACAGAACATTGGGACATCGTGCAAATGTTGTATAAAAAGCCTGAATGCAAGCTACCAGATATCGCTGACCTTGAACCAATGCAGGTGGACGTCGCTGACGACCTTTCGGACCCTGAAATGGATTGCAGCTACTGTCAGGCGGAAGGCTTTGAGCCTTTAGACAAGGAATAGAGCTGTAGCCGGGGGAATGTGTGAATCTTTGTTTTCTCATGTTATTACTGTGAAGTTAACAGGTTAAATACAGTTCTTGTTTGTTTTCTTTCAACCTGAAATAAGGACGATTTCTGTTGCTGTAAAGATCTGAGCTTTTGAACCTTTTTGCAATAGGGGAAATAAAAGCCTTTATTCTCCCTTCACTCGGACTATTATGTTCTTTTGAGCTTTTGGTTACCAGAAGGCTACTAGGACTACAAAGAAAACCTGGGCCCTGTCTTTAAGCCAAACTCAATTACAAATATTTTTGTGTCCACCCACTCTACCGTGACGCTTCTTCGCCACTAGGGCGGCGTTGGGACAATATATCTATCTATCTATCTATATCTATATCTATACATATATATATATATACATACATATAGATAGACATACAGAAATATATATATCTATAGTAAGATCTAGAAGGGCATATCAGATGCACACACACAGCTGACAGACATATATATCTATAGGGATGTGTGTATATATAGATAGATAGATATATATAGATAGAGATAGATAGATAGATATAGATATAGATAGATAGATATAGATAGATAGATATAGATAGATAGATATGAATATATAGGGCTAAAGATCAATGTCTGCAGTTAAGCAGAAAGAGATATGCCTATAAGTACATTCACATGGGAGATGTGAAGAGGAAAGATTCATCTAATAACAAGAAGGTATATAGAGAATCTATGCCCCCTGGTTATGATGGTGCAGGAATGCTATCCAGTGAAATAACCAGGATGGTTACGTGAAAAAACAGAGGATAATATCCGTCAGTAAGCAGCAAGTCCTGAGTCTTGTAGAACTCTAGCATAGTAAATGGACAAAGAACGCATAAGAATGAGATACCAGGTTGACCCACTTGAGGGACAAAAGGGGTGTCATGCGTTCTTTAGTTAAATATGTGCTGTCCATGAAGGATTAGGATACCATGAGGACAAGCTGCAAGGAAAAAAGAGCATATTCCCTGTAGGAATTGAACAACTCTTTAGGCTTTCACGTAGAGAAGGCTTATGTCCTTTGTTTTTAAAAAGGAGGTAGTAGGGTATGAAGAACCCATACAGTCATGGGGGGCATGACTGAGGAAGCCTTTTTCAACCATGTAGGATAGTCTTTAGAGAAAAAACCCCATGCTCTCTAGCAAGGGCCCATAGTGGAAAGCTTCTCTGTAAAATTGCAGAGAGCATTATGCAGGAGAATTGGGAGATAGAACTGGCTGTTGGAAAAACCAGCAGCCATATCAACTATGCTGCCAATCCGAAGGAATTGGAGATAGCAAGAATAGAAGATAGTGTGATAAGCCTGTAGTGATAAGGGTTGCCCAAGAAAGATGTAAGCACTGTCTTGGAATCACTACTAAGGCCAGATAGAAAGTAGTGGAGGACAACTCTGGATACTTGTGGAGAAGCACCAGTGGTCCAATCACTAGAACTCCTGCATGGGCAGCTGCTGATAAGACAGCAGAGAGAATCTGTGTAGAACAGAAAGGACAGAACAAGAGTAGAAAAACCCTGTCCCTGTCTGATGAGCTGCCCAAGCAAAAAAGAAGAGAGTTTACTCAAGAGAAACAACTCCACACTGGAATGGAAAGAAAGACTAGAAAGGCTGAAGAAGCAGCCCTCCAGTGTAATGGTACCACTCTTACGAGAGAAACAAGAGCTGAAAGGAAACTTACCATGTGGTAAGTCTGTAGAAGGAAAAAATTCATGTTGGTACAGAAAACTATCATCTGATAGTTGTTAAACCTCTCTTCTTAGCAGGGAGAAGAAGAGAACCTGTGACCTATAGACATGAATATCCTGACAGCTCAGATATATTTCGAGGAGAAACTGGATGTCTTAAGAAAAGAGATCCAGGTGTAGAGATCTGAATGAAAAACAGTGAAAAAACTTCTGCTGAGAAGTCAACTGTAGGTTCTGAACCCCAAGAGGCAGAAAAATGATTAATCAGAAACCCTATGGTTGTTGGGTTCGTTTAGCCTGGTGAGAGTTTGGATTCTTCAGACCAGAGCGATTTCTTCCCTGCTTGGGAACATCTGAATGATGGGCAGGAGAGGAATAAAACCTTCTTCCCCTAGGGGAAGAAGGTCTGGTAGGGCATTTCCTACCTACTGGGGAAGGAGAAGGCTTAGAACAGCCTTCAGAAACAGGGAAGTCAGTGGACCACTGAGCAACCTGATGTAAAGACTCCTTATTGAAGAGATTTTCTCCAGTGCAGGGAGTATTACCCAGTCTTTGTTGTGCCCATTTGTCTAAGTCTGAAGCTTGGAGCCAGGCTCTACGTCGTGCCCCTATGGCTATAGCAGAAGTTCTGCTAACAGACTCAAATGAGTCTAGGGAAGCACGAGTAAGAAACCAAGAGATATTTTGAATATGACTAAGTAGTAAGGAATAGTCTGCAGTCTTGGGCTCTGAAAGAAAATGAGTCAAAAGATATAATTCCTTTGTGACCTCCTGAAGAGATAGACTCATATAAAAAATATATGAGAGAATTCTTGCTGACAGCATGGATGTCTGGAAGGTTTGACGTCCAAAGGCATCTAGTGTCCTAGACTCACGACCTGGTGGGTAAGAAGAGTGCTTTTTCTTACTTTTCACCCTCCTCAGTGCTGATTCCACCACAATGGAATGATGAGGAAGTTGAGTCTTTTGAAACCCTGGAGAGGGGGGCACCTGATACAGAAGATCAGTTGCTCTAGAAGGTGGGGGTACCCTTAAAGGTGCTTCCCACATTCTTAGAAGAAGATCCTGCAAGGAATGATGCAAAGGAAGCATCATGTTTTCCTTTGTTTCAGTAGAAACAGAGCCTTGTGTAGGATCATGGCCAGGGATAGGAATGGCAAGTGATCTTGCCATATCTAGAAGGAAATTCTGAAAAGAAGGATCTCCAAAGAGAACCTTCCCTGGACAGGCTAGATCTGAAGAACTAGCCTGGGCACCGGAAGATCTACCTGACTATATAGGAATATAAGACCCTGCACGGTGCAAAAAAGGATCCTTAAGGGATGGATGCTGGTACTGGAGGTCAGGACCTGTGACAGACAGTACTACATCGTCCATGCCAGGTATCGACTCCAGACTTGGTATAGAAAGGAGCGATCCTGGTGAAAGAAACATGGAAGGAGCTGGCCCCGATACTACTGCGGATACTGGTACCGAAACAGATACCGGTAGCGCTGTCGGAATCGAAGGCGACACCGACACCAGAGCAGCCATCGGAGGCAGCTCAGTCAGTACCGAGGTAACCGAATGCCTTCGGTAATCACCCTCGGTACCGAACGTCTGGTACCGATAGATGTCGGTACCGAGACGTGTCTGTACCCAGTCTTCCAGACTAGAGATCGATTCCAGACTCGGCATCGAAGGAAACGAGTCTATCGATGCACGTCTGGAGGGTACCGACGTCGGTGGTAGTATCGGCGTCGAAGCAGATACTGGAAAGTCAATCTGGAACGTATCCACCAGTCCCGTAGGTACCGAGGAAGCCAGATGACGATCCCTGGTGAGGAGTGAAACGTCCTGAAACGTCCAACACCAATGCCGATGCCGGGGTATCGGTACCGCTCGAAGCGGATACCACCACCGAGCATGGCTCAGGTATGTTCTGTGAGGGGTAAGCCCCAGGAACAACCTGAAACCCCTCATAGGCTTTGGAGGCCGAAGACTCCCGCCGGGGTTTTGAAGCCAATGAACCCTCGAGGGCAAGGCCGGAGCCATCTTCATGCTGTGCATGAGACCTACCACTCGAGGGTTGGCTAGTCTTAACAGACTGTTTGTGGGTTACCTGATCCTGTGTAGAAGAAGAAACGGTCGGTGCCCTGACACTGGAAGGGAACCTGGTATCGAGGGAAATGCGATGTTGAAGGTCTCTTCTCACAATATTGTAGCCCAAAGGCTCCGGAGGAAAAGGGTCAGGCCCCAAACAGGTTAGACACCAGTTTTTGGAGTCTAAAAATAAAGTAGTACCGCCACAGCTTAAACTTCTCAGAGAAAGTGGCTGGCGGGTCCATGAGGGACATGGACAGGCCTAGAAGGCTTAACACCTTAAGACACTCAGAAGAAAAAATCTTCCCTCAAGGAAAAAATTACAGAAAAAGAAAAAGAAACACCGGCGATACCGGTGGTGTCGGGAGACAGCCGCGACCACAAGAAAACAAAGAATTAAAAGAAGAATTTTCTGCAGTGACAGGAGGACTCCTGCCGGCTCCGCGGAAAAACGAAAACCAAGGAGAGGCAGTTGGGAAAGGCGGGAAGGCAGCACGCAGGCGTGGTGGGATGCTTCCAAAAGCTCTTTGATTGGACGCTGGGAAGCGTTCCCGCGCAGACTCCGTCGGTACCGACGTACCCATATGTGAAGACTCATTCCTGCTTGTTCCTGGAGATAAATGAATACCCCCCAGAGTTCGTAAGTAGGCAGTGACGACTGACATGCATTTTGTGAAGCCCTTGGGGCAGAGGCTAGGCCAAAAGAGAGAACCCGGTATTGATAATTGTTTCCCTAAAACATGAAGCGCACATACTGTCTGTGCAAGGGATGTATCAGTAAATGCGTGTAAGCCTCTTAGGTCTAGAGAACAGAGCCAATTGTGTCTTTGGAGGTATGGCAGAAGAGTTCCTAAGGAGATCATTTTGAATTTTTCTTGGACCAAGAACTTGTTTAGATTTCTGAGATATAAGATGGGCCTGAAGCCTCCTGTTTTTTTTGGAATGAGAAAGTATGGGGAGTAGAAGGAACTCTTTCTATAGCACCTTGGGACAACAGGGTAGCCACCTCTTGTTGTAAGAGGGTACTGTGCAGGGGTTGTATGGGATAATCCTCTGTGAAGCAGGTGGGGGGTAAGGTTTCAAAATGAATTTGATAATACCTTTGGAAAATCTTGAGTGTCTGCTGCTCTGATGTGCCACCTGTAGGCATAAGTGAAGAAGTCTGCCTGCAATGTGGAGGGGCTGGAGGCCCCTCTGGGGGCAGATTGGCAATGCTCTCTAGGAAGGAGTCAAAAACCAGGTGTGAACTGTGTCTATGCAGCGGGATAAGATTTAGGAGTTTTAGGTTTTTTAGTTTGGCAAGGATCCTGCTGCCTCTGCTGAGGTTGAAAGGCAGCATAAGGTGGGTAAGAAGGATAGTATTTCTTCTTTTTAGAATAGAAAGGTTTCTTGGGAAGAGCCTCTTTTGGATGGGTCAGCAGTCTTCCTGGAAAGGTGTTTTAGGGCGAGATCATCTATTTCAATCTCCCCTGCTTTTTCCTTCCAATCCTTGCCAAAAAGGTTTTCACAAGTACATGGGATGTTGGCCAGTTTATCTTGAACCCACTGCTTGAGGTCCGAGGCCTGTAACTAGGCCACTCTGCAAGCCCCAATACAGATTGCTGAAGCTCTGTGATGGACTCAAAAGCATCAGAAATGGCTCTGGTAAGAAACGTAGAAGTGTTCTGATCTTGCTTAATGAGGGTCTGGAATGCACCCTACTTATCCTCTGGAAGCAGAGGGAAGAACCCCTCCAGATCCCTGGTGACATCTTTTGGAAACGTGCCCATGTAAAGCATGTAAGAGTTGATTCTGGGAGGTTAACATGCATGCCTGGAAACTTCGACGCCCAAAGGCTTAGAAGGTCCTCTATTCTCTGCCAGGAGGCATGGATGAATGTTCTTTGGAGCTCTTTATTCGGCACATCGCCAATTCCCACCAACATTGAGTGGTGGGGAAGCTGAGGTTTTTGGAAACCTGGGCACTCTGGCAATCGGTACATGGTATAGAGTCTCTTAGGTGAGGAGTAGCCTAGTTGTTAGAGCAACTACCTAGTATCCAGAAGATCAAGGGTTCGATTCCCACTGGCACTCCTTGTGACCTTGGGCAAGTCACTTTACCCTCCATTGCCTCAGAAGAAAAGGCTGGCAATCTACTTCCAGTGATATATTGCCAAGAAAACCCAGAGGTAGCTGGGTTGCTATGAGTCAACACTGACTTGATGGCACTTAAATAAATAAATAAATAAAATAATAGAGTCTCTTGCTAACAGGAGAAACTGAGCGGGGCTTCCCACATGTGGAAAATAAGTTCCTGAAGGATACAATGCACCAGTAAGGTAGCAGCCTCTTTGGGCGTTGGAGGGTATTGGAGTATCTCCAATTTCTCAGCTCTCTGTTCCTTTTCAGAGGCTACTGTGATGGAGAGCCCTACTGGCATGTCACGGATGAAGTCCAAAAAGGAAATATCTCTGGTGGGGCCCTATGCTGTTCCTGAGGCTGCGAAAGGTCCGAAGGGATGTCAGGAAATTCCCGGGAATTGAGTGACCCCACGTCATATTCTGAAGAACTTCTATCAGAGTCTTGAAGGAAATCAAAGTATTGGCGATCATGGCTTAGACCTCGATGCTTCGTGGAAGTTGATAGTCGATGCTGATACTCCGAGGTTCGGAATGGGAGCCTGAGTCTGTTGGATTACCGGGGGCATTGACCAGTTCCAACTGAGTAAATCAGCCTCAGGTGCTCTGACGATACCGGCTTGAGGTCAGGTGTTGGGGCCAATATGGTGCTCGGCTGTAGGCTCGGTACCGAAGTCTGAACTCCTAAAGCTCTCAATGTTACAGATACTGAGGCTGCCAGGAGTGCTGCCAAACTCCTCTCGAGAGCCAGCATGTGCTGGTCCAGGGAGATGGCAAATGTCTGGGTGGAATTACATATGGGGCGCTGAGCAAATGCCCCAGAACAAGGAACCGGTAGCTCTCCGGAGGTTGATGCCATGGGAGCATCCCAGAGCCCCACTTGTGCTTTGGAGGACACATCCTCCCGCCGGGGCTGTTTGACTGGCCAATATGCATTGGAAGCACCTCTAGGGGAGTCATGATGGGACTTTTACCTGGAATTGGAATCTGTCTTCAATGCTCAAGATTTGGAAATGGCCACAGATTTTAACTTACTTCTGTGTTTGGACTTTGAAGAAGCCGGAGATCCATGAGAAGTCGTCGATGCCCCTGATGAAATGGGAAAATGTATACCAGAATCACTTAAAATATCACCTCCCAATATAACAATAAAATTTACTAAACTTTTTGTCGGAGCTACGCTGTAGGAGGGGCCAGAGGGAAAACCAGCCCCCCTCCAGACTGCTAGCTTCTTTTATTTTATTTAAATCTTAAGTTCCTCTACCATGACACTTATCTTAAAACTTTCGTTGAACTTCCCAGTAGTCGTCGCTCTCACAAAAAGAACTTCAGCACGACGTGCACGTTTCGGGTAGAAATACCCTGTTTCAAGTGCTTCCAAACTACCAAATTATAGGCAACGAAAAATCAATGTAGACCGCCGTCAACGCGGCTGAGGTTCTGCTGAATTGTTTGGGCCGTTGAAACCAGAAGCATATATATAAGGAACTAGCCAATCAGAGGCGGGAAAACCCCACTGACAGGGGAATCCCTGTCCTAATTGGTTTTCGGAGAAACATTGTCATATGACACTCATCCATTCAATCTCTTGATTTAGTCCATGTGGTGTGACCGAATTTAGAGTAAATATCCATCGTTGTTCCAACGTTTGCAACCTTGCTGTACGGTCACCACCACGAGGATCGGCAGGGACATGATCGATTATTGACCACTGTAGGGCTTCAAATGTATGGTTATATTGTAGACAATGAGGTACGATCGGGGCCGTGAGAATCTTATGACGTAAGCGTGAGGCATGCTCTGATAGGCGAACTTTTGCTGGACGGGTGGTCCGGCCCACATAAGTCAAAGCACAGGGGCATATGAGAATATAAACTACATAAACAGAACTACATGTAGTATCCCAAGTTCTGAGGATTGATCAAAAGTAACATTCTTACGAGATCCCTGAGTTCTCTCAGTGGTCTCATACATCCAGAAGTACACCTTCCCAGAATCATAATCTGTTTTATCCCGGGCAAACTTCTTTGTTTTAAGCGATTTTAAATATTCAAAAAAATTATTAAATCTGTCGATTAATCTCTGTAAGCTTGGTAGTGTACTGTTCCTCACCTAAAGAGGCTTTTAAAGAGATTTGTGTCTCATCAACCAGTTTTTGGAGGATCTCCTCCTCCTGAGAGATGCGCTCCATTATCAGAGCATGGCACAAAGGACAAAAATTGAGTTCATGGTGAGGACCCAAACATTTTAAACACCAGTCATGTTTAATCAGTGGCCGAAATGGTACTGGCACACTTGGTACATTTTTATAACACTGACTGATTTTTCCATGCCTGAAAAAATTGTCTTTGAAGAGTAAAGGACAAGGCTATGGCAGCCTAGAGGCCTAGACCAGCAGTGAACCACTGTGAAAATCAATATGGAAAAAAAAAAAGAAAAAAGTAGTATCGGGACCGGTGTTTGACTTGACATTATTGGCGTCGATGGGAAGGCAAAAAACACGATGTACCCCGAAGGGCACCAAAAAATAGTTTTTCAGCAGTGAAAGGACAGCGAGTCCTACTAGCTCCATGGAAAACGAAGAACTGAGGAGAGAAGATGAGAAGACAAGCACGCAGGTGCAAAGGAGTACTCCCAAAAGACTTTCTTATTGGATGCTGGGGAGCGTTCCCATACAAGCTCCATCGAGGACGTCACTCATATGTAAAGACTGCAATTCTGCTTGTTCCTGGAAAACAAACAATCAATACACAGGGAAAGTCTTGGACGGGAGGGACTCCAAAGGAAAGACAATTAGAAGGTAAGGCCTAATTTCTCCTTCCATACTGTCCCTCCAGTTTAGTCCAATCCAGATGAATGGGATGTAACAAAGCAGTACCCATCCACGGGGTGGAAAACAATACAAAGAGCCCTGCCTGAGGTCCAAAACGAATTATCCACAGAGCTGAAGCCTTGTCAACAACATAACATGAAGCAGACAAAAGCTAGCCTTGAGTCAGTGTCTGCCAAAGACTCGCAGTCCCAAACAGCAACTGCGGTAATGCACCCAAAAGAGGGAGAATCTCCGTGCCATAACCACATTTCCCCTCTGGAAGATTGATATAGGCGCCACTAAGAGGCAAGGCTCACATAAAGGAGACCTGTCTGACCACAGGACACCTAAATAAACAAACAACTAATAAGACTGTACAACTGATAAGATTGGACTCTGCACGACAGCATCGCATCCTGAAAGACCTTTCAGTCTAGGATGGCCAGGGTCCGGGCCTCCTTGCTGGGTGGGCACTAAGGAATGAGTCCTTTGGCATTTGAGTCGATGCATAGCCGACTCTATGACCATCGAGTTGTGAAAGAGTTGGGTTTATTGGAACCCTGGGCTTCAGCGGACTCGGTACATGGAATTGAGCAGTCTGCTCACTATGGGCACCAACACTTGTGTCTCCCACATACAGAGGAGGCGGCGCTCTAGGATCAGAGGGATGGGCACCAAGAGGGCCTCCTTCAGAGGGGCCGCCTCTACTGGAAGATCTCAAGTTCCTCCGTGCAGGTGTCCTCCTCCGCCTCTGTCTCAAACGAGAGGGCCTTTGCCATATCCTGCACAAAATCAAGGAAGGCAACATCCTGGGGTAGGGAATGGCACGGACACCAGTGGATACGCATTCAAAGGCACCTCTCTGACACCAGTGTCCAGGGACTCCTTGTCCTCTATCTCCCAGTCTTACTCAAAAGTCAGAGGAAGAATCCAAGGGTCCATGGGTCCCGTGGCAGGCCCTCAGCCAGACGGCCAGGGATCCCTGCGGTCCAAATCACATGCACTTGCTGGAGAGGACTGGTGTCCTGAGGAATGGGTCCAGGACCTCGTCAGACACCAGAGGCTCTCTTGAGGTCGGTGACCTTCGAGGACTGGCTCGACATCTGGAGAAGCCCTTGATGTCAAGAGTCTGGTCGTCAGGCAAGGAGGGCAGAGATACTGCGCGCCAGGGCCACCATCTTGGTTTCCATGCCAGCTGGTTCCTCAAAGGGGGCACCAATGGCTTCAGACCCGGTGTCAGTCCCATCGAGGGGGAGTCTTTGACTAGGATGGCCTCAGGGGTCCTAGGCCAGTCGCCGGATGCCAACAACTCCTTCCAGGGCAGCTTGTGAGGCCGCTCTGGCTCAGACCCCTCAAACTCACAACAGGGACTGCGGGGCCTGGTGTACGATTTACCCGCTTTTCCAGACCCATACTCTGAGGTTATCAAGCTCTTCTTGCGTTCCACCTCTGGAGATTTCCTCCGAGGACCCATGGCCGCAGGACTTCAAGGCGGCCCGGGCATCACGGGACACAGAGCTACCAGAGGGAGACTTGGAGCGTGGTGTCATCGGAGACTCTGGCACAGAGTCGGATTCGTGTAAGAACTTTTCCTGCTGCAGTTGACAGCTCTTGATGGCCTGGGCAGTCATGGCTTTACAAAGGTCACAGCCCACGTCATCATGGTCCGGCCCAAGGCACAGGAGGCAGCAGTCATGTGGGTCGGTAAGGGACATTAACTTACTGCACCGATCATATTTTTTTGAAGTCGCTGGAGGTGATAGGGAAAAAAGGGAGCTCTGCAATCCAAGAAGGGTCAGAGGCCTGTAGCCAAAAAAAGGGCACGAAGCGCCAGTTGAGGGAGACTTCAAGGAAAACAAGAAATTAACCCAAAGAGCAACGCCTAGGCAAAATGGCTTGGGGAGGGGGCAGGAAAGGAGCAGATATGCGTACCAGGTTTAAAAAAAAAAAAAAAAGGGATAAGCGAGACACTTTCTGGGGAAACGGGACAGACGTCCGGTGGGCTCCACGGAAAAAAAGGAGACTGAAGATAGATGGCACCCTTGGGCAGGAAGGGGACCACACATGTATGATGCATCTCCCAAAGGTTTATTTTGAAAACTGGGGAGATGCTTCCATGCAGGCTCCGTAGGTGCCGACATCACCCATATGTGAGGACTGACTTACTGCTCGTTTCCGGAGAACAGATTTTACTACATCTTCCGGTAACAAATTCCAGAATTTAATTATGCATTGAGTAAAAAAATAATTTTCTCTTATTAGTCCTAAATGGGTTGCACTGTAGCTTTGTGATGTTCCCTCTACTTTCTACTTTTTGATGGTGTAAATAACCAATCTATGTTTACCCGTTCCACTCCATTCATTAATTTATGGGTTCTGTTACCAGTTGCCTGAATAGTTCTCCCTGTAGAGAATCCAGGATCTCCTTACTTCTAGATGACACTGCAGCAGGGATGTGCCAATCAACATCCTGCATGTTGAAATCACCCATCAGTAGCAGTTCTCTTTACATGGCAATGCTGCGTATGCCTTCTATTAAATCTCCATCCACTTCTTCTCCCTGTAAGGGGAATTTGTAGATCACTCCAATGCAAATGGATTGCCCTTTCCCTCTTTCTAGGTTAACCCACAGTGCCTCCTCTCTCACTTTTAAGCCATGTAATTCTGTAGCTTTAATACTATTATTATTTTTATATATATATATTTTGTTTGTTTGTTTTTTTTTAAATTTATTATTTGTGTTTTACATATAGCGTCACTCCTCCTGCCCTTCTTCTCTCTCTCTCCTTCCTGAATAAAATATAGCTTGGTATAATTACAGCCCAGTAAGGTTTGTCCCCCTCACTTGGTTTGCAGCTTGTTGCGTTGTGAGGGCTTGTGTGCATCAGTGATGCTGAGGGCTAAGCTATCAATAGCTGAACTACTGACAGGGTCTGCCAAGATGGGCAGGTGTCAGCTGAGGTACCAGGCCAAGACAACCACCCATTTGGGCAGCAGCAGAATGGGAAGCTGTTGTGGCAGAGGATCACATTTCTGTAAAAACGGCAACACTAGAATTAAACTGCGCGGAAGAAAGGCCTGGCAATCTATTTCCACATCTTGCCAAAAAAAACTGCTGGAAGATGAGACCCCCAGGTCGGAAGGCACTCAACTGGGTACTGGGGAGGAGCTGAAGACTTTTCAAAATAAAGCCAACGTTTATGATGTGGTTGGATCAAAGCACTCAGGACATCTGACTGCTGATGTGGCTATGCATGAAATGAGAGTCAGAAGCTGCAGAGATGTCTTACATAATGGGACATGGATCGTATGAAGCATGAACCAAGGGAAGTTGGAGGTGGTCAAGAATGAAATAGAACATGTACAACGCGATCTGCTGGGTGTCAATGAACCGAAATGGACTGGCATCGGGCACTTTGCATTTGATGATCACATGGTCTACTACGCTGGAAATAAAAGACAAAAAAGAAACGATGTTGCGTTTATAATTAAGAAGAAACTTGCAAGAACTGTAATGAAATACAGTGCAATCAGTGAACGCTTAATTTCTATTCATCTATGAGGAATGTCCATCAACAAAACTGTAATTCAAGTATATGCCCCAACAACAGCTGCAGAAGAGGACAAAGTTGAGTTCTACAAACAAGTACAAGCTGAAACAGACAGAACATGCAAACAGGATATCCTGATAGCCATGGGTGACTGGAACGCAAAGGTTGGCAACAAAGGTGGCAGCAAACTGGTTGGAAAATATGGACTTGGCAACAGTAAGGAAGCTGGAAAAAGACTGATAAAATTCTGCAAGACCAACGATCTATTCATCTCAAAAACACCTTCTTCCAGCAACACAAATGGTGAGTGTACACAGACTTCACCCAATGGATTGTAAAAAAATCTAATTGACTACATCTGTGGAAGTCAACAATGGAAAAGTTCTATAAAACAAAGACAAAACCTGCAGCTGACCATGGTACAGATCACCAACTACTAGTATGCAAACTCAAGCTAAAGTTGAAAAAGAGTAAGCCACTCATGAATGTAGCAAAATATGACCTTGAGAATTTACCACCAGAATTCAAAGACTGCCTGCAAAATCGATTTGCTGTTTTAGATACAAATGACGGAGCTCCAAAAGAGTTATGGGATGACATCAAGAAGGTTGTGTTGGAAGAAAGTGAGAAGTCTCTACAAAAGGTAAAAAAGCAAAACCGGTCAAAATGGATGACCGAAGAAACTCTGAAAGTTGCCCAGAAACGCAGAGAAGCAAAAGCCAGAGGAGAAAGAGGCAATCGCAGAACGCAACAGAGATTTCCAACGTGCAGCAAGACAAGACAAAAAGTACTACATTCAAGGAAAGCGTAGTTACTCACCTGTAACAGCTGATCTCCATGAACAGCAGGAATCAGTCGTCACATATGGGTGATGTCGGCATCAACTGAGCCCTGCGCGGGAACACTCCCCAGCATCCAATAGGAAAGCCTTTGGGAGCAATTCTCCTGCCTTAGCTCCTAGTCTCCTCAGTCAGGTGTACAGTGGAGACAAAAAAATAAAAATAAAAAAATGGGACAACTTGGGAACTGGGTGAGTAGTGAAGACCAATTCTTGCTGTTCCCACAGATCACCTGTTACAGATGAGTAACTACACTATCTCTAGAAACAAGCAGGAAGTCAGTCTTCGCATATGGGGCTCCCTAGCAACAGCTGACAAGCGAGAGAAGAGTCCTGGCACAACTAGAGGTTGCAGCAAGGATCTAACAAACTCAGTTTGGAGCACCCCTCGTGAGGTAGTCCAGAGGGCAGAGGGCAAATTGTCTAAATTTGAACAAGATTACATAGAACAGATTGACTGAAGTGAGCATCACTTCTGGAGTCTGTCCAGGCAATGGTGCACTGCGAAGGTATGAAGTGATGACCAGGCAGCAGCTTGGCAGATTTCAGAAATAGAGACAGAACGGAGGTTAACTACAGTAGTAATCATATCTCAGACATTGGCAGTGACATGGTGTTGAAGAGATAGACCAGTTTGTGAGTAAGTAAAAGATATGCAGTCTGCTAGCCAGTTTGAAAAATTGTTCTCTTAGAGACTGGTAGCCCCAGATGACTTTGGTCAAAAGAGACAAATAACTGAGCCTTAGTACGATCCAGATAGAATGCCAATGCTCTCTTACAATCAAGAGTATGCAATTTCACCCTCAGCAGGGGTGGTATGAGGCCTTGGAAAGAACATTGGTAGTAAGATGGATTGGTTTAGGTGGAAGGAGGTGACAACTTTCGGTAAGAACCTAGGATGTGTCCAAAGGACTACCTTGTCATGGTGGAATGTGGTATATTGAGTATCCTACAAGCGGAGGTGACTGCAATAAGAAAAAGTACTTGCCATGTTAAGAACTTTAAAGAGGCTGATGCCATGGGTTCAAAAGAACTGTGCATGAGCTGTGCAAGAACAACATTTAAATCCCCCAGTGTGGGTGGTGGGTGGAGAGGCAGTTTGGCCAGGAGAAGACCCCTCATGAATCTAGCCACCAAAGGATGTGTCAAGATTGGCTGGTTTTCCAACATATGGTGAGATTCACAATGGCACATAAATGTACCCTTAGATCTTGATCACAGAGGAGCATAAGTAGAGCAGCTATAGAAGCAGATCCGGGACTGAACATGTGTAAGGATCCAGTGTTTTCTGTGAACACCAAATGGAGAATCTGCGCCACTTGAAAGTGTAAGAGCATCTGGTGGAATCTTTTCTGGAAGACAGGAGAACATGTAAAACCACCAGGCCATCAAAGTGTCTTGAGTTTGGGGTGCAGGAGGGCCCCCTGTTCCTGAGACAGAAGGTTAGGAGAGTAACAGAGGTTGAGGGGAGGTTTACGAACAAATTGAAGAAGTAGGAGAAACCAGGGTTGTTTGGGCCAGTAAGGGACAATGAGGATCTTCATTCCCCTGTTGGCTCATAGTTTGAATAGTGTCTTTGCTATGAGGGGGAGAAGAGGGAAAGCATAGAGGAAATGCTGTCCCTAATGAAGGAGAAATGCATCTAAGCTCTCCCTGTAAGGGGAAGGAATCCTGGAGCAAAACTGAAGTAGTTGAGTGTTGACAAGAGAAGCAAAGAGGTTGATTATTGGCAACCCCCAAAGGAGAAACAAGTATTGAGCTACTTGAAGTTCCAGCCTCCACTTGTGTGGATAGAGGATGCGACTCAGTCTGTCGGCTAAGGAATTCTCTGTTCCTGGAAGATACACTGCATGAAGGTGAATCTCCTGAGAGATTGCCCAGTTCCACAAGTGGATCGCCACTGTGCATAAAAGGAGAGAGCATGTTCCTCCCCGTTTGTTTACATAAAACATGGTTACCTGGTTGTCTGTCTGAATGAGGACTGAGAGGCCCCCAAGATGGAAAGAGAAGACCCGGATGGCATTGAAGATTGCTCTGCGTTAGAGGAGACTGATGTAAGTCCATAGGCCCTGGGCCCCCCAACTTAGCTTTGATGCATCGGTTGTCAGGGTACACTGTGGTACAGACAGTTGAAAAGATAACCCTATGAGGAGGTTGTGCAGTTTGCTCCACCACTGCAGGGCTGACCTCATCTGAGATGTGATGGTGATGGAATCTGAGAGATGGTCTGTGGACTGCTTCCACTGCTGTGAAAGAGTCCATTATGCTATTCTCATGTTGAGACGAGCATATGGAACAACATGGACTGTGAAGATCATGCGGCCTAGGAATGTTCTGGCCGTAACCCACTCCTGTTGTTGGATCTGTGATGCCAAGGACATTAGTAGGGCTTGTCTGTCGTCTAGTAGAAATGCTTGAGTTTGGATCATGTCTAATCAAGCTCCTATGAACTCTAGGTTTTGAGATAGAGTGAGGTGCGATTTTGGATAATTTATGACAAACCCTAATTCCTGTAGGACGTGGATAGTCAGTTTGAGGGCATAGTCAGCTTGAGGCCATAACAGTATCTGCCCTTAGCAACCAATAGTCTAAGTAAGGGAACCGTTTGGATGGCGATAAGGAAGAAGGGTACCCAGAGAAGTCATCTTGAATTTTTCCTTGACAAGGGAGTCTATGATAAAATGAGGAAAATAGTTAGGGAAAAACTAAAAGGAGCAATTGCAAAGGTTAAAAATTTACATCAAGCATGGCGGGTGTTTAAAAATACTATTTTGGAAGCCCAGACCAGCTGTATTCCACGCTTTAAGAAAAGTGGAAGTCCAAAAAAACTCCCAGCATGGTTCAAAGATGAAGTCAGAGAGGCCACTGTTGCCAAAAAAAGCATCTTTCAGGAAATGGAAAAAAGAGCCAAATGAGGAAAACTGGAAACAACCTAAGCACTGGCAAGATGCAAGGCATTGATTAGACAGGCAAAGAGAGAATTTGAGAAACAGCTTGCTGCGGAAGCAAAAACGTGTAATAAAGACTTTTTTCCAAGCACATCTGCAGCAAAAACCCTGTGAGAGAATCAGTTGGACCATTAGAAGATAGAGGGGTAAGAGGGGACAAGGCCATAGTGGAGAGACTGAATGAATTCTTTGCTTCGGTCTTTACTGAGGAAGATGTTACCCATGACTGAAATGGTATTTAAAGGTAATGCTGCAGAAGAATTGAAAGAAATATCGATACACTAAGATGTATTACAACTATTTGATAAACTAAAGAGTAGCAAATCACCAGGACCAGATGGTATACATCCAAGGGTGTTGAAAGAACTAAAATGTGAGATTGCAGACCTACTATTAGTAATCTGTGAACTAATATTAAAATCATCTGTAATACCTGAAGACTGGAGGATGGCCAATGTAACGCCAATTTTTAAAAAGGGTTCCAGGAGTAATCCGGGAAATTACAGACTGATGAGCCTGACGTCAGTACTGGGAAAACTGGTAGAAACCTTTATAAAGAACAAAATTACTGAACACGTAGATAGCTTAATGGGAGACAGATGGCTTAATGGGAGACAGCCAAAATGGCATAAGCCAAGAAAGGTCTCGTCTTACTAATCTGTTGGTTTTTTTTGAAGATATGAATAAACAGGTAGACAAAAGTACAAAGGTGAGTCGGTTGATATAGTGTACCTGGATTTTCAGAAAGCCTTCGACAAGGTCCCTCATGAGAGACTTTTGGCAAAATTAAAAAGTCATGGGAAAGGAGGTAGTATACTATTGTGGATCAGGAACTTATTTAAAAGATAGAAAGCAGAGGGAAGGGCTAAATGGCCAATTTTCCCAATGGAGAAAGGTGAATAGTGGAATACCCCAAGGATCTGTGCTGGGTCCGCTGCTTTTTAACATATTCATAAATGACCTGGAAATGGGAATGAGTGAGGTAATCAAATTTGAAGATCACACAAAATTATTCAAGGTTGTTAAAACCCATGAGCATTGTGAAAAATTGCAAGAGGACCTTGATAAATTGGAAGACTAGGCATCCAAATGGCAGATGAAATTTAACGTGGACAAGTGCAAAGTTATGCACCTAGGGAAAGAACAACCCACACTGAACAAATACCAAACGCATGATGTTCAAGGTGAGATTCAAAGGCTGAAATGGATGGGTCCTAAGCAACCAAAGAACCAAATTAAGGCTCCATCCAGAAGCAATTGTGTGAGAGGAGGGCACAAATAAGCTACATCCTTAAAGAAACCTAACGATATGTAGGTGTGATGCCAAAAGACACAATGAAGCTACAAAGCAGCACATTTAAAAACAGATTAGCTTTGAGTGAAAAAAAATATTTTCTCTGATTAAGCTCTGGAATATGCTGCCAGAGGATGTAGTAAAAGTTATTAGTGTAGCTAGGTTTAAAAGAGGTTTGGACAAGTTCCTGGAGGAAAGGTCCATAAACCATTATTAAAGTGGACTGGGGAAATCCACTGCTTACCTCTAAAGGTAAGCAGCATGGAATCTGTCTTATTGTATACCTTTAGAGAAGCCTGCCTCCCAAAATTATGGGGGCCTCCCTTGCATTCCGGGCAAAAAGAATGAAAACTGAAAGGGAAATTGTGCCCTCTAAGTGGCAAATCCTTTCCCTGGATGGTAGCATTTGGATTCAAGAAAGCAAGATTTTCCCCAAAACGCACAAGATGAACTCTCTAGCTTGTCATCAGTCAACCGCTGGGTCTTAGGTTCCCCCTGGCCCTGCATGTTCTTCTCCAGATCTTTCCCAAATAGCTTACCTCAAAAGGAGAGCAGCCAAAGCCATGCCTTAGATTCCACATCGGCCAACCAGTTCAACAACCATAAGGGACACCTGGCTTTCAGGAAGACTGCCATAGTCTGAGCCATTGTACAAAGGTCAGATAACACATCACTCACACAGGCCAAGTTGGTCTCCAAGTGTGCTTCCTCCTTAGGGAAGGCTCAGGCACCCCTGAGTGTCTTCACCCCACTGCTGCAGCCAATGTAAACATGCTCAGAACACGTAGACACCACGGACAATTGCCTTCAAATCTGCTAAAGGGTAGATTCCAGTCTCCAATCCTGCTAGTCCTTCATCGCTACTCCACTGAAATAGTGGTCTTAGAAAAACTGACACTACCCACAGTGGATTCTCTTGTCATAGCTAGAAACTCTACTCTTTGAGTACCAAAAGATAATACATTCCCATGGCTCCTCCCGCCCAATGACCATTTTGACATGATATCCTGCAAATCCTGGTGAATAGAAAAAGCCTTCCTAATACCCTTGAAGATGGGATCACCAGAGGTAGTTACCACCTGAGAGGGAGAATCCCTTAATGCTCAAAGCCTCGAGTACCTGACTATTCAGTGGGCCAGTTCCTCATTGTGGAATAATCTAACCACCATAGAGTCATCTCCCTTGACCATTATGAGCTCCCCCCCCCTCCTCCAAAAGGATCTCCCATTGACTTTGTTCCACAGGCTAGACGAAGACCTGTCAGACTCCACTTAAGAGTCTTCTGAATGGAAATCCCAACTCTCCACAACTTCCAAGTACAGCGGGAAAGTGAACCGCTGGAGTGAAATCACTTTGCACATAGTGGGACAAACAGACCCAATAGTCTGCCTGCTTCAACAATAAAAATCTTGTGAAGCAGCAGCACACATTCTGGGGAAAACCCCTCACAGGTAGCTTCACAGGCTGTCTCCACATCTGAAGCCCCAGGGACAAAATGCAGCCAAGAGGGAACCTTCATTTCAAAGTCTAGGGTAGGGGCAGCCATCTGCACGTCCATAGACCACATGAGCAAGATGGCCACCTCTCCCATATTACAAAAACGTAGCAGGTGTAAGTTCTCACCAAACCTTTATTAATCCAAACATATAAAGGGAGACCTGACCCTACACAGGCCGTGTTTCGATAAGATCTTCTTCAGGGGCTGGCTCACCTTATGCTAAAAACATATCATAAATAAATTAAAACCACAATTGTTAAAAAACAAATTTAAGAAAATGCATGAGATAAATCATAAAGGAACGCAATAAAAATATAATAGGTATTAAATGAATAAACAAACAAGTTTTAAAATTATAATATACAAAACTTATTAATAAACCTATATCATTATATGTCATCCCCAAACACACATGTATAAACCATGAATAAAATTCAATAAATATGGATAAGAAAATATTCCATATAAAAAAAACGTTAAATTGACATAATTATCTAACCAAATTGTGCCAGCAAAGTGCATACTATCCAAATCGTAAGAGGAAGTAGTGACTTGTTGTAGGTAACGATTATTACCTACAACAAGTCACTACTTCCTCTTAGGATTTGGATAGTATGCACTTTGCTGGCACAATTTGGTTAATAAGTTTTGACTTGGAGAACATGCGTCTCGGATACGCCAACATGTTCAATCGGCACCTATGGTAGATCACTGTCTGACCTATCATCATGAATCTGAAGATTTAGTTTGGACGATTATAGATCATGTACCAAATGATCCACGTGGAGGTGACAGGGTTAACCAGTTACGGTGGCTTGAACAATGCTGGATATATACGCTAAATACTGTTCAACCTCATGGACTTAATAGGGAGATTGATTGGGTCAGTCTCTTCTGAAGGGAAAAGGATTTTTGGATTCCTTTTTGGATCAGATCTATATCTTCCATTCTGCTTAGCCAATGGATACAGGGATTCCCCTGAATGCGGGGAGTTCCCTTTATCCCATTGGAGGTTCCTCTTTGAATGACAATAGGTGGAGCCAAATATATGAGCTCTGGTCCTTTATAAAAAGCATCGCCGCGAAATATCGGCGTTTTTTGGCAGTTGCTACTAACTTGAACGAAGCTGGCACTTAAGGCAGGGAATCGTCCCAAAACGTGCACTTCGGGCCTCAAAAGTCTTTTTCGAACTGCAATTTAAATATATAATATAATCATCACTTATCTGATAACTATAAGTTTTGGTGATAAACCTTAAAAGATAAAAAGAAGCTTACCGCCTGGTGTGATAATTAGTTCATTCCTCCCTCGGTACACTCTGACAAAAATTAAAAAAAAATTTTGGGGACTATATTGGTGCTCGTTTTTGTGGGAGACAGAATATTGACAGGCTGGTAGTTGCACGATACTTACATAGGCCAGAGCTCTGTAAGTCTCTGTCCATTTGCTGGCTGATGGGCAAAAGCCATGTATCCTGGACTGGTGTGGTGGACAATAAGAAATGCATATTAAAACCAGTGGAGAAAGACATGCTAAATGTTCACATATTTGATTACATTGGGATCATTGTCCTTTCCTGCCCATTCTTAGGCGGTTTTAAAGTTTATACTTTTATTCTCCTTCTGATAAACGCACGCCACAATTTTCCCAATCAAGCAATGAAAATCCTTTCCAATAATGATCTTACTGTCTAAATACACTCACTATTTTTGATCATTTATAAATATTTTTCTTAAAAAGGACAGTCTAAGCCCACAGAACAAAATAATGTGATAACATTTTGCTGCTTTCAAAGCTCTGGGTTATAAATTTTACACAGTGCATCATAGTTGCATGAAATGAGTCCACTTAGTAATGCTGTGTGTTTAAAACACTGAATTTTAGTTCCTATATTGGAGTAGTGATTATATTTTTTAAGTTGCAAATAAAATCCTAAGTTAAGACTGCCACAAGCTTTCAAATGATTGTTCCATCATGTCCACAATTTGCTACAAAAAAGGATAATACATAACACATTGAGCTTAACACCACAATGTCCCATGAAATTATGACCTCAAACACTGTCTACGATGTTGTTTATAAATAACTGCCTTTCTCATTGAAATCCATTCTTGTTGACTGTACATAGTTGATTGTACATAGTTCGCCAAAGTTTAATTGTTAAAGTTAAGATATACATAATTTCATGCAATGTTTAATGTAAAAACAGATATGTTATCCTGTTTCCTTGACTGTTATATGTAAACCGCACCTGATCACTGGAAGGTTGCGGTATATAAAAGATTGTTAAATAAATAAATAAATATAAAACATAATAGTCTAGAGCAGTATTAGAGTCCTAATTGGTCCAAATCTGTTCAAACAGGTAAGACAAAGACACTGATTTTCCCTTCAGATAATGACAAACCACACAAAACGTTATACCATTTCTTATTGGCTCCACAATATTCTTTTTATAATGGAGAGGATACTTGCTTTAATGAAACATTATGCAGCAATTGCATTACTTTGAATAATAAAAAAGGTACACATTAACAGAACCAAGACCGATGGAAACACACATAGCAATTCTTGATGAACCATTAAATTATGGTTATAACTAGACATGAAGCTCATAACTCATGGTTACTCACCTGCAACAGGTGATCTCTTGGAACAGCAGAAATTTAGTTTTCACATATAGATGATGTCGGTACAGACAGAGCCTGCACAAGAATGCACCCCAACATCCAATTGGAAAGCTTTTGGGAGCACTCCACTGTTTCTGTGTAAGTGCCTTCCCGCCTTCCAAACTCCCTCTCCTCAGTTGAGTCTGTAGCTGAGAAAAACAGAGTAAATGAAATCCTATAACTTCTAGGGGAGAAAGGCAGGTTGTGAAGATTAAATTTCTGCTGTTCCCAGAGATCACCTGTTACAGGCGAGTTAAATTAAATTAGATCTTACGGGGAGTGGCTTACCTCTAAGATGGCAGCGTGAGTCTTTTGCGTTGTGCTATGCCTAAATGAAAAGGCAAGTATCGGACCCCTCCCGCAGAGTCCGCTACTCCCGTTTCCTCAGGACCTATGGATAAATTTGTACAACTGACGGAGCAGAAAATTGGGGAGATACGAGCGGGCGTTGTCGCGCCGGTGGAGGTAGATACGGCGTTGACTGCCCTGGAGGTGTCTCTCTCCCCACCTGATCGTCAGCCTCCTCCGTGTTTGTCTGGCCCGGAGACTCTCTGTGCGAGTGGTGATGTAACCTACCCGAGTGGTGGATGTGTTACGTCTCGGGAGCGGGCCTCGCTAGAGAAGGAGTCCGGAATTGCGCCCTCAACATCGGGGACTGCAGATACAGCCAAACCCCAGTTGGTGGAGGCGGGGAAATCTTCTCATCGAGATGGGGAGTCATCTGCGGGGAGTTCCTCTTTGCAAATGGAGCCGCCCGCAGTTTTCTGTTTGAAACGTCCGAAGGTGATCTCTCTGGATTCAATATGGGAAGCGATTTCACAACTTTCGGGTGCAGTGCAGCAACAGGTCGTCTTGACGTCCCAGCGTTTGGAGAAATTGGAAACTACAGTTGCTGGATTTCAGGGAGAACTAGTTGACCTTCATGAGAAGATCACTACCGGCGAACAAAAACTCTCTCAGGTTTCTGTATTGAGTGATTCGTTTGTGAAAGATAATCTTGTTACTAGAGTGAAGCTTGAGAATTTGGAAAATGCTGTAAGAGCCTCAAATATTCGTCTGTTGAACTTTCCGATGGTTTATGGGACTTCTCCTTTAGAACTTTTCAAAAAGTATTTACATGAAACGTTATTAGTCCCTATGGATTTGATTCCGCCTGTAGTGAAGGCATATTTTTTACCTTCGGGAAAGCGAGAGGGTCAAGTGGCTATGGGTTCCTTAAAAATGGAGACTCTTGAAGTATCTGATTTATTGCAGTCTCCTAATGAAGTGGATATAAAGGTCTCTACTTTGTTAGTGACCTTTGCTATTGCATCGGATAGGGATTGGTTGCTAAAATTGTACTTTAAAAAACGCACTGCGTTATTTATGGGGAAAAAGATTATGTTTCCAGATGTTTCTAGGGAGACGCAAAGAAGGCGTAAAGCTTTTTTGCTTTTGAGATCTGGTGTAGCCCGTATTGGTGCCACTTTATTGTTGCGTTTTCCCTGTAAGTGTTTTGTTTATTTTAGGGAACATAAGTATGTTTTTTTTCAACCAGAGGATCTGTCCGCAATTGTATCATCTCATTTATTGACTTCCTCACCTGTGTGATAAAGATCAGTGTGATTGTATTGCTCTGTCCTCATGCCCCTGTCTTAGAATCTTTAGTTGTTTCCTAAACCGTTCAAGATGTTTACCTAGTCTCGTATTTATTTTCTCCACTTCCCCATGTCTTTGGGGGCTAGATCCACTTTTGTCTGTAAAGTTTTTCTTAATTTTTTTCTTTTTTTGTTTCTTATGACAGAAGTTTTTTCTGTACAAGCTTTTGCTTGATTATGTTTGAAAATTGCATAAATAAATAATAATAATAAAAATTAGATCTTACCTGCTAATTGGTGTTCCTTGAGGAACTCCAGATCAGTTCCACACCTCTGGGTTGTGCACTTCTTCAGCAGCTTGGAGACTGAGCATGTCATGCTTTTGCTGACATCAGTGTACTTAGGCAGCTGACATCGCTTACCAGCCTCAGTAAACCTATTGACAAAGCAGACTCACAGGAGCAACAAATAAGTAATGCAATAACCCCAAAAATCAAACCTTGTGCCCCCTCCCACCATGGAAAGGACTCCGCTGTTTCCTTCTCAGTGGGAGGACGCTTACCTGTAGAAAGGTCTACCAACAACAAAAACAGGTGAGCCTGACAGCACCCCTGCCCCTCCTGGTCGCCTCCACCGACGACGCTGTGACACCTTGCCTACGCCAAGGCCCCTATCCCCCTTGTCTCTTGCAAGGGCACACTCTTCGACTGGGGTCGCGAGACAGAACTTATTAACCAGAATGAGAGGGATCTGGGACTGGACTAGAGTTTCTCAAGAAGCACCAATTAGCAGGTAAGGTCTAATTTAGCTTTCCTTATTGTCCCTCCAGTCCAGTCCCGCACCTCTGGGATATAACACGCAAACCAAGCCTGAAGCACAGCTGACCCGAACCAGGCATCCCCCCTCTTACCTGCACATCCAGACGCTAATGCTTAGCAAACATATGATATCCACATGGCTACTCTACAGATCTCAGCCGGATGCACCAAGCTGTGCTCCGCTCACAAGGCCACCTGTGCTCCAATGGAATGTGCCCGCAATCCTGCTGGCACCGCCCTTCCCTTCACCAGATACACTGATGCAATGGTTTCCTGATCCATCACAAAATGGATGCTTTGGCCGCTGCCTCTCCTTTTCGCAGCCCCCCAAACAGCACAAAAATAATTGGACCTATGAAACAAAACTGTTCTCTTCAAATAACACCGTAGAACCCTCTGAACATCCAAGAGTCACAACTGTGGATCTCTGGTCCCGAATTCCCGAGCACCGGCAGGGCTACTGGCTGGTTCAAATGAAAAGCCGTCACACCACCTTGGGTAAAAAAGGCAGCACCGGTTGGAGAAACACCTTCTCCTTAGAGACTAACAGAAACAGCTCCTGACATGATAATGCCAGAAGCAGATTGCTACTAGGAACACGGTCTTTAGGGTCAAGTCCTTCAGCGAAGCCCAACCCAACAGCTCAAAAGGCTCTTCTGTGAGTGCTGCCATCACCAAGTTGAGGTCCCAAGGCGGTAGAACCTTCTATCTCAGAGGTTGAAGGTAACTCACTGCCTTCAAGAACTGCACCATATTCCGGTTTGCCCTTAACGACACCCCTTGGATCCTACCATGATAGCAGGAAATCGCTGCAATCTATACCTTCAATGAACTGGCGACCAAATCTTTCTCAAACTCTGCAAAAACAATAATATATTCAGCACTGAAGCTGAGAGTGGGTGACACTGCCTTTCCACACACCACGCCTCAAATATGCAAAATATGCATACGTACAAAAGGGAAGTAGTTCTCTTTCTAGCCTTCATTAAAGAGGTGATCACTGCCCCCGAGTAGCCTCTTTTTAACAACCGTGCCCTTTCAAGAGCCATGCTGAAGCGAGAATCGATACACCTGAGGCATGTGCACTGGCCCCTGGGTCAGCAGGTCTTCTCATGCAGACAGCCTCCATGGCCACTCCACCATTAGTATCACTAAGTCCGTGTACCACAGGTGCCATGGCCAATCTGGGGAGATCAGGATGACCCAGCCCCGGTAAGCTTCAATCCGCTGCACAACCCAGCCTATGAGTGCCCACAGAGAACAAACAAAGTATTCCCTCCTCGGGCCACTTCTGAACCAGGGCGTCCAAGCCCTCTGACATTTGTTCTCACCTCTTACTGAAAAATCGACTCACTTTGGCTATCTCGAATGTCACCATCAGATCCATGATTGGTGTAACCCATCTACTCACCACCTACGAGAACACTTCCTGGGAGAGCATCCACTCGCCTGGATCCACATGCACCCGACTGAGGTAGTATGCCATTATGTTATTGACAGATAATGCTAGGATATGGCTTTCTGCCCAAAACATCAGCTTCCTCCTCCAGAACATGCTGCTTATGCCTCCCTGGCAGTTGATGTATGCTACCGTGGTTGCATTATCCGAGAGGACGCAGACCACCTTCCTCTGCAACCATGGACGGAAGCTCAGCAGTGCTAGAGTCACCACTTGCATCTCCAATCTGTTGATCGACCAAAGGGTTTCCTGCGGACTCACTGTCCCTGCATAATGTTTCCATCGCAGTGGACTCCCCAGCCTCCCAAACTAGCATCTGTCATCAGAGGAATCCACTATGGGGACTCGAAGGGCAACCCCTTTTTCAAATTCTCCAGGATGAGCCACCACTCGAGTACTCTCGTGGTCCCTCAAGGACATGGGAGCTTCTGTGACAAGAGGTGTGTCTGGTGGGACCATCAGCAGAGCAGCATGCTCTGCAGGGGTCGCATGTGCGCTCTGGTCCATAGTACGAGCTCGAGCGTCGTCGCCATGGATCCCAGGTACCTGCAGGTAATGCCAGGCCGTCGGCTCTGCCATATCCAGAAACTGCCGTACCAACATTTGCAGTCCCTGAACCCGATGACTTGGAAGGAACACTTTCCCTATGCGGGTGTCGACTCTTGGCGTTGTTGATCACCCAACCAAGACTTTGTAGGAGCTCCACTACTCTTGCCATTGCTCGTTCACTCTCATCCCTAGACTTTGCTTGAATTAGTCAGTTGTCGAGGTATGGGTGTACCAGGACCCCTCCTTGCGGGGAGCCACCACTACAACCACCATGACCATGGTGAAGGTGCGGGGAGCTATTGCCAAGCCAAAGGGCAGTGCTCAAAACTGGAAATGCCCCATAGGCACTACAAACTGGAGATACTGCCGATAGTCTGGATGGATAAGAATGTGTAAATACGCCTCCGTGAGGTCTAGAGATGTCAGGAACTCTGTTTCTGTCACTATGACAGACCACAACTTTTCCATGTGAAAATGTGGTACCTTCAGACAATGGTTCACTCGCTTGAGGATGAGAATCAGCCGGAAAGAGCCCTTCTTTTTGGGTACGACAAAATAAATGGGAGTACCGACAAGCGCCGTACTGAGAACGGGCACCACAGCCCCCAACTGCCAAAGCCTCGTCAGAGTGCCTTCTACTGCCATGGCCTTGCTTTACGATCTGCAGGGGTACTGAACAAAGGACTAGCTTACCGGGCGGCACACCTATATGACCACTCCAACCAGTAGGTTCTGGAAATCTGGACCCAGGCAGGGTAGAATTCCTACAGCTGACCTCCCACTGGCTGCACCGCTGCCTGGGCCCCCTCGCTTCATTGGGCTCTCTTTGACCCTGAGGCAGTGGAGGCAGAGAACTCCCCCTCCTGCTCCTCAAAACCCTCAAAAGCTCTGGCTTCACAAGGGAAAACGTCTCCTTTGAAAGGGGGCAAAACGGGCTTATGAAAACGCTTATAGTCCCGCGGCTGACCCCGCACTGTGACTCTGCTTCTACTTATCCTTGGGAAGTCTATCGCCCTTGGACTCCCCCAAGTCCTTCACCAATTTGTCCAACTCTTCTCCGAACAGAAACTTCCCCTTAGAACAGAAGCTTGCTAAGCTGGACCTTAGAGGAACTGTCCACTGCCCAATTTCGTTACCAAAGGTAGCGGCACGCTGTGATCACAGAGGCCATACTCTTGGACAGACTTCTAATAAGATTATAGTAGGCATCGGCGAGGTATGCGGCTCCCGATTCCAATTTGGCTACCTCCCCTGCTGGCTCCTTGGTCGCATTTCTCTGGTTCTATAACCCATTGCGAGCAGCGTAGGCAGGCCCTAGTCACCCAGGCCCCACAGACAAAGGCCTGCCACGAGAGGGCATTAATATCAAAGGTCTGCTTTAACAAGGTGTCCAATTTCCTATCCTGGGCATCCTTTAGTGCCATACTGTCTTCTACTGGAATCATTGTCATCTTAGTTGCTGCTGACCGCCTCATCTACTCTCGGAGATTGGAGCACTTCTCGCTCTTGCTCTGGAATCAGGTACAGATGCAATATCATCCGTACCACCCTGATTCCGGCTTCCAGTAGATCCCATTCATCCTGCATCATCTGCTTAACCACTCTATGCACCGGAAAAACCTTTTGCATCTTCCGTACCGCCTGGAGTAGCGGGTCCTCTAACACCTCTTCTTCCATTGGGAGTCCTGCAGGCATATTCAGGGCCTTTAAAGGACTCCACAATCAGTGCCAGCAACTGTTCCCGGTGGAACACTCATACTATCCGTGCCTGTTCCTCTTGTGGGATCTCCCCTTCTAGCTCCTCATCTTCCACATCTAATTCCATATCCGGGTCCTCGCCGTTGCCAACCTCCGACAATGGCAACTGCTCCTTCCAGTCCTCCGAGGGTCTAGCCCGCTTTGCCGCAGGCTCCTTCTCCTTTGAGCCTGCTAATTTTTTCCAGCCATGTTCCTGCACCAAAGAGTGACTGTTCGCCCCTTTCTGGCGCATACAGAACACCTTGTACATCAACAGGACAAATTCGGGAGGGAAACCCCCCGGGCCCCTCTGTCCCCAACAGCCTGAGACGTGGAGGGCCCAGGTGAGGCCAGGGGCCTGCTCGCTAGCTCCAGCAATGGAGGCGCGATTTCTGGTTCCTCCTGTATCCCAGAGGAACCATTCTCCTGCTCTGAGCCCTCCTGCAAGACCTGTTCCATGGACCAGGCCTCCTTTTCGCAACCGCGGCAGATGCCCACTTCCGAAAGCACTCCTCGCCGAGCTCCACATACCAAACACTGCGGTCTCACAGGCATGGTCTGCAGGCTACCTGCCAGTGTAACCTGGAAACCATGGGTTGAGAAGACAGCAACTCCCCAACCCAAAAGGAAGGAGAAAGAAAAATAAACCCTTAAGGCTAATGCAAGCGAAATTGAAAACTCAGTAAAGATACCAAAACCTCTGGCTTTGCTTCTCTTGTCCATTTCTGCCTGCCTGCCCTGCGCTCAGCCATGCTCCCGACTTTGGTTACAAGGAGAGGGCCTGGAATCGCTGTCTCCAGCTCCTGCAGACAACACAGACTCCTCACCTGGTTACGGGTTCGGGAGCCGCTTCTGCTCTGCCTGTATCTTTCTTCACCACCCCCAAAACCTCCTCCTCCACCCTCGCTGGTTCGGGGGGGGGGGGGGAGGGCTCAGTTTACCCCGGCAGCAGACCCTTTTTTTTCCTCTCTTCCAATAGAAAGAACAATAAAAATTAATGGGCTAAGAAAAATAAAATAAAATAACCCCAAACAAAAAACCTAAGCTAGCTCTTTAGTTGTTCTTTCAGTGAGTCCAGCACCTTGCCCACTGCCTCCTCCAGCTGCTTGGAGACTGAGCATACTGGGGCTGGTAGGTGGTGCCAGTTGCCTAAGTACACTGATGTCAGCAAAAGTATGACATGCTCAGTCTCCAAGCTGCTGGAAGAGGTGCGGGACTGAACTAGAGGGACGATAAGGAACTACGCTATCTCCAGGAACAAGCAATATAGCCTTCACATATAGGACTCCCTAGCTCCCAGATACCAGATAAAGTGACCTCAGAACTGGTAGAGGTTTGTCTCGGAGTAGGCATGATGTGGTCATGGATCTCAAATGGATTTCTGGTATCTTCAAAGTCCAGGATGAAGGGTAAGAGTTGCATCTAAGCCTGAAAGAGGTGCTGGAGTACAGCCTGACTAAACATGGCATCCCGATGGGCGTCCTTGTCCAGATAATATTAGGCAGCAAAGGTATGGACAAAAGACCAAGTTATTGCTTTGCAAATTTCATTGATGGCTACTAAGTGTAGGTTTGCCATCGAGGTGGCCATGGTACAAACGTTGTGAGCAGTGACATGCTCTTCCAGGGAGAGCCCTGCTTTCACATAAGCAAATGAAATGCAGTCTGCTATCCACCTGGAGAGCGTATGCTTAGAGACAGGTAATCCCAGGTGACTGGGATCAAATGAGATGAACTGTGAGGCTTTATGGTTGACCCCGAGTCCTTTGGAGGTAAAAAGCTAACAGGCTTGCAATCAAGAGTATGCAGAATTGCTTCCGCTCTAGACGCATGAAGTTTAGGAAAGAAAACTGGAAGGTAAATTGACCGATTTAGATGGAAGGAAGGGAGATACCACCTTTGGCATAAAGTGTGGGTGAGTCCAAAGGATGAATCGGTCATGGTGGAAGCAGGTATAGGGGGATCCACCACCAAAGCCTGAAGTTCACTAATGTGTCTAGCTGAAGCGAGGGCAATTAGGAAGATCACTTTCCACAAGAAGAATTTAAGTGATGTCATGGCTAATAGTTCAAAAAGCAGCTTAAGGAGCTGCGCTAGAACAACATTGGTGTCCCAAACTACCGGAGGTGGCTTAATGGGAGGTTTGGCCAGCAGGAGACCTCTCATGAAATGCGCTACTAATGGTTGTGTGGAGATGGGCTGTCCATCGAGTAGATGAGGCCGCAATGACACCAAGGTGGATTCTCACTGAGTTTGTTTTTAGTCCTGTTGAGGACAGGTGGAGGAGATACTACAGGAGTGACTTCACTGAAGCAGAAAAGGATCGAGATCGTTCTGGGAACACCAGAAAGAAAATCTACGCCACTTGAAAGCGTATGAACGTCTGGCGGAGGGCTTTCTAGAAGCCAAAAGGATCTCCTTAACCTCTTGGGTAAGGACAAAGTCTTGTAAAGCTATGCTCTCAGCAGCCAAGCTGCGAGGCGGACAGACTGTGGATTGGGATGGAGTAGTGAGCCATTGTCCTGGGAAAGGAGATCCAGTGCACATCCCAATCACAGAGGTTGAGTGACGTAGTAGCAGCGAAAACCACAGTTGCCATGGCCAGTGAGGGGCTATGAGAATCATGGAGCCCCTGTTCGACTGAAGCTTGAAAAGAATCTTGGGAATAAGTGGTATGGGAGGGAACACATAAAGCAGACCCAGACCCCAGTGTATATGGAAGACATCCACTTGTTGGTTGGTGGATGTCTGAGTTCTTGTGCAGAAGCAAGAACGCTTGGCATTTTGCAGAGTTGCGAACAGATCTATGTCTGGAGTTCCCGAGAACTGGAAGATGTAGGACGTTGTGTCCAAATGCAGAGACCATTCGTGGGGAAGAAGGATACAACTCAGTCTGACTGCCAAGATATTGGACTCCCCCAGGAGGTACACTGCCTAGAGGTGTATCTGATAGCAATGGCAAAGGACCAGAGGTGTATTGCCTCCTCGCAGAGGGCCCAAGAGCCTGTTCCTCCCTGCTTTTGTTCACAGAGAACATAGCAACCTGATTGTCCATCCTGACTAGGACCTGTTGTGCTGTGAGGTGGCTTTAACACACCCGGAGGGCATTGGAGATAGCCCGAAGTTCCAGGAGATTGATCTGGAGTCGTTACTCCTGTGCTGTCCAGAGCCCCTGTTGTCAAGGTTGCCCAGATTGGCTCCCCAACCCAGCTTGGAGGTATCTGTTGTCAGGGTGCATTGATGAGGAGGCATCTGAAAAGGTGACCCTACGAGTAGGTTTTCTGGAGAACACCACCACTGAAGTGATGTGGTTAGATGGGCAGTGACTTGGATCCTGTCCCGGAGACGCCCAGAGGCCTGCTTCCACTGGGAGGCAAGAGTTCACTGGGCTGTCCGCATATGTAGTCGGGCATACGAAACTACATGTACTGTAGAGGCCATGTGCCCGAGGAGCTGCAGCATCTCTCAGGCTGTCAGATAGTCTCGTAAGAGTGTATGGGATGCTAGTTCGACTAGACAGGCACAACAGAGTTGGGGCAGAAATGCCCTGGATTGTTGGGAGTCTAGTATTACTCCAATAAACTCTAGTCTTTGACTTAGAACAAGCTGGGATTTTGGGAAGTTTATGATAAATCTCAAATATTGTAGTACTGTGATGGTACAATGCAAGGGAAGCAGTACCTCTTGGGAAGTGTCTGCCTTTATTAGCCAGTCATCTAAGGGGATGACGAATATCCTCAGAGTTCTTAGATATGCGGCCACAACTGCCATGCACTTTGTGAAGACTCTTGGGGCAGGTGAGACCGAAGGGAAGGACTCTGTATTGATAATGTTTTCCCTGGAAGGTGAAGCATAGATACTTTCTTTGTCCTGGATGAATGAGGATATGTGTATATGTTTCTTTTAGGTCTAGAGATAAGAGCCAGTCCTGACTCTGGAGGTAGGGAAGAAGAGTCCCAAGTGAGATCATCTTGAACTTTTCGTGGACTAGAAACTTGTTGAGGTTTCGGAGGTCGAGAATGGGCCTGTACCCTCCGGTTTTCTTTGGAAAGAGAAAGTAGGGAGAGTAGAAGCCCACTCCCTGTTGGGACATCTTCTATGGCGCCCTGAGACAGAAGAGAGAAAACCTCATCTTGTAGGAGAGCAGTGAGTGGGAGTTGCCTCAGATATCCCCCCCCGTGAATGTGCAGGGGGGGTAGAATTTGCAGATGAAGGTTGTACTCCTCCTGAAGTATGGTGAGTGTCCACTGTTCTGAGGTGATGAGGTGCCATCTGTGGGCATAGTGACAGTCTGCCTGCTATGTGGAGGGGTTTGGGCCCCTCCAGAGGCAGGGTAGCCATGTTCTCTAGAAAAGAGTCAAAAACCAGGTTCAGGGGGAACTTTGTCTCCATCTCGGGCTATGCCTTTTATATTGGACTGGGAAGTTAGTATTTCCTTAAAGAACCCTCAACCTTTATGTTTTTTGGCTTCCTTAGAGGAAATAAGAGAGCCAAAGGATATTTCTTTACAAGATATTTGGGAAGTGGTGACCCATATTGAGGCTTTTTTACAATAGTCTTTATCTCAGATTGCACAGTTCTTTAAATGATGCTGCAGCTAAGTTCTCTGATCAAGATACTAGTTTTCTTAGCTGTAAAGGTGAAATTAGACATACCTGCTAATTGTTGTTCCTTGAGGAACTCCAGTCTAGTCCCAAACCTCTGGGTTGTGCTCCTCCTCCAGCAGCTTGGAGACTGAGAAAACGTCATCTTTTTGATGACACTGGTATAACTGCACAAGCACTGCCTCCTCACTCCAGTAACCTATTGACAAAGCAGACTCACCGGAGCAACAATTAAGTAGCAACCACTACTAACAAACTGTAACTAACTTAACTAATAACTTTTAAGTGAGAAAATCTCTCTTCTGTTGTTGGTTTGTTTGTTTGTTTGTTTTTGGGGGGGGGGGTTCATACGGTACACTATCCTTAGTTAGAACTGCTTAGGACTGCCCTCCCCCTTTAGAAAGGATAGTGGCCGTTTTCCAAACCCCATATCCAGAACCTCCCCTTATGGACCACACCGCATACGGTTCTATCTGCATCTTACCTGTGAAACACCGTTTGCTTCAGGCTCTAGTCCACAGGAAATACCAGGGAGGGATGCAGGACTAGACTGGAGTTCCTCAAGGAACAACAATTAGCAGGTAAGTCTAATTTCACCTTCCTTATCGTCCCTCCAGTCTAGTCCCAAACCTCTGGGGATGTAACAGAGCAGTGAACAACTCAACGGTAGGGACCTTCTAGACCAGCCTGAAGCACCATTGATCCAAAGGAGGTATCCCTTTGTGCCAAAACATCCAAACAGTAATGTTTGACAAATGAATTCAACGACGACCAGGTAGCTGCCTTACAAATCTCTACCGGTGGCACCAATCTGTACTCAGCCCATGAAGCCGCTTGAGCCCTAGTCGAATGAGCTTTGAGCCCTTCTGGTACCGTTTTGCCCTTCAACACGTACGCCGACGCTATCACCTCTTTAATCCATCTGGCGATGGAAGCCTTAGACGCTGCTTCTCCCTTCTTCGCACCGCCAAACAGGACAAATAGTCTATCAGACTTGCGGAAGTCCGCCATCCGTCGGATATATTTCTTTAAAGCCCAACATACATCCAACCGGTGTACTTGTCCTGCGGAAGTAGCTACCTTACCTCCACAGAAAACTGGCAAAGAAACTACCTAATTCACATGAAACGCTGACACCACCTTTGGTAAAAAGGACGGCACCAGCCTCAATACTAACTTAGCATCGTGAAAAGACAGAAAAGGCTTCCTACAAGACAAAGCCTGCAATTCCGAAAGTCTCCTTGCTGAAGAAATAGCTACTAGGAAGACGACCTTGAGGGTAAGATCCTTCAAAGACAATCTAGACAAAGGCTCAAAGGGTTCGCACACCAACACCTCCAGCACTAAATGGAGATCCCAGGTCGGGACCACCTGTCTACATGGTGGCCTCAAAAAAGACACCGCCCTTAAAAACGTTTTACATCTGGGTGAGCCCCCAGCACTTCCCCTTTGATCTTCCCTCTATAACAGGACAGCGCTGCCAACTATACCCTTAAGGAGGCGGCCGCTAAAACTTTATGAAATCCATCCTGCAAGAAAGCCAGAATTTGCGGTATCGACACTCGTAATGCTTCTAACTCTCTGCCTACACACCAATCTTCAAAAATACACCAAATGCGCCAACGAGGTAGATCTCCTATGTGCCTTCAACAAAGTAGCAATCACTGCTGTGGAGTATCCTTTAGCTCTCAGCCTTGCCTTCTCACAAGCCAAGCCATAAACGAGAATCGA